>JARCFY010000013.1:70200884-71483384 GCA_029233225.1 Lepidodactylus listeri
GTACTAGACTCCTGCTGTTTTCAGCTACCCACTGCCACTGCTGTTCCTCTGCACACACTTCCAACAGTTTGAACTGTAAAATAAAATTGAATTTTGCCAAAACATTAGTTCTTGCAGTTCAGCTTTAATAGAAAAGTTCAAAATAAATCATCTTGTCCCCTCGAGGGTCTCGGGTGGTGCTAATGAGAGCACACTGAAAATGTCTTTCTGTGTCAGTTCAAAAACTCTACTGCTTTTACTCAACTTTGATCCTAAGACATTGATCCTAGTGTATGAAGGACCTGAATTCCATCGGAGTTCAAAGAAATCTGGTTGAACTGCCACCGGCTTGTATGAACAAAACAATACTGTATATTTGTACCATGCAGATTCTAGCAGTGTATGTGGAATCTATACACCGGGGTGGTCAAACTGTGGCTCAGGAGCCGCATGTGGCTCTTTCACACATTTTGTGTGGCTCCCAGTAGGGTGGCTGGGCATGCCTCCCCAATTGGTCTCCCCTTCCCCAGCCAGTGTTTCCCTCTCTTAGGCGGCTTGAGGTGGGGGTGGAGCAGAGAAGGAAAGCAACTTTAGATTTAAATGCATTCTCAAAGACCCCTCCCACTGGCTGGCTTGGAGAAGGCATTTGCCTCTTTAAATTCCTTCTCCAAACCAAGCCAGCAGGTGTGGGGGCAGTGGGGGCTTGGAGAATGCATTTAAAGTTGCTTCCTTTCCACCTCTCCCTTTCCCCATGTATTTCTTTTCTTTCTACTTTTATTCCAGCTTTCTTTCCCTTTCTTCTCTCCCTCTCTAAAGTTAAATGGGTTCTACAAGCCCCACCACACTGGCTAGCTGGCTTGGCTTAGCAAAGGCATTTGTCTCTTTAAATCCCTTCTCCGAGCCAAGCCAGCAAAGCAGTGGGGGCAGGGGACTTGGAGAACACAGTTAAAGGCATTCTCCAAGCCACTACCCCGTGGCCCCACTTGCGGGCTTGGGGAAGGCAACTGTCTCTTTAAATCCCTTCTCTGAGCCAAACCAGCTGGCCTGGGTGTCTGTGTGTATGTGTGTGGGGGGAGGTTGGAGAACACATTGAAAGTTAAATTTACTTTCTTTCCATCTCTCCTTTCCTTCCTTCCCCTCCCTATTTGCTTTCTTTGTTTCTGTCCTTTCTCTCTTCCTTCCTCTGCATCTTTTCTTTTTCTTCCTTCCTCACCCATCTATTTGCTTCCTTTACACCTTCCTTCCTTCCTTCCCCCATTGGCTTTCTTTGTTTCTCTCTCTCTTTCTTTCCACCTGTCTCTCTCTCTTAGACAAATATTATTAGAAAAATAATTTAATGTTAATTTAATGTTAATAAAAAGCAAATCTGCATATTTTTCAATAAAAACGTGTAATATTTGTTCATGTCTTGTCGCTCTCAAACATCTGACGTTTATTCTTTGTGGCTCTTATGTTAAGCAAGTCTGGCCTGCTGTACACCCACCTCCAGTTCTTGTGAATGGGGAAGGGGTTTTAACATATATAAATTGTACTCATTCACTTGTTGAATGCAGCATAACACAGATTCAGGTGGGTAGCTGTGTTGGTCTGAAACAGCAGAATAAAGTTTGAGTCCAGTGGCACCTTTAAGACCAACAAAGTTTTATTCTTATAAAGCTTTATTCTTATAAAGCTCATACCCAGAATAGAATTTTGTTGATCTTAAAGGTGCCACTGGACTCAAACTTTGTTCTGCAGCATTAACAGTTTCTGTATCAGAATAATTCATAATCCTGCATATGGCAGGAAATAAGAACATTCACTCATGTTCTAATGCTGAGTTAAGCATAGCCAACTGTTCCCTAGCAAATATGCCACAGGGAGTGGCTTTGCCTGGCTAACTTTCTGGGGGAGGGGGAGCTAGAGAAATTGAGCCGGGAAGAACTGAAAGCATGCTCGGCCACAATATGCCTAAGATCAAGGAGGAAACAAAGGCCAATATTTAAAGTTGCTACCATTCAGTGGTGACTAGCTCTGAAGGGATTTGCGAGGAAGTCAACACTGAGACATGTCCCGCAACCTCACAAAGCTGCATCAACCCAGAGCCCAGCCGAGCGTGTCAGGAAAGCGGCACCGTGGACGCTGATGTGTTTTGGTCACTTTATTAAATGAGATATTAAATAGTTTTAAGTTTCAACTACCAAACAGCACTTTGAATGGTGAAAACACAGAAAGCATATTGTCATACTTGAATGCTCCTCTTTAAAAACACACCTCCAGTCCGTAATATGTATTTTACAAAACAGCCTTATAGGAAGTTACATCTCTTCTACGGTACTCTTATGATATTTAATACGTAACTGAAAAAGCCGTCTAACAGAAACAAAGGCCAAGTCTTCACAGCTGTATGATTTCAGCAGCCATAAGCTGGTCAATGGACTGAAACATTACTATACAACTGGGACAAAAACATGTACAGTATCACAATACTAAGCAAGAACGCTTTACATCCAAAGAAATAAACAAGTTACAAAATGTGGAGATTTTAGCAGGCAAAACTGTTATTACAAGCAACATTTTATTATCTTATATAAGCCATTTCAACTAGTTTAAAACATCTAAAACAAATATAAAAATGAGCTTCTTATTGATTTCAATTTCTGTCTTTAAATATTGGTTAAAGCTTGATGTTATACTCAAAAGCACATATTATGCAGCTATAATGTCGAGTGAAAAATATATATACGCAAAAGTGGTCCAAGTTTTTACTGCTTCTTGTCTCTGAGACACTGTTACATACGTTGTCTTTTTCGTTGTCCATGGTGAAAAATGTGCCTTCAAAGAGTTGCCTAAAACTTCCACATTTATGTCTCTCAAGTTGTAAAAATGCCACTTGAAAATTTCCAGATCTAACTGGTAAGTGTAGGTATTACTCAGAGAACACAGGAATGCCCTGAACAGCTACATTTGTCTCCAGACATTTGCCTTAACCCCTTTTGAAGCAAACACAGCCTTTGGAGCTTTTCTCTCCCCATCCAATTAAAGAAATGGACTGAATCACACTCCTGGGCAGAGGAGGAGGGTTCCCCCCCCCCTTCTCATCACAGGAAGAGCCCCCGCCTCCCTCAAAGTTAGCAGGCTGGATGATGACCAACTCATCTAGGCAGGACAAGACTAAGCACCAGCTCAAGAATGATTTTAAACCCCACAATTTTGCACCTCCCATCAGCAACTCTTGCTTTGTTCAGCGATGCTGAGAGACAGCCCCTCCATCCAGCTTTCTTGGGATTCTCGAGGTTCCCACCCTGTTACTGTACTCCTATGCCACATGTGCCTGTCATTTAATTGTATGCCCACATTAAAAAAAATAAATTAAAAATTGTCCATTTGGGAAATATAAACTAGCCTAATGCAAGAAAAATCCCTAGTGTTGCCAACTCGGTTCTTCATAAGCATAGCAAATGGATGACAATCTCATTTTAATGTTGTACAGTAGCTGCTAAGGAAGCATAATTTGTCGGACATTTCTTCTCTACAGATGAAGAAAAAAGAAAAGATCAAGTTTTCTTGATTTCTTATTCTGAAAAGAATGGAAAATAGGATGGAAAAGGATCATATGGTAACCAGAGATAATTATTTATAAAAGAAGGAATTATTTCACAATTCTGGCAGCATTGCAAACACCTTCCTTTGGGAGTTGAGAGAGCATTTCAAAGCTTTTTGACAGTGGGCCTCATCCCATCCATTGCCACCATTTTTGCCCCCCCCCCCCGTACCAGAAATTCCTCTCTCTTAGCCCCCCATCCTACTGCCAGCAACAGGATGAGACGCTAGCACCAGAATAAAGAAGTTAACAGAAATGTGCTTTGCATCAGAATCGGCACAGGACAAAATAAATGAGCAAGGGACCAAACCTGCAAGTGTTAAAAGTTTTTCAAGATTATTTCATCACAAAAGATGAAATAAGAAGTGGCAGAAGGCTGGAGAAGAAAACCTCACCCTCTCAAGCCAGGGCTTAAGGCTGCAGACACAGTTTCCAGAAAATTGCAGGACTCAAAAAGTTGCAGAGCAGTATTTAAGCATATTGCACTCAGTTCTCTCTCCAGAGCATTTGCAGCCCCTGCGTTCTGTTCCTCCAATGCAGGTAACAGAGTAGAATAAACACCAGTGTCAATTCTGTCTGTCTTATTCCTTCAAAAAGCAGGATATATTTTTTTAAAAATCCATAATTTGAGGAATCAACTTTAACCAAGAACTCAGCTGTGTACATTTGTGTGTGACTACCAAAATATACAGATCTGTGTAACTTCCCTAAGCTTCTCCTGTTTGACGGCCGCTTTAATGGATACTAACAGCAAGCATAGGAGTTTAGACAGGAAATCTGTGCAGCCCCTAGTGTTATGGAAGGACCTGTTTTCATTGAAAACAACTGGATATCTCCTGTACTCAGCACACGTAAGAAGATTCTAGGCAACATCACCGGCAAGTATTGGGGGAAACTTCCAGACTTACCAAAATAAAATGGAAAACACTAAAACATCAAGTGGCAACTAAAGGGCAGGGAGGGACATCATTCAGCCTATTTATACAGTTGAGTTCTGTTAAGCCATTGATTCCTAAAAAAATAAAAAAGCCCCTTCTCTCTCTTTCTCTCTCTCTCTGATTTTAACAATCCTTTGAACGCTTAGTGCAAAATCACATTGATTTCCCTTGGGACGGTCCTGGCGTTTTGCCACTCATGGGGGAAGGCGCACGCTGAAGAGGCGGCGGATGCATTGTGCCAGCCATGGATTGGTACATTCCTCTCATATCTATCTGCTGGAAGCCGGAAGGGTTCATCACTAAGCCCGGCGGTTTTGGCATCATCAGATGACTCATGGCTGCTTGCTGGTAAGTCAACTGCTGCTGCTGCTGCTGACTGTACTGCTGGAGTCTTCTGGTCATCAGAATCCGCTGAACGCAACTGATCAACTGCGGAGGGAAAGGAGAACTGTCAGAAGGGCATGACCTGACTCCGTATGGCCTCCTTGGCCTTCAGCCACGGCAGCCCTGACAAATAGATTTTAACCCTAAACTTGATACTTGCTGCGCTGCTATCACCATCGCTAATGTGGTAGCATTTGCAAGCTGGCGAATGGAGAAACCAGTTAGCAATACTATTTCAGACCACAGGGTCCCAATGACTTGCCCATTGTGCTGCAGGCAGCATTTATCTCAGTTGCCATGGGGACAGGTGCTCTACTGTGAAATTTCTCCCATAGATCAGTTACAGCATTTTCTCCTCCAGTGCCATCTGCAACCCTTTGGAAATCCTGATGTGAACAGCCAAACAAACATTTTGTGGCAAACACCAAAGAAGAAAGCACTTCCTTCCCCCTCTTCACAGAACGTCTCCTAAGAAGGTTTCAGGTTTTGCAATATAACATGGAACCATGGAACTCTGCAGTCCTCTAACTGATACCGTGTTAAGAGAAGCTAATTCCTTGGTGCCCGGAGGTGGAGCCCTCCAGGACAACATTTTTGGCTGGTGAGGAAAAGAGATGGAAAAGGACACCAAGAAGGCCGGGCTGGTGACTGCTCCAGTTCTGCCTTATTTCATGTTATTTATGAATACTTACCTTGGTCCAGGGGTGGGGCAACCACCACTTCTGAGAGAAGCTCCTCCTTATGCACAAGCAGGATTGCCAATCTTGTGCGATTCCTGGAAGGGGAGGGGCTTCTCACCCAGAACCCAGTTTGGTTCCCGAAGCAGTAACTCTCCCCTCTCCGAAACATTTAAACAATGTAATGGTGCCAAAGCACAAAAAACATAACTCCAAACAACTCCCGGAGAAGCTCATCAAAAAGACGAAGCACTGAAAACCTGGTAAGGAGACCCTAGGTCCGAGCAGCAGGCCCTCTCTGTTCCAGGAACTGCCTCAAATTTGTTTACTCTTGGGTGGGAGAGACTGCCGCACACCTGGACCACTGAGGAGGAAAATTCATGGTGAGACAAATCTTCTGTTCTCCAGTGGTCCGGGGTGAAAGAAGAAGAGATTGGATTTATACCTGCTCTTCACTTGGAGTCTCAGAGCGGCTTACAAACTCCTTCCCCTCCCTGCAACAGACACCCTGTGAGGTAGGTGGGGCTGAGAGAGCTCTGACAGAAACTGCTCTTTTCAAGAACAGCTGTGCCAGAACTATGGCTTGCCCAAGGTCATCCAGCAGGTGCAAGTGGAGGAGTGGGGAATCAAACCCAGTTCTCCCAGATTAGAGTCTGTGCACTTAAACACTACACCAAACTGGCAGATGAACCCTCCAAATGGCAGCCTTGCATCTAGGGAAGGAAAGGACCTGTAAGCTACCAAGGTCGCCACCCCTCTAAAGGAGTGTGCTGCAATGCCCGAAGGGGAGTCTATACCTATGGACTTACAGGCAAGGAGAATGCAGCCTCTAACCCACCAACTAATGGTGGACGTATAGACTCTGCACCCTAAGGAAGCCTTCCTGAAAGGGATAAACAAAGACTCAGTCTTACAAAAAGACTTAGTCCTCTCAACGTGGAAACTCAAGGCCCTCCTCACATCCAAACAATGCCACTCCCTCTCCTGAGGGTATCTGGGATTAGGACAAAAGGAGGGGACCACCAATTTCCCCACCCTATGAAAGGCAGAATTCACTTTAGGAATAAAGGCTGGTTCTGGATAAAGCACTACCCTATCATTACGGAAAACGCAGAGTTCTTTCCCCACAGAGAGAGCTCTAAGTTCTGACACCCTCCTGGCTGAAGTAATGCCAACCAGAAAAATGGTTTTAAAGGTGAGTTCTCTGAGGGGACAGGTTGCCATTGGCTTGAAAGGAGTCCTGGCGAGGGCCAGAGAACTACATTCAGGCTCCAGGTAGGGAAACGATGGACCTGTGGTGGATTAATCAAGGAAGCACCCCTTAGGAACCTCCTCACATGGGGATGCTGGGTTAAGGACTTCCCTTTCTTGGTTCCCGATGGCAGAAATAGCTGCTACCTGCATCTTAAGTGTACTAGTACTGAGTCCTTTTCCCAACCCTTCTTGTAAGAAGGAGAGGACATCTCCCACTTTGGCTATAAGGGGTTCCAGCCCCCAGTTGGAACATCATGACTGAAAAACTTGCCAGGAGTTTTTAAATATATATTTTATTTTTACCATTTAAAGGTATACAAAATAAAAATGAGAAGCATAAAACATCATTTGTTAAACACATTTTAAAGACACTGCATAATATAAAAGTATAAAACCTAAAAAAATAGCATGACAAATCAAGATATGGTAAGAGAATCAATACTTGGACATGATATATTTCCATATATTACCATTATTTCATATCTATAGAGCTAAGTAAGAAAGCATTTTGATTTTGAGTAGTAATCAATTTAAGTTTCTTTGTAACTCTTCTGATAGCTTTATCTAATCTATAGAGCCTGTCTGCAGTAATTATAAAAGGCTTTCAACTTATTCTTGAATTTAATGATCAGCTTTTTATTTAGTTTGTCATTTCTGCCATAACAGCATAGTCTTCCATTTTGTCTCTCCAGTTCTCATTGGGCAGATTTCAGTCTTCCACTTGGTTGCAAATGCTAGTCATGCCACGGTTAACATACATTTAAACAGCTCATGCTCTATTTATATTAGATGGTGAGATTCCTAATAGCATAGTCTGAGGTTTCATGGGAAATTTTAGGTTCAAAATTTTTTGCATTTCAGTATGTATTTCTATCCAAAATTTGCTGGTCTTTTTGCAGGAACCACCACATATGGTAAAAGGTACCATCCATCTCTTTACATTTCCTCCACTTTCCTTTATAATTTTTATCCATCTTCTCAATATCTTTCGGAGTAATATTACAATGGTAGAACATCTTGTACCAATTCTAAGTGTTTGCTGTAAGCATTATATCTTTCATCTTTCCCACTTCTGAAGTTAAATTTCTTCATCAAAATTCTGCATTCATTTCACCATGCACGTCTTAACCTGTTCCGTTTCTGTATCATGTTGAAGTAGAAGTTTATAAATGTGACCTAAAAGGTGTTCTTTTTTATTCATTATTATTGTTTTCAAATTCCATCAAGTCCCTTAGTTTATCTCTTTCGACATGCATTGTTTCTTTAAGCCTTGAGGTAAGCTGAAGATAAGTTAGCCATTGTATCTTTTCCCCTTATTCATTCATTGTCTGCCAGGATTTAATTTCGCCTTGAGAATTGATCACATCTTGGTATATGATAGGAGTTTTTTCTCATAGGTTTGTCATAATATGCATCTATTGGTGACATTATAGGTGAAACTGGTGGGCTAATTTTTGTTTTCATAGGCTGCCTAATTTTCAAGAGGCTAATTACATGGCCCTTCATTGCCTTTTTTGGTGATTTTCCTGTTTGTTTTATCCAGAGGTAACTATGTAGTCCTTCAGTCAAATCCGCTATTTCGAGTTTCATCAATCTGTCATTTGGATTTTTGATGCAACTGGAAATCTACACCAGGCCAGCTGCTTGATAATACAGCTTAAAATTAGGTACAGCGAGGCCTCCTCTCTTTTTTTTCCCGGCCTGCAGCACTCTGAATCTGAATCTTAGTTTTTTCCCATTCCAAATAAATGTATTGATTTGTTTTTGCCAGTCTTTCAGCATCTTGTCAGATCTATTAATTGGGAACATCTGAAATAGAAAGTTTATTTTCAGTAAGATATTCATTTTTACTGTAGAAATTTTTCCAAGCCATGAGAGTTTTTAAATTAGACCATCTTGCCAGGTCTTTTTGTATTTTCTTCCAAACTTTATCATAGTTATCTTGAAATAATGTATCTTTTTTTCTCAGACACATTTATTCCCAGGTATTTTATTGCACGAGTTACCATATCACATCCAGTAATTGTCTTGATATTGTCTTCTTCTTGCTTTGTTAAGAATTTGAGGATTATTTTAGTTTTCTATTTATCTTAAATCATGAAAAGGACCCAAATTTCTCTACATGCTCCATAACATGATCTATAGAGTTAATATTAATATCAATTAATATTGTCAATACCACATCATCCGTGTAACAAACCTGCCAGGAGTTATAGTAAACTCTGTTAGTGGAACATTTCCTTGAGGCTATCATAGAGTCAATGACCCTATCTGTGTATCCTATTTCTTTGAGTTGCACCTGCCGAACCTCAAAGCTGTTAATTTTAACAACTTGGGCTGGGGGGTGATCTAAAGATCCCTGTTGAAGTAGGTCTTCTTGGATGGAAGACACCAGGGCTTCATGATGGACAATCTCAGTTAGTTGTGGAACCATGACCTCTTTGGCCAATAAGAGGCCACTAGCACTACCTCCGCCTGGAGGTCTATGATTCTTTTAATCATCCTGTGGATTAACTGCATGGGAGGAAAGGCATACAGGACAGGCATACAGCTGATTTGGCCGTTCGCAGCTTAGATCGTCTACTCCTATGGCTTGTGGGGACCTTGTCCTTGAGATGAACAGTGAAACTGGACAATTTTGTTCCATTGCAAATAGGTTCACTTCCATCTTGCCGAACTTGTGGCATATCTGCAGGAAGGTTGCTTCATTCAGCAACCACTCCACTTGGTTCAAATCTCTAACTGAGCCAGTCTGCCAGAGCGTTTTTCTGTCTTGCTACATGAACAGCCTTGATTGACCTTAGATGGATCTCTGCCCATTGCATAATCAGCATTGTATGTAATGTCTTTGATTTGGTACCTCCCCCCGACGATTGACATAGGATTTGGCTGTTGTGTTGTCTGTTTGAACTAAGACATGCTGCCCTGCTAGGAGAGCCTGAAAAGATAACAGTCCTCGTCTTATTGCTCTGAGCTCCAGAAAGTTGATGCTTCGTGATGACTCTTCCCAAGACCAGGTGCCCTGAGCCATTCTTCCCTGTGAATGGGCCCCCCAGCCAGTGAGGCTGGCATCCAATGTCATCATTGTCCCCATTGGTTCCTGCAACTAAGCCCCCTCAGCAAACCAGGAGGATACTGTCCACCATCATAATTCCTGAAACAGGGAACCAGGAAGCTGAACTAGCCTGAACTGTTTGTTGGCTATGACATCCTGAAGGGATCTTTGCAGTGGGTGAGTGTGAAATCTAGACCACAGGATGATATCCTGACAGGATACCATCATCCCTATAAGTCTCGCCAGAAATACCACCTCCACTTGTGGCCGACTCATGAGCTCCTGTATTGACAAAAGTATCTTCTGCCTTTCCTGTGATAACAAAACTCTGTCCTGAGCTGTGTCTATTACGACCCCAAAGTGGAGCACCCTCTGAGATGGGGTCAAGCTGCTTTTCTCCCAACTGACTATGAATCCATGATCTTGGAGGCATAACACAGTCCGACATATGTCCTCCATCCCCTGCTGGTGGGATGGGGGCCTGATAAAAATGTCATTCAAATATGAGAAGAGGGATGCACCCTGTGTTCTCAGGCGCGCTATTACTGAAACCAATACTTTGGTGAACACTCTTGGTACTGTTCTGTACTGGAAATGGAGTCTGCTGTATGAAAAATGCAGGAACCTCTGATTTGAGTCCCAAATTGGAATACACAAATAAGTCTCTGACAGATCTATTGATGCCATAAAGTCTCCTTTCTGGATGGATGACACTGGATTTGAGGGTTTCCATTCTGAATGTTTTCTTTTTTAAAATTCTGTTCAGCCATTAGAGATCTAAAATGGCTTTCACATCCCCATTCTTTTTTTAAAACTATGAATAAAACTGAATAAACACCCAAGGTCTTTTGGTCCTCTGGTACAGGCTCTATGGCCCCAATGTCCATCCAACACTTGTTGGATGGACATTGGGGCCATAGAGCCTGTACCAGAGGAGCCTTGAGGAGAAGATGATGTTTCTGTGGACAGCAATTTCTTGGGACCTGAATGAATCTGCATAACTTCAAGGAGTAGCTGTTTTCCACAGTATCTAAGACCCACCTGTTGCCCACTGAGGTCTCCCACTGAACTGCAAAATGATGAAGATGATCTCCTATTTTTGGTGAGTCTGAAGGGGTCTTTTGGGGGCCTCTTGAGTTCTGTCCTGATGTTCTGGTGAAGGATGAACTACTTCTACTTGTCTGCTTGGGCTGCCATCTCCCTTTTGTTGGTTTGTGTGGTCAAAAACCTGAGGTGCGCTTAGATTCACAAAAGGAAGAAAAGCATTTCTTAGGCTTACTGTCTTTCTTCCAGGAAGATAGTGACTTCTTGTTCTTATCCTTCACCATGTATTTATTCATGCCTTGGCTGAAGAGATGTACTCCTCTGAATGGTACGCTAGCCATTCTAACCTGGGATGAAGGATCCACTTCCCAACTGTGAAGCCAAGTGTTTCTTTTGACAGTTACATTTCAGGCCATAGCCCTGTCTGACAGTTGGATTGCATCAAGTGAAGTGTGTGCTGAAAAAGTTGCTGTGAGTGCGATCTTCTTTAGCTCATCCTTCGGTTCCTTGGATATACTGCTATTCGCTGTTGATAGGGCTGAAGCCCAAGAATAGATTGCCCAGGGAAAAAGAGAACGGTACATTGGACCTACCTGAAGGTTCTTTCTCTTCAGTGGGGGAGAAGTCATCCAGAAGTGGTTAGGTCACGCCTCTGTTCGCTCAGTAGGCTATGCAAATTTGTTTTTGTTGTGTGGCTCCTATTGGAGAGACCTAGGCTGACCTCTCCAGTACTGTCCAAGCCCTGCTGTACTTCTTCGCTTGCTCTCCACTCTACTGCAGTCTCCACCCGTACTGTTTTTTGCACCTTCTGGTAGAGTGCTTTTTCCCCTCGCTACACCTTGCCTGGCAGCGTTAAGATTTTGTTCCCTGGGTGGGATGTGGATGACTTCTCCCCCACTGAAGAGAAAGAAACTTAAGATAGGTCCAGTGTACTATTCTCCTTCAGTGGGGGGAAGTCATCCAGAAGTGGTTAGCTGTACCCAAGCTGTACCGTAGGGTGGGTTCATCTTTTCTTTTCTTTTTTCTTTTTTAAAATGTATTTATCTAACACCTGCTGTAAGACTTGTCTGCCATTGGTTGTCTCAGCGGAGGCCGCCTGATCTATCCTATAATGTCTCACAAATGTGGAAAAAGTGGCCCAGGTAGCCGCTCTACATATTTCTTCAACTGACGCACATGTTGAAAAGGCTGCAGATATGGGGCCCTGTTGTAGGAGATCCTGTCTCTGAGGAAGTGGCTACGGGTTCTCTGAAGACATCTTTACCAGGTCCGAAAACCATGGTCTCCTGGGCCAATGAGGCGCGATGGACATGACCTCTGCCTTGACCTTCTTGATTTTGCTGAGTGTCCTTCCTATGAGAGCTGTAGGAGGAAAGGCGTACAGGAGACCGTCCAACCACTGGTGGGACAATGTGTCGACCCCTTCCACCGCTGCATCTTGGTATCTGGAGAGGAACCTTTTGAGCTGCCGGTTCTTTGAAGTGGCCAGTAAATTCATCAATGGTTCCCCGAATCTCTTGGTGATCTGGGCGAAGACCTCCTTGTTCAGGGCCCACTCTCCTAGGTCCAGGTCCTCCCTTGCTGAGCCAATCGGCCTGTAGGTTGGATTGACCCTTTAGGTGCTCTGCTTTCATACTTGTGATGTTCTCCTCCACCCAGTATAGTAAGCTCCTTGCTTCCCTGAAGAGGGACTTTGATCTGGTACCTCCCTGCCGGTTGATGTGAGCCTTTGTTGTCATGTTGTCCATGCGCACAAGCATGTGGTGGTTTCCTAACTGCTGTTGAAAGGCCCGCAGCACCAACCCGACTGCTCGCAGTTCCAGCCAATTGTCCACAGTGGGCTCCCCAGCCCCACTTTCTCACGTCCGTTGCGATCATCATGTGGTGATGGTGCTGGAAGAATATGGTCTTGGACAAGTTAGATTGGGACGTCCACCACCCTAACTCCCTCCGGAATCCCTCCGGCATCGTCACCGGGAGATGCTTTTTCTGAGATATCTCCTGCTGGAATGGGGGAAGAAACCACTGCAGGGCTCTGGCATGGAACCGTGCCCACAGAACCCAACCTATTGTTGAAATCATTAGGCCCCGCAGTGCTGCCAGGCGCATCAAGACTACCGATTTTTTGAGCCTGATGCTTCGTACCAAGGCCTGGATTTTCTGACGCTTCTCCTTCAGCAGGGAGACTGCGGCCTGCTTTGTGTTCAGCCTGGCTCCCCGATGTACTAAGTCTTGAGACGGGGTGAGGTTGCTCTTCTCCTCGTTGATGAGAAAACCGTGGCTGTGCAGCACCTCCACAGCTCTCAGGGTATTGCACAATGCCATCTAGTAGTCCTCTGCCCTTATAAGGAGATCGTCCAAGAACAGATGCAGGTGGATCCCTTCCAGGTGCAATGATGCCACCAGAGTAACCATGACCTTGGTAAAGACTCTGGGGGCTGAAAAAAGACCAAAAGGCAAAGCCTTGTATTGGAAATGCTGTCCCTGGAAGCAGAAGCGCAGGAATTGTCTGGATGTATCGGGACGTGCAGGTATGCCTCCTTGAGGTCCATGGAGGTCAGAAAGTCCCCTTGTTGCAGTATCTGTAATATGTGGCATAGGGACTCCATCCGGAATTTCAGTTTCCTGACCCACCTGTTGAGGCCTCACAGGTTCAGAACTGCCCTCCAGTCCCCTGACTTTTTGGGAACTATAAAGAGGACGGAGTACACTCCCTTGAACTGCTGTTCCATTGGTACTCCTTCTATAGTGCTGATGTCCATCAAGTGCACGATAGCCCTCTGCAACTGAAGGAGTCTGGCCGGTTGCTTTGGGGCTGGCGCGGTTCTGAAGCTGTGAGGTGGAGTGGCTGTGAGCAATATCCTGTAGCCATGAGATATGATGGATAGCACCCACTGGTCAGCCGTGGTCATCCTCCAGACCTCTTGGTAGGCCTGGAGCCGGCCCCCTATATGGTAGTCACGCAGCTTGTTTCTGAAACTGGGCGCTCTTGTCATTTCTGTACAATGGTGCTTGCTTGGCATTGGATCGGGCCCCTTGCTTGAAGGGCCTGTAGGACTTGAAGTCCCGTCCTCCCCGTCCACGACCCGGGTTGTGGAAACCACGAAAGGAACAGCTATGGCCACGCTTTGGCTCTCTCTCCCTCTACGCGAGGCAAAGAATGGCATGGTTTTCTCTTTCTCTCTGGTCTCCACCAGTACTTTATCGAGATTTGATTCTCCGAATAAAAGCCTGCCAGAGAACTTCTTTGTGGCTAGATTGCTCTTTGACAGGGTGTCCACTTTCCAATGTTTGAGCCATACGTTTCTGCGAATAATGATGTTCGCTGCCTGCGCCCTGGCGCAGAATTGTATATTGTCCTGAGAGGCATCCGAGGCAAGTTCAAATGCTCTCTTTATCTTGAGCATGGCCCGTTTTAGATCCAAGGGTGTAACGTCCGGTGTCTGTAGGAGCGAATCAGCCCATATGACAATGGCTCTAGTGAAATTAGACAGCGTTGCCAGAGTGAATCGCCAGGGACATGGCCTCGTGTGCCTTCTTCAGCGCTGTTTCATTCTTCCTGTCCATGGCATCCTTAAGCACATTTTCCCCATCCTTGGGTAGCGTAGCGCCGGAATGCAAAGCCACCACTGGTGCATCTAATAGTGGGACCTTCAGGTCTTCCATGGTTTCATCTGGCAAGGAGTACTGTCATTTTGCTATTGACAATAGGCCCCCCCCCCCCCCGGGACTGCCCATTCAGCTTTCATAACATTATCAAAGAAATCTGGAAATGGGGAAAAGGTCTGTACTTTGACCAGCTGTTTGAATGCTCTGGGGTCCAGGTTTGCTGACGCTGAGGATCTGGGCTTTTCTGTCACCTCCATCTGATAGTTCAGCGTGGAGGTGACCTTGGTCAAAAGTCTTTGAAAATGCTCCGTCTGGAACAACCGTGATGAGGTAGGTTTTACTTCAGCCTCATCCCCTGACCATTCCCCCTCCTCCTTCTCAGTCTGGGTATCTAGGGAGGGGATGGTGGAAGCCCCCTCCTCCTGGTCAGAGCTGCAGCTATGGGTGCGTTCTCTTCAAGGGGCTCCTCTCAGTACTGGCTGTCTCCTGGCCTGAGAGTGGCTGGCTCCTCCCCCCCCCCCCCCCCCCCCGCCGCCCTTACAGATTCAGAAAGGCTGGGAGCACCCCTTCCCCTTAGTCACTTGGGGGCAATCAGAGACCGTGATCTGAAGGATGAGCGAGAAGAGGAATGACATTTTTTCCTCCTCGGCTCCTTGGAGGGCTCCAGCTCAGCAGTCTTTGCTGGAAACTGCCCTCCATCAGGGGCCGCTCGTTAAGTTCCACATCCAGGGAGGCCCCTGCTACCAGGGAGCTGACATAAATGAGCCGGGGACCATTTGTCCTGAAACCTGAGCCTGTTGTAAATTTAAAAAGGCTGGTCCCTGCGCGGGGTGGCTAGCCTGCGCGAGTTGCTGCTGCCAAAGTCCTATCTATGCTATTGTGCCTCGGTCCTGAGCTGTTGGGAAGGCTCTTCCCACGGCAAATCATACGGAGGCGGCTGGGGATGGCTTGGGAGATGCTGTGCCGGAGTGGTGGGGTATGATTATACTGACAGGACTGGCGTCTGCTGGGTCAGTAGCAATTTTGGGGGGTGGAATGTAGGCACCTGGGTGAATAGTGGCGGCGGCAGCCTAACAGCTGTGAAGGGACCTCCTGCTCCCATGGCGGGACTGTCCCAGAAGTTCCCCAGGGTCGTGGACTGGGTCCTTGGAGTGGGCCGGCTTCTGCTGGGCTGCTCCCCTCCATGCTCCTCCCCCCCCCCGACTGATCAGGCTCACCGCGGGGGCTCGCCAGCCCTTTTTGTTTCCTGCGCTGCTTTTTCTTCATGCTGGTTGCCCCACCAGCTGATTTTGCTGCAGCCTTCTTCTAGGGGGGGGGGGGGAGAGGGAGCTCGCAAGCTTCGACCTCTATACCCTCCCAGCGCTTGTCTGCACGCCACTATCATCTGCCACCATGAGGTGCTGGGGGGGGTGGGGCGCCGGCTCCTGTTGTATCCTTGTGCCACTGAGTCCTCCGTTCATCTGCATGTCCGCCTCATTTTTAGGCTGCCTCTCCTCCTGGCCGCTGACCCCCGAAGCCTCGGAGGTCGAAAGCTGGCTCTTGGGAGTCTGCCACCATTGCCCTTTCTCCATCCCTCAAAGCCACAGAGGGTGGAGGGGGCTGTTTCTTCTTTTGATCTTCCTGGGGCATCCCTAAGTGACAGCTCTGGCCCCATGAGCAGTTCTCAAGCAGGAAGTAAACTGCCTGCTTTGAACTTTCTAAGCTATTTTTAACTTTTTCCCCTACTTCTAAATTCTTTCCTTTGTAAGCACAGGGCTATGCAAGAACTGGAGAGGTAGCCTAGGTTTCTCCAGTAGGAGCCACGCAACAAAAACAAATTTGCATAGCCTATCGAGCGAGCAGAGGCGTGACCTAACCACTTCTGGATGACTTCCCCCCACTGAAGGAGAACTTGCTGTGGAAGCTCTGAGGGAGGTCGAAGACACTTCAAAGTTTTTTTGCAAGGCCTGTCCAATCCGGTGGGATCCCTTGGTAGACTGTCCACTTCTGCAGGTAAGACTGAGTTGGAACACAGACTAGCTACAGGATCATCCACCAGTGGCTGTTTGAATCGCTCTGCTGCATCTGGCACCAGTTTGTAGAATTTGGAGATGGGGTGGTTTGACTTAGGTCTGGCTGGTGACTCCCATTTGGTCTGGGTCACCTTATCAAAAACAGCTGGAAAAGAAATTCCAAGAGGAACTGAACCCGTTTTAGGGAAGGCTCTAACAGACCGAGCTGGCTTGCTCAGGTTGGGGGTTTCTACCTCTTTGTTGTTAAGAGGGATTTCCAAAATGAGCAACACTTTCGGAAGCATCTTGTAGAAGACTTCCTGTGGAAAAAGATGTGTCTGAATAGTGGTGATTATAGGTTCTTTTGGTGAGGACTCTGAACAGTCTGATTCCTCGTAATTGTGGCTCAAAGGAGGGCTTGTTTCTCTGCTATGCCTGGTAGTGAGGTCTAATCTCCTCCTTTTGGGTTGGGGAAGGCCAGGTTTGGCCCACATCAAGGCAGCTGGGAGTACCCTTAGGCAGAACTAGGATTTTTTAAAAACATGTTTTGAACAGTCTCCAGATTGTTGATTAGTGCATCATTCCAGCTCCAAATATCATTCTTAGTATTTGTCCTGAGCTTGAGTACTTTGAAAGGATCCCATCTCAAGTCCTTGCAGCAGCGCAGAAGCATTACCCTGACTGCAGACAGGTGAGCCAGGGCCTTGCCAAAGGCTCTCTCCCCCCTCCGCTCCCCTGTGGCTTCTGGACTAAAGGGAGAGGGGAACTGGGGGCTGCCTGGATCATCACCTTAAGGGACTACTGTATACAAACGACCTATCACAGGACAAATGTTTCCAGTGGCTCTGTTTTTGTCTGAACTTCAAAGAAGCCCCCGAGTACCAGAAGGGCTGTCCAACTTGGTCACTGGAGCTGTCACATACAACCGCATTGCCTGTGGGGCTGGTGAAGCACCTACAGCTCCCATCATGCTCTGGGGCAGCTGAGGGCTTCCAAGCGTGAACTGCAAATCTGAGACCAGGCTTCAACAAAGCAGGCGGGCCCAAGCAATTGCCTCTCCTCCACCCCACAAACAGTAAGTGAATATTACCATTGGTAAGATTGCTGGAAATAATATAAGGGGAGGATTTCCAATGCTCGGAAAAGGCACTCTGCGACCAGAACAGTGTTCTCCTCAGATGTACCTTTACGGTCCTCTACCGACATATCCTTGTGAGGCCCAATTGAGAGATGCTTGAGATTCTTACCATCTGTTGCTTGGTCAGGACATCGTTGTAGATGGCTTCCCGGCGCTTCACATCGAACTCCTGGCTTGCCTGTCGGCTGAGGGCTAAAGACTGCACCTGGGACTCCGTGAGGGTGAGGTTTTCCTTCCACTGCAAAAGAGAACACCACAATGATTGCTGAGTCCCCTGTGGGTTCAGTTTGCTCCAGCACACATCAAGAGAAACCAGCAACTGAGCTGTAATCATCCAATGGCAACAGCCCAAGAGATTCCCTCTGGCCTTGCTCTGCCCAGACACTGATCACACAGGTTCAGCCTCTTAGAATAGACATTGGTCCTTCCACTCCCTGTTCACTGGTTCCAGGGGCTCAAATACAAGCAGGGCTTATACTGGGATAGCTACCATGTGTCTGGAATCACTCTGAGGCAGTGGCAGTGCAGAGTGGTTAGCCATGGTGCTAGCACTGGTTCCTGGGGTGCAGAAGGGCTGCTTAAGGGCGGGGGAGCCTGCTTCTGCACACAGACAAGGCCTCAGCCTACTCCAGGGTACCGCCAAAGACAATAGGGGACCCTTGGCGTACAAGTATATCCACAAATAACACCTACCAAGGGAAGACCCATCAACAACACACAACTGTATACGATCAAAACTGTGTATTACATTCATTAAAGTATGTATAGGCACATATCCAGCAGATTGCTCATAACAATTAAGCATTATTTACAAAAAGGACGTGTTCAAAGCCAACAGCAGGCTTCTCTGTAATTCCATTGCAGTTACTGAGCTGTGCCTACATTATTTTGGAAATCGGGTTCCATTTTACCAGCCGCTGTTGAAGATCACTAAAATGTCTTGATTTATACCTGGGAGAGACGTATGGCTGTTATTGTTTCCACCGTGTCTTCTGCCGCAGTTACTTTCTGTTTAGAGGTCTATGGACACTATTTATGTACAGAATTACAAAGGAGCCTACTGTTGGTTTTGAACACGTTCTTTTTGTAAATAATGCTTAATTGTTATGAGCAATCTGCTGGATATGTGTTATGACCACTAACCCATCTTTGTACTTTAATTAATGTAATACACAGTTTTGATCATATATAGTTGTGTAATGTCGATGGTCTTCCCTTGGTGGGTGTTATTTGTGGCTATTCCAGGGTATCAACAGGAAGGCAGATTTGTGTGCAAACCAGATCAGCTGTGATGGAACTGGATGGCGAAGCAAGGGCTTTCCGATTAAGTAATCTGGGGAGTATGGCTAGCTGTACATTTCTCTGAACCTGTCTTTTTAATCATGGAATAAAAGAGGGTGAAATGAAATCAAAAAGCATATACGCAATTACAAATTGGAAAAGTAATGAGGGTTCCTGAAAATGCTGAGAGAAAAGTACTTGTCCTGAACTTAAGGTGATTTCTAGAGAAACATAAAGGAGTCTCATCAAACAGAAAAAACAGATATTTACAAAAACAGAAAGATAAAAGCTGATGATAACTGGGGGGGGGGGGGGGGGGAATCATACAACTGCAATTCTGCTGTCTCACAGTCATGGATTGTAAATTCAGATCTTTTTAGTCACTGACAGGATACTTGTCTAAGTACTCAAAGGAGAACTGAATTTCCTCCTAAGTCTGTCTAGTCACAGAATTTGAATCAAACATGTAACACAGGGCTGGGCTGTGGTGACAGATAAAATATAATTAACTGTCTGGCTTTTAACAAAAATCTTTGTCGTAATTTATTATTTTGTGGTGAATGACCATACACTTGTAAACTTCTGTAGGTCTGGAACAGGGGTCCCCAACGTGGTGCCCATGGGAGCCGTGGCGCCTGCCACTTTAGGAAGCGGGTGGGGCTGGGTGGGGCTTTTGACCAGCAAAGCTTTGGATGGGCCATAGGACATTTGACTGGCTGTGCAGATTTTTAAGAACATTGCTTTGGCAGCAACTGCCACCACGGCACAAGGATCTTTACTGTGTGACTGAAGGTAAGCTGCAGCAGCCATTTTATGGCTTGCTTCACCTCTGGTGGCAGCTATTTTGTAGCCACCATTTTGTCGCAGTGCCTGACACGCTTTGTCTGAATTCCAACAGTGTCCACAGGCTCAAGAAGACAGGGGATTCCTAGTCTAGAAGCTAGGAAAATACCCTAAAAGATCTGCACTCTCCTTTCCAGCTTAGCAGGAGATCCATTTATTTGTGGTTGCAGTCTAGTTTCCTGAAGACAAGATGAAAGAAGTGGCTCTTTGGGTCCCACACCTGTCCTTGATGCAATCCCAGAACAAAAAACATTTCCTGTATCTCCTTTGTCTACTTACTATTGAAGAAATTATGTCTTCAAGAGGCTGGATTCTTGCTCCAGTGACGTTGTTTGTGGCTTCCACAACTTTCTCTCTGCCTTGATTAATGAGGTCCTGAAGGGAAGTTTGAAAGGGATTAAGAGCAGCAGCCAAAAGAGTTGCCCCGGAATACAGAAAAGCCCCGTCTGCAAGCAGCACAACACCAGGACACGGATGCAGCCTAACAGAAGTTGTTGCACCACAGAGGGGAAAGAAATTCATGCACGGTCTCATTGCAAAATACTGAGGAACATGACTGAAATGAGAAGTATTTTAGTTGGAAAGCAACACTGTCCTTGTGGTGTTCATTTGACAAGGGGTGTGATAGGTATCAACATACCCCTTAATTTTTCCCCAAACGATCAAGCAGTATTGGTATGGTGAGCAACTTTTGCAGTGTGCAATGTGTGTGTCGCTTATGCCTCAGATCAACATCTTACAAGCATTTCTGACAAACAAGGAATCGTATTCTTTGAAAAACAATTCTGCCTGTCTATACAATTCTCTAACGTCCAACCAAGGGACTATTCTCACTGCTAGGGGAAAATAATATGTGTACCTAAGGTATCCGCAAAGTGTAAGAAATATGCCATGGTACCGGGGACGTAACCACTTACTTCCAGCTGCTGATTGCTCATTGCAGACAAGGCAGCCACATTGAAAGGGATATACGGGGTCTGAGAATTGAGGTTGGCATGGAACATATTTGCTCCAACTGGCATGTTGAAACGCATAGTTAGGCCCTGGAAAACAAAGATGGTATTTTCAGAACTTAGAGCACCAGAACAGAACTTGGTCAACATGAAAAAATAGGTAAATATCACATAGGCAGCCCCAGACTGACCTAACAGAGAAGAGCCCAGCAGCAACCGTGCGATACCTGGAAAAGCCAAGTTGAGGCAGACCTGGCCTTGGCAGAGAGCAGCAGCACAGCCAAAGGCCGGCAGCACTCAAGCTACCAAGTTCCAAATACACAACGAGCAACCCAAGTGCAGGAGCCCCGTGCAATTCAAGCCCAAGCTGCTTCTCTATCTGCATGTCCCCTCCTGGAGCTGCTCTGGTGTTCTGCACATGCAAGACTCAGGAACCCCTGGTGATAATCCACACTGGAGACTTGCTGAAGCCACATTCTGCTCATTCAACCAACATCCGCACTTTTCTCCAAACAAGTTCAAATTCGAACACAAAACATCTTAGTTTTGCTTTAGCTGGGCATGTCTGGAAGTGGCACATGCTTGTTTCATTAAACTAAAGCCACAGCTATGGGGGGGGGGGGGTTCTAGACTGTGGGACCCACTTTTTAATAACTATTTCAAGGAATGTGCGGGTTTGTTCATATCAAGCTTGTCTGATCACCACCCAATCATTCAGAACAGGGAACATAATTTTTGTCAAAACAAAACCCCTCTGAAGAGTACTTTCCCAGTTTTCTTTCTAATTTGTGATTTTAACATGATCATAACTGAGCAAAAGAATTCACAAGTAGTAGCAGCCCAGTTTACAATGTGGCCCAGTGTGAGTGCGAAGTCCTACAGATGAGTGCAATTGCCTCTGTCAGCATCACAATTTAATCATCAATACATCTATTTCTCAATTCAGCCAAATCTGAGGATATTTAAATCTGCAGACTGGAGCCATAAATGAACAAGACAGATGCCCCACGTTTTCAGAAAAATCTGAACTCTTAAGAAAATACACTGAGGGGTGGGAGGGAAGGTAGGAAAGCTGAGAACAGAGGAGGAGATAATGGTAGTTTGGCTGGTGGGTGGGAAGGAGAGAAGGAAGTAGAGAAAGGGGGGAGGCTACGGGGGCTTTCAGGGAAGGGAAAATGAAATGTTCCCTGCAAGTCCTTGAACATATTCTATTTTCCTGACCTGATCCTGTTCAAGTTGAAGCAGTGCTTTCCCCTCAACAATTAAGTCACGCACATATCACCAGCAATACTGGGGGGGGGGGGGGGGAGGGGGGAGAAGGTGGGTGTAAAACCCTCTTAAATTTTGCAGCAGCGTGTCACAATAATACATATAAGTAGAAACATTTTGAATCCTAAGACGACATTCATCTGAAAAAATGTATTCACACTCAAAAGCTTAGAAGAAGAAGAGATTGGGTTTATACCCCGCCCTTCACTCCCCAAGGGAGTCTCAGAGCGGCTTATAAACTCCTTTTCCCTTCCCCTCCCCACAACAGACACCCTGTGAGGTAGGTGGGGCTGAGAGAGCTCTTTCCCAAGCTGTCCTTGAGGGAACAGCTGGTACAGAGCTATGGCTTGCCCAAGGTCATCCAGCCAGGTGCAAGTGGAGGAGTCGGGAATCAAAGCCGGTTCTCCCAGATTAGAGTCCGCGCACTTAACCACTACACCAAACTGGCTCTGTTGCTTGTGAAGTATGCTTGTGAAGTATTTTCCTCCCCCCATATTTCATGTTTGTTTTGCATTTCAGACACCTGGGAGAAACTGTCCTCAGCCCCTCTGAAACAGCACTGTCAAAGGACAAAATGGTGGAAAATGTCCCACCTTCTTTTCTGCTTCGTATTCTGCCCAAGCTGCCTTCCGCTCCTCTTCAGTCAGTTCTTCTTCCTCTTTGTGGTCCAGAAGGGAATCATGCTCATGATAGCCCACTATGTGTTCTTTATGTAGCTGAAGCAATTCAGCTAAAATTGTGTCCTGATAATTAAAACGACAGAAAAATTAAGTGAACAGGAATATACGTTCTTAACAGAAAATACCAAATCCTGCTGTTTCAAGCACACCATCTCCTTTGTCAGGTTACCTGATCAGATTTTTGGTTGAGTTTTGAGTATTGGTTCACCAGGGGGTCCAGATACTAAGCAAGTCTTTGAAGAAACACTCTACTAGGAACCAGATGTGGAGGCTCTTGTTACTCCCCCCCCCCCCCCCCCGCCGGCAGAAGTGGAAATGGTGGTGGTGTGACAGTGGAAAGTGCAGTCACATCGTAGCCAATTTATGGCGACCCCATGGGGTTTCAAGTGGTTTTGCCATTGCCTGCCTTTGTGTAACGACCCTGTGTAATCACCCTTGGTGGTCTTCCATCCAAATACTCACCTATTTAGCTTCCAGGACCTAACAAGATTGAGCTGGCCTAGGCCACCCAGGCCAGGGCAGGAGGAGCCATCCCCCCAGCCAAATAAGTACCCTGCACACAACAGGGGACAAAAAACAAGTGGCCAAACACCAGCCTCCTGACGGAAGGACACTACAAGGCCTTTTATTCCCACCACCACCAGGGGTCTTTTTAAAAAATCAGCAATTGAAGAGCATTCCATGGAGGTAACAGTATAACACAGCATTCTCACTTGAGGAAACCTGAGTGCCAAGGGAGGCAGGGATCCTTAGAAAGGAAAACAAAGCACATGCCTATACGCCAGTGCTAGAAATCTCTGAGCGAAGACGGGGGATCCTGGAGTGCTGGGTGCTAAATGGCAACATAGCTACAGGAGGGATTTCAGAAACCCAGTGGAATGTGGAAAATCAGTGGAACGCTCTGCAGACAGGGCAGGGATGGATGTGATGGAGGCCATGTTGTTCTCTTATCAAAGAGTCAAATAAACTAGAAAACATTAGGGAAAGAAACTCGTCCACAGAACCACTATGGGTGGAGATACTGAACTTTAACAGTTACTTAAAAGTGCGGGTGTACCCCCCCCCCCCCCCCGACTGAAGCCAGGAAGTAGATCTCGAGATGGCAAGGGAAATGAGGTGACTGAAGAGCAGAATGTTGTTGCACCAACTAGGAATGCAACTAAGTTCAGTATTCATGTCAACAGAAAGCTGCCCTGAAAGTCTAAAGCAATCACTTTTGATTTCAAAAGAGGGAACTTTGCTAAAACAAGGAGACTAATCAGAAAGAAGTTAAAAGGGAGAATTAAGAGAATCAAACACCTCCAGGATGCCTGGAAACTAGTCACACTGACTGAGGCTCACTGTCAGTTAATTGCCATGATTTCGTTCCAGTAACTGTATGACTGTTTCAAGGTGTATTTACATGGTCTCTGAAAAGGTCACAGGCTTACATATACTTTCCCCCCGAAGTTTGGTGACAGGTCCCAGCCAGGAGTTCACAACGGGGCCATGACCCCCTCCTCTGGAATGCGTGCTCCACTCGCTGGCCTGCTTGCCTCACTTGCGCATGCCCTGACTCAATTACTTGCTTCCCTGGTGTTCTCTTGTGTCCTGTCCTTGAACAGGAGTGCCTCCTATTCTGTGTGAGCCAAACTCACCGGTGTTATGTATTCCTTTTCTTCATGTCTTGGGAACTTAGCTTTTAGAAATGTTCAACATCATTATTTTCTGAGAACTCCTTTTCCCGCGTTTTCTATGGGAACTTCAGGCCAATATATCTGAGTGCCTAAAATCCTGTCTAGTGACTGGTAGACAGCTCTTAAGCCATATTTCATATCCAGTATATCAATACATGTAATCCTTAAGCACAGCATTACTAACAGGAAAAGTGTTTGACTACAATGATCTTTTCTGCAAATAAAGGACTTACTGCTTAAGGAGGCCTGTTGTGGACTATATCTATTGGGACATTCTCACACTCACACAGAATGAACACCTCGAATCAGGAAAGGTACCACCAAGTTGAAAAAGAAGCTGGTGTGCTTAACAACTGAAGTCAAGGAGGTCACAATAGGCGAAAAGGCTAAAGTGGAAGGTTTTCCCAGTTGAGGTGAACAGAACAGAGCACAGGTTCTGGCAAAACAAATGTAAGATAACAATAAAAAGAGCAAAAAAAAAGAGAGAATGTGAGGAGCAAATGGCTAAAAGCATCAGAATTTCTTCAAATATATCAGGAGCAAGAATTGGTCAAGGAGGCCAGTTGGGCCTTTGGATGACAGAGGAATAAAAGGATTCCTCAGGGAATATGTGGAGGTGGCAGAGAAACTCAATTCTTTGCATCTGTTTTCACTGTGGAAAATGTGGGCCATGTACTCCCACTGGAACCACTGTTTTCAGGAAGGCTGTCTGAAGAAGTAAGTGAAATTGAGGTGATGAGAGATAACAGTTCTAGGACCACCAGGAAAATTGAAAACTACCAAGTCTGCAGGTCCAGATGGCACCCACCCCAGCACTCTTACAGAACTCAAATGTGAAACTGTTGATCTACTTATCTGTCTGTGTAACTTGCTGACAGAATAGGCCTCTGTGCCGTATGACTGGAAAATATGTCTCCCCAATTTTTTTAAAAAAGAGGGCTCAGAGGGCATCCAGGTCAATTAGCCTAATATCTGTTCTGGGTACATTAGTAGAAACTAATTTCTAGCTAGCTGCAACTTCTGGAGCAGAGTCAAGGATAGCCCCACGTAAAGAGAGTTACAATAATCCAGTCTGGAAGTGACCATTGCATGGATCACTGGAGGTAAGATATGGGGCCAACTGCCTGATCTGCCTCAGATGGAAGAAGGCAGACCTGGCAGTGGCAGTGACCTGGGCCTCCACAGAGAGGGTGGCATCCAGGAACCATCCCCAGGCTCTGTCTTTACCCTCAATGTTGGGACCAATGGAGCCCCATCGAAGGCTGAGAGCCTGATCCCCTGTCCTAGTCCTCCGCGACTCAGGTACAGGACCTCCGTCTTAGATGGACTTCGCTTCAGTTGGCTCTGACGCAACCATCCAGCCATGGTCTGTAACACCTCCTCCAGATCTCCAGGGGCTGTATTCGAGTGGCTGTCCATCAGTAGATAGAGCTGGGTGTCACCTGTGTACTGGTGACACCCCAGCCCATACCTCCGGATAATCTGGGCAAGGGGGCAAATGTAGATACTAAATAACATAGGGGAAAGCAGGGCTCTTTTGGGGCCAGAACGCACCGGAATGGCGTTCCGGGTAGCGTCTGAGCCCGCCCCTCCCCTCCCCACCGGCGGGAAAGGACCCCGCACTCCAGATCTCCATGCGGAGATCAAGCACAAGGCCTGGGCTCCCTGTTCTTTGCACTTAAAGGGAAAGCTCCCTTTGAGTGCAAAGAGCCAGCGAGAAGGGGCCCCACACTCCAGATCTCCGCACGGAGATCAAGCATGAGGCCTTGGCTCCCAGCTCTTTGCACTCAAAGGGAGGTTTCCCTTTAAGAGCAAAGAGCTGGGGGGGCCCTGGCTGCCGCAGCTCTCTCCATCGGGCTTGTTGCCATGCCTACATTCTCCCTGCTCCCGGTAAGTGCCTCCCCACATCTCTTTCTTTCTTTCTTCCTTCCCCCTCCCTCTTTTTCTTTTCTCTCTCTTTCTTTTCCTTCCTTCTTTCCTTTCTCCTGCTTTCTTTCTCTCTTCCCTCCCTCCCTTTCTTTCCCCTCCCTCCCTCCTTCTTTCTTTCCTTCCTTCTTTTTACCCTCCCTCCATCCCTCTTTCTTTTTCTCTCCCTCCCTTTCTCTCTCTCTTTTTTCCTTCCTTTCCCCCCCTCCCTCCCTCTTTCTTTCTCTCTCTCTCCCTCCCCCTCTTTCTTTTTTGTTTCATTTTGTTCTTTGTGTTTTTGTAAAAAAAAAATTATTGGAAAAGGGGAGGGATGTAAAAAAAAAAAAAAAAGCAGAGAGCCCAGGAAATGCTGGTTTTGATGATATCTTTAATTTTTGAGAATATCTTTAGTTTTCTCATGGCATCTTCTGTTTAAGAAAAGTAAGTTTAAAGCTTGGGTAGTCTCGTTTCTCCACAATCAGGGATAGAGGGTGCCCCATGACATGTGGGGTCCCTTAGGGGGCTATCCTCTCCCTGAACTTAATCAACATTTATATGCGCTCCCCACCCAGCTGGCACAGAGTTTTGGGCTGGGCTGCTAGTAGTTTGCTGATGAAACCCAGCTGTATCTGCTGGTGGATGGCCGGCTGGATGCCGGCTTAGACTGAATCCGTTAAAGATGGAGGTTCTTTGGCTGGATGGGTGGGGGGACTCAGTATTGGGGTTTCAGCTCCCGGCTCTTGACCATACACGCCTAACGCCAGCGCAGAGCCTCGGTGTGGTCCTGGATGCCTCCTTGTCAATGGAGGCCCAGGTCACAAATGTTGCCAGGCTGGCATTCTACCAACTATGCCAGATTAGGCAGCTGGCCCCTTATCTGTCTTGCCCTGACCTAGCCACAGTAATCCACACAACAGTCACCTCTAGAGTTGATTAGAGTAATTCATTCTATGCAGGGCTGCCCTTGGGGCTGGTCCAGAAATTAAAGCTTGTCCAGAATGCAGCGGCCCAGGTCCTCACGGGGACACCAGTGACAGGACACATGCAACGTGTGCTCCACCAGCTGCGCTGGCTCCAAGTTGAGTACTGGTTCAAGTTCAAGGTTCTGGTTTGTTTGTTTATTTGTTTATTACCCTGCTCTCCCTGCCAGAGCAGGCTCAGGGCGGCTTACAAAAAAATAAAACATAAAACAATTATAACATAGGTAAAACCATATAAACAATTCTGATGTCAAAGTGCTAGCAAGTTAGTTATAGTTAATACTCAAAGATGGCAGCAACAATGTATTAGTGCGGTCTCTGGTCTGCCTTGCTCATCAGTTTCCTGTTCTTATCATATGTATACGGCAGGTGCAAGCGGCAGTCATGGGACCAGGGCACGGGCTCTGTCTTTCTCAAGTATCATAATGATCCTTGATGCGATATTGTTGGTGGTGTTATTAACCGGCCTGGTGGAAGAGCCCTCTGTCTTGCAGGCCCTGTGGAACTGTAAAAGGTCCCACAGGGCCCTGATCTCTTTTGGGAGCTCATTCCACCAGTGTGGAGCTGCCACCGAGAAGGCCCTACCTAGCCCTGGTTGTTGCCAGTCTGAAGTCTTTGGGTCCTGCGAGGGTCAGCTGGTTTTGAGACCCTGAATGCAGTGCTCACTGGGGTACATATGGTTCTGACCTTTAAGGCCCTGAACAGTCAGGGACCAGAGTACCCCGGCCCAAAGAGTGTCCAGCTGTCCTCAACCAGAGCTAGGGCCTTTTCAGTCCTGGTTCCAGTTTGGTGAAACTCTCTGCCTACCAACATCAGGGCCCGGTGGGATCTGTTACAATTCCACAGGGCCTGTAAGGCAGAGATGTTCCGCCAAGCATACGGTTGAGGACAGCAATGATTTTAACACCAATGGATTAACATCAACAGTCTAATGGGCAACAGTTGCCAACAGACATTTGGTTCATTAACTGCTTTTACACCCCCACCCCACCCCGCCGTTTCAGTAAAGTAAACTGGGGGTTGGAATTGTATTACGGCACCATGTGGTATTTTTAGAATTGTATTTTTAGACTAATGATGATCTTGATGTATTTTTGTAGGAATCTGTTGTACATCGCCCTGAGCCTGCTTGTGGGGAGGGTGGCATAAAAGCCTAATAAAATAAAATGAATAAAGAGTGTAATTCACTGCCTGTGGAGGTGATGGTGGCCATAAGCACAGATACCGTTGGAAGGGGGTTAGACATAGTAATAAAATTAAATCTAAGTTAAATTAATGTTAATTAAATTAAAGGAGCAGGGAAGGGAGAGGGAGTGGGGAGAGGAGTGCCTTGTGCAGGCTCCCTGTGTCCAGCAGAACTGAATTCCATGGAAATGTCCATGGATTCTGTGGTCTCTGAGCCCTTAGTGGCACTGCCTCGCCCTGGCAAGCCCCCTGACCAGACCACTCTCAGGTGCTTTGTGGAGCCCCTTGCAGGATTCCAGCCCTGGCTGCCTATTCCCCACCTCGAGCACTTTGGGGCTGAGGCCTCATCATCCCACAGCTTTGGCAGCTCCTTCGCCACTGCTGCCTCCCCCCCCCCCCCCCGCCGCCTTCCTGCCTGACCAGCTGGCCACTCTCTGGGCCGCTGCCGGAGAACAAGGAGCTCTACGCATCAGTCCTGCACCCTCCCCCTTGTCCCAGGTGGTCATCCCCAGCCTAGCCAGCTGCCGCAAGGGGAAAAGGAATGAAGCTTGGAGGGGAGGGATATCTTAAGAATGGGGAAGATTGGGTGGGGGTAGGCAAATTGATAGGGACACGGCTGATTCAACAGGGGGCACCACCCTCAGCGACCCGCTGCTGGCTACAGCCCTGTAGTGAGGTCAGAGACAGGCCTTGCCTCTTATCTTTGCTCCACCAAATGGTCATGCTCTTGTGGATGTGTGAATGCATTATTTCTGTTTCTAGGCTGGAGGCTTCATAGGACAAACTAGCTGTGCAAGCGTCCTGTCAGCTCGAGAACAGAAAAGTCCTCTCGAACAAGACAGTAATCAGCCTCAAGAAACTTCAGAATAATCAGAACAAAGTTTGAGTCCAGTGGTACCTTTAAGACCAACAAAGTTATATTCTGGGTGTAAGCACATGCACATGAAAGCTTATACCCAGAAATGAACATTGTTGGTCTTAAAGGTTGTTCTGCTGCTTCACCTGAATCTATCTTCAGAATAATCTGCAGTTCTTGATGGGATGACCAGTAGCTCACAAAGATGCATGTTTTGTCTCGACACAGATTTCAAAACTACATTCTGAAGCAAAAGCTGTACCTGTGTATGGATTATGCTTTGTTCTTATGGAAGGAAATGCTTGCCGACAATATGAGAATGGAAGGCCTTTCAAATGACTTTGTTCTGGTGGTTGGATGTCACAAAAGCTGTATGTACATATCTATACCTCTTGAAGATGGTGTCAAAAGAGCAGTGCAAGCAAAACAAACAAAAACCCCACACAAGAACTGAACATTCTCAAACAGTTTGCAACTGAGAGCTATGCTGTATATTTGGTGAAACTCCTACCACTGCAATTTCAAATGTTCACGCTGACCCTCTTTTTGGTTTTCTTGCCCTTTTAACAGTACAAGCAGCAACTGCACTACCATGTATTGTAAGCAACTGTTTTTGCTCTGCAGCTCTTTAAAATAGAATTTGAAGAATTGTAATTTCACCCGTGAAACTGTGATAGAGATGCCATTCAGACTATAACACCAGTGGCAGTTAAAGCTACAATCCTTAAACTCTGGAACAATTCCTCGAAGTCAAGTGGACTAATCCAGAAATAAATAAGACTACTACCTAACATTTTATGATTGATGTGAAATTCCAGAAACAGAACTGAAGGGCTAGAAGTTGCCTGAAGGTCAGCAAGTCCAACTTCTGGGGCTTGCAGGGATTTGCTGCATTAAATTATTGCATCTGGTCCCTGAAAAAGGTTCCAGGAAGCAAACTCTGGGTGACGACTGGCATCTAGTCAAGTCATATGAATAACACTATTACTTGCAACACCCCATGGTGATTTCATGGAACAATGAAATGGAATAGCAACAGATTCAAACCAGGCAAAAGAAAATGTATCTTCATGCAAGTAGCTAGCCTTGTGAAATCAATGCCAAGGGATATTACAACAGATACTAACAATATAGCTTGAGAAACTCACGCATTGCATTAGTAATTAAAACAGGAATAGCAATGATCAAAAGCAATATCCCAAATATAAAATCTTGGGAGCCGACAACAATGGATAGCCATGCAGGACTAACTATTTTGCTGCAGCATCGGGTTGGATCCTGCAAAGCTGACTGCTGTGCTCTTTCCACAGAGAAGAGTTTTTACCTTCCTTCTTTCCAGAGATTGACAGCTAAGGGTTTTATTACTGCTGGTGCAAAGCATGCATACTGGCTTACTTTGGGCAACATGGGCGTGTCCCTTTTCTTCTTCTTCTCTGAATTAGGATCATCCAACAAATCTGGCTCAAAAGTATAGAGCTCCGTGAGTTCATTCATGGTAAAGTGGCGTTCAACCTGCTGCTGATCCACAACTCGGAAAGACAGCGACTGCTTAGTTACTTGACGGTCATAGATCTTGTCTTCCATTGTTCCCTTTAAAACAAACACACAGAAATGCCATTGTTAGTATGAAGTCCATTTCATATCATTTTCCTATAGTTGTTTTTGAAGTTTATACTGTATGGTTTAATGAGCCTGTTTTATTGCATCTTATTGTATTATATACTATGTTGGTAGCCACCCTGAGCCTGCCGCGAGGTGGGGAGGGCGAGATAAAAATCCAATAAATAAATAAATAAAATAGTAGCAGTAAAAATGCATCATATGAGATGATTCAGTAAAATTGGCTGCGCACTAGAAAAGCAACAAAAAAAGGTGCCACTGGACCTAAACTATGTTCTAGAAAAGCAACTGTGAGCCTTAGGAATCAAATAGTTTAGCAACAGCTGTTCTGAAATAAAAACTTGACTTAATGCATTTCTAAAGGCAATTCGGAAAGGAAAGGAAAGGAAAGGAAAGGAAAGGAAAGGAAAGGAAAGGAAAGGAAAGGAAAGGAAAGGAGAAATAAATTAGCACCTTGCGTGACAGCAAATGGGAAGGACATGTATAAACTCCTTGGAGTAAATGAACAGAGTACAGACTATCATCATCCAATGTCCAACTGGTGGGCAATCTGTAGGGGCCCAGCAGCAATACGGGAAACAAATACAGAGTTTCATGCTTCAGAGCTGCTAGGATCAAGACATATTAGTCAACCTATTGCTCTGGTCTAGTATAGGAGAAGGGATTCATGCTGGCAGAGGATACTACATGAAACGGTTCCCACCTTGGTGGACTGCTGATGTGGTGAAAATGTTTGATGAGCAACTGGGCAAAGCTTTAGGACCCGGGTTAAAAAAAAATGATTTAAAAAAAATCTGTCAAATTACTACAGATGGCTTGCATTACATACATACACTATACATTCTATCTAGGATGGCTTTCCTTTTAGCTGCAAAGGATCAAGGAGTCCATGGCCACAAAGAGATTTTAGAATCAGATGGCAGGAAAATATCCAATTTTGACCTACCTGAGCCAAGAACCGGTACACAAACACTGGTTTGTTTTGCCCAAAGCGATAAACTCTGAAGATACTCTGGATATCGTAAGATGGATTCCAAGAGGCATCAAAAATAATTACTCGATTAGCAGCTACCAGATTTATTCCAAGGGATCCTGCTTTAGTTGAGATAATAAACAAACGGCCTCTGCAAAAAAGCAAAGCAAAACTTTAATCTGCTGTGTTCCATTTACACCATTCCAGTTTATCTGAATAGCTGCTTAGCACACCCAGGCTAAGAGACTGTTACAAACACGTTAGCTTGGGAACAGCAAAAAGGCTTTCAAAGAGAATGCTTATCTCAGCTTTCAGAGCACTTTTAAAAAACACTGTTTAACTGGGATATCGTCATTTCCTCTGCACCACACCACCCCAGGATTCAGCCTTGTGGTTGCTGTGACTATGCTCATTCACATTCAGAAATCATGGTCAGCCTTACTTCTGCTAAGCAAGAAATACAGGTTGCTTACCTGTAATTGGGGATCTTTGAGTGGTCATCTGTGCATTCACACTTCTGGGATACAATGCATCTGCGCCAACCCCAATCGGTATCTTCTAAAGCGAAAGGGATTTTTGCGCCCACTCCCCGGTCACGTGCAGGGCTCCAGTGCACATGACTGAGGGGCATGACAATCCCGCCAGCTCCTTCTGACCGCTGCCATCAGTCACCGAGCAAGATAGGAAAGACCGACAGCAGAGGGGAAGGAGGGCGGGTGGTGTGAATGCAGAGATGACCACTCGAAGATCCCCAGTTACAGGTAAGAAACCTGTATATCTTCTTCGCGGTCTCTGTGCATCACACCTCTGGGAGATTAACAAGCAAGAAAAACCCACACACATACCTGGAGGGGGGAACTGGAGGTCTTAAACTTGCACCGCCTGCAACACAGCTTGCCCCACCGCAGAACGTTGGTGAAGACGTTTGTGTATGCGCTAATGTTTGGTTTTATGCTAGTTTTAACTTGTTTAATTTGTAAACCACTTTGATGGTATTTTATGGTTGTTAGCCGCCTTGAGCCAGTTCACTGGCAAGGCGGGATAAAAATGAAATAAATAAATAAAATAAAATAAATAAATAAGATGGACATCAAGGGTGTAGTGCCTTACAAACGTGTGAGGGGAGGCCCAGGTAGCTGCATTACAGATGTCTCCCAAAGGCGTCCCTCTTAGGAAGGCTGTGGAAGTAGCTACTGCCCTGGTGGAGTGTGCATGGAGTGGACCAGGCAATGGCTTCTTTGCCAGTAAGTAGCACAGTTTGATCGTCTCCACAATCCATTTGGATAGACGCTGAGATGACAGCTTCCAACCTTGCCCAGGCAGGGCATGGGAGACAAAGAGGGCTGGAGATCTTCGAAAAGACCAAGTCCTATTCAAGTAGAAAAGCAGTGGTCTTTTCACATCCAGCACGTGAAGACGATGCTCTTCCACATTCTGAAGAACACTGGAAGAGTGATATCCACCTTCATGTGAAACTCTGAGACTATCTTGGGTAAGAAGGAGATGTCTGGAGCCAGGGTAACACCATCATGATGAAAATTAAGGTAAGGCAGGTCGCAGCGGAGCGCAGAGAGTTCACTCACCCGTCTAGCAGACATGATGGCCACCAAGAAAGCGATTTTCCATGAAAGGAGTTGCAGACTACAGGTGGCCATCGGTTCAAAGGGTTTGCCCGTCAGTCTCGTCAGAACCACGTAAGTCCCAAACTGGTGTTGGGCCTCGAGTCAGGGGAAACAGGCGATTGAGGCCCTTCATGAATTGTTTTATCCTTGGGTGGGAAAAAACTGAATGACCTTCTATTTCAGGGTGATTCGCGGAAATAGCGATTGGATATACCCGTAGAGAGGCACAACTGAGGCCCATGTCGATATGGGAAAGCAGAAACCCGAAAATATCATGCAGATACCCAGGAGGTGGAGGCAACCCTTCCGAACTAAGGTAAGCCACAAACTTACTCAATTTTCCATCATAGGACCGGCGTGTAGATGGCTTTCGGCAATTAAGGAGCATGTGGGCTATCCTGTCATCCGGAGATGAGGCACATCGTGGTGTAGCACTTGCCCTCCTTGTGCAAGGAAGAGATCAGGCACCACTGGGAAGTGGATAAAGGAGCCCTTGGACAGGTGTAGGAGAGTGGGGAACCAGTGCTGTCTGGGCCACCACAGGGTTACTAGGATGCGGTGAGGATGTTCCCTCATCACCTTGTTGATCACCTTGGTAAGCAGAGGAATTGGTGGGAACAGAAATACGTATCTGTGTGCCCACGGGTAAAGGAGTCCGCCTCCCAGGGAGGCAGGATCCCTCCCTGCCCTGGAGCAGAACAGGTGACATTTTGCATTGTGCCAAGAGGCAAACACGTCTATCTCCGGGTAACCCCAGCGATTGAATATCGGCTGGGGATAGGTCCAGTTGAGTTCCCACTTGTGCAGCGACACTCCCCCCCCCCCCCAGGAAGTCTGCCTGCATGTTCAGGGAGGTGGGAAGGTGTGCTGCGATCAGGAACACGCCCCAAGAATGGCATTTGTCCCAAATCTCCAGGGCTAGCCAGCACAGGCCTCTGGATACCGTCACCTTGACGGTTGAGATAACACATAGTCGTTGTGTTGCCTGTCAGAACTGCGACAGTACTGTTGCGCACTAGGTGCTGAAAAGATCAGAGAGCATAACGCACTGCTAGCAACTCCAGGAAGTTGATGTGATTGTGTATCACATGGGGTTCCCACTTGGCACTGACACACAATCCCATGAGATGGGCACCCCACCCCCAGAGGGAGGCGTCTGTAGTCAGAGTTACGGATGGGGTGGGTGGGTGAAAAGGGGCTCCCATCAGTAGATTCTGCGGGTTCATCCACCAACTGAGGGAGGCTAGTACAGGAGCGGTGAGGTGAAACGTCCTGGATTGGGAGTGTGACTGAAGATTAAAATGGCGAAGAAACCCCAGTTGGAGTGGTCTCATGTGTAGTCTGGCAAAGACTATGACGGCCGCAGTTGCTTCCATCAACCCCAGAAGTCGTTGGAGTTGCCTTGCTGTAGCCTCTTCCTGCTGATGTAAGAGGCATATCAGGACGATGATGTTGTCTGCCCTCTTGGGAGGGAGGAAGGAAGGCTTTGCACACCCGGGAATCCAGGATGGCCCCAATGAACTGAGCTCGTCTTGAAGGGATGAGCACAGACTTTGCCAGGTTGACTGTGAGTCCCAAGGCTTCCAGGGTGTGCCTCGTTAGTGCAATGTGGTCGCACAAGGTGAGCTCCGAGTCCGCCACGAGCAACCAGTCATCAATGTACAGAAAGATCCGTACACCTTGAAGGCAAAGGTAAGCCGCAATTGCAACCATGAGCTTTGTAAATATGTGGGGGGCGGTTGAAAGACCAAATGGGAGGGCCTTGTATTGATAATGACCTTCCCCCACAGCAAACTGGAGAAATCTTCTGTGATCTGGATGAATCGTAATATGAAAGTAAGCATCTTTCAAGTCCAGGGTCACCATCCAAACCCCGTGCTCAAGGAGTGGAAGGATGTTCTGTAAGGTCATCATCCGAAAGTTTTTGTATACGATGAAGGTATTGAGGTTTCTGAGGCCCATAATGGGGTGGAGGCCTCCATCCTTCTTGGGGACCATGAAATAACGGGAATAGAAACCCCCATGGAGCTGCAACCAAGGGACAGGTTCTATCTGCATCTTTTTGCAGGAGGTTCTAGGTTTCGTCTAACAGTGTGACGGAACTTGGGGTAGGGATGAAATGAGACCTCGTAGGAACCTGAAGAAATTCTATGCAGTAGCCCTCTGTCCAATGTTATTTTTCTCCAGGCAGACAAGAACAGGGACAAACCAGTGGGAGGCTTGGCCCCTTGGCCAAAGTCAAAGGCTTTGTTTGGGGGACTTGGTATTCTTGGTCCTCGACTGGGAGGTAGTAGTGAACTTCTGTTTGTTCCCATGGGGCTGTGATGGAAAACCAGAAGATCTCTGCCACTGAGGTTCCGGGGAGGACTTTTGAGAGGGTCTGCGTGACCACGACTTGTTCCAGGACTTGGATTGTTTGGTAGGCTGCGTGACTCCCAAATTACGTGAAGTCTTGATGTTTTTATCTAGTTCTTGTAGCACTGCATCTGTAGTGGAACTAAACAAGCCCTCACCTTCGAAGGGTAGATTCTCAACAACGGCTTTAGTGTCACTGGGTAGGGACGTGGAACGCACCCAGGGGTGACATCTGAGTGAGTGTTTTGGCTGCCACGTTTACAGTATGTTTAGTGGCATTAAGCTGGTGTTTTGCCAGTATCATACCCTCCTTCTGCAGCCTCCTGGCTTGAAGGTTTATGTCATCCGGAAGGGAAGCAATAAACTCAGTCATTTGTTCCCAGAGGGCATACTGGTATCTACCCATGCAGGCTGTATAGTTGGAAGTTTTAATTCCTAACACCCCTGCCGAATAGAATCTGCGCCCAAAGGAGTCGAGTTTCTTTCCCTCCTCATCAGAAGGAGAAGAGTGACTGCGTCTACCCTTAGAAGAGGGTGTGATAACAATGGAGTTGGGTTTAGGGTGAATAAACAAAAATTCAGCTCCCAATTCCTGCACCTTGTACATGTGGTCAATCCTTTTGCTAGAAATAGGAGTAGAAGCCGGTTGAGACCATGGTGCTTTAGCAGCCTGCAGCAAGACCAAGGTTAACGGCAACGCAATGGCTGTGGAAGTGTCCATTTGTACTATGTCAAACACTGAATCTGTCACCATGGGTGGAGGCTAAACAGTGGAGAGAGTCAGCGTATCAGCCATCCTCTTGATGAAATCCCCATATGATTTAAGATCCTCAGATGGAGAGATGGGGAGATCATCTGCCACCTGTTGCGGTGCGGAGGGTTCTTGGGTAGGGGCTTCGTCTCCGGAGAAGGATGATGAGGATGATCCCGAAGGTTCAGAATGCTTCGATGACTCAAAGAATGCAATGGGTTGCATTGGCATCGACGGTATCGGTGTCGATTGCACGGCGTGATGTACCAAAGGCAGAACAGTGGGCTTGTGTTTCCTGCCTATCAACACCGACGGCTGTGGCCATGCGAATTCCAGCGTTGGGGGGTGATCTAGGTAGTGAGACAAACGGGAAGATGTTGACTGGCAGTCCCAATCTGCTGGGGCGCGCAGTGGGAACCAAGGCGCAGTAGGCATGGGATAAGCCCCATACAGGTACTGCCATTGGTGTCCGTCCCAAGGAGCCGGGGGATAATGCCCAGATGATTGATCCCGATCCTCCCACTGATGCAGGGAGACAGCTGAAGTGGCAGCGTCATGATCCAGGTGCAGACTTTCAACACTGGGAGGTCGGGGCACTTGGTTTAACTCCATACCCAGTTCAGAGTCTGTGAAGTAGATAGGATGCAGCAAAGGCAAGGTAGAGTCACCTTGTAGCTGCCCAAGGCCTACAGAGTCAAGCACTGTAGCCCCCGCAAGTGGACGAAGCAACTTTGGTAAGGGTACCCTTCTTGTGCTTGACCTGCCTGTTGTCCTTGCCCTCCTTGTGTTTTTTAGCAGGAGTATGGGCTTTGGATTGGGAAGTCAACATTGGTCGTTTCAACACCGATCGATCGACATCGATGATGCTTGGCATCAGAGATACCGCAGTCGTCGATCCTGAAGCTGGGGTCGACAGCGAGGCATGGCCGGACATCTCTTGCTAAGACGCCATCGGTGAAAGAGCCTGCTCTAGTAAAGTGATGCGGAGCCTCGCGGCTTGATTCTTCCTCATCTGCTTTGAGAACCTGACACAGTGAGCACAGGAGTCCACCCAGGGTGCTTCCCCAAGACACAACTGGCTAAGTGAGTGTCTGTCGGGGGGGGCGATTTTGCTGCTGCACTTTAAGCACCGTTTGAAGAAGCCCCCCCATTTGGCCGTGGGCTGGAGGTGGGCCGAGGCAGAGTACTCAGAAATCAGTTCTGTCCATTAATTTAGTTAAAGTCTTTCACTTTCAGGAAAATCCAACAAGAAAAAAGAAAAATACTGACCGAAGTGAGGAGGATCCTACCAACGCAGCAGTCAGAAGAGAACTGGCGGGATTGTCGTGCCCCTCTCTTAATCATGTGCACTGGGGCCCTGCATGTGACCGGGGAGAGGGCGCGAAAATCCCTTTGGCTTTAGAAAATACCGATCGAGGTTGGTGCAGGCGAACTATATCCCAGAGGTGTGATGCACAGAGACTACGAAGAAGATAGGGGAGGGGCATTTGAGGAAGCCCAAAGGGGAAGAGATGGGAGATAAGAGTAAGTTCATCACAGGGAACTCCCACTGCCAATCACTCCCACTGGGCACTTCAAGGCCTGTACCCAGACAATGTGAATTGAAATTCAAAGTTTTTCTAAAATTAGATGAATATACTGTTAAAGCAATCGCCTGACTGGGGAACCCTGTTACACAAAGCGTACAAGTAGCTACCAGAGTAGGAAACTCGCAATCATAAAACCAGCATAGTAAAAATTTTGTTGAGCCTTGAGTATCCAGCACATTTGATTAACTGGCAACACGAATTCCCCATGACTGCCAGATACAAGCTTTTACTGTAGTTCAATCAAAAGAGAAAAGATAGGGAAAAAAGAATTCATGTAAGGGCAAAAGATCTTGATTATATTAACTTATTCAAAATTAGTCGATTATGATTTCCTGTGCATTTTATGAAGTAAAAGCAATTTGCCTAACGAGCGAAAATGTGATACTGTTTGATATTGCCATTTTACGCATACTTATGGCATTTCAGAGCCCAAATCTGAACACGCTGGATTGCATTATTTACATTTTAGCCTGAGAAATTTATGAACACACTTATACCTATCTCTTTAAAAACTAAATATCGAAATTAACAGAATTCTCCCATATGCATTGTAATATGAAACTTAATCTGTATTTATTTAAATTTTTATATTCAGCCTTATTTTCTGGGACTCAAGCCAGCTAACAACACAACAAGATGCATTAGAAAGTGTGCAGCCTCTAGACAAACGGAGCATTTATCCAAGTGTTTAAGAACCAGAGTGTTTTTATAAATGTTGAAAAAATATATCAATATGCCACCCTTCATTTCCACGAAGTCCAAATATGTGTTCCCCAAAGAAGTTATAACAAGAATGACATGCATTTTGCATTCAGTGCTCACAAACCATAGTAAGATGTATTTACTGCACTTATGTCCAGGAGTTGTCTAAACCTACATAATATGTGCTGAAAATAGCAAACATCCCACATCAAAGGGCAGGACATGCAGCAGGGTAACCCTATAATCAACAAACTCAATAGGAATCCTTTAGCGTAGCAACAGATGCCCTTTCTTCAATGAAAGCATAGCATCAAATGCTTTCCTGCTCATTAAAAGTAGAAGCAAATAATTCTTAAGCTTACAACTTTCTTTTAATTATCTTCCCCCCACCCAAAACACAAAGGGTTTGGACAAAAATCCTAGTCACCTTTATTTAATTTAATAATTTTCCTCCTGGAAGAATTTTAACAAAAACAATCTTCCCCTCCCCAATAGCTTATTAGGGATAATGAGGAGCCCTGAGACTCCTTAAAGCCAAGTCTCTTCATCAGAAGAAGTGGTCTAGAACGCTGGGTACATGACAGTACAGATTTTTAAAACTCCAGATTTAAAGTGTGGCAAATAAGGTATGAGAAATATGAATAGGCTGATCATAATTCCACGCAGAACACAGATGAATTCAGGGTTCAGACGCATGGCCACTAATATACATTCTGCACACTGACAACAATGGGGTCAACTCCTCCAGTGGGATAGCCACTTTCTGTGTTGAGTTCCACTGCTCCCAGCTATGTGCAATGGTACTGTTTGCTAACAAATTTCAACCCAACCACTTTGCATAGAAGTTCCCCATTTGAAATCCAGTGTTTCGTGTGCCCTAGAGAGATGGAAATGCTCTTCTAGCCATTCCCAAACACTGCCAGTCCTAAGTGTCTGATTTGTGACCATTCAATCTGTGGCACAGGCGCAGACGTGTTTGGTGTATGTAAGCGGGAGGGCTTTTGTTGGTAGATGACATACCTCATGCTGATGGGTGAAAGTACAAGCTCATGTTTCATAGCCTCCCAACAGTATTGCTTGTGAAGATTTGACCTCTCATCCTACTTTTCCAGCTTCTATACTCATTTCTTTTTCCATTTCCTCTTTATCACCCCTCCCCCGTTTCACTGCTTTTGTGATATTTTCTCCTTGCATCTGTACACATTCCTTACTGCCATCCCCCCATACGGTCTCCTTCAAAAAATCTGGGGTGTCCTTAACTAAACTCTCATCTACCTTTTACCTTCTATTTCCTTCATGTGTTTTCTTTGAAAGTTCATTTTTAATTTTTTCATACATGTGTTTAAGCAAGACAGACAAAAATTGGACACCCATGTAAAGGGCTCACCAATCTAAAGGCTGATTTTCTGCCGGGTAGTGTCTGCTTCAGATTTCATGAAGCTCCCAACTTCCTACGACAGATTCATCTCCAGCAACTGTCATGTGAAGAATCAAGAGTCTGCACACCAGTGCAAATCAGTGGGGTGCAGAAATTATAACTCTGTAATGTTTGCTCTCTGCATTTGTTGGAGCAGAGAACCACATGGAATGAAATGGCGAACAGACACCAGGGTGTTCATCAGCACTGCCTTGAATCCTGATGATCAGTAAAAAAAGCTGGATATAAATGTTTTGAGTAAATAAACTATTATAAAATGAGCAAAAATATACGCTTAAGGTTCTCTATAACATCCTACATTATACTCCATCTCTGGTGTGTCCTACACCTTCAACAGAAACAAGTTGCTTGTCAAAACTCTCTTTTGTTGTATGTATGCACAAAACTCACCAATGGCAATGACTGGAAACAGATCAGGGAGGCAAAACTGTAACAAGCTTTTTAAAAGCTCACAAAGAAAAAACAAAATGTTTACCTGACATTTGTTTCATCATTAAATTCTTCAGCCCATTTTTTTCTCGACTGAGCAGTGGTGGAGCCATCTAAACGGTAATAATCAATATTTCTGAACCACTTTCCTTCACCTGAATATTCAAAAAGTAGAGAATATATCAAAAATACAGAAAACAGAAGGAACAAAATTAGATATTTACGCAGACAGCAGAGGTAATAGTCTGAAGACACACATAATATCAGATATACGCCCAGACATATCATTTTAACTTTTCAGTTCATTTCCAGCAGGCGTCAGCTGCAGACGGCTGTTCCCTTGTCTCCAGACACGGTGTTTTTAAGATATTTTAAATTGCTTTAACTCTTCAGTTTTTTAAATCAGTAATTTTAACAAAACCAGGAAAACTTTCATTTCTACTGGAATCAGAACTATAATAAAAGCAATCCTGTGCATTCACATTTAGAAAATAAATACGATTTGTTCCCCCTTGCGTGTTCCTTCAGTAAGAAGGATCCTTTCTTTCCTTTCCTGCCTTGCAAGTATTTTGCTGACAAAAAAGACTGCGTATGGGACAGCGGGGAGAAACAATGCAGATATCTGTCTGCAAGGCGGCTCATGACCTCAAACTGTCCATCTTTTTAGAATACCCAGTTCAGAATAAAGCAAAACTTCAGAAAAGCCACGGTGCAAGTACAATTCCGCTACCAGTTACGCATGCCAAATCCCTGTGAGGCGCAAGCACTTTTAAATAGGGCAGAATTAAGGTCAACACTCCAACATGGTCTTCTGCGCAGTCACAAACAAAGGTTCTGCAACAGTACAGAAGGCAACTCCAGAATGTTTGAGCTCTGGCCCAAGAACAGGTGCTCAAAGCCCCTCCGTCAGGCACATGCCTTAGTCGAGGGAGGGTAGAGTATAGTCCTACTAGCAGCCCCTGACAGAGACAGTCTGAGAGACAGCAGTACGGACACAGGCAATCTGTCCGGCTCCTTTCCAAGTCCTCCACATGACCACTCCTCAGAGAGTGACAAAGGGAGCTTTATTTTATTTTATTTATATTTGCATTTATATCCCGCCCTCCCCACCATTTGGCGGACTCAAGGCAACTGACAACTTAATAAATATACATTAAAATCAGTCAGTATAAAACATACAATAAAATACGGTAAAATACAGTAAAAGACGGTGATCTTCAAACATCACTAACAACTAAGTGGTGTTAACAGGCTCCCACTTAGCTGTAAAGCTATAAAGCTATGAAGCCTTGGTTGGCAGCACTGTTGGTCCTGGTTGGTATAGTTGGTGAACGGGCCGGGGCCATAAAGTCGAGGCGGCACCCTACTTAAAAGCCTGGCGGAAGAACTGTAAAAGGTCCCGCGGGGCCCTGATGTCCTCTGGGAGCTCATTCCACCAGTGAGGGGCCGCCACAGAAAAGGCCCTGGCCCTCGTTATAGCCAACCTGGCCTCTTTGGGCCCTGAGAGAACCAGGCGATTTTGGGAACCCGATCTTAATGCTTGTTGGGGTACATACAGGGAAAGGCGGTCCCTTAGGTAGATAGGTCCCTGGCCGTATAGGGCTGTAAAGATAAGAAGGTAGGTCTCTAAGGTGCTACTGATTTCCAAGGGAGCTTTGACTCTCAAAAGCTTATACCCCAAAAATCTTGTTGGTCTCTACTGGAGCTAGTCAGGAGGTTCAAAGTTGGATGCCACCAATAGGCAGATGACACCCAGCTTTTCCTCCTGCTGGATAAGCAGCTGGACTCTGCACTGGCAGATCTGGCCCACTGCCTTGAAGCCATAGTTGGTTGGTTGAAGTTAAATCCACCTAAGACAAAAATCACCTAGCTGGGGAGGTATGGACTGCCAGGGGGCCTTCAGCTCCCAGCTCTTGATGGGGTCCAACTTTCATTAGTGGACTGTGTTAAGGGGGTCTGGCTTCACTCCTCCTTGTCCCTGGACAAGCAGGTGTCAGCAGTGTCAAGGACCGTGTTTTTCAATTTGCGCCAAGCCTGCCAACTGTCTCTACATCTGTCCCATTCTGACTTAGCCATGGTGATTCATGCCATGGTCACCTCCCACCTAGACGACTGTAATGCGCTCTATGTACGGCTGCCTCTGAGGGCGGTCCAGAAATTACAGGCAGTCCAGAATGCAACGGTAAGGTTACTGACAGGTTCTCCTTGGAGAGATCATCTCTATCCTGTCTTGAAACAGCTGCACTGGCTGCCAATTGAGCCAGATCAAATTCAAGGAGCTGGTGATTACTTTTAAAGCCCTAAACAGTCTTGGGCCTTCATACCTGGCAGACCACCTCTTTTGATGACCCACCCCCAAAATTTGCATTCTGCAACCTGCTTGGGGTGCCTGGCCCCTGGGACTTTTGTGGTCATGGTGGAACAAGCTGCCAGATGTTAAACGAGCCCCGAGGGACAATCTAAGTTCTGTGTGGCCTGCAAAGCAGAGCTCTTCCGTTGAGCTTTTTATTAGTTGGGTCTGTTCATCCGGGCTGCCTTTCAGTTGTATTTGTAATATGTTTTTTAATTGGTATCTGTTAATATTTTAAGCTGCTGTTAGCTGCCCCAAGACTGCTTGGTGGCAAGAGGTGGCAAATGATGATGATGTGCTACTGCACTGGACTCTAGCTCTTCTGCTACCCTCTGAAAAATACTGTGATTCCCTGGACAGCGATGGGCAATCATAACTCCCACAATTCTTGTGAAGGCCCCCGTTGCCATAGTGAATGCAAAGGGAAAAATTTGCATTGGTGGTACACCGGACTAACTGCAAACCTGAGACACCCATCAGACCTCAGCACCATACAGATGTGAAAGTATGCATCCTTCAGATCTACAGGTGCAATCCAACTTCCTTACATTAAGAGGGAGAACTGTGGCTAAGACACACCTTACAGAATGTCTTTAGTTTAATGAAGAAGTTCATGCATCTGAGATCTAAAATGGGATGCAGACCACCATCCTTCGTGGGTCCTGTGAAGCACCCAGAGTACAAACCAACACAGGTGAAGCTAGTTAGCAGAAGGCAGTTTATCACCACAACTACGGCAGCTTTTAAAAGTGGTATGATGGACCACACATTAATAATTCAGTGAGAAATTTAATCCAAAGACAGACAACCAGCCAACAAAACAGCAACCAGAACGAAAGTCCATGATCGGTCTGAAATCAACACCAGCATATCCATGTATGTAGCAGGTTCATGTACTTAGCCACAGGGATAATTTGTTGGAGCATCTCTCCCCCCAGCTCTGCTTGATAGAAAACTAGGAGCAAGGCCCGTTGTAGAGCAATACAACGGGCTCTAGCAGCCATCAGGGCTCATGTGGCCCCCTGCCTGTGGCTGCCAGCGTTCCACCTGGGTACCTGTGGGCGTCGGTTGCAGCAATGTCAGGAGCTGTCTGAGGCCCTGCGTGCTGCCGCCTGCCCTCGCCGGCAGGTCCCTGCAGGTGGAGGCAGCAGGAGTGTGCTGAGGTTTGGCGTACGGCTGGCTCCATTGTCCTGCAACGTGCAGGCATCGGCGGCTGCCCCTTTTGGCTGCCGGCGGAGCGTGCGCCCCGTCTGTGGGCTCGCAACCTACCGAGGCTGGGTGGCGGTTCTGTGGGTGGGTGGGCAGGACTAAGGCATGGCATGGACAAATCACGGGGCACGTTCAGCCTGGTGCCACGTCGGCCAGTGGCCAGGCTCCCCAGGCTGAGTGGCAGCTCGTTCAACCTACGGCTGCGGGAGCGCATCATACGTGGCCACCCCAAATCAGCTTTATAATATATAGAGATAGCCCCTTCAAATACTGGGCTCCCTAATAGAATAGAGTGGACAGCCACAAAAATCATGTATTTTCATCTTCACAAAAATTCACCATGACTTCCCTGTCCTTATTTGACCAACGCTGCTTTGGGAAATTGGAAGAGAGAGGGGAGATGAAGAGACGCAACTATATGAATTCCAGATAGCCAAATTCTGGCATTTCTGCACTTGCCTTTATAAATCACAGGTTTGCCTTCTTCTCTTTGCTGATTCACCAGCTCCAAAAAATCTTCTATCAAATCCAGTGATATCAGAGACTGACTGAATACTAAGCTGAAAAGGAGGAAAAAAGACAGAATGTCTCATGTAATTTCAGCATAATTAACTAGCATGCAACTCTGTTACACTTCTTATACTGTACCGATTTGCTTTGGGGATATAAAGTGGTCTGTGGATCTAAACAAACTAACGCTATGAAGCCAGGCAGGGCTGAAGGCAGGGCGTGGAGGGAGGGAGAGGGACAGAGGAAGGGAGAGTTGTAGACTTACACTTTATTCCCCAGCTCCTCAGCCATACGAAGGATTTCAAAGAGAAGCACCATCTTCCCAGAATGCCCTAACACTTCGGCATCGGCTTCGGTGACAAAATCTTTGTACCAGTCTGGTGCTGGGCTGCCTGGGTTGGAAGTGGAAGTGGTTCTACCTTGAGGGGGGGGAGGAGGGAATAAAGCTTCGGTTTACTAGAGACAGCCTTTGACACTGAGACTTCCCATGCAACATTCCAAGCCCACTCCTCCTCACCGCTGGCAACTGGAACAGGAAAAGCGGAATACAAAGGTGACCATAAAGCTTCAGTTGGTCTGCCAATGCTCACCTTGTGGGTACAGCTTTGGCAAGCTAACTCTGCAGTCTTACAGTCCCTTTTTAAATATGTATCACAGCATGTCACGAAGAAGGCTATGGCTAGACAGTTGTGACCAGGTTAGAAAACCCCTTTCACACTCCTCCCCAGCAAAACAGGATTTATGTAACTGCTAAAATGCTACTAAACTGCTAAAATGCTGATAAAAGCAAATATTTATATGGCATTTTCAAAACACTTCATACAGTATCTTGGTAATCTTTATAAACAGTCCTATAATTCAGTAAAACTCCCAAAATTGATAGGGTCGGTGTGACAGAGCCAGTGACTTGCTCTGCGATAGGCAAGCTCTGAATTGGCTCATGGTTCAGATCCCCAGCCACTATGTTACCGCAGCTCCAGCTGGATGCCTTCGCAATTAGGCTGTCAGAAATGCCCTCTATGAATCTACAATCCCAGTGGGGACTCAAAAAACCAACAGGCCATATAGTGAGCTGCCCATGTGGTACTCTGAGCATCATTACCTCAACATTTTCTTTAAAAGCAAGTACCTAGTCTTCAAGAGAAAGGCATTATTCTCCAGTATCAAGCTTATGGTGGAATGATCAAGAGATACCTATGCACTCTAAATTTTTATGGAGCAACATACAGCACACTGTCACTCTTTCCCTACATGCACGTATTTCTAAGAAATGTTTTGATCATCAAGCTACAGACGTACACAGCAGCCTAGAGAATCAAGAAGAACAACACACACACCTTACAACACCCCTGTCCGGAGTTGCAGTGAGTGGGCTTCTGCCGCTCAGCTGTATAGAGACCATACCCGTGTTGAGCAACAGCTGTCAGGACTGTCCAGGGCCACAAGGCACCATGGGAGTTGGGGGCTTCCACCCATCAGGAGGCAGAGACAAATTGCAGGCCACCACACCTGGCACTTGGGAGATCCAGCAGTGGTGCAGAGGCCTTAGCAAAGGAAATCCTACTAGATGTGGTAGTCTTGCAGGACCAGGATTTGCAGGGACTGCAGGAACTGCTGCCGGGGGGGGGGGGGGGGGTTGCAGGGACTGCTGAAAGCTATTTAAGTTTTCCCAAGCCAGTGGCAAAGGAGGTGTCATCCGGCTTGGCCTCTTTCCCCACACTGACAGGCCAGAGAGAAGAGGGGGCTAAGGGAGCCAAATGAAGGAAGTAGGAGGGTGAATGTAGACCCCTCCCTTCCCAACCTGAGGCCTTCCTTCAAAAAACAGGAGGGGAGAAGTGCAGTCCACTGCTGTGCCGCAGCCAGATCCAGGCTACCTCCTCACAATCACAAATGCTATGGCTATAAACCGCTGCTTACTTGGATCACTTAGTGTCCTTGTCTCATTGGATGCCAAGCGCAACATGGTTTATCTGTGCCCATGTATTCAAGTGTTTTTGGGGAAAATTCTGGCAAAAATTAAGAGAAGTTAACAGGCACTTAAGTGCTTTCAGATCCTGAAATAGTAGCTCTTGGTTGTGTTGAACCAGCCTCACGAAGAAGGACTTTGATTAAGGCTGCCAGAACGTCAACAGAGGAGCGCCAGGGAGACAAAAGGGAAACACCCAAGGTGGCGGAGTGGGAAGTAGAAAACTAGAGTTCAACAGGTTTGAAACTAATTTCACTGTTACGATATAGTGAGGGAAGATTAAAATATACGGAGGGTTTGCAAGACAGTGCGAATTTCAGCATGTGTTTCTCATGGACACAATGAGTGGGGTTTACAGGAATGAGCAAAGGAATACAAAACTGGTAGAAAATTTAAAGGAACAATAATGATAGAAGCATAGGAGAATTTTAGAACAAACATTTAAGCTGCTGATCTTATTACTAACTACATAAAAATTAGGAACATTTCTTCACTATATTTTTATGTGGACATCTGTTATATTAATTGTATTTATGGGCACTATTACGATGACAATATTGTAACTAAAATATTGAGGGGATCTCCTGTTTCAAAGAAGAATCAGAAGATTCTCTAGCGAGACCTTGTTAGTAATATGGTTCTTTGTTGAACTGTTTCAATATACAGCTTAAATCTGATGTTTACTTTGTACAATCTACAAAGGAGTAGTAGATATCTGTGTCTAAAGCAGTGAGTTCCAGCGCACATGCATCTACAACCTCCTAATGACACTTTACTTAGAGGGCTGCCTTTATTTGTGTTACCTACATTCTTCTGACAGTGCTTCAAGCTCGCAGCTTTAATCTCCACTTCATATGTGCGTTACACACTCTGATTTATTGTAAATACAATAAAAGCTACCTTCTTCTTTAAACTTTGATCTTATCACTTATTGCAGCATTTATTTCCATGGAATTCTTTCCTTGTAATAGCTTACAGGTAAATGCAACTTTTAGAGCAAACAAGCTGATGGGGATATCCATCAAGAAAGTCAGAAATAAACGAATATCCCATCGTGGCACAGTAACACACTTTAAAGAGAAGGAGCTCTTTGCTTATAGTTGTAGAAGGGAAAAAAAGGCTTAGGAGGAGTACAGAATGCAAAACAGAAGAAGAAAGTAGCAGATTAGCAACTAATTCACAAGACTGCTCAGCCTCTTGAGCCATTCGTTGTGAGGAAGATGGCATCGTGTGATGGCATTTTGATACTTTCTACCTTATTTTCCAGTACTTTTCCTAGTTTTTCCTTTGTGAGGAAAGATACCCTGTTCTCTCGGAGTCTGATGCTTGTTACTGTACTGTCTTTAGCTTTACACTGTTGGTAAGATAAACTTCTCAGAAAAGTACAAAGCATACCAAGTGTGGATACATAACTAAATTGTATGTGAATGTTTTGATACCTCTAATTTTACATTCCAAAGCTTTTCCTAATAATGCATAACACTGCACAAGCTTTTGGTTGCTGCAGTAAATTGTGCTGATGTGTTCAGCGGTTGTCATAGTACAAGCCAGTTCCACCTTCCCCGCCCCAGCCCCAAGGACCAACATCCCATTCCTAGGACCCATTAGTGCAGGGGTCCCCAATCTTTTTGAGCCTGTGGGTACCTCTGGAATTCTGTCACACGATGTTGGATGTGTTAGCGGTCAGGCCTCTCTCGCAGAAGGGCAGTCTGAAACCAGATGCCCCTCTCTAATTTCACCCCCAAAATCATGTGTGTACCATACAGCCTGGCCTAGAAGAAAAAACAAAATGGAGCTGGTCCACACAAGATGGATGTTGGCCAGAGACAAGCCTGGGAAAACATTTTGGAAGGTGAAGTATGACAGCTGACTGGCTAATAGCTCTTCTCTCCACCCTAAAAGAGATACTTGATCTCGACGTGAGTTTCTCAGGAAGACAATACCCCATCTGGACTTCACCCTGTCCACACCTGGTCATGATTCCCCTCGCTCATTCACTCTAATTAACAGGCTATTCATACAACCTGATAGCCTCTCCCATCCTGTATTCAAGGGTCATCAAGGAACTTTGACACCTTTAGTTTACATCAAGCAATCTCATCAAGGAACATTAGCCTTCACCCATGCAAATTGTTCACCATGGGAAGACCAATCAAGGTATTGTTTTAGGGGCAAACATGTCAGAACGCCCTAGGGCTAATTTTTCCTTAACTGCACACACTCTGCGTGAGTGTTCTCAGCACTAAACACTGCTCCCCCACTTGCTTGTGGGCTTCTTCCTTCTCTCTGGGAAATGCTGGTCATTTTCTCTTGCTGCCTTCCATGGACCTCACTTCTCCAAGACTTGGTAAATATCGCCTTCCCCAAATCACTTTTCCCCACTCCTCCCTTTTATTTGCATATGTTTGCTTTTTTTCTTTTATAATAAAAACACCTTTTCTGGTTGAACTTCAGCCTGGTTTATTTTGGTAGTTCTCTAAGGGAACAATCCCCGTAAACAATGGTGGAAATCCCCTAGTTACCCCCCTCGCTTGTCCCCAGTTAATTAGGAGACTACCAATCTGGGTAACAGGTATGAGTACAAAGCATGTGGCAGGCACCCGGAAAAGTGCTGATGGGCATGAGGGCGCCCATGGGTACCAGGCTAGGGACCCCTGCGTCACTGCATGCACCGAATTCCCCCACACTCCTGTATAAACATCCAGAAATCGCCCAGCAGTCCTTCCTTACCTTCTTCCGTTTTTTCCGTGCCTTGAGGGTTGCTTGCCGGTTCTTCTACGTTTCCTTCCCCACCTCCACGAGATCTTGAATTCCAGACTTTAATCACTTCAACATCATTATCACTGCCACTTTCACCTGAGCTACTATCTTTCTTAGATTTTTTCCCCTTGGATTTTTTCTTCCTATAAAAATAACATTTAATGATTGTTTTTAAAAAACCTGCTGGTATGTCACCCTTCCTGTACAACGGTCCTATAATATACCGAATCCATTAATTGCGTGTTTACATGAAACAGCTGAACTTACTTAGTGTACTCATCAGAGCTTAAGCTTACTGACGTTTCCTCGGAATCAGATGCTATGAACTCGTCAAGGCTGTCTTCATCAAAATAGCCCTGGAAAAAAACAGATGCTTTTACAAGAGGCATTTTATTAAATTCAACCAGCCTCTAAAACGTCTGTTCATTTACCTGAACAATACTAAAGTCAGTAAGACTTCCGGCAAGACTTGCGATAATGGCGGACGCTCTCCTCCGCAACTGCGGGGAGCGCGATCCGTACCCGGCGGGAAGAAGGGGCTCTGGACTGGTGCCGAGCCCCCAGAGACCCCAGTGAGGGGGCTCTGCCTGGGGTGGCACGAAGGGGATCTCTCCCTACGGTGGTGACCGAGGGATCGAGATCCCTTTTCACCACCCCCATAGGTTCCCCCGCTGTGGGAGCCGTATGGCTGAAAGCGCAAATCCGTGAAGCAGCAGAGAGTGCGAAGCAATGAGGCTGGAACTGACAGTTACGCATGGAGAAAACGTGAGTCTGAAGTAAGAAAAGCAGAACACAGCGGGAAGACGGCGGGAGGAGTGAACCCCCCCCCCCTCCGGGACTAGCATACTTACGAGACTCTTTACGTGGCGTTACTGCATGAATAAAAGCCCATCCGCCTTGCTAGATGGCAGCATTGCTCACTTGGAGATATAAACTTTAGAAGGACATAAGTGCTGTTTGAAAATTTGCTCCTTTCGTTCATCTTATCTATCTATAAACAAAGAGCGTAGCCTCAACAATGACGGGGAAACCGAAACCTTCCCCCAAACTAGGAAGTACAGCTCCGAGTTCAAAGGCTGATACCACGGAGATGAGTGCGGTGTTCTCCTCGTTATTGCGACCTCTAGTGGACCAAATGACAGCTCTCAACGTTAAGATGGACAAAATGCAGCTAGAACTAAAAGAGTCGAATAAATCCACAGAGAAGCTGCAGCGAGAACTTCTGGAAGTAAAAACTTCAGTAAAAAACCAAGACGCAAGACTACAAAAGGCAGAGAAGGAAAAGGCCTTCCACCACGATCAGCTTTTGAAATTACAAATGGAAAGATCGAATTTTTTCCTAAGACTTCAGAATGTGCCAGAAAACACAGGAGAAGACCTTAAAAATTTGCTAAGTGAAGCACTTGAACCAGTGACAGGCATGAAAGCAGCGGATATAAAAAGCGATATGGATATGGTTTACAGAACCTATCCAGATTATACTAAAAAGAAAAGCCTGCCTGGTGAAATTATGATAAGGTTCTCCAAAAAATCTACAAGAGACGTGGTGCTTAGGACCACAAACAAAGCAGCTCTGAAGATCCTGGGAGAAGAAGTAAAAGTGATGAAGGATATCCCATTTGAAATAAGGAAAAGAAGGAAGGCCTATGGAAAATTGACATCTTGGCTCCAGTCTGAGTCTATCATCTATCGTCGGAATACTCCAGAAGGACTATGCTTCAGCATCAAAGATAAGAAGTATAAGATTGACTCTGTTCAACAAGCGAAAAAATTTCTGGAAAAAAGCAAAGAGCAGAAAACTGGGAGAGACTCAGATGGTTTACTGGCCTCGCAAGAAAGCATGTATGGATTTGATAGCTCAAAGAGTGAAGAAGAAGTGTCTGACTCGGAAAAAGGAGCTGCAGCTCCAAAAGTAGTTGAGACTGTTAAGACAAGAAGAGGACGAAAGAAGAAACAGTGATTAAACTGTTTTATTAAGCATTGCACTTATGTATTATAAATGGTTTAATTAACCGTATTTCTCTAGGTGGGCGTGCCTGCCAAATAGTTTTGATATTTTTTATAGTAGCAGTAACAAGTAATTGAAATTTATCCAAGGCTCTAAATGCTTCATAATTATTATGTAATAAGGTAGTATTAAGCAAATATAAAGTACTCTCTGTATAAGGTATATGTAGCTTAGATTGTAGCGTTATAGTTGTAGTTATAGGGGGAAAAAAATTTTTTTTAAAAAATACTAAAGTCAGTAAGATTATTTCAGAATACTTTGGTAATGACAAAAATACCTTAAAAAACAGTAACAGCCCCAAGTAAAATACCCAGGCAAAACAAATAACCAGCCTCTCTGCCCTGTTGCTGGACCTCCAGAGGAACTAACTGGCCCTTCTGTGTGAGACAGGATGCTGAACTAGATGGACCCCTGGTTCAATCCAGCAGGGCTCTTCTTATGTTCATACAACAAAAGAAATTTCCATGAATTCATTGAAACTCTCTAAGACTGGGCATTCCTTACTTGAGAACTTTAATTAGCGACAAAGACAGATGTGATTTACCTTATTTTCTTTGCTAATATAGTCCAGCTGCAAGCACCAAGGATGAGTCCAAATCCTGCTTAACATCTGGAAATCCTGGAAGAGTTTAGCTCCAGCTTTGCCTCTCCCACCTTCTGTGCTGCTGCCGACACCTGATGAGAACATATCGAAATTAGAAGTTACTTCAGAACTTAAAGACAACCAATGTTTCATTTTAAGTCAGTGTAACACAAACTTCTGCCATAGATACTAAACCTCTTGCAACAGAGGCCCCATTATTCACTTGACATTTTCTTCCACTTATTTCCTAAAAATCTGTCACTTCTTCCTTTCTCACATTTGGCTTACCTGTAGCACATCCCATTTAAGTTCTTACAACTAAAGGTCGTATTTGCCTACATAAAATCAAATCTGGCTTGGAAAACTAAGAGAATGCCCTGAATGAAGCCAAGCCAAGGACTGAAGCCAAGCCACATTCTGAAAGTCAAACGTTCTTAAATAGCTCAGAAATATTTACAGTAACATGAAGCTGTACATCATTTATCTAAGCTCCAAGCTAGAAGCAGAAAACAAGGCTGCACTTACCTTCATCAAGCGGTCTTCTGTGCAGGCTCACGCGGGACCGCGCCCGCACAAGCCTGCCGCAGAGATCTCTTACTAAAGCTCTCTAGAACGTTTGAAGTGCTCAGCCCCCTCCCCTCATGGGCCAGCTCCTTCCGGCCCAGCCAACACATGACAGGGCAAGCGCTCCTTCCCTCAGTTCCTTCTCCCTGCCATGGAAGGATCTCAGGAGTGCGAGGATCCCACAGCAGGGAAAGGAGGGAGGGATGTGTGCCTGCACAGAAGACCACTCAATGAACAACAGTTACAGGGAAGTGCAACCTCGTTTTCACCTCTGCGACTTCTGCACAGTCCCACATGAGAGAATAGCAAGCTGATTAACCAGCAGGAGGTGGGAACTGGGATCCTCAGCGAAATAAGAACCGCTATCCCCACAGCTGCATCCCCTCTGGAACTGACATCGACTGCACAGTGCTCGATAAACATCTGTGGGGAGGACCAGGAGGCTGCCTTGCAGATGTTGCCAAAGAAGGCTGCCGAGGAGGACTGAGACCTGGCCGAGTGAGCCCTGAGATGGAGTGGGCAATCAATCTTGGAGGCAGAGTATGTCAGTTGGGGGGCTCTGGCAACCCAGCTTGAGGTGGTTTGGGAGGAGGCTGCCTGGCCCTTGTGGGGGCCAGCAAAACAGACCAGGTTGTTCTCCCTCTGCAAAAATGCAATATGGTCTAAATAAAAAAGCAGTGACCTACAAGCATCATTCTTTGTCCAAAGTGGGAGAGGAGAAAAACACTGGCAGAACTATGTCTTGCGGAATGTGGACAAAACCTTTGGGAGGAAGTCCAGACTAGGACGGAGAACAACCTTATCTGGATGAAACCTGGTAAAGGGCAGGGAAGACTGCAAAGCCCAGAGTTCTCCTACCCTTCAGGTGGAGGTAATTGCCAGAAGGAAGGCTACCTTTTAGGAGAGAAAGGACAAGTGTCGCATGTGGCAAAGGGCTCAAAGATCTTAAACATTAACACAGAGAGATGAGAGAATCCACTGAGGAACGGGAGGGAGTGCTGTTGTTTTATAATCTGTTATATAAGCTTCAGTATATTATCAAATAATGCTAAAAAAGGTCAAATTAGATAGTTATATAAAAAACTTTTAATTTTTATAATTTTTGTTAATTCCATTTTGTATTTCTCTTTACTATTACTGTTTTTCAATTTTGCATTTGTAGAATGATATATTTCTTATATGCTGTAAGACCTGAGGAAGGCAATAGAAACAAGTCAGCACCAGCGCTCATTGTCCTACTAGTTTCCTGATTGTGTAATAATAAATTAGCATTATAAATACCAATATATTGGAAGAAAAAACAAAAAAAAATTGAATTGATTCAAGATTACATTATTGTTCATTACACGGTTCTTTAGTGTTCATATTTTCTACCATTTACACCGTGGTTCTCTTTTGTATTCTTATCCCAAAGGGTGGCTTTCAGCCTGGAAGTCCAAGATAGCCTTTGGAGTGAACTGCTTGCAAATAGAGCAGGCAGAGACGTAGTGGGCCTTCCCCAGGTATAGGAGACAACTATCATGGTTGTCCAACTGAGCCATTTTTAGGCCGCATTTGATGCACTTTTTAAAGACAGCCATAGATCGGTAATAAAGTCCTACTTCCATTTTCTGATCAAGACTATTGCTATATGAGGAGAGATAGATAGATGATAGAGGGATGATAGATGATGATCGATAGATAGATCCTCCTTCCAACCCCCCTTTTTGTAGGAATGAAGCAGAGTGAAGAGATGAAGGGAAGAAGACTGAATGGGGGGGGGGTTACAAGAGAAAACCCTGTGAGGATCAGGAGAGAGCTAAGATGGCCGATTTCAACACAGAAAGGACTGAGGGAAGGAGTGCTCACCCCAACCCCTCATGTGTCAGCTGGGACAGAAGAAGCTGGTCCATGAGGGGAGGGGGCTGAGCACTTCGAACGTTCTAGAGAGCTTTAGTAAGAGATTTCTGCAGCAGGTCTGCACAAGTGTGCCCGCACAGAAGCCATGAAGATGAACCATAGCAACTGAAGCACTTATTGTGTATTTCTAAATATATGGGTAAAGTTTCATAGTCTGATCCTTTTCTAATGCCCTATAGCTAAAGATGTTTATTTTACTATTTGCTGTATTTATAGTCTGCCTTTCTAACTAAGACCAAAAGAGGATTACACAATGTAAATCAGTTAACAGTCTATATAAACAAATATCTAAAAAGCACAGTGTAGGTCAGGGATGGCCAAACTTGCTTCATGCAAGACCCACATAAATGTCAGATGCTCAAGAGCTGCAAGGTGACTTCGGAGGAAGAGGCGAGTCTGGGGGAGTGGCCTGAAAGTGACATCACTGGAAGGGGTGGGGTTTGGGTGTCGATGTGACATCATCAGAAGGGGTGGCGCTTAGGAAGTGCCATCACCTGACCTTTTACCTGGAAGTGCCATCACAGGGCACGACATCACAAAATGCTAGAGAGTTGCCTGTCAGAGCCCAACCTGCAATTTTAGTCATGAAGATAACATGTAATGTGAGAAAGAAACAAGGGAAACTCCCTCAACTTAAGGAAGTGGAGAAAAGTCTGCTGGGCCCCAGAGCAGAAACCAGAATGCCCTCTTTGTCCATGTCCCTTTCCTGATCCAGGATGAGTGGAGAGCAAGAGGCAGGGCCCAGGATTTGCCCAGAGGTGGTTGGAAGAGGGATCCCTTAGAAGCTAAATCCCCAGAAAAACTGCTCTCCTGCACTGCCACTCAGCATGGGGCAGGGGGGATGATGCCCGTCCTGTATAGACCAAAGGATGGTGGGGGAGAATTCCACCTCCTGAACCCATCAAGACTGACTGTCAAGAATTCGACTCCAGGTTATCATGACTCTGAAATGGTGTGGTGGTGGTGGGTTGTCAAGTCACAGCTGATTTACTGTGACTGCTCATGGGGTTATTAAGGCAAGGGACATTCAGAGGTGGTTGACCATTGCCTGCCTCTGCGTCACAAACCTGGAAGTCCTTGGTGGCCTCCCATCCAAATACTAACCAGGGCCGATGCTACTAAGCTTCTGAGATCTGCTGAGATCAAGCTGGCCTGGGCAATCCAGGTCACACGTTTACTATCCCTGTATTTCAGTGCTCTGGACAGGTCTTCCTTTTGCCTCCTCCTTGGGTTGATACATCCATTGATTTGGACCACTCTCTCTTGCTCCTGGCCTCTTGGGTGCTTTCTGCAGTTCCCCTCCTATCCCCCCCCCCAGCATAACTGTGCCTTTTTCCGAGTCCAGATGTGCTGCCTGCCAGCGAGGAGGGGAGCCCCTCAAGAAGACGACATCTTGGCTGCTGGGCTGTGTCACCGAGGGGTAAAGGAGGACATGCATGGCCTCCCACCCTACCCCACCCCAGCTTGCATGCACGCACACATGCATGCGCACATACATCCTCCTGCCTCTGACGGTGCTGGCAGTAGCACACCAGTGAGGGCTGCTGGACTGCATCGCTGAGGGGGGAAGGAATGCACACATGGCCTCCCCAACCCTCCCCAGCTTGCATGTACACGCACACACACACACCCTCCTGCCTCTCCCGACAGCGCTGGCCACGGCAGACCCATGAGGGCTGCTGGACCGCACTGCCAAGGGGGGGGGGAGAAGGAAGGTGTGCATGGCTTCCCCAACCCACCCCGGCTTGCACACACACACCCTCCTGCCTCCTCAGATGGCGCTGGCCATCGTCCCGACAACTTACACAGGCAGAATCCAAAATTCTTAATTTAGAGTTGGGTTTTGTTCCTACTCCCTGTTATAATCCTTTCACCACTAGAACAGATATATTTAAATTAATCAGATCGTTAAATCTTAATATTTATTTATTTAATTTTGGGATTTATATCCCACCTAGCCAGCGTTAGCCGGCTCTTAATGTTTTGTTTGCCAGTTCCACTGATAGACCGGCAGCTAAATTTAAACCTAAATCCCAATTTGTCCCAGGGATTAATATGCTTTCTATTCAGACCTATGAGAGATTAATTTTACAGGACACTGCACGCCTTGAGGGGTCTTACCATCGGTACAAACACAACTCGACTCGTGAGGAGGAGCTGATTGTGAAGTCTTTAGCAGAAGATGACAATAGAGTGATGAAGCAAGCAGAGAAGGAGGGGAGTTATGGTGATTCTAGACAGAAAGGACTACCTTGTTATGGCGGATACTCTCCTCTCCGAAGAGAGAGTCTATAAAGCTGTTCCTTATGATCCAACAGAAAGAGTCATGACTATTATTAAAATAGTGGTCAACGACGCCTTAGCTCTGGATTATGTTAATCAGTCTACAGCAGCTTTTTTTAATGAATTCATTTCCCCGTGTCCCTACCTTCTATGTGCTGCCGAAAATTAATAAACCTGGGCATCCCCCACCAGGGTGCCCAATCATTTCAGGCTCCAATTCTGTACTGGAGCCACTATCCCAGTTTGTAGATTCCTTTCTTCAGCCATTTGTTACTAACATAGCCACTTACCTCAGAGACACAAAAGACTTCATTAATAAAATAGAAGGAACATCTGTAGTTGATAATGCGATATTGGCAACCTTGGACGTTGCCTCATTATACACTAACATTCCTCACGAATAGGCCCATGTTTGCTTTATTGATATTCTGCAACGCAGGGATTGACTTTCACCACCCACACATTTTTAGTTGATCTTACTGATATCATTTTTGAGAATAATTTTTTTAGGCTTCAGGACCAATTTTACTTTTAAACGCAGGGTGCGGCCATGGGAAGTGCGTTTGCACCTAGTGTAGCAAACCTTTTTATGGCCACATTTGAATAGCAGTAGATCTTAGATCTGATCCACAATCCTTATTTTAACAGCATTATTGTGTTCAAAAGCTTTATTGATGACCTTTTCTTTTTATTTAAGGATATGGATAAATTTGATTTGTTTGTAGGGTGGCTGAATAATAGACATGTCTATTAAATTTACCTCACAGGCAAGTCCAATCAGTATTAACTTTTTGGATACCATGGTCTTTGTCTCTGCAGGTGGCACTTTGGCTGTTAAGCCATATTGGAAGGCTAATGATAGAAATGTGTTCCTTCATTTCAAATCACATCACAGTAGACAACTCAGAAATAATTTGCCATTTGGTCAGTATTTGCGCATCAAAAGGAACTCCTCTTCGCAAGTACATTTTGAGGAAGGGTCTAATAGATTAACAGGACAATTTTTGGCTAGGGGTTACCCTGTGAACCTGATAAGGGATACTGCTTTAAGAGTCAAGAGAATGGATAGGAGAACTTTACTTATGGACAGGGAAGCTGGGAGGGAGACCAGCAAGAGAATACACTGTGCACTTGAATACACACCCTTGGCTAACTCAATGAAGCAGATTATTTTTAGGCACTGGCATATCCTTAATGATGTTTCTGGGTGTGAACTGAGACCATATATTGGGTTTAGGAAAACCAGGAGCTTTCGCAATATGCTTACACAAGCTGATGCACGTATGATCCCTAAAGGTATATCAGAACGATGTGGACAATTTTCATGTGGCAGATGCTACATAGGTGCCCTTGTGTGGCAGACTGACAGTGTAGATTTTCCAGAACTTAATTTCTGTCACAAACTGAAAGGTTTGTATACCTGCTCTACAAAACAAGTAATATATTTGGTTAGGTGTGTATGTTCTTTGAATTACATCGGGATGTCTAAGTGGGCGATTAGGACAAGAACAGTGGAACACCACTCCTGCATAAAACATAAACATGTAGACTCCCCCCTGGTGTAGCATTTTATGGCCAAAAATCACACACTTCAGGACTTTAAGTTCATTGTGCTGGAATCATTTAGTGCTGACATATATAATAGGGTCAATATTCAGAAATGGTTGCTCCAACTTGAAAGTTATTGGATCTTTCGCACACAGTCTCAGCATCCGTTTGGTCTCAATCAGGATTTAGAATACTCTAGTTTCTTAGGTTAGTGTTACTTTAAGAAGATATGTGGACTGGGACTCAGCATGTGGTATATAACCCTTCACTGAGATGTAAACCCAGCGGCATATCTGATGTGTATTGTTGTGAGGAGAAGTTCCCGTCTTAGAATTATTTCAAGGTGGCCCGTCAATGAGTAAATAGGTTTGATGATGGTGGGCTTTTATCATACTCTTGGTTTAGATTCATATGGAATAATTTTGGGGTTGATATTTACTGTGTATTTCCATTTAGGAATATTCTTGGGAAGTCTGTTGACTAAGTGAATGAGGTTCTGTATTAAACAGTAGCTAGATTAGGTAGGTGTAGAATGATATTAATATTGCTGCAAGTTTGTGGGTATGCTTCAGTGTACTAGTTTATTTTATGTTATTCACAGTTTCTCTGAAAAAGAACATCGAAACGAAGTTCATATCTAGATCCTTCGTTGGAAACTTCTGAAAACAGCTTGGAAAACTTCTTTGGATGTTATATTAATGATTATAACTGTGTGATTCTTCTATGTTACACTATTGCTACGTTGTTGCTCAATACAACACTGTGCGTGGCAGCAAGGAACTTCTGAAAATTTCTTTGTAAAGTTATTTGGAAGTTATATTTATGACTGCAACTGTGTGATTCTTCTATGTTACACTATTGCCACGTTGTTGCTAGATTACAACACTGAGTGTGGCAGCATTTTCCGGGTTTGTTTATGTTTTGGCGTCTTGTTGCACAGCTCTCTTCATATGATTTATTGCTGGCCACAGCAGACCCACGAGGGCTGCTGGGCTGTGTTGCCGAGGGGGGAAGGAGGGCACCCATGGCCTCCCCAACCAACCCCCGCTTGCAAGCATGCACATTCTCCTGCCTCCCATGACATGTTCAGACACACACCCCCACACAAAAAACCCCTCACCACCTTCCCCAGAATGGCTCTGTTGCTCACAGCCTCTCCAAGCCGGGTGGCCGGCTTGGGGAGGCCACAGGCAACCCTAGCACGCTCAGAGCAATCCCTGCCTCTGCACGAAACAAACCCAAAGAACACCCAGCCCAGAGCAGACTGTTTCCCGCCCCCCCTTACCTTTCTGGCTGGCGAGAAGAAGAGGCAGCAAATGCTGCCCCCAGCTCCTCCTGGCCTGATTGAGGGTTGCTGGAGGTGGAGTTAGCTGCCCTGGCTGCCTGCCCACCTGAATGAACTAGGTTTTTGTAAGCCGCTGTGGGGGACATGTGGGGGGAAGCTTCACGAGTTGCAAAAGAGGGATCAGAGAGCTGCATGAGGCTTGCAAGCCGCAGTCTGGCCACCCCTGATGTAGGTCAATACAACCGATATGAGGAGACATCTAATGAATAATGGACTAGGATTACTGGAATCTGAATGAGCACAAAAACAGCACAGACCAAAAATAGTACAGCATTTTGTATCTAGTCAGGTCTAGAAAGCATCTAACCATCCTGAGCATTTCTAAAATGGAAAGGCGACAACAAACATGCCAAATAAATAAAGTCTCAATACAGAACAAAATTTGAGTCCCATCGAAACCTAAAGATGAAGAAAATTTTCCAGGGTATAAACTTTTGTGTGTCAAATCTCACTTTGAATATGGAAGTTCCATTTAGCCATCAAAGCTATCAGTCGACCTTTCTTCCACAAATTAGCCTAATCATTTTTATAGCCAGCTAAATGAGTGGCCATCACTGTAACTTTCTACGGTATGATGATTTATCAACGTAAACCACCCAACAAGAAAAGGCAGAATAAAAAACATTTCAAAGAAAGAAATTTTTATATGATTTTTAATTATAGTTGTTGTGCATTGTGTGAAGTACTAACTTCTTTTATCCATCCAGAAATAAAAGCCAACCAATTTCATTGACCCTGAATTTTAATATTACGAGAAAAGGATTTGAGGGGATATGAACTTTAAAGAGCCAAAAGCTCCCTGTGTCAGTTACTATCTGTTCTATTGCAGACCAGCATGGCTACCCTTTGAAAGCAATCCCCACCTCTACTATCAGGCACAAGGCACAACTAGCAAGACCACCCAAATCAGGCTTTGTCACAGCCAAAATAAAACTAACTGACATCACCTCGCAACTCAGCCTTGGGTCACCAAAAGCCAATTCTAAGGCCTTCCAGTGCTCCAGAAATATGCCTGTCAGCTGCAGAACTTGACCATGAAGGCTAGTACATAAATCAGCAATAAATAAACTGATAAGCCCCATTAGGAACACCCCCTCCTACCCAGCCTGGAACCAAGAAAAACAAAGCATGTCAAGCAATGAATCATAAGCAATGTCTTACCTGTTAAATGATCCAAGTAGAACTGATACAGTTTACACTGAAGAGGGGTCATTCTAACAGCTAGAACGTACTCATATTTGGGTGGCAGGAATTTTGTTAATGCTGTATAATCTTTTCTCTGTAAATTGATTTTTAAAAAGGAAGTATGGTTATATAACACAAAGATTAAACAAGAAGAAGAGGAGGAGGACCCTGGATTTATACCACGCCCTTCACTTGGGAGTCTCAGAGCAGCTTACAAACTCCTTTCTCTTCCCCTCCCCACAACAGACTCTCTCTGAGGTAGGTGGGGCTGAGAGAGCTCTTCAAGAACTGCCCTTTCAAGGACAGCTCTGACAGAACTATGGCTTGCCCAAGGTCACACCAGCAGTGCAAGTGGAGGAGTGGAGAATCATACCCGGTTCTCCCAGAGAGTCCACACACTTAACCACTATACCAAACTGGCTCTGCACACAATGATCAGCTCTAAACCTAAACTACACAGGACTGCAACTCCTAGTCTCTAAAATAACAAAAAAAAAATTATTGGTCACACAGGTACCCCGATTGCCCTCCAGAGAGCCCATGGGACATACAGATATGTATCCCCTGAGAGATAAACAGTGTCATACATCCTCTAGAAAACCCAGGAAGATTGCAAAAAGGTACACTCTAGGCTCTTTTTAAAAATAACAATAACAACAACTCTTATTTTATAGATCAAGATGGATAGCTGTGTTTGTCTGTAGCAGGAGAAAAGAGCAAGAATCCAGTAGCACCTTAAAAACTAGCAAAATTTGTGGCAGGGGCGGAGCTTTCGTGAGTCACTGCTCCCTTCTTCAGACACAGCTAGAATGTAAGTCCATCTGTCCTACATACTGGAGAGTAGAGTGGTTTCAGATGGAGAATAAATGACAATAGCAGGTGTGATTGGATCAGGTGCAGGCGTGGAGAAATATCTCCTGGTTAATCAGGAATAGTGATTTCTCTTTACAAAAACATGTAAGGTTTTTAGCTGTAAGAACCAAGGCATCTACGATCAGTAGCAAGGCATTTTTAACTCTGACATTTCTAAATAAAACCGAGAGTTCACATACCTGAACACAGCCAGCTAACATTTCATACAGGATGTGGGCCCGCTTTTTCATCACCCTGACATCTACCATGGTAGAGTCTGCACACTGACCATTTTGAATTGGATTTATAAATCGATTTCGAAACTCCTTAACTGACCCCAGCAAATTCTCTTTGATAAAGTTAACCATACAATGATCTGTACAGAAAAGAGCAGAATAACCTTCACAATAAAGTCTGACACTGGCAAAGCATGAAGGCACCACGGGATTTCTGTTTTGCAAGAAAAATCATGGCACTGTGTGCCCGCCTAAAGAGGCACTTGGGCCTCAACGCACATGCAGTCATGCTTTTGTGAGCAGAGACAGGAGCAGCTCCCGGTCAGGCCCCAGCACGAGTCCCCTCTCCACCAGAAGCGGCCCCTGCCAATCACCCCAAGACTCAGGCCAGATCCTTCAAGGCCAAACAAGGCCCTCCTGGCACCTGACCATCAAACAGGGACCATGGCTCAGTGGTACAGCATCTACTTGACATGTAGAAGGTACAAGATTCAACCCCTGGCATAACTAGTTCAAGATTGGTTAAAGAGATCCTGCAGAGCCACTGCTGGTCTGAAGAGACAATGTTGACTTTGATGGGTCAAGGGCAGGGGTGTACCTTCGGTAAAGCCAACCTGGAACACACACACACACACACACACACACACACCGAAAAAGAACCTTTTCGGAATTTTTGGGATATTGAATCAACTTCCCCAAGCTAATTCAGCTGCCAAAAAATGAAACCCAAAATTTTCAGCTTTTTTGGGGAATGCCGGGTTTTGGGTCTGGGAGGCTTTAAAGTTTAAAGGGTTCCAGTCACCTTGTTTTTCCTGCCATTTTTGCCTCTTTCCCACCTTTTGCTCTGCTTTCCAGGAGGGAGGGGGAAGAGGGACCAGAGATCCTCTGATTTGACCTGCGTCTTGTTGGGTCTGGGCACTGACTGCCACAGTGGCCCTGGTTCTGGGGGTCACATTGCACAAGTTCTGCTGCTGGCCTGGCAAGCATGTCCCCTGACACCACCACACCTCCCTTACTTTCTTGCAGAGAGATTCTTGGGGAGGCACTGCTGCCTGCCTTTTCCCCATCCTCATAGGAAACAATGGAGAATTGGGGCACCCTCTTTGGATGCCCCTAGAATTGGACCCCTGGTCCGATCTTTTCCAAACTTGGGGGGGGGGGGGTCTTTTGGGGAAAGGCTCCAGCAGCTACAGTACAAATTTGGTGTCTCTACCTCAAACCCCCGACCCCCAGAATACTTGTCAGAAGATTTTTGCCATTATAATGGAGCTGAAAATTTTCAGGAATACTGAAAATTACTGGGTGCCAGTACAATACCGGTATTAATATTGGGGGGTTTTTGAGATTCCCCAAAAAATTCGGCTTTACTATACCCGAATCCGGGAAAAAATGAATTTTTTTTCTTGCACATCCCTAGTCAAGGGCTTGATACAGTATAAGGCAGCTTCCTATGTTCCTATCTTCAACCAAGGGTCCATCCTTCAACATAGAGGCTGCTCCCATTAGAAGCAAGAACATGAGCATTTCAAACAAAAAGATAATTGAGGCAGAAGAAAGCAGAATTCTATTTGTAGCCAAATTTCTTGCATGTGCTTATGACTGACATTGCATCAAGCATATAACAGACTGGATGTGCTTCAAAGCATAAAGAGAAAAGGTGTCAACCAGTGGTACAGCAATGCCTATTTTCTTCTTCCAAGTAGATAAAGTATTAAAATTTATTTTCCTGAACTGCAAACCAAAGACACGTTCAGGATTTGGTGCTCCCTTAAAATGCACTTACATTCTATGAGGTTGTTTTGCAAAGGAGTTCCTGTAAGAATGATCCTTCTCCTGGATTTTATAGAATTCATAGCTTTAGAAACAGCAGATGCTTCATTTTTTAAGATGTGTCCTTCATCACATATAACAAAATCAGGACCTGGTTAAAAAAACAAAAACAAAGAAAAGCTACTTTGCCTCTAGTTTTATCATTGTACTTAGATGTATTTCACAGACTTTAACTAGCAATGTAACGATGCTGTGGCTCTGTCCAGAAACAGTTATGTATAAGTCTGCGGCATACCACTAGGACTATGTGCAGTCCTTTGATGCAGAGATACACTCATATCAGAGGCTAGATTCAATCGAACATTTCCCCTCTTGCATTAGCCAGGAAGGGAAAAAACCATCTAGTCACGTTTCTGGGTCCACTCTACCAATCTGCCTGCAGCTGAATTCTGTGTAGGTTTACATGCACAAGAGACAGCACACAAAGCTGCCCTTCTTTTCTGTTTGCAGTGGGATCCTGCAAATGGTTGCTTGCGAGAAACAGAACACTATCCCTATGAAGCACAGCTGAAGATTACAGGATAAAGACATTGAATGCAAGAACAGTGAAGTTACCAGCAATGCATTGCCTCCAGTATTTTTAATATCCCTCTAGCCAGAAAGGATGAAGATAGGTGGCACTTCAGAATTCATTAGATGCATGAAGTGGACCAACTAACTGGATTTACCAAAACAAAGTTCAAATCCAGTGGCACCTTTAAGACAAACAAAGTTTTATTCGTTTTTTAAAATTAGATTTTTTTTCAAGGGAAAAAAAAAGGTGGGATACAAAAGGGAAAAGGGGGAGGGGGAGATATAGGTTCATCACATTTGTTAAGTATTATGAATTGTTATGTACAACAAGTAAAATCAAATGTATCACATAATTCAAATACAGAAACAATAAAGCATCAATATTACAGAATTTTGGGTTAGATTCTCTCTTTAAGGAATAAAAACTCTCCTAAAATTAGCAATATATTAACGATAAAAGAGAATACATCTTTAACAGTTGAACAGACTTCTAAACTAAAACCTAAATACTGTCTTAACTGTGTCTGAATTTTATTCTTACAGATTATTTAAATACTAATAGAATACAAAATATTGAAATTGTAATCAATATCTTTGTCATTTTTAATGTGATATTCAAATAATTCCAGAATTAAAAAACCAAAAAGTTAATTATTCTCATAATATGAATAAGCTAGCCATTTCTGCAGAAATTCATTCAATGGGCTTTTGTTTATATAATTGGTTAATTTTGCCATTGTTGCATATTCAGCTAGTTTTTCTTCTCAGATCTTTATTGTAGGGCAGTCTTCGGTCTTCCATTTCATTGCAAATATTATTCTGGTAGTTGTCAACATATAATGAATTAGGTCTTGTGAGGTTCTGTCTATATTATATGAAAGGATTCCCAGTCACATAGTCTCTGGTTTCATCGAGAATTTAGTTTTTAAAATATCTTTAATTTTTTCATGTATGTTTTTCCAGTATATTTTTGTCTTGATGCAGGTCCACCACATATGATAAAAGGTGTCATCTTCTTTTTTACATTTCCAGCAAGCCCCTTTGTAATTCTTGTCCATCTTAGCGGTATCTTTTGGAGTGACATACCATTGATAAAACATCTTGTATCAATTTTCTCTTAATGCTTGACTAGCAGTGAATCTAATACCTTTAGTCCATAGGTTTTCCCAACATTGAAACTGTATTTCCTCTCCAAAATTTTGCATCCATTTAATCATGCATGGTTTAACCTGTTCTCCTTCGGAATCATATTGAAGCAATAGCTTGTAAATTTGTCCTAATAAATGGTCTTTAGATTGTGAGACAATCTTCTCAAAATCAGTCAGCTCATTAATAGCTCCTCTCTTACTGCAGATATCATTTTTTAACCTGGAAGCAATTTGAAAGCATATCCCCCATAGTATCTCCTTTCCTTCTTCTTTAATCTCTTGCCACGTCTTGATGCCACCTTGCAAGTTTTTCATATCGCCATAAGTTATAAAATCATTATTTCTCCTTGTGTGATTGCTGTATTAAGCATCTATTGGTGAAATTATTAGTGGAATTGTAGGGCTGATTCTCTTTTGTAGCATTTCCCAAATTTTAAATAAACTATCTCTGATTATATGTCTTTTATCTTGGGTTTTGTTTTTTGATATAGATTTTTTAATCCACAGATAGCTATGTAGTCCATCATCAAGATTTGAAGATTCTAATTTTATCAATCTTTCATTAGGATTTCTGATCCAATCTGAAATCCAAACTACCCCAGCAGCTTAGTAATATAATTTAATGTTAGGTATTGCCTGGTCTGGTCTAACGAAGTTTTATTCAAGGTACAAGCTTTTGTGTGCAAGCACGCTTCTTCAGATACAGTGAAACAGAATTTCCTCAACCATTACATATAGGGAGGGAGGTGCTTAGTTGCCAGGAAGGGCCAATTAGAGTCAAAACAGAGACAGAAACAAAAAATGGAAATTACCAGTCCAGATTAGGGATGTGCATTTGGCTTTCCCGAACCAAAAAAAAAAAAAACTGAATAAATACCTTACTGGTATTTTCCAGTATTTCTAAAGGTGAATGCAAATTCAGGAAACTTTCCGGCTGCTGAACACAGTTTCCCAAATTTATTCGACTTTTTCTGCTTTTGGGTAGCCCAGTACCAACTTCCCTCCTCCCCTGGCTTCCCTGGTCAATTTCAGTCCCTGCCAGTCAGCTGTGGGAGTGAAACTGACCAGGGAAAGCTTCCTCTCTGCCTTCCCTTCTTCAGCTGCCCCTGGGCTGCTGGAGAAGCATAGGCAGAGAACCCAGGCATATCTAAATGCCTTTCTTTCCCTCTCCCAATTTGGGGTGGGAAAGAAAGGCATTTAAACATGCCTGGGTTCCTTGCCTGCTTTTCTCCAGGCTGTGAGGCAACTGGAGAGGGGCAGGCAAGGAGCTCATGCAAGAAGAGGGGCAGGCAACTGGAGAGGGGCAGGCAAGGAGCTCAGGCAAGGAGCTACCCTTTGCTTCCCCAGCCCCAGTCCCCACCGAGAAAGCAGAGGGCAGGCATGGAAACATACCTCCTTCGCTACCTGAGTCTCTCTGCTGCTGTGGAGAAGCTCAGGGACGGAAGGGGGGGGGGGGGAGAAGAAGGCACATTTAAATGCATTTCTTTTCCTCCCTGGGTCCATGCCTCCCCTGCAGCAGAATGCTTGGCATTTCCAGTTTTCCCTAGTAACAGACATCCACAGCAGGGAAACCCCACTTTTCGAACACTGGAAAGTGGGTCCAGTTGAGTTCCCATTCATGTAGGGATGTCCCTCCCCTGCTGAGGAGGTCTGCTTGGATGTTCTGCATCCCAGACAAGTGGCAACAGGGAAAGTCCCCTGGCCTATGCGCTCGGCCCATAAATCCATTGCAAGGGAGCAGAGACTCCTGGATACTGTGCCCCCTTGGCAGTTTATGTTATTGAGGGCAGTGGTATTGTCCGTGAGCAGAGGGCAGAAGTGTCATTGGTGACTTTGGCACCAGGGAGCTCAACTGACAAATGGGAGAGTCTAACAGTTGAAGTGGTGGTACCACTAGGGCCTGCACTAGTTCCGGTGGCAGTTGTTTTGGGGGAGTGGCATGCTGATGGCTTGAGAAGCCACAGTGGGGACCTCCTGAACTTGTGTTGAGAGCCTGGTTTGGTGCTTGTAGCCTTGCCAACCGTTTCGCCCTTGTCCTCCTGGCATATTTTGGCAGTGGTTAAAGGACTCCAAACTCCAAAGCCAAATTGGCCCTCTTCAATGTCAAGTGGCTGGTGTCGGAGGGGACTTATACCAAGGTGGTCAAAGTCTGGCCCAAGGGCTGTGTGAATCCTGTCAACGTTGGGGCGATTCAGTGGGCCCGTTTGGACTAGGCGGTCGATGTCACTGGGATGGGAAACAGGGCAGATTCTAAAAGTGCTGCCCAAAGCCTTGCCGCCCTGTTCTTCCTGGTTTGGAGAACTTAGCACAGTGGAAAAAAGGAGTCTGTCCAGTGGTTTTCACTGAGCAGATGAAGCAGAAAGAGTGGCCATCTGGTGGGAATGCTTCCTCCTGCACTGGGTGCACCTCTTAAAAAATCCCCGCTTTTCCATAAGCAAGGATGGTTGGGGGGAGAGGCAGGAGGAAAGACGGAAGTCCCTTCCTTTTTTCTTTTTTTAGGTGAGAGATAAAGAAAGGAGAGTGAGGAAGTTGAGGAAAGATGAAGAACTAAGCAAAAACCTGGAGTCTAACAATGTTGAGATAAGTTCACTGACTGAGGTGAGGAGATCATCCAATCAGCGCGGTGATTTGAAAAGAACTGGCGGGATGTCCTGTGCATGACACAGGGACTGAGTGTGGGAAAAATACCTTGCTGAGCTTTAAAAGTTTACTGGTTGGGGCCAGCACAGGAACCTTAATCCCACAGGTGTAATGCACAGAGACCACGACGAAGATCCTTGGGTCACGGGTCCCCTGGTGTAACAGACAGTGCACCAGGCGTTCTCTTTGGTGGCAAACACATCCAACTATGGATAACCAAAGGCTCTGAAAATAGGAAACAGATACTTCTGGTTGAGAGACTATTTGTTTTCATCTCAGCTGGTGCAGCTGAGGAGATCTGCCTGTACACCCCGGACTCCCAGAACATGAACAACACTCAGGAATATGTCGTGCCCCCTGACGCAGCATGATTTGGAACAGAAAGAAAATGAGACAAGAAAAAATACAAAGTATCTTGGATGAGGTTAAAAGAAAAGAGGAGGAACAGAAAAATTATATGAATACTATAAAAAATCTCTCACCAAATAAGGATTTTACAACAGCAGTTATCCACATTAACAAGAGAGATGGAAACAAAATTGAATTATGCAAAACAAAGAAACTTTGAATTTGCTAATAAGCCAGGGGGATGGCTGGCTTATAAATTAAGAAAAGAAACAGAAATTTTTTTTAAAAAAAATATGATGATGATAAGGTGTTAACAGATAATATGGATATCCAAAGAGCATTTTTTAAATATTACTTGAATTTATATAAAAATCAAGAGGTACCTCTGACTTAAATAGATGAATATATCAGAGAACAAAATTTACCTAAGATTTCAGAAGACCAAAGACAAATTATGAATGGGCATATAACAGTTAGAGAAAAGGTGGAGGGTATAAAAAAGATTAAATCTGGAAAGGCTCCAGGACCAGATGGTCTCTATCACAATTGTACTGTAAGTGTTTTAAAGAAATTTTACTTCCATTTCAATCTACAATTAATTCTATTCTTCAGGGGGACAACATGCCACAAACTTGGAAAGATGCAAAAACAGCATTAATACCCAAAGAAGACCAAGATTTAAAGTCAATGAAAAATTACAAACTTATTTCCAAAACGGGGACAGTGACAGACAGGTGAAACAGACAGCATCTTACTTTCCCAGCAGTGTAACACTGTTACTGACATGGTACTGAGGCAGACAGCTGTTGTCTTGGTGGGAAAAGTGTGAATTAAATTCTAAATTTACTGAAGATAGGAAAATAGGTTTTTGTGTTAATTTAACTGATCTGGATAAGATTTGGCTGTCTTCTAATGATAAACTGATTCAGAAATTGTATTATTGGCTGCTTATGGAATTTATGTTGGATGAAGCAATTAAGCCTCCTATGATATCATGGATGAAGGATCTAGGCCATACTATTGAAACAGATGCATGGTATAAAGTATGAACAGCGGTAAAATATATGAGATCAACGTCATACAAAGAAAATATCTATAAAATGTTCTACAGATGGCACTGGTCGCCAGATAAAATAGCCAAATGTTTTTCAAATGTTTCAAGTAGATGCTGGAAATGCAAAACTAATATAGGTACATTCTTCCACATGTGGTGGAAATGTAAGGGAATTTTAAAATTTTGGGGGAAAGTGCAGAAAACAATACTAGAGATATTTGATATTGAGCTACCATTGCTTCCAGAAATATTTTTGTTAAATATATTTCCAGAAAATATAAGAACAGATAGATATGTAATGACATATATATTTACAGCAGCGAGAATTTTAATAGCCAGAAGATGGAAATTGGAGATAATCCCTACTGAAGAAGATTTAAAATACAAATTTATGGAAATGGCTGAGATGGACAGGTTAAATGCGGTTTGGAATAATAAACCGGAGGAAAAATTTCGGAGAAATTGGGGAAAAGTTTATAATTGGTTTAATATCAAAATAGTAATTAAGACTCAAAATGTGTAATCACAAGCCGACAGAAAATATGAATCATGCTGTAACGTATTTAATTGCAAAAATCAACTTGCTCTGTATTGCTATAATGTATACTTGAAGAAACTTAATAAAAATGTTATTAAAAAAATTATAGACTTATTTCACTACTGAATAATGATTATAAGTTGTTCATGACAATATTAGCAGAAAGACTTAAAATCATTCTGCAAGATTTCATTCAGGAAGGCCAATGTGGCCTTTTATCTAAGAGGCAGTTGAAGGATGTTGGAATTGTTCTTGATACATTGGAATATTTTGAAAAACACAATGAAAAACAAGTGGCCTTGATCTTTCTAGATGTGGAGAAGGCTTTGGATAATTTGAATTAGTCTTTTATGTTTAAGGTGCTGGAAGACATAAATTTTGGTGAGAATTTTATAAAATGGGTTAAATCCATTTATACTACACAATCAGCAAAAATAATTGTTAATAGGGACTTAACCCAACCATGTGAGATTCAAAAAGGAACAAGACAAGGGTGTCCTTTATCCCCTATTGTTTGTCTTAGTTCTTAAAATACTGCATAGAGATATAAAACAAGATGAAAAAATTAAAGGCGTAAAGATTTTTTAAAAATTATAAATTGAGAATTTTTGCAGATGATATAGTGTTGATGCTGGAAGACCCGTTAAAAGAAGTTGATTCTCTGATGTATAAATTAAAGGAACTTGGTGCACTTGCAGGTTTCAAGACACAGAAAATGAAGGTCTTAACTAAAAATATGAACTTACAAGACCAAGTGGCGTTGATGAATAAAACAAGTTTCAAGATTGAAAAGAAAGTAAAATATCTGGGAATTAATTTGTCAAATATGAATTGTATGTTATTTCATAATAAACTTAGGACTTGGAAAGGAATTAAAAATGATTTACTAAGATGGAGAAAATAACAATTGTCTCTGCTGGGGAGAATATCTGTAATTAAAATGAATGTTTTACCTAAAATGCTGGGGGGGGGGTTTCCAGACAATGCCAGTTTTGACATCTGATGTACCATTTAAACAGTGGCAGAAGGATTTATCAAGAATAGTGTGGCACAGGAAAAACTCACATTTAAATATAAAATCTTACAAGAAGCACAAAAAAGAGGTGACTTGGGGTTACCTAATTTGAAAGTATATTTTGTGGCTTCCTGTTTGGTATGGCTGAAAGAATGGATACTTTTGAAAAATAAAGGGTAATTGGAATTAGAAGGACATGACTTAATATTTGTGTGGCACACCTATCCATGGTATGATAAAGTGGAAGTCAATGTAGATTTTAAAAAATCATTATATTAGACATGCCATTCTGAAAATATGGAACAAATATAAGCCTAGATTATGTCCAAACATTCCGTTGTGGATTTCAACTCATGAGGCCTTTTTAAAACAGGAAATGGTTGCTGAACAAAAATGCTTAACACATTGGGATATTATAGATTTCTCACAAGGTGATTGTAAAATGAAAAAAGAGAGTGTTTGTTATCACAAGGACATGATTGTCAGTGGTTCTTCTACGCACAATTATTAGAAAGGTTTAAATTGGATAAAAGGCTGTATGGTTTCGATCAAACGATAACTGTATTTGAAAAAGGATTGTGTACAAACGATCAACATGTTATTGCCAAAATGTACAAACTTTTGTTGAAATTCAGAACAGAGGAAGAACAGGTAGAAGAGTTTATGATAAAGTGGCCAAATAATGTTGGATATAGTATCCAAACGGAACAATGGGAAAATCTTTCATTGAAAGGGCTTACATTTACATTAAACTCTAATTTAAAAGAGAATTTTTATAAAATGATGTACTAGTAGTATATGACACCAGCTAAATTAGCTAAAATGTATAAAAATGTAATGAATAAATGATGGAAGAGTGAGCAACATGAAGAGACATTTTATCGTATATGGTGGACTTGTAGTAAAGCTAAAAAATACTGGATACAAATACATTCAATTATGCAGAAGATTTTAAAGACTAATATACAACTGAAACCAGAGGCATTTGTGTTGGGACTAATGGACAAACAATTAGAAAATACTTATGGAACTTTGTTTCTGTATATGACTATGGCAGCAAGGCTCTTGCATGCTCAAAAATGGAAATCTTGATCATTACCTACAATGGAGGAATGGTTATTCAAGATGATGGAGCTTGCAGAGATGGCCAAACTTATGTCTCTGATAAAGGAAAAGACTTTACTCAAATTTATACCTACATAGAAGGTTTCTATGTGTAAGACTTCTTGTGTAAAATGGGGGGGGGGAATGAGCTGATGACATGGTTTTGAAGAATAAAAGGAAAAAATAATATGCTTACACAGGAAGGTGATGTATGCCCCTTGGTCTGAACTTGGACTAAGGTTGTAATATGTAAATGTATGGCTTTCTGTAGCGGAGAAAATCTGATATTATTTCTTTTCCTTTGGTTTCTTCTTTTTTTTCTTTTTCTTTTCATTCTTTTTATTGTATATTAAAAAATCTAATAAAATTCATATTAAAAAGGAATATGTTGTGCTTCCTGCACCAGTCCCACAGGGCAATCACACACTTGCACAGTCTGGTCAATGCAGTGCCCTCATTTGTTGATATAGTACATGGTTGCCCCATTGTCGATGGCAATCTGTACTACTTGACCCGCTAGCGATGACAGAAAGGATTTCAGTGCCCGATGTACTGCTAGCAACTTGAGGCAGTTGATGTGAAACTGTTGCTCTGCAGTGAACCACCAACACCGTGCATGAAGGCCTTTGCAGTGGGCCCCCCAACCCCAAAGTGAGGCATCCATGAAAAGTATGACCTCCGGAAGCAGGTGACAGAAGGGCATGCCTATCAGGAGATTGTCGATGGAATCCACCAGAGAATCGTGAAGAGCACATCTGGATGGAGAGCATGGTTGATTGTGGTTGGTAAAGCAGCTTGAAGTAACGCAGAAACCAATTGTTGCAGTCTCATGTGGAACCTTGCAAAGGGGATGACATCCGTAGTCGCCGCCATGTGACCTAAAAGCCTCATTGGTAGTGGGGGAGGTGGCGTAGCCTGGGTCCGAGGAGGTTGTTGCACAGTTGGTCAAAGCAATGATTCCAATAAGAGGGTATGGAGTTGAGCTACCCGGTTCTTCCATGCTTGTTTTGTGAACTTGGCACAGTGGCTAAAAGAGTCCACTTGGTGTCCCTCCCCCAGGCACAAGAGGCACAAATCGTGACTGTCAGTTGAAGGTACCTTGGCTTTACAGCCACAACACTTCTTGAATATGTCGTGTCCCCCAGGGAAGAAGGGGGGGATGTGAAAAGTAGGGCTGCCAAGTCAGCCCAGGGGGCGAGGGATCCCCCGCTACAGGGGTCCCCAATCCGCCAGCCCGGATTTGGCCGGCAGGAGGAACCCCACCCCCGAAGTCGTCCAGTTAGGATGACTGCCCCAGTGTGATGATGTCACCGGAAGTGACATCATCACACTGGGGATGCTGCCGGGGCAATGCTCTAGCAATCGCCCCAAAAACTCTATGGTACCATAGAGTTTTTGGGTGATTACCAGAGCATCGCCCTGGCAATGTCCCCAGTGTGATGATGTCACTTCCAGTAAAATCATCACGGCGCACGCACTTCATGTGCCGGGAAGATCCCGGAAAGAAGAGGACTCCCATCCCCGCTGGCACCCGGTAAGGACTTGGCAACCCTAGCAAATAGGCAGATGGAAACATGCATCGAGGAAGCTCAGTTGAGGAGAAGAAGCAATGAGGTGTGGATGGTGCAGCGACCAAAAAGGAACTGAGCAGGAGGGTGCTTTCTCCTCAGTTCCAGGCATGAACAGTCGATGCATGCTCCCCAGAGCGGGAGGGGGGGAGGTGCACCACAAAGCATTAGAGGCTAGCTCTAGTATTCTCCAAGGCGCTTAACCCAAGTGTGGGACTGTGCAGAGACCACAAAGAAGAGAATTACTTTCTGCACCATGCAAATATCCCAATTTATTTTTTTTCAAGCATATAAATAACAAAAGTTTTCCTATTGCCTTCCAAGCCTTAACAGTCCCTGTCTGGTTTGTTAACTGATTTTCAAGGCCTCTGTAAGTCACAAGGTCACAAATCCTGGGCCCGGTAATTGTTCAGTGAAAAGTATGGTTTACAGATCTTTTTTTAGGCCCAACTCCCTGGCCTCCTTAGCTCTTACAAATAGGTCTCCTCCAAGTTCTTCAAAAATGTACACGTTGTTCTCCCAACCTCCATTTCATCTTCACACTAACCCTGTGAAATCAGTTACACTGAGAGAAAGCAACTGGCCCAAGGCCACCTAGGGAGCTTCATGGCAAGCAGGGCTTTGAACCTCAGTCTCCCCCCATCCTAATTCAATACAGGCAGAGAAGACCATAACTTGGGTGGGCAATTATTCCTTTCCTTAAGAGCCCTGACTCTTACTGGGAGACTACTTTACATCTTTTTGCCCAGTCTTTTAATTAGAGGTTTTATTTCACCAGCTTTTAAATGGTCTGCTCTGTTTGATGGATAGTTTTAATACTGTCTACTCCAACAGCTTTCTTTTAATGGCTTGTTCTTGCATTGTTATGCATTGTTATGTTGTCTTAATTGTTGCTGTAATTATTTACTAATTGTAATTAATACAAATAAATTTAGATTTTGTCCCATTCCTTCCAGTTCTTTTGAAAAAACCAAAATAATGAGAAACACTGAAATCTGTCCTTCCATCACTGAACTTAAATTTACATTATTACTTTAATAACATGGAAGAGATATCTACCATTGGCCAACTCCAGACTTTATAGATCCAATACTCTAACCCCTTGTTTGGGAAGGAGATATTGTTCTTTGCCTGCCTATTCCCTCCTCTGCTTCCTAACTTTCCTATGGCTGTAGCCATAGCGTCCAAATCCGCTGGGCGTGGATGCACCTTGCCTTCAACCCATGGTTTTGAATCACAGTGTGGACTCAAAACACTAACCATAGTTCACTGATACAGATTTTTTGTTTCATCTGCCATACCTCCAGTAACAGTTATGGGTCCTCATTTTAGAGTTATTTAGGTGCTTCTAACTGAATTATCTAACTGTATTTTTAATTATTTAAATATTTTTCTGTGTGCTGCTTTGTGTCTTAAATAAATAAAACAAATAGATATCATGGCAAGCAGAAAGGCAAGAAGTGGAGATAGGCAGGAGTATTTAGCATAGCCCATAATACCTGTTTATGAAATGTAAAAATAAAAACATGTCTGTCAAGAGTGATACACCGGAACCAAAACAATAGTAGGGTCGAAGTACACAAGCTTCCTTCACATGATCTGCACACGGTGTTGTGGCTTACCAGGATCAACGAGTGCTTTGATAAATATTTCTTTCAGTTTTCTGCTTTTCACATTCCTCCCCTGAGCAAGGTTACGGTACATCTCATAGCCTATGATCATGACACCCCCTTCCTCCTGCCACCTTTGCAGCATATAGCTTCTTTCTTGAGGGCGTTTCACTGTTGCCAGCTCAGAGACCTTGTGAAAAGGGACAGAAATAGGTACAAATGCATATTTCCAACTCAAATAAAAATGCTATTAATGTACTGCACCAATACAAACTACTTAAAATGCAGTTATTTCATAAAGAAACTGTTGACATACTATTTATACAGACAAAATAGTCATGACTATAGCAAGTTTTATTGTTTGTGCCTTTGAAAGGTAGTTTATTATGACTTGGACTAAGTGCAACTTTTTTTAAAAAATCAATTTTTTAAACAGAAAATACCTCTAGCTTCTCATCATCTTCTAAGCCTTCTTGCCATTTCTCAAACTCATTCACCCAGTTCAGGGCCGTATTCAGTGGACAAACAACAAGAGCTGTGCTAAAATCCAGTTTGTCACACAACAGAACAGTATGAAGAAAACTGACTACCTTCAAGAGAGAAAGCCAAGTGAGTCATCATTAGTATAAGGAACCCCCACCCCCACACAAAACATCCTATTATGTATTGGCCATTTCTAGCTCCCCCATTGGCTGTGCAGTGCGCTCCATCAGCCATTGGCCCATCAACCACCACTCAAGAGTACTTGTGTGCCATTGGCTGGGGGCTGGGTCCACTTCTCTCGCCTGCCCACAGCCAGCCTGGACACTCGTCGCTCAGAATTAACTGCCAAACCGGTTGTCTCTCCTGACGAAGACACTTCTCCTGTGGCTGGACCATTCACTTCAACCTCCTGTTGTGTGGCTGACTTTCCCTAGGGTTGCCAATCTCCAGGTGAGTCCTGGAGATCTGCTGTTACAGTTGATTTCCAGATGACAGAGATCAGTTCCCCTGGAGAAAATGGCTGCTTTGGAGGATAGACCCTATGGCATTACACCCTACCGAGTCCTTTCCCTCCCCAAACGCTGCCCTCCACAGGATCCACACACACCCAGATCGTCAGGTATCTCCCTATTCAGAGCTGGCAACCCTTCTTTCCCCTCAGTGCCTATTGCTAAGCAACCAAGCTTGGTTCTGTCAGTAAAAGGCGGGGGGGGGCTCTTTCCACACCTATTTTGGCCTTCTGGGAGAAAATTCATTGGGCCAGCCCTGACTAGGGTTGCCAGCTCCAGGTTGGGAGATTCCTGGAGATTTGGGGGTGGAGCCTGGAGAGGTTTGAGGAGCCTGGGGTTTGAGGAGGAGTGGGGCCTCAGACAGGTACAATGCCATAGACTCCACCCTCCGAACCAGCCATTTCCTCCTGGGGAACCATTGTTGTCAGTCTCCAGGTGAGGGGTGGAGATCACTCAGAATTACAACTGCTCTTCAGGTAGCAGAGATCAGTTCCTCTGGAGAAAATGGTGGACTCTGCTGAGGTCGCCACAGCAAATTGACGCTGAGTGCCCAAGGCTGGGGCATTCACCCAGAGCCTTTATCTAGAGCCCATTGTATTTATTTAATTAATTTATTTTTATTTTATTAATTCAATTTGTACCCTGCCCTCCCCACAAGCAAGCTCAGGGCAGCTCACAACAGTCGGTAAACAGATATAGTAAAAACCTCATAAAATCATTTAAAATAAGTTAACACAATAAAACATAAGATCATAAAGTGCTAGCACTAATTAGCACATTAATAGAGATGGCGTACTAAAGATGTAAACAACAAACAATTTCCAACTCAGTGATCTTCTTGAGTCGGGCAGTGATATGGCTCGATCTCAAGAGCTGGGGCCAGGACCCATACCCCCATTGTTGGTAGTAGTGGTGAGGGCGGCTCCTTAGTTGAAAGCCTGGTGAAAGAGCTCCGACTTGCAGGCCCTGCGGAACTGTAAAAGATCCCGCAGGGCCCTGATCTCCTCCGGGAGCTCATTTCATCAGTATGGCGCCACCACTGAGAAGGCCCTGGCCGTGGTAGCAGAGAGACTGGCATCCTTGGGGCACAGAAGGGTCAGTCGATTCTGAGACCCTGACCATAGTGCTCTCTCGGGTATATATATTTCCACAACAGGCCTTATTCCTAGTTAACTATAAACCTCCTTGCCCTCTTGCATCTTCTTTTCACATTAAACATTTGTATTCATTTTTGTGCATGCCAAAACGTTCTCTTCATGTTAACTTGATACGCATTGTGTCTAATAGACAAGTATGGCTCCTGGCATGGATCAAAAAATCCATAAGGGCAGGCCACACTGGGCTAAGCTCCAAGTTATTAATTCTCCTGCCCTCTTTATCAGCTGGGGTTGAATGTGAACCCACTGCATCTCCTCTGCTATTAATGAGGATGGGGCAGGATGGGTAACCCTGTAAATATTCTCAGCTTTATGAGACATGGCAGTTTTTCCCAAATAGATTTTGCCATTTCTAGGATTCCCTCCAGGAGTAGGAAGGCTATGATCTCTGGTGTGTCAGGGTAGAGTCACACCAGGATCTTGTCTTTGGATCTATTGTCAATGGACATGACCTGGATGTCCAAAGACTGTGCCATCCCAACCATTTGTTCTGAGTATAGATGTAAGTTTTCTCTTGGAGACACTGGGTCATGATCTCCCACCAGATCATCAGGAGACGGTTCCGAAGCTACACTGGAACTAGCTATGAACCTGCTGTCTTCTTCCTCCTTGGAACCATAAACAACCGGAGCTGAACAGGGGGTCCAAAATTTAAGTATATGCGGTCTCTCCATCAACCTCATGTTATGATTCCTTGATTCCATCCACGGTGCTGGAGGGTCTAACCATTCTCTATAACACTGAATGGGGTGGCAGCACTGGTGCCCTGGACCCAAAGGTGCCCAACAGAAGCAGTGAAGGAGATGACATAGCAACATGTTCCAAAAGAACATCGCTTTGAGAGGCTAGATCATATACTAATAGAGATCATGCTGGAGAGTGGCTACTAAGAGAAGGGGTGTGTGGGGTAATATGTCCGCTAGCCTCAATAATGGTCTTCAGAACTGGTTCTTTCAATTCCTTCAAAGCTACCCCTTTCGATTCTGAGTGAGTTGGATCCATTGATACCAACTGATGACTTTTTTGTTTAGCCTTTGATCCGTGTTTCTTAGGTGGTGGTTCCGATGAGGACCTGGCTGGAGCCCATTCTGGAGTCCCAGGATGTCTACTGTTGGGATCTGATCTTGGAACTGACTAGACTGAAATCACCAATGGACGGCAGGAAATGTGGTCAGAGACCAGTTTGGGGGCTGAAAAGACAGGCTGTTCTACCAGGGCAGATGTTTTAGCTGCCAGGCTAACAGAGGTAGATACAGCCTTCTCTCATAAGGCAGCCTTAAGGCAAGAGGCACAATCTGCATGGGCCTTCGGGGTAAATTGCTGACAGATCTTACATGCCGCTACATTATAGTTTTCCCCAAGGCACAAAAGATGGATTGCTTGTACGTTCGACTCGTCTTCACTGAGCAAGATGAAAATTTTTTTTGCAAATAAAGACATTCTTCTTCTTTTTAATGAACTAGGAGCTAACTAGGAACGTTCTTCTCAGGGTGGTGGGAAAGAGAGAACTGAGGGAAGGAGGGCAGCCTCTCCCCAGAGCACATGACCATTAGGAGGGAAAACGGCTTCAACGGCTTCAATTGGAAGGGGCCATTCCTGCTCTGTTACTAGGCTAGCTTGAAATCTTCTGGTGGTTGGCCTGCGTATGTATGCAGTCCTCACAAGGGACTGCACAGAAGAACAATGACAAACCATCAGGAAGGTGAATGAATACCTTATCTCTTTTTTTGAGAAAGTTACTACCTTGCTGGATCAGGGGAATGCTGTAGACATCGTTTATCTTGATTTCAGTAAGGCTTCTGATAAGGTTCCACATAATATTCTTATTGACAAATTGGTAAAATGTGGTTTGGATCCTATGACTGTTAGGTGGATCTGTAATTGATTGACAGATTGCACCCAAAGAGTGCTTGTGTATGGTTCCTCATCCTCTTGGGAGAGGAGTGACAAGTGGAGTGCCTCAAGGATCTGTCCTGTTACCTGTTTTGTTCAACATCTTTATAAAAGATAAATATAAAGTTTTGCATTTAGATAGAAAAAATCAAATGTATAATTATAGGATGGGGGAGACTTGGCAGTAGTATGTGCAAAAAGGATCTAGGGGGTCTTACATACATTGAAGAGTAAGTCTTCAAGAGTCAGCAGTGTGATGCGGTAGCTAAAAAGCCAACACGATTTTGGGCTGTATCAACAGAAATATAGTCTCAAAATCACACAAAGTGATGGTATTGCTTTACTCTGCTATGGTTAGACTTCACCTAGAGTATTGTGTTCAGTTTTGGGCACCACAATTTAAGAAGGATATAGACAACCTGGAACGTGTCCGGAGGAGGGCAATGAAGATGGTGAGGGGTCTGGAGACCAAGTCCTATGAGGAAAGGTTGAAGGAGCTGGGTATGTTTAGCCTGGAGAGGAGACGATTGAGAGGTACTTGAAGGGATGTCATATTGAGGATGGTGTGGAGTTGATTTCTGTTGCCCCAGATTGAAGTTGATTTCTGTTGTCCCAGAAAGTCAGACCAGAACCAACGGGATGAAATTAAATCAAAAGACTTTTCAGCTAAACATTAGGAAGAACTTCCTGATAGTTAGAGCGGTTCCTCAGTGGAACAGGCTTCCTCGGGAGGTGGTGGGCTCTTATTCTTTGGCGGTTTTTAAGCAGAGGCTAGATGGCCATCTGTCAGCAATGCTGATTCTGGAACTGAGGCTGTTCATGAGAGGAAGAGCAAGGGAGGGTTGCATCAGTGCTTAGTTCTCGCGGCCCTTTCTTACACGTCAAGGGAAACGCTGATAGCCACTTTGGGATCATGAAGCAGTTTTTCTCCAGGCCAGTTTGGATGGAGATCCTGAAGGTTCTTTGTCATCTTCTGGGTGTGAAACAGCAGTCACTGGGGGTGTGGAGGGGGAAGTATTTTTGAATTTCCTGCATTGTGCAGGGGGTTGGACTATATGACACTGGAGGTTCCTTCCAACTCTATGATTCTATGTATATGGGGGGAGGGGAGAAAGGAAAGAGTGAGCACACGAATAGGAGATTTACTCTGTCTGGCCTGCCCAAAGAAGAGGAGCCGAGGTAGGCAGAGATTGGGATCTCAGCCCCTCTCTGTGAACTCCCAATTTGTATTAACCTATATTTTCTATGCAACCAAACTGACCGGCTAGTTTCTTCTTCTTTCCATTTTTGCTGTTCCTGAATACTTCTTCCCCAAGTGGATGAGTAAGCCAATACATGAATTAATATGCAAAAGGCCTTATGGGCAGCATCTCATTTGACAGTACGCATCTTTCCTTATGTCTTTACATGGTAAACCCTAGTTCTTAATGCAGGAGGCTTTATATTGTGCTAGATCAGAGGTCCCCAACATGGTGTCTCTGGGCACCATAGTGCCCGCTGATACCTTTTCTGATGCCCATCAAGTATTTTTAGAAAGTGGGTGGAGCTAGGTGGGGCTTTTGTCCAGCAAAACATCTGATTGGCTGTGTAGCAGCTACCACCACAGCACAAGTCATTGCGTGACTGAAGTTAAGCTGATGCAGCCATTGTTGTCACTGAGCCCATCATGCTGCGTTAGTATTCCAAAGGCGCCCACAGGCTCAAAAAGGTTGGGGACTCCTGTACTAAACCTCTGCTCCCCTCATCCGCACCGCCCCCAACCTCAGTTGAACAATGCTTAAGCTTCTGGGAGAGCAGCTGTTTGTTACATTTCTATACCATGTATACCCCCACCCCCAGCAGTAGTCTGCTCTATTCACACTTCTCCTGTTGCACCCAGGCCACTATGTAGGAACTAGATAATGTGCTTTCCCTCAAATGGGAACATTAAAAAGGTAACACATATTTGGAGCTTCTGTCACAGGATTCATGGCATTTACTGGGAGAAGCTAGATGGAGCAAGATTTGTCCCCTCAAAAAGACGCATGAAATGTACCTGCAGTGTCTTTCCCAAGCCCATACAGTGGGCAAGAATGCATCCAGAACCTGCCAACTTCTTTGTTTTCTTCACAGATTCACAACAGCAATCCCACATAAACTGAACACCTAGAAATGATTGTTTTTAAGAAAAGATCATTAAAGAAAGATCAAATAGACTGTTGTTGTTCAGTCGCACCGTCAAGTCTGACTCTTTGCGACCCCATGGACCATATCACGCCAGGCCCTCTGGAGCCTGCTCAACTCCATGCTCGTTGCACCAATAACACTGTCTAGCCACCTCATCCTTTGCCATCCCCTTCTTCTTTTACCTTCAAACCTTCCCCAGCATTAGGGTCTTCTCAAATAGACAGTAGACACTATTTAATCCAGCAATAAGCAAAAAAAAATTAAAATCATTGCTTTGGACAGTGACAGAACAGCTAAAATTTTGCATCAGCTGCCTAACATTACCAGCTCAAACCTAAGTTCCTGAGAAATCCATAATTTCATGAGCCGCTTTTTCATTGTGTGCTCTTACCATCTACTTGATGCGGCTTCAGTTTTGTAACAATGTTTCTGTGAACTTGTACTAAAGGTTCTTTGGTTTCTTCATCTTCATCTAAAACCAGCTTTGTTGTAATTGGACATTTCAGTGGTGCGTCTTCTAATTCTATCACCTGGAAAACAAACTAGTGTGAACTCTAAATAGTAAACAATTCAAACTGTTACAGAAAAAGAAAGTCTACACAGAATTCCAGAAAACACACCCTGCCCTTTACTGAACCCAAAGTAAGTATTTCAAGGGCCCTGTTTTTCACACTGTACATCAGTGGATACCCCTGAAATCGGAAGCAATTACTCTGCATTAAAAAGTAATGCTATAAAAACCATTAAAGTCTTGCATCTGAAGCAAAGTCAGTTTAGTTGAAATCTGGGAAACTTCAGATTAGAATTCAAAAGCTTTGTCAGGCTTTTTTTTAAAAAAAAAAATCTTTCTGTACACTTGATTTTTACATTAAACCCGTTAACCCTTTTATTTTAAAAGAAAGAAGCAGGAAGGGAAAGTACTTCTCTTAGTTTTTCTCTCTCACGCTCCCTTTCTGCAATCCGTCGTCTTCTCTCCTCCTCTTCTTTTAATGCATTTTGCGTTTCTGTTCTGAGCTTATCGTCTTTTATAATCTTCCGTATTTTTTTCCTGCCTTTCCCAGGAGATTTTGAATCATCGTCATCATCATCATCGTCGTCACCATCACCATCTTCATCCTCAGAATGACTCTGTTGAAATTCAAAGAAAACACTGGTGAGACCGACTGCCTTTTTGTATCCGTAATGAGAACTTCAATTAAAGTAAACAAAGTCTACTAATGCCAAGAAAACAAATACAGAGGGGCCCAGGGCTTGAGAACGACCATTGGTACTTACCGTGAGGGGTCCTTCTCCTATGAGGACAGGAGGACATCTCCATGGGTTATTCCCACTGGGCCTTTAGGGAGGCAGGAAGTAGTTTTTCCTTCTTCCTCTAGGTGGCCTCGGAATAGCCCATTCTCCAGTTCTGGGACTCCGAAAGCCCTGCAGGTCTCTTAACTTACGAACTTCCCCTACATAGGAATATAACTCTACACAACTCATTAACCTAATAATAACCTCAATCCAGTAAGGATTGCAAGAAATCAGGGAACAGAAAGAACAATCAACAAGAAACCAAGACAATAGTAAGTAAGTCGGAACAAGTAGTCAGAGGCAGACCCAGCACCCTTAGAAATCAGTAAGGTTCGGAAACATATAACAAAAAGGTGGAAAAAATGATGACCCTGGGAGGGCCGAGATGTCCTCCTGTCCTCATAGGAGAAGGACCCCTCACGGTAAGTACCAATGGTCGTTCTCCCTATGAGGCGGAGGACATCTCCATGGGACCTCCTCGAGCAGTGTCCCCTTATCTGGGTGGGTTGTCATCATCTTCCCCCGTTAAGACGTGCTGCAAGATTCTTCTCCCAAACGCCGCTTCTGCAGACGCTATGGTGTTGATTCGGTAGTGTCTGACAAACGTTGAAATGGAAGACCATGTAGTGGCCCTGCATACTTCTTCTACCGATGCTCTATTGTTGAATGCAGCGTTGGTGGCTGCGCTTCTCAAAGAATGTGCTGTAATTCCCCCGGGAGGTGCTTGTCCTGAGGCCTTATAGGCCTCCGCAATACATGTCCGCAGTACTGAACTGATTGCTGCCTTGGACATCTTTTCCCCCTTGCAGGGTGGAGCGATGCAGATGAAAAGAGCTTCAGTTTTTCTCCAAGTCTCCGTTCTTTTGAGATATATTCGGAGTGCCCTCTTCACGTCTAGGGAATGCCACTCCACTTCCCGGGGGTGTTTTGGTTGCTGACAGAATGTGGGTAGGCATATCTCCTGTGAGCGGTGGAAAGCCGAGGCTACCTTTGGTAGGAAAGAAGGCTCCAGTCGCAAGATTACCTTGTCCTTATGGAAGACACATAAGGATGGCTTGGTGGACAATGCTCCCAGTTCCGACACTCTCCTGGCCGAGGTGATGGCCACTAGGAACAGAGTTTTCATCCTGAGCCACTTCAACTCTACCTCTCTGAGAGGCTCGAAGGGTGCCTTCGTGAGTGCTTTAAGTACTGTATTGAGTTTCCAAGTAGGAAACCGGTGTACCTGTGGCGGTGACTTCACCGTGGTCCCTTGCAAAAACAGCTGTACGTGTGGGTGTCTGTTAATCCTGCTCCCTCCTATTGTAGGGAGCACGGTTGCTAGAGCTGCCACCTGTCTGCGAAGGGTGGACGGTCGTAGTCCAGAGGCCAGACCCTCTTGCAGGAAAGACAGTACTGCCGAAATAGAAGGTGAAAGAGGTTCGATTTTCTTACGTCTACACCATCTCACAAAAGCCTTCCACGTCACGTTGTATATGCGGATCGTGGACGGTCGTCTGGACGCTAGGAGCGTGTCCAGCACTTCTGTCGGGTATCCGAATTCCGCTAGGTTGCGCCGCTCAATCTCCAGGCGGTCAAGCAGAGCCACTCTGGATCCGGGTGCCACACTGGCCCCTGTGAGAGCATGCCCGGAGCCACTGGGAGTGTTAGTGGTGGTAGGATCGCCATCGCTTGTATCGCTGAGAACCATGGACGTTGGGCCCACCTTGGTGCTACCAGTATGACTTCGGCTCTTAGTTCCCGTATGCGTCGTATCGTCTTGGAGATCAGCACGAATGGGGGAAAGGCGAACAGCAGACCCTGAGGCCATGACGACGTGAGGGCGTCCATCGCTTCCGCTTCTGGGTGGTAGTACCAGCTGAAGAATCTCGGTATCTTGTGATTTCTTGCTGATGCGAAGAGGTCTACGGATGGCTGGCCGAGGCGTTGAACTATCAGCTGGAACATTCTTGGGTGTAGTGCCCATTCTCCCTCTGAGATGGTCTCCCTGCTGAGCCAATCCGCCTGGACGTTCTCGACTCCCCGTATGTGCTCCGCCCTTATTGAGGTGACAGTCCTCTCCGCCCATTCGAGAATCTTCATTGCTTTGCGGTGTAGTTGAAGCGACTGCGATCCGCCTTGCTTGTTGATGTACGCTTTGGCGGATATGTTGTCTGTTCTTATTAGTACGTGCTGGTTGATCAGTCGTGGTGTGAAGTGTGCCAGGGCTAGGCGAATCGCTCTCAACTCCAGAAGGTTTATCGGAAGCATCGCTTCGTGGGCCTGCCAGACCCCCTGCACTGGTGCTCCCATTAGGGTCGCTCCCCAGCCCTGTAGGCTCGCGTCCGTGAACACCTTCAGAGTGGGACTTGCGTAGTATATCTTGCCTTTGGAGAGATTGGTTGGTTCCATCCACCACAGCAAGCTTGTCTTCACTACTGGTGGTAACTGAAGGTTCAGCGTCCGCTTCTCTGCTATGTGGGCCTGGTAGGGTCGCAGGAACGCTTGCAGTCGCCTGGCATGGAGTCTGGCCCACTGTACCATGTCTATGCACGCGATCATCAACCCTAAAAGTCTGGCTAGGGTCATGAGTGGTGCACCCCTGTTGCGGTATACCCTTGTGGCAAGTTCCTGTATCTTCAGGGCTTTGTCTCTGGGGAGGACCAGGGCATTGTGAGCGGTGTCTATCACTGCCCCTAGATGTTCGATTTGTTTGGTCGGTGTCAAGGCGCTCTTCTTGAAGTTGATCAAGAATCCGTGTTCCTGAAGGCACTGAATCGTGGCCCTGGTGTTCCTGCCGGCTTCTGTCTGACTGTTGGCCCGAACCAGCAGATCGTCCAGATATGGATGCACGTGCACGCCCAAGCTGCGGAGCTTGGCTACTGGGTTGACTATCAACTTGGAGAACAAGTGGGGTGCTGTAGACAGCCCAAAGGGAAGAGCACGGTACTGGAAGTGCTGATTGTACACGCAGAACCGTAGGAAACGCTTGTGTGACGGGTGGATCGGCACATGTAGATACGCCTCTGTGAGATCGATGGATGTCAGGAACTCGTGTGGGGATAAGGAATCCGCCACTGCCTTCAGGGTTTCCATACGAAACCGTCGTAATCGGATGTACTTGTTCAGGAACTTCAGGTCCAGGATCGCTCGCCAGTCCCCGTTCTTCTTGGGTACCATGAACAGGATGGAATATACGCCTCTGCCCCTTTCCGCTGGGGGCACCGGTTCTATTGTTCTGATGTCCAACAGATGTTGGATTGCGGAGGAGATCACAGACATCTTGAGCTTGGATCTGCTTGCTGGGGACTTCAAGAACCTTTCCGGTGGGGAGTGGTGGAATTCTATGGTGTAGCCCCGTGTTACGGTTTCCACTGCCCATGCGTCCGCGTTGGCCTGGGCCCACGCCTTCACAAAGTGTAGAAGTCGTGCCCCCACCGGAACCGACGCAGCGTCATGCTTGTTTGGGTTTGGGGTCTCTATCACCCCTGTTGCCACGGTTGAAACCGGCCCTGTGGAACCTCGGTGTGTAGGAGCCTCGTCTGTTAGGGGGCCCTGGGTGGCTCCCACTGCTGTCGCTTGGCGTCCTGACGAAATCTCGGCAGCGTGTGCTGGGTCCGAAAGGACTGGTTGTTGCGTCCCTCTGGTCTGCGCAGGGACCGGGGCATGGCCTTCTTCTTGTCCCGTGTCTCCACCAGTATCTCGTCCAGGGCCTCTTCGAAGAGGCGGTCCCCCTGAAACGGATATGCTGCAACAATGGCCTTGGATCGCGGGTCTGCTTGCCAGGCCCGCAACCAAAGTAGTCTGCACGCCACCGCTGTGGAGGCCATGGCCCTGGAGGCGAATGATATGATGTCCAATGTCGCGTCTGCCGTGAAGGCGCTGACCTTCAGGATCCGTGCCGCGCCTTCTAGTAGGCTGCGGTTGTCTTTTGGCACCAATTGTGTAAGCTTGTGCACCCACACAATGGCCGCCCTAGATGAGATAGATGCCGTGGACGCCGCTCTCACCATCATTGCGATGGCCTCATGGATCCTCCGAAGAGTCGCTTCCACCTTCTTGTCCGTGTGGTCGCGAATGGTACCGTGCCCGTCCTTGGCCAGTAGGCCCGTGGACTGCAGGGCGGCTATGGGTCCGTCCACTGGAGATACCTGTAGGATCTCATTGGCATAGCTGGGCAAGGCATGCAACCGTTTGGCAAAGGAGGGAAATTGCCTGCTGACCCCTGGTTTCTCCCATTCAGACTTGAGCTGGCGCTCAAAGAATTCAGGGAAGGGGAAGACCTTCTCAGTGTGGGTCTCTAAGGGAAAAAATTCAGCATTTCCCCCTGATCTGGATTTAAATTTGGCCCTTGCCGCCTTCTGATCCTCAGCTGGGGGTAGATCACGCAGCTCCAGTGCCTTAAGGGCCTTAGTCAGGAACTGCTGATAGTCCTCCTGCTTGAAAAAGCGGCTGGACCGTTCTGGGAGGAGCATCTCCTCCTCTTCATCCTCAGAAAGGAATTCCCCCTCCTCTCTCTCTTCCACTGAGGAGGCATTGGACTCTATCTCCTCCCTCCAGTCCTGTCTGTTGGAGCCCTCTGGGGCCAACTGAGGGGCCTTGCCACCCGCTTTTGTGGCCCAGGCTGATGACGCTGGCAGGGAGAAGCCCTGATTAGGAAATTCCCTGGGGACTATTGGGGCTGGCAGGGAGAAACCCTGGCTAGCAAACTCCATGGGGCAAGGGTTCTGGGCCTTGGGCTGCAGCATGGCGAGCTGCTGCTGGATGGCCTGATTGATGAAGGCCATCAGTTCCGGTGAGCTAACCAGGCCCCCCCCGTCAGGTTGCTTACCCCGTTCAGCCATCTTGTCCCCGGTAGGATTCAGGAAGCAGGTCACTCCAGACCCTCCATGGGCCGAAGGGGCTCCCGGGAGGATTGGAGAGGTGAACTCCCGACCTCCAATATGGCCGCCGCTGGCTCTCTCCCGCTCTGCCGCGGCCGCATGGTTCTCCTCCTCCTCGAGCTGCCGCCGGCGTTTGCTGGCGCGGGGAGCCGTTGCCGTGTCCATTAAATGCGTTGGGAGAGCGCGATCATGCCTATGAGGCTGGTCGGTCCCCTTTGCGGCCTGCGCGCTTGCCGGCTCTGCAGCGCGCGTGCTTCCCTCGTCGTCTGAGAACTCTTCTGGAGCCGCCCGGGTCGCCATGCCGCGATCCGTGTCGACGCGCTCCACCCAGCTCTCCGTTCCTCCGCTGGCTCCTTCGTCGGTGTCTCTCTTCGCTCCGATGGAGCCTTGAGCCCAGCCCTCCGCGCTCCGGATGACGAGCCGCGGGGGGGGGGGGGGGGGATCCGGGTCAGAAGCCCAATTCAAAAAAAAAGTTTTCCTTTGCAGGAGCAGAGCGAGGGCAGGGAAGATTAAAGTGGAGGAGTAGAGAGAGATAGGGAGACTGAGTCTCCAGCAAGAAGTGGTGAAGAAAGGAAGGAAATTTGGCAAAGAAGAGAATAGAAGGGTAAAAAAGAGCTAAAAAACTAACAAAGGCTAAGCCTAAAGACTTTGCTGCTTCTCCCTCTGAGGCAGGAACAGAACTGGAGAATGGGCTATTCCGAGGCCACCTAGAGGAAGAAGGAAAAACTACTTCCTGCCTCCCTAAAGGCACAGTGAGAATAACCCATGGAGATGTCCTCCGCCTCATAGGGAGAACACACAACTGCACTGCCGGTTGACTTCCGCAGTGTACATACATGATGCTTGGGACACTGCCCCGAACTCCCAAATCGGGATTCAAAGAGATGCACCCAAGGGCTTCCCCATCCGAATAATTTTCAGTGCTTTCTTCTTCTGACAGTAGCCCATTCTCAATAATGGTCACCATGCCATTTTGACCAAAATAAAAAAGGGAGCAAAAAGTGTAGATGCAGAAGGTGCAAAACAGAAACAGGAATTCCAATACATTTCAAGCAGATTTTTTCACCAGGAGAATCCCCTTTAAAAAGTTCCACAATCATGATTATGTTCATTATGATTATTGAAAAGAATCATTATGATTATTGAAAAGTAAGATGGTGGCTGGCGTGGAGCTATGATCAAGAGCTCCCGTGTGTGCTGTGGAATTTGCCCAGATACTAATTTAGATTTAGCAAGCCGAGTGAGCCTGTCTTTGTTTGGACTTTGGTAAACCATCCTGCTGTACTAATATGCCTACCAATGAATTCCAGTGAGAGGAAATAGCATAATAACATCCTTACTGAGAATCCATTGAGAGGCCTGAGTGCCACTCAGACAGCTGCAGTGTTTCCTGAAACTGCCTTGGCTGCCCACTGTTGGTTTGGTGCCTCCTGCCACCAGGATTGACCAACTGAGACCAGTGGCAGCTGTTGTGGCAGGCCAGCAGTCATCCACCATCGCTATCATGCCATCAATGCTGCTAGCTATGTACGAGTGGCTGACACTGGAACCCCTTTGGGGGCAACGAGAGAGCAACTCAAGCCACATCAGCTTAAAGTCAAGTGGGGTGGGAGATGAGCTGCAGACTGTTCTTTTTCGGCTTGGCAATTCACTGTGAGCCAAACCTAGTGTTGCCTTCCTTTGCATTTGGGGCCCAGTGGATGCCTCAGTGGACACGTTAGCTGATGGCCCTAACACCGAGGAGTTGGGGGGGGGGACCCTCCGAATTGCTCTTGTTATCTCTACCATGACTTGAACAACCAGCCATATCAGCGATCCACCAACAGGACGCCAAAGAAAGATCAAAGATGAAGACTACTATTGTGGTCTGTTCTAATCAGAGGCAACCTGCAGGAACATTCTAGGACAGTGGAGAAGCAGAGAGGGAACTACAGGCTCCAGAGACAACAACTGAATCACCAAAGTTATTCTTTATTACAACAACCCTTCCCAGTTCTTCAATTTTGGGCTGGGCAGAAAGAGCAAGAAAATTGGATGGTGGGGAGAGGCAATCTGCGTACTGCACAGAGACTGACTGATATTTTAGCTTGCTCACTGTGGTCACCTGTTTTATTAAGTGCGAGCTTGTTAAGAGAGTTGCACCATCCCATTAATATTCATTTGTTAGTTTGGGTTTTTTCTTTCTTACTGGAGTGAGTGGGGAGGAATAAAATGGGAGGTTTGGGCGGGATGCTTTTTATATTAGTTTGGATTATATTTGTTGCTAAACTACTGTACTAGTGGGATTAGGATTTAACTAGTGTTTGTGCTGTATGTTAGGTTGGGTTGGTTTTGGGCTCATTAGATCTGGCAAGGGAGGCCATGCAAGCGTTGGGGATTCCAGTCATTGGGCGGCAGGGGAGGTATGGCAGTGAGGCAAAGTGTAATAAGGGAAAGAGGCGGAGATACGGAATTGTCCAATCCCCTTCCAGCCTTTGCTCCATTCCAATACATGTTGGTTGTGGGGTTAGGAAAATGTACCCTTCTCTGACACTGGCGCTGTGTAATGCCAGGTCCATTAATAATAAGACCTCTGTTCTGCAGGATTATCTTGCAGAACAAAATCTAGACCTGGCATGTGTGACTGAAACCCAAGTCAGGGAGGATGAAACTGTCGCCTTGAACCAACTTCCCCCTCCCCCAAGTTTCTCAGTCCTTCACCAGTCCTGGACTAAAGGATGGGGGGGGGGGCGGTGCCTGTCCGGGAGTCTTTCTCTTTTAGAGCACTCCCCACACCCAAAATTGCAGGCATTGAATGTGTGGGCCTAGTGGGGGTAGCTGAGGAGAGTTTGGCTGATTGGTGTACTGATCGCCTAATGCACCAGCAGATACCCTACCAGGCCTGTTGGAGGCGGTGTCTGGCCAGGCATTGGAGTACCCTAGACTATGAATCTCGGGGGACTTCCAATATTCATGCTGATGATGCAACCTCCTCCCAGGCCAAGGACCTAGTGTTGTCTATAGCAGCAGTAGAACTCTCCCAGATTGCATCAGCTCCTACACATCAAGCTGGCCACATGCTGAATCTTATTTCTGGGATGAGGATAAATGTGGATCTGGTATCTACTGATGTAATGCCTTGGTCAGACCACTTTGCTCTGAAGGCCCAGCTGAGCACCCCAAATGCTTCGTGTTTAGATGGTGAGGTGATTTAAGCTCGCACATGGAGACTAATGGATTCAAGTGGATTCCAGAATGCTCTGCGGGAACCGATATCCCCTGGTGGTTTGTTAGATGAGCTGGTGCAAGAGATCACTGATGAAATAGTCCCCCCAGCACCCTCTTCGCCCCCCCCCCCCAAACCAGCCCCGTGGTATAACCTGGAGTTGTGGAGGATGAAACAGGAGCTAAGACAGCTTGACCGAGGGTGGTGGTATACTCATGATGAAGTTACCGGAGCTTCTTACAGAACATTTATGAAAACCTATGAGATGGCAGTGAAGACTGCTAAGAAGGAATTCTATGCAGCCTTCATTGCATCCATGAGCTCTCACCCGGCCTAATAGTTTAGAACAATTAGGTCTTTAATGTCTTTTCCTCAAGGCAAACAAAGAATAAGGAACTGGCTATTGGCTGTGAGGCATCTGCAAGCTATTTTGGACAAAGTCTTGTTGGTCCACCAAGACTTGCTGACCACAATTGAAACAGTATGTAGACTGGAAACCCTTTGGCCGTCTTCTGGTCCAATGTTGGACCATTTCAGCTGACTCTTCCAGGATGAGGTTGTCAAGTTCTTGGCAGCTGTAAAGCCCACCACGTGCCTCTTTGACCTGTGCCCCTCTTGGCTGGTTAAGGCCAGCGGAAACAGTATTCAGGCTTCCCTGGGTGATGTTATAAATCTATTTCTGTCTTCTGGTGTATTTCCAGGGGGTTTGAAAGAGTCAGTGGTCCAACTGCTCTTGAAAAAAAACATCTTTGGACCCTACGGTCCTGGCCAACTAATGCCCAGTATTGAATCTTTCATTTCTGGGTAAGGTAGTTAAGAGAGTGGTAGCCGAGCAACTCCAGGTTTTCTTGGATGACTCCTCAATCCTGGACCCATTCCAGTCCAACTTCCACCCTGGCTGAGATGGCACTGGTCACCCTCCCAGACAACCTCCAGACACCTGGATCAAGGCGGGTCAGCACTGTTGTTGCTTCTTGAGCTTACAGTAGTGTTCAACTTGGCTGACTTACTACGATCTTTTGACCCATTGCCTCACTGATGTGGGGATATGGGGGACCATCTTGCAATGGCTGTCCTCTTTTCGCCAGGGTCGGGGACAGAGGGTGGTGCTTGGGGAGAGGATCTCACCGCAATACCCACTGGTTTGCGATGTCCCTCAGGAGGCAATTCTCTCCCTGATGTTATTTAACATCTACATGCACCCCCTCACCTGGTTAATCTGGGGGTCTGGGCTGGGTTGTTGTCCCCAGTATGTGGATGACGCCCAGCTGTATCTGTTGATGGACAGCTAGCCAGACTCGGCCCCAGATAATTTGGATAGGGTATTAGGGGCTGTGGCTGGTTAATTGCAGCAGAGCCAGCTGAAATTAGATCCATCCAAGACAGAAGTCCTATTCCTGAGTCATGGGGGGGGGCAGATTTGGGAATCCAGCTCCTAACCCTTGGTGGGGCGCTGTTAGTGCCAATGCCAAGGGTGAAGAACTTAGGAGTGATACTTAATGCCTCTTTAACTATGGAGGCCCAGGTCACCAGTGCTGCCAAATCAGCCTTTTACCATCTTCAACTGGTTCGGCAACTATTTCCCTATCTCTCCCCCCAGGACTTGGCTACAGTGATCCAGGTAATGGTCACTTCCGGGTTAGACCACTGCCCTTGAATTTGATCCAGAAATTCCAACTGTTACAAAATGCAGCAGTATGCCTTCTAACTGCAACACGGGTGTGGGTGAGCATTCAGTCAGCGCTGCGCCAATTGCACTGGCTTCCAAATGAGTAATGGGTCCAGTTCAAGGTATTAATGCTCACCTCTGAGGCCCTATGTGGCCAGGGACCAGCATATCTGTGGGACCATCTCTCCCCATATGTGCCCTGTTGAGCTTTATGCTCAGCAGAGCAACATCTACTAGCAATCCCCAGCCCAAAAGATGTCTGCTTGGCCTCAACTAGGGCCAGGGCCTTCTCTGCCCTGGCCCCAACCTGCTGGAACACGTTCCCAATTGAGATCAGGGCCCTGCAGGACTTATTACAGTTCTGCAGGGCTTGGACAATGGAGCTGTTCTGCCAGGCTTTTGGCTAACTGGCGGACATCCATTTAGTCTGGCCCCTCCTGCCCAAACTGCCCTTAAATCACCTTATGGTGCAGATGGCAGTCATCACCATCAACTGTAATCAGACTGCTATTATATCTCCTCCTGGCTGGTCTTCAATACAGATGGCACAACGGATTCTTATTGGCTCGGCATCTGTCTTTTAATCTGGACTCTTACAGCTATGGTTTTAGAATGCTGATTTATTGTTATATTTATGTTGTGACCTGCCCTGAGCCCGCTTGCAGGGGAGGGTGGGATATAAACCAAATAAATAATTTTTTAGCCTGTCTTCCTCGCTGAGGCAAATGATGACAAACACAAGTCTCAATGATGGCTCAAAATACATTCTATCCAATGTATGTTACTTAAACAGCAAGTAAAGGACAGGATCCAAAGAGTGTGTGAAGAGGGGCCTGTATAAAACCACTACCAGCTTTGACATTTTTCCAACGAACAGCTGATTCACAACCCCCTCTGGACATAACATAAGCTTCTTTTCAAATTTCCCTCAATTGCAAACAATACTTATTGTAAATGGGGGCAGTGGACTGTTCAGGAAACAATTTAAAACCCTTCTTGATGTCAAAGAATTTGTTTCAACATTCTCTGAATCCTGGCCACAAGTATGTGATACCTTGTTATTGTCACTGGATGAATCGTCCTGGACCTTTATACGCCGTCTTTTCTTTTTCTGCTTGTAACTCCGCTGATTTTCTTCTAACTCTGCTTTCTTGGCAGATCTAAGAAAGTGAAGACTCGCTATTTACTATTAAGTAGCAAACAGAGCTGTTCTTGAATTAATCCTTTCTGGCCAACTATATGTAACAGCGGAATCTTTTCTGATTTTCTAACAATGGCACAGCCATTCATTTTCTTCTGTTCTCTCGCTCATTTCCCCCCTCCAAGCAATGGCACAGATCTATCACGTTTTTATCCTGCCCTTCCTCCACAGTCCAGGGTGGTATGCATCATTCTCTTTGTGCCATCTTATCCTCTGAGCTGCCTTCTGAGGTGGCTTAGGCTAGGATGGAGACAGAGACAGCCTCCAGGTCAGCCAGGGAACTTTAAGACTGAGCAGGGATTTGAACCCCAGTTCTAATTTTACACCAGTGCTCCACACTGGTTCCACAAAGGTCCTTATGTGTGAACAGAAAGCAGATTGCTGGAGAGGAATACTAATTCTTCTCCTTATTTGCTAGCCCCCCCCCCCCCCCCCCAAAAAACAAACCCATCTCTCAGAAGGTCAGGAAATCCAACCGAACGGTTTCAGGGCACAGAGGACAGAAATGGGAGAATCACTCCATGTGCATCAGAAGTGTGTTCTGGTCAAGCAGTAGGAGTCCAAGGCACTGTTCTTCAGGAATTAAAGCACCTGCTTACATGACCGGTTCCTACTCAGAGAGGCCTCAAGGACTCTTCTGACAAGCAGACCAGGTTCACTCCCTTTTCTCCGTGGATTTATGTCCATACTCCATTTCCTCCATTACATGTTTTCCCATCCTCTACAGCCTCCTGTACAGGCCCTCCACAAAGTAAGATTCTCACCTTTTTTTAAAAAGGGGGGGGAGGGGAGTCCAACATTTCTACCAAAAATTTCATACCTTGTTCTAGGACGCTGGTCATCATCTGATTCACTGATTTCTTCGCTGACTCCAGATTCGTTTGCTTCTGAATTATCTGAATCCTCACTGCTCACTTTAACAACAACAAAAAAGAAAGAAGACTATAAGTATTTTTCCAGTCAGCAGTTAAGTAGATGTCTAATATTTATCAACTTTTTCATACAAAGCTAGCAAAAGGAAGCATAACGCTGATGCCATGAGAAAGGGGAGAACAGTGCCACTTGCTGGCCATACATGTACCTTTAAAAATGAGCCTAGACAGACAATACCAATCAATAACTGACGGAAAACACAGATTAAAAGTTAATTATTCTAGACAAAGATATGATAATTTTTACATATGGGCAAAGCAACACTCTAAAAATCTGGAAACAAACACCAGCACTGTTCAATCTACCTGTGTTCAAATAAAGCCCTCTAAAAGACTGAATACTTATGAAAACCAGTGTCTACCAAGCTACTGAAACACACTAAAGAGTTTGCATGCACCCAGTAGGAATGTCAGTGCTTTCTCTCTCCACACATCACATACTGATTTTGAGTTTGCCATACAGCTAGTCAAGAAAGCCCCCCAATAATGTATTCTTTGGACCAGGGCTCCCCAACCTTTTTTGAGCCTGTGGGCACCTTTGAAATTCTGATACAGGGTGGCGAGTGCAACCAAAAAAATGGCTGTCAAGGGAGGCGGAGCCATAGACACACTCACACAGGATGTCCAAGCACAGGGGAAAAGACGGGTGGTGCCACAGTGGTTGGCATCTGCAAAGCCAATCAGGTTTCCAATGGCCAATCAAAGGCCATGTTGGGCAACAGTCACACCTGGCATCACTCACCTTCTGAAAACACTTGGCAGAACCAGGTGAGGTGCTAGTGGGCACCACATAGGGAACCCGGTTTGGACCCTAGTGAAGTCTGCAAGGAAGTCAGGAGGACAATCTGGAAATCTGATCCCATTCCTCAAAATTTCGCCTTTTAGGAGTCCATAGCCACTCCTTGGCTTAAGCAGGGTAATTCCACCCTGTGCTCCCCAAAACTTCTGTCCCTCTTTAAAAGGACACTTTCAACATACCATTCATTCCAGGCCATATTCAGGCCACTTGGGGGGGTTAATTTATACTGTCATATTTTTCTGCAAGCATGAGGGGATAGAGTAGCTAGAGGTAGGAATGGGCCCAAACAGGTAAAATGTAGGTTTGTGTCCTGCTTTGTGGTGTCTCATAAACTATGAATCTTCACAACCTTCCCATTTACCAAACCAGTTCATTGCATGAGGTTCGTGATGTCTTGGACCACCCCCTCCCCCCCTCCAGGCTAGAGATGCCAAATTCGCAGCAAGTCTCCAACTATCTCTCCTCTATCTGTTCTCCAAGTTTGGTGAAGAATGGAGTTAGGGGGGCTGAGTTACAGTCCCCAAAGCAAGTGCCCCCAGGAAAATGATAGTCACAATGCCGCTTTTCCCACCTGCCCTTTTTTGCTGTGCAAGCTTGCTCAGACTTTTAAAAACATTCTAATGTGAGCACTGTAGCTCTAAACCGCTATATATGCATTGACTCCATGGCATCTCAATGGTGCCGCTATAGCACCTATATACTTCAGTGCTATAGCAATTTAGCTATAGTGGTTTAGCATTCACATTACATTTTAAAAGTTCAAGGAGGATCATGAAGTGAAAAGGGGCAGGGGGAAGCGGCACCCCTGTTGCTTTGATTATCCTGATCTGCGCCAGTGTGTCTGCCACGGATGCCATCAACATACACCACCATGAACTGCCCAAACCTCCAAAAACCATGTAGAGGGGCATGGTTTGTTGCAGATATGGTTGCATGACCCTCAGCTCACAAAATTAGGTTCATAATGAGGTTTGTGCCCATCCCTACCTTGAGATCCTTTGCTTTGCATATGAGTCGCCCTACTGCTCGGCTTTATCTACCGGCCAGTACACTGTTAGGTTTAGTGATTAAAAAGAAAATTACAGGAAAAGCAGCAAGTGTTACTTAAGAGGAAAATAGCAAAAAAGCTGTCTCACAGCTAGAAACTCTGAATTAAGTTTTGAATAAGGATTTGGAAAATGAGGACAAATAATTACTGATGAAAATGTGTTTACTCTGATTCAACACACAATGGGCATAAATTCTGATGCTGGATCATCTGGTATCAGAGAGATAAAGTAAGCAATGGCAAGATCTCGGATTCCGTATTCTACAATTCTTCCTGTGTTGTAGCACTGTATGTAGCAATTAATTTCATTTGGTCACCAAGCACAGATAGACAACCAGATTCGCTGGGGCAAGCCCCATTCGAAGTCCACATTACCCACTGCCAAACAGCAAAGTGAACCACTGAACAGTGTCTTGTCTGTCCACACACTTCAAACATAGTACCTTTTCTTCTATTTCTGCGTTTCACTTCTTTTGCCTCTTTAGATTTTCCCTTTTTCTCTTCCTCAGATTCTCCATCACTCATTGTCAGCTTATGTCTCAGTAATCTGTGTCTGTATTTAGATTTCTTAGCCTCTTTGACATCTGAATCAGAGCTAGAGACATCTTCTTGTTCGTTCTCTTCTGTTACAGAAGGGGAGAAAAAGACAGTACAAGGCCTCTTTGTCATCTGGAGAAATAACTTACATCAGTGTATCATGGGAAGGTGCATCGATTTAACTCGACACTGTACAGGTTGCCCTATGTCTGACTTACAAGGAAACCCAGCAGTTACTAAACGATCGCATTTAACTTATTTTAAGCATGTTATTACTCTGGAATTAATGCTGTATTAAGCAATATTATGAAACTTTCACTGCCAATAAAACTATGTAAGAATATAAAAGCCACCATGCTGGATCAGACCAGTGGTCCATTTAGTTCAGCATACTGTTTCTCACAGTGGCTGACCAGTTGCCCCAGAGGGCCAACAAACAGCATAGAGGCCAAGGGCCTCCCCTGATGCTGCCCCTTACCACTGGGTTTCAAAGGTTTATGACCTCTGTATACAGAGGTTCCCTTTGCTCACCATGGCTAGTAGCCTTTCGACCTCTCCTCCATGAATCCGCCTAACCCTCTTTTAAAGCCATCTATGCTTGTGGTCATCACTACATCTGCTGGTAGTGAATTCCACAATTTAATTGCTCACTGAATAAAGAAGACTGGTAGTAATGAGCAAGTGCAATGTGTTAATCACTAGCTTGCCATTTGAACTAAATACTTAAGAAGGTGACCGATTTTATGGTAGATACACTGTTGATATGGCTATAACTAAGCAGATGCTGTGACATGACAGTGGATTCAGAACACTGTGCTGCTATCCGGTGCTTACCACTGAGGCCCCGGTTTTCACTTGGCTTTCCTGTCTTCTTTTTCCCATCACCAGACTCTTCATCAGAAGAAACATCTTCCTCAGAGGAAAGATTGGCTTTGATTTCTTCTAAAAGCATTTTCTTGGCAATTCTTTGAAGCAAGACAAAAAAAGGGATGTATTCCATTGGTTCAACAACAAAAATATAATAAACGATGAATGTTGTCATATAGTTGGATAATGCAAGTCCTCCTAGCTTAAAGCTGAGCAAGATTAAATGGATGGAAACAAAACACCTTGGTAACAAGAAATGAGCCTTGGTACATCAGCCTGCTTGAGGAAAAATAGTATAATAAGTATTTGGGAACTCTGCCGCGTCTCTGTTGCAGATGTGGCCCTGCGATCTGGCTGTGCCTCATTTGCTTCCTTGTAGTGTCACCCTCTGTCTCATCATCCCACCTGTGCAATTAGCAGAATACCAGAATCTCACAGCAATCCTAGTGGTCCTTCTAACATAGAACTATGAGCAGATTTATTTCTAAAGGGGGCAGAAACATCATACACTATAGGCATGATTTCAGGAGAGACTGTCATGTCACATCGTGACTGCTATTGTAAGTTCCTTTAACAACCCCAAACCAGTTTTGAGGTTACTGGGAGGGGGGCACAGAGCCTTTTGGACTCACAGAACAAGTACTGTGATTTTTTTTAAAAAAAAATCTGGGCCAGAATCTAAATGTCACTGTTATGGGCAGACTGGCATTTTCTCACAAGCTCAGACCCAAAAAAACATAAGTGGTCTACCCAGACTATGTGATGGTAAAAGTACATTTTTACATCACCTATTATAGTAGCAAGTTGCAAGAGATTCAAGAAACAAAATGCAGATGCAAATAGTATGCTGGATTCTACAGATGTGCAGGCAAATACTGTCTTGTATGAAGACTTAAAAGGAACAATTTGTACAGCACTGTGAAAGCACCAATAACTGACTTATATTTTGAAAGAAATCAGTCTATGAATATTTGGAAAAATATGAAACTTGGTTTCTACATCTTAACCTAGAACCTTGCTCAGTGCAGTCATGCCTGCGATAGGGCATAGAATGGACCAACGTGTCATCGGATCTGTGCTGTTTCCAGGTGAGCCGAGTGCTCATTTACAATGAACTGTGGGCTGCCATGTTCTAACGCCTCTCCCCACTTCTCAAAAGAAGGGCTTCATTGCTTGCTGGGGTTTGTATTGCTGGGTTTTTTAAAAAAAAATCATGGCCACACAAGCTGTCAGGATTCAGAAATGGTCTCTTAGCGCAATCTTCTTCTACAGAAGAGACACTTTAATCTTTGTGCTATGACAAGAAGTGGAGAAGCAACTCTTTCCTCTGTCCCTTAGTGGGATGAATGTACGTGCACTGGTGCATATGGGCAGTGAGGAGAGAGACCACGCTTCCTGCTCTCAGTTTATGGTAGAAAGCACACAAGCTTTCAGTCACTAACTGTCACATATCTTTTGGCACAACAGAATGAAACCACCTAGCCCAGCCCCACAAGTAACAGTTTGGGACAGTTTTCTGGCCTGCCCATCCAATGTTCAGCATTCTGAAGGAACATTATGCATGCTATAATGAAGTATCCAAGTTAAATATGTCTCATGGACATTCTCCAAGCAATTATACTGCCAACTGAAAAGAAGGAATCAGAGGAACCTTATAGGCATCTCCCAAAATTTGCAAAAAAATTACATTAGAATGTATTTTCCTGAAAACATTTTGAAAGTCTTCTATTCCAAAATGTTGCCAACAACCCACTAAAAGGCATGAATTACTTTATAATCAAGCAACTGTAAGAGGCCTTTATTACAATATATGAAGGGCCATTGCTCATAATTTAGCAAAGGGAATTTAGTATTTCTGTGCAATTTCAAATTGGTAGCCAGGGGATCCTGTTTCAGCACAGCAGTTCCACACACTATCATCAGGGTTCGAGAACAACCCCCCCCCCCCCCCCCCCCCCAGTCTCACAAACCTTTTGGTGTGGCGCAGGGATATCACCAGGCCAAAACAGGCCCAAAAAAGAAAGGAAAAGGCTAAGATTTGCATATGACACTGGGCTGCATCCCATTTGCAGAAGCAGACATGCAAAGCACAAGTCTGACAAATATACTACACTCTTATTTTAATAGATGTAGCAAGGCAGTCAGACTGGGGAATAAAGGCTAACATTCAAAAAATGTCTACCTAATGTTAAAATTGAGAATTTTTGTATTTTTTAACCAAGTAGATATGTTTATCTACCCACAGCATATACGGGGGTGGGGGGGAGACTATCAGCAGAAATAAATCAGGGAGGAATTGTGAGGAAGATAGTTTTAACTGGTTGATTACTTCACACATATTCCGCTCTTTTGTGATTCACTGCAAAATGTATTTGTCTCCTTGGGGGGGGGATTAACATATATTCAATTTTTTTCATTTCTCCCTGACTTGCATTTCAGTCTTTTGGTCTTACCTAGCTTTCAATAAAACAACTCCATTAGGCTTTATTAAAACAAAACCATGATAATAAAAAAACCGCCATGGAATTAGAAATGTTACGGCAGGTCTGTACAATTTGTAACCCACCACGCTGAATGCAGGACACCAGCCAGCAAGGGCCAGACAAGCCTAGATTTTGCTGCCTCCCCAAGTAGACAGCAAATATGGGAAGGTTCATGAGCCCCTGGTGAGCTTGCTTTCTATGGCTGCCTGCACCCAGCTTGGCGGGTTGTAAGTTATGCAGACACACATTAAGGAGTATGAAGACATCTGTCATGAACTGCACCAACCATGAGAAAAATACAGATCCCATAAAACAAGTGATAAAAAGTAGGTTCCCCATATATATTCTTTAACTCATAATTTAGCCAGCCAGGTAAACTAATTTTCTTGAACTTGTAAGCAAAACGTACCATTAGTTGCCACTGGCTTGAAACTAACTCTCTGAGGGCTGAAACACAAATTGACGGAGGTGCTAATAAAAATGTAATTACTACATAGGGAAAAAACATCCCATTTACCCAATGATCTGTCCTATGTCAAACACTGAGAGACATTTAACTGTATCCAATGCTAAGCTTTTTGCAAAGAATGTGACATAATGAACCTAATTTCTGACCATATCAAGACCTAGAACTAATAAATCCTTGTATTTAGTTACATAAGAATTTCAACTTCATTAAGACCTATCAAGAAAAATGGGGATCAATTATAACCCAAATGTTGTTATTTCAAAAATAAAATTCATTTTGTGGAAATGCTATGAACTAGGGAAAGGAAATACAACCAGATGGGTGAGCTTTGGGGCTAGAAGTCCTCAGTTCTATTCCAATTATGGCCAACAACACATTTTGGTGCAGAGGATGAGAATGTAGCCAACACAATATGGCACAATCTTAATTTGGGTTGATTTAAAAACTACTCAAGACTACAGATGCTTGACCACAACATAACATTGATATTGTTTTAATCACATCTTCCATATTTTCTTCCTAGGCAAGAATGACATTTATGAAATACTTGTTTATAAAAATGTGAGAAATGAAGGGTTTCTGCTGCTTCATACTGAACAAAATGGCACTTATCTGCCATTTCTCTTATAGAAGCCATGGTTCTAGAACTCTTTCTTATGAACTTTGCCAATTAAAACATTCACATTCATACTACCAAAAACAGACAAGCTTTCACTACCTTTCAGGTATCTAGCAGTACCATCATTAGGACTGCCTAGAAGAAGCAAGTGGCAACTAGACACACTTTGTTAATGGTTTCCATCATATTAAAACCTGCATCATGTTTAAACACATTTTAGCTTTAAACTAAGGGACCGCAGGAATATTTGACTGAAGATTAGATGAGTAAAATATTAACAAAAATAAGACGTTACCTATTATATCTTAGTGGAAAAAATAAATTTTAATCTCTTAAATTAAATGCTTGGACGAGAAACATGTTTTACAAAAATTTATTGCATCCATGAAATACTTCGAAGGCATTGTGCATTAATACACTGTATATTTTAATGAACAAAAAGAACTCCAAACATATTAAACAGCACTAGTGAAAAAGATCAGACAAACCAATAAGAAACAAATACACACCACAATAAAGCACAGCACTGTCTGTTATATTATGACCCACTAAAATATTGCACTCTGGCAAAGATGATTTCAACATTTTAATAGAAAACATATTTAAATCAGATATTTTCAGAAAAGGAGAGTTGTAGGTACTGTCCTTTAACATTGCTACAGATCTCTGGCATCATTCTTTGGCCTCATAGGAAAAGGTTTGTTCTGTTTTTGTCTAAAAAGCATGCAAAAATCTACATTGCGAGTCTAAGCACATGCACTTGAAAGTTTAGGACTGATATTTCATGATGCAGGTCACTGATTCCCAATCAGGAATAAATCATCGCAGGGATACAAATAGCCTTGTGCTCAATGGAAGCACTTCCACCTGCACTAGGGGCAATGCCAATCTCCCCTTCCAAGTTGCATGTACTCCCCCCCACCCAACACCAGAGCAGGAAGGAGTCTTAGGGGTGTGCATGCAAGTGTCCTATACACAGTCCCTTGCATTCCAACCAGTGCATTTGATCATTGAACTGACTTAATTGCATATTCTTAATTCAGGTACAAAATGAAGTGCTTTAATACAGTGTAATTACAATTCAACCAATATTCTTCTGGTATACTGAAAAGGACTATTTGCTGATGAACACCAACTCTACTTAAGAGAGGTAGATTAATTCTTTCCTGCATTAACAATATGTTCCCACTCCCTTTAAAGCAATCCCAGGAAATTATTCTTACTAAATAAATTTACTGTTCGGGTTAAAATATTTGTTCAGGGTTCATCAGCCAAGTATTAAGAAATAAAGGATAATACTCCACGCAAAACATCTGATTGATCTTCTAGCTAAACCCATCTACTAGCTGTGCTTTGAAAACTCTTAATATTAAATAAGGAAGTCAAGTATGATGACTCTAAAAAATTACAATACATTTTTTCAACAGTTTTCTTATTCTGTGCTGTCAATCCCTAAACAATGATCACTTTAAAATAAACTAATAAACATTTGTTTAAATGTTCTATGTGAATAGCAAGAAACAGCTAGGTTAGCAGCATTTTTCTGTACCAAGGTCCATATAGGAGAGCAAATATTGACATTTATTTCAGATACAAACAAAAAATGTGTTTGATCTTAGGCAGACAAAAATAGTCAAGTTGGTAAAAAACAGTTCTTAACCACATAAAGCTGATAACCAGACGTTAAGCATGGGTCCCCTGAAAGTTAATCTTATAAATTGCCAACTAAAAATTCAGTTTTTTGTTTGTTTTCCAGTTGACTGTTTGGCAAGTAGGTAGCTTTTAGGATTTACTTATTAGGAGATTTGTAAGGCCTGCAAAACCAGAGCAGTACTACAGCAATGTTGTAATATTAAACATTCAATACCATATATGTTTTTACACATGTTAAATAAAACATGTGACTTCAGTCCCATGAATGCAAATAAAAATATAAATTGCTGTAACAGCCACAAACTCAGTTATGCGGTCAATGTCACCGTTCACGGACTTTTAAAGGAGAAAGCCAATCAACCATCTGGGATGCTACCAAGTGGATTTTATCAAACGCTTCACCCGTTGCTGGCTCTGCTTTCTAATCAGGTTTTCAGTATAATGAAATTAAAAATATGAATAGAAAGCTATTCAAGATCCAAAATGAAGCTTGTCACAATACTGAACAGATGCTATTCTGCTTCTCCTAAATGTGAAGGCAGCCTTATGAATCCAATCGCCTTTTGAAAAATATTACTGCACATACAATTTACACAAAACCCACATTTTACATGGAAACATAAAACAGACAGTGCTGTAATGCATTTATAACACACCCTATGCAAGGTGTGTGAGTTAACACTTAAATGTACTTTCTTATTTTCTTTTCTTTCTGGGTTTTGGGGTTTGTTTTCTGGCTTCTCGTTCAAACTTGCGGGAAGCCCGTGAGCGAGTCTTTACAAGGCAGGCACTTCTGGTTTTTACAACCTGCTTGGTGTTCCGTTGGTTTCGTTTGCGCCCACGCCTAGGGTGTGTTATAATCTTTTTAAAGTCCTTACGGATGGAATCATACCTATTCTCAGGATCATCGTCATCATCTTCCTCCTCTTCCATTGGCACAGTCCCTGATTTACTCTCTCCTTCATCTCCTTGAGGGAAAAAAGGGTAAACTTTGATGTACACACATCAAATCCTATGGACAAAATCACCAATCGCTTTAAAAATTCAGCATCAAAATTTCTTTGAAAGACTATAATTAACAAGGCCTTATTTGATAAGACTAGTTACACAAATTGAAACCCAAAGTTATAAAGCCAGCAAATACCTTTAAGTTAGAAACAATCAGTGCAGTTTAAACAGAAAACTTGATCAAATATGATAACTGTAACCATATGCAATAACTTGATATTCAAGAATGGCTCAGACGCTCATTCAGCTGAGGCCTGTCATGCCACAGTGGAGGCTCCAGATGTGTGCATTCTCTACACCACACTATATAAACCATTGTGTGAACTAGGCACTCCTGTGTAACAGGACCCATAGGCTTGGTTGGCACAATATTCCCTCCTCCTTTAAGAGGAAGCAGGATCACACAAATAGGGACTCCACGCATATGGGACTCCACAAATAGGGACTCCATGCATATGAACACACTGGTTCATGGTGTCTTGTACAACAGAACACACACACACCCCTGCATCCTGCAATGACAAGCAGGCAAGCATATGAAATAGGTTCATGAGCCTTTCAGTTCCCTGGGGCACACAGTTAAGTATTTCAGTAGGCCTCCACTTGGGACCTACTGTAAATGTTTTAAATAACACATCATGCATTAAAAACCTTTGTTTTAGGCACCAAATAGTAGCAGCAGTGTTCTTGTTGACTGTGCACTATTTGCATGAGGTCAGAGTTACCAAGTCAGTTCTTCAGTCAATAGAAAGGAGGGCTATGAATCTAGCCTTCCAGCAGAATCCAAATGGCCCTCTAGTTGAAAAGTTTGGGTAGTGCAGGAGTCTACCATTCTGACATTTGGTCCCTCTACTCCTCCATGCTATGTGGTGATGGGGGGGGGGGGAATAAACAGAAGCAGATGAGAGACTTCTCTGCCTCTCTCATCTCTCCCCCCTTCCAATACATTGATATATAGATTCTGATCCCACAGATTCACTACTGAGCAAATAATAGGGTTGCACTTACCTGTAACTGTTCTTTATTATCTTCTGTGCAGGCACAGATTGGAACTATGCATTAGCAGGCCTGCCTATTGGTAGGTTTTTCTAGCTAAGAGCTTCCAGGGGGTGCTGTGCACTGGAGCCGGGAGGCTTGTTCCCACCCAGGGACCACATGCTTCCGCCCTCAGTACAATTTACACCACCAAATGAAGCATGCAGTGGGGCAGGAGGGAAGGTATGTGTGCCTGCACAGAAGATACTAGATGAAGAAGTTACAGGTAAGTGCAACCCTGTTTTCATCGTCGATCTTCAGTGCAGTCCCACATGGGTATTCTAGCATGCTAATACCAGGAGGCGGGGCATGCTCACCTATCTAAACAAGGATTGGAGCACCGCTCTCCCCAGCTGAGCTTCTCGTTTTGCCTGAAGGTCCAGAGCATGATGATGAACAAACGTGTCAGAAGATGACCATGTAGCTGCCCAGCATATCTCTGTCAGTGGCACCCCACTCCAAAATGCTGATGAAGTCATGGCTCTGTTAATGAACCTGTCTCTCAAGAGGGCATGGCATGCTGACTAGTTGGTAACACTGCCTAACAGCAGAAACAATCCATAAGAAATAGTCTTGAAGCAAGGCCCTCCCCTTATTAGGCCCCAAGAAACTAATAAATAATGCCTTGTCTTTACAGAACTCCCATTCATTTCAAGTAGAACAGCAGTGCCCTTCTCCCATTTAAGGAATGAAGCCATCTCTCACCCTATGAAGCTGGCATGGGGAAAAATATGGGTAAGATAATCTTCTCTAACAGGTGAAACTTTAAAACCACCTTGGGCAAAAAACAGACTTGGACAAAGTATAACCCTCTGTGTAAAAAAAATCTAATATGAGTGCTCAATCTGCAAGGCTGCTAGCTCACTTACCCATCTAGCAGAAGTAACCGCTACTGGGAAACACACCTTCATGTACAGGTTCAGAGGGCAAGTCACTAGTGGCTCAAAAGGCAGGCCCATCAAATGAGTTAGCACTACCAACAGGCACCTCTGAGGAACCACAGGGACCCTTGGTGGACAGAGGTTACCCAGAACTGTGGGGAATCTTTTAGTTAAATGATGGGGGGGAAACCAATTTCTCCTCTATCCAGTATGAAAATGAGAAATTAAACCTCAGTGCAGGAAAAAACCTTTTAAAAAACATACATTTAAAAATACCCTGCAGTGAGGTGGAGGAAGGCAACAGTAAAGCGCTTCCATTTATATCCATAAGCTTTTCTGGTGGTAGACTTACACAAATTCAAGAGAACTCAATAATTTCTTGGGAAAAACTCAGTTTGAGGCACCCCAGATCATGATGGTGCATGCTTCCTGTGCTGATTAAATCCCTGTTTGGGAAGGGGAATCAAACATCCCTGTGCCATCTCTAGAAGACTCTAAAACCAAACCTGGCGTGGCCAGAATAGGGCCACCAAAATAATCTCTGATCCCTCTCGCATGGCCTTTTCTAGAACCCTGATCAGCAAGGGGATTGGAGGGAATGCATAAAACAGTTCCCCACCCAGGATCTCTAAAAAGTGTCCCCCCAGGGACACCATGGCTTTGCCAGCTCAGGAGCAGAACTTCCTGGCCTTCGTATTGCACGGAGTTGCAAATGAATTTATACTGAGGACACCCCACTGGGCAAAAATAGGCTCTAGGTATATAGGTTTTAGGAACCATTCATAAGATTCCCTGCTTTGCTAATTAAGCCTGTTGGCCTCTACATTCAGTTTCCCTAGGATGTGTATGGCCTGGATGAACGCATTGAGGTCCAATGTGATCAGCCAAATGACGGTGGCCTCTCGGCAGAGATCTCTGGCCCCTGTGCCACCCTGTTTGTTGATATTATTGCCTGTTTGGATTAAAATGGATCGATTCCGCAAGATATCTGAGAAATTCATAAAGGAATTAAGCACTGTTCACAACTCTAGCAGATTATTATGACGTGCTTTCTCTGCTTGTGACCAGGTACCCCATACAGATGCACCTTCACAATGAGCACCCCACCCCACCAGTGTGGCATCTGTGGCATCACTTCATGAGGAGGCAACCTAAATGACCTTCCATGTACAAGACAGAGCGGGGACCTCCACAATAAGAGCATTAGAATCACCTGCCTAGGGATAGAAGCCTCTTTCATAAAGGATGTGTCTCAGTCCTAAAGTTAGTTAAGAACCAAAACTGTAAGGACCTCATGTGTAACCTGGCAAGTGGCAACACCACTATTTTGGAGGCCATGTGCCCCAGATTTCAGAAATTTATTATGATCATAGATCAGAATAAACCATGTGCCCCAGTAGACGAAGAATATTCCTGACCAACTGAAAAGCAATTAGCTATGAACTGTCCTACTAGAATAGAAATGGTGCTAATCCTATCTGGGGGTAAGAACCCTTTCCCCTGCATGGACTCCAATACAGAACTGATAAAGAGGATCCTTGTGTTGGTGCTAACCTGGATTTTCCCCAGTTAATGAACAACCCAAGCTTTTGACAAAGCTCCAGGACAAAGGTACAATGCTGTACTGTTTGGTAGTGTCTGCAACCACTAGTCAGTCATCCAATTATGGGAAAATATTACACCCCTGTAAACATAAGTGCACCACAATTGGGGCCATGCATTTGGCAAAAACCCTAGGTGTGGTTGCTAAACCAAAGGGCAGGCCAGTATATTGGAAGACATGGTCCTCGTAGAAAAAACAAAGGGATTCCTAGTGAATCGAAATATGAAAATAAGCGTCCTAAAGATTGATGACAACAAATCAAGAATTAAACAGTTGTAAAACCAAACAGTAACCATACGAAATTTTGAAACTTGGAGGAAGGTGTTTAAATCCCTCAGATCTAAAATAGGCCTTACATACCCATCCTTCTTGTCCGCTACGAATATCCTGAAGAAAAACCCCACTAGTAAGTGGTTCATGCTCACTACCTCACTGGTATCTTTTTCCAATGAGTGTATTCAATGCCTGTGACAAACTCTTGATTGTTTGCATGCCCCCAACAGGAGAGGACAAGGGGAAACTATCTTGAACTCTGATTTGTACCCTGACTGTACTATGGTCAGGACCCATTCATCTGAGTTAATAGCTATCCAGGCCTCATAAAATTTGGCTAACCTATCCCCAAATTTTGTTGGCTCTAGTCAGGCGGCCTTTTGTGATTGGGATGACTATCTAGTCAGGGTCAGCTGGCCCACAGAATGAGGGTTGTTCGAACTCTTACGCCTATGGTAGCCTTTGATGAGGAGCAAAGGGTTTAAAATGAGAAAACTGAATTGCTGCAGTGTTGGCATATCTATAGTGCCTTTGATAAGGGGCCCAAGGATGGCACACATAAGGTCTGAGAAGTGCCCATTTGAGGCCCACCCAGTGACTTTGCTGTTTGCTTGTTCTTTATCAGTGTCAAAGTCTCATCCATTCCAGAAGAGAACAAGGTAGCTCTTTCAAAAGGTAAGTCCTCCACCTTCTGTCTTGTCTCATTGGGAAAAGTTGTAGGCCTTAACCATGTGTGTTGCCTGAGGGCAATTGCACCTGCCATAGCATGGGCTGCTGCATCCACAGAGTGTCTGCCAGCATTTATCTGCTGCTAAGAAAGTCTTACGGTTTCAGTCTGTAAAACCTTGGCTAGAGGTCATTTGTCTTCTGGTAGCAATTCTATGAAGGGTAGCATCTGGATCCACAAGAATAATTTGCACTCTTGAATCCCAGTGCAGAAGAGGAGTAAAACTTCCCACTCCGTCTAGCTCGCGCCCCACTCTATCTATGGGTGCTGTATGGTAAGTCTGCCGACCCTTTAGCTGCATCTCCCACATCACACGTGATGATGGTGGAGGGTGTATAGTAAAATTGGTCTTTCTTAATTCTATAGAGATGCTCAACCCTCCTTGAGGTGGGTTGAATTGAGGCAGGTTTTCCCCAGGCCTCCTGTGTTATGTCCTCCAGACATACTGGAGTATGGGGAATGACACCATGCTGGGGGAATCAGAACACAGCTGGCTCAAGATCTTATCCCTTGGCTTGTGTTCTGACGTAATTATCTCAAACTCCAAAGCCTGTGCCATGTGCATCATCTGCTTGCTATACATCTTCGTCCTTTGTGGATGACGGATCTGCTAGCTGTTCATCTGAGCTCGGATCTGATTCAGATCCACTGGATTCGACCACTGCATCCCTTCCCCTCCGGATGGTCCCAAGGGAAGGAGGTTGATAGGACATTGTCCATCAGGGGTGTCAAACATAAGGCCTTGGGGCTGGCATCGGCCCAATCAGGGCTCTTACCCAGTCTGCAAGCTCCTGATATGGATGGAAGTATAAAGAACTCCCCCTTTTATGATATCCCTTGGAAAAAACCTAGTCTCGCATATGATTAAAGACATTTATTGGGGCTTCTGTGGGTTCCCCAGTATATTAATTGCTTTCACTGCTAGGAATCAATTACTTTTGTTTGTATTTTGAGTAAAAAATAATATTGTTAATTGGGCTTCCCTGTGTCCTTTAAAAACTTTATATCTCCAGTACCTGGCATTACATTTTATAGTACACATGGCCCAGCCCGACAAAGTGACATTTATCTCAGATCCAGCCCTTGTAACAAATGAGTTTCACAGCTCTGTTGTAGACAAAGGTAGATATGGATACGGTCGATGTGGGTAGGCATACCCACTTGAACCCACTGGCTGATCAAAAGTGTCATCCCCTTCCTCCAGGTATCTTGGCAATATTCTGTATGGATTCGATGGCCACATTAGTGGAGGCTGATGCCGAGACCATGGAACTGGATGCTGGCCAACTGGCAATTCTGCCTTGATCACTTCTTCAGATACAGAGATTGGAGGAAATCTAGAGTTCGGAGGTGTTCCAGGTTTATCCTGTGGGACAGGTGTTGGCTCCGGAGTCCGCACAGAGGCCTGATGCTGGGGCATGGACTTCTTCTCCTTCCCTTTGGACTTAGCTTTTTTGCTGGTGGTTTGGATGAAGCATGCATAGTGGTCTGTGCGAGCCAGAGCAGATCCACTGAGATTTGGAACCAGGGGTGAAGCTGACCACACTGACGAAGTCATGGATGGCTTTTCCATAGCCAACTGAGTTGGGGGGTCGCGTCTGAGGCTCTCAGAGCCTTTTCCTATTCTGCATTTAACTTCAACGCTCTATCCCTTCTGGCTTTAGAGGTGAATTTTAGGCAGAGATTACATGTGGATATGTTGTGCTCCTCTCCCAGACAAAACACAGATCATGCTCATTTGTCTGAGTCATTTTGGCACTACAGCAAGTGCATTTCTTAAACAAAGCCTTCTGAACCATGATGGCACTCAAAGGCAGACCAAACAATGATGGAAATCCTTGCCAACTCAAAGTTAGGAGATTCCAAGAAAAATAACCTACTCCTTTGGCGGCAGAAGAGGAACTGAGGGCAGGGGGCACAGCTGCACAAGAGCATGTCATCCATGGGCAGGAAAAGGCCTTCCATCACCAGCACACAGCACCCCCTGAAGGCTCTTAGCGGCTAGAAAAACCTAGCTATAGGCAGGCCTGCTCAGGCACAGTCCCGATGTAGGACTGCACAGAAGATCGGTGATGAACGCTGTGTACACCCAAATGGGTTTTGGATGCTCTAAGCATTAAAAGCAAACTATACTACACAACAATAATAATTTAGTGATAAAGATATATACAAACTTTACTGCCAATATATGCTTGGCACAACCCTAACTGCAACAGTGCTATAACACCTAAATACTTCCCCTCCCTAACACTGAATTACGTCAAAAATAAGAAGTATATCAATGTGACTACCTAATTTTCAGCAGTTCCAAAATGTGTTATTTTATAATAGAAATCCATGTTGGTTTAAAACATACCACACTGGTAATCAGGTTTTACCTCACATGCTCCCAGTTAGGATTCCACCTACTGCCCATCGTTTCCTTTACGATTATACTATCAAAAGGAAAGCATGTCATTTTTAATTACATATACAAATGTTATGACAGAGCCAGTAGGTGATAGTACATAGAAGGGGTCCCCAACTTGGTGCCCGTGGGTGCAAAGGTGCCCACTAACAGCTTTTCTTACACCTGCCAAGTGGTTTTAGAAAGTGGACAGGGCCAGGTGAAACTTTTGCCCAGCCAGGCTTCTGCCTGGCCACCGGCAATTTGATTGGCTGTACAGATTTTTTTTTTAAATGTTGCTTTAGAAGCAGCTGCCATCACAGTATAAAGATCTTCACTATGTGAAGGTAAGTTTGGGGCAACCATTATGTAGTTGGCTCCACCTCCTGCATCAGCATCCATTTTCTGGCTGCGCCTCCCCCCCCCCCCATCAAATCACAGTCAACTTATAGCAACCTTGTTCGGTTTTCAAGAGACATTCAGAGGTGGTTTGCCATTGCCTGCCTCCATCTCATGACTCAGGTATTTTTTGTTGGTTGCCTATCCAAATACTAGCCAGTGCTCACTCTGCTTAGCTTCTCAGATCTGACGAAATCGGGCTACCTAGGCTATCCAGGCTGCATCAGAATTCCAAAGGTGCCCACAGGATCAAAAAGGTTAGGGATCCCCGGCATACAGTGTTACAGTGAAGAAGGTGGTTTATAAATGCTTGTATTTAATTTAAAACATTCACATCTCCCTTTCCATAATAAACATTCAAGGCACCTTACAGTTATCAGCAAAACAACAAAATCACAAATAAAACCATTCAACCATAAAAACAATAATTATAAGAAGCCCAGTCTAAGCTGCAGAATAAAAAGAGTATTTAAAATAAGCTGTAAACCACAGACCACAAGGTAGAGAACTGTTCTGTACTTTGGTACAGGCCATTAATAATATTTGTGTCATCAAGATCTGGGGATTGTCTGAAGTCCCACATTTGCAGAATTCCTGTCAAACTGTGCCAAAATCTACTGAATGAGAACCCTGAAACATTGAGATGCAAAACAAAGTCTTAAGTTGTGGACAAAATACTTCCATTGATCAACTTATACCAATATATTGCCAAAGCTGTTTTCCCAGTACAAAATTTCCTTATCAAGAGCATGGCGGTGCTCCATGTCCTGGAGTCCTCCCCCCCCCCCCTTTGCCTACAGAGCACACTGGCACCAGTGCTAAGCGTGACTGAAGTCAACTCAGGCTCCCCTCGGAAGCCCATTTCATAGTATAGTTTCAGATACTGATTAAAAAGGTAATACACTAACATTATTTCCATCATTCTAGAGGTAACTACACTGTGCAAGAAAGACCGTTTTTTGCCATGTCGAATAAAACTGGGAGCAAAGGAAGGACTACTGGTGCCAGCACCCTCACATCCAGCAGTTCAAACACGGGATCTAAATGAGTGCACAACCATATCTATTTATTAAAATATTTAAGTGTTTATAAACCCCCTTTCATTGTGGTTCAAGGCAGCTGACAAATCATAATTTAAAAAAATTACAACTTAAAACTAACAACAAAAAATCCCAAACAGCTCTCCTCTCCTGAAAGATACTTGCATTTATACACCATTAAAAGCCCTGACTAATAAAATGGCCTTGCAGCACCTCCTAAAAATTTCTGAAGATGATGCTCCCCTCACCTGTGGTGACTCCGGCTGATGCCAGGCAGGCAAGCAGGGGAACAGCTAGGAGGTGGCAGCCTGAGGACCACATTTGGGCACAGGAGGACGTGACAGGAGGCAGCAGTCCTTTAGAAATGTGGGGTTAGGCAATGAAGGTCATCTTTAATTAGACTTGGAAACAAACTGGCAGCCAATGTTGCCATTCTTAGGCAAGATGTGCTCCCACTGGCTAGCCCCTCACAATAACTGTGCCACCATATTCTGAACCAGTTGGGAGTTTCCAGGTTGTCTTCAAGGGCAGATCAATGTAGAGCACAATACAGTAGTCCAAACTGAGATCACAAAAGCATGGATCAGCATGGACAGATCAGCCGAGTCTAAGAAAGGTGAAAGTAGGCAATAAGATACAGTTGACAGAAAGCACTCTTGGCCACTACACCAACAGGCTATTCAAACAGCGAAGTTCAATCGTGAGCACCCCAACCCTAAAACTCTTAACCTTCTCTGCAAATACTTGTCATCCACAAAAGCTTCTCCCTGACTAGAATAAACCAAGGAAAGTATTCTGAGCAGCCCTCAAAAGAGCAGGAGCCCAAGTCATGATCCAAATCTGTACTGGAATCAGGTGCAAAGCGTCATGAGCAATGCTCCCTCTAAGCTGTGGAGTCTTGTGAGCAGAAATTCTGCTTTGTGGGCTACTGGCATTAAAGGTGTGAGTCAGCAATTTGGCTACTGCATAAATTAGTTTACTCTGGAGTCATCCTTCCTGAGCTAAGACAAAAATGCGTGAGCTGGAGGCTCAAAAACTGTGAGCTAGCTCACACTAACTCAGCTTAGAGGGAACACTGGTCATGAGACGCTATGGAACTCTTGAAAATTGATTTCAGATCAGGAGAAGCAGGATTTAACTTCTTCTGCATGTGTTTTAAATGTACAACTGTGGGAGCATGGGTACAGTGCAGGTGTTTGGAGGAAAAGGACTGTCTGGTTACTTGTCTGATCACGGATGCTGCAGAAACCTACTCAAAAACAACCAAACAGCTGGCTCAACAAGGGCCAGAGTCATGCTTATCTACATAGATGTTTAAATTAGGAAAAGTTCTAGACTCTCACCATGCCCTACAGGTATGACCAGGTTGGAGTGTTCTTAATTTGCAGAGGCCACAGGAGTGAACAAAACAGCCTCTCTCTCAATTCTGGTCATCATTCCTATGTATCTCAGGGGGGCAAGTGGCCATCTGGAAAATCCTGTGTACACATTTGCCATGTGAGAATCAAAGACTGGGTTGGGATGAAACCCAGGTTCAGTCTAAGTTGAAAAACTCTCACCCTTAAGGAAAAAACTACACCAATTATTACTTAGCCAAGAAATGAAAAAGTATCTTTACTGTTCCTTGCCCACGTTCTGCAAAAGGGTTACTGACATGAACGTTCTCCTTTCCCTCCATTGCACATACTAGCCAACAGAGAAGAAGGGAGAGGATTTAAAAACTTTCCTCCCTTGTCAACTATATAATCATGAGCCTGCTAGGCTGGGAGAGCAGAACACAAATCCAATAAAATAAATACATAAATAAAATTTCACTGTTATGTTTTCTGGCTGGCTAGGAATGTATTTTCTTGACTACTGGAGCAAGGGTTAACTTTCCTGTCTTTCAATCAATGTTCTAGTCACATAATCCATGAATGAATGTGAAGAACAGTTTGGCACTTCTTGTTTTGTTAAAATTATACAGTAAACAATATTTCAGTCAACTAATATTAGAGCTTTGCTGTTTTAACAGCAACTTATAACTGTCTCCCTCCCCCAATACACACCAACTCCTGGATCTCCCTCCCCACAAAACTCCCTTCTATATCTCTACAGTAAAGTGGGTTTCAGCTTCTCCCCTCTTGAGTCCAGCATGCACACTTCAGACTAAGGCAGGGGTGGGCAAACTGTGGCTCGGGAGCCGCATGCGGCTCTTTCACATATATTATGTGGCTCCCGGCAGGGCGGCTGGGGAAGCTAAATATCATTAGCAAACAAATATCATTGGACAAATTAATATCATTATCAATATCTGCTTTTACCCCTTTTGTTATTATTTTTGGCAGTCTCATTTAATGTTAATAAAAAGCAAATTTGCTTATTTTCTAATAAAATCAGGTAATATTTGTTCATGTCTTGTGGCTCTCAAACATCTGATGTTTATTCTATGCGGCTCTTACGTTAAGCAAGTTTGGCCACCCCTGTTCTAGGTGGCTCTTACGCTGAGCAAGTTTGCCCACCCCTGGTCTAAGGGATGGGGCAGACGTGTCAACCACCGACAGCCTAAAGAGACTCTAGTAATATAAAACTTTAAAATTTTCAACACTAGACAATGGGGGGGGAGTGTTGTTGCTTTCTTCTTTGTGGTCTTACAGTTTGGAATTCTCTTAGTATTGGAATTGGGTGTTTATCAATATGCTGACAACACCCAGCTCTAAAGTTATCTATCTAAATGCAGCAGACATCTTGAGCCACTGCCTGACTGATGTGGTTAAGAGCGAACATACTGAATTGCAACAAGACGGTTGGAAAAGCTTAGCCCCTGAAGGATATTCAGGGTTCAGCTGACCCTTGCTGACTGGATTAAAAGCCTAGGGGTTATACTAGACCCAGCATTACTGCTGGAGAAGCCAGTTACTACAGCCTGCAAAAGAGGCTTTCTTCCAGCTTCATGTAGCCCAGAAGGCGGGCCCCTACCTAGACTGCCAATCTGATCACCTGGACCCATGCCAAAATTAACTATCGTAATGAGTCTACCCTTGAAGTCAACTTGAAGACAAGAGTTGGTACAAAATGCCGCAGTTCAGTTATTACCAGGAGCCAGACAGAGCATGCACATTACACCCATTTTACTGTCAGTCCACTAGCTGCCCATCAAGTTAGCAGGTTCAACTGAAGGTACTGGCTATCACATGGAAAGCCCTTCATGGCTTCAGATCTTCAAATCCACAGAACCACTTCTCCTTCTATACTCCATCATGGGCAAGATCAACAACACATGCATTCTGTGCTTGAGGTTCCCACATTGTGGAATAGCCCTTTGAAGAGTTGGGAAGGCTCCTACACTTCTCTCATTCTGCAAATGCCATGTTTTTCAAGAGGCCATTTCTCTAAAGGTAATAGGGCCACATTATAACAGAATAGTTCAGGAAGGTGCTTTTTATAAAGGGAATGGAACTGAAGAATATACCACTGTGTATAGTATGTATTACCCATCAGCTGTATTAGACAGCTCACACTGCATTGTTTTCTACTTATGCAATACCATGTTCTGCACTGTTTAATATAAGTCCAATTCTTTATGCTTTGTTACAGACTTCTGTTATCCTGGTCCTATTACACTGCTGACTATGCATTCATCCCGTTGACTGCACTGAGTTAAACTGTGCAATGCGCCTCGAGTCTCAGTGAGAAAGGAGGAATATAAATAAATAATGAAAGACCAATTCTCACTGTCCATGAGAGCCACCATGGTTCAAGAGGTATTTTGAGACAGATTTGACTACTATCTTGGAGACCAAGGAATGCGCCGGTTTTTTGGAAGACACTCAGGCTCCTGCATTATGCGTGGCCTTGCTTCCCTGACCTACCAATGCAGGCAAGATCAAGGAGAGCAGCAACTGGTATGGCCAGGGCCGCTAGGGCCTCTGTCCCTGGCCTCTCTGGCACAGATGAAAATTTTGTCTGTTTCAAAGATGTCCATAGATACCAGAAACTTGGTTCTCTCAGGCTGCGATCACACACTAAATAATCTACTTTCAACCCTCTTGCAATGCACTTTCCAACTGGATTTTTACTGTGTGAACTGGCAAAATCCAATTCAAAAGTGAACTGAAAGTGGATTATTTAGTGTGTGTGACCCCAGCCTCAATCAGGTAAAAATCACAACATGTCTTTATATGGTGCTCGCCATAGTCAGTGCTACAGAATACCAAAATACTTGCCAACGTTCATCTATTAGAACCTCCGTTGGAGAGCCCCCTTCCTATGCAGACATGGTATGGAAGCTAGAAACCTTTAAAAAGCTATGTTGCTATTTTCTGCCAGAGTTCATACTCTACATGGTACAGAGCAAGAATTATACCTCAATCTCCTTGCTCTTTCAAAGAAGGTAATGTACAAGCATTTTTAGATGACAGCACTGTCAAGAGTTTGGGAATTATCTAGGCAGTGTCAATGCTTTTTTGACATTAGAATGTTTCTACCTGCCCCTCCCAGATAGACAGTTCATGTGGAAGTACACAAGGCTTCCTATTTTTGTTTCCCTTCTCGGAAAGATAATCTCTCTCTCTCTCTCTCTCTCTCTCTCTCTCTCTCTCTCACACACACACACACACACACACACACACACACACTTGATATTGCCAAGAAAATATTCTCAATTTTTGATAAGCAAAAAATATAAGTGACCCATACTCAATAGCATTATTGTGAAAATTCATTAATAAATCAATCTTTAAATATTTGGGGCAATTACACCCAATAAATCTAGGTCTTCTTCCATTATGATTTAACAAGTGGATGTTTCAAATTTTGAGAGAACTATTTGCCATGCTTTCTGAACAAGGAACCCACCATCACATCTGGCAATGCAACAAATTAGGACATACCTTAGCCCGCTGCCATCTATTTGTGCTGTCACGACCCACCCCATTAAGTGTTCAGCAAGGTACTACTGAACAACACCCTGCCACCTGCCCTCCATACCTACCAATACTTCCCAGGTCTCTTTTCTAACCCTGGGCTAGCAAAAGTAAGACAACTTGGTGTGAACACATGAAGCTGTTTTACATCAAGTCAGACCATTGGTTTATCAAGGTCATTATTGTCTATCTGGACTGAAGTGTGTCTCTAAGATCTTAGGTGAAGATCTTTCACATCCCCTACTTCTCAATCCTTTCAACTCGGAGATGCGCAGAACTGGACCTGGGACCTTTTGCATGCAAAACAGGTGCTCTAACACTGAGCCACAGCCCCACCCCAGAGGATATATGGATATGCTGCTAGAGAAGCTCTAGCCATCAACAGTTTCCAATAAGAACCACAAGGAGCCCACTGGCTTTCTTTCCACACAAAACATCTACAGCCATTGTTCACTGTGATGTAATCCAACAATTCCCACATCCCTTTAGATCCCTGTTAGACTGAAGTTGATACTTGAGTCTTAAAACTTTTTAACTTTTATACATACCAAAAACTACCTTAAAGATAAAGGTTTGTTCTGTCTAAGCATTCAGATTAAACTTGATTTCTCACAAGCCATAACTGCACTACCCTGAATCTATTTTTCAGTCTTACAACCACCAAGTGCCAATCATGCTGGTGGGAATTTTTAAAAATACAACCATAATCAGAATAATATGCTGATCTTTTGTACGATATGTTTTGTGCTTTTTTACCACTGAAAATGTAACGACATTCCAAGAACTTTCCCCTCCCAAATAGTCGAGAAATACCTCTTGAAATTATCTGAAAGACAGCAGTACGTTGTGAGAATACTAATCTTACTTCTTTTAAGAAAGAAACAGGATCCAACAGGCTTTTCATGCCCTGCTCCTATTGTGTTCTTGAAACTGCAAGACCCAAGGCACACTTATTGCACTACAAAATGAACATTTTCAGGTACAGTCCATGATTCCGTGGCCTACTTTTGGTCAACATAAACACTGCCTAGAGTATGGCCAAAAACTACAAAACAGTAATAACTGCACGGCATGAACAAACAATAGCCATAGTTTAAATTTAATCTTGTGCACACCTGAAGATTGACAAAATCCTATTTTCGTAGCCACCAACAAGCTTTCTGTCACTGGCTTAATTTTCTGCTCATCGCTGCTTCCCTCGCCTACTGAATTTATGTGGTCGTTTTCAGTCTCATTCGATGAGGATGATGTGCTGGTGGTGGTGTGTTCACCTTTTGTTTTTTTAGTATCAATTCTTCCTCTCTCGTTAGGATTACTTTTTTTCTTTCCCTTAATGGGTACCCCTCTTTTTTTCTTCTTTTTGTCCTCACAGAAATCTTCATCAGAAGAGGACACTAAGTCACTGCTCACTTTGGGTGAATTTTTTCTTTTGGGACTTGTTTTTTTCTTTTCTTTAGCACCACTTCCTTTTTTATTTAAATTATCATCATCTGAAGTATCAACAGCCACTTCTTTCTTAGTGTCTGCAAAATTGCCCCGAAGTTTCTTAGATGTTCTCTCTCTCAGGTTCCGCCTTGTTTTTCCTTCAGCAGCACTTTGCTTCTTACTGTTAACTCCTGAAGCACTGCAGCTCTCTTTATCAGGAGACTTGTCAACTTCAGAAGAGGAGTCAGTTTTCCCTTTTGCAGAGGTCTCTCCTGGGGTCATACTTTTCTTCTCTTTTGTGCCTTTTTTAGCCTTCTTTCTAGCATCATCTGAAGATTCATTTCTTTGTTCTTGTTTGAGAGACCGCCCGTTATCATCTGAAGAGGAATCCAGTCCTCCCTGTGCCAAACATTTGCTCATCTCTTCTGAAATGTTACTTCCTAATTTTCCAGATGAGGTATCCAGTTTGCTTTTGGAGGAGCTGTTTTTTAAATCCTTTGTTCGCTTTTCCTTAACAGTTGTCTCCTTACAAGATGCCTCTTCTAAAGAACTAAGTTGGCCTTTATCTGGAGTGGACAGTTCATCATCATCAACTTCATTGCAACCCTCTTGTTGCTGTGAATGCCTTTTCCCTTTTTTATTTGGTTCCTCTTCTGAAGACTCATAATTCTCTCTCTTTGGGTCTTTTTTTATAGCTTTCTTTGTCGACTCAATTTTACTTAAACCCTCTACCACCTCAGAATCGTCATTGGAAGAATCTGAATAGTTCTGACATTTCTTTTTAGCAGAAACTTGACTTGACTTGCCTCTTTTGGCATCAAAATCTGACCCAGAACTGGAACTTTTTCTTTTTCGTTTTCCATTATCTTCTTTCAGTGGTTGCCTCTGTAGATCATTTAAGACCTCCTTGGGTACTTCACCACTGCTGTCAACATCTGAAGAACTATGGCTCATCATGGCTACTTCTTGGAGGACAGCAGGCACCTCATCAGAATCAGAACTTTGGTCCACTCTGTCTAATTTCTTTGAATCCGAAAGTATGGTAGACCGAGTGCTATGAACAGTACTATCAGGAGAACTCAGTTCATCTTTTTCACTTTTGGACTTTGTGGATTTTCTTCTGTTTTTCCCATGGCGAGTGTCATTGCTGTCCTCTTCTGAATTAGAAGTTAAAGTGTTAATGTCTGTTGGCCGCCTCAGAGGCGTTGTCTTCACACGTGGAGACCGCCTGAGATCGGGGTCTTCTACCAAAGAAATTATTTCACTTACTGGTGGACATTCAGTGCTGCTATTACAATTTTCTTTTCCACTTTCTTTCTTAACACCCTTTCCTGGTTTTCCATCTGGATCTTCAGCTTTCACAGGAGAACTGGAAAGGGAAACTGGTGTCAGTTTTACAACCAACTCTTTAGTTACTTTGGTAGACTGCATCAACTTCTTCCCCCCCTTACTGTCTTTAGTAGTGTTAGATTTTATAAATGAATTTATTGTCCCTTGATCTGTTGCGCCTGCTGCTTTCTGTGCTTCCATACAAGATTCAAAAATATCTTCAGGAACAGATGAGGGAACGGACACAATGTCCATATCTGTGGCTTCAGCATTATGGGGCTCATACTGAAGCTCTTCAGCTTTCCCCAACTTTTTGTCTTTGCAGCCAGCTTTCCTGCTGCCTGTTTGTTCCATTATGGGTGCACTCTGATTCGTATGCTCACTGATCTCCAGTGTAACGTTATGATCTTTGAGTTCCTTTTCTTCAGTTTTCTTTACTTCATTATATTCTGCTTTAATGTTAGTTTCTTTCTCTTTGGAGTTTCTTTGCAGAATTTTAGCATCCAGAGCTTGGATCTCCAAATTCAGACTTTCCTCTAATGCCAAATGAGACTTTTTTATGTCACTCAACACAGATTTAAATGCCTTCAGCTGACGTAAGCGTACTGTTGAGTTTATTTCAGAGTTTTCGCATGCCTCCTTCAAAAAATTTACAAAGCTAGTGTTCATATTTGTTGTTGTTTCAACCAGTTTTTTTGTTTTTTTAAGCAAGTCTTTTGGCACCATTAATGCTTTGTAGGAATAAGTTAGAGCACCAGAATACGAATGACCTAATTTCTTTTCTTCTCCATTACAGCTATTTTTCTTTGAGGAATACTTATGTGTATTGTCATACATTTTGCTTTTTTCATTCTCAACTCTGATTCTCTTTTTATTTTGCTGCAGTAATTGTTCTAAATTTTCAAACACACTATCACAGGCAGTAACCAAGTCCAGCAACGGTTCCGGTTGGCAAATATAGCAGTGCCACTGGTTATTCTCATCCATGATGGTGGACAGCTCCTTTCGACCCAAGTTGCGCAATATGCACTTCTTGCAGAAAGCATTATGGCAAAAGTCGCAGCAAATTAAGTTTCCACCTTCAGCACACCATCTGAAATTGAAGTGTGAAGATTTTTTTATAAAATGTGTCAACACAAAAAAAGTATTTTTAGTTTTATCAACATTTAAAACCAGTTAATTCATTTTACTAGAGGGGGGGAAAGGGAGAATTTAGCACTATTCTGGCACATATGCCCTTAGGGTTCTGCTCATGCTGCATTTGCCCCACAGAAAGTCACAAACCAACACCATCCCTCAGTTTTGTTGTATCTGTGCTGCATATTAATTCTGGCTAGACAAAATGCAAATTAAGTATGACTTCTCTTGTGCCTCTAGGAGTAAACAGAACATGAATGACTTCAATCGTGTAAATCCCTTACTATAGGGGTCCCCTAACTGGTGCTCATGGGCACCATAGCCCCTGTCATTCCAGGTGCCCAGCAAGCATTATTGGACAGTAGGCGGGGTCAGGCGGGACTCCTGCCTGGCAGGGCTTCCAATCGGCTGTGCAAATTAAAATAATGCAAGGGCAACCTGCAAGAAACTTGTGGAGAGGAGGCATTCCCCCACTTTTGCTTCCTTCCCTCTCCCCCTTTCTTTCTGTCTCCAAGCCAATCCCTCCTTTTTCTTTACAACCCTCCCCCAAATCAATCCCTCTTTCTTTGTCTTTCTCTCTCTCCCCCACTGCAAGCCAGTCCCTTCTTTCTCTCCTGCCCAGCAAATACCCCATCTTTCCCTTTCTCTCTCTCCCCCAAGACAATCCCCCTCCCCCTTCTTTCTCCCCTCCTTTCTCTTTAACTTTGAGCCGGCAGTGGTGGCAGTGCCTGCGAGTGCAGGCTCAGCCACAAAGCTACCTGCCGCTTTCCCCATCCGTCTTTGCTCCCGGCTTCCCAAAAGAGGAAAAGCCTGCGAAACATCACTAGGAAAGCCATTGCTAAGGGCAGTTATGTGCTCTAAACAGTCGCTTTCCAAGGAGGGGGAGAGAAGGCTCCTTGTCTTCAGTAAGTCCATTCTCCGTGCACGAGCAGAAAAACCTGTTGTACTTTTGGGGGGATTTAAGTATCCCCCATATCCTTTTTTTAAGTTTTTAGATTTTTCTGCACACCTGGGGATTGCCCCAAGTATTTAGGATAATCTCTTTTCCCTCCATGTCCCCCTGATCTGCAGAAATAAGTATCTGCATTCAGGGGGCAATGTTGAGGATTAGATAGATTGTTTCAGCAGCAGCTACCACTAGAGTGTTGCTTTTATTCTCTCTCTCACTCCCTTTTCCCAGTGATTTTTTTTTTCAAATTACTCCTATAGTCTCAAGCACTGGGCTTCCTCTGTGTGTGTGTGTGTGTGTGTGTGTGTGTGTGTGTGTGTGTGTGTGCGCGCGCGCGCGTGTTTTGGGGGGGGGTACACTCCACCTCCCACAGCATCCAATTTGTGGTTGTGCCCACCGCCCTGTGTCAGAATTTCAAAGGTGTCCAAGGCTCAAAAAGGTTGGGGACCCCTGCCTTACTACATGTTAACTTTCAGTTTAGAGATCAATTCAGCAATCAAGTAATTACACACTTTTACTACCAAGAAACACAAACTGTAAGATTGTATACCACATCCACATAAAATTTCACTCAACCTTTATCACTGATGCATGCCAAATTTACTGAAAATCACATTAATAATTGGGACCAGAATCCAAAGTGCTAGTGGAGGTGTGTCTTTCATTCTTTCTTTCAACAGCAGAACTCCAAGTAGCATCACAAACTGCTTCTGAACCTCAGTTCAGTTTCTCAGCAGTTTGGCAGGCAGCCTGGGGACAGGGCTGCACTTTGGGAAACAGAGAAAATATTCTTGGGTGCAGGGAACTAGTTATGCGGTTCTCTGGATCTTAGCCCTACATTATGAACAAGACCAAGCTGGTTGAAGTACACCCAGATTTACTCCTATTAGCCTACTAAATCTAATAAAAGAGAGAAATCTCTTTATATACCTACCTACACTGTTCATCCATTCCATCTGAATCACGGCTGATGTCATCACTCATATAATATTTGAAGCAAGTCTATGAAGAAAAGAAGTTTTTCTTTCAGAAACTTCTAATTGCATTGCGAGATTATACAAAATCTAACATATTAAATACTGCTATTAAGCTCTCGTGAATAACCATGGAAAGACAGAAGACACGAAAGCTTCCCTCTCTTTTTGAGACTGGTTTCATTTCCATGGACCAGGGAAAGATTAACAAAAGATATCATCCCAAATACACCATGTTACTTTCCACTTACAAAAACAAGTTAAGAAACTGACCAAAGACTACTAGTCAAGCCATGCCCTCACTTTCATCACAGCAGCTTCAGGGCAATGAAGAAACAGAACAATGAATGCTATAAATGACCAGTTTCATAACAGGTTGGGAAAAAGGGGGTGCCTGCACAGTAGAGAAAGAGTCAAAATCCTTAGTGTGAAGTTTGTAAATAGTTCTATATAAAAAGGTAATGTTAAGAACCTGTAAGATTTAGGAAGTTATATTACTTCTGTAAGGGAAGTAAAGGTACAGAGTATGTAGGCCTCTAGGCAGCCTGCCAAGCAGTAGAGCTGATCCACAGTTAATTGCCAGGAGAGCTGAATTCCCTATGAGGTTTTCAGTGAGTGTCTCTCATATTGGGACAGAAGAATTCAAAATACATCACAACCAGTTAGTCAAGCTTGTTGATCAGGTAGTTTACGATTTAACCCAATTTCACTGGTGTTTAGTTTAGAGTCAATGAAATGAAGGTCTGACAGTTGTGAAATTTAACTGAGAACAAATGTGAGAAAACCTCTGAGTGCTAGCTTGTGGTGGAAGCTAGAGAAAGGGAAATTGGCCATTTAAATTTTGTTGAGTGGGGAGAATGTGTCGGCATGTAAACAGTGAATGCCATACCAGCTGACAGCTAGTCAGACTGATTAAACTGATCTAAGTGACAGCTAGGAGTCACATGACCGGACTGATTGCATCAGACTGTAGGAGATGCTACATGACTCAGCATCTCTACTCTCATTGGACATGGGACTGTATATATTCTGAACTGTTCCTAGCAGTGTATGCCAGTTTTGTACCAGGTTGCATGGCAAAGCACTTTGTCAATGAATATAACGAATGCTTTGCTGTAAAGGACTGTGTGTGTATATATTGTAAATAAACTGTAAATAGCTCTGCACAAGCTGGACATGCACAGGACATCATTATTTGCACCACCGTCAGAATGAACATACAGGTTGCCACCACTCTTAGTTACAGCAATGCTAAAGAACAAAACAAGGTGAGTCAGCATACCAAATGTCCAGTTAAATATTCATAATAAATTTTAATAGTCATTGAAATGTTTCTTTAACAAACCTTTTTACATTTGGCATTTATAGTTGCTTGATCTTAACGTCTGTTTATCCTGCTCCAAGAATAACCCAAACTACCAGGTATAAGTATGTTCTTCCTTGAAGGGTTAACTATGGCATTGAAAACCAAGGTAATATATAGAAATATCCTACTCGTCTCAAAGCTGTAGTGTAGCTGAGAACTGCGATCAAGTTTCCCTCTAATTTTGTTTCCCCTACTGAGCAGAGCAGTTCACATCCTGAGCAGAACATAACTGCTGTAATTTTGAAATGGGAAATGGGCAGTGCAAGACCCTGTGCAGCTCCGGACTGCTGCTGAGCGGGGCTTCCTGTGTTCATGAGTGGCCGCTCATACCCACAGCTTAGAGGGAACACTGAGTGGAACTGATAAAACTTATAAACTCCACAATCCATACAATCACCAAAGAGAAAATAACTGTACATTGCCAGGGGGTGGCAAGAAATAGTAAGAGGAAAAACAAGGCATATGTGTGTCCTATGCACAGAACTGCATTCCTCCCTCTCCCTCTCCCCCCCCCCCACACACTTTCTTGTCAGTGGCCAATGAGCCACTCAGTTTTATGAATGGAAAGATGGAAAGCGCCATCAAGTCACAACAGACTTCCCCTGACCCTACAGGATTTTCAAAGCAAAAGATGAACAGTGGTGGTTTGCCACTGCCTGCCTTTGCACAGTGACCCTGGGCATCCTTAGTGATCGCCCATCCAAGTACTAATCAGGGCCAACCCTGCTTAGTTTCTGATGAGATCAGATGAGCCCAGATTATCCAGGTCAGGGACAATTTTATGACTAGGGTACATGTTCTTGCTCCACCACAAGAATTCCCAAGTGCTTTGGAAGCCCATTCCTTATATAAGAGAAAGTAGTTACTTTAGTGTATTAAGCCCTGATATTATGAAAGCCTCCATATGGGGCGGGGGCAAGGGGGGGGAGTAATTGCATGTTAAAAGATAGGACAAAAACATTATAATTAAAATAAGGGATGTATTCAGGCCCAAGAGGCCTACCTGTCATCTGCCCCAGGTGACTGCTGGTCCTTGGGGGGAGCAAGGTATGTTCCAAAATGTAAACCAAACTGTCAGTGTGAGTATGATATCATATATTTAATATTGCTCCATACCTTGCAAATAAGTACGCTCAATGTGGGATGTCTGTAGATTGAATCTTTTTGGAAATGGTTCACTTGCTGCCCACAAGCTGTACAGCTCACAATCCCATGCAACCCTTCCTCTGCAATAAAAAAGCAAGCATTATTTTTTTCCTACACAATGCTTTTTCTCTTATCTAATTTACTTTACATATTCAAAACAGCAATGGCATTTCACATCATTAACAGAACTATTTTATAAAAGCTAGAGAAAAAGGTTGAGTTCATTTATCTTTTCCCTTAACACTAGCTCTCTCTCTCTCTCTCACACACACACACAAGTTAATCATTCATAACCTGAAAGATTAATAAAAATATTCCACCCCTCACATACAAAGACCTTAAGCTTCTCAAATAAGAATGTGCCTCACAATAAAATACCTAAAGTATTTGTGCTTCAAGGTTCAGCACAATCTATTTAACAGCACACAGGAAGTTACGCTTGCTCAGCTGACTGCGGAATTGCTACCTAAATTTGCAATTTTTTAAAAAAAAGCTTGTAAGATTTAATTCACCCAAGCTTGTCTCACTATGAAGTCTTATCAAGTTGCTGAATGTTGCAACTGAGAGAAGTAGAAGGGTCACCCATTTATCTATAGTCAAATCACAATTAAGTTTCCAGGGCTTGTGCCCCTGCACCATAGCGGCATCCTGTGCATGGACAATTATGCAGATAGTACTTCTCCTTCACAAGGATACTGCAAGTTGCATTCTCCCCTTGCTATGACAAATCACTAATGCAACACTATGCCTGTAAACCACAAGTGGAGCTGCTTCGATGGCTTTTTGAATATTATGCAAACAGGACCACCAACTATCCTAAAAGGTCAACAGAAACTCACTTAAATTTCAGAAGAATTTTTCCCCCCGTATAGTCAAAAGGAAATTGAAAGGGAGGATAAGGGTGGTCAAATCCCTTCAGGATTCCTGGAAATTAAAATCCACTATAATGGAAGCTCAGTTCATGAAGAGTAGCACCAAATCTAAAATTATGCAAATTCAGGAAAACTTTAAAGGTTTAAAGGTAAAGGTTTCCCTTGCTTGGAAGCCAGTCAAATTCGACTCTAGGGGGTGGTGCTCATCTCCGTTTCCAAGCCAAAGAGCCAGCGCTGTCCAAAGTCTTTTTCTGTGGTCATGTGGCCGGCATGACTAAACACTGAGGCACACGGAACCCTGTTACCTTCCCACCAAAGTGGTACCTATTTATCTACTTGCAATTTCTTGCTTTCGAACTGCTAAGTTCGAAGGAGCTGTGGACTAGAGATGGGAGCTCACTCCATCACACAGCACTAGGGTCTCGAAGTGCTGAGCTACCAGCCTTCTGGTCTACAGCTCAACGTCTTAACCTCTGAGCCACCAAGGCTCTCCTCAGGGAAACCTTAAGAGCCCTTAAATGGCAAGGTGGCTTCCTTTAAAATGTGAAAGCTTTGCCCAAATCTGGAAAGCATGGACCTGGACTTACTGGGCAGTTCAGTTTGGTGAGCCTGCAGGGGCGAAAGGAGGAGATGTGACTGCTTGCTTTGTGCAGCATAGCGGGCCACACCCGGAAGGCTGCCATGGCAACACAGCCTCCCTTCTCCTTCCCTCCAGCCTGGCTCATCAGGTATGGCCTGATATGGATGGGGGGGGGGGGGAGCTAGCAGTTGGGATTCAGCGGCCCCTACTGCGCTGCCTCAGGTGAGCTGGGGTAGGTTTGCTCATCGCCCTGCAGGTGGGTCAATCAATGCCCTCGATCCATTTGCCCCATGCTGTGCCAAGGCTCTTTCAGCTCTAAATAAATGTTGTGGCCAGTTTCAACCCATTGTAAGTTGTCTGTATTATTCACATGGGGGGGGGGGGGCGTTGCCCATGCCCTGCCTCTCCCTTCAGAGCTGGACCCGCAAATAAATAGAAGCTCACATTTCTAGCAAAACAAATATAGGTTAGTGAGGTGAGTGAAATGAGAACACAAGGACCAATATTTCTAAAAACAGTAGAACATACATAGATTAGAAACCAGTTAAATGACAGGAAGCAGAGAACAGAAATAAATAGGACGTTCTCCCAATGGAAGTAAGTAAATTGTAGAGTTCTACTGGAACTAGTGCTATTTATCACAAATGTTCTGGAATTGGTGGTAAGCAGAGAACTGGCCAAGTTTGCAGATGACACCCACATCATTCAAGATGGTGAAAAGCAAAATGAATTGTTAGGAGCTTCGAAAAGCTCTCTCCAACTACATTGCCAATGAGGTTGAATGGTAACATAAAGTGATGCAGATAGATAAATATATGCTGGTGGGTTCTGAACTGTTGATGGCTTAGCGGGAAAGGGATCTTGGCACTGTGGTAGAAAGATCAATGGAAATGTTTACTCAGTGTACAGCACTCAGTGAAAAAAGCAAACACTATGCTAGGGATTGTTGAGAAGGGGTTGAAAACAAGCCAGCCAGTATTACAATGCTCTTGCCTAAATGTACAATGCAACACAACTGGAATATTGTATACCATTTTAGACCCGTTAGGACAAGAAGAATACCGTAGCCCTAGAAAAACAAATTCAGACAAGGGAAAGCAAAATAATCAAGGAGTTGGAGCACCATCCCTATGAGGAAAAGATGAAGAGGGGTTTTTTAACTAAAGGCTTAAAGGGCAACACAATAGAAGTTTATAAAATTATGCATAAGGGAGAGAGAGTAGTTAGAGAATATTCTCCCTTTCCCACAATACTAGAACTTCTAGTCACCTAATGAAAGTGATGGGTAGTAGTACAGTCAGAACAGGAAAAAAGTAGAATGCCTTTACTCAGAGAGGGACAGGTGTGCAGAATCTGCTGCAGTGGGATATGGTGATGGTCACTAGCTTAGCTGGCTTTAGAAGAATATAAAAGTTCGTGGAGAACGGAACCATCAATGGTTATCAGCTACAATGTCTAGCTGGAACCTCCACATCCAGAGACAATAACCATCTAAGCATCAGCACAGGAAGGAGATAACAACAGGAAGTGGTGTTATGTTTCTATCCTTTACTTGTAGGCCTTCCGGAGGCATCTGGTTAGTGTTAAACAGAATGCTGGACTATATAAAACAGCACAGGTACTTTTACATTGGGGGGGGGGAGGAAATGGACTGAAAACTCTTCCAGTCTCAGACGTATACACAGTATGCTGCTGCGTAAGAACAGCCCTCAGAGAACGGGTCATCTTGTTTAGAATTCTGTTTCCAGCAGCGGCAAGTCAGATGCCTCTAAGAAGTTTACAATCTCATCAACACTGCTATTCCCTCATTAACATTGCTAAATACTTTCAGGAGGATAGTCATTTTGGTCTGAGGCAACAGAGCACAGTTTAGTCCAGTGGCACCTTAAAGACCAACAAAGTTTAATTTTGGGTATAAGCTTTTGTGTGCATGCGCATCAAAGTTTATACCCAGAATTAAACTTTGTCAGTCTTAAAGGTTCCACTGGACTCAAATTTTGCTCTATTTCTTCATATTGACATTCTTTGTAGCTGTCATGCCATATAACTATTGACAGACCTATACCTCACTGAATTTATCTAATCCTTCTTATGGTAGTGAATTCCATAATTATAATTTAATTGAAAAAGTGCCTGCCTGGAAGCTGCTGCCAATTGATGAATGGCATCCGGGCTGCTGGTTGACATTGACAGAGAGGTAGTTGAGAAGCAACTGACTGCACTGAATGAGTACAAATCCCCTGGGCCAAATGGTATGCACCCAAGAGTGCTCAAATAACTTCCTAGAGAACTTGCAGAACCTTTGTTCATCATCCTCCAGACCTCTTGGAGAATGGGAGACGTGCCACAAGACTCGGGAGGGCAGATGTTATCCCAATTTTCAACAAAGGGAGGAGGGATAACGCAGGAAACCACAGGCCAGCCAGTCTGACCTCTGTCCCAGGGAAGATACTGGAGCAGATTTTAAAGGGATCAATCTGCGAGCATCTTAAAGACAACTTGGTGATCTGGGGAAATCAGCACGGATCTGTCTCCAATGGGTCCTGCCAGACCAACCACATTTCCTTCTTTGATTGAGTGATGAGCTTACTGGATTGAGGGAATGCTGTTGATGTTGTTTACCTGGATTTCAGTGAAGCCTTTGACAGGGTTCTCCATGATGTTTTGATGGGTAAACTAGAGGACTGTGGACTGGACTTTAGGATAGTTCGATGGATAGGGAACTGGTTGGAGAACCACACTCAAAAGAGTAGTTGTCAATGGCATTTCATCTGAATGGAGAGAAGTGTCCAGTGGGGTGCCACAGGGCTCAGTTCTGGGCCCAGCACTTTTCAATATTTTTATCAATGATCTGGATGAAGGTGTGGAAGCGCTTCTTATTAAATTTGCAGATAACACCAAATTGGGAGGAACAGGGAACGCACCAGAAGAGAGAGATAGAATTCAACAAGATCTGAGAAAACTGGCAAAGTAGGAGGATGTGAACAAGAAGCAATTTAACAAGGATAAGTGCTGAGTTCTACATCTGGGTAATAAAAATGAGGAACACGCATACTGGATGGGGGACATACTTCTGGGTAGCAGCGTGTGTGAACAAGATCTTGGGGTACGGGTGGACCGAAAGTTAAATATGAGCAGCTATTGTGATGTGGTGAGAAAAAAGGCTAATGCAATCTTGGGGTGTATCAACAGAGGCATAACATACAAATTGCAAGATGTCATAGTCCCACTGTACACTGCATTGGTCAGGCCGCACCTGGAGAATTGTGTGCAGCTGGAGGCCTCACTTCAAAAAGGATGTGGATAGAATGAAGCGGGTACAGAGGAGAGTGACAAGGATGATTGGGGGCCTGGAGACTAAGCACTATGAGGAAAGGCTGAGGGACTTGGGAATGTTTAGTCTGGAGAAGAAGAGGTTGAGGGGGGACATGATTACTCTCTTTAAGTATCTGAAGGGCTGTCACTTAGAAGAAGGGAGGGAGCTGCTCCTGTTGGCAGCAGAGGATAGGACTCGCAAAAATGGGTTTAAATTAAGGGTGGGAAGGTACTAGCTGGATATTAAAAAAAACTTTTTTACAGTAAACGTTGTGCAACAGTGGAATCAGCGGCTTAGGGAGGTGGTAAGCTCCCTCTCACCGGCAGTCTTTAAGCAGAGGCTGGACAAATACTTGTCAGGGATGCTCTAGGCTGATACTGCATTGAGCAGGGGGTTGGACTAGATGGCCTGTATGGCCCCTTCCAACTCTGTGATTCTATGATTCTATGACTTCCTAACTGAAGATTATATAACGAAAAACAGAGGAAGAAAATCTCAACCTATACGCTGAGTCTGCACCATTCTGCATTTTCTAAATATGTCCTGCCCAAAATGCAGGAGGAGCATTAAATAAATTCATCAGATGAATGATACTGTCCCTAGTGAACGGAGCAACAGAATCACATTCCAGGAATAGACAAGTAATGTATACTTTCTAAAAATAAAATAGCCATAATGGAACAATTTAAGCATATCATAAAACCTGATGTATGTTGCATTTACCTCCACGTTTTTTTGGAATTTCAGATTTCACTCTAGAAGTATTTCTGTTTCTAAATTCAGGTCCTTTAAAATCATCTTTGTCTTCATTAAGCACTGGCTCTGGCTGTACTACTACTGTACCTAAAAAGATGACAGTTAAAAAATTATGCATAAAAATGCAGAAACCCAGGATCAAAATCTAGCTGTAAACGCAGAAAAACACCAAAGGAAATGCTATAGATTCAGCAGGGCTTTCATATGTGTTAATGCAGAAGTAGTCAGTGCCTGGTGTTAGGAACTGCTTTATTCTTCAAACAGAGGGCTGGAAGCATACAGATTATTAAAGTTGGCACCACCACATATCTAGGGTACGTTACAGCATGTTGCATATAGAAGTTGGGAGAAGGGAAGTTCCCTCTTCCCTAAGGACTTTTCTTCAACATTTCATACAAGGAAAAAAAACAGAATTTGAGGGAAAACAAAAAAAAATCTATGAAATGCTTCGCTTTTGGAAAGGGCAAAATATAAAAAAATGAAAAGATCTGCAGCCCACTAAAACTAGAAAAAAGACACACAAAGAAGTGGAGGAAAAATGGGTGCAAATAATCTATTTTCAAAAAGCAAGGTTTCATGAGCTTTAATGAACAAACAGCAATACCTTAAAGTGAAAAATAAAGCAAAAGACTCCTCACATTAGAATATGTTGTATGGTTATTTTGTGACAATGGACCACTGAGGAAGACGCTGTTGAAACATGTTTACTCCTTTGTTTCAATCCAGCCCAAGGAGTGTTTTATGTATTTTACTGACTTTGAGGTATTGCTTTTTGTTTATTAAAGTTTACATATCATAGCTTTTTAAGGACAGATTTTCTTACATTTATTTTTCCTCAACTCTTTTTAAAATAACTTTTATGACAAGTTTTACTCACTCAAAATGGTTTTGAGATCTGTATAGTATGTAAGCCTGTATGGATAGTAAAAGCCTATTCAAACGTTTTTATTCCATGCATGGCTTCCTCAGCACACCAACAATGCAAGGTCGTGAGAGAGTGACAAGCATCTCCCCAGTCCTAATTCAACCATCTAGTTCAGGGCTCCCCCTTGGCACTACTTAGACGTTTATGAAGAACGTGACCCGCCACAAAACAGCTCCATTGATGCCAAGGCTGATCATTAAAAATTTGGAGATTGTAGGCAGCTGTTTCTGAACAGGCACTCCTTGCCCCCGCGTTCTTCTGAAGCACCTCCTCCTACAATGAGGTAGAGGAAAACCTAAACTGTCTCTGAGAAAGAAGCAGGACGTGGGTGGTTAGGAAACTGTCAAATGCAAAATGTATTTAAAGATAAGTGTATAGTTTAGTTATCAAATACACTGACCAAAATCAAAAGGGTTTTATTGGGAAAAGGTGTATGTCACGTAATACTGAGGGGCTGCTGATTTATAAAGCAAACTGCATCTCATATTACAGACAAGACGATGCTGATATTTCTTTATGCTCAAACAGACCTTGAACAGGATAGAACAGCAGTGTCTAGCAAGAGTATTAAAGGAATTTAATCTTGTGGTAAATTTAAAAGCTGGACTGCCCTCATGTATGAACATCCATCAGCAAGGGCGGTTGTTAACAGTGTTGTCTCCGGAAAGTCTTCTTCATAGTGAATGCATCAGGGCTGTCAACTTTCTCCACGTTTATTCATTTTGGCAACAGAACTCCTTGAGATTGCTATCTTTCCTTATATATAACTGAGTAGCAGGGTGGCACTTTCTGAACATTCCACACACTCCTAAATCAGTTGGCTCCATGATGTGTCACTCAGAAGCTATCCACTGGCTGCATTGCCTGAGTCCTGCCTACAGTGTGCTCCATCAGCCATTGGCCCGTCAGCTGCCATTCAAGAGTACTCGTGTGCCATGGGCCGGGTGCTGGGTCTGCTCCTCGTCCCCACCCACTCCAGTCACTGTTCCCTGTCAGAATACGCTCTCTCTCCTGAGGAAGACACTTTGCCTGCTTGGCTCCTCTGTGGGACTAACTTCTCCCTCAGTGGCTGTTGGTAGGCAACCAAGCTTGGTACTCTCAGTAAAAGGCCCTTTCCGCACATATTTTGGCCTTTGGGAGAAAACTCATTGGGGCCAGTCCTGACTAGGTTTGCCAGCTCCAGGTAGGGAGATTCCTGGAGATTTTCTGGTAGAGTCTATGGAAGCCAGGGTTTGGGGAGGGGAGAGGCCTCAGCTGAACAGAATGCCATAGAGCCCACCTTCCAAAGCAGTCATTTTCTCCAGGGGGGAGAGATCTGTTGCTGGAGTTCAGTTGTGATACCTGGTGATCTTCAGGCTCCACGTGAAGGTTGGCTACCCTAGGCGTAGCAGTCAGTGCTTTAGAGCAGGGTCTGCTAGACCCAGGTTCTTGCTGTGGAAGCTGACTGGGTGATTTTCAACTAGTCACAGACTTTCAGCCTAACCTACCTCACAGAGTTGTTGTGCAAATCAAAAGGGAGAGAGGAGAATAATGTAAGCTGCTTTGGTCCCCATTGCAGAGAAAGACTACTTTTCCTCCTGGGGAACCATTGTTGCCAATCTCCAGGTGAGGGCTGAAAATCACTCAGAATTACAACTGCTCTCCAGATGGGAGAGATCAGTTCCCCTGGAGAAAATGGTGGACTGTGTCCTTATACCCTGCTGAGATGACAGCCAATGACAGCCAATGTGATGTGGCAGCCAGGGCTTTAGAGCACAGTAGAAGCTGCAGGTGGGGGAAAGACAGAAAGCTGAAGAATAAAGGGGAAATAAAGGTAGGTTGATGATTGGCTGGGAAGGAGATAAGATTGCCAACTCCAGGTGGGACATTCCTGGAAATTTGAGGGACGGAGCCTGGAGAGGGTGAGGTTTGAGGAGGGGTGGGACCTCAGACAGGTACAATGCCATAGACTCTACTCTTCAAACCAGCCATTCCCTCCTGGGGAACTACTGTTGCAAATCTCCAGGTGAAGGCTGGAGATCACTCAGAATTATGACTGCACTCCAGGAGGGAGGGCGGAGGAGATGGAAAGCTGAAATCAAAGGGGCAGATAACAACAGGTTGATGCTTAGCTGGGAAGGATAGGGTTACCAACTCCAGGTTGGGAAATTCCCAGAGATTTGAGAGGTGGAGCCTGGAGAGGGTGAAGTTTGAGGAGGGGTGGGACATCAGACAGGTACAATGCCATAGATTTCACCCTCCAAACCAGCCAGTTCATCCTGGGGAAGCATTGTTGCCAATCTCCAGGTGAGGGCTGGAAATCACTCAAAATTACAACTGCTCTTCAGGTAGCAGAGATCAACCATTGGTACTTACCGTGAGGGGTCCTTCTCCTATGAGGTCAGGAGGACATCTCCTTGGGTTATTCCCACCATGCCTTTAAGGAGGCAGGAAATTGTTTTTTCCCCTTCCTGTTGGTGCCTTCGAAATAGCCCCTCCTCCAGTTCTGGGACTCTGAAAGCAGTGCTTGCAGACTAAACCGAATGGCCTTGCCCTGGAAAACATAACTTTAACAATAACTGCAACTTGTCAACTGAACTGTGCAGAATAACTGGGTAGTAATTATAGAGAAGGAGAAGAACAGCAGAGAAAGGTAAGAGAAAGATGACAATGGGAGAGCTGAGATGTCCTCCTGACCTCATAGGAAAAAGACCCCTCACAGTAAGTACCAATGGTTATTCTCCCTATGAGGTGGAGGACATCTCCTTGGGACCTCCCAGAGCAGTCGGGTGGGTCGTCATCTTCCTCCAACGTTGTGACATACTGAAAGATTCTTCTCCCAAACGCCGCATCCGGTGATGTGATCGTGTTAATTCTGTAGTGCCACACAAAGGTGGAAATGGAAGACCAGGTAGCTGCCCTACACACCTCCTCCACAGAGGCTCTGTTAGCGAACGCTGCATTGATTGCAGCACTGTGCAGAGAATGGGCCATGATGCCTCCGGGAACCTCTTGCCCCGCCGCCTTGTAAGCCTCTGTGATGCAGCCCTTCAGGACTGAACTGATTGCTGACTTGGACATCCTATGATCCTTACATGGCGGAGAAATGCTAATGAACAAGGATTCCGTCTTTCTCCAAGATTCTGTCTGCTTAATGAAGATCTTGGGGCCCTCTTAATATCCAGGGTGTGCCACCCCAACTCCTTAGGATGCTTGGGGTGAGGGCAGAAGGTCAGCAGACAGATCTCCTGTGAACGATGAAAGGTGGAAGAAACCTTTGGCTGAAACATCAGGTCAATACATAGGACCACTTGTCCTTGTGAAAGACGCAGAGAGATTATTTGACTGACAGCGTCCCGAGCTCGAACACCCTCCTGGCGGAGGTGATGGCAACCAGAAACAATGCCTTCATTCTCAACCACCTCAGCCCAACCTCTCGGAGGGGCTCAAAGGGGGCTCTGGTGAGCGCCTGCAGAACAGAGTTCAGCCTCCCAGTCAGGAAATGGTGTACTAGTGGTGGCGATTTCATCGTGATTCCCTGTAACAAAAGTTGAATATGAGGATGCTTGTTAATCTTGAACCCCCCTGAGGAGGGGAGGACAGTGACTAAGGATGCTAACTGTCTCCGCAGGGTAGAGGCCTTGAGACTGGTGTCTAGGCTCTCCTGCAGGAAAGAAAGGACTGATGCTATGGAAGGTGACCAGGGATCCTCCTTCTTACATCTACACCATTGCATGAACGCCTTCCAAGTAGTGTTGTATATGCGAACTGTGGACTGCCATCTGGAAGCAAGGATGATGTCCAGGACCTGCGTGAAATATCCTAGCTGAACTCCGTTCAATCTCCAGGTGGTCAAACACAGCCAGTCCAGATCTGGATGCCACACTAGACCCTGAGTCAGCATGTCCGGGATCACCAGGAGTATCAGAGGTGGAAGAGTTGCCATCTCCTGCAATGCTGAGAACCATGGACGGCGAGCCCCGTGTGGAGCCACTAGGATGACCTCTGCCCTAAACTCTCATATCCTGCAGATGGAGGTCCTTTGGAGATCAGAACGAACGGTGGAAACACAAAAAAGGAGGCCCTGAGGCATGTTGTTGTGAGCGCGTCCGTCACCTCTGTCTGCGGATGGTGAAACCTGGGGAAGAATTGAGGCAACTTGCGATTCACTGGCAACGCAGACAAGTCCACTGACGGCAGGCCAAAGCGGTGCATGATCATGTCAAAGAGCCGAGGGTGGAGAGCCCATTCTCCCTCCTGAATGGTCTCCCTGCTGAGCCAGTCCGCCTGGACATTCTCGATCCCCTTTATGTTTTCTGCCCTTACGGAGGCTTACAAAGGCTAGGTGCCTCTCCTCCCAGAAAGAATCTTCATTGCTTCTCTGTGCAACTGTGGGGAACAAGATCCCCCCTGCTTGTTGATATACACCTTGGCAGAAATGTTGTCCCTCCTCACCAAGACATGTTGGTTGTTCAGGAGGGGGGTGAAATGAATCAAGGCTAGCTGGATCGCCCTGAGCTCTAAGAGGTTCATGGGTAACTTCGATTTGTTCGGAAGCCAGATCCCCTGGAGTCGCCCACCAGCCCTGCAGACTTGCGTCCGTGAAGAGCTCCCTGGTGTGGCCTACATAGTAGTCCTTGCTTGTTAGCAGGCTGGCTGTGTCCACCCACCAGAGGAGACTCCTCTTGACTCTGTAAGGAACCCAAAGGGCGACGCACTACTACTCCATAATGAGAAGCTGATAAGGGCAAAGAAAAACCTGCAGGGGTCTGGCATGCAGACGAGCCCATTGTATCATGTCTATGCTGGCTATCAGAAGTCCTGGTCAGTTCAGAGAGAGATGAAGATCTGCTACGGAATAATAGAGAAGCCAAGTCCTTGAGCTTCGTGGCCTTGGATGTCGGAAGGAAAAGACCATTGTGCGTTGTGTTGATCACTGCTCCCAAGTGCTCGATCCATTGCATTGGCAGGTGGGAACTCTTGTCAAAGTTGATCCAGAACCCATGCTTCTGGAGACAGTGGATTGTTCTGCTGGTGTTCCTGACAGACTCCGCTTGCATGCTGGCCCGCACCCAAAGGTCGTCCAGGTACAGGTGCACCTGCATCCTCTGATTCCTGAGATGCACAACGGGGTTGATAATCAGCTTGAAAAAGAGTCAGGGAGCCATGGAGAGCCCAAAGGCAAGGGCTCTGTACTGGAAGTGCCAGTTGTACTCACAAAAACGAAGAAACTGCTTGTGAGCCAGATGTATCAACACATGGAGGTACGCTTTCATGAGATCTAAGGAGGTCAAGAACTCGTCCGGAGACAGCAAGCCAGCAATGGCCTTTAGAGTCTCCATGCGAAAATGTCCCAGCCTGATGAATCTGTTCAGAAACTTGAGATCCAAAGTTGCTCTCCAGTCTCCGTTCCTCTTGGGTACCATGAACAGAATGGAATAGACTCCCCGGTCCCACTCACCGACAGGAACTGGTTCTATTGTGTTGATCTCTAGTAGGTGTTGACGATGGCCTTCTTGATCTGGGGTTTGCTTGCAAGTGATTTGAGAAATCTCTCTGGTGGATGGTGTAGAAACTATCGTGTATCCGTGGGACACGACCTCCCTTGCCCAGGTGTCCACCTGAGCCACTCTCCAGGCCTCTGCAAAATGTAGAAGACGTGCCCCCACCAGAAGGGATGAGTGGACTTGGGGTCCTGTGGACCCCAAGCCTGTGTGGACTTGGGGTCCTGGGTTCTTCTGCTCTTCTTGTTGAGTGCTGACCTGTTGAACCTAGGTGTATAGGGGCCACGTTTGCTGGCTGGCTGGCTTGGACGTGTCCCACTGGATCTTTTTAACATCCTGGCGGAACCACGGTAAGAAGTGTTGGGTACGAAAGGACTGGTTGTTTTGCCTATCCGAGCATCTGAGGCCGCCAAAAGGTGGGGAGGGCAGGATATAAATTGAATAAATAAATATATAAATAAATATCAAGATGCTATTGAGTGCTTCTCCGAAGAGGCGATCCCCTTGGAAGAGATGAGCCATCACAATGGATTTGGTTAAGGCATCCACTGGCCATGCCTGCAACCAAAGGCACTGTCTTGCCACTGCCGTGGATGCCATGGCTCTTGACGCAATAAAATAATGACCAAGGTGGTATCGGCAGAGATGGAGTTGGCCTTGAGAACGCCAGAGGCTCCTTTCAGCAGACTGCGGCAGTTTTCCAGAAGAAGTCGAATTAACTTGCGCATCCACACAATGGTGGCTCTGGAAGCAATGGAGGCCATAGACACTGCCCTCACGATCATGGCTATGGCCTCATGGATCCTCCTGAGGGTTGCCTCCGCCTTCTTATCTGTGGGGTCCTTGATGGAACTGTCGCCATCTTCAGATACTAGCCCAGAGAACTGGAGTGCAGCTACCGGGCCCTCCACTGGAGACACCTGCAACAACTCATTAGCATAGTTAGGCAGAGCATACAATTTTTTGGCAAGTGCAGGAAACTGTTTGTTAACCATGGGTCTGTCCCATTCAGCTCTGAGTTGACGTTCAAAGTACTCAGGAAAAGGGACCACCTACTCTGTATATCCCTCTGGAGGGAAAACTCATAATTGCCCCCTGACTTAGAATTGAATTTGGCCCTGGCCACCTTCTGGTACTCTGAGGGCAGCAGATCATGGATCTTAAGAGCCTTAATGGCCTTGGTCAGAAAGTATTGATAGTCCTCTGGTTTAAATAATCGACTGGACTGCTCAGGGAGTTTGAACTCCTCCTCCTCAGACAAAAACTCTCCCTCTTCTCTATCATCTATAGAAGAGGCAGTGGACTCCACCTCCTCCCACCCCTTATCACCTCTGTGTCTGTCCTGGATAGGGGGTGCTTTTTTGGGCTGCCTTGGTCGGCCAACTGGAGAGAGAGGAAAACATGGACCCTGGAGAAGAGGAATTTCGTTGGGCAGGGATCTTTGGTCTGGGCTGGAGCAGGGGGATCTCCTGGTGAATGGTCTGACGAATTACAGCCATTAAGTCAGAGGGCTGGATCAGAGGCCCTTTGTCTGATTGCTTACCCCTCTGCATGGCAGCTCCAGACGCCAGCTTCTGGAGATCCAGGGAGGCAATGGGGCAAGCTCCCTTAGCCCCCGCAGGTCCCGAAATGGCCTCCTGGAGGGTGCCAGGGCTTAAAGCTGGACCCTCAAAATGGCTACCGGTGGCCCAAAGACGCACTGCTGAAATGGCGGGCTCTTCTTCTGCTGGCTGCCAGTGGCACTTATGGGCACGCTGTGCCGCTGCTGGGTCTGTCAGGCTCGGCAGGAGAACGCGATCTAGCCGCGAAAGCAGATCGGCCCCATCAAAACTTTGCGCGATTGCCGGCTTTGCGGCATGCACCTCTCCATCACCCAAGGAGAAGCCCTCGGAAAGTTCTGTTGCCGCCATGCCGCAGCGGTTGAAGACTCTGTCTTCGGGTCCTAGAGACCCCTTCAAACTTCGATCCCCGCTCGAAGCAGTCAAAAAGAGGAGAAAATAGAAGGAGAAAGAAAAAGAAAAAGGGCAAGGAAGAAGGGGAACAGAGAAAGTGAGACTACAGCTAAAAGACAAGCAAGGCTTTTCTGCTGCTACTCCCTACTGAGCCAGGAATAGAACTGGAGGAGGGGCTATTCCAAAGGCACCAACAGGGAGGGGGAAAAACAATTTCCTGCCTCCCTAAAGGTATGGTGGGAATAACCCAAGGAGATGTCCTCCACCTCTAAGGGAGAACAGTTCCTCTGGAGAAAATGGTGGACTCTGTCATTACACCCTGCTGAGGTCGCCACAGCAAATTGACGCTGAGTGCTTAAGGCCTTGGCACTCTCCCAGAGCCTCTTTCTAGAGCCCATTGTATGTATTTCCACAACGAGCCTTATTCCTAGTTTAGAATAATAACAAAAATACACACACAGCCTTACTTTTGGAAATCAAATATCAAAAATATACTTATGTGTGGATGATGTTGCTTTTACGATAACTAAACCAAGAGAGTCAGTAAAAATTAAGAAATCTGATTATCCATTTTGGGTTTTTCCTGGTTATAAGGTGACCCTAATGAAGTCTGGATCTTTATGCTTTAATATGTCCTGAGTATGTAAGAAAACTGTAACAAACTCTGTTCCACCCTTTTGATAAGTCAGCCAGTTAAGTATCTGTATAACATAGATATTTACGTTCCATTAGACCTGCTTCCTTTTGCCCAATATCTTATTGCAACTGTAAAAGAGTAGAATAACTAGCTATATTCATCCCTTCCTCACCCTTCAGTGACAGCCAATAAAAAATAAAGTTAGGCCATTACAGCAGGCAGATCTAAGTAAGGCAGGAATTAAATGTCATGGGAGACGTGCAGCTGATGACAAGCAAAGCTGCCCCGTCTCTTCATTCTCCCTCACCCATCAACCAACCCAAGAAAGTTAGTAATACAAAATTACATCACTCAACTGCAAGTTTTCTTGCTCCATTCAACTCCATTAGCTGATGATGGTGATGACTGTATGGCATTATGTATAGTATAGCCAGGAGATCCTAAGCTGTCTGGCAGCCAGAACTTCTAACTCTTTTAGCATTATGCAACACTAGGTGGCGAGCTAGACTTGTTTTTAAGTCAAGAGATGTTTCAGAGGTGGTTTGCCATTGCCTGCCTCTGGTATTCCTTGGAGGTTGTCCTTCCAAATACTAGCCAAGGACGACCCTGCTTAGCTTCTGAGATCTGACGAGATTTGGCTAGCCTGGGCTATCCAAGCCAGAGTCACAGTCGTCAGTCAGTTTGTACCCAGTGACAACACAGATTCCACAGAGAAGCAGCTACCTGCAGCTGGTCCTCAGCCAGTAATTGAACAACTGGCTGCAGCTGGCTCTGAGCATGTTCCTTTCTAAGCTGTGGAGTCTTGTAAGCAAAAATTCTACTGGGATTAAAGTTGTGAGCGAGTGATTTGGCTACTGCACAGATTAGTTTGCTCTGGAGCCATCCTTCCTGAGCTAAGATAAAAATGTGTGAGCCAGAGGCTAAAAAACTGTGAGCTAGCTCACACTAACTCAGCTTAGAGGGAACACTGCCAGGAGGAGTGCAAGAGATCAGGTTACCACCTGATCAGAAGTCACAGCCTACAGCTGAAACCAAACCAACACCTTGTAGCTCTGAAGCAGTTAACAAGGCTTCAGAAGCTATTCCCAGTCACCTAGTTTACCCAGACCCCTGCAGCGCCGAGTTGCAGGAAAAGAAAAGGAGTGCAAGACTCATGGCCCAACATCAACGGTCAACTGACAAGGTGGATGAGTAGTTTCAGGATGACTGACTGACAAGGAATTGGCAGCAAGTGTAGCTTGTTAAGACTTGGCTATAAAATCAGCAGTTTTGTGGACACAAGAAGTACACACTGCTACTAAACCATTGACCTTGCTGTTACCAGACCACTGGAACCTTGACCCCTGGACTGGACCTATCAGGTTTTGTGGAACCCTTGACCCTGGACTGGACTTGCCGCCTGCATTCCTTGACGCTAGACTGGACCTGGAATACCTGCTCTCTGGAACCCGACTTTTGGACTGGATCCTACTTACTCTCTGCAACCTTGCCTGTGACTTGCCCTGCTGAACTGCATCAGTACAGCCACTCCATTACCTGCCACTTAAGGATGGGAGGAAGAAGAGAATCTTCACAAACTGAGACACTGCCAGGAAAGGGAGGGGGACAGATGTTGACTGCAACAGCCAGGCATCTCCCATAAAATATACTCTCACCCTTAAACCGGCTTTATTAGCTCTTTGCCAAGCTTTTTTTGGGTTACCTGCCTCAACTCTACTGAAATATACATAAAATCAAATGAAATTAACAAAATTTTGAATTTGGAATGCTAGATTGGAATGTATTTCTCTGATCAGGGGACAGGGGAGATAACCCTACACAGCCAATTGCCCCACTTCAAAGAAGAAAATGCTGTAAGGTCATCTCCATGCTTGAAAGGAGAGGGATGGGTCATAATGACAGCGTCTCAGTTAATTACTCTCAGCATCTGCCTATCAATCTCCAATCCTGACATATTTATTTCCTTCACTATGTTCCCCCCAAAAAATTATACCCAAACAAATGGTGACTATATAAACTAAGCTTGTTCTTCCTGTTTGGCCACTGAATCTGTTAAACATCTTCATTATGCTGTACGCTAATTTACTGCTCACCCTCTGCCTATATGTACAGACTGGTAATTTCCATTTCATTGTAGCTGAAAAAGTGTGCATGTACACGAAACCTTATCCCTTGAATAAAACTTTGTTGGTCTTCAAGGTGCCACTGGACTCAAACTATGTATTGTACATGTTTGACTAGTATTAAGAGTGTTTTTGTTTGATATATATTACAAGTGTTTTCTTTTTTGGCTGAAGTGTTTTACTGTTTGGTTTTCATACACATGTATTCTAGTTTTTAAAAACACTGTTTTTCTACATCTTTTTTTTTGTATTTACCATCACAGCCAAGCCAGAATTTGTGCCTAAACTATCATTAAAACAACAAATGCTAGTTCAAGCAACAGCAAGAGTCTTTAGAAGTTACATTATGCCTGGCAAAAGTCTTGATGTGAACCTATACCTTTCAGGACCTGTCCCAGCCCAACCTCGACTTGGAAGAAAGAGGAAGCCTGCTTACTGGTCCATTATACCAAACACTGGTCCATTATACCAGAGGGTCCTTGTGCCCCCCAACCTCCAGGAGAAGACCCACCATCTTCTACAGGACAGCAAACTCCCATTCGAGAAACAGTGGCAGAAGCAGACCTCCATCCCCCTCAAAGTCTTATCCAGGAACAAACAAAACAGCAAGCTGGAGCCAAACCTGGAATGAAGTGAAGGAGCCTAGAACTTTGAGGCATCTCCTATTACAGCCTCATGCAGGAAGAGAGGGCTCTCTAGCTCTCTGAGGGAGCCAGGACACAACTCTGGCTACAGCAAAGGGTGACATTATACATAAGTCTTCAGCTGGGCTCTAGGTTTCAGTGGTTTACAGCTCTCCTCCCTAGCTTGAGCCAATCACAGACAACTCCTTGCAGCAAGGCTCCAGCACTATCTGATCTTGGCTTCCAGTCAGAGACCTTGTGTCTTTCCCTCTGTTTGGCTACACAGAGAAAGGAACAATACCTAAACAATTATGATGATGTACAGAGTACCTACTAGTATGAAACTTGTGAAGTATGGACATAAATAATTAAAGTAGTTCATTTCTAGCTATATCTTAGAAGGTCTAAAATTATGAATTTCAGCACAGAGTAGACACAGAAGACATACAGCTAAATTTTAGTATATGATCCAAACTAGCCAAACTGTTGTATTTCATTACATTAGACAATGGGAGAAGAGATTTAAAGAGAAAACTCTCTCCTTTACAGACTGGTGTACCAACACTTACAGGAAATGGACAAGACAGATAAGGGTAAGCCCAAGGGAAAGCCTTAATGTAAACAAGGGTCTTCTTCCAACTAGGGAATCAAAAAATGTCACACGGGGGAGTGGGAAAAGAGCAAAAACAACAGAATGTGAAATGGCTGACTGAGAATTTAAGCACCAGACTCCAAACATTAAAACAAAAACTGATGCCTCTGGGAGGAATTTATAACACTACAGAGCAGATTATAGGATAAATTAGAACTATAATTAAATTGCAACTTTATTGGCTCCCTGGTTTAGAAGCCACCCTCTCTGCAGCAACAGGCACAGCAAATATAGCAATGGAACTATGAATTAGTTTGCAAGCAGAGATACAAACTTCGTAACATCTGGAAGGACAACAACCTTAAAATTTATAAAGATAAATTTACAAGTAGGCCAACTACATAAATTCCAGTGAAGACAGATAAAATGTATGTAAGCTATAAACTCTGCTAAACTTTGTAAGACTTGCTAAACATTAGTTAATTTATGAACTTGATTCCAATCTCTCCTTATATATAATTGAGTAATGGGGTGGCACTTTCTGAACATTCCACACGCTCCTAAATCAGTTGGCTCCATGATGTGTCATTCAGAAACTATCCACTGGCTGCATTGCCTGAGTCCCACCCACAGAAGCAGCGCCCGCCAAAACTTTCCTCAGAAGACAGTTGCTTCGCTCCTGTGAGCACAGCTATTGTCTTTGCTGTCCTTGCCAGACAACACCCACCGTCTTAGCCTCCAAGCCAAGTTTGCTGAGGCAACACTTTTCAGAATGGGGAAAACCCACCAAGTAAACAGCTGTCAGCTCAAGTTATCAAAAAAAAAAGCCCGTGGATACACACACAAGCAGATAGAGAATAGGGCCAGACACAAAGAAACAGGAATGACTGACTTTTCCCTAGGGTTGCCAATCTCCAGGTGGGACATTACACCCTGCTGAGTCCTTCCACCGCCGCCCCCAAATGCTGCCCTCCACAGGATCCACCCCCCAAATCTCCAGGTATTTTCCTACTCAGAGCTGGCAACCCTTCTTTCTCCTCACTGCCTGTTGCTAGGCAACCAATCTTGGTTCTGTCAGTAAAAGGCCCTTTCCATACCTATTTTGGCCTTTGGGAGAAAACTCATTGGGGCCAGTCCTGATAGGGTTGCCAACTTTTGAGGGATGGTTTGAGGGATGGAGCCTGGAGAGGGTGAGGTTTGAGGAGGGGTGGAACCTCAGACAGGTACAATGCCATAAACGTCACCCTCCAAACCAGCCATTTCCTACTGGGGAACCATTGATGCCGATCTCCAAGTGGGGGCTAGAATTACGACTGTTCTCTAGGAGGGGGGGGGGGAGGAGATGGAAAGCTGAAACCAGAGGGGCAGATAACAAGTTGATGGTTGGCCGGGAAGGAGACAGGGTTGCCAACTCCAGGTTGGAAAATTCCTAGAGATTTGAGAGGTGGAGCCTGGAGAGGATGGAGTATGCCAACTCCAGGTGGGACATTCCTAGAGATTTGAGGGATGGAGCCTGGAGAGGGTTAGGTTTGAGGAGGGGTGGGACATCAGACAGGTACAGTGCCATAGGCTCCACCCACAAAACCAGCCAGTTCATCCTGGGGAACCACTGTTGCCAATCTCCAGGTGAGGGCTGGAGATCACTCAAAATTACAACTGCTCCTCAGGTAGCAGAGGTCAGTTCCTCTGGAGAAAATGGTGGGCTCTGTGTCATTATATCCTGCTGAGGTTGCCACAGCAAATGGACGCTGAGTGCCCAAGGCTGGGGCACTCTCCCAGTGCCTCTTTCTAGAGCCCATTGTATTTATATGTCTGCCATTTTTCTAGGAAGACTTCTTGCCTGTAAAAATTCTTGTATTGCAGATACTTAATAGCTCTTATATTGTTCATTAACTTTATGTCCCATATTGTTCTTAGCCATTCATGCTTAACTGAGTTTCTTTTTCCAGGATGGAGCAATTTGGATTCTGGCTTCTGCCAGCTTATTAACCATTAATATTCTTAAAGTACATGGTACTGCTATAGATAAGATCCCCAAACAACAAAACTTGGATCTTTGTGTATTTGCTTACCAAGTATCTTATACCCTCAAATACTGTCTCTCAGTACACTTGGATATCTGGGCTGTTCTACCAGATATGATAGAAAATGACCACTGCAATATTACATCTTCAACTTTACCTACATACAGAATTGAATAGCCACACCTATCTAACAGGAATACAGTACTGAACCAGTAACACAGCAATGTACTCGCATTGTTTTTAATCCCAACATTCACATTAAATTTATATATGACTTCATACGATTTGCACAATTTGAGTTGATATGTTGACAAATATATCCCATTTTTCAATTTAATTAACACTGATGAGACCTTCCATTAAGAGCCCACAGAATTTATTCAGTGAATTAATTTTGAAGACCTGTTCAAACTTTGTGGGTTTTCGTCTTCTCTCACTATCTATCTATCTATCTACCAATTGAACAGAGAAGAGGCTGTGGCTCACTGACAGAGCATCTGCTTGGTATGCAAAGGTCCCAGGTTCAATACCTGGCATCTCCATTTAAAAGGACCAGTCAGGGGATGATGTGAAAGACCTCTGCCTAAAACTAGGGGTGTGCAAAAAAAACCCCCCCCCAAAAGCCGGTCTTTTCGGCTTTGGGTAAATCAGACCTGAAAAATATCGGTAAATGCCAGATTCCCCCAGTCCAATACCAGTGAAGTATTGGGATTAGGGAGATATTAGGTATTGCTGATATATTCGGGTCTGATATACCCCACCAAAGGGAAAGGAGGCATGTTAAAATGCCTTCTTTCCCTCTGACAGTCCCTGCAGACTTCCTTGTCAATTTCACTCCCCACCAGTTCCCTCCCCGATATTGGGGAGGGAAAAAAGGCATTTAAACATTTAAGCAGCAGCGGAGAGGCTCAGGGAGGGAAGGAGGCATGTTTCCATGGCTGCCCTCACTTCCCCAGCCAACCTGCCACGAGGCACCTGAAGAAGGTCAGCCAGGGAACCTAGGCATGATCTCGGGAAGGGAAAAAAAGGCATTTAAACCCAATAGCTGACTGGCGGCTCAAGGTTGTTAGGTTTAACTGACACCTTGTATTCGGTGATATAGCAGAAAGAACCTGGGAAAAAGCCCAATAATATTGGTTTTTTCAGGTTCACCTATACCGGCTTATGTGATACCCGAAAAGTACCAATAGGGTATTTTCCAGGTATTTTTATCAGTTCAGCTATTGCCAAATGCACACCACTACCTGAGACCTTGGAGAGACACTGCCAGTCTGAGCAGACAATACTCGCTTTCATGGACCATGTGAACTTCCTATCCAGAACCAGGGGTCCTTTCGTAAAAAAAGAGGTGCAGGAGCTCATTAGCATAACTCATTTGCATATGCCACACCCCCTGACGTCACCGGAATGACGTCATGGGCAGTGTGTCAGAAGGCCAGACGGGAGGGAGGGAGGGGGAAGGAAGGAAGGAAAGGAACAGGAAGGAAGGTAGGTAGGTGGGGGAGAGAAAAGAAAGAAAGAAAAAAAAGGAGGGAGGGGGGAAGGAAGAAAGAAAGGAAGGAAGGATGGAGTCAGAAAGGGAAGGAAGAAAGAAAGAAAGGAACAGTAAGGTAGGTAGGTAGTTGGGGGGGAGAGAGAGAAGACAGGAAGGAAGGAAGGGGGGAGAAAGGGGGGAAGGAAGGAACAGGAAGGTAGGTAGGTAGGTGGGGGGGGAGAGAGAGAGAAGGAAGGAAGGAAGAAAGGGGGGAGAGAGGGAGGAAGGGGGGAATCAAGGAACAGGTAGGTAGGTGGGGGGAGAGAGGGCCTTTTGGAAAACCGGGGAGGACGACTCTCCCCACCGACCCAGTCAACAAACCCCATTTCTAACACACCCGTTCCAGCCGGGACCGCGGCTGCGGCTGGCTACCAAGACTCCAATGAGCCTCCCGACCCCCACAGGCACCGAGTTCGCCTTTCCAGCCGGACTCCCACAGAAACGCCCCGGGGAGGACAGGGGCAGACACGCAGAAGAGAAGGCGGGGGGGGCTCCTCTGGCTGGTTCAGGGGCTGCCTGGCCGGTGCGGCACCCCCCCATCCCCCCACCTCCGCGCATTGCCTCTCGGTCGCTTCCTCCCGGCGGGAGCCTGCCATTGCCACGCCCTCCGCCCGTCTCCAGCAGGGGCCAGGCGAGAGCGCGACACCAGCCGAGCGGAGGCGGCGAGGAAACTCCCGGCTCTTCGCCCCCGAGCTCCGTGTCTTCCGTCTCCGCAACCGCTTTCTCCAGAAGAGCCCCATCTCAGTCCTGCGCGTGGGAGGCGAGTTTTGCAAGAAGTTTTGCCGGTTTCGGAAGACACCCCCCCCCCCTTCGGTCACAGAAGCGGCTCCCCCAGCCGGCCTTTGCTGGGCTCGCCTCTCGGCCGCCTCCGGGGAAGGTGACTGGGGGCGGGAGGGGGCTCCTTTGCGGGGCCGGCGGCCAGCCGCGGCCCCGGGGAAGGTGACTGGGTGCGGGACGGGGCTCCTTGGCGGGGCCGGCGGCCAGCCGCGGCCCCAGGGAAGGTGACTGGGGACGGGACGGGGCTCCTTGGCGGGGCCGGCGGCCAGCCGCGGCCCCTTCTCTCCCGGAGCGGCGCTCCGGCTCGCTCCGGCCCCAACGGAGCCCTGTCCAGAACCAAGATCAGTTCCTCTTACTGCTGCCAGCTCCATGTTGGGAAATTCCTGGAGATCTGGGGGTGGAGCCTTGGGAGGATGAGGTTTGCGCTTGGAAGTGACCTCAACAGGGTATATAATCAACTCCACCCTTCAAAGCACCCATTTTCTCTTGGGGAACTGATCTCTGTCATCTGGAGATCAATTGTAATTCCAGATCTCCAGTCCTCACCTGGAGATTGGCAACATTAGTTCCCCTGGAGGAAATGACTGCTTTGGAGGATGGAGTCTATGGTGTTATATCTGTCTGAAGTCCCTCCCCACCTCATTCCCCAACATCCTCAGGCTCCACCCCTCAAATATCCAGGAATTTCCCAACCTGGAGTTGGCATTTCTATCTCCTTCCCACCCAACAGCCCACCTTCTTTCTCTGCCCCTCTGTCTTCAGCTTTCCATCTCCTTTCCCCCTGCAGCTCCTACTGAGGAAAACGATGGTCTTTCTCCACAACGGGGACTAAAGCAGTTTACATTATTCTCTCCTCCTTTTTATCCACACAACCCCCCTATGAGGTAGGTTAGGTAGGAAGTATGTGACTGGTCCAAAATCACCCAATGAGCTTCCAAAGTAAGATGGGGATCTAAACCTGGGTCTCGCAAACCGTACTCTGAAGCGACCATCATACTACACTGACTTTCAGAGGGTGGCTGCTGTTGAACAGTAGCAAGCAGCCAGGCCTACTTGAATCATGCAAGTCAGGTGGTATCAAGTCACTCAGAGGGTGGTACTAGGCCTGTTTGCCAGCCTCCAGGTGGGACTTGTAGATCCCTCAGAATTACAACTGAACTCTAGACAACCTACATCTGTCCCCCTAGAGAAAATGGGTGGACTCTATATATAGCCTCTCCCCTCCCCAAACTCTGCATTCCTCAGACTTCACCACCGAATCTCCAGGAATTTCCCAACCTGGAGTGGGCAATTCTAGTCCCAGGCCTGGCTTCAAAATAGACCTGGAAAGTATCCTGCCCCTTCCCCCTGCCTTTTTAGCCCAACCCCCTGCTATTTAACCATTCATACTGCAGGAGGAATCCTCCCCAATCCCACCTCCAGTTCTGCTTTTGCCCCCCCCCCCCCCCCCCCCCGTCTCTCTCTCGCTCTCTATCAGCCTGTCTATCTCTCACTGTTGACAGTGGGGCCTGGAGTAGATCCCTGAAGCAGCCATTTCAAAAGGTATGGGGGAGATTCAACCCTTTCTGAGTTTTTTGCAGGGTTTTTACTTTTTGGATTTTTCTGCAGAACCAAAGAGTCCCTTGAGCCGGTAGAAAAGCCTTTTGAGGGAGAGTATGCCCCCTATCTGCGGAAATAAGTATCTGCACATAGGGGACTGTTGGGAATTAGATTTTAATAAGACATAACATTCTTGATGCAATTGTTTTTATTAATGTGGCGTGTTAGACTGAAGTGTCTATGAACAAGTACAAAATAAAACTCAAAATTTTAGAAGTAAGCAATTTTTCAGTAATCTTTTGAACTAGTTACCTTTAGGCAAGCTTTTCATATCAACATCATTTTCTGAGTTTTCATTGGAAACATCTTGATTCAACGTTTCATCTACGGGTTGTTCATCATCTGAGCCAACATATTTTGTTACAACTGTAGGTTTCCTGCATGAGTAGCAAAAACAAGGATTTTTATAACATTGGTACATATTGCTTTAACAAGCAGACACCTTGGACCTTATGCAATACATGGTCTCTCATGATTTGTGACTGCAGCTTGAGAAAAATAAGACTAGAATCTCACACTATAACACAGGAGCAGGCAAAACTGAATTTTGAGAAGTGCAAAATGGTGAACCTTTGGAAATACAACTCCCACTTATACAATGATGGAAAAATTAAACTGAGAAAATATATATTTAAGTTATTCTTGAAAACTTAGTCTCAAAGGCAAACTGAACGTTATTAATAATTCAACATCTATATGTGCCCCCTTGTCCAGCTGGTGTGGAGTTTTAAGCTGGGGTGTCACCAGTATGCTGATGACACCCAGCTGTATATGTTGATGGGCAGCCACCCAGACACTGCTCCACAAAATCTGGCTGAGGGACCGGAGGCTGTGATGGGATGGATGAAAAACAGCCGGCTGAGACTGAAACCAACTATGACGGAGGTTTTGTGGCTGGGTGAGGGGGATTCAGGGTTGAGGAGCCAACTCTCCACTCTTGACAGTGTGCCCCTAATACTGGCATCGACTGTCAGGTGTTTGGTCATGATTCTAGATGCCTCCTTATCAATGGAAGCCCAGATCACCCATGTTGCCAAGCTGGTGTTCTTCCAGCTACACCAGGTAAGGCAACTGGTCCCTTTCCTAGCCACAGCAATCCATGCAACAGTCACCTCCAGACTGGATTACTATACTGGGCTACCCTTGAGATGGACCCGGAAACTCCAGCTAGTCCAGAATGCAGTGGGGCAGGTCCTAACTGGAACATCACAGACAACATCATGCTCTGCAAAGAACAACCTTTTGGTGATCCTCAGCCTTTTCAGCCCTGGTTCCTACCTGGCGGAACTCTCTGCCAATAACTTCCACGCCCTGCGGGACCTAATACAATTCACCAGGGCTTGCAAGGCAGAGATGTTCCAGCAGGCTTTTGGTTCTGGACAGCGATGGGGTACCATCCTATCTGGCACTCTCTTCCCCCCCGCTTCCTCTCGATCTTCCCCACAAGACAGTGATTCAACTTGAAACTTTGATGCTTTAGTGCCATCAGAGGATGTTTTAGTCGTATTTATTTAACTGTTGGAATTGTTTTACTAATTTATGAATGTTTTTATTGTTGTTCTCCACCCTGAGCCCTGTATATTCAGGGAAGGGCAGTCTATAAATTTAAATTATAAGCAAAAGAAAGAAACAAATACCATAATTAGGGCATCTATGTATTTCTGTTGCAGCACTTCATAGCACAGCTCGCATGGATCTAACGAGAAAGACAGCTGCACTAGGGATGGGCACGAACCGTATTTTTGTGGTTCGGCCTATATGAACTGGGAGGTTGGTTCACGAACTGAACCAGTTCGTACGGGTTCATAACCCATGCTTTCTGCTCCCCATAAAAAACTGTGGGAAGCAGAATGCAGGAGTTTAAATAACTTTAAGCCATTTAAACCAAACAGCTGAGGAGCACTCCACTGTAGCTTGTAGCTGAACTCAAGAAAGACCCTTTAAGTAGCTGAGGCATGTGGAGCAAACTGCTCCACATGGCTCATTAAAAGGGGCTTTCTTGGGCAGCAAGCCCCGTAAACCTCCACAAAGTGCCTTAAAAGTTCGTGGAGGTTCATGTCTGGGCAGCAGTTTTGCAAACCACAAACCAGGAAAAATTCATAATGACAAAAGGTTTGTGCCCATCCCTAAGCTGCACCCCCCTGATTCAGACAGGTAATTCAGATGGTTAAGCAGCATGTCAAACTAACCTTTTAGAACGTGATGATCCTAATGATTTTGATTTTTCAGAAGAGTTACTACCCTGAAAATGAAAGGGAAAAGTTGCTATTACAAACCTCTTATAAGAAATCAGAAAAATTTCTTCCCCATGTGTGCAAATCAACTTGACTAGAAGAAAAAGAAGAGAAGAGATTGGATTTATACCCCGCCCTTCACTACCCAAGGGAGTCTCAGAGCAGCTTACAAACTCCTTTCCCTTCCCCTCCCCACAACAGACACCCTGTGAAGTGGGTGGGGCTGAGAGAGCTCTGACAGAAACTGCTCTTTTTCAAGAACAGCTGTGCCAGAACTACGGCTTGCCCAAGGTCATCCAGCAGGTGCAAGTGGAGGAGTGGGGAATCAAACCCGGTTTTCCCAAATTAGAGTCTGCACACTTAACCCCTATACCAAGCTGGCTCTAATACCTCATGTATAATTTAAGAAAAAGGTTCAGTAAGATTATATACTTCAGGGACAAGAAGATCAGAGGAAGAGCTGGAAGTAGGAAAGCAGCACCTGCTGTGCATGTGTGTGTGTATGTGTGTAAAAGAGTTAGACCTCCAGCTGCCAGACAATCCTCAGATCTCCTGGCTATACAACACACACTACCATACGATTATTATTTTTGTGAGCTGCACTGGGACCCAAGTCTGGCTGAAGAATGGGATAAAATACAAAGTAGGTCTTCAAATACAATGAATTGACACACAGAAATTAAGTGCAATTTATTAGTGCAGAGAGATCTTATTTTGTAAATGTACAACAGATTGAAACCCTCTTAAACCTTGTTTCCAGATATATTAATGAAATACCGTAGAAGCAAGAAGCTTGTATGTGAACAAATGTTATACTGGAGTGGAAACCAGTCATGAGCGTACATTGATATTGGCAACATCATCTACATGAATAAGATGAACCTCAGGCCAGAAAAGTCCCAGCACATTAGGGGAGCAGGTCCCAAAGTCTTTTTTTTTTTTTAATTGATTTTATCTATTTCTACTACTACATCGCTACTTTTCTAAGCTATATTTACCTTATACAGAGTGTGCTTTAACATTTGCTTAATATTACCTTACCATTAATACATATGAAGCATTTTAAACCTTGGTTAATATTCAGTTAAGATTGTTACTGATGATATATGAAAAATAAAAAAGCTGTTTGACAGACATGTTCTTTTGAAGGAATGCTTAATTATACAAATTATATATAATATATAAGTGCGATTTCAAAAAACATTTCAGCCCTTATTTCTTCTTTCGTCCTCTTCTTGTCTTAACAGTCTCTTCTTGTACCTTTGGAGCTGCTGCTCCTTTTTCCGAGTCAGAAATTTCTTCTTTGCTCTTCCATACATACTTTCTTGCGATGCCAGCGAACCATCTGAGTCTCTCTCTTTTCTTTGCTTTTTTCCAAAAAACTTTTTGCCTGTTGAACAGAGTCAATCTTGTATTTTTTGTCCTTGATGCTGAGGCTCAGTCCTTCCGGAACATTCCACCTATAGATAATAGATTCAGACTGTAGCCAAGATGTCAGTTTTCCATAGGCTTTCCTTCTTTTCCTTATTTCAAATGGAATATCTTTCATCACTTTAACTTCTTTTCCTTTGATCTTCAGAACCGCTTTATTTGTGGTCCTAAGCACCACATCTCTTGTTGACTTTTTGGAGAACCTTATCTGAATCTCACCAGGCAGGCTTTTTTTTTTAGTATAGTCTGGATAGGTTCTGTAAACCATATCCATATCGCTTTTTATTTCCGCTGCTTTTAAGCAAGTGCTTCACTTAACAGATTTTTAAGGTCTTCTCCTTTATCCTCTGGTACATTCTGAAGTCTTAGGAAAAAATTCGACCTTTCCATCTGTAGTTTCAAAAGCTGATCAGAGTGGAAGGCCTTTTCTTTCTCCGCTTTTTGTAGCCTTGAATCATGATTTTTTACTGAAGTCTTAACTTCCAGAAGTTCTCGCTGCAGCTTCTCTGTAGTTTTATTCGACTCCTTCAGGTCCAGCTGCATCTTGTCAATCTTGATGCTGAGAGCTGTCATTTGGTCCACTAGAGGTCGCAATAACGAGGAGAACACAGTGCTCATCTCTGTGGTATCAACCTTTGAACTCGGAGCTGTACTTCCTAGTTTGGGGGAAGGTTTCGGTTTCCCCACCATTGTTGAGGCTGCGCTTCTTTGTTGATAGTTAGATAAGATGGACGAAAGAAGCAAATTCTATGACTGCGCTTATATCTTTTTAAAGTTCATATCCTCTAAAGAGCGATGCCGCCATCTAGCAAGCCGAACGTGCGTTTTTTCATGCAGTAACGCCACGTAAAGAGTCCCGTAAGTACGCCAGTCTCGGGGGGGGGGGTTTGCTCCACCCGCCTTTCCCGCTGTGTTCTGTTTATTTTTACTTCAGACTCACGTTTTCTCCGTGCGTAACTATAAGTTCCAGCTTCAAAGCTTCGCACTCTCTGCTGCTTCTCGGTTTTGCGCTTTTAGCCATACGGCTCCCACGGACGGGGGAACCTATGGGGGTGATGAAAGGGGACCTCGATCCCTCGATCGCCACCGTAGGGAGAGATCCCCTTCGTGCCACCCCAGGCAGAGCCCCTTCACTAGGGTCTCTGGGGGCTCGGCACCAGTCCGAAGCCCCTTCTTCCCGCCGGGTACGGATCGCGCTCCCCGCAGATGCGGAGGAGCGCGTCCGCCATGGTCGCAAGTCTTGCCGGAAGTCCCCAGGTCCCAAAGTCTTAATCCCAAACAACTAAAAATCCTAATCTATATGCTTAATGGAGGTGGGATTAAAAGAACAATTATTTTACTTTACTTTATGAAACAAAGAAATTCTGAAGTTTATCACAAAGGGCCGGGACAGACACAACACTAGCTCCTTGCTGTTAAAGCAAGAGCCAGCCTTGGGAACATATACTGTATCCCCAATGCTCTTCTTGAAGCCTACTTCCACTACACTGAGAAAAAAATACGTTGGCACTCTCACCACATAGTTAAGCTTAACTAGGATCTGAAACTGCAGTTTAAAACAGGGTCTGGTTTCTAGCTTATACTACTGTGGCATTACTGTATGTTCCTGTATTGTTCTGCATTGTTTAATGTGTCATGTTCAAATGCCTATGCTTTGTTATTGTAAGCTACTCTGAACCACAAGGAAAGGCAGAATATAAATGTTTCAATAAATAAATAAATCAGATTTGTTTCACATTTCTGGGTTGATTCCAGATTTCTATAAGCCGAATTCTACTGCACTGTGTATTGGATACTCCATCCTGTTGATTGTATTTGACTTGCACAATGTAATCTGCCTTGAATCTCAGTGAGAAAGGCAGACTATAAATAAATAAAATAAATAAATGCCAGATTTGTTCCAGAGGAAAAATGTGAACTCCTGAGACCTGTACTGAACTTTTAAACTGTGATAAAGAGGGAGTCAGTTTAAAAGCTGCATTGGTCCAACACTAGTCTCAAGTAATAGAAACAGAGGGAAATACTAAATTAATTAAAGACATGGGCGTTCATTCACCAAATATTTTCCAATTAATTTACAAGTTACACTTACTTACAAAGTATATATTCCACTGCTTAAGCAAATGCATGCAAGCTATCACAGCAAGTAAAGGTGTCTGCACCAAATAATTAGTTTGATTTTAATTAACATCATGGGCATTTTGTGAAGTGAAAGAATACTTTGCAAATGTGAGGAAATTTATATTCTCGCTAATTCTTACACCTGATGTTTTAATACTCCAGAAGATAACAAAAAAAATGTTTTTTTAAAAATACATCACAACTTCCTGTAGGCTTCCTTTTTTATCACTGGTGTTAATTTACAGTAGCTGTCTCCCAGCAATCTTCCAAAAGTACCTGCCCAAGAAAAACAACGCAATATCCTCCAACTGATTTAAAAAGAAGCCGGGACCAGTTTCCACACTAGATATCACTTTTAGCCAAGTGTTGCAGATTCTATTCTTACCTCTTCCCTGCTGTTTTCTGTTGGAGTTGGAATGTTTCCAGGCATATTAACTTTATCTGTAACAAACAAATGGAAAATATTCACATGCAGCTTTCTGCACAGCAATTATTTTATCATTACACCCACATTTGAACACAGTACACAGGAGCATCTTCCACTGAAATTTCAGTCAAGCTTGAAAACATTCCACCATGCACTAGATTGAGGTATGCCAAAGGTCAGGGCGACCAGTCGCTCTCCGAGCAATTAAATTAGCTCTCACCCCCTCATCCAGTGTGGCACAAATCTTTTTCTCATCAAAACGACAGCATCAGCAACCTTTCCTATGTGTTTCTTACTCCTCTCAAGCACAAACACTCCCTTGCTCTGGATGGGGAAAAGCATGCTAATTACTGTCTCCCTCCCCCCCCCCTTCCAAGCTGCTGTTTGCATCTCCCAGGGAAAATACAGAGGTACTTGTGTATTTTTCTCCTGCATGGCAAGTTACTACTGGGGTAGTGATAATGGTTTGCTTAACTGAAACAGCAGAGGAAAGATTTCCCCACTTGAGTACTGCAGACCTTCTCAGAAATGAGACCTCATTGGGCCAGGCCATGTGTGTCATAAGATGTAATGCCAGGTAGCGGAGATATAAACATGCTTAAAACATTAGCACTCTTGCAATATTTTGTTTATTTAACAATGTCTGATAACTGACATCTCTTGCCCTGAATTATTACATCAAAATGTCTGTGCTGCAGCAATCTTGAGTATGCTGTTCACGTGTGTATCTGTAAGCCGCAAACCTACTTTTGATTTATTGACATTCATTACAGATGCCTCATGCTCAGAGTTCTGAGCCTAGGACCCAGGGGAAAACATGAAACTGCTGGGCATTGTGAGCTTTTATACATAAACTGCTTTGTGTGCTGATCAAGAACATGATAAGGCATCATGACACAGACTGAGGGCTATGTGTTTGTCTACAAAACTATAGTTTTCCTCAGTGGTCAGTATCAGCCTACTATCTGGGAAGTCTAAGTTCAAAATCCCCAAAGGAAATGTGCTGGGTGAACTTGGTCTGAACATACACACTCAGCCTAATCCACCTTACTGGTGTGTCGTTATTCGTCATCTAAATAGTTCACATTCCTTTCCTACTAAGAAAGACTGGATCATAAGGGCATGAATACAGTGAAAAGGGGGAGGGAACCCAGTTGCACCCAGGAGAGCCACAGCATAACAAGCTCATCAAAACCCACACACTGTAGCAAGGCAAACAAAAGCTCATACGTTGGATAAAACTTTGTTGGTCTTAAAGGTGCTTTGTATTTCTCCCATGCGATTGAGGCAGCCAAGCAAAGCAAGCTCTCCCTCTTTCCCTCCCTCCCTTCGGGGAGGAGCCTCAGCCAATGGAGGGGAAGAAAGGCTTGCCTTTGTTTCCTGTGCGACTGAGGCAGCCTATCCAGGAAGCAAGTTCTGGCTTGTTCCCTCTCTCCCCCTGGGAGGGGGCGGGGGCCTCAGACAGTGCAAGGAACAGAAGCTTGCTTATCTCTCTCTCCTGAGCGATTGAGAGAGTCTGGCAAAGCAAGCTACTAGGCAGCAGCAGACTGGAGGAAGAAGCAGGAGACAGTGCGAGCCCAACAGTAGCCCTCCAGGGCCTGATGTGGCCTGCAGGCCACATGTTTGATACCCCTGCTTTTGATGTTGGGAGGTGGACCAAAAACGCACAAGCAAAACAAGCCACAAGATCCAGAGTTCTGTGCATCCTTTGATACAAAACACATGCTTCTTTTTGAAAGTGGAAAGGTATCCATTTGTTTCAATGGAAGGTATATACACATCACTGAAAAGACAAGCAATGCTTCACAAAGAGTACTTTCATATCTTGAGGGTAAGATCACTGGACTGAGGTAAACATGTTTTTTTTAAAAAGTTTAATGTACCATCAGGTACTCTTGCTTAGGAACTGCCAGGACTGTAAAATCATTTCTATGTTAGCACCTATTTCATTTTGAGCAATCATCAGAAGCTATACGCACCATAATATGTGAAAGCCTTCGAAACCTAGAAGTCAGAATTATGTTTACTGAAGCCTGGGTAGCTTTAAATGTTCAAAGAGAATTTCAGCTATTTTAGCAGTAATTACAATCTCCTAACCTAATAACACCACTGTTGCCTGCAACAAACTTAGTTAAGGAAGAATGCCTAAATATTTGCTGTAATCCATAAAAATAGAGGCTTGGCTTCAACTAAAATATAGTTCATCACACAAATTTTAGCGCAGGGTACCACAGAAATTCTGAAAACAGCCAAGGGGAAACATATTTTCCTTCCCCACACCTGAGCATACAGAAAAGCAGAATGGACACAGTCATATTTTTTATTTATTTAGAAAAATAAAAGTATTACCTAAGTTGCTCATTCTTTTGCTCATATGCTGTTTTAATCATTGTTCTGCAATCTAAGCTATAAATCAAGAATTCAGTGTTTATTAAATATAGACAGTAGGAACAATATGTCATGCCTCCCTGTCTAAACTGATGTGTTATTATACACTAATCACAAAAGCCATCAAACTATATAGATGGAAAGCCTTTTACCTGTATTTTTGCTCACCAATACTCTTGGAGGAGAATTTGCATCCTCAGATTCTTCAGACGAGTGAGCCAAAAAGTCATGAAGCTTCTGCACCAAGGTGTTCAACTTGCTTTCACTATTAAAAACATATACACAGTTTGAATGTATCACTTTTCATGAATGCTAATCATGCAAAACAAGGTTAATCTATGATGGTTTTAAGTTCCAACCCGCATTTCCTGGGCAAGATACTGCCCTGTCCTAACTGTACCAAGTACCAGAGATATAAAATTCCCAAAAATCATGTAGGCATTTTGGGGGGGGAGGGGCACCACCATGCCAGGTACTTGGCTGCGTGTGTGTGTGTGCATGTGAAAAACAGACCGTTTGGGGGGAAATTAAATGTATGTAATACTTATTTGCTTATCAAATAATCTGCAATTATTATTAACTTGAAACCATCATTTACAACTTATTTTGCATATTCAATCGTACTGCTGTACTATGTGGCATGTTTAGGGAATCTAAAAGTATAAACACTTTATTTATGAGCCAGCATGCTCAGTAGTTAAAGGACTGGATCACTGCGGGACCTTGTGCCAGTCACTCTCCCTCAGCTTAACAAAACTGTTCATCAGGTTAAGAGGAAGAAGAAAAGGATACAGTAAGTTGCCCTGGGTTCCACAGGGCTGATGAGCAGTCTACAAATATCTAAACAAACAGTTTTCTACAAACACTGTGAATACATCCAATACAAGAGAGAACTGCAAACTGTTACACCTGCTGCTACCTTTAGACCTAAAATTTCTGTCACCTGAGAATTAAGGAAAAATGAAATAAAAACATACAAATATTGTTGCAAACAAAAGGAAACTGAAGAGAAACTAAAATGATCAGGGAACTAAAGCAGCTCCTCCGTGAAGATCAGTTAAAACATTTAGGTCTGTTTAGCCTAGAAAAGGCAATTGAGGGGAGACATGATAGAGGGTTATAAAATTATGCATGGCATTGAGAGAGTGGACTGGACTGAGGAGGGAAGCTGTTCTCCTCCTGTAATGTTAGAACCTGGGGTCATGCATGAAGCTGAAAGGTGCAAACAGGGCAAACAAGAGGAAATATTTCTACACACAACACATAGTTAAGTTGTGGAACTTGCTGCCATGGGATGTGGTCATGGCCACCAACCTGGAAGGCTTTGAAAAGGGAGTGGACAGATTTATAGAGGACTGGGCCATCAATGGCTACAAATTATGATGGATGTCGACTCCCTCCAGTACCGGAGGTATTGCACCTCTTGAAATCAGTTGCTGGGGAGCACGGGCAGAATGATGCTGTTACAGTATTCCTGTTTGTGGGCTTCCTAGAGGAGGTGGTGGTAATCTCTCTATGTTATATTTCAAATTTGGGGTGGCCACCATGGCCACGTAAAAGGCGCTCCCTCAGGCGTAGGCTGCATGAACTGCCACTCAGCGCAGGGACCCTGGCCATTGGCTGAAGCAGCATCAGGGCGAGCATGCCCCGCAGTCCCGCCCACCCACCCACCCACCCACCCACCCACCCAGAGAGCCACTGCTGCGGTTTAGGATGCCAAGCCCGAGGGAAGAGCTGGCCAAAAGAGGCAGCCAGAAGGATGGAGGACAAGGACGGAGCTCAGGCCAGGGGGTGGGGAGGGGACGAGGACCGGCGCAGCCTCCAACAAGGGGGGGAGGCCAGGCGGCCTGGCCCGCCACAGCCTCCGAGCCAGGGGGAGAGGGGGAGGCCGAGCGGCCTGGACTGCTGCGACTGCACGCAAAGCAGGGGGGGATGAGGCCAGGTGGCCAGGGGGGAGAAGAGGCCAGGCAGCCTCGGCGGCTACACCCTCAAACAGGGGCCGGATACAATGGGCACGAGACCTCTGGCAGCCATGAGGTGGAACGACAGTCAGAAGCTGCCTTCCTGTGGATCAGAAGGCATTTTAAATTTGGGTTTCTTCCTACAAATTACTTTTAAATAAATTGTCCTTAATAGCAGCCTGAATAGCTCAGACTAGCCCAATGTTGTCAGAGCCTGGAAGCTCAACATGGTTGGCCACAGCTAGTGCTTGGATGGGAGACCACCAAGACATGGGTTGCTATGCAGAGGAAGGCAATGGCAAACCATCTCTGCTAATCTCTTGCCTTGAAAACCCCATGAGAGGACACCATGAGTCAGTTGCAACTGGCCAGCACATAATTATTATTTGCCCTGACCTGGATGGCCCAGGCTAGCCCAATCTCTTCAGATCTTGGAAGCTATGCAGGGTTGGCCTTAAGTTTATAGAATCAAAGAGCTGGAAGGGATCTCCAGGGTCTTCTAGTCCAGCCCCTGCACAATGCAGGAAATTCACAAATACTCCACACACGCACGCACACACACACACACAGAGTGACTCCTGCTCCATGCCTAGAAGATGGCAAAAAACCTCCAGGATTCCTGGCCAAACTGGCCTGGAGAAAAATTGCTTCCTGACCCCAAAGTAGCAATTAGCAATTCCCTGGACATGCAAGGCCACAAGGTGGTGAGCTCTCCTTCTTTGGAGGTTTTCAAACAGAGGCTAGATGGCCATCTGACAGCAACACTGATTCTGTGAACTTGGGAAGATCATGAGAGGGAGGACAGGAAGGGTTGCATCACTGTTTAGTTCTTGTGGCCCTTCCTTACATACCCAGGGAAATGCTGATTCACCACTTTGGGGTTAGGAAGCCATTTTTCTCCAGGCCAGTTTGGCTGGAGATATTGGAGGTTTTTTGTCATCTTCTGGGCATGGAACAGCGGTCACTGGGGTGTGGAGGGGGAGGTATTTGTGAATTTCCTGCATTGTGCAGGAAGTAGGACTAGATGACCCTGGAGTTCCCCTCCAACTCTGATTCTATGATCATCCTGCATCTTGTCTTTTGCTGCCAATTTAATAAACATTCCCTCTATCCCTTCATCCAAATCACTGATGAAGTTGTTGAACAAAACAGGTCCCAGGACATCCTTGAGGCACTCCACTTTGTCACTCCTCTCCAAGTGGATGAGGAATCATCAACAAGCACTCTTTGGGTGCGATCTGTCAACCAGTTACTTGGATGGGAGACCACCAAGGAAGTCCAGGGTCACTACACAGAGGTTGGCAATAGCAAACCTACGGGTTTGCCATGAGTCTGCTGTGACTTTACAGCATTTTCCACCACCAAACTGTCCAAGGCTTGGAACTGTTGTTTGTTTCTTGTAGTTAGGGAGAGCTTGGCAGTCACTGATCCTGTATATCTATAAAATATTTTTTTTTACAAAAACAGTCAACGGGTTGAAGATGCTATATAGGACTGCTGCCGTTGCACAATATACAAGTACCTTTTGTGTTGTCCCCACACCTTACAACAGATTTATGTCTTGGTACAGTTGACAGCCAATCTAGAAATATTTTAAATTAATAGTCATAACAGCTAAATGGAAACTATATGAACAAAGGCAGTGTACACCTCTAAATCTGGGGTGGGCAGAAAATGAATCATGATTTATTGATAAGTCCCAGGTTGGGTTATGGGACATCTCATAGAACTCCTAACTCAGAGGCCACAAGCAATCCTCACTGTCCAGTGCCTCAAAGCTTAAGTGTAGCTGCCATGAGTCTTCTCCATTCAGGATTTTCATTAAATTCCCACCTCTATGAGGACTGAACACATTACGATGGCAATCAGTCTTGTTGGCCACACTGCCTGCTGCTCTTCTATAGAAGAGACAAATAAAAATGCTACTGCAAATTGCTGGAAAAATATTGGAAACAATGGATGATCACTTCTCCCTGAAGCCTGCTTTTAGCTTAACACAGCTCTAAATACTAAGTGCTGAAAGTTAACAATTTAACTCAAGCCATTTCAGTTTAACAGTGGATGAGATCTGTCCCCCCCCCCCCACCAAAGCTTCCAAACGGCCCATCCACTGTTAGGCTGAAAGAACTTGCAGCCATTTGAGCTGTTCATTCTGCTTCCCCCCACTTGGAAGCAGGGGAGGGGAGTGAGATAGAGATCACTAAAATGGCTGCCCGTCTGCTGTTAGGCTGTCTATTTTGCTTCCCCCTGCTTGGAAGTTGGGGTAGCGAGACAGATAGGTTTAAATGGCTGGCAGGCATTTCAGCTCACAGTGGGTGGGTATGCCTGTCTGCTGTTAGGTTTAAATGACCCAAACAGCCAAACCACGCAAAAAGGCGGTATATGTTTGGGGAACATGCCTCCCCCAAATGTAAGTTCGGGGGCTCCAAACCAGGCCAAGTTTCTGTCGGATGTTGGCTTGTGACCCAGTTCACACACATCCCTACTTACAATAATAGTTTTAAATATCTCCAGTTAAAACCAAAATAAATTTTAAAAACCCAAATTTCCCTCCCCTCCCTCCCCCCTTAAAAGATGCCTGCCAATTCAAACCGCCTCAAAAGCCCTGGCTAGCAAGCAGGTCTTGCAGCACCTCCTGAAGATCTCCAAGGAGGGGGCCCCCTTCACTTCTTTAGGGAGCCCTTTCCACAGAGCTGGAGCCAAGATGAAAAAGGGCCCGGCTCTGGACAATGCCAGATGGGCCACTCTTAAGCGGTGGGATAGCCAACAAATGGCTGCCTGAAGACTATGTGGATTTATTTATTTATTTATTTATTTCGATTTATATCCCGCCTTGCCTACACATGCAGGCTCAAGGCGGCGTACATGTTAAAATACAATAAAATTCAATAAAATTCATATAACACACAATATAAATACAAAGTGCAGTTTAATACCAATGGTGGTTGCTGTAGAATAGTCCCTATATCACAACCCGTATCTATAGGTGTTCCGAATGCTATGCTGTGTGAGAGTTCTGTTCAAAGTAGTCAAGGATCAGATCTTGGTTGGTTAACCACAGTTCTTTATTTCCAATCTCTACATTAGTACAGCATCTCGGATTATTGTCAGAGATGAGACAAATTATACAAGCGGGTCTATTATACCATTCCAAGGAGTTTGAATTACCCATAGATAGCCAATCCCCTTAAGGGAAAATTGGCGGGCAAAAAGGTGTCCTGACCGTTTGGTTCTCACAGGAAAAGAGTGAGGTGTTAAGCAGTAAATTTCCTCTCCCAAACCAGACCCCTCAGATGTTACCAGTTCACATAACAATCAATGGCTTCAAGGTTTTTGTTGCGCAGCGCGTCTGCAACACCCCTTCAGAAGTTCCAGCCACTCCAGCCCCTTGCAGCCACTCCAGCCACTTTCAGCACCCCAGCTTTCCCAATTCTCACCAGCATTCACTCTGCTGCAACTCCTTATAGCAACCACACTTACACAGTCCTGTGGTAAACTATATACAGGATTTATTATTTACAGGATCAAAATGCTTCGCCAGAACCGTGGTACAAGAGAATGGACATACATCAGTACTGTACAATTCCATATATACATGTAGTGACCAATCAGCTTCATGCTGAGTCATTATGACTGACCTTACTTCAGTGCCAGCCATAACCAGTTTAGACCTGCACTACACAGCTACCAATTTGACAGATAGCTGTCAAATAGATCTTGCTGATCTTAGTGCTGGAGCTTAACACTGTCAACACTCCCCCTTAAGATTCAGCACACAAGATCATGTTAAGACTCCCCCTAAGAGTTAAGAACTTTGTTTCATCCAAACTCTTAGTGAACATGTCTGCAATATTTTCCTTAGATACACAATGTTGTAGAGTAACTAATTTCCTCTGAATAGTGTCTCTTACATTTTGGTATCTAATGTTGATGTGTCTGGATCTAGGCCGGATACCTTGGGAGTCTGCTAATAATTCAGCTGCTGTGTTATCACATTTTACAATCATAGGCATGCTACATTTCACATCAAAATCTGTTAGCAACTGTTGTAACCATTCTAGCTGAATAACACATTCATTGATGGCTGCAAATTCAGATTCACAGGTACTTGTTGACACAAAACATTGTTTTACAGACTTCCATATCACCAAAGATCCATTTACAAATATCACATAACCAGTTGTTGACTTGGCATCCTGATTAGTGCCCCAATTGGAATCACTGTAAGCTAGAACCTGTTGAGTATTGTTCCCTTTCAACACTAACTTACACTTCAAGGTTCCTTTTAGGTATCTTAGAACTCTTTTAGCAGCATTCCAGTCACGCTTACAAGGTTTGGCACTCTTTTGACAAAGAATATGAACTGCATGACTAATATCAGGGCGAGACCATGTTGCCAAATATGTTAAAGATCCTAACAGTGATTGATACAATCCCTTTTGGTCAAAACTTTCATCTTCTGGCTCCCTAGCATAACCAGTAGACATTGGAGTAGACACAGAGTTAGCATTGACCATGTTATATTTTTCCAGCAACTGTATAATTTTGTTTTCTTGGCTTATCTCAAAATAACCATCAGTGTTTCTACTGATATCCATCCCAAGATAATGACTGATAGTACCTAGGTTTTTCATTTTGAAATATTGCTTTGTTGTTTGTTCAAACCATTGTAACTGTTCCACCTGTTTGTACATGAAACACAAATCATCAACAAAAACCATAAGGTAGCATTTGTTTCCACTGATTACCTTGCTGAACATACAGGGATCTGCAACACTCTGTTTAAACCCCATGTTTGTTAGAGTTGTAGTAAGGCATAAGTTCCAGAGATGACCACTCTGCTTAAGACCATATAAACCCTTCTTCAATTTCAATACAAGGTTAGTATTCTTATCCACAAAACCTGGAATTTGTTGCATGTATAGTTGCTCATCCAAATCAGCATTCAGATAGGCGGATGTGAAGTCAAAGTGTTGAACAAGCATCCCCTCTATTCCTGCCTTTGTCAGAGCCACATTCAAAGTATTGCTTTTTACAGTTGGTGCAAATGTCTCATCAAAATCTTCCCCAAACACTTGAGAAAATCCCTGAGCCACTAGTCTGGCTTTCCTTTGAGGCATCCCACCCTGCACAGGTTTCAGCTTATATAACCACCTGCACCCAATAAGCTTTTTCCTTTCTGGCAATTCAGACAATTCAAACACGTTATTTTCACACAAAGAATCATATTCAGTTTGCATAGCTTGCAACCAAGCTTGTTTTTCACCTTCAGGCAATTGAGTAACATCATTATAACATGAAGGTTCTTTTGCACAGACAAAGTTAGCCACTTGTGTCTCAAAACCATATCTTTGTGGAGGAATCCCTTTGTTACTTCTCTCAGACCTTCTAGGTGTACTAGGTTCAGACTTAATACCACCTGAAGCAATGGGTTGAGAAGAAACACTAGGTTCAGGACTAGAAACATTTTGTGAATCACCTGTTATTGGCAACACTGCCTGGTCTGGTAATGAGTTAGCATGTATTCTGTGCCAATTCCTGCCTTCAGTGAAATTGGCAGACCTGCTAAAACTGACTTGGTGATGATCATTTGAGAACCTATATGCTTTCATACCAGATTGACATCCTAAGAAAGTCATTTGTTTTGATCTAGTACCACCTTTCCTGCGCTGATTCAAAGGTATGTTCACCCACGCTTTGGAACCAAACACACGCAGATAATTTAGCTTTGGCATTTTCCCATAGAGCAATGCAAATGGAATATTGTCTATCACCCTTGACCAGGTTCTATTAGACACATACACAGCATATTTTAAACTTTCAGCCCAAAACTGTTTAGGTAACTGAGCATCAGCAAGCATTGCATACATGATGGTTTGTAAAGTAGCATTTTTTCTTTCTGCCACACCATTTTCCTGTGGAGTGGCCACATTTGCTACACGGTGCTTTACCCCTAACTTGAGTAACCATTGTTTCATTTTGTTTGACATGAACTCTGCTCCCATGTCAGACTGCAGTGATTTTAAATCACCTAATTGATTTTTGACCTTTTTGTACCAATATTTCAGAGTTTCAAATGTGTCAGATTTGTTTTTCAGAATATATGCCCAAGAATATTTTGAAAAATCATCAGTGATCACCAGTGCATACCTGTTGTCAGATATACTGGGTGGAAAGGGTCCCAAAAGATCTACATGCACCAATTCTAAAGCATGAGTAGACTCCCTCTCACTGCTGCGAGCTACAGGGAAAGCCTGTGATTTGACCTGCTTGCAAACCTGACAGTCTAGGAACATATTACAATCATTTATCCCTTCTCTACCTGTCAAAGCAAGAGTTTTGTTAATAGCATGAAAAGAGGCGTGTCCAAGCCGGCGATGTAACAAGTGTAAGCATGAGTTATGAGGAATTTTGTTACCCGGCACACTAGCTGTTGCTGCCGTAACAGAGTTATCTAATACATACACTCCATTTCTCAAACTTGCTTTTGCCACTTCCCTCCCACCTTTCTTAATAACACACAGTTCCTTTCCAAAAGTTACTTCAAACTTAGCACGGTCCAGTGCCAAGACACTAAGCAGATTACTTTCGAGCGTGGGTACACAGAGTGCGTTTTGAAAGGTGTAATTAAGAACTGATAAAGTTAGTTCACCTCTGGCAGTCACATCTGCTGTATGACCATCAGCCAGACTCACATGACGTTGCTGAGCCTCCTGTAGATTCCTTAACATTTCAGGGCTTTTGCAGATTATATGGCTAGCCCCACTGTCAAGAATCCATGCCTGGTTTTCTGTGTCACCTGTAACAACAAGAGATGCATTGGGACGGCCCGACAACATGTCTGAGCGCCCAATGTTTTTTATCTTCTTTTGCTGTGATGGACAGGATTTCTTTAGATGGGAAGTTGAACCACAGACGAAACATTTCCTTACACGCAGAGCCTTGACCGGTTCCTCACGTTCAATCCTCACATCCCTCCTGCTGCTGCCAGCTGACTCCACCGTCTGGGCTCGCTGCACGGCTACTGAGGAATGTTGAGACTTTAGTTTCGCTTCATAGTCTAAAGCACGACCTATGATCAACTGCAGAGTTAACTGATCAGGCTGCAGTCCTTCAAGTGAAGTAATTAAAGTGTCAAACGCAGGAGATAAGGAACTCAAAAGCAAATAACATCTGTCTTCAGCAGAAATCACCTTGCCGCGTTGTTCCAACTGCTGATAAAGCTGAGTCAAAGCATTTACATGCTCCCTAATTGATTCATTAGGCCCTTGGATTTTTCTGTACAAGCGACGAGTCAGAGACATTATTGTGCCAGCAGATTTTTGCACATAAACTTGTTTAAGTGAGTCCCATGCTTCTTTAGCGTTGACAGAGGATGAAATATGAATTAATTGGTCGTCACTTACTGCCAAAACGATGCTTGCCAGCGCCCGCTCGACCTTCGGCACGTCTCCCACTGGAACTGGATCCGGAGGGTCATTAACATACAGCCAGAGGCCCTCTCTGATAAGATAGTGTTTCATCCGAAACGCCCACGTATCATAGTTTGTGGAAGTCAGCTTGTCCACCACCTGGGTAGTCGGCACAAGAGCCATAATTTCTCTCCGCTCCCTCGACACTCACAAGCTGGATCTGTTATCTCCACTCTCGGCGTGTCACACCGCTGCCAAGGCTTCTCCGGGCAAGTCACACTCCCCCACTCCTGGAAGAAGTCAGCAACCGTCCTCCCACAGCTACACAGCTGGACACACACTCTAAGCACGGCTCACCGGCGTTTGCAGAATGCAGAGCTGGTTCTCCACCGAACTGGGTCTCCTTCAGGCTGGGCTGAATCTCCAGCAGGCTGGGCAGGCTAGGCTCTCCGTCAGGCTGGGCTCCGTCAGGCTGGGCCCATAACCCTGTTGCGCAGCGCGTCTGCAACACCCCTTCAGAAGTTCCAGCCACTCCAGCCCCTTGCAGCCACTCCAGCCACTTTCAGCACCCCAGCTTTCCCAATTCTCACCAGCATTCACTCTGCTGCAACTCCTTATAGCAACCACACTTACACAGTCCTGTGGTAAACTATATACAGGATTTATTATTTACAGGATCAAAATGCTTCGCCAGAACCGTGGTACAAGAGAATGGACATACATCAGTACTGTACAATTCCATATATACATGTAGTGACCAATCAGCTTCATGCTGAGTCATTATGACTGACCTTACTTCAGTGCCAGCCATAACCAGTTTAGACCTGCACTACACAGCTACCAATTTGACAGATAGCTGTCAAATAGATCTTGCTGATCTTAGTGCTGGAGCTTAACACTGTCAACAGTTTTTGCATGTGATAAGAGATGAGAGGCATCCTCCCTTGAAGTTCCTGCCGGAGCAGCTGGAATGCGGAGGCAGGGATGTGAGGCCTCCTTGTTCTCGCAAATCATTGGTGTCACCCTCCCGGTCTGGACAAGCATTATTACATTACGGTTACATAGAATCCCAATACATGACCGATACATAGGAAAGCTAAAGGCATACATGAAAACTAAGGGGGGGGAGGCCTGACTAATATAATGTCTGAATTAGCAGATTCTGACACCCTGCCCTCTTCATAATTAACTTCACCTAGCTTTATCAGGAAACATTTTGTGGAACAATTTCACCAGTTTGGGGGCGTGAACATGTTCTGAGCGAATCCATTCATTGTGTTCCGGGCCGAAATCAAGCCATTTAACTAAATAATATAATCGGCCTCTCCGCATCTTGGAATCAAGGATTTCAGTTATCTCGAAGTGAGGGGCCCCCTCCTTCATCAGTGGAGGAGGAACTGGAGGAACTGGATGCCAGGCATTCGGCCCAGGATCTTTCTTCAGGAGGCTGAAATGAAAAACAGGGTGCACAGAACTCAGTGATTTAGGCAGTTCTAGTTCAAAAGACACATCCGATATTTTACGTAACACCTTATAGGGTCCAACATATTTCCATCCCAGTTTCCTGCTGGGCTGCAAACCATGGATATTTTTCGTGGAGAGGTAGACAGAATCCCCTGGCTGGAGATCCCAGCCTGCCGCTCGTCCTCGGTCAGCATATTTTTTATAATCCTCTTTTGCCTGGTCCAGTGCTTTGGCTATCAATGGCCAGGAGTCTTGCAAGGCAGTCCACCAACTTTTAAAATCCGATGGGGAAGCATTAGGTTCATTCTCAATGGTAGGCAATGGTTTCCCTTCAAAAACCCCCACCGCCATGAAAGGAGAGACTCCCGTGGAAGAATGCACAGCGTTGTTGTAGCTATATTCTGCGAATGGCAACAACTCCACCCAATTGTCTTGATGATAATTGGTGTAGCATCTTAAAAATTGTTCCAGAATTTGATTAGTTCGTTCGGATTGGCCATCGGTTTCTGGGTGGTAACCCGAACTTAGTGCTGGTTCTATGTCCATCATTTTTAGGAGCTCCCGCCAGAAGTTGGCAACGAATTGACTGCCTCTGTCGGATACCACTCTTTTCGGAAAAGCGTGTAATTTTATCACGTGGTTAAAGAAAGCTTTGGCCATTCCCTTGGCGGTGGGGCAATTGCTTGAAGGGGGTGAAATGAGCTTGCTTTGAAAACGTGTCTACCACCACCCAAATAACCGTCTTCCCTCTGGAGGGGGGTAGATTCGTGATAAAATCCATAGCTATGGCCTCCCAGGGGCGAGAAGGGGTGGGTAAAGGGTGCAATAGTCCAGGAACCTTCCCCCCCCGTTTTTTGCACATTAAGCAGGTTTGGCAAGCCGACACGAAATCGGAAACGTCTCGGCGCATGCGCGGCCACCAGAATTGACGCTGGATCAAATTAAGCGTTTTTAGGAATCCAAAATGCCCTGCTAGTTTAGAAGAGTGGCAGGCCAACAATATATCTTTACGTTTGGCCCGTGGCACCACTAGTTTGTCTCCATGGAGCCAGCACTGATCTTCTCTCTTTGAGCATTCCCCCAAAGCCTCCAATTCTTCCACTTCCTCGGGAGCATAATCCCCCTCCCCCAATCGCAAGTCCCGATATCCAACTGCGTTTTTTTGATTTGGCTCCGAGTGACTACTGCCCCACCCAATTGCTGGGGGGAGAACATGGAATCAAACACCTCTTCCTTTACACTCTCATGTTGGGGCAATCTGGATAGCGCGTCTGCCAAGGAGTTGGCCTTCCCAGGGAAATGTTTAAGTACAAAATTAAACTTGGAGAAAAAGTCTGCCCACCGCAGTTGTTTGGCATTGAGGGATCTCTGTGTGCGCAACGCCTCCAGGTTCTTATGATCAGTCCAAATTTCGAAGGGGGCTTGCGCGCCCTCCAGCCAATGCTGCCACGTAGTGAGCGCCAATCTAATAGCCGCCGCTTCCTTGTCCCAAACCGACCAATTTCTCTCCGTGTCGTTAAATTTTTTCGAGATGTAAACCAGGGGGTGTAACTTCCCGTCCAGCCCGCTTTGTAATATGGCCCCCCCCATGGCTACATCCGACGCGTCTACGTGGATTATAAACTCTTTGGTCTCATCGGGGTGGGCTAAGATGGGCTCGGAAGTGAAGAGAGTTTTTAAGGTTTCGAACGCCCTTTGGCACTCCCCGTTCCAGGCAATCCTCTCTCCTGGCTTTCCCGCCTCGGGCCCCCTCCCCTTAGTTTTCAGTAAGTCCGTTAGGGGGAGAGTGACCGTAGCAAAGTCTTTTATGAAGGTTCGATAGAAGTTACAAAATCCTAACAGGCTCTGTAATTGTTTCCTCGTTCGCGGAGCCTCCCATTGCACCACCGCCTCCACTTTGGCTGGATCCATTTCCAGTCCCCTTTGAGAGATGCGATAGCCTAGGAAGTCTACTGACTCACGATGGAACTCACACTTTGATAACTTAACATAGAGCTGGTTTTGCAGCAAGGTAGAAAGGACTTCCCGGACTAGTTTTACATGCTCTTTCTTATCAGTAGAATAGATCAAGATATCATCTATGTAACATAACACCCCTTTAAACAAGTGCTTGTGCAATACTTCATTGATCAAACTCATAAAGACCCCGGGCGCGCCACTTAAGCCGAACGGCATCACTAGGTACTCAAATTGTCCCAGGGGTGTATTAAAAGCAGTCTTGGATTCATCCCCCTCCCTGATGCGCACCCTGAAGTAGGCATCACGCAGATCCAGTTTGGTAAATACCTTCCCTTTAGCTGCTTCCGTCAATAAGTCCTTTATTAAAGGGAGGGGGTAGGCGTTAGTAGTGGAGACGGCATTCAGTCCCCTATAGTCTGTGCACAGTCTTAAACCCCCGTCTTTCTTCTTCCGGAATAACACAGGGGCGGCAAAAGGGGACTTGGCTGGTCGGATGAAGCCGCGCGCCAAGTTTTTGTCCAGGAACTTTCGCAGCTCTTCCCGCTCTAAAGGGCTCATGGAATACAGTTTCCCTTTAGGGAGCTTCTCCCCCGGGAGTAGCTCGATGGCACAGTCCGACAATCGATGGGGGGGTAACTCATCCGCCTCGGTCTCGCTGAATACCTCCAACAAGTCTCTATACTCCTTGGGCACCAGGGTGGGGGTAAGAGCAAGCGCGGTGGGTGGTGGAGGAGGGGTCGGTGGTCCTGGACCCCATTCCAAGTCCCATTTATGCGCGAGGCAGCGGTCATCTACCCAAGAGATCTTCCCTTCACTCCATTTAATGTATGGGTCGTGCAAACTGAGCCAGGGGCTTCCCAACACCATGGGGAACTGGGCATTTGGGGTAATGACGAAAGCTCGCTTCTCCCAATGTTCCCCCGTCCCCAAAATCAGGCTCTCGGTTTCCGCTATGCACTCTTCCTTCATCTCCGACCCATCCATCTGAGTAAACTTTAGAGGTTCCGCCAGCGGGGTAACCTTTGGTCCCAACCCCTCCACCACCAAAGGGCTAATTAAGTCCCGAGCACACCCAGAGTCAATTAAAGCGCGGACCCTCATGTGGGTGCCCGATCCCGGGGTCACCACAGTCACTACCATATATAATAGGGGGCCAGGGATGCTCACCGGAGATGGCGCTTCTTGGCGGGGGACCTGCAGTTCTGCGCCGCTCACTGCAGGCCGTTGGAGTTTCCCGACATCTGCGTTTCCATCAGTTCCAGCTCCCCTTGTTCGTTTGTAGCTCCCTCCAGCTGCAACGCCCGGGGTTTGATCGGTGTCTTCCCACGGCTAGGGGTGCTCCCCGCCACCGGTGTCGAGGTCTTCGGCCCCTTCCCTCCTCCTCTTGGGCACGCTGAGGCAAAGTGGCCACTCTCCCCACATTTCATGCACAGCCCTTGCCGAAACCGGGCATCTCGGATGTCTTGCACGCTGGGCCGTGGCTTCGCTCTCGGCGCTGCTTTGCTGGCCGCCGTGGCCGAGGATCCCATCTTGATCAGGGTAAATCTCTCTTCCATGTCGGTTGCGGCCCTCATCCAGGTGGCCAACGTGCCCGGGCGGCCCCCCAGCAACACCGTCTCGTAGATCTCCGGGTTGAGGCCCTCCCAGTACTTCTCCATGAAGAGTTCCTCTGGCCAACCGTGGATCTTAGCCGCGATGCGCCGGAACTTGTCGGTGTAATCCCTCACCGTGGATCTCCCCTGGAACAACTTCCGCAGTTGATTCCGGGCCTTTTCCTCGCCCAGAGGGTCCTCAAATTGATGACGAAGGGCCCACATGAAGTTGTTCAACGAACGCAGCTCAGGTCCTGGGGCATCGTGCAGGCTCACATACCAATCGCTGGCGGTGTCTTTCAGCTTGGACCCGATGTAGCCAATCCGTTCTCTCTCGGTGGGATAGAGATGGCCCCAGCTGTCCAGGAACCTCTCTATCTCCAACATGAAAAAACGCAGCTTCTCGGGGTCCCCATCGAAAGTAGTCGTCAGAGGATCGGAGGGGGCTGGGCGGATGGCTGGGGCAGCCGGAGCCGGGGCCGGTGCCGGGGCGGGACCGGGCACCGGAGGCGGAACGACCGGCGGGGCTGGCTGCACCGGAGGGGCGGGCACCTGAGGCTGAATCGGGGCCCCTCCAGGCGCTGCTGGCGGTTGCTGAACTCCTATCCCCTGACCGGGGAGGGCTCCTTGCACGACCCTCATAGCGTCGCGAAATTGGTGCTGGAGATCGAGGGCCAATTCTCGTAGTTCTGCGGTGAGTTGGAGCCGTAGCTCTCCCATCATCTGGTCCAGTTGGGGCATCTGTTCCCCTCGGTACGGATCGGGCCCATACGGACCTGTCCTCTCTCCCTCGAAGGGCGGGCGACGCGGCTCTCCTCGGTAGATCGGCTCGCAGTCGTCTCCCAGGTAGCTCGGTCTCCCGCGATCGAGCGGGTCGCCAGGGAACGAAACCCGTACCCCTTTCCAGTCGTGCACCCACGAATCCACGGTCCCACGACCGAACTGGCTCCAAGCGTACTTGGGGGTCACGCTCTGACGAGGAGGTAGGCGCGGGATGTAGTGAGCCCCCTGAATCGTAGTCACCGGCACGTCTGGGGCCCCTCCGCCGCCTCCACCACCGTTCCCCGGGTCCGTCGGGGTAGCGGGGACATCTTCGGGTGTAGGGATGGGGACCGTGTCGTCGTCTGACATGGTCAGGAACGGCTAAGTCCCAGTCACAGATCTCTGACAATCTGTGAGAGTTCTGTTCAAAGTAGTCAAGGATCAGATCTTGGTTGGTTAACCACAGTTCTTTATTTCCAATCTCTACATTAGTACAGCATCTCGGATTATTGTCAGAGATGAGACAAATTATACAAGCGGGTCTATTATACCATTCCAAGGAGTTTGAATTACCCATAGATAGCCAATCCCCTTAAGGGAAAATTGGCGGGCAAAAAGGTGTCCTGACCGTTTGGTTCTCACAGGAAAAGAGTGAGGTGTTAAGCAGTAAATTTCCTCTCCCAAACCAGACCCCTCAGATGTTACCAGTTCACATAACAATCAATGGCTTCAAGGTTTTTGCATGTGATAAGAGATGAGAGGCATCCTCCCTTGAAGTTCCTGCCGGAGCAGCTGGAATGCGGAGGCAGGGATGTGAGGCCTCCTTGTTCTCGCAAATCATTGGTGTCACCCTCCCGGTCTGGACAAGCATTATTACATTACGGTTACATAGAATCCCAATACATGACCGATACATAGGAAAGCTAAAGGCATACATGAAAACTAAGGGGGGGGAGGCCTGACTAATATAATGTCTGAATTAGCAGATTCTGACATGCTGGCCATAACGATTCAAGTTTGAATAGCTCGTTCATCAGTCATCAGTGGTCAGTGGCGGCTCCTAATCGAAAGCCTGGTGGTAGAGCTCCGTTTTACAGGCCCTGCGGAACTGTAAAAGGTCCCGCAGGGCCCTGATATCTTCTGGGAGCTCATTCCACCAGTATGGAGCTGCCACTGAAAAGGCCCTAGCTCTGGTGGTAGCCAATCTGAAGTCTTTCGGGCCGGGAAGAGTCAGACCCAAGTTTGGGCAATGGATGGCCGAGCACCAGGCACGGTTCTTGAGAGACTTAGGGCAACAGCAGCAAGCCTCGCAAGCAGCACTTGTCCAGGACCTTCAGCAGGTTATGGCGGCTCAGCCCGCCCCAGTAGGGGCCGCCAGGCGGGAACGGCAGCAGGCCCCATGTGGAGCCCTTGGCCCTCCCTCACCAAATTGGGGCCGGACAACGACATGGAGGCCTTCTTGGAGGCCTTTGAGCAGGCGATGGAGGCCGTCCAGTGGCCCCGAGCTCAGTGGGCACACATATTGGGACCCTACCTAACGGGGGAAGCCCAAGCCGCTCTCAAGGCTCTAGACCATGTCGAGGCCTCCGACTATGGCAAATTGAAAGCCACCGTGCTGGACCGGCTGGAGATTACGCCGGAGACGTATCAGCAGCACTTCCGGAGTATCCAAGTCCAGGGCTCCTCTAGACCACGGACCGTAACTGCCGCCTTGTGGGACACCACCACGTGGTGGCTCAACCCCACATCGGATGAATCCCGTAGGGTAGTCGAGCTGGTTGTCATAGAACAGCTACTCCAAATCCTCCATGCCCGGGTCCGGCATTGGGTGGCCTGTTGGAAACCAACCAAACTCAGTGAGGCTCAAGAGCTGTGGGAGAACTACCTGGCACCTGATGGGCAGGAATTCCCCAGCAAGATAGAGAGTGGACACCCGGGGCGAGGCACACCCACAGCAGGGAAGACCCCTTCAGGAGTTCCCCCACCAGGGCCATGTGACGACACCGGGCACTCGGGGCGGGCCCGGCCAACCCCAGCCCACAGCCCCGCGAGCCTGCCAGAGATCCGCCCACGGCTCTACCCAACCCCAACCAGTCGGGCCAGGGAGTCCCGAGTGGGAGTAGGGCTGCCGCCGCTGGGGGTGAGCCCCGGGGTGATCTCGGGTGAACCGCGGCTGACGTAGGCCCCTGCTACACCTGTGGCTAATGGGGGCATCTCCAACAAGCCTGCCCCACGATGGAATGTGATTTGGGGTTTGACTCGGCCATGCAGACCGCAGCCGTGGGGCGGTGCCCCCGCTTGGGTCCTCACAGTGGAGCTAGGCCGACGGTTGGTGAAGGCCCTCCTCAACCGTGGAAGCTCCATCTCGATGGTACAGTCGCACCTTCTTCCCCAAGCCCTCCCAGTTATCCGTACCGCCACCATCGTCTGCTTCCACGGCCACGAAGAGCAATGCCCAGTGGTCATCAAGCTGGCAAGGATCACCAGGTGGCCAATTACCTATCCCGTCTATTCGAAGAGGAGCCCCCAGTTCCAGGCCCAAGGGGGGAGGTGTGTCCCATCCCAGGTTGTCCAGGACTCCACTCACCCATCCCCGCCGAGTCAGGGCCCCACTCACCCGTCCCAGCCGCAGCTGGCACCTGCAAGCACTGGGCAGGGGCCCTCCCCTCGCCAGAGAGACCGCCCGGGGAGCCGAGGAGGAGTGACACCGAAGTCCCCGTGGCAACCGGCAGCATCCCAGCAAGAGCCCAAGGATGCACTCGGGCGCCGCACCTCACCATCGCCACCCGAAGAGAGACCGTGCTGGGCACAGCCACAGGGGCAGGGCCGGGGATGGGGCCATGCACTTCAGCAGCCTGCGGAGAGCCGGCAAGACCCCACCAGCAGAGACGAGGGCAGCCGGCCGTGCCTCGCAGCACTCTAGAGACGGAGGCGCGGCCACATCCAGGACGCTGGGAGGGCATTTTGGATTATCAAGGGGGGCAGGGGCGGAGAGGGAGGAGAGGTCCGATGCCCATGGGTGGCTCTGGGAGAGGGGAGAGGCAATAAAAGAGAGCGGCAAAAGCAGGGCCAGGGAGGAACTGCCGACAGTGTTGAGGGACAGAGAGAGAGAGAGAGTGAGAGCATAGACACACCAACGGAGGCAGAGGGGCAAACAAGGGTGTTGTTAATCCCGTCCTCTACCATTCTGAGGCCCTGCAATGCCCTTTTGGACCTCAACCCCTTCCCCAGGACCAGCCCCAGCATGGAGGCACCACAGCCACAGGGGGCACACCCACCGGGGCGGAGGCAAAGCATGACATGTGGTTATAGAAACTAACTAGCATGTACTTTCATTTAAGTGTTACAGGCAAAGTTGCAGCCATTTCAGCTGTCCATTTCACACACACACCCTAGGAGTGAGACAGATAGCTGAAAAACCTATCAGTGGGTAGGCGCGCCTGTCCACTGTTAGCTGAAATGGTTTGCAGCCATTTAAGCTGTCCATTTTGTTCCCCCCGCTTGGGGCTGGGGTCCAGCAGGGCAGGTCACAGGCAAAGTTGCAGACAGTAACCGAAGTCTAGTCCAAAAGTCAGGGGTTTCCAGAGAGCAGGTTTACCAAAGTCCAATCTAGGGTCAAGGAGTTCCAGGCAGCAAGTTCAAGTTCAGTCCAAGGTCAGGGGCTCCAGAAAAGCTGGCTGTCAGGTCCAGTCTGAGGTTCAAGGTTGGAGAGGTCCAGTAGCAGCAAGGCTGGTGGCTCAGTAGCAACATGTACTTCTTGTGTCCATAAACTGCTGCTTCTCCCAGCTGAATTTAAAGCCAAGTCTTAATGGGCTAAACTCCCAGCCAATTCCTTGGCAGTCATCCTGGAACTGCTCATTCGTCTCTTCAACAGACAGCTGACAATGGGCCATGAGTCTAGCACTTCTCCTTTCTTGCAATTCTAAGCGTCCCTGACAGCATTGGCACTGCTAGGGTGTGGGTGAACTAGGTGGGCTGGGGGCGGCTACTGAAGATTTGTTTACTGCTTCAAAGCTACAAGGTGTAAGTTGCGACTCTTGACCAGCCAGTAACCTGATCTCTTGTTGCTCTCCTTCTGGCTCAGAGCTCTCCTTCTGGCTATTCAGTTACCAGCTCAGGGCTAGCAGGTAGTTCGTAGTCTCAGAAGTCTGAGCCATCACTCAGCACAGAGTGACTTACAACAGGCTGGCAGCAATTTCAGTAAATTTCAGATGGTTTCCCTTTCCCCCACTTGGAAGTTTGGGAGGGGATGGATTGCTGAAATGGCTGCCAGCCATTTAAACCTAACAGCGAGGCAGGTCCGTCTGTTAGCTGTTCAGTTTAAATGGCTAAGAGCCATTAAACCTGTGTTCCCCCACACACACTTTGAAGCGGGGAAGGGGGTGAAAGACAGGTTAAATGGCTGCCTTCCCATTCCTTCCCAGGCGATCCCTCCCCTTTCTGGCCAGTTTGGTTTGGGCATTTTTTCTTTGGGATTCGGTTCAGACCACTCCAAACCATTTTTTTTAATTTATGTCAGTCCTTAATTGTAAGCTACCTACACCCATGAGGAATGGCGGAATAAAAGTGTTTTAATACGTAAATAAATTAAATATTTAGGACCAGCTGCAAATTCACCCCAACACTGCTACTGGAAGTTGTATGCTGTACTAGAGAAACTTTGGTCATACCCAACACAGCAATTCTTATGTTGCTCTAGAAAAGAGCAAGAGTCCAGTAGCACCTTAAAGACCAACACAATTTGTGGAAGGGTATGAACTTTCATTAGTCACTGCGTGTGCTACAGACAAACTGACATGGCTACCCATCTTGATCTATCTTATGTTGCTGTTTCCTCCCAAAATGGCCAGTGCCATGTACATACTAGTGCTAGTGCTAGTGAAGCCACAGTACTTTTGTCACCACAAAATATCTGGCAAATGAATTGTGTGTATATACATATGAAGTGGCCTTATACTGAATCAGACCATTGGTCTATCAAGGTCAGTAGCGTCTAGCCAGACTGGCAGCAGTTCTCCAGGGACTCCAGAAGAGGTCTTTTCCATCACCTACTACCTGATCCTTTTAAATGGAGATGCTGGAGTTTGAACCTGGGACCTTCTGTATGCATAGCAGATGCTCTTCCACTGAGCCATGGCCCCTTCCCAACCCTACTAACCAACTAAAGTATATACACAGCCCAGTTTGTTTCCAGGTATTACTTAAGGTGTTGGTTTTGATCTTTAATCTTGAGCAAGCCATCCTACTGGCCTAACATATTTCACAGGACTGTTTAACTACTAAAAACACAAGTTCCTTGGAAGAAGAGCAAGATATACACACAAATAAGTTTCTAAGTTTCATTACAGCACACTTGCTCTTTGTTTTACCCTAGTCTCCTAATAAGGACAGAAAATAATCTGAACAAAGTCCAGAGGCACCTTAAAGACCAACAAACTTTTATTCTGGTTGTAAGCTTCCATGCGCCTGCACACTTCTTCACATTCTTCAAAAAAATAATCTGTCATTACTACTATTCAGAAGCTTCATAAAAGAGGCCTGTACTTTACAACACATTTATAAGAACAAAAAGATTTCTGCAGTATGGCCTATCATAATTCCAATCTCTTGTATAAACAAGTTTTTGTTAAGGAATTGTGGCTAAAGATTTAAATCTAGCAATTTGGAATGAAACAATTCTGAATTCCCCTGACCTGGATAGCCCAGGCAAGCCCGATTCCATCAGATCCCAAAAGCTAAGCAGGGCCAACCCTGGCAAGTATTTTCATGGGAGATCTCCAAAGAATACCAGGGCCGGGAGGCAGAGGCAGGCTATCAAGCCACTTCTCATGCCACAGTACGAATCGCCAGAGGTTGCTATGACTTTCAGGCACAGGCACATGCACACATAAACAAAAAACCAAAAATACCCCTAAAATAATTCTGAACTTGAAAATTTTCCAGAAATGTAATTATCAAACTTAAATGATCTAGGTTAGCCTGATCTCATCAGATCTCAGAAGCTAAGCAGGGCTGGCCCTGGTTAGTACCTGGATGGGTCTGAGACCACTAAGGAGGTCCAGGGTTGCTACGTGGAGGCAGGCAATGGCAAACCACCTCCATTTGTCTCTTGCCTTGAGAACCCTATGGGGTTGTCCTAAGTCAGCTGCAACTTGATAGCCCTTCCCACCACCAACTAACTATCAGGAGGTTTCTGCAACAGCTAAAATTATAACCTCGAAACTTCCAGATTTGACTGACATGGTAACTATGCCAAATGGGTGGTCACAAATGTTTAATGTCTATCAAAAACGTAGAATACTTTGAGCAAACATACGCTTGTTCCCAAAAGATTCAAGATATTATTTGGAAGAAGCAATCAGAGAGGCCTTCAATAAAACGTAATATTAAAATAATATCCTCCATATTTAGAACACTAGGAGAGTAACTTTAGCACCACACATCTCTCCTGGGGCCAATTTTTTGGGGCCAGAAATTGTTTGAACCAGGCAGCAGCAAAAGTTCTTCTGAAATTCTTAATTTGACACATTTAATTGATATCACTAATAAGGAAGTAACAACTGGGGGGGAAATAAAGGCTTCAAGATTTCAATATATGCAGCTACAACACCTAGTGAATACTCCAGAGGTCAAAAATAGCCTTAGAAGAACGATTACTGATTTTGAATTTATATTTAAAAATGATACAGGCAACTATAAAAACCTAATCTTTAAATTATACAGAATACTTCTTTCTAGAGAAGAGAAGAAACCAATCTCTTATTTAAAAAATCCTGACAAATGCACTGTGGAGTTAACCTTACAGACTCCCAATGGAGTAAAATATGGAATTCACATGTGCTTTTAACTTAAAGCAATTAACATTAAAGCTTTATCTTTTAAATTTATGGCACGTTAGTACATGACTCCCTTAAGATTACATCTTATAAATTCTCATAATCATCCCACATGTTGGTGAAGTGGGTTCATTCATACATTGTTGGTGGGAAAGCTGTATTTTAAAATCTCTCTGGGGTAGTATTATAGCGCATATAAAACATATCACCAGTTATTCAAGGCTAGTGTGATTTCATCAGCAAATGCTGCAGAGAAGACCACAAACACCATTTTTAGGTTCTTTAGAAGAAAGGTGCAGGTTTTATACCTGCAGCCTTCAAGCTTTTTCAAACTCTCAATTGGGGCTCTCCTCCATTGTCAAGATTCTTGAATTGGTTTAACCCAAATTTTTGAGATCTTTTTTCAGGACACCCAGATGTACTTCCAATGTCATCCTTAGACAAGAAGCTGGTCTGCCTAAAGTAGAATAAAAGTTTGGGAACATACATTACACTACTGGCTAAGAATCCACCTTAAACCCAAGGGACTAGTTCCCCTGCTGTTAGCCTCCGGTCCTTATCTTATATGGTCCTTAAAGATCCTTTATAAAGGTCCTTAATACAATTAAGCTGATTGGATTGGAGCCAGAAGTCTTGCTGGATATGGGACTGCTTTAATTTCTCAAAGGTTAACTGACACAGAGTCCCCAAATGATGAGGCAATCCTTCCTTTAAGGCTTAAGCTATAGGACTTTGAAAAAAGGACCAAGCTATATAGTACTCTCATACCTCTCAGATATCACCCATGAGAGGTATAGATGTGCTTTCTCAAAAGCACGTTTTGATGCATTTCCATCTGCAGTTCTACAGAGTAGATTCTCTCAACAGCCTGTGCAGCAACAGTATTGTCCTTGTTGGAGTAAAGTGGTTGAATCAATTACACATATACTCTTACATTGTGAATATTACCGAGAAGACTTCAGATACTTATTCCTTTACTTTCCAGATTTAAGTAATTACAATATTATGTTGATTTTAATCCTGAAATTCTTCGGATATACCTCTTAGAAGACAGTCAAAAACCTGTGTCTTATGCGGTGGCATGGCGGGGGGGCTGGGAAAGCACAGTGCAGGCGTGAAAGCATGCCTGGGGTCCCTGCCTGCCCCTCTCCAGGTGCCCCGCAGCTGCAGGGCCCCTGGAGAAGTGCAGGCAGGGCCCCCAGGCATGTTTCGATTACTTTCTTTCCCTCCCAGCAGGTGTGTTGGGGGGGGGACTGGGGAAGCAAAGGGCAGGCATGTAAACATGGCAGCATTTTAGCACATTCAGTACTTTTTTTAGAATACCATTTGTACTTAAGATTCTAACATAATATTTAATTTGTATAGTTTTAAATATAGTTTTGGCAGTCTTCTCATTATCTAGATACTTAAACCTTTTAATACTATGTTTCTATATATATTTGTAGTTTTATATATTTGTAGTTTACTGTAGCATAACTGGTTCTACATGGAACAATGTTTTGTATGTACACTGCTTTGAATTTTACATGTAAGTATGGTAAAAAAATTATAAATAGTTTGTTTTAAAAACATAGAATACTAATCTAATGTGGGGAGTTGAATAGATCACAGAGCAAGTCATAAAAACAAATGCCTTGGAGGGTGTGTGAAGCATGCCACTGGCAGCAAAGCGGGGGCAGGGGGAGACAACTCTTTATTAAGTACTTCCCTTTGGCAGTACAGGAAGGGGACAGCAGCAGTTACCAAGGAGAAAACAGGACAGGATGAAGGTGATGATCTTCTTGTTCCAGTTTCCATTCAATACAACTGTGGCCCCAACACTAGAAGTGTACATTGCAAGGCACAACATTGGGGGGGGGGGGGAGCCACAAGGCCATGCATGGACCTTAACATTAAAAGGTGAAGAATCCATGAAGTACATAGCTGTAGAAGACAGATAAAGTTTTGTTCTTAATTTTCTTCTCACTCTGGAAAGGAGCTTAAAGCATGAACTTTGTTAACCTGTAATGAATGATGATAACTTTAAATATGAGCAGTCGTGGGAAATGACATTTGCCCCTTATAACTGCTTGTTTCTGAATGGAGATGCCTGGAATTATAGCAGGTAGCTGGTAGAACCCTTTGCTAGATTTGCCCTGACTGTGGCAGGATTAGGGCACAAACAACCCTCATACTCTTGCCTCTGCTAAAAACAATGACACACAAGAGGGAAGCTGCCACCTACAGAGCGGCATTCTGGACTTCAAAGAACATCTGACTTCAATCAGACAGTTAACTGACCAACCATGTCATTGTGGTACTTATTAATTGTATGGAACCATTTTTAGAAATGGAATTTTTTGCAGAAAAATATACTAATGAAAGTTCATTACAGAAATCTCTCTGCATCACTTCACAGCTGAAATCAGTATGTGAACTCGTCTCCCTCACCCCTGCTGCTTCTAGTCATATGAATCTCTTTGCTCAGTCAGTCTTCCAAATGGCCTTCCACTCTCAAGCCCTTCCTTCCGCCTTTGTCTTTCCCTCATTTCTCCAGGTAACACCTGTTCCAGCCTTACTTTACCGGCTGCCTTTTAGGCCCCTATCCCTCCCTCTTCTCCGTGGCCCTTTTGGCAACTCGACCAGTCTTCACTGTTACATATTTTATATACCACCTTTCTCATCAAATGTTCTCCAAGGCAGCCAGCAGCACACTGACAATGCTGCACACAAGCCCAAAAGGAACTGGCTATAGCCACACATACCTTGCACCAAAGGCAAATGTGTAAAGGGATGCCTTTGTCTTCACAGAGCTCAGCTTGACTCCAGCTCCCGTCTAAAGGTGGGGGGAAGAGCTAAAGAAGGTTGCCAGGGATGCAAATGTTGTCAGGCATTGGGTATTAATGCCTCACCCCTCACCCTGGTGCTCCTACTGCCTTTGTGTAGGATCGCAACAGCACAGCCAACGGGAACTCAAGAGCTTCTGTCTACCACAACCTTCTGAAATTTCAGAACAGCTCTGTGGACCATTGACAGCTCTGCCTCAAGTCTCAATGAGATGGACAAACTACAAACGAAAGCCAGCTCAGTGTAGCTGTTAGTTTGAAACATTGGAACTTACCTCAAGGTTTCTACTCTTCAGCGGGGCAAAGTCATTCAAGCTGGTTAGGTCATGCATCCGCATTCTCGGGTAGGGCTATGCAAATTTTGTATGGATGCCTATTGGAGAGATTGTAGGCTGACCCTCCAGTCATGTCCAAGCCCTGCTGCATATGTTTTCCATTTGCATTTCCCTTACTCTTTCTTGCTGTGATTGCATTCCTTGATGCCCTTTTGGAGTGTGTGGGGGGGGGTGGATGACTTCACCCCACTGAAGAGAAGACACCTTCAGGTAAATTCCAATGTTTCCTTCTCCTTCAGTGGGGAAAGCCATCCAAACTGGTTAACTTTATCCTGGTTAACTGTACTTCTGGGTCAGTTCCTTCCAAGATCTAAGGTTCCACCGCCTGCTGCAGGACCCTTCTGCCGAAGGCTGCTTCTGCTGAGGCCGTCTGGTCAATCCTATACTGCTTGACAAAGACTGAACAGCTTGCCCAAGTGGCTGCTCTGCAAATCTCCACAACCAATGCTCTTGTGGAGAAGGCTGCTGTAGATGCTGTGGCTCTAGTTGAGAAATTCTGCTGGGCATCTTCAAGCCTTGTGCTTCATATACTTGAAAATGCATGACTTCACCCAGGCCACGATGGTGGATTTTGACTCTTTTGCCCAAATTTCAGCTGCTGTGCAGCACAAAGAAAGGATCCAAGATTCTAAAGGTAGTATCAGTGGCTGGTTGAGGTGGAACGCTGAATTAACTTTGGGTATGAATGAGGGGATCTGTTCTCAGTGTTACTGAGTCCTTCTGTGAGATGCATTACTCCTTTCTGGATAATAATGCTGCCTTTTCTGACACCCGCCTAGCTAAGGCTACCACTACTAGGAAGTCTACCTTCCATAACAGCACTTGAGCTCTATCAATTTTAATGGATCGAAAGGAGCTTTTGTAACCCTCTGCAGGACTGTTGAGCGGCTCCAAGCAGGAAATCTATGTCTGACAGGTGCAGCCGATTGTCCTGTTCCCATTACGAAATGCTTGATGAGCTTATTTATGGCAAATTCTAGAGCCTCCGATGCCCTAGAGGTGAGTTAAGGGCTGCAACCTGCCTCCTTAATGTGTTTTGGCTTTAGGCCTTGTTCCAGCCCTCACGGAGAAATCCACGATATCTTCATAGGATGGGTGCAGCAGGTCCAGCTTCCCCCTGCTTGCCCATTTCCTGAATGCTAGTCACATGTGGTTACAGATGCATCTTCTAGCAGGACTTTTTGATTGTAGCATGATGTCCACTATCTCTCTAGGGGAACTTTGAGCTTTTAAGTCTCCCCTTTCAATATTCAGACTGTCCGCTATAGCAAAGCCAGATCTGGATGGAGGATGGTCCCCTGGTGTAACATGTCTGGTCTGGTTGTCAAGCTCTAGGGTGGTGCAACCAATGTCTGCACTAGATCCGAGAACCACGGGCACTTCAACCAGCACGGTGGCACGAATATCACTTCTGCCCCCCTCCTGTTCCTGTTGAGCAGCCTGCTGGTGAGCAGACAGCAGTCCCTTGGGCCAGAAGTGAGACAGAGTGTCCTCACCCTCTGCCCTACGGTTGTGGAATCTTGACAGAAACCTTACTCAACAGCTGCTTGGTGACACCCACATGGCCCTTCACCAGGTTCCCAAACCTGTGGGTGATCTGGAGTATTACCTCTCCGTTCAGTCCCTCTCTCCTGGGTCCAAGGGCGGGTCCTGCAGATGCTGATGAAAGACTGAGGGGACAAGTCTGACCACATGAAGGTCCAGCCAGTTGATGCTGTGTGACTCTTCTGAATGGCCCCCTTTCCTTGGGTCATCATGCCCACATACTGGACTCCCCAATCTATCTACTTGCGATTGTGGTTATGATTATTCAATGTGGTTGCATGAAGCCGACCTCTGAGATCATGAGGCCCTGCACCGCTGAAAGCTGCATGATAGCCGTGGAGCTGCTGGTCCTGACCATGTCTCTGATTTTGTGCTGCTTCTCTACCGGGAGAAGGGCTTTGGCTAGCTGGGTGCGAATCCTGGCCCTTGAGGGAGACATCCAGGTCTTTGGAGAATTGATAAGGGATTTCATTTTCTTCTGCAGATTCTTCCTTTTCCCCACTACATCTTTGCATCGTAAGTGAAAAGTAGATGCCATACTGGCCATAGGAGGATTTCCCCCCAAATAATAAAAAGTTGGTAGGACCAAGTAGTGGTAATTACAGAAAAACAAAAGGACACAGTATTTTTCTTTACCCATACTGGCAATTCTGCCACTTTGTCCTGTGTGAGAAAAACGGTGAATCAGGTGCTTAGCATTCAGAAGTAAATAGAAAGAGTTACAAATATTTGTAGCCTTGGCCAGTCACAGCCTAAGTAAAAAAGAAAGGAGCAGCAGTGACAGCTGCATCTTGAAATATGAAACACACACACACACACGATCCCCCAATTCATCCTGAGCGTTGCCTAGCAACTCCCAAGAAAATGGATCTTTTTAAGTCTGGTAGATTTTAAATCCGATTCACCTTTTTTAAAGTTTTCAAATATTTCTGCAAGCCTGTGAGTTCCCCAGGTTTATTTTAAGACCTTCCTTAGCTGTAGCTCACCACATCAGCATACCCTGAGGTCCATATTCAGCACACAATAATGCATATGTTTAACTTCATGACAACAGTGTATTCTACAGACATGGCAAAAAAATTAATATCTCATTCCATAAACCTAGAACTATGCCTTGGTTTTGTGTATTTTTCTTCTTCTCCATCTTGTCCAGGACATTTGCATAAAACATCTTTAGCAAACAGCTCTTGGACATTTCCATTTACAGTTCCTGGACAGTCAGTCTGCAATAGTTACATTATGCCACCCCCTCAGCACAGGCCTCAGACTATAGTAAACCTATGCTTTGTTCTGGAGCATGGGCTACTTGTATAACAAAAGTATACACATGATACACTGTGCATCTTTATTCCTCAAACTTTGCAGACCAGCCCATCACAAGCGATGATACAGGAGGCAGGCCACACAAACTAGCAAGAGCAAACCTATATCAGGAAAGGGAGACAGATACAGCTAGGCCTCACAAGATTTCCAGAATGACCTCTGACAGACTCATTTCAGCCTACATTCAGGTGGGTAGCCATGGTGGTTTGAAGCAGTAGAACAAAGTTTGAATCCAGAGGCACCTTTAAGACCATGTTTATTCTGGGTTTAAGCATGCACATGAAAACTTATACCCAGAATTAAACTTTGTTGGTCTTAAAGGTGCCACTGGACTCAAACTTTGATCTAGCACTTCAGCCTGATGAACTATGCCAGCATTCTTGAAGAGCAGATATCTGTGTAATGTGTGGGGTCAGGATCCCCATTTGTAAGAACTGACCTTGAAGCTTGTGGTGGGGCTGTGACATGCAAAAGCGCATTCCATTTCGTGCCATCACCCCAAGTTATGAAACCTAGCCTATCACGTAGCCTGTGCATTGGGGAACTCTGGTAAGGCTGCCTGAGTGAGTACACCACAGACCCAAGCTTTCCAATTACTACAGTCCCCCCTCCCTGTGCATGCACGTTCCTAGTGTGTATGAGCCATCTAGGTGTGTGGATAGAATTTGAATCACAGTCTGCTTTCTTAAACAGGAAAGAAACTTTATTACTAAAGATTAAACTAGAGTACATACATGGAAAATAGCTGTCATGCCTAGGAGGTACAGATCTAAGGGGGGAAATACAAAAAACATAAGGCTAGCTAAGTTACAATACAAGACTGTTAGCTCTGATGAAGCAAACTCTGAAATTGTTTTTTTTTCCAGTACAAAACCCATAACAATTTTGCTCTTGCTTAGAAAAAGGACTGTTTTTTCAGAGGGAGGGAGAGAACCTGAAATGATGCCAAAGAGACTGCTGTACTTTCCACCCATACTTGTTCCTCATATCTTAACTTGTTATCCATTCTTTTATATATTCTTCTATAATAAAAGCCACAACAATTATGCAATGCATTGGATTGTCATAATTATTCTGTAGAAGAATAATCCTATTAATGGATTCTCCCCCTTTTCTTGTGGAAGAAGGCTGGCAAGAAAGGTAACCAGAGAATTTTGATGTCCTCGTACATCCTAGCTTGACTAGCCCTGCTCCCTCAAAAGGGTGTAATGCCAGAAGTAGAAGCCTGGTATGCCTATTATGCCAGAAGGATATGAAGCTCTTAAAGAGAGATTTTGCTAAAGACAGTGGTGCTACAGTGCCCGATTTTCAGATAAATGTCTAACAATCCATTTAATATTCACAATCATACAGAAAATTAAGAGCAAGAGCAATTATTACATCACTAGAATATTTGTAATACAATGTTGGTTAAAGACGGTAACAAGCATTTTGAGAAACTCACGTGTCACATTTCAGTGTCAGATGATGACACAAAAGGCTAATATTTATTAAACAAACATTAAAAGATCAAATATATTTCTAGACAAGATACTAAGGATAGTTATGTCTCCACAAGTGAATTTATTGTGCAATATACTGTGTACAATATGCCACTCGAATACAATTACTTACTCAACAAGAACCAAATAAAGATAGTGTTATACCAAAAAGGAAAAATATTTTCATTAACCATTTTAATGAAGTCAAGTTGCTTACAACAAAGTCAAGTTGCTTACAACAAAGCAAGCAATATACACCCAAAGTTAATCAAAAATTCTCATCCTGTTTCCACCACCTAGCATCCCAGATCACAATTCTGGTTACCCAAAAAACAAATCTGGAAGCAGAATTAGCACAACTAGAAATCAGCAAGATCAAGAGGGCAAAAGGGGAATCCGGAACTTCTTCACAGGTCATTAGGAACCTGAGGAAACTGCATGGAATTCTTTTTTTCCTGTTTACTCCCTTTAAGTTTCTGCTTCCTCTTGGCCTACAGTTAAGACTACACTATTCAAGAAAAAGAGCACTGACCTTGATTATGAATGCCAATGGGAAACTGATGAGAGACTAATCTTTCACAGAACAAATTGGTTGACATTAAACAGGAGGGGAAAATACAAATAACAATTACAATAACTGAGTGTAAGAGGTTTGCAAATATTTAGATTTTTCAGCTCTTTAACAAGTGGCACAAATTATCTGCCCAGCTAGGAACCTCTATCCTACCCAGATAAATATCCAGGCCAAAGAGTGGCATCTTAGCTGGAGTCTGCAGCAGACCATCTGAAATTCTACTTCCTTCTGCAGCAAGCCCACACCATGTTGGGAAATTATGCTGAAAAGTGTCAAAGTGATCAGGACTACACTGAAATGGTGAAATGTAAAACACAGGTTATGAAATTCCAAGAGTTTTAATGAAGTTTAAAGTTATTAGATCATGTTCCTTTATCCTTTAGTAGTTGCAGGACTATGCGTATTTAATCATGAGGGGTTTTTCTGTTGAGGTTTTTTACCATCACCCGATGGTGACCCCATAGGGTTTTCAAGGCAAGAGACTTTCAGAGGTAGTTTTGCCATTGCCTGCCTCTGCATAGAAACCCTGGTATTCTTTAGCAGTCTCCCATCCAAATACTAATGAGGGCCAGTCATACTTAACTTTTGACATCAAGCCAGCCTAGGCAATCCAGGTCAGGGCACTCATCAGTTAGTCCCCCAGAATTCACTGACACTAAATTCTGAGTAAACATGCACAGACATAGGTTGCATGAACCCAACCTGCCCCGCCCTTCCAAGCACCACATTATAGTACTGATTAACATTACAAGAGTGCTAGCCAGTTTTGGCTTCCGGTCGGGGAAAAATGGAGATTTGACGCACCCTGTAAATGCTCAGGGTGGACGGCGGTTCTTTCTGACAACTCGGGGGCTTTTAGAACCCGATGCAACTCTCCCCAGGCAGGGGAGTGTCTAGCAAGCAACAAGACCCAAGAGACAGTTGAGATCGGTGAGCAATAAATCTCGGAGGAGATTTGTTGGCACTTTGATCTCCTCCCCCACTGCGGGTTCTGCAAGCAACTCTAGAGAGCTGAACCGGGCTGATTTATTCAGCATAAAATCTCCACTCCCCCGATTTCTTAACTAAAACTCTAATTTATGAAGCTTCACCCTTACCCGAAAAACATCTAAAGGTAACGGAAAAACTTTTTGCTTATCGGCACCATGTCTGTGAGAGCAGGAAAACAGAGAGATAAGCTGAGGATCAGTTGAAGAATATACTGAGACTTTTTCCTGTTTTAAAAGAGTTGGATTTTAGCTAAAAACTGCCAGAAAAGTGTTTTGTTGACCATCCCTGCGGTCGCAGAGGAGAGGGCTGGAGGGATTGGAGGCATCGCGAGATCTGCATGGACGTGAGAAAAAGTGAAGACAACAGGAAGTGACGTCTGGCTGAGAGCAGAAAAGAAGAACTGAAGGGATCTCGGAGGACTGCAACTAGCATGAGTACTTCCGGGTGAAAGAGAACCAGGAAGTAAGACCTGTGACCAGTACCATAGAGAAAAGACGTCCGCCATTTTGGGGAGGACTAAAACTTTAAAATCAAATATCTCAAAAAGTAAACACCCTAGAATGGCGAAAATAACAGCATTTGTCAAAGCTCTTTAAGACTGATTGATAGAGCCCAAAAACGTTAAAATTGGAAGACACCAAAAAATCAGCTTTTTTAAAAGGGTAAAAACGGAGTCTGAACAGAAAAAGTGGGCGGCAACCTGGTCTGCATCCAAGATGGCTCCTAAAAAAGATACTGAACTAATGGCTATGATAGAGGCGATGGACAAAAGGATGACAGAAGCTTTTAGTGTTCTTGCCAGCAATATCAACAATTGGATAAGAAACTGGATAAGAAAATAAATGACCTAGCTGAGCAAGTGGATAAGAACTTTGGAGACCTAAAGACTGAAATTCAAAATTTGGCAAAAAAATCGAAAGAGATGGAAAACAAAATGCTTGTGTTGGAAGAAAACATTCAAAAAGTGACAAAAGAGAATTATAGAGTGGAAACAATGATTTTAAACAAAAAGAAGGTTCTTTCTACCATATGTGGTGGACTTGTGATAAAGCTAAAGTCTTTTGGTGTATGATTCATGCTGAAATGGAAAATTTTTTGAAATGTACCTTTAAAAAGCTGCCTGAAATGTTATTGCTTGGTCTTAAGTTAGAGGATGTAAACGTAAATAAAAGGACATTAGTTTGGTATATGGTGACTACAGCGAGAATGGTCTACACTTAGAACTGGAAATGTGAGAAAACTCCAAACACATGGGAATGGTTGAGAAAATTGCTATTTATGGCAGAAATGGATAAAATGGACAAGAAAATTGAATAATCAAGACTCAGAAATGTTTCTAGAAGAATGAGATATTTAGATAATACTTTTAAATGTTTTAAAAATGTTATAACCAAATATGCTACCTGTAAGAGTTAATACTTGTAAATTTTTATAATTGTTGTTATATATATAATGGTATAGGTGAGGCGGGAAGTCCTAAAGGTTTTGAATTGTATCTGGAATACATAGTTATATAGAAAATAGGTTAGTGATGATAATATTCTGAAAGTAACTATGTAAAATTTTGAACAAGTAGAAAAATAATAAAATTTGTTTTTAAAAAAAAAAAGAAAAAAGAGTGCTAGCCAGTTTTGTTATTTGTCTCTGCAAGCTAGCAACATTTAATGACATTGCTCTTTAGAAGACAAGTGACCTCAGGTAACCAACATCCAGCTAATATGAAGCTCAAAAAAGTTCACCCATTTGCTATAAACCGAAAGTCACTGACATCTAGAAACAGTTTAAGGTAGTGCGTTTACATTTTACTTAAAGAAACTCTGTTTTAAAACATTCATTCAATTTCTGTCAATGCTATTTATTTTCCAGAGATACTTTTAAATCTTCACCAGACTGCCCTTTACTGTCAAACTGCCAAGGAAGGTTCATTTTTTGCAGCTCTTGCCAAGAAAAGGCGGCAGATAGCGAAAGTCCTTAAAGGAGGTCCTTGGAAAAGGGAATGTGGGGTGGAGTCTGCTCCTGGTAAAAAAAGAGACGCTCGCCCTCCCTTTAAAACCACAACAGCACAAATTAAAACTATCATATTCACAAGGCCACACACTTTTCCCTTCTCTAACGACCTTGTTAACGTTTCTCAAGGCAGCAGGACGAGCGGAGTGTCTCCCATGAAGACCAGCCCGCGGGTCTGCCAGCGGCTGAGGGCAAGGGGCCCAGCATGTGCCCCCAGCACCGGGGCGGATCCCAGGACCACCCCGCTTGGGGCACAAGCGGGAGGCGAGACCCCTCCCTCCTAGCTGGCCGCACACCTCCAATGCGCGCGTTGCGCACGGCAGCCCCTCGCCAGGCAGGGCCCCGCTTCGCGTTCCGCCCGGGGAGCCGCAGGGTCACGTGACGGCGGCGGGGAGACCAACAGAGGCAGCCACGCGCTTCTTCCGCCAGGCGGCGCCGCTGAGGGGCGGGGGAAACTCCTCGGCTCGCCAGTCGCCGGGCATGCGCATAAGCAGGAAGAGGTGGCGGTCCCGACCCCTCCCCCCTCCCTCCCTCCCGCCCTCCCTGAGGCGCCGCTGCAAGAACGAGCGGGCGACGGCCTGGGGAAAGGGGGGGCCCCTCCGCCGCCGGCACTGCACCGCTCCGCGCGCGGGCTCCGGGAGGGTCGCGCCCCCCTAGCAGCGGCGGCGGAGGAGGAGGAGGCGCCGCCGCCGCCCTCCCCTTCTCCCTCCCTCCTCCTCCTCCTCCTCCTCCTCCTCGCGGGACGAGTGCCGCCGGCGGCGCCTACCTGCCGGGCTCCGCAGTCATGTCTCCACCGATGGCAGCCGGGCAAGGCTAGAGAGGCCCGGGCTTCAGGCGCTGAAGAGAAACAAAGCGGTTCGCGCCTCCAGCCCCGCCGCCATCTTGTCGGCAAGATGATGAAGAAGACCAGCCTCCTGCCGCCTTCCTTCGCCCGCTCCAACGATCCCTATTGGCTCGCGGCCGCCCCTTTCTTTTTTTCCATTGGCCCAAGCCAGCCCGGTATGTTGCTAGGGCCTTTTGCTCCACCCTCCTGTCGTCGCCTGTCCGGATTGGTTGGGGGCGGAGTTGCGTTGCTCAACATCATGCACGGCGTCGCATGACGTCATCGTGTTGGAGGGGATTTTTGACCTTTAGGAGGCGCTGTGTTCTTCATCACGGGGTTCCTTCCCCAAGTCTATAAAGGGCAGGCCACGTCCATAGGTGTTACAAGAAACACTCTTCAGCTTTTGTGTGAAAGTGTCTTGAAAATAAATTGGCAGGTGATCCTTGAGAGAATAGGAGAGGTGTCTCATGGACTATGGTTGTTTCATATTATTTCAGCTAGATTAAACTTAACTCAAATAGGCTGGGTTCAGGTCGGTCGCCATGTTGGTCTGAAGCAGCAGAACGAAGTTTGACCCCAGTGGCACCTCTAAGACCAACAGAGTTTTATTCTGGGTAGAAGCTTTTGTGTGCATGCACTGGACTCAAAACTGTTCAAATAGATCAATAGTTCAAATAGGGTAGGGGTGCCAATCCGTGGTTGGGTTTTGTAGACGCAGCCTGCAGGAGGTGAGGTTTGGGGAAGGGAGGGACCTCAGTGGAGTATAATGCCGAAAAGTACACCTTCCCCTGATCTGTCCTATGGAGAACAGTTGTAATTCAGGGAGACCTCCTGTTGCACAAATAGACATCCCCTATGCTTCTCACCGAATGAAACACAAGAGGGAGTCCGAATTGGAGAAGTGAAAGTAAAACTTTTTATTCGCAAATGAGCAGGAGCAGCTTACTCCTGTAGCAAACCACTGCTCCATCCTCTGCTGGGTGGTGCAATCTTTTATAGCAGCATAGCATCACCTGTCTCAATTTGGTCACTTGCAGTCTTGTACATCTTGTGATTGGTTTACAGCTGCAGTGCAGCAATCCATGCTACCCTGTATGTGTGTTTTCTCCATTGTGGCTGCACAACATTGTATAACTGTCCATTTACCCCCTGCATGCAGGCTGTATGACCTTGCCCTTATGTGGAGAGTTCCGCACTGTGACTGTGAGTGTATGGCATGGCCCCACCCAGAGGCTAGCCACCCTCACTGAGAAACTGAATCAGCCCCTAAGGGAGGAGGAGGCAAAAGTTAGGCATGCAGTCCTACTGACCAACGCCAGAGCTAGGGTGGATTCACCCCAAGTTAAGAACGTAAGAACATAAGAGAAGCCCATGTTGGATCAGGCCAGTGGCCCATCCAGTCCAACACTCTGTCACACAGTGGCCAAAAACACCTGGTACCTTCAGGAGGTCCAGCAGTGAGGGCCAGGACACTTGAAGCCCTCCCACTGTTGCCCCCCCTCCCCCCACACAGCACCAAGAATACAGAGCATCACTTGCCCCAGACTGAGAGTTCCTATCTATACTTTGTGGCTAAGAGCCACTGATGTACCTCTGCTCCATATGCTTATCTAATTTTGTCTTGAAGTTGTTCATGCTTGTAGCTGCCACCACCTCCTGTGGCAGTGAATTCCACGTGTTAATCACTCTTTGGGTGAAGAAGTACTTCTTTTTATCTGTTCTAACCTGACTGCTCAGCAATTTCATGGAGTGCCCACAAGTTCTTATATTGTGAGAAAGGGAGGAAAGTACTTCTTTCTCTACCTGCTCTATCCCATGCATAATCTTATAAACCTCAATCATGCCACCCCTCAGCCGTCGTTTCTCCAAGCTAAAGCGACTCAAGCGCTTCAACCTTTCTACATAGGGAAAGTGTTCTAACGCTTTTATCATTCTAGTTGCACTTTTCTGCACTTTTTCCAATGCTATCTTTTTTGAGGTATGGCGACCAGAACTGTACACAGTGCTCCAAATGAGGTCGCACCATCGATTTATACAGGGGCATTATGATACTGGCTGATTTGTTTTCCATTCCCTTCCTAATAACCCCCAGCATAGCATTGGCCTTTTTCACTGCAGTCGCACACTGTCTCGACATTTTCATTGAGTTATCTACTACGACTTCAAGATCTCTCTCTTGGTCAGTCTCCACCACTTTGGACCCAATTAATGTGTATTTATAGTTAGGATTTTTGGCTCCAGTGTGCATCACTTTGCATTTGGCCACACTGAACCCCATTTGCCACGTTGATGCCCACTTACCCATCCTCGACAGATCCCTCTGGAGTGCCTCACAATCCTCCCTGGTTCTCACCACCCTGAACAACTTCATGTCATCTGAAAATTTAGCCACTTCACTGCTTACTCCCAACTCCAAATCATTAATAAACAAGTTAAAAAGCATTGGACCAAGTACTGATCCCTGCGGTACCCCAGTGCTTACCTCCCTCCACTGAGAAAATTGCCCATTTAACTCACTCTGTTTCCTTTTAATTAGCCAGTTTTTGATCCACAAAAGAACTCGTCCTTTTATCCCATGACTATTGAGCTTACTTAGGAGCCTTTGATGAGGAACTTTCATCAAAAGCTATCTGGAAGTCAAGGTAAACAACATCTATTGGGTCTGCTTTGTCCACATGTTTGTTTACTCCCTCAAAAGACACTAACAGGTTAGTGAGACAAGATCTTCCCTTACAGAACCCATGCTGAGTCTTCCTCAATAGATTTTGTTCATCAATGTGCCTACTAATTTTTTCCTTAATAACAGTTTCCACTAACTTACCTGGTATTGATGTCAGACTGACTGGCCTGTAATTTCCCGGATCTCCTCTGGAACCCTTTTTAAGATGGGAGTGACATTCGCTACCTTCCAGTCCTCAGGAATGGAGGCAGATTTTAAGGAAAGATTACATACGTTTGTCAGGCAATCCACAAGTTCCCATTTGAGTTCTTTCAGAACTCTCGGATGTATGCCTTCTGGGCCCGGTGATTTATTTGTTTTTAAGTTGTCTATCAGTCATAGGACCTCCTCTCTCATCACCTCAATCTGACTTAGGTATTTCAACACCCCTCCCAAAATCAGTGGTTCTGGAGTGGGCAAGCACCTCTCATCTTCCTCAGTGAAGACAGAGGCAAAAAATGCATCCAGCTTCTCAGCCATTTCCCTATCATCCTTCAGTACACCTTTTACCCCTTGGGCATCCAAGGGCCCCACTGTTTCCCTGGCTGGTTTCCTGCTTCTAATGTAGTTGAAGAATGTTTCATTGTTGGTCTTTATTTAGTTTAGGTAGGCCACTTGTTGGCAGCAACTCCCATCAGAGTTAAGGTTGGTTATCTGAAAATATATGTTTGTGTCTTCATTTTAAAACTAAAAAGATTTTAAAAATGCGAGGAGGAAGAAAGCTTGGCTAGCAAGCCCCTGAAGCGTGTATGGATGGAGTTCTCCTAAGCCGGCCAACTCTAGCCTTCAGGTGGTAGCTGGAGAACTTTGGGATTACAACCAATGCTCCCTCTATGCTGTGGAGTCTTGTGAGCAAAAATTCTACTCTGTGAGTGACTGGCATTAAAGTTGTGAGCGAGTGATTTGGCTACTGCACAAATTAGTTTGCTCTGGAGCCATCCTTCCTGAGCCAAGGCAAAAATGTGTGATCTGGAGGCTAAAAATGGAGAGCTAGCTCACACTAACTCAGCTTAGAGGAAACACTGATTAGAACTGATCGCCAGGCAACAGAGATCATTTCATCTGGAGAAAATGGCCGCTTTGAAAGGTGGGCTCTATGGCATTCTACCCAATTGAAGCCCCTCTCCTCCCCAAACCTTGCCCTCCCAAGGCTCCACCACCCAAATCTCCAGATATTTCCCAACCTAAAGCTGGCAAAGCTAACTGCGGGCGATGTATTATAAGGACAGGACTGTCCATTGGGAACAATGGGAGAGGCTTGAAGGCCTACTGGATATAATAGGACACAGGAATGCCAATTAATTTCCATGGGCTGCACTGAAATATGTTACAGCACAAAAAAGTTGCAATGAAAATGTGCAATGAATTTTGAATGAAGGTCTCTGGGCCCAGATAGACTGCTCTGATACTGGAAAGACAGCCCTTGAGAGTAGCATGAGCGTCCTATGACTGACAATGACAGCCCCCAGAATAGAATGATGGTCCCGAGGAATGTAATCACCTTCCATCAGTGGTCTCCAGTGTGGCACTTGCTGCTGTCTGTGTGCCCATACTCTTCTTCCACAAGTCAATCATGCCTTTTGGAGTAGTGGGTGCTTCAAAATAGCCTAGCAGGAATCCCATTCAGGAGACCACCATCCTATGATGATGCTTGGCTTGAAGCCTCCCAACTAGGGAGGGGTGAAAATCAGCTCATGAACTAAAGTTCATGATGAATTTTGGCCAGTTCGTGATTTGCAATGTGAAGTTCATGGCAGATCAACTGGCACAAACTTTCCATGAGCTTCCAAGCTGTTCATGGAGGTCTGTGCCAGTTCATGAACTGATAGATTTCCAGACAGTCTGCACTCCATCTAAATGTTTACCAAACTTCAAACCAATGTGGGGGAGTGGAATTTGGAGAGCATGTGGAGGAGCATGGGGGGAGGGAGCTGCGACTCTAACTTGTGCAGGATCCATTCTCTACACTCCTGAACCTGCACCTGTCAGAATGACTGCCTGAGAATGACAGGCAGTAATTTGTGCAGAAAGCACTTCCACCTTCTCTGGGGGGCCACAACTTAGACCCCGTAAATTCAGTCCTCACCCGACCTGGAGGGCAGGTAGAGGAGAGTCAGCCGGAGATCCTCTGAGTTTCTCGTGTGCACAGGATCCGTTCTACCAGGTCATGAACCTCATGAACTGAACCAGTTCTTTTGGCTGCTAAAAGTTCATGACAGTTCGTGGTTCATGAACCATGAACCAAACCACATTTTCCTGGTTCGTGTCCATCCCTACTCCCAACAATTTATGACGAGCCCTTGCCCCCATGACATCCATTTTGTGTGTTAACTGTCTGCCTCCGCAGCAGCCATTTTGTGGTGGCACTCTCCTTCTCAAAATGTTGTTACTACCCAGAGGCTTAGCAAGGTTGGGCACTCTTCCCTGTATGAAAAATTTAGCATCCCCTGCTGAAAACTTTGATAGCATCAGCATCTCTGCACCACTTACTCTTGTTTCTTGCAGTACTGAATCAACACTCATAAAATCAGGAACATCTTGAGCAAACTGCACAGTGCAAACTCTGCATTATTTCAAGAAATGTACAGATTGTTCCCCTTGTCAGATCTTGGAAGCTAAGCAGGGTTGACTCTCGTATTTGGATGAGAGATCACTAAGGAATACCAGGGTCATCATGCAGAGGCAGGCAATAGCAAATCACCTCAGAACATCTTGTGCCTTGAAAACCTTCCAGGCTCATCATAAGTTGGTTGCAACTTGACAGCAAAAAAAAAAAAAGGCTCTTGATCAACCCCATGCATATCAATAGGCCTTGCCCAGTAGAGAATCTTGTTGGGCTCCTATAACTGAACCCCTAAAGCCCTAAATAGGGCTCAAGAGTGCAACCTAGCGCATCCAGGATCTTGGACAACTGCGGTTTACATCATTTCCATTCTGCACTGGGCCATCCTGTGAAACTTAACCCTTTTTGTACAAGACAAGCCAGTTTTGGCCAGACTTCCTACTTGTCATGGAAGTTCAGGGCCATTACCTGATACCTGAAGGGTGGGACTATCATTTACTAATTTTCGAATTAACAGCAGTAGCCTCTGACATCAGAGATCGTAATTTGCACCGGATTGGCAAAATCAGCTCATCACTCTTAGAAAGAGACTGGCTTAGGTCTGATTCCTTTGATCATAAATATTGGAACATTTGGTATTTTCCCTCGTCTTCAGAAGAAAGAGGTCCACAGGAGGTTGGGTAGGGGTTAATGACTCCTCCAACACTTTGGTACTGCAAGGAACTCTGCACATGCTCTGAAGAACCAGCTACAGCCTAAGTACTGTATAGTTAGCTGTGCTGATCAGCTATATTGTTTTTTAAAAGCTGTAATTCTGTGTGACGTTACTGTCCACCTTTTCCCTGTTTATTTGCCCTTTTTAAAATCCAGCCACCCTTCACCCTTTTTTTCTCACTTCTGTAAGAAACCTTTTCATGTTTCTCTGGGATATTTCTCTTCATCTCTCCCCTTCATGCTAGATCAGAGATGTCGAACTCATTTGTTACAAGGGCCGGATCTAACATAAATGTCACTTTGTCGGCCTGGGCCATGCATACCATAACACGTAACATGACGTAACGGATATATAAACTTTATAAAGGTGATTTCAGATGCCGAATGGCAACAGCAAGTGACTGACAACAGCAGGCTTGATTGGATTAGTTGTGATATGCAGAGGGGTAGTAGGCATGGAGATACCAGGGTTGGTAATAAGACAGGAAACCTAGGTCACAATTCGATCCAGTAGGATGCAAAGAATAAATGGACATAATTCTGACATTAGAAACCACAAAATTCAAAAAACGGGGGGGGGGGGGATTTAACCTTCCAAGACATTGCTGACCTAAGTAGCAGTTCTCTTACAAGGTATTTCAAAGAGAGACTGCTGAATTGCAACTGATAATGAAGCTCAATGCATCATCCAGGACTGAATTGAGACGTAGGTTTCCTGTCTCATTACCAACACCTGCTATTGACATTTGGCATCGGAAATCACTCCACTTTCCAAGATATAAGGACCAATGGACTCACATTCTAGCTGTATCTGAAGTGAGCAGTGACTCACAAAAGCTCATGTCCTGCCATAGTTTTGTTAGGTGCTACTGGACTCTTGCTCCTTTCCACTAATAAAGCTTGCAAGCTGTACTGTTATGTTTCTTTCTTTCTTTTTCCTTCATCTGTTTAAACTTGAGACGGGGATCTCTCCTTCACGTGAAATAATGTGTTGATTTCAGACTGGGCAAAATCCACTCAAGTGTTGTGATAATGAAACAGTTGAAAAAGCAAAGGGAGTGAAGAAAGACAGCCAGCAAGGTGTAGGGGAGAAAGGGAAACATGTTGAACTGGAACATATGGAACCAGACATGTATTTTAAATACTTAGCCATCAACTTCCATTATTAAACAATGAAATCCAATGGAATTAGATTATTAAACAATGAAAGCCAATCCAAGTGTTCTAATTCCTGATGAGGCTCTTTTTGAAAGAAAATGAAATCCAAGATAAGCACAGAGAAATCTAACCTAAAAAAAAAATCTTTTCAGAATAAATCTTTTAATTTTTCCCCTTATCCCAACCTACCCCTTCCTTTTAACACACACACACACATGTGTGTGTGTGTGTGTGTGTGTGTGACTGAGAGAGAGAGATCAAGTCTCAAAAAAACCAGCAGACCACAGTGATCTCAATGTAAACTGTGCTTGTCAGAAAACTCCAAGTACCCACCCTCCCTCCGAAGAAGCATACGAATGCTTCTACCTGAAACCAAGTGTTGCTGGTCTTAGAGGAGCCACGGGGACGCAGACTTTGCTCTCTCTCTCCCCCTCTCTCCTGGGCAGGACTCTCTCTGGCTCTTGGCCTCCCCCCCCCAAAAGAGGAGCCCTCAGTCAGTGGAGGGGAGGGAGGCTTGGCTTGAAAGGAAGCCGGCAGCAGCAGAGGAAGTTGGGCAAAAGCAAGCTGCCATGCAGGAGGGAGCCAGTTGCTCACGGGCTGAATCCGGCCCGCAGGCCATACGTATTCCCTTAAGAGAACTCTCAGAATGAACCAGTCAGTTGTTCAACTGGTAAGGGTTTTATTGAAAAACAATAAAAAGGCAAAACAAACATACCAACACACTGAAACACACATACAAGACTAGCTGATGAAAAACAGGGAGGAGCAGGGAGCTAGAGTTTAAGAGAGATGATATTTACCAAGCCAGAGAGAGAGAGAGCTGAAAGTGACCAGGGCTTCAGGGAAGATCCCACATGAAAGTGGGGGGGGGGGGGGTGAGGTAGGAGCCAAGAACACACACACACGCACGCGCACACACACACACACACACACACACACACACACTCCCCCCCCCACATTATGTTGAGTGCCTGCCCCAAACATAAAGGTTTGAGAGAGCCTTTGATGGTGCTTCTTGAGTTATACTCTAGCTGTAAATTTTGCTTGATAACCCTTTTTATTACAGGATAAGATGTTTACCATTTGGGTGACTGGTGTTAAAGACTGGCTCCTGGGGATAAACAGGTGAGGAGGGGGAAGTGATGAGGTTAGTTCAAAGGACTGTAAATGTCTTTCCTGGGAGATCCATTTGTCTTGATAATATACATATTTCTTTAAAGTGGGGAGGAAGTTGCCAGTTGGTCAGACTTTGCAACTCCCCTGCCAAAATACTTCCCCAGGCTCTTACTTGGCCAGCATTCATTTTGTTGGTTTCAGATCCATTTTGATTTCATTCTTAGCCCAAGCAGTGCCGCCCTGCACATATGATTTTGGAGTGATATTATATGAAGGGTGTTTGGGTTTCTTTTCTCTCTGGCTGCCAAACTATTCCTTCTGACTGCTAACAGTCCTCCCCCCCCTTTCCTTCCATAATAGCGCCACGAGGGAAAGTCCAAAAGACAGCAGCATGGAGAAGGTCATAAAGTATTTATTGAATGTTGTCCAAAACCTAAATGGTCATTTCAATGTCCATGCTACAACTGGATGCTTTGAATGGTATAAAAACATATTTTGAAACATCTGTCGAATTAATACCAAAAGAGAGTGTGTTAAGGCACTTGAAACGTGTAATTAAACACAGCAAACTTGCATAAGAGAGAACTACTTAGCTGGGCACAGCAGCAGTGACTTCCCAACTTTAATAAGCAACATTCTGCCCTCCCTCCAAGGAGAAACCGGATATTGTTCTTGCCCTTCAGCTATTACCCTGCCATGCAGGAGACAGCTATCAAGCTAAGCAGCTGGCTTTCCACATTAAATACACTTCCTACAATCTTTTAACAATTTCCTAAATGCACCTGGGAATCAATATGAAAACCAAGCAAAGCACCTTGAGTGGGACAAGATGGAGAAATATGCCTTCTGAATCCTAAATCTCACTAGAGCAAAACAAATGAACAAAAAAAAAACTAAAGCAAAACATCCCCACGCTCTCAATGGGTTTCTGATCTCACAATAAGTTTAGTCATAGATTTTGGGAGCTCTTTGCTCCCTCCTCCAACACATTGCTCTGCATTTAGAAACAGGCACCATCAAAAGGCCACAGCAGCAGAAAACTAGCAGGTTTGCTACTCAGCCTGGATTCTGAATGTGAGATGCACAGATCTGGGACTTCCAAGATCATTGTCCCAGTCAAACAAAGGCATGAAAGCTATGACCCAAGGATCACACGTGCATGTGGATGGGTCCCAAATGGGTCCCAAATGCCAGAAGGAAGCTACGTGGGATTTTTTTTTACAAAATCCAACATCTAGCGCTTAGAGCAGTGGGCAAGGCAACCATCTGCTGGATCAGACCCTTGTGCATGGCACAGAAGAGATGGATGATGCAATCAGCTTTAACGGGCAGTTATTCATTTTGGGGGTGTGGGGACTGAACCTCACATAACAGATAACTGGCATGATCAAATCTAACCACGCCAACATTCACTGGAAGATCAGAGTGTGTTCAGCATGCTTCTGGACATGAGGAACACGGATCCAGGCCATAATTTTTTCAGAGCCAAATGATTAAAGCCCCTGAATGAAGAAAACATTTGCAGCAGTTGCAGGCCCACAAAACAGTTCTGATACCCAGGGCACTTTCTGGAGCCATGGCTTGCAGCTAGGGACATGGGGCCATTCTGGAAGAGTTCTCTCAAGCAGACTCCCAGGGTCGACCAGCGGAGATGGCCATCTAGTCCCTCCCTTTTAAGAGGGAAAGACTCCACACTATGAGGGAAGCCACCCAAGTTCCTTTCAAGAATGTCACTTTTAATGGCTCTCTTCCGGAAGGACCACCTGCTGATTTACATCCAAGCACAGAAAGACCCCACCCCCCAAATTTCAGTGGCTCATTGAAATACCTTAGGTCTGAAGGAAAGACACAGTTTATGGACTCTTCCACAATAGGAAAGATAATTTGGCTAAAAGAGAAATCCTAACAGGTGCTGGAAAATGGCCTTTGGAAAAGTCAGAGCCACCGTCTAAAAGGGCACACATAAATTTCTGAGACCCCCGCTCAGATACTGCCCTACAAGCCCCTCTCAAATCTCAGGGGAACTTTGACGCCACGCAAAGAGCTGCAGCTTGGAGGGGGGAATGTTATTACTCCCCTCTCCTGCACACAACATGGAGCAAAAGGGTATGCCTAAAGGCGGTCTTTGCATTCTGACCTAAGTTTCATTGCTTTTAATTAATAAGAAACAAAGCCCAGCTTCTAAATTCCCAATTACACTAGGCTTATAAAAGTAAACAGAGAGCATCAATATTATCTTAATACTTCCCCATAAGTAGTAGGGCAACCTGCTTGTTGTGTCAAGGCACTAGGGATCTTTGGTTTGGCGTGCAACGGTCTTGTTCATTTCAAAGAGAGGTAGCATGAACCACACACACTGAATGCTTCAGTTCCACTCTGCATAAACAGCCAGGTTGTTACATTCTTTAACTCATTAAGAAGCTGAAAGACAAAAGACATGAAGAATTTTTTTCAAGTTTAACTGCAAGTCTGAATAAGCCATTTAGATGAAACTACAAGAGCTACGGGCTTCATCAGTGGGCATGTGTGAGTGCTGGGACTGGGATTGCCTGGGCTGATTACAATTACTGGTTCTAACAGAATTTGTTTTGAGGCAGAGGTTCCACTGTTAATGGTAGCTTCTCATTTACTCGGGGGGGGGGGGGGGGATACACAGGCTAGAGGCAGATCCCCTTTATGGGGAGAGCCTTTTCTGATACTTTCCAAGGTAGATTGTAAAATCTGGAGGCGATCAATTACAACATCTTGTTCCATTGGAGGAAGGGTGCCAAAAGAGAATAGCAGACCAGCCTCTACCACATCTTCCTTTCTGCTGGTTTCCAAATATAACAGAGCCTCCATGGGCTCACGGCCAGGAGGAGCTTATCAGAAGCCATGGAGATCTGCAATTTCTTGATCTTAGCAGGGGACAGTGGATGCGGAGGAGAGGAAAATTAGCATCGGGGTTTCAGATGGTCCTGCAGATCTCACACTGCTACATTTAGTTTAGCATTTAATAGTAGCTACCCTAAACACTTACTTGACATCTATCTTTAGATATGCCTTAAATACTTTATGAAACATATGGAATATTGAGTTTTCAGAACCTGCTTGACTAGTCGGACAGCTTAGAAAGAAAACATCTGTGCAGCCACAACTGGTCCTTCTCTGATGAAGACCTTGGAAATGAACACACTACCCAGAAACTTTGTTAGCATAAGATTTTAATTGGACCTCTCTTGTATTCCGTATTTTGAAGATTGAACTCTCTATATCTTTATTGAAATTTGTAAAGAGATGTTTGTGGAAATGTTTTAGTGCTGTACACAGCCCCATTGCTTTGTTGTCCCTTTAAATCTGACAGTTAAGTTTCAGCCAGCATCATTCCAGCATTATTAGGAGCATCCTTTTTCTTTCAGCTTTTGCTAATCCAATGAGCCAGCCAGAGAACATGACCAAAGAACGCAAGCAGGTGCAAGAAGACAGGTTACTACAAAAGGTGCCCTGTTACTGGTCCCAGGATGCGCTGCTGCCCTGCCTAGTGATCGCGGATGGAGTGCTAGCAATTTGGGATGGGGAAAATGTTTTTGTTGTCTTCCGTCCCACTATTCTCCAGCCAGCAGGTAACCACAGAACACAAGTGAGGCTTCTCTCACAGCTCCCTCTCTGAGACTCTGTTTACCATGCAAGACACACTCACTGCCGTGCTTCTTTTATCTACTGTACCAACTTCTGGGCCTTTACAAAACTTAGCATTTCCCCCCATGTTAAAAATGTAGAGAACCGCACACAACTGGGCCGGCTGGCATTGATCAGAGGGCTCTGCAGGAAAAGCATGAAAGGGAACATGATTCAGTCATCAACAGGGCCTTAAAATTTGAGACAGAAGAACATTTGTTCAGTGTTCCTCTTTTGGAAAGAAGTCATAGTCGACTGAAAGACTTGCTTAGAAAGCAGAGGGTTCCAGGTAAGGTTCCCAGCATCTCCCGTTTAAAAGACTGCAGATTAAAAGGTTGTGAATCAGGTGCCATACTAGGCTAACAGGGACCCAAGACCCAGGAGACCAGCATGGGAGTGTGTTTCTGGGTTTAAAATGACTTGAGTGCCGGTGCAGGGGTGTTCACACACAGCATCTATATAGATGCATGAATTTTGCTGGGAGTTTTCCAGAGCCTTCAAACTGCTCTTGGGATTTACAGGTTCCAAAAACAAGTTTGGGGGCTTAAATAAAATGTTGACACTTTCGTGGAATCACCTTTTGAGACGGAAGCTCTTGAAAACTTGGACTTGCACACACACACACACAGAGCTTGGGGTCGTGTACGTGGCATGCAGTCCTCAGAATAGCCCCTCAATTCTTCCTCTTTCTTCATTTATTACACATTTTCAGACACCTATTGTATAAAATGCTCACGCAGTTTGTCCACCCTGGTCTTTGTGTCCGTTCTCTCTTCTGCCTCTTGTCAACTGCTTCACATCTTAATCCTCAATTAGAAGTTTGCTCCAAGCAGGACTTAGAGCAATGAAATCCCCTCTCTTTGACACCAAAACAAAACATTCCTGGTGACTTGCTTCAGTTGCCGGTGAAGGGGCAGTCCACAGCACACCATGTTTCAAGACAGTAGATAATTTTTTTTTAATACATGCAGAAGCGTATCAAAAACCAGTGTGTTGGGCCAACATTATCTTAGCGACTGAAATGTACATACCTGTACGGATAGCCATGGTATTTCGATCTGAATACGGAGAGCAGCCAGCTGAAGAACACCACCACCAGGCCAATGCCAGCCATGCACATGACTGTACGAAATGATACAGAAGAAAGTCAGCCTAACAAACCAGCTTCCTACAAGGTATGACTTCACAATGACCCAACACTGCTTGAGTGGCCTCAACAGCCCTGACTAGCCTGCTCTCCTCAGAGCTCGGAAGCTAAGCAGGGTCAGCCACAGTTAGTACTTGGGCTGGACACCGCCTGGAACGAAGGGAGCTGCTATGCAGAGGCAGGCAATGGCAAACCACCTGTGCTCATCTCTTGCCTTGAAAACCCCACCATCCTGTGATCATGAGTTGTGACGTGACAGCACATAATCATCATAGTAATGCCGTTTTCCCCACTGAATAGTCTGTGAAGAAACCCTCAGAAGCAGCCTTTCCTGCCCTCACATAGTGGCGTTCCATTTCCATCACATCATGACAATTTAACCGCCACCAAAAACATGTCAGACCCAGCAATAGCAAAGGGTACCCAATAAGTAGATGCTGGCATCAAACTGGTACTTACTTTTTCTTTTCCCCAGTTCCATGTCAGAGGTAGCAGCTTCGTGCAAGAGCACCATGCCAAGCGTCACGCCGGCATCTGGAAAAAAGCTGCTTAAGGCTAAACCTCTGGAAACTAATCTGAACACACTAAACAAGAACATGTTTGCTCTCCAGTTCTTAATGGTACAGGTCAGCTAGGAAGGGTTAGGAATTTTGATCTAGCTGAGAGTTTAAGGGGATTATAACCAACACCCAGAAACTTAGCAGAATTGTAATTCAGAATGGAAAGACTTAAACGTCGTCGTATTTATCATCAGATTAAAAAAGAGACAGACTGCCACTTATAAAACATGACATGTAACCTCTAATGCTACCTTCAGAAAAGACACCTGTATCTGCTTTGGCTCCCTTGGGCATAAGAGGCTGGATGGGAAGGGGCTGTGGCTCAGCAGAAAAACATCTGCTAGGAAGGCAGAAGGTCCCAGGTTCAATCCCTGGCATCTCTAGTTAAAGAGGATCAGCAGTAGGTAATGTGAAAGACCTCCACCTGAGACCCTGGAGAGCCACTGCCAGTCTGAGTAGACAAGACTGATGCTGATGTAACCAAGGGTCTAATTCAATATAAGGTAGTTTTGTGCGTTTAGGTTCCATCCCTCCAAAAAGTCCACAAAGCAGCTTACCACACGCAGTAACAGCTGCAACACAAGAACAAAGTTTGAGTCCAGTGGCACCTTTAAGACCAACGAAGTTTAATTCCAAGAATAAGCTTTCGTGTGCATGCACACAGGCACCTTTAAGACCGACAAAGTTTAATTCTGGTCATAAGCTTTTGTGTAGGGGCACATGAAAGCATATGCCCAGAATTAAACTTTGTCAGTCTTAAAGGTGCCAATGGACTCCAACTTTGTTCTTTTGCTTGAAACCAACAAGGCTATCCACCTGACTACAACTGCAACACAAAACTGGGATGACTAAGTATCCCGGGCTTTGGGACAGCGGGGCTTACTCCCACAGGCACAACCTCCTGCCACTCACCCTCATGCCCCTCTTTGGGGCCTTGGCCTCAGGAGTCCTGCCAGGCTGCCCCACCACAAACTATCAATTTGTACAAAAGGCATAGCCTTCCCAGCCAACACGTTGGCAAAAAATGACAGATGTGAGAACCACGATTTCCCCAACTCATACAGCCCCCACCCCATTTTTTTTTAAATACAGGTAATATAGGCCAGTATTATTAACTGCAACAGATGGGTTGTAAGTAGGCTGAATGGCGGGGAGAGTGAGATATAAATGTAAATATCAATTTAAAAAATAAATAAATAGGGTTGCCAACTCTGGGTTCAGAAATACCTGGAGATTGGAGGACAGAGCTTGGGAGAGATTAGGGTTTAGAGAGGGAAGGGGCCTTGGCAGAGTATAACGCTAGGCAGTCCACCTTCCGAAGCAGCCATTTTCTCCAAGAGAAGTGGAATAAATGTTTCAAATACATAAATAATAAATACAGAAGTTATTTATGTAGTCTGGAAATCAGTTGTAATTCCAAGAACTCTCTAGCCCCTACCTGGACCTAGGCAACTCTAGCTGCAAGGAGTATTGGCATTACATATATATGGAAGACTCAGTGAACTAAGAACAGCCCTACATGAAATATCAGATACTCTACAGAGCACAGGAGGAAGTCAAAATTAAATCTGCCAGCTTTGTACTAGCATTCTAAGTTGGACTACAGACAAAGGAGGATGGGCACAGGTCCAGACTTTGCAAACTTCTACATTTTCAAAACAATGCAAAGTTTTGTTTCAGCTTTTGCTAATCAAACGAACAAAGTTTAGTTTTTATTTTTATGCAATTAAAGACAGAGAGCTTTGGAAGGGAGAGAAAGCAGAAAGAAAATTATCAAGATGGAGAAGAACATAGCACAAGGCACAGTGGTAAATGTAACAATGCCTTTCCCCAGTTTCCCGTCACCAACGCAAGCAGTAAAAAGATCTAGGAGGCTCATCCTTGCAACAGGACCTTGGCAAGGTTTTGTGAGATAGTGTGGACTAGTGGTTACACTGTCAGACTAGGATCTGGGAGACACAGCTTCAAATCCCCCCTCTGCCAGGGAAGCCAGCTGGGTAACTTCAGGCCAGCCACACACACTCTCAGCCTATCCTACCTCACAGGATAAAATGGAGGAGAGCTGCTTTGGCTCTCCCCCCACAAGGAGAAAGGGTGTGTGTAAATGACATAGATAAACAAAATGTTATACTTGGGCGTGATTTTAATCAGTAAGGATACTAAACAAAAGAACAATGTGAGTTTCAGCAACAAACTGCGCTTGACTGCTTCCGTGGATATAGTTCTGCAAGGGAAACATGTAAAAAAGTTATGCAGATGTGATCATTTTTCTTTTGCAGCATAACATCTCTAAAGCACATTACTACACGCTCACCCACTCACCCACCCAGGCGCTAGCAGCCAGGTTTAGCCCATTCCGACTGGTTTTTATACTCACAAAAGTTTCCTTTTAGTTCTTATGACAGAACAGCCTTAATAGTTTGTACAGTGTTGTAAATAGTAACATTTTAGATTTAATCATATAACCATCTCATTCTGTCCTAAAAAGAGGGACACAATTAAAGTCCTCCTGTACCCAGGAGCGTCATCTTTTTCAGGCATAACACCACCTGGTTTTTAAAGCCACTGATTTGACAGCCCACCTCTTACAAGATACCAGGGGTATCTTAGAACATTGTGGGTCTAGTTCTGCAAGGAAACCATTTGTGGCACAGACCTCACATCCCTGACACTGCCTGAACTCACCGTCACCATCTCAAAGATCATTCTGCTAGCCCTGCCACAGACTACCCCCCCCCACACACACACACACACCGCAGCCATGAGTTTCCTTCCCCCAGAAGCTCACCAAAACCCAGAGATCCAGTAACTTCCACAACCAGTGCAGGATGATCTTGTTTGACTGAGCTTCCGGAAGTCCGGTAAACTGGTGTTAGAGGACTTTAGTTTTGCACATCAGGTTCATAGCAGCCAATGTTTATTGTTTAAAAAATAGGTTCTATCCAAAACATAGTGAAATACGTTCCTCCACGTGAGCCTGCTTACCCCCAGAGTTGGAGGGGACGTCTTTTCAGCTGTGGACCCTGCCCCCGCCCAGCCCCTCTCACATACTTTCCTTGAGGGCTTTCTGGGTAGAAGATGCAAAACTGGGGAAGTTTTGCTTCCTTATCTGAAGAAGTGAGCAGTGACTGATAACAGCTCCTCCCCTGCCACAAATTTTGTTAGTGTTATAAGGTGCTACTGGACTCTTGCTCTTTTCTACTGCTACAGAGAGACTAACACAGCTACCCAGATACCCGTCTTGGTCTTTACCCTCATTCTCCCCCCCCCACCCCCTGGCACGTGTTTTTGCTTGGGAAATAAGACTGAGCTGGGCTTAAGAAATGTTGCTCAAATTGACTACTTAAAAAAAAAAACCCTTCTGAAATGCTAATAAGAGATTTAAGTTCCAAAAAACCACATTTCAGATATTAAGACCAAATCAGATGACATGTCTGTACAGTTGCTAAGCTCCTCTCCTCCCCCCACCCCCCACCCCCCTACGAGCAATGACTCTGGGGTTTGCAACTGGGAGGCGAAGAAGAGGAGGAAAGGCCTGCCTATGGCCCACCTGGTCATCCATTTCTTCACTCAAAATGGTTCTTCCCCACAAGAAAGAGGAAAGACATGGATCTTTTGCTCTCCCCTCTCTGTGGGGAGAAAAGCAGCTTGGGGAGGGTAAATCTATACAAATAAATGGTGGGAAAGAAAAGGTTACACTCAGCCCCACCCCAATGAAAATGAAAGACTCCTGCAGCTAAACACGCCATCACATCCTGACACTGGGCAACAAAATAAGTTTGGCCCTTAATTAGAGCTAATTATACTTATAAACCAAGTTCATCAAAATCTTAACAAGGGAAGGGAAAAGTAAAGGTTTTAGTAGATAAACAAATTGTACAAAACAATTGTTACAGGCTTACCAACTGGTATAATTATCTAGTATATTTTTATTGTTGATACTGTTTGTATGTATACAAAAAATGGAAAAAAATTTAAGTATATGGTTGGAAATACTTTTCTTGTGCAATAAAAAAATTTTCTGGGGGGGAAAAAAAATCTTAACAAGACTGTGCCAACAAATATGAAAAACAAATCAGTGGCCCACAGACTGGAAATACTCAATTTATATTCCAGTGCCAAAAAAGGAGTCATCAAAGACTACAGCAACTATCAGGTCATCACATTGATTTCTCACGTGAGTAAAGAGAGGCTCAAAATCTAATAGCAAAGACTGTTACCATATATGGAACAAGAAATGCCAGATGTTCAAGCTGAATTCAGAAAAGGAAGAGTCACTAGAGATAGTATTGCAAATTTACGTTGGATATTGGCGCATAAAATCAGATTAGATTACCACAAAGCTTTTGACTGTGTGAATCATGAAAAGTTATGGTCTAAAAAGAAATGGGTGTTCCACAGGATCTGATAGTTTCAATGTGCAACTTGTACTCTAGACAAGAGGCTACTGTTAAGATGGAATATGGAGAAACAGAATGATTTCCAACTGGCAAAAGTGTCAGACAAGAATGTATTTTATCTCCCTCTCTCTTCAAACTATATGCAGAACATATCATAAGGAAAGCTGGATTAGATTTAGATGAAGGTGGAGTGAAAATTGGTGGAAGGAATATTAATAATTTCAGATATGCAGATAACACCATATTACTGGCAGAAAACAGCGAAGACTTGAAGCCACTCCTGATGAAGGTTAAAGCAGAAAGTGCCGAAGCAGGATTACAGCTGGACATCAAGATGACAAAAATAACAACTACTGAGAAACTACACAAATTCAAGGCGGACAATGAAGAAACTGAAATTGTTCAAGATTTTCTATTTCTTGGCTCCATCTTCAAGCAAAAGGGAGACTGCAACCAAGAAATCAGAAGGAAATTGAAACTGGGAAGAAGAAGAGTTGGATTTATACCCCGCCCTTCCCTCAGGAGTCCCAGAGCCTCTCCTTCCCTTCCTCTCCCCAAAACAGAAACCATGTGGAGAGCGAAACAAGGGGATCTGCTAACTTGGGACTTGATTCTCACCAATAGGGAAGAACTGGCTGACAAAGTGAAAGTAGTGGGCCTTCTGGGTAGTAGCGACCATGTAATTTTGAATTTACAGTCTTGGGGAAGGGAAAAGTTGTACGTAGTCAGACACATAGGTTGGACTTCAGGAAAGCAGATTTTGACAAACTTAAAAGTTATGCTGGGTAGAATCCCATGGTCAGCAATACTTAAGGAGAAGGGAGTTCAAGGGGGGTGGGAGTTTCTTAAAAGCGAAATATTAGAGACACACAATCACAAACAGTTCCTATAAGAAGGAAAGATGGGAGGAGCCTAAAGAAGCCAAGGTGGTGCCATAAACAGCTTTCTAAAGACTTGAGAAATTAAAAAACTCATTCAAAAAGTGGAAGGAGGGCCTTATAACCAAGGATGAATATAAACAAATTACCAGTGCTTGTAGAGAGAGAATTAGGAAAGCTAAAGCTCAGTATGAGCTTAGGCTAGCGGGAGATGCTAAAAACAACAAAAAAGGGTTATGTTCAAAGTAAGAAAAAGAGCAAGGACATGATAGGCCCATTGTGGGGACAGGAAAGTGAAATCGTAACTGGTGATGAAGAGAGGGCAGAAGTGCTCAATTCCTACTTTTCCTCAGTCTTCTCTTGCGAGGGAAACAGCGCTCAACATGGCAAAAACAGAACACACAATGAGGGAAAGGAGTTGTCATGCATTTTATGGTTCGCCTGCCATGGAAAAAGGAAGAGGGGGAGAGGGGCGTGAAAACCAAAATGCTTTCACTTTCCTAAATGCTTTGATGTCACAAGTGTCAGCTATATTGCCATGGCAAGTGGGGGTTGGGTGATGGAGTTTGGGTGAAGCCTGTATTTCCTCTGACCTCATACCTCTACCATGGGTGACGAATGACGGACTGAGGAGATCCCAGTGTCGACCGAGGCAACCCCGGCCCCCACTACGAAGACAGTGGGCATCACCTATAAGAGACCGTACCAGAACCTGTATTCCTGGGCCAGTTTCTCAACAGAGACACGAGAGTCATGGGTGACTACTCCCAGGCTGGTGAGATCCAGGACCCCAGTAGGGTCTCTGCAGGAGTGAGCAGGCTGACTGAGGAAACTGCGACAAGAATTCAAGTGCAGCCGGAGCTCTACCAAGAGAAGATGCGAGATGAGATGAACGAGATGTTTCTCAACATTCCCTGGGTGGTGGCCATGGCTGTTCGTGAACTTCAGATGCAACGTTCGGCACCCCCAGCAGGGGCCACTCCGGTACAGCCTCTGGCACAACCAGGAACCCCGGCTCTATCACCCACTGCTCCAGTGCCTGCTCCGCCTCTGGGAGGTGTGCCAGCGGGGCCCTTGGGGCTAGAGCATCCAAAGGAGCTCCTGGATGCTACCTTCGATGAGAATCCCGATAAACTGGCCTTCTTTGTGTTACAAGTGCAGAGGTTCCTGCAAAACTGGGGCCATCTCTTTCCTACTGAGGGCCACTGCATCAACTGCATTGGCTCAAGGCTGAGGGAGAGGGCTGCCAACTAATACGTGAGCCTGCACAACCTGCACGGTCCTGAACTCCATGAGGTTCAAGCATTTATGTGGGCCCTGAGATGCCAGTATGAAGACCCGATGGAGACGGAAAAGGCACGTAATTACCTCTGAGCCTTGAAACAAGGTAACAGATCAGTGCGTGAATACTCAGAGGAGTTTAAGATGTATGCAGTCAAGATCCGGGGTGGCCAGAAGCAGTGCTCATGGAGCAGTACCGCCTGGGGCTGAACCATAACACCCTAGAGACGGTGCAAAGAAATGTAAACCCAATCTCGTTGGCAGCCTGGGTGAGGGAGGCTGGAGATGCCGAAAGCTAGTTCCAACTCATCTGGATGCATAATTTCAAGATGTACCCAAAACCCCGAGTTGCCGCTGGAAAGTCGACTCCTTGACTGAAGCTGAAGGAGCCGATGTGGGACCTACGCATGAAGTAAGGTCTTTGTCTCCATTGCAGAGAGGCTGGGCACTATATGGCTTCCTGCCCGGCCAGGGCGCCCACAACTCCCACCAAGGGACCCGATCCACCAGTAATGACTACACCAGCCAAGAAAGGGGCAGGCCACCCAAAGATGCAGAGGGCCCTTCAGCTCGGGACGCTATCGGGAGCCTCGTCCTCCAGTGGAGAAGAACCCCCCCCCCCCCAGCCAGCAGGAAAAGGCCAGGACCTGCTGTAAAGGGTACAAACCAGCAGGTCCAAGAGCAGCCCTCGCTGCAATTGGTGAACATACCACTACCCTTGTTTTTCGTATCCCTCGTCAACCCGGAGATGGGGTCCCAGGTGTGTGTGAGAGCCCTCATTGACTCAGGATGCGAACGGGACTTAATTAGTCCATCAATAGTCACAGGGTTGGGGACAATAGTCAAAAGACTACCCAAGCCCCTTGTTTTCACACAGATGGATTCCTCAGATATGAGAGAGATGTGTAAATATCAAACCATTCCTCTCATCATGGGCACAGAGACTCATTAGGAGCAACGGGAATTTGTGATTAAACCATTGGCCTGTTTTTCCATGGTATTGGGCAGCCTGCGGCTCGGTGCTCCGAGAAAACAACTCCAAAGCCTGTTGGGATTTTGTAACTTTTACCGCACCTTCATAAAAGACTTTGCCACAGTCACCCTCCCGTTAACTGAGTTGCTAAAAACCAAGGGGAGGGGCCCAGAAGCGGGGAAGCCGGGGGAGAGAATAGCCTGGACTGGAGAATGCCAGAGGGCGTTCGAGACTCTTAAGACTCTTTTCACCTCGGAGCCCATCCTGGCTCACCCCGATGAGACCAAGGAATTTGTAGTTCATGTAGACGCTTCGGATGTGGCCATGGGGGGGGCCATCCTACAGGAAGGGCTGGATGGGAAGCTGCACCCTCTCGCCTACATCTCGAAAAACTTTAACGAGACAGAAAGGAATTGGTCAGTTTGGGACAAAGAAGCCGCAGCCATCCGACTGGCCCTCACCACTTGGCGGCATTGGTTGGAGGGAGCGCAAACCCCTTTTGAAATTTGGACAGATCACAAAAACCTAGAGGCGCTGCGCACACAGAGATCCCTGAATGCAAAGCAGCTCCGCTGGGCGGATTTTTTCTCAAAATTCAATTTTGTGCTTAAACATTTCCCCGGGAAGGCCAACTCGTTAGCAGACGCACTCTCCCGATTGCCCCAGCACGAAAGTTTAAAAGAGGAGGTGTTCGACTCCATGTTCTCCCCCCAGCAGCTGGGAGGTGCGGTGACCACCAGGAGTCAGAGTAAGCAGACGACGGTAGAGCCGGGGAAAAGCGATTGGGGGGGGGGATTATTCCCCAAAAGAAGTCGAAGAATTAGAGGCCTTAGGAGACTGCTCCCTCCGGGAAAATAAATGCTGGTACCACGGGGATAAACTGGTGGTACCCCGAAGCAGAAGGAAAGACATATTGCTGACATGCCATTCCTCTAAATTAGCAGGGCATTTTGGATTTCTAAAGACGCTTAACTTAATTCAAAGACAGTTTTGGTGGCCGCGCATGCGCAAGGATGTTTCGGACTTTGTGACTGCCTGCCAGACTTGTTTGATGTGCAAAAGAAGGGGGGGGAAAGTCCCGGGACTATTGCACCCACTGCCCACCCCTTCTCGCCCCTGGGAGGCGATAGCTATGGATTTCATCACCAACCTGCCACCCTCGAAGGGAAAGACTGTAATTTGGGTAGTGGTAGACATGTTTTCAAAACAAGCCCACTTTACTCCCTTCAAGCAGCTGCCTACGGCAAAGGGAATGGCTAAGGCTTTCTTCAACCACGTGATAAAGCTACATGCTTTCCCCAAACGTGTGGTATCCGATAGGGGCAGTCAGTTTGTTGCCAACTTCTGGCGGGAGCTTTTGAAACTTATGGACATTGAACCAGCCCTGAGTTCAGGGTACCATCCAGAGACCGATGGACAATCCAAACGAACTAATCAAATTCTGGAGCAATTTTTAAGGTGTTACACTAACTATCACCAGGATAACTGGGTGGAGTTACTACCGTTCGCTGAGTATAGCTATAACAATGCTGTGCATTCCTCTACTGGCGTTTCTCCATTCATGGCAGTAGGAGGCTTTGAAGGAAAACCTCTGCCCACAGTAGAAAACGCAGCAAGCACCCCCCCCCCACAGACTTTAAGCGATGGTGGGCAGCCTTGCAAGAGTCATGGCCCCTGATAGCCAAGACATTGGACCAAGCAAAAGAAGACTACAAGAAATATGCGGACCGTGGCAGAGCAGAGGGCTGGGACCTCCAGCCCGGGGACTCAGTTTACCTATCCACAAAAAATATACATGGCTCACAACCCAGTAGGAAGCTGGGGTGGAAATTTGTGGGCCCTTACAAGGTGTTGCGTAAAATCTCTGATGTGTCTTTTGAACTGGAGTTGCCCAAATCACTGAGTTCTGCGCATCCTGTTTTTCATTTCAGCTTGCTGAAGAAGAATTCTGGGCCGAATGCATGGCATCCAATTCCTCCGACTCCTCCTCCACTGATGAAGGGGGAGGCACCCCATTTTGAAATTTCGGAAATTCTTGATTCTAAACTACGCAGGGGCCAAGTGTATTATTTAGTTAGATGGCTTGACTTTGGCCCAGAACAAAATGAGTGGGTTCGCTCCGAAAATGTGCATGCTCCTAAATTAGTTAAAGCTTTTCATAAAAAGTTCCCGAACAAACCCGGGTAGATTTATTTTCGAGGTGGCAGTGTGTCAGAATCTGCTGATTCAGACAAAGTGTTCTATTGCTTTTCTATTGCTTGCTGCTATGATTTCTGTTGCCATGTATGGTTCTACAGCACCTGCTATGTAGTTGCCCCCCCCCCACCCTTTGAGCCCTCACTTTGGCCAGTATGTATGTAAGCTATATGACCCCAGGTTTACGACCCTGACCAGGCCTGGTTTGTGTAACTGTCAGGCCGGGAGGATGACAACTTCAAAGGATGGGAACAATGGGCCTCTCACACTCCTGCCTCCGCATTCCATTCATCCCGGCTGGGACAGCAAGGGAGGACAGAACCCATCTCTTATCAACGTGCTAAAGCCTTGAGGCCAACGATTGTTATGTGAAATGGTTACATCTAAGGAGTCTGGTTTGGGAAGGGAAATTTACAACTTAACACCTCACTTTCTTTCCTGTGGGAAGCAAACGGCCAGAGACCCTTTTTACCTGCCGTTTTTCCCCTTCAGTGATTGGCTACCTATGGGTAATTCAAACTGTTCTGAAAGGTATAATAGACCTGCTTCTGTCATATGCGTTATCTCTGACAATAATCCGAGAAGCTGTACCAATGTAGAGATTGGAAATAAAGAACTGTGTTTCATCAACAAAGATCTGATCCTTGACTACTTTGAGCAGAAGTCTCACAATGACCCCTACATTTTATGGAGCACAGGGATGATGAATCTTGTAGCCCCTAGATGCCATGAGCATGTCTGGCAGGCCGAGCGGGGGGAGGTGCCGCCACCTGCCCCACTCCAGACTTGTTTGGCTACCAAGGAGCTTAATTCCATCCCCGAAGAGTATAGAGACCTGGCCAAAGTGTTCGAGGAGGAGGAGGAGGCTGATGAGCTCCCACACCGTAATACGGACTGTGCTACTGAACTACTACCGGGGCACAAGTTACCCAAGGGGAAGCTGTATTCAGTGAGCCCAGCCAAAAAAGGGGAGCTAAGGGAATTTATTGATAAAAACCCAGCACAAGGTTTACCTGCCTCCTCCCCCTTTGCTGCTTTGTCCTGCCAGATCAATTCAATTTCCTTCTTTGATTGAGTGACAAGTTTACCGGATTGAGAGAATGGTATTGATGCTGTTTACTTGGATTTCAGTAAAGTTTTGACAAGGTTCCCCATGATGTTCTGTTGGGTAAACTAGAGGACTGTGGACTGGACTGTAGGATAGTTCGATGGATAGGGAACTGGTTGGAGAACCGCACTCAGAGAGTAGTTGTCAGTGGCATTTCATCTGACTGGAGGGAGGTGTCCAGTGGGGTGCCACAGGGCTCGGTTCTGGGCCCGGCATTTTTCAATATTTTTATCAATGATCTGGATGAAGGTGCGGAGGGGCTACTCATAAAATTTGCAGATGACACCAAATTGGGAGCAACAGTGAACACACCAGAAGATAAGAGATAGAATTCAACGAGAACTGAACACCCTGGAAAAGTGGGCATGTGAACCAGAAGCAATTGAACAAAGATAAGTGCTGAATATGTTGTCGAAGGCTTTCATGGCCGGAGTTCATTAGTTGCTGTAGATTTTCCAGGCTGTATGGCCATGGTCTTGGCACTGTAGTACCTGACATTTCGCCAGCAGCTGTGACTGGCATCCTCAGAGGTATAACACAGAAAGACGGAGTACTCTCTGTGTCAATGTGAGAAGAAAAATGGTAGGCAGGTAATTTATATCTACTCAGGAAGATGGGGTAGGGCTGAGATTATCTTGTAGGAGTTTCCCAGGCTGTGACATGCTAATGGAGGAGGTTTCCTGAGGAGGTTCCTTTGCATATGGATTGGCTGTTGAAATTCTAATCTTATCTGTACTGCTGTTGTAGGATGTAGAGCATTTTGTATTTTTCAGAACTGGAAACCATGCCCTATTTATTTTTAAACTCTTATTTCCTGTCGAAATTGTGTTTATGTTTATGAATGTCAGTGGCTTCTCTGTGTAATTTGACATGGTAATTGGATGTGTTGTCCAGCATTTCAGTGTCTTGGAATAAGATTGTGTGTGTGTCCTGTTTGAGTTCGGCTGTGTTCAGCCACTGCTGATTTTTCAGATTGGCCAAGTTTGCAGGGTCTTCTCATGTTCTTTTATTCTTGTTGGGATGTTCTGTTCTGTGGTCCTGATATAAACCTGTCCACAACTGCGGGGTATGCGGTATACTTCTGCAGAAGTGAAGGAGTCTCTTCTGTCTTTTGCAAATCGTAGCGTCTGTTGTATTTTTCTGGTGGGTCTGAATACCCACAACTTGCCTACAAGGCCTGCTGGGGGACAGGGAGAGCTGCTTCCAAATGTCTTGGGGTATTCTGAGGCATTCAGCATCAGGACGTGAGATTAATGGCTTTTGCAGAGAGGAGCCAGCCCAAGATACTGTTTCATGATGCACTGAGTAGTAAGCAGTGAAAAGCAATCAAGGGGAAAAAGAGGTATATACTTTTAGAACTGAAGTTGCCTGGTTGGATAAACAACTGAAGCTGGTGAGAATCTAAGAGAGGGATTTGCTCACCATTCCCCCCCCACACACACACACACACACACACCTCACTTCTTCCACAAGCTGGAAGAGTCTCAGGTTTGGTTCTAAGAGACCTTTTTTGCCTATCAGCAAAAAGGCAGAGAAAAGAAGAGCCAAAAAAGAAGTGGATGGCAGGTAAACAGTTATCTTCAGGCATCTATTCAATACTCAGCACATGACAGAAAAGATCATAAAGGACAAAAAAAATTATGTACAACAACTCATCTCAATGTTAACAATAAAGAGTTGAGCTTACAGAAGATAATAGGACATAGCCATGTTGTAAGCAAGGAATGCATTTCTCAAAGGGTTAAGATACAGTGGGTGGCCAGGGAGCTCACAGGCAGTGACAAGAAAAGCAAACACATTATTCCCTATCTGATGCTAGACAGTGATCCAAACATGACCGTATCATTTTCTAAATGGCTGTCTATCATCTTTTCCTTTAGAAACTAATATAATACCTTTCTATTCATGACTCAAGATCTATTGATCAAAGGGAGTTTGGAAAAGAGAAAGTGACACGAGGCTCCACTTCCTGGTCAGGAAATGCAATTTACAGATCTCCTGCTCCTCTAGTCTCTTTTCTGCTCCTGAGAGAAGGCACCGCACAGCCTTGGGGGGGGGAAAGCCTGGAAACACAGGTGATTGCGGTGTTTAAAACAGGACAAACCCCACCCCATTTATGTCAGCACACACAAGAGGCATTTGGCATGTGTTTGACAAACGGCACCAGGCCCATGGAGAAAGGGGCCTTGTTCTTTCTGCCAGAAGCTGAAGCCAGAAAGGGGTGCGGGGGGAGTAGCAGTCGCAATGAAAACTGATGGCAGGCTCACTCTGCCCTCCCCCATTCTGCTGAGCTGCAAAAATGGTTGTTGTTGGAGCATCAGCACTTTAGCTGGAATGGAGCTTAAAAAGAGTTTTAGGGTTTCAGGTTTCATTATTTGTTTCTTAGTGTACTTTGTACATTGCTTTGAGTATTTTACCGAAAAAGTGATTAGTAGGAGCACCGCCACACAAGCACTGTTCTTTTTAAAAAGAATCACCTGGGACAGCTTCTCATAGGACACTGTTCCTTAACCACCAGAGAAGTGTGCCAGGAATCCAAGAAACAACTAACTATTGAAATAAAACAGGACTCCTGTGGCACCTTAAAGACCAAACAACCTTATGCTTTATTCTTGAAATCCAATCTTAATACTGAGATCTAATCACAATCTTCACTACATTTAAAGAACTGGGCTCTAGTCCACAAAGCGCATACGCTGGAGCAGAACATGCTGGCAGTCATTACGGTGCCACAACACTCCTGTTTATTCTGGCTGCAACAGGCAAACATGGCTGCCCCTCTGGAACTATGTCCCACAGAGCATCTTCACTGTGCTAAGGACTTACCACTTGACCATTATGAGGATTCTTATGAGCGTATGGGGGTCCTCTGATGTGATTCCACATTTGGCCAGATGTCATCGCTAGAACAAAACACTGGAAACCAACAAATTATGAAGCAGTGAACATGAACGAACATGACACAGAACCAGACAGCCTTGAAGCAAAACTGACTGATGACAGCTGATTTCAAAACAATGCCACCTATAAGATTTATTTACAAAATCTGTACTCCATCTTTCCTAAAAAAAAATAATAATAACCCATAGTGGCTAAAAGTTAAAGCAAGCATTATAAAAGCACATCATGGAAATGATTAAAACAACAACTAAAATACATATAAAAAACACAAAACTAAAACATGGGGTAGGAAGGAGGAATCAATGAGGGAAACAAACAAGTCTTCACCCAGTGGTGGAAGGCAGTGACAGAAGGGGACAGGTGAATATTCAGGGGGAGAGAGCTCCAGTTTTGGTGCCACAACCAAGTAGGCCATCATTCTTATGCACCATTTTTCAAAAGTTATTGCTTTCAGAAATATTTTGAGCCTGTGTTCCAAACTAGTTTTAAAGTGAATGAACAAGCCATTTTACCACAGTTCACATTATACTGAATCAGTCACACATTACATAATCCTATATGATACAGCCAGGAGAATCCTGTCTAGGGGTTTATGCCAACATTGACTTTAAAACAGCCCAGGGTCACCCAATCTCATCAGCTAAGCAGGGTCAGCCCTGGTTAGTATTTGGATGGGAGACCACCAAGGAAGTCCAGGGTTGCTTTGCAGAGGCAGGCAATGGCAAACCACCGCTGAATGTCTCTTGCCTTGAAAACCCCATGAAGGGGTCGCCATAAGTCCACTGTGACTAGACAGCAAAATAAATTAAATAAACACAATCTTGCTTTTTTTTGCATCCAATAGATGTAATTTCACCTCTCAGTGTTTCCACAAGGTAAGAACACCCAAAAGGGGGTGCAGCAGTTTTATTGCCTATTAAAATTATGAGAATTTTTGAAGTTGGTCTGCTTACCAGTGCAACAAAAGACCAGCCTGTTTTATTATACAGAAAATCCAGGTTGCTTCTCCTCAAGTAAACCAGGCCACCGATCACAGCCAGCAGCAGGCCCAACATCAAGGGTCCGGCGTAGTTGGGAGGCCTTATCACACGGATCTGAAACAGCCCAGCACAGTTTGCAAATTAAAGTGGCTTCCACCCTTCTGCTTCCAAGTCCTCTTAACATCAACAGGAAAGAAAAGCACATAAATGGACCAAAATGCAATAATGGTTTGGGTTTCTTCCTTCCACAACTCCAGAATTTCTAATTTTTTATGTCGCTAGCCAGCCTGTATAGAGGCCACCACCAAGCATGGCTGCTGAAAGTAGTGCTGGAGGTCCCCAGAGCCAGATAGGCCAGAGGAATCTTAAGTGTGGGTGGTGAAAACTGAGAGAACTTTTCTCCCCATCCCACAGTACTAGAATTTGTGGGCACTCAATAAAGCTGATGAACACCAGACTGAAGTCAAGCAAAATGAGACTTCTTCACACAACATGCAATTGACTTGTGGGACTCACTGCCTCAGACATAATGACAGCCCATAGCATAGGTGGCTTTAAAAAGGAACTAGACAAATTCATGAGTGGACAGATTCATCAGTGGAGACTAGCTATGAGGGCGAAGTGGAACCTCCATCTTCACAGGCAGCGTATCACTGAATATCAGTTGCGGTTGGTTATAAGAGGTGGGAGGCCGTGGCCTCTGTGCCTTCTACGGCATCTGGATGGCATGAGAAACAGAAAGCTGAACTAAGCTGGTCTGATCAGGCTGCAATCCCCCCTACATGCTTAAAAAGATGTGTTGGGGCACAAGAGAAGAGTCTGTAGTAGTTCTAAAAAGATCTATAAACAAAGATTTTTTAAAAAGAAAAATGCCATAATTAATGCCTGAGTGACACTAGAAGGAGAAGAGGCTGAGTTTACACACCGGCAGAGAGGCAGAGTTCTGCATAGTCTCGGGGTACTCCAGCCGATACTAATTTAGGCCTACAAAGCTTAGCATTGAAAACTGGCTTGGGGGTTGAGCACCACTGGGCTCTGGGACAATTTATTGAAGCCTGGCATCTCTGGAGGAGGCAACAGCAGAGAAGCCAGGGAAAATTATGTTTTCTGAAGGAGAAACGTAAGTTTTGTTAGCTCAACATTTTGCAAGTGATGGTGTCCCAAGGATCATGAAACACAAGAAAGCACAAAAAAATCACTCACTGTGTTGTCACACTACATCCTAAAAACAGTTGTTCATGTCCTTTTGCGGCGTTTAAAAGGTCTCAACCACTCTGAGAAGATGGGCGAAGTCAGTCTGCACTTAACCCACCCCTTGGCCTTTTTCCTTATAACACCATTTACTGAACCGCTTCCTAGAAGTCACCAGTAGAAGACACTTTGAAAGACGTTCAGATTAACATTACTACAAAAAGACTCCCATACACATTTGCACGTTATTTGAAACAGCGGTGGAAAAGGCAGTTTACACATTAGTTTTACAACATCTAAAGTAGCAAAAAATAGCCTGCACTTTTGAAGTTAAAAGCTCGATATTAATTCATGTTCTTTCCGTATGACTAGGTTGAGACTAGATGGTTCAAGGAGCTGCCCAGAAAAAATCTTTGTCCTGGGGTCCATGGGGGTTCTCAGTAGCCCGTACGTGAAAACAGTCTTACACCATGCAACACGAGATCCAAACATGCAGGAAAGCAAAGCAGAGCTTCAAGCACAGATTTTTCAAAAGAAATGTATATGAGCAAAGACTGCAATTGCATACCCTTACATCCCTCAAGCCCAACTGAACACAACCAACTTTCTCTTGAATAGGCATGCATACAGGACCCATAAGGATTTTTTTAAAGACTTCACTGAAGAGAATTTTAACATGTATCACTTCAATATACTTACTACGAAATAAACAGGCATTTTGAAAAAAGATACCATAATTAGTGTTTTACAGGAATGATGAAAACAACTGGAAGGCTGCATTTTGATTCTCAGTGTTGTGCTCCGCTACATGAATCTATTCGATAAGGCCAGACATGCTGGCCAAAGCCTGGGCTCAGGAGCAGTCTTGCTGAAGAGCATAGCAACTGATTCCCATTCTGGGCATCAGACTGAGAGGTATACTACAATCCTTCTCAGAAGCCTTTACTTACATTGACGTCAGTCCTATCAGCCACCCAGCGGGAGAGCTGTTCGGCAGCAAATCCCCGCACCTGCAGTTCATAGGTGTCTCCTCTTTTTGGTTTCCCTTTTGGTGGGAAGTTAATGAAGGTCGGGGCTGAATTCATGTTTAGCTGTATTTTAAGAACCAAAAAAACAACAACAGTTGCTTATTAAAACGAATTTAATTGTAAACAGTTCCTATTTCATGTCAATTCTGGAATTACCCAGAACCAATCAGGGCAATCAGGTCACTTGCTAGCGCAGCAGCATTCATTTTACAGTCTGCAAATGAAATGGGGGCTGCATTGCAATCCCCACTACCTTACATGAACACTAGTGATTCTGTTACAAGAAAGAAAACTATTTTTTCTCTCCACCCACCCCATTGTATTTGGGATGCAATAGTGAAGCTGCTTGAAACTCTAGACTTTAGAGCAGCAAATGACACCTGCTTTCCTTGTGCCAAAATCCTTATCACAGCTTCTAAGCAGGTGCAGTTATTTCTATCAGACTGGTCAATAATTCTTGCGAAAAGTGACAGATGCCCCTGCTCCTAGGCTCCACTGTAATAAATATAACTTCACACACACACACACACAAAATTACCATCTGAAATACATCAGAGCCTTCATCAAAATCTACCATCGCAAAAAAGACTCTGTTGGTGAATGCGGTTGAGTATCGCCAGGAGTTTGCCAGGATCTGGTACTCTTCATCTGCTTGCCTATACAAACATAAGGAGATGCTATTCAGTACCTGATCAGGTCAAATGGATATAGCATCACTAGTTCAGAACCAGAAGACAAAGGTTTTAAGAAAGTAGGCCCGTGCCATTTGTTGATCCCAAGACGCCAAGTAGCAGGATATGTTTGTGCCATCAATCTGCCACAGCTGCAGAAGAGAAACTGAATCTACACAGCCACAGGGAGGCGCTGACTGCCTCAGAGACACACAGGCGTCCTGCAAAAACCTTCGGGTTATCATTTGACTTTCTAAGACAACTCTTCATATAATAGCATTCAGCTAACCACATTACTGAAGCCCAATTCACATAGTAGCGACTCGACTGCTTCCATGGGGCTGCCTCCCATGCCACACCAATAACGTTTGAGGAAAACAGAGAATCCAACAGAAAACAGCAAGGGCCAACTTGGGTGATTAATACAAACTTAGAGATCATGAAACTTGAACATGCATGTCAAAAACAAAGCAACATTATTGCATTTAATAAGGCCATCCAAAAAGAGTGTGTTGTGTTATTTTGGTAAGCCTTCATAAAAGCTATTACATGGCTTTTGTTTCTAGATATCACTATGGACCAAGTCAGTGACCTAATTTTTTTCGTCCTTAGATGCAGGATGCTCTTACTTAATCCTATGCAACCATGGTAACTTCAAACACAAAGGGCAATCTCTGTTTATGACTAAATTATTTTAAAGGTATAGTTTTTGGGGGGGGCAGAATGATGAATTGCTACTTCATCAGATTTTGTTAGGGTCTAGTTTTTTTGTATCAGAGGATACCACATGATATTGAAAAGAAAAAATAAAAAGCTAGACATCATTAACACACTAGAAATCTTAGGTTTTTCTGTACTCATGAATTTCTAAGTAACTGAAGTCCATACTTGCACACAACACATTGTCTGTGAGGCTGAAGAGCGGTGAACATAACAATCACAGAGTAGTTTCTTGGTGGCGCTTTTATAAGACGGCGAAATTTGTCACCATTCAATCGAATGACGGATCTTTTGCTGGCCCACTCCATCAGTTGACTGACTTTTTCTGAAAGCACCATCTAGAATACAAAAGCAGGAAGTTACGCACTAAACAAGTCTTCTCTTTCAGAAGACTAGGTTGCCACAATGTTAATTCCAAGCTATTCTGTATCGCATTTATTGATTTAGATTTGTATCCCGCCCTCCTTGCCAAGGCAGGCTCAGGGCGGATTACATGCATTTAATTTATTTTTTGTATACACACTAGCTGCTCAGGCTTTACTTATTCACAAAATTTATATCTGGTCTTTCTCCCCTCACAAGGACCACCAAGGCAGCTAACAATTTAAAACATACATGATGAAATCACATTTTAAAACCATTAAAATCAACTTTATAAAGTGCTATATAATTCCCAGGTTTATATAATGGCCCAGGCTAGCCCAATCTCATCAGATCTCAGAAGCTAAGCAGAGTCAGTCCTGGTTAGTATTCGGATGGGAGACCACCAAGGAAGTCCAGGGCTGCTACGCAGAGGCAGGCAAGGGCAAACCACCTCTGAATGTCTCTTGCCTTGAAAACCCTACAGGGTCACCATAAACTGGCTGCAACTTGATGGCAAAAAAAACCTAGGGAGCAATCCTAAGCAGGTCCGCTCAAAAGTAAGCCCCATTATATTCAGTGAGGCTTACTCCCAGGAAAGAATCCTTAGGATGCAGCCCTAGTGTCAGATCCTGCTCCTGCCAGGTTAAGACATGGAGGTGTGCTTTCAAGCTCACACTTCTCCACCACCTTTCCTTCTATACCTGTGATCCATAGACCCAGACCCTCAGGTGGCCTGCAGAGACCCCAAATCACAGCCTTTTGGAAGAACCTCCTGCTAGTGCATAGGCATCAAACACATGGGTCAAGAGCATCACTACGAGTACACGGAAAGGAGTAGCGGGGAGGGGGGGGGGATAAAGCAATGAAGATTGTTACATGTCTCTGATCTAAGGCTTGCTATGCCCTATAAAACACCCCAGGTGCTCAGCCTGTGCCCAGCTGTTTGCTGGCTGCCCTGATCCTCGGTGAACAATGCTGAAGTCTTAACTGTGGCTCCCCATCTTCCTGCAATGACTGATGATTTGCAATCCAGTGGCTCCTCTAGAACAGTGGTCTCCAGTTTGTGGGTCAGGACCCACAAAGCCTTTGAAAATGGGTTGTGGGCCAGCCCTCCTTGGCCTTTCTATTTCTCTCTTTCGCATTCGGGAAATCAAGATCTGACCCTAGAACAGCGGTTCTCAATCTGGGGGTCGGGACCCCTTTTGGGGTCGAACAAGCATTTCACTGGGGTCACGGGCTGGCATCCGAGCCCCTCCCCTTCCCACCCCTCCCTCACCAAAAGACTGCTCCGCTCACCCAGAAGTCCCGTAGCTTTCCTACAGGGGGGGGAGGGTTTCAGAGTCCTCTGTCTAAAAGTTTTGCTTCTCCAGGTTGCACAACTTCTGCGTCTTCTGGTAAGCTTTTGTGTTGTAAATGTAGAAATCCTTGGGGAACAGGGTGAGATCCCTCCTCCGGTGGCCGCCCCCCCCTTTTATTTTGAACACCGAAGTAGAAAGAAAGGAGGAGTGCGTGTGTGTGTGTGTGTGTGTGTGCGTGTGTATGAACAGAGAGAGAAAGAGAGAGGAGTAGAAAAAACTGTGGATTAAAAACAATATATATCTTGAATCAGGCTTCTTACTATTTTCAGTGCCCAAAAAGTTGAAGCAAAAATGTGGCTTCCATTTCACCCTCCTGCTCCAAGAGCAAAGTTTGATTCCAACCCAGCTCTCCTCTCCCCCACCCCCAGTCCTTTTTGAATTTCTCCAGCTTTTCCGTTCTTTGTTACTTCTTAGCTTTTATTTTTAAAAAGAAAGAAATCATTTTTTTTCTGTTTCTGACTGCTCATGCCAGAAAGAGATGTACTAAAAGGACAGGATTGCCCATTGGAAACAATGGGAAACACCTGAAGGCCCATTGGAAATAATGGGAGCCAGGAATGCCAATTGATTTACATGGGCTCCACTGAAATACATTACAGTACAAGTAGAGTTGCAAAGAAAATGTGGAATGGATTTGGTCTCTGGGTCCATATAGACTACTCTGGGACTGGAATGACAGGCCCCAGCTTGGAATGAAAGCCCCAGGGGGTAGCAGAAGGCTTCTGGGAATGGAATGACAGGCCCCAGAGTGGAATGACAGGGCCTGGGGGTAGCAGGAGAGTTCTGGGACTGGAATGAGAGACCACGAGAGTGGAATGACAGCCCCTGGGGGCAGCAGGAGTATTCTGGGAATGGAATGACAGGCCCCAGAGTGGAATGACAGCCAATGGGGGTAGCAGGAGTGTTCTGTGACTAGAATGAGAGACCACGAGAGTGGAATGACAGCCACTGGGGGTAGCAGAAGAGCCCAGGAAAAGCGGCAAAAGCTGCCCCCGCCCCACCTACCTTCCTTCCCCCCCCTTCTCTCTCTCTCCTCCCTTTCTCTCTCTCTCCCCCCACTACCTGCAACAGCCTCTCCCCCCCACCTACCTTCATTTTCTCATGGCATCTTCTGTTGAAGAAAAGTAAGTCTGAAGCCTGAGTGTTTGTTGTGTCTTGTTGGGAATAGCTTGCAAATATATGTGTGTCTAAAGTCTGTATTAAAGTTGTTTGGTGCTAACTGCCATGCAAGAGAAAACATCTGAAAAAGTAGCTTCATTGTTGTGTGTGTTGGCAGAATTTTATGGTTGGGGGTCACCACAACATGAGGAACTGTATTAAAGGGTCGCGGCATTAGAAAGGTTGAGAACCACTGCCCTAGAACAAGTGTCTTCCATGTCATATATTAGTCGGTATTTTTTCTTCACTGCAGGGGAGCCAGTTTGGTGTAGTGGTTAAGTGCGCGGACTCTAATCTGGGAGAACCGGGTTTGATTCCCCACTCCTCCACTTGCACCTGGCTGGATGATCTTGGGCAAGCCATAGCTCTGGACCAGCTGTTCTCTCAAGGACAGCTTGGGAAAGAGCTCTCTCAGCCTCACCTACCTCACAGGGTGCCTGTTGTGGGGAGGGGAAGGGAAAGGAGTTTGTAAGCTGCTCTGAGACTCCAAGTGAGTGAAGGGCGGGGTATAAATCTAATCTCTTCTTCTTCTTCTTCTGCATGAACATGTTGATTATGTAACATGTGATCTCATGGTTGCTAGAGTGAGTTTCTTACACTCTCACAGGGGATTAGAAGGACTAACAGAGAGGGAGAGGGTGGTCAAAGACTGGAATGTAACCTCCATATGCAAAGGATGTGTATGTCAGAATAGTAGGGGCAGCTCCACCTTTTGTGAGATGTTTGGATTCTCAGAAGCATCTGATTAACCACTGTAGAAAATGGAATGCTGAACTAGATGGGTGCCAAGGTCAGTCTGCCTAGGGCACCAAAAAAATCTGAGCTAGTCCTGGATAGGTCACCACACCCAGTAAATTTGGACTGGCGGGTCTCCATAGCAAAAAGGTTGGTAACTGCTGCTCTAGAAACCTGTTTACTTAAAGCAGGGTATACAGACACTCTTTTTTTTTAAGTCTCAGATTCAATGGGAAACATAAGTTCTCAGCTGTCACATCTTTGCATTCCCATCCAATTCCAATCATTTTTTTCAGGAACTGCAACTATTTTGAGTGAAGCTTCCTGCCAAATTTCTGAAAGGTGTAAGAAGGGCTCCTGTTTTGCAGTCAAAAGACAAATTAGGCTTTTTGTTCCTATTGAAATAAAAGCAGAAGCCCGAGAGTGTAGCTCAACAATCAACACCCACCCTTATCAACCTCAGTAAAGTATAACTATTCCTGAATATTCACACCCCTTCCTCTTCTGCCTGACTCTTTGCAACACCCCCCCAAGCCGGACCCTATATGGCAAGGAAGAGCAATGCTGCCTCAACATGAGGTACTCTGTACTGTGCAGACAACACACAGATTTCTACTGCAGCAATCCAAAGAAAGTCTTAAGAATCAACTCCTCTTGAACACACAGTGTACCTCAACTGTGTTTTCACCTCCTGGTGCCCAACATCAGGCTAGCAACCATGTTGATTTACTACTTGGAAGGAAGAGGAGATTGGATTTATACCTTGCCCTTAACTCAAGAGTCTCAGAGCAGCTTACAAACTCCTTTCCCTTCCCCTCCCCACAACAGACACCCTGTGAGGTAGGTGGGGCTGAGAGAGCTCTGACAGAAACTGCTTTTTCAAGAGCACCTCTGACAGAACTATGGCAGACAGAACTACTTACACAACTGGTCTTTTATACAGACTTTATATTTTATTTTTCTTCCCAATCAGGGTAACCAGGGGCCAACAATGAAAAGCAGATGATTATAAAACTATCATAAAACCAATTTGAAACCAAGACTATAAGACACATATAGAAAAATTAACTCAGCAATTAAAACACAGAGCCAGAAGGAGGGATCACTGAGAGAATGCCAGACAAAACAATACACATCTTCACCCACTGGCAGAAGACCGTGATAGAAGGGGGCAGACGAACATCCCAGGGGCAGGAGTGCCACAGTTTGGGTGCCACAGCTGAGAAGGTCCTCTCTCCAGTTGTCACCCACATAATCTCAGTGGGCAGAAACATCTGAAGCAAGACCTCAGAAAACGACTGCGGCATTCAGGCAGCTCCAGAGGGGAGAAGGCCCGGGTCCTTCAGGAACACTGTCCCCGAGCAATACATGGCTTTAAAAGCCAGTACCAGCGCCCTGCTTTCGACCCAGAAATAACCAGACCCGAGCCGGAGCGGTAGGGCCCCTTCAGCCCACTCAGTGCCGATCCTGTCCCCATGGCTTTGGCTCCCCGCCCAGAAACGCTTCCCTGGGCCGGATCCTCCCTGGCCGGGGCCGGGTCAGCAGGAGAGCAGCCAGCCGACCTGTTCCCGCCTGAGCACCGGAGCGGCTTTCCCCAGCAGGGAGCGAAAGCGACGGCGGAGGGAGGACGCCCCCCCTGCTCAGCACCCGCCGCAGGCGCGAGAGCCAGGAGGAGGACACCTGCCAGCCGCCCAGCGTCGCGGCCTCGGGAGAGGGCAACCGCCTGACCCGGGCCAGAGGCGGTAAAAACGGGGCTGGAGGCCGAGCGGGTTCGGCCCCCGCCCGGACCCTCGGAGGCCAAGCCGTCACTCGCGAGCGCAGCGGCCGGAAAGAGGCGCTCTGCACGTGCTCTACGACGCGGCCGACTGGCGGCTCAGCCCGGCCCGAGCCTCAGGGGCGCTTCCCCGACGGTCCCTCCCGCTCACCTCCTTCTTCTTCTGCCCGCCGACGCCGGGGCCCGTCCACGCCACGAGCAAGGCCAAGCAGCCCAGCACCAGAGCCCGCCACAGCGCCATGGCGGAGCCAGCCTCCCCTGCCCGCCGAGAGACGCTCATTGGCCGCGTCCCCTGCGCGCCGGAAATCTATTGGCTGAGGGGCACTTCCGCTACTCGTCCATTGGCCCGGCCTGATTCCTGTTTCCCGGATCTTTCACTTTTTTGACTGGATCAGGAAGGAAAGGGGGAGGAGCAGGAACGCCTTGAGCCAGGCGAGAAGGAGCTCGTTGTTGCAAAGTGATTGGCCGTCGGAGCCCTGGAGGCGGGGCTTGCGAGGGGGGACATTGGAAGGCTTCAGAGAGGCGTTCAGGAAATCTGTTTCAGGGACAGGAGAACCCCAAGGAGCCTGCGCGCTGTGAAAGGGCAGCGTTGGAGCTCCTTGTTCAGAAATCATAACCCTACATGTCGTCGTGGCTTAAACAGGGACTTCGGTCTCTGATTGCAGCCCCTCACAGCTGTACAGAACCGACTTTTTAGACAATTTAATTGACTGTTCTTAAGACGCTTTAGGATGGCCAACTTCCAGGTGGTGACTGGAGATCTCTTGGGATTACAGTGGAACTCCAGCTCACGGAGCTCAGTTCGCCTGAACACATGGCAACTTTTGAAAAGTGGCCTTTACAGCATTATATCCCAAGGGTTGCCATTCCCCAGTTGGGGGCAAATAATCCCGCAGTTCGGAGCCCCTGCCCTCGCTTCATGGCCATCAGAAAGTGGGGGGGGGGGGGAATAGCTGCTGGATCCCCACATAGGGTATAATGGAGAATCAATCCGTGGGTATCTGGGGCTAAGGGGGGGGGTCTGTATTTTGAGACAGAGGCACCAAATTTTTAGCACAGCATCTGGTGCCTCTCCTCAAAGAAACTCCCAAGTTTCAAAAAGATTGGACCAGGGTGTCCAATTCTATGAGCCCCAAATGAAAGTGCCCCCATCCTCCATTATTTCCAATTGAGAGAAAGCATTTAAAAGGAAGGCAGTCCCTTTAAATGTGACAGCAGCTCACCCAGAACTCGCTTCAGAATTCCCTCTCCTGGAGCCTCCTGATTAAGTCCCCCGCCTGCTTGTCAGCCTCACCTGGCAACCCTGCATCCCATTGTTGTTCCTCCCTCCACTAGACCCTGCCCTTCAGAAGGAACCCTATTTGTACAAATACATGAGTTAATTTTCACTTAAAACTGTTTGCTTTGCTTATGTATTCAAGCCTGTTACCTCCTTCATAATATATTTATTTATTTACATTATAGTGCACCTTTCTACATGGACAAGGTGGATTTGGGATAGTGAGTCTGTAGTGCTGGAAAGTGCTTTCACCCCACAACTGACTTATAGCGATCCCTCATGGGGTTTTCAAGGCAAGAGATCTACAGAGGTGGCTTGTCATTGCCTGCCTCCACGTCATGACCCTGGTATTCTTTGGAGGTCTCCCATCCAAATACTAGCCAGGACCAACCCTACTTAGCTTCCAAGATCTGACAAGATTAGGGTAGCCTAGGCTATCCAGGTCTGGGTAAATTATTTATTTATTTATTTATTTATTTATTCCACTTATATCCCGCCTTGCCAGTTTTTTACCGGCTCTGAATGCTGGAGATTCAGAGAAACCAGTAAACTGCAGTAGTGGTAGTGGAAACTGCAGTAGTGGTAAACTGCAGTAGTGGTAGTGGAAAGTATCAGCTTTTAAGTCACAGCTAAATTATGGCAACCCTGTGGGGTTTTCAAGGCAAGAGAATCCTATGTCTCTCTTCAGTGAGGGGCGGGATCCATTGGGTCCAAGAGAACCAACCCCAAGAGGGTTGGGGGCCATCCAGTGTTTTGCATGAAGTGTCACAAGTATGACTCTGACCACTGGACAGAAGTCTTGGGTCTGTGCCTGGTGCAAGGAGCACCTGGTTCTCAGGGAACGAGTTTGCTCCTTTGAGGCCAAGGTGGCTGACCTGGAGAAGCAGAGACAGTCAGTTAGATGCATGGAGAAGACTCTTGGGGACTTGTTAGATATGTCGCACTCTGAAAATGGCAGCCCTGCCTCTGTCAGGGGGCATGAGGATCAAGAGGAAACAGGGCATTGTGCTGTGGATAAGGGGAATGTGCCGTCAGAAGAGACCTCTTCTTTAGCTGGTGAATGGAATGGGTATCCTTTTGAACCAAGGAACCATCACTGGGCAGGGAGGGAGGGGGGCTCTTGGTAGTTGGTGATTCGATCATTAGGCAGATAGACAGCTGGATGGCGAACCCGCATACTGACTGTATGGTAACTTGCCTGCCTGGTGTGAAGGTAGCAGACATTACACATGTTCTAGATAGAATGGTGGACAGTGCTGGGGAGGAGCCGGTGGTCGTAGTACATATTGGCACCAACGATGTGGGGAAATGCAGTCGTGAGGTCCTAGAGGAAAAATTGAGGCTGCTAGGCAGGAGACTCAAGGCCAGGACCTCTACGCACCGGACCAGAGAGACAGGCACAGATCAGGAGTCTCAGGCCCCGTCCACACTGTCACTTTTGTTGCTCATTTCTCCCTATTGCTTCAGGTTCTCCCACCCTCCATATGTTTTGTTCTCTCTAGTAGTCCCAGAGGGAGCAAAACACATGTGGAAAAGGGAAAGGAACCCAAAGCAATAGGGAGAAATGAGTGCCAAAAGTGACAGTGTGGACGGGGCCTCAATGTGATGGTGTAGGGGGTTCAAGTTTGTTGGACACTGGGATGCTTTTTGGAACGAGAGGGAGCTGTACAAAAGAGACAATCTCCACTTGTCCCAAGAAGGAACCAGGCTGCTGGCACTTAAAATCAAAAAGGTGGCAGAGCAGTTTTTAAATTGAATATTGGGGAAAAGCCGACAGGAGATGAAAAGTCTTTGGTTTGGGATGGCTCTTCTCAAAGAGATGAAGGGGTAGCTGTTACTTTTCTACAGGAAAATAGATTAGAATTGTCCTCTGTAGCTAATGATATGGACTGCCTGGCAAGGTCTTGAGGCAGCAAGAGGAAGGTTGTGGAGTTAAAATGCATGGGAAATTATAGATGTTTATATACAAATGGAAGAAGTGTCCTAGGTAAAATCGGGGAGTTGGAATGCTTAGTGTTGTGCGGGAGGGGAATAGACATTGTGGGTATTTCAGAAACTTGGTGGGATGAGAAAATCAGTAGGATGTGGTGATTCCTGGTTATAAATTATGTCAGAAGGATGGGGAGGGAGGGGTTGGAGTTGGGGTGGCTCTTTATGTCAGAGAGAGTATACAGTCCAGTAAGACTGAGAGGGTAAGATAACTGGATTCACTTCTGGAAATGCTTTGGGTTAAAATAGTGGGCCCAAAAGGAAGCTTAACACTGGGAGTTTGTTATCGCCCACCAGATCGAAAGATAGAGGAGGATTATAAAGATGAATGAATTAAAGATAGCAGCTAGATGAAATAACTGTCTCATAATAGGTGAGTTTAACTACCCACACATTGATTGGGTCAATATGTGTTCAAGTCAGGAAAAAGATTGAGTTTCTAGACATTCTCAACGACTGTGCTATGGAGCAGATGGTCACAGAATCTACCAGGGGAGAGGTCCTAAGTAACACCCAAGACCTGGTGAGAGATGTAAAAGTGATTGCACTGCTTGGGAACAGTATAATGTACTGAGTTCAACATTTGTATAAATAGGGAGTTGCCCAAAAAGACTGACACAACCACTATTAACTTTAAAAGGGGTAACTTCTCTGATATGAGGGGACATGTGAGGAGGAAAGAGTCAAAACCATTGGGGAAGCTTGGAGAGTATTTAAAACTACAATCCTAGAAGCTCAGAAAAAAATATATACTGCAGGTTAGGAAAGGCACAAATAGGTATAGAAGAAGGCCTGCATGGTTAACAAACAAAGTAATGGAAGCTGTAAATGGTAAGAAGGATTCCTTTAAGTGGTGGAAAGCTAGTCCCAGTGAGGCTGATAAAAGGGAACACTTTGATAAAAGGCTGTGGCAAATAAAATGCAAGTCTGTGATCAGGCAGGCAAAAAGGGAATATGAGGAGCATATCGCAAAAAACGTAAAGACCAACAATAAAACTTTCTTCAAATACATTATAAGCAGGAAACCAGCCAGAGAGGCAGTGGGGCCCTTGGATGACCAAGGGGGTAAAAGAATTACTGAAGGATGATAAGAAAATGGCTGAGAAGCTGGATGCATTTTTTGCCTCTGTCTTCACTGTGGAAGATGAGAAGTGCTTGCCCACTCCAGAACCACTGATTTCGGGAGGGGTGCTGAAAGATCTGAGTCAGATTAAGGTGACGAGACAGGAAGTCCTATGACTGATAGACAACTTAAAAACTGATAAATCACCAGGCCTGGATGGCATACACCCAAGAGTTCTGAAAGAACGCTAATATGGACTTGTGGATCTCCTGACAAAAATATGTAATCTTTCATTAAAATCTGCCTCTATTCCTGAGGACTGGAAGGTAGCGAATGTCACTCCCATCTTTAAAAAGCGTTCCAGAGGAGATTCGAGAAATTACAGGCCAATATATGTATATTTAAAAAAACACAGACATAAACATCAAGTACACACCCCACTCCCCATGTAGAAGAACAACCTAAAATGTACACGTAACAAAGAAGAAAAACAAGAAAGAATAAAGTAAAAAGCAAGCAAATTAAGGCATTGGTAGAGAGCTCAACAATCAGCATAAATACAAAGAGACGGAATTCTTTCCCCTTCTTTTTTCTTTTCCTACAAACATACATAATTAATGTATAGTTACAACATGATTAAAGTATAGAGAGAAGCTTATTTAACTTTATCCCTGAAAAGTACTGGAGTCGGGAGGCTGGTGGTAGTGATTTCAGCATAGCAAATTTATTTCAGGTCCAGATGAAGCATAAGAAAACGGAGATCAGGGGGCCTGCTTATATATACAGGTAAGCCGCACCCCTGACATCGCCCAAACAAGGCAGTTGGATAAGGTAATTGAATAAGTTCCAAGGTAATTGAAAAAGTTTCAAGGTAATTGGATAAGTCTCAATGTAATTGAATACGTTCTAAGGTAATTGAATAAGTTTCAAGGTAATTTGATAAGTCTCAAGGTAACTGAATAAGTTTCAAGGTAGTTAAATAAGTTTCAAGGTAATTGGATAATCACAGATTTAATCACAGAACATAACAATCCCATTATCTGAGGAAAGGCTTAAACATACTTTGAGTATTGTTCTAAGTTGTGTGTAAAGTAAAATTGTGCCAAGTTTCAGAGAAGTCTAACTTATTCATTAATGATTTGGAGTTGGAAGTAAGCAGTGAAGTGGCTAAATTTGAAAACCAGGGAGGATTGTGAGGTACTCCAAAGGGATCTGTCGAGGATGGGCAAGTAGGCATCAATGTGGCAAATGGGGTTCAATGTGGCCAAGTGCAAAGTGATGCACATTGGAGGCAAAAATCCTAACTATAAATACACATTGATGGGGTCCGAACTGGCAGAGACTGACCAAGAGAGAGATTTTGGAGTTGTAGTAGATAGCTCACTGAAAATGTCGAAACAGTGTGCAGCTGCAATAAAAAAGGCCAACACTATGCTGGGGATTATTAGGAAGGGAATTGAAAACAAATCAGCCTGTATCATAATGCCCCTGTATAAATCGATGGTGTGACCTCATTTGGAGCACTGTGTACAGTTCTGGTCGCCACACCTCAGAAAAGGTACTATAGCATTGGAAAAAGTGCAGAAAAGGGCAACTAGAATGATAAAAGGGTTGGAACACTTTTCCTATGAAGAAAGGCTGAAGTGCTTGGGGCTCTTTAGCTTGGAGAAATGACGGCTGAGGGGTGACATGATCGAGGTTTATAAGATTATGCATGGGATAGAGCAGGTCAAGAAAGAAGTCCTTTTCTCTCTTTCTCACAAGACAAGAACTTGTGGGCACTCGATGAAATGGCTGAGCAGTCGGGTTAGAACAGATAAAAGGAAGTACTTCTTCACCCAAAGAGTGATTAACACGTGAAATTCACTGCCACAGGAGGTGGTGACAGCTACAAGCATAGATGGCTCCAAGAAGGAATTGGATAAACATGGAGCAGAGGTCCATCAGTGGCTATTAGCCATAAGGTATAGATAGGAATTCTCGGTCTGGGGCAAGTGATGGTCTGTATTTTTTTGTGCTGGGGGGGGGGGGGCAACAGTGGGAGGGCTTCTAGTGTCCTGGCCCCAGTGGTGGACCTCCTTATGGCACCTGGTTTTTTTGGCCACATGGGCCATTGGCCTGATCCAACACTAGTTTCTCTTATGTTCTTAAAGGAAGTGAAATAAAGCATAATTTAAACTCATGATTGTGAGTCCTATCCTCTGCTGCTGACAGGAACAGCTCCCTGCCCTCCTCTATGTGCATTTAATAGCAATAGGGACACACAAGTGATGAAAATCAGAATGTCCCCACCAGGGGTGTAGAGTTCTTTAAATTCGGGGTGGGTGGGGGCTCTTTAGCGCACGTGCGAAGCGTGCACGTTCACTGGGGCAATGTTCTCCCCCCCTCCGGGAAACCGTTGCGCCTCCCTGGGCCCTTCCAAGGCCCTCCAGCCGCTGCTACCAGTGCCTCTCTCCCCCACCCTGCCCTGGCCACTCCTTCCCTCTCCCTCCCTCTTTTCTGGGCGAAATGCCCAGAGTGGTGACATCACCCGGAAGTAACGCCATCACGCTGGGCATGTTGCCAGGGCAACACTCTGGCAATCGCCATTAACCCTGTGGTGCCATAGAGTTTCAGGGCGATTGCTAGAGCGTCGCCTAGCAATGTGCCTAGCGTGATGGCGTGACTTCTGGGTGACGCCACCACACCGGGCATTTTACCCGGGAGGGAGGGAGGGAGAGGGAGAGGGAAGGACAGAGGAGTGGCCAGGCCGGGGGGGGGGGGGGGAGAGAGGCACCGGCAGCAGCGGCTGGCGGGCCTCGGAAGGGCCCGGGGAGGCGCAGAGGCAGGCGCTCCGTTTTGCCAGGGGTGGCTGAGCCCCCCCCCAGGAAATTTGGGGGGTGGCTCGAGCCCTCGGGCCCCCCCGTAGTCTACGCCTATGGTCCCCACTCAACTAAAACCGTGCCTCAGTGTACTAATCATATCACTCATAAGCAGTTTCTATGACAGATAAACACTGCACACAGCACTTCACTTTTGAAGCAATGCTATTCTAACTTTGTGGATATGACAAAACTATGCTATATGTTAGGATAACAGGTGGGGGGGGTGCTGGCACAGGGGTAAACCACTGTAACTGTAAAAAAAACTTATTTTACCAGCCCCCTTTGATGGATTTATTGGGATAGATTCCCAGTATGGTATAGAGGAGGGAATCTCCTAGTCTATTATCAGTTGGGCATCTGTGTCAGGATGGAAAATTCTGGCCTGCAGCTATGGGGACATAGGTGCATTTTTGGATAGGGGGAGACTCTGGCAGGCAGTTAATGAATACGCAAAAAATTCTGGGTTGTTAATGAACGAAACTACCCCCTCCCCTCTCCCCCTCAGGTTCACACAGGAAGGTGATTGGCTGCTCTTTCCGCTGCCTGACCATCACTGCCAGGAGGGCTGCTTTCTCTGGTTCCAAATTTCGAAGGCTAGTTTTCTCTGCAGCACACACACTGGTAGCTGTTATGTCCTGGACGCAATTCCACAGACAACCAGGCTGCGATTCTCTATGTGTACACTCGTATGATTCTTTGATGTTACCAAACATGTAATGGCACTGGCCATGTGCTCTGACCGCGTTGCTTGGAAAAGGTACAAGCTTGAGGTAAAAGAACAATAGCACCCAGGCTCCTAAAGATCCACCTATCAGGGGCTTAGCATATTCAAATGAACCAATGTAACCTCTGGTGGGAAGATTAACCTATCCCACAGTGTGGGTGTGGATGGGGGCGAGGCTCTTCTGTGCGTATAAACTGACCCCCGGGCCACCTCAGGTATGCTTGTTCCTGACCTACAATAAACTTGATCATGCTGAAACTCACTCCACCGGCCTCGAGACTCCAGGACTTTTCAGTAGCCTAAAAAGATTTTCCTTTTTTGTTTTTAAAAAGGGAAGGAAAAGCGCTTTTTCAGTTTGCCTTGCCAAGCCATACCCTGGATTATTCTGTTTTTGCACGCTTTAGGGATTAAAGTAGGGTTGGGGGGGGGGGTTCCCTTGCTTGCGTGCTTTAAAATGGGGCAGGGGGGTGAAACTCTGGCAGGTAAGTGTTTTGAGAAGAGCTTTGGGAAGACATTAGAGAGAAGTTGTGTTGGTCCATACCACTGTCATTCCTGCAGTGCTCGGTCAAGAGACTGGTGATGAACACCAACAGAGAGATAGTTGATAAAGATACTCCAAACCGCTTGTCAAGCCTAGGAAAGCGTGTTCTCTTTATGTCTTGTATTTCTGTTTGGTGTAGTGGTTAAGTGCACGGCCTCTAATCTGGGAGAACCGGGTTAGATTCCCCACTCCTCCACTTGCAGCTGCTGGATGACCTTGGGCAAGCCATAGTTCTGTCACAGCTGTTCTCTCAAGGACAGTTGTCTCAGAGCTCTCTCAGCCCCATCCACCTCGCAGGGTGTCTGTTGTGGGGAGGGGAAGGGAAAGGAGTTTGTAAGCCGCTCTGAGACTCCCAAGGGAAGGGCGGGGGATAAATCCAGTCTCCTCCTCTTCTTCCTTGGATTCACACATCTTTAAAGGAAGGAGTGATTTATGCTATTCAGGAGCTTGAAAAACAAGACCTTTTTGTCTACTGGTCTACTTTTCCACTTCATAGCTCTATCAAGATGCCTTGAAGATAAAACAATCCAGGAATATAGCCTAAAAAGTGTCTAGAACATTTGCATCAAGCTTTTGTATTGTACTCACACCTTTATCAACCGGCTTTGTCTATGTTTATGGCATGTACTTTACATAAAGATGATTGTTAAGAAATCTCCCCTATAAATATCATAAAGAGTACAATCAAGTGTGTTAAAGCCACAGAATAGTGGTTTTCTTCGGTGAGCTTATTTTGTTTTTCCCATAGTGTTTTGAGAAGGCTGTTTGCACTCTCTCTATCTCTGCTTTCCTCTGAAGGTAAAAATGGTTATTTTGCTTTCTTTTCCATCTGACCTGTGTGAGAAAAAGGGCTTCTCTTTCTTTCTGTCTCTTTCTGCCTGCACCTTTTCATGCCCTACGGAGGGGGGGGGGGGAGAAAACTAGCATATTTTAAGAGAGAGCCTGCAAGTTTCAAAACCACTGCATCATGTATGCTATGTGTAAAAAAACACAGAGACTTGGTTTTTTACAACTTCTATTCTGTTTCCAAAAAAATTACACCTTTCAGTCTCCTAACATTTCAAAGCACAAAGTTGCCCTATAAAATTCACAAAGGCTGTCCTTTTGCCCCGTGGTTTGCAAAACACCAGCCCCAAGGGCTATGCCGTTGCCCCAAACAAACCCTTCTTTCCCCATCAGCCCCTGGGCATTGCAGGAGGGGGGGAGGGGGGGAGACTGGTGGGGGGAGGGGATGCCTGGTGGGGGAGGGGTGGGACTTCCATGGGGGAGGGGCAAGGAAGGCAGGACTTTCACACTGTGGGGGATGGGCACCTCTCACTTCTTGATTTTGACAGGTGGTGTTTCCTCAGTACTACTTTCATGTGGAGGACGAGTGGGGAATCAAACCTGGCTGGCTACGTTAGAGTCCACTCATGGAAAAGCAAGTGGGAAGTTTCATCCCTTTGCCTGACTGTGGGAAACTCACTTGCTCATGTCCAATGCTCCCTCTAAGCTGTGGAGTCTTGTGAGCAAAAATTCTACTTGGTGAGCCACTGGCATTAAAGTTGTGAGCAAGCGATTTGGCTACTGCATAAATTAGTTTGCTCTGGAGCCCTCCTTCCTGAGCGAAGACAAAAATGGGTGAGCCGGAGGCTTAAAAACTGTGAGCTAGCTCACACTAACTCAGCTTAGAGGGAACACGAGTCGTGTCTGTAGTGACTTATGTCTGGAACTGGAGCGTGAAGAGAGTGGAGTGGAGAGTAACATGTTCATCTTCAGTGAGAGGTAGTCAAGGATGGAAGAGACATTATGAGATGGAGTTTGTAACCCCAAAGTTAGCCACAGTAGAAAACAAACTCTAGCAGTGGGCTGTAGCTTGGTGGCAGAGCAGCTGCTGTTCATGCCAAAGGTCCCAGGTTCGATCCCTGGAACCTCCAGTTAAAAGGATCAAGTAGTATGTGATGTGATGTGATGTGAAAGACCTCCACTTGAGACCTTGAAGAGCCACTGCCAGTCTGAGTGGACGATACTGACTTTGATGGACTGATGGTCTGATTCAGTGTAAGACAGCTTCATGAATGTGTTCTAATCCTGGTCATAGTCTCCTGGCCATGCAGATGAAAGGTTTGGCTTGACATAAAACTGAACTGGATGCAAACGATCAGCTTATTAATCCATAAATTGTACTAGGGCTGTCATGTGTTAAACCAATGCACAGAAATGAAACCTTGCGATGATGATGAAGGGAAGAGGGTATATTGGATAGGGCAGCCTGTCTGAGATGGCAGTTGATGACATGGGATGGCCCAAAGCTGATTACAAGTTGCAAAATCCCCCATTCTTATAACTCAGTATCTTAGCATTGTTTCGTGTGGGGAGTCCGGCACTTGAAAGTGACTTCCACAGGCTTGTGTCAGGCATGGTGGTGGGGCATCTCTTGTGTTGCCAACTTGGGGGGGGGTGTCCTGTCCCTTGAATAGAGGCTTAATGTGTGGAATGGCCCCTAGGTGCTTTTGATGGCATGGGGGTAGGGTTGCCAGCCTCCAAGTGGGGGCTAGAGATCTCCCAGAACTACATCTGATCTCCAGATGAAACAGATAGATTATTATTTACTTACCAGGAATAAGGCCCGTTGTGGAATAAATACAACAGGCTCTAGAAAGAGGCTCTGGGAGAGTGCCAAGGCCTTGGGCACTCAGTGTCAATTTGCTGTGGCAACCTCAGCAGGGTATAATGACACAGAGTCCACCATTTTCTCCAGAGGAACTGATCTCTACTACCTGAAGGGTAGTTGTAATTCTGAGTGATCTCCAGCCCCCACCTAGAGATTGGCAACAGTGGTTCCCAAGGAGGAAATGGCTGGTTTGGAGGGTGGAGTCTATGGCATTGTACTTGTCTGAGGTCCCACCCCTCTTCAAACCTCATCCTCTTCAGGCTCCATCCCTCAAATCTTCAGGAATTCCCCACCTGGAGTTGGCTAATGTATCTCCTTCCCAGCCAAACATCAACCTAACTTTATTTCCCCCTCAGTGTTCAGCTTTCCATCTCCCCCCACACCTGCAGCCTCTACCGTGCTCTGAAGTCCTGACTGCCACATCACATTGGCTGTCATAGAGGGGCCATCTCAGCAGGGTATAAGGACACAGAGTCCACCATTTTCTCCAGAGAAACTGATCGATGCCATCTGGAGAGCACTTGTAATTCTGAGTGATCTCCAGCCCTGACAGAACCAAGCTTGGTTGACCAGCAACAGGCACTGAGGGGGAAAGTAGGGTTCCCAGCTCTGAGTAGGGAAATACCTGGAGATTTGGGGGGTGGATCCTGTGGAGGGCAGCGCGATGTGTGTGGGGGGAAGGACTCAGCAGGAATTTCCCAACATGGAGCTGGCAATCCTAGTCAGGACTAGCCCCAATGAGTTCCTCACAAAGGCGTGGAAAAGGGTTTCGTTCTTTTTAATAACAGAACCAACAGCCACTGACAGAAAAGTTAGTCCCACAGAAGAGCCAAGGAGGCAAAATGTCTTTGTCAGGAGAGAGAGCTGTCTGCCAGTAATTCTGACAGGGAACAGTGGCTGGAGTGGGCAGGGAAGAGGAGCAGACACAGCACCTGGCTAATGGCACGCGAGTACTCTTGAGTGGCAGCTGACGGGCCAATGTCTGATGGAGCGTACTGTGGGTAGGACCCAGGCAAAACAGCCAGTGGGTAGGGACAGTTTCCGAGTGACACAGCATGGAGCCAATTGATTTAGGAGCATGTGGAATGTTCAGAAAGTGCCACCCCACTACTAAACTATATATAAGGAAAGATTTGTTTAAAATTTTAAATGTTCAAGAAAAAAGTAACATTTTCCCCACCATAGAGAACAATGGAGGGGATGGGGCAACCTGTTTGGGGGCCCATAGAATTGGACCCCGTGGTCCAATCTTCTTGAAACTTGGTGAGTATTTCAAGGAGAGGCCCCAGCAGCTACCCTGCAAGTTTGGAGCCTCTCCCTCAAACCCCCTTTCCTCCAGCCCCTCATATACCCTATGAGTTTTTGCCATTGATTTCAATGGCCCATAGGGTATAATGGGGCTGAAACTGACATTCCCTTTCTGACACAGTTCTAGTGATGTCAGGGGACGTGGCATATGCTAATGAGTTATGCTAATGAGTTATGCTAATGAGCTCCTGCACCTCTTTTTCTACGAAAGGACCCCTGGAAGCGAGTATTGCAACAAAAGAGCTGGGACTGGTTGGATGTTGTTCTTTTTCCAGGGAGCAGGGCCTGTGGAAAGGCTGCTGCAGGGAAGAGGCCCTCACCCTGATTGAAGGGTGAGTAAGCTCAGGCCTAACGAAGACAGAGGGCTGGGGACTGTGCGCCTAGTCGCGTTAGGGCATTTTTTCTTTTCACCCACTTACTGTTATTGTCCGTGCACCTTATTTATTTTCCTGTTTGACTGACCTCCCACAAAACAAACCTGTTCCATTGTTTAATCTGCCTGGTCGTCACGCCTGTTATTCGGCCAATAAGGGGAGGTCTGAAGGTCTTGGGAGGGTGCTCTGGGCCTTTCCGAGGGAACCCGTATCCAGAGTGGTGGCAGTGTCAGGTGACACCCCACCTGAATCATGACACCAACAAAGTTTAAATCTTGTATAAGCTTTTGTCGGCATGCACCCTTCTTCAGATACAAAGTTTTGTTCTAGGTATAGGCTTTGTTGGTCTTAAAGGTGCCACTGGGCTCAAACTTTGTTCTATTGCTTTCAGACCGACATGGCTGCCCACCTGAATCTATATTTCTGTCAAACCGATCAATATTAAACCAGGAATCTGCCAAAGGGAGCTTTGACTCTGGAAAGTTGATAACCTCAAAATCTAGTTAGTCTACAAGGTGCTACTGGACTTGCATCGAGCTCTTCTCCTGGCTTCTCAGTACCTATATTTCAAAAATGTAGTTGGTTAAAACGTATAGGTATCCACTTTGTCCTTTCTTTCTTTTTTTCCAGATAATTAAGGCACTGCTGGCTTGTTCTGCGGAACTAGGGGGCAACCTGACACCAGGGGCACCACATTTTCAGTGACATCCTCAGATCAGGCACAGGAAGGCTGCTGAGAAACGGTCTTAGATTCATGGCCTGAAACATCTCCCCCACTTCTTTTTTACTTTGTAACATCCAGCCTGAGGAGCCTTTCTGGAGAATCAGAAAGCTTGTACGCTGTTTTGTGTCCTTTTGGTAGTTTCCAATAAAAGGTATGAACATTGATTATTTGCTTTTGGTGTTGCTGCAAGGAACTACTTACATACTGTCAGAGCAAAGATGCCTTTAGTGCAAGCGATTCTCAATGGCAGTAGCCATTTTCTCTGTGCACCATCACAGTGCAACCAATCCTCCTCTTGGTGCAGCAGCAGCAGCAGCGCCGCCGTTTACCCTGTTTTTGTTTTTTCTTTTTAAATACCAGGAAGGGGAAAAAAATGTGTCAGAAGTGGGATTCGAACCCACGCCTCCATACGGAGACCAGAACACCCAATCCCAGCAACGCGGGAAGGCTTGTTGTTCGCCTTGAGTCTGGCGCCTTAGACCACTCGGCCATCCTGACACGACGAACTATGTGTCCGCTAGGCGCCTTTCGAGCTCGTCGGAGACGCAAATGTAATCCCCGGAAAACTTCTCGCCGCCGTCCCGGCTCTCCCGGACGCGAACGGAGCCAGAGGTGAGAAAGTGGCGCGGTGCCTAAAGGCCCGGGAGCGGCTCTGCTGTGCGGGGCTCGTTTCCTAGCGCCCCCACTTTGCAATCGGACTACATTTCCCAAGCTGTCCCTCCCAGAAGGCGCATGCGCCCGGGGACTGTTTCCGGCGGGGCGGCCATTTTGTTTTTCCCCTCGAGCCAAGGGTATCGGGAGCGGGACGCTGACCCGGAGAGATGCTGTGGCCCGTCGCGAGGAAAAGCGCCTTAGGCCTCACCGGTGAGCGGGGGGCGCAGCAGGGCTCTCGGCCGTATCCCGCCTGGAGGGGTGGAGCCTCTCCGCGAGGACCGGGCACGGGGCGGGTCTGTTCCCCCCGCCGAAGCGACCCTAAGCGGCTGGGGGGTGGGTGGGTGGGGGGAGACCGGAGGGGAGGGAGGGGGGAGAGCCGGGGGCGGGGGGGGGGCCCTTGCTGGGCTGGTCCTGACAGCTTCGCCCCCAGCGTTGCCATCCTCCAGGTGGGGCCTGGAGTTCCCGTAGAATTGCAGCTCAATTCCAGACGACAGAGATCAGTTTGCCTGTCGGGAAATGGCAGCTTCAGAGGGTGGGCTCTATCTAAACCACGTGCCTGCTGAGTTGCCTCCCCTCTCCAGGCTCTGCCCCCGAGCCTCCTGGGATTGGCTAACCAGGAGTTGGCAACCCTCGTTTCCCCCGTGCAGCTGCTTTGGGCTGTTCGCATGGCGTGGCTTTCCCGGCTTTGCTTCTCCTTCGTTTGCTCTCCAATAGGTAGAAGGTGAATTCTTAAATACGTACCGGATAACAGCAGTGTCAAGTGTGGTTCAAATAGTAGGTGAATGCTAAGAAATACTAGCAAACGTTATTACATTCCAACTAGAGTGTACCTTGCACAGGTTTCATGCTCTAGGTGTTGTCGGTTTTCAGCATGCCATCAATAATTCAAGACAATCATTTTTTCAGCTGAACATACCCGATAGGGTTGTTGTGAGGGTAAAATGTGAGAAGGGTGAGCCATGCTCCACTCTTGGGCCCCTTGGAGGAAGGGAAGGATAGAATGAAATGTGATAGATATACTTCCCACTTAATAATTTACTCACATTTTATCAGATCAGACTATGGAAAAAATTGCTATGTACATTTATGCCTCCCTTAAGCCTTCTAGTTCTAAATCTCAGAACAAAGCAAAGTCTTCAGAATGGCCAGCGTTTTGCTTCTTGCTGCTCAGTTGCTGGCATAAAACCCTAGTTGCTTTGATTAAATTTAATACAATCCTGTTTAAGTATTTGTGATTTTGATTATTTCCAACAGCACATGTTTCAAGACTATATGAAAGAAATGAGTTATGTATCAGGTAGCTGCAGATACACAAGACTTTGCCTAGCCTCTGCTGACATTAGAAAGACTTCTACTGGTATGTGGACTTGGGCGATAACAGTCTGGGTTAGAGCAGAGCTCAGTAAGGTGGCAAAACTTCATTTAAAAAAGCAGCATGTATAACTGGACTGTTTTTACATGGTAACCTGTTCTGAACAGCACTATAAGTTTTTTATAATGCTGTGAAGATGGCCCAAATGAGCCTTTTTTAACTTAAGCTGTAGCATGATAGCTAACTCCAGTAAAAATATTTTCTCTTATCGAACAAGTAATATGCTTGTAAAAAACACAACTTGCTTAGAATGCATAGTGCAACACTTTTTATGCAAGGCAGTCTACGGTATTAGGTAACAAGTCCAGTGTATGCTCTAGACATCTAGAACATTTTTAATGCTTAAAAGTCCACAGTTAATATGTTGTAATGTTTATGATTGAAGGGTTTGATGCTTACAGTTCTGCATCTTAACCTGATATGCAGATGCACTGATAATTATATTATGACTGCATGAGACTCTTCTGTCCAAATAATACACTCTCCTTTGCTTTCTACAGCATTTTCAACCTTTATTTTTATTGCTCTCTCTCAGATGGCCGCCTCTAAAATGTGTGTCTAGTCCAAGGCAATGCAGAGCATAGCTGTTGTCAGTGAACTGTTTCTCATTTGGTATATTCACACTTTCGTTCACAGGAAACAAATTCCATAAATATGCCACATATGAGAACATATGCTATGTTATAAATGATGTGTTTTAGTAGCTAAAGCAGTACAATAGGTTCAAGTTTGCTAAGAAAGGAAGTATTGAATGTACTTGCTTTTCCCATTGGATTTCTGTACTGTTCTTGGGGGGAAAGTGCCCCCCTCATTTCCAAATCTCTGGGAATTTTACGTCTCTGTGTGACATAAATCACAGATAAAAACAGAACTTTCTAGTTTGGTGGATGAAGGACATCTTCATTAATGGTCTTGATCTGCCACAATGTTTTGGCCCTGGCCTGATTACCAACAGTGCCAATAGTACCACCACCCGAGGTCTAACAACTAGGCAGAAGCCTGGAGGTCCCACTTAGCTGACAGAAGGTCGCCATCTTTTAATATAAGTTATGTTGTATTGTATGGTTTTTACACTGATTTTGATGGTTTTAATGGAAATTTTAATGTATATTGTATATGCTGTTAGCCGCCCTGAGCCTTCCAAATGGCGGGGAGGGCAGGATAGAAATAGAAATATACAAATGGAGACCCGCAAGAAACTTTCAGGATGGTTATCCCATTCCTCACACCTTTGCTTCATCCCTTCTCCCCCTACCTCTCTCACACTCTTTCTCCCTCCTGTCCCCTTTCTTACTCTCTCTCTCTCCTCCATGTATGTTACTTCCTCTCTCTTTCAGACCTGTCTTCATTCTCTTTGTTTTTCTGCCTCCCCACCTCATCACTCTTTCTCTCCCTTTCTGCCTCCCACCTCAAATCCCACCCTCCCCAGGCATTGTACCTCACTGAGGTCCCTGTCCTCCCCAGGTTCCACCCCCAAATCTCCAGGAGTTTCCCAGCCTGGATCTGGATCTGCTGGTGGTGGCCGGGGGGGGGGGGGGGTAGTTGGCAACCCTAGACTGCTGCCAGTAAAAACCCTGCTTTTTACTGACAGAAACAGTTAGAACCTCCCCCCCTCCCCCGAACATTCTAATCTCCTCACAGTTGACGCCTGGAGCTGATGCCATTTCAAAAGGTATTTGGGGGGAATTCATCGGTCCCTGAAGTTTTTTTTAAAAAACTTTTTGGATTTTTCTGCAGACCAAGGAAGGGGCCTGACTATGTAGGAAAAGCTGTTGGGGGAGAGGGAGCTCTCTTTTGGCAGGAATAAGCATCCACACAAAAAAAAACCCTCTTGGAATTAGATATAAAGATACATATATATAGCAAGGGTCTTTGTGGTAACCCCATTGTGCCATTGTCCTTAAACCACAACACTAGTTAAGGATAATGTAATTGTTCGTACTCGTTAGCTTTCAAGCAGAGTGTTAATTTAAAATCATTTCACATATTACGGTTAAAAAAGAAAAGTTTTAAAAAGCTGCTACTCTGAACAGTTTATTATGTGAAAACATAATGCATGTACATATACCTTTCAGGAACTCAGAATGACGGACAGACAAAACATGCACCCTCACTTTCCTTCCTACACAAAGCACCGCCCAACATTCCAATCTGCCAGACTCATTCTCCCTGCCTTGTGTGCTGTGGATGTGACACCCACATCACTTGTTTAATTACTATAACACAAGCCACATCCAGGACTCCTAGTCTTCATCAACTGATAAGGCCTCAGGCTGTGAGCCAAAAGCCAGGGGTTGTTTGGCTTTCACTAAAGACTTGTGCCTGTGCATGAGTACTGGTTGAAATAATAGGAACAGCAGGTTTTAAGTTTGTCTTTTTTTAAAAGGAACAGGTGCTGCAGGCTTCCTAACTGGCTCATGGGCTGCAGTTTCTTTCTCCCTTCTCCCCTACTCTGCTCTGACTGAAATAAAGATTACAGTTATGAGAGTTCGTCGTGTAGCATTTGATGTGTGATGGTGGTTTCACACGTGAAGCTTATAATTTAATATGTAGACTTCTCAGAGCTTCATTTGAGCCAAGACTCTGGAGTGCATATAAAACAACAGTATATTTAGAACAAAGTTTGAGTCAAGTGGCACCTTTAAGACCAACAAAGTTTAATTCTGAGTATAAGCTTCCACCTGCATGCATACTTCATCTGATTGTTAAAACCTAATCCAATCTCAGATATACTTATTGGCCACTTATGCATCTTGACTTTAACTAGCCCTTCCTGGCAACTAACCCCCCTACCTATATGTAACGATTGAGGAAAACTGTTTCAGTGCATCTGAAGTATGCATGCAGGTGGAAGCTTCTACCCAGAATAAAACTTTGTTGGTCTTAAAGGTGCCACTGGACTCAAACTTTGTTCTGTTGCTTCAGACCAACACAGCGACCCACCTGAAGCAATCTATTTAGCTATTCATTTCTATTCTGCCTTTCTTAAGGTGGGTTACAAAAAGTAATAACCGACAATGACTACAATAAAAATCAATAATGAACTTTGGGCAAACATTAAAAGCACAAAAGTATTCTGTCATTAAATGCTCTCCTAAAAAGCTTTTTTTCTGTTGCATGATACTACTGTACAAGCCTTCATGACTTCCACCAGGTGGAGCCACCAGAGAGAACATTTGGGCGAGGGCAGCCACCAGTCTTGTCTATGAGCAAAGCTGTCCTGGAGCACCTCTAAATGTATTCCAGCATTATATATTTTCCTTTTTTATGGATACAGGTGTCTGCAGAGGATGCAGGAATGATTTATTTGTTGTAAGGATGAAAAGAATACCATCTTTTGATACGTGCAGCTGTTTGTTTTTGCTTTCCATTAGTACTTGAGTACAACATTCAGAAGGTGGTCCTTCTTAACGACAATAGACTGGATCCCATCTAAATTTTGTGTACGGAAGTATGACCTCTCCCACCGCAGCCTGAAATGCTGGTCTGAGGAGACAGGGGGACCCCCAGGAGTAACAAGGGGCGGGACTGAAGGGCTGCTGTGTTAGGGAAAAATAAGAAAAAATCACACACACACACCATGCACGCTTGTAGATCTTTCCGGTAGGTACAAACAAATGGTACAATCTGAAATACATATAGCAACAATTAACATGTGGCTGTTAACATTACTGGGATGTGGTTACCAGTCAGGTGAGCTAGTGTTGGCATTGGAAGAAGAAGAGAGAGAAGAGAATGGATTTATACCCTGCCCTTCAATACCTGAAGAAGTCTCAGAGCGGCTTACAATCTCCTTTCCCTTCCCCTCCCCCTCCCCTCAACAGACATCCTGTAAGGTAGGTGGGGCTGAGAGAGCTCTTTCGAGAACTGCTGCTTGAGAGAACAGCTCTGAGAGAACTTGTTACTGACCCAAGGTCACACTAACAGCTACATATGGAGGAGTGGGGAATCAAACCCAGTTCTCCCGGATTAGAGTCTTTGCTCCTAACCACTACACCAGACTGGCACATGGTCTGATCCCTGTACAGCCCTGCAAGATGAGTTTCCATCAGTGCTGAATTTGCGTAACATGCCTCCTAAGAGATTAAGATGAGCTTCACTGTGCACTGTCAGATTTCCTTGAGGAAGAGCGCATACCATTGCACCAAATCCCTTTTTGCCTTATATTTATTTTGTGCTTTTTTATGCTGCGTTTTCCCAAAAATGTCTGGAAGGCAACTAATAATAACAGCCAAAAACATTCAATAATTAACATTTGTTTTAAAAAAGTTAATTTAAAAAATCAGATAAATTAGAACAGGAGCCATTGCACAACCAGTCAATTCAGCTCAAAGGCTTTCCGGAACAGAAATGTCTAACTTAGTCCAGAAGGTCTGTAAGCCAGGGCTAGTCTCTCTACCAGAGGGAGGGAGCCAGAGCTTGGGGGTGTTTGGGTAGGAAGGGAGAAATGGTGTCTTTAGCAGGTTCCTCAAATCACATGCAGAGTTCCTTGTGGTAAAGAGGTTGAAGCGGTCATTAACGCCTACTCAACCTCCTGTGGACCCAGCTTCCACTGAAGACAAGGGGAAATCCAAAATGTCCAGATATTTATAGTAAATGGAATTGGACCTAAGCCAGTCTCCTTCATGAGAATGACACACTGATTTCTCCAGTCGCATGCAAATCCCTGTTTCTGATTTCAGAGGCTGCTTTAACCAGTTGGAGCCATATAAAATATAGTCCCACTTCCTTCAAGCACCGGTAATGATTCTGAACTTTCATGTCTCATAGATGGTCTGGTCCAAACTGGATTGTCCTTTGTCCAAAAGGACAAAGTCTGCCAGTGTGGAATGAAAATGAATGGCTCATTCTAATGGAACCCCCAGGGGTCCAGTATCCCTTATTGTAACAGAGGCAGCAGCTAAAAAGGCTTTCCCATGAGTTCTAGTCAGTCTCACTTCAGATGAGGCTGGTTCTATAGGAAGGCATCTCTGATTCGCTGAGCTGGGGCAGGTTGATGCAGGTGGCTTGCCGGGTATTTTGGACCCAAGCCATAAAGGGCTTTAAAGGACAAGGCCTGCGCCTTGAACCAAGTCTGGAAATAAAGTGACAATGCAGTTGGTAAGTTCTGGTAGGACGAGGGCCCAGTTGAAGAGAAAATACACTGCCATTGCAGTGGTTGACTGATATTTGATGCAATTCCATAGGTTGATTCAGTATTATAGATCCAAAATGTGAGTCCCAGAGTAATAGTAAATTGGATTTTAGTTGTGATATTTCAGTTTGTGTGTTGCATCTCTGGACTGTGGTGACCACACACCCTGGCCATCTGGTTCAGCGTGTGGCTGTGCTAAGAAACTTGGTGGAAATATTTATAACACTTCCTCCCATGTATTGCTAGTATATGCCAGGTTGTCCCATTCATCCAAGGTGAAATTGTTGCCTTTCTGGTTATTGACCTTGTATTCAGCGTTAGGATCTTATGACCACTTTCTTGCTGATACGATACATAGAGTTTTCTTAGCTGAGAGGAGGATCAGAAGGGGGACAAGTCTTAAATTTTTTCTCCTTACCTGGCCCATCCAGTTCTCACCACCGTACCTTCTTCTGCCTGAGACTATGAGAATCCCTCAAGAAGAGGTGCCCTCTTGAGTCACTATCCTACTCCAAAATATGCTGAATCTGCTAGGCTAAGTCAGCAGCCCCACCATAGGTAGACAACTACAGGCAAAAGTAAAATCATCTTTAAAACTGCCCCAAAGAAAGGAAGGAAGGTAGAAGTTTGGCAAGCAGCAATATTTATATCTTATTCTTCAAAGTAATTGCTAAAAGGGCACTTAACCATGTCTGCTGGCTCTCTGAGGGAGGGAAATGTTCAAGCCTCGAGTTTTATGTCTAGTGAGGGCTGCTCTCTCCTTCCCCCAGTAGTATTGGGGAGAGCTGGTTGGCAAGGTGTCTTGTTGGTCTTCTTGATGTTCTGGTTTGTGCCTTGGGTGTTGTGGTGGCTCTCAGAAATGCCAGAGCCCCAGTAATTGTTGGGACCAAGGGGCAGGGTCCCTCCCTCCAAAAAAACCTCACTGTTTTTACTGGCACCTGCTTTATCTGAAGAAGTATGCGTGCACATGAACTCTCATCCCTAGAATAAAACTTTGTTGGTATTAAAGGTGCCACAGGACCCTAACTTGTTCTGCTGCTTCAGACCAGCACAGCTATCCCACCTGGATTTATTTTTATTAATTATGACAGACACTATAAAATCATTGCTGAAAATGCTAAACACTACAATGAACTTCCTAGGTGCCATGATTACCTGGCATCTGGGATTTGGCAAGCCCTGTCTTAGGGGATGCAAAAAGGCCGATACCGTGATCTGAGATAATTTTAACTCCCCCACCCAGTATCTAGCCCAGCAGAGTTCTGGAGAACTCACAAGGTTGCGCATTGTTTTGTGTCATATTGATTGGTTCTGATAAAAGGGATTGTATGACTTTTGTTTTTAAATGTTCACCTGGAGTGTCTGCTGATTTGGCTCTACACGGGTTGGGGGGGGGGGGTTGTTACTCTTTTGCCATTGTTCCTGTCTTTTTATTTGGTTATACTATATTTTAGAATTGATTTACTTTTTCATTGTATTTTAAATACATTGTAAATTGCCTGGAGAGTGCTAGGCAGCTGTAAATGTTTCAAGTAGTCGAGAAACAATCCCCCCCTTTTCTCTCAGTTCATTAGAATTTCTTCTGGGGAGACAGGTGATACAGCATTTAAAATAATTTTTAATAATATTATATATTATGTTAATGTACAAGGCAAATGTGATAAAATAAATTTTTAACCTGTGGCTGTGTTCTCTTTAGCCCGTAGCATTCAACATACAGTGGCAAGACAAGCTCACTATAAACATGAACCTGATTTTCATGACAAATACGGCAACCTAATTCTGCTTGGTGGAGCTGTGTTTTGTGCTTCTGTTTGGACTTATGTAAGTTATTTCAGCTCTCTAGTTAGCCCCTCCCTACCCATTGCAAATAACAGTTACTTCTGGGTCTGTTTCATAGGATGCCTCGTTATATACTGTTATACTGTTCAATGACTGCAGACATAAGGAATCTGGATTATTAAGAAAATACTTAATTTGAAATGTGCTTTATCACAGTTCATCAATCAAGAGCTATCTAATAATATATACAATGATTCTGTAGTTGTCACTATTAGAAAATAAATTGTGCTTGATTGGTGATTCTTTCCTGTTTTGTAATTGATAGGCTGTAACACAAATTGGGATTGTGTGGAATTTGTCTCCTGTTGGCCGAGTAACCCCAAAAGAATGGAGAGAGAAATAGAAATGTCTTCATTTATCTGTCTTTGAAATATTGGGAGCAACCATGAACTGGTCTGAGCTCCCATTGGAACCCACTTCTGCCAGGCCTGTAATGGCACAGTCCATTGTATTGTCACCTGAGATGTAATAAATATATTTAAAACAATTTTTGTTCATTCAGATTTGTTTTTTCTTTTATAGTTTCACATTGAAGTGCAGCACAAACTGTTAACTACATTCGCTCAGTAATTTCTTTGAAAGCTAAAAAGCACTGTGTACCTCATATAGCTTTTTAATGAATTACGGTAGTTTTAAGCAGATTACTAAAATATAGAAAAAGCTAGACCCCATTTGAATGGCTGCAAAAATCTATCACAGGTGCATAAAATTTTGCAGCTAAAAGAGTGATAGGTCTGCTATTATCTTCTAATAAAAGGTAATTTCTCCATATGATCTATATTTTGGAGCAAAGGAAGACGTAAAAGATTTCTAGGCTCAGAAAAATACATTTAAAGGTCACATCATGATTCAGGGCGTCTACACTACCTGCACCACAGTCACTCTATCAGAGTATGGTATGGTATCTTAAGGTACCCTGCTTACAAACTCTAGATGATAAAGCATTAAGGTGTGCCAACATAAAGGCACACCCATAGCAATGAACGGTCAAGTGTGAGTAGTAATCGGGAAGCTCTCCAGGTAAAAGCAAACCAGCAAGCCTGAGTTCCAAGAGATTATTGCTCCAGTTCAGTTCAGAAGGTCACCTCTGAAAACTAAAAATCAAATAAAAGTTAAATGTGAAATGCTATTTCTATAACACTGTTTTCTTTGGATTTCACGGACTTCATTCATTCTCACCCAACGGCATCTCTTAGCAATCTAAGTGAGACTTTGATCTATGTACACATCAAACTTTGAAATTCAAGGGAAACTGTTGTTGTGGTACAAAGATATATTGTACTTGAAAGTAATCAAATTAAAATTGGGCCATAAGTTCCCCCCAACTGTATATTGGTGTTTGGGAGAGATGAAAGAACACCCATGTTTGCTGGAGTCTGGACTGAGCTCCTTGGAGGAGGAGAGGGATAGAAATGTAAGAAAGTTGGACCTTTACGGAAATGCAAGAATACTCAGTATCTGGCCACAACTGAACTTTACATTGCATCTTTCTACGGTTTTGCTGAAGCCTATTTCTAATCTTAAATTGGTCAGTGTCAGCTTGTACAAATGCAGACAACATTTTTGAGTCTAAATAGGATGACCTTGATTTTCTGTTGAGCAGTTTTCCCATTATCTTGTTTCATGTGGTATGAGGCCACTTGCCCAATGACATACATAGGAAGTAAGTTTACAGGAACATGCCGGTTGGTGGGAATGCCACCTCTAGAGCTGTAGCTGACTTCCTTTATTGGCAAATTGTCATTTTAATTTTTGGTAACACCGGTTTTCCTACCCTGAGCTGGATGGCCTAGGCTAGCCTGACCATCAGATCTCAGAAACTAAGCAGGGTCAGCCCAGGTTAGTATTTGGATGGGAGACTGCTGAGGAATTCTAGGGTCACTGTGCGGAGCCAGGCAATGCCCTGAAAGCCGGCCTGTGGGGGGGGGGGGGTCACTGTAAGTGGGTTGCAAATCGACTGCGCTGTAGACACACGCCGAGGCGTTCCTACATCGATGCTTCTGCTATGCAGCTAAGCTACTGTTTCTTTTATCTAACCGCAACGGAAAATGGCGTCATGATACGAATAACTCATTCCCACACTGAATCTGAGTGGGCCCAGCGAAAACTTCACATCACCACTCTCATCATGCAATCGCGCCAGCCCAGTAGGCGCCAACTACCACCGTGGTCCGTCGTTTTCCCAAGCCGAGGGAGAAAGCAGCCCTTCTTTGCCGGATGCGAGGGAGGTCAGTCCCCGGCGGGACTTCTTGCCCGGCTCCTCTGGCGGCAACGTGCGTCATTCCTTGCGTCTCGCCCCGCCCGGCGCGGCTCCTGCGTGCTCTCCGCTGCCGGGGGGAGGGGGGGGGGGCGTCGCGCGGTCGAAGGAGCGTCTCCCCGCCGGGCGCTCGCCGCGCGCCTGTAACCCCGCCCCCTCCCGGGCCCTGAGGCCGGACCGCGGCTCGCCGCCCTCTTCCGTCACGTGGCTTTGCCTCCCGCCCCTTTACGACGAGGGGGCGCGCTGACGACACGACGCGCGTAGCAACCGCGGCTGGGAGGGGCGTGGCTACGTTGTCGGGGACGGCGGCGCGGCTGCTCTCCCGCCCCTGCGCCCGGCGGCTCCGGAGGGAAGCGGAGAAGCGAAGGGAAGCGCAGCGCCGGACGGGCCAGATGCGGAGCGGCCGGCCGAGGTAAGGCACTCTGCGCAGGCTCAAGTGCGCTCTCGCTGCAGCGGCGAGGAGGGAGAAGAACCCCCGCGGGGCGGGGAGCGGGGAGAGCCAGCCGCCCGCCCGGGGCTGAGTCCGGTTGGCGGAAGCCGTCGAGGCAGCCTCTGGGCCGGCCGTGCAGCCGGGCCTGTGGGGGGGGGGGCAGAGCAGAGCGGGCCCCGTCGAGGCTTCCCTGCGGGCCAAGCGGGCGGTTCCGCCGAAGAACGCGTCCCTTCCGACGCCGGCTGGTTCGCCCGCAGCCCTCCGCACCCGGGAGCCCGCCCTGCAGGCGCCGGGGTTGGGAGGGAGGGCGGGAGGGCGCCCCCGGGGCTGGCGGGAGGGCGGGCGGGAGGCGCGTGCCCAGGGGCTCCCCTGAACAGATGCGGCCGCCCTGGGGAAGAAGCTGCGGAGGGCCCGAGCGGCGGGGTGGCAGCGCGGGGGGGGGGGAGGGGAGGGCGAAGCAGGTATTCGGCTCTGCGGCTCATTTACACCAGGAGACTCGCCGAATGGAAGCCCGCGTCTGCCGGGGGGGGGGGGGGGGCTGGGGAGCAGTTAGGGGCGAGAAGCGGCTTGGGGGGGGGGGGGGGTCCTGCGCCAGTCGTTGCGTCCGAAGTTCCTCTTTGGGAGTCGGTCACTGCGCTGCACTGACTTTGCAGGTTATTTCTCTCTCCTCTGCCTCACTGTTACTGCGGGTTCGGGGTGTGTGTGTGTGTGTGGAGGGCGTGTTGGTCTCAAGCAGCAGAACAATGTTTGAGTCCAGTGGTGCCTTTAAGACCAACCCAGTTTTATCCTGGACTGGACTGGACTCAAACTTGGCTTCACTATTGCTGCATTGTGCTCCTTTTCTTGTCCGTCTTCTTGGTTCCTGCTTGTTAAAACCATCCCAACCTTTCTTACTTGAATGTAAGTTTGCGTCAACCATTTCTTCTTCTGAAACTCCTTGGATGAGATCAGATACAACTGGCAGATGTTATGGTTAGATCTGATTTTTATTGAAAGTAAATATATACAAGTTAAAATGTGTATTAATCCTTAGGGTAGAAAGCCTGCCCATATTCGTATAAGACAAATGGAAAGTGAAACGTATAGGAAAGCTGAGGAAATGGCTCCTGTTTCTTCTCCTCAATATGTGTAAATACTCTTGGAGAGGTCTTGGAAAATAATTTTTGTTTCCTTGAAGCTATTGGTTGAGACCCAATTTCTGCAGAGCAAACAGAATGCTGGATCTCATTAAAGTTAATTATAGGAACAATGTTTTGCAATGGTTACAATTAGGTATTCATGGTCACCTATGTCATTCTCTTGAATAGTACACTTCAGTAAACATTAGCTGTTGGTTTACAATTTGTAGTAGCATTTACGAACAGCAGCAAGAGCCAGTGCCATGGTGATAATTACAAAGGAAATCTTAAAACAGTGAGGGGGAGACGAGGCTCTTCTTCCTGTGCAGAGACTCCACTATTCTGACTAGGATTTAGTTTCTTTTAGAATACACAGGATGCGTGTAAAATATTTACACAATTATGATTATCACATGGAAATATATCAAACAGCGACCGTCTTTTCTGTTGAATAAATTTATTAGATATTTATGTGCCACTTTTCTCCTATCTCAGGACCCAAAGCAGCTTCCTCCATTTCCCCTCTTCCATTTTGTCCTGACAACAATATCCCTCTGAGGGCAGCCTGACTGCTGAGCATGGCAGAGTGGGGACTGGAACCTGGGTCTCCGGAGATGATGGAATACCCTTTGTATACAGCAGGGGTGGGCAATTGTTTTGGCTCGGGGGCCACTTTGTGGGAGCGGAGGTTAGCGGAGGGCCGCACCTTTTGAAATGATAGCATTCATTACTTAACTTTGCATTTCAGAAAAGGTATAAATTGTATCATAAAAATCAATAAGTATAAATAAAATAAAATAGTGGTAGTTTTATTCAATTTATTTATTGTGCTAATCTCATATCATCTATAGCTGCAAGCATATTTAATTTTAGAATCAGTTTAATGAGACAAATGTACCCTATCACACCACGTGGCCGACTGTCTTGGCGGGCTGCAAAAAACTCTGTGGTGGGCCTCATGTGGCCCCCGGGCTGCTATTTGCCCACCCCTGGTATACAGTATAAGGGGCTTATTGTATAAAACCCCTAACTGATCAGGCCCTGTCTACTTCAGAGAGCCCCTTCTCTTTTATCGCAGTCTCTAAAGAGAATTGAGAGCACCTTGCTGATTGTGCCACCAGACCGTATGGAGACAGAAAGAGATGTTTTGGTGGCTTCCACGTAAACTGTGGTGTAGTGGTGGATAGTGCAGTGACACTCTGTGGCTCTTCTTAGCCCTGTCCCCCAATGCTAACGTTAGCCTTCCCACATTTCAGGGACTTGGGCAAGGCTGTTGTCTGACAGGGGCTGTAGTTGGCAGGTAGCTTGCACCTTGAAACAGCTGTCACTGAAGGGAGGGACTGGAGGATGGATAAGCTGAGGGCTTTGTGCTGGGGATGGAAGAGAGGGGCCCATCCTTTCTAACCACCCCTTTCTTTCTCCACTGCACTCTTATCCAAGCACCTAGGCAGCTGCTAGGAGGAGAGCGAGCCGGCTGCAGGGAAGACGTAGTAAAACCGTCACCTGGAAAAGAGCAAATGGGTCACGGTGGAGTGATGAAGCTTTTATTCCTCTTCCTCCCTAGCCAGGTTGCTTTCCTCCAGGCACCTGGGCAGTCTCGCTCTCTCGCTTGTGTTGCCGTTCTGCCTTCTGTGGAAAGAACCGGGGGGGGGGGGGCGCAGAGTAAGGTTCGGCAGTGGTGCTGAGAAGCAGCCCTATATGCAGTCGAAAGGTTATAGCTGTGTTTTCAATATTAATAATTATATCTCACGGTTGCTTGTAGGGGAGGTGGAGCACAGTAGCCATGTGGCTCCTTTGGCTGGTGGTAACTGTGAATGTGGCTCCCTGTGAGTAGCGAAGTGAGTCCTTCTGGGCTACCATTGATGGATCAGGATCTGGGGAAACCAGGTTTCAATCTCCGCAGTCCCGTCATAAGAAGAGTTATGTCCTCCTCAGTTCCTTGACTTTAATAAATTTAGAAGGGTGTGACTCTGCTTAGGGCTGCGCTGTGAGTACCTTCGGTTAGGCAAAATGAAAGACAGCATATTGAGAAATGGACTCTTCTTGTTTCAATGTTTTTTGGCAGGTACTTTCATATAGTGCCTGTGTTAATCACTTGACGATAATTGCTGCACTAAATAGCTCTGCTTCTACACCATAATTAAGGTGCTTAAGTTGCATTCTGTCCTTCAGTTGGCTAGATGGGTGCCACTTAGTCATTTAGGGTTCAGTGTGGATGAAGGTAGAAATGCCACTGAAATCTGTGGACAAAAGTGTGTCAATCAGTTCTTAAGTACCTTTGGTTTTGTTATACATTAGGCATGCCTGCATTTTTCCGGCATCTTTTCTTTGGTAAGGCATCTTGTGTGAGGAACAGGGTTAGTAATATGTTCTCTCAGAGGGTTTTTTTTTGTGCTGGTACACACTGGCTGGGAAGAAGAAGAAGAGGAGATTGGATTTATATCCCGCCCTTCACTCACTTGGAGTCTCAGAGCGGCTTACAAACTCCTTTCCCTTCCCCTCCCCACAACAGACACCCTGTGAGGGAGGTGGGGCTGAGAGAGCTCTTTCCCAAGCTGCCCTTGAGAGAAGGACACGGGACAGCGTACTGGCTCCTTTCTGATTGGTAGATATTGCAGCTGCAGACCAGAGGCTGGTGGAGAAGGCAGCAGGGTGGGCTTGAGGCCTGTGCCTGTCCACGATGACTGGTCAAGTATCCCATTAACCTACTGGCATCATTAGTGGGCATGACCCAGGAAAGGATGGGAGCAGTCATGACTGAGCGGTTGGCCCAGCCTCTGACCTCAGGAGAGAAGCTGGAGAGTGCAGGTGTGTTGGGTGGCAGATGGACCAGGGTTAGGGAGGAGCCCATAAACAGCTGGGGTATGACCAGATGCACCAGCAGGAAATTACTGGCACCCCCCCTCTCTTTTATTTGACAAAAAAAACCCTGCATGCTGTCATATTCATATTTACTTTTGTGAAACCTTAAGTTGACATCAGGACTTAAATGCCTTCTGATCTTAAACATGTTTTTTTTCTGGATGCTGAAGTGTTGAGGTTGCCTGAATTCTTATGCTTTTTGCAATAAGGGGCCTGGGGTGAACATAATAGACAAATTTATAGTCCAGTCCTAGGCACAGTAACCTGAGAGAAACTAAGTGTTGCTGCTTTCATTGAGTTATTGTTCCAAGTAGGTATGTTAGGACTGCAGTTTTGGTAATTTGCTTTTTAGAAAATGTAAACTATTTTAAAACTACCTGCCCACCAATGGTTTGGCAAAGCAGCTAACAAGTAGATTATGACAATTTTAAACGATGCTTGCATTTTAAAAAGAGCTGGCATGGTGCAGTGGGTAGAGGTCAGACTAGGATCTGAGAGAACCCCACTCTGCCATGGAAGCTTGCTGGGTGACCTTGGGCCAGTAACATACACTCAGCATAACATACCTAACAGGGTTGTTGTGAGGATTAAATGGAGGAGAGGAGAATGACGTCAGCCACTTGGGGTCCCCAGTGGGGAGAAAGGTGGGGTATAGATAAAGTAAAACCAGTTTGGTGTGAGAACCAGTTTGGTGTAGTGGTTAGGAGCGCGGACTCTAATCTGGGAGATTCGGGTTTGAATCCGGGTTTGATTCTCCACGCCTCCACATGCAGCTGCAGGTGTGACCTTGGGCCAGTCATAAGGTCTTTCAGAGCTGTTCTCTCAAGGACAGTTCTGGAAAGAGCTCTCTCAGCCTCATCTACCTTGCAGGGTGTCTGTTGTGAGGAGGGGAAGGGATAGGAGATTGTAAGCTGCTCTGAGACACCTTCAGGTAGTGAAGGGGTATTTAAAATCCAATCTCCTCCTCCTCCTCCTCTTCTTCTAAAGAAAGTCAAAAGCAGCACTGTAAACTGAGTCCACAAACAAACTGAGAGCCGGATCAGCTGCTCAGGCAGTAGCTTTGTATGTCCATTCCAGTGCATCTCAATAGGGACTTCTGCAGCCACATTTTGTACCAGTTGAAGGCCCTTTCTTGCATGCACATCTCACTGTGCATAGCCCTGGGAATCCAAGCAGTCGAACCATTAAGGTTGACTTTGGATTTTTTGTGCCTTCCCTTCTTGCCTCACTTTTTTCCTCTGGTTTATTTATTGTGTATTCTGTGTATGCATTCTGCATCTCCAACAAAACCCGCATTTTTCGCTTTAATTGGGGGTGGAGAATTATGGTGTGTGTGTGGGGGGTGTCCAGTCGCCCTATCGCAGCTGTTTATTAGCCTCCACTAAATGCCAGGAAGCGCTTTCCATTCAAATCCTCCTCCTTCAGTTCTGTGAATGAAACTGAAACAGGGAAAGGGTCAGCGGCTTGGCTAAGCCAGTGCACAAGCAGTGGGGCATACCGCAGCCTCCCCTTTCTGTTCCCCTCATTTTCCCAACCCCCAATATGGCTCACCACTGCGGGGCTACTCTGGGCATAGGCGGCCCATGGAGAGACGCAAGTGCAAAGGTTGGCTGGTCTGTTGGTCAGTTTGTTCTTCGGCGATGGCATCCACCGTGGTGGTGGTGTAGGGTTGCCAAGTACCGGCGACTTACCAGCGGGGGGGAGTTGTTCCCCCCCCCCCGGGAGCTCTTCTGGCGCGTGCGCCACGGCGACGTAATGACGTCACCTCCGGGTGACGTCATTACACGGGGGAAGTTGTCCGGTGGGCGGGGTTCCCCCCGCCAGCCGAATGCCGGCCAGCGGATCGGGAACCCCTATAGCGGGGGATCCCCTGCCCCCCGGGCTGACTTGGGCGCCCTATGGTGGTGGTGGAATTACGGCAGGAGCTAGTGAGGAATCAGTTCCTCCAAGGGGCGGGGGGATGGGATTTTTCCAGCAGAAACACTTCCAGTGAGCAGAGTTTTTCAACTTGTATGAAGGAGTCCAATAAAAAGTAGCTGTTTCGCTCCCTCTCTCCTCCTGCCTCCAGCTCCACATCCCACCATGTGTGTGTGTGTGGGGGGGGCAGACAGCAGCTCCCAGCAAAGGGAACTGGCAATGCTGGTGCAGAGAACTTGTCTTTGCCAAGCCCTCCCCCCCCAACGAAATCTGCCCCTGCTTCCCCCCCCAGAAGTGAATTAAAGAAAGAAAAAAGATAGAAAGACAGATTGAAGCCCAACCACACTGCTGATTGCCTCCTTTACACCAGGTGTAACTGCCAGAGGGGAGCTCAGAATTTTACAGACTGCCGAGAGCATTTTGGCTTTTGTCCTGGTGCTTGTGAGCATGGAAGTCTTCGGCGGAACCTCTTGAGAGGAATCCCTCTTCTCCCCTGCACCACGCAATACTCTCCCTTCATTTGCAAGTGCAACAGAGGACTTCCTGGGAGGACGCAGAAGGGGTGGGCGGAGGAGTGGCCTCCAAGGAGGCCAGAAAAGGGGCAGGGGGAGGAAATGTTTCTACATTCGATGGTCTTAGAGGTGCCATTGGACTCTAAATTTGTTGTACTGCTTCAGACCAACACAGCTGACCAACTGGATCTTTCTACATTCGAATTACTCCAAAGCGGGCGGGGGGGCGTCCCCGGCAAAACAGCATCTAGAAAACCCAGGGAAACAGCAGAGTTGAGAGTGGGAGGCAATGCAGAACGAAAAAATACCACAAGGCAGAATAGCTGTGAGTGCAGGGAGTAACCCAGTGCAGAAAGGGCCAGAGTTCACCAAGGCATGTGTAACTTCCTGTCTTTATCCTTGTCTTATATTTACAGTTACGCCACAATTATTTAGCTTGAGATAAATATGCAACAAAACCAATTATGAATCTTGCTGAAGGTGTCAATATTTAGAATTCTTCAGATTTTTGAAGGGCGTGATGGCCATTCTTTGCAGCTTAATTGCTGTATTTCTCATTCTGTCCCGGAACTAAGGTAGACATTTGGCATGTAAGCACCTTACTGTAAACACCAAAAAGCCGATTAAGTAATTTTGGTTAATGAAAGACGATCTAGCACATTTCAAATAAGCACTTACTTTTTAATCCAAATTGCTTTTGTCATAAGGCCTGTTTCTGCAGTCATTGAACTGGGTATGTAGGCTGCCGTCTAATCTGTTATTCCATATGATGTGGGTGGGGTTTTCCCCCTCGAGTTTTTGTTGTATTTATTAATATTTATATTTTGTTATATTTATCAATCACCAATATTTATTAAATAACCGCCTTTGCACATGAATTTCTGAAAACACATGGAGAGAACTGACACGTGGAGGTATGACCTTGGAGCTCTCCTTTGTGATTGACTGGAAGTTTTCCTGGGCTGGTCAGCTCTTGGCCACATCTGCTGTTACAGGTAACTGCATTGATCCAAAGGGAAATCCAAAAACAAAAGCCACATAACATTTTTAACACCAAGCAGAATCACACACAATAGCACACAAGCTCTTGACTTCTCCAGAACTCTTCTCTACGGAAGGGTGGCGAGGGGGCGGGGCAGTATATGGCAATCTGTGGTCTCAGTGGCCTCTTGTTTGCATTCTGTGTAGAATGCCAAGCAGGTTTGAATAGATAAAGTGGTATCAGGTGGAGCTGGTATCGGGTTTTGCTTTTGGCCCTCTAGGAAGAAGGCACAGGGGCTGCCTCTGGTTGAAAACAGGAATTGACAAATTGATTGATAGAACGTCTGTCTGGCACCAGATGAAGGTCACAGAGGAACAGAGGTGGAGTGTGCTTACCTACCTAATGTATCATCTGAGATTGGTCTGCAGTATTGTCAATATAACTGCTGCAGTTTTCCTTGGCACTCAGCCTTCTAATCTAAGGGAACTGTTTAATTCAGGTGTGGGCAATAGTTTTGGCTCGGGGGCCACTTTGTGGGAGCGGAGGTTAGCGGAGGGCCGCACCTTTTAAAATGATTGCATTCATTAGTTAACTTTGCATTTCAGAAAAGTTATAAATTGTATCATAAAAATCAATACATATAAATTAAATAAAATAATGGTAGTTTTATTCAATTTATTTATTGTGCTAATTTCATATCATCTATATCTGCAAGCACATTTAATTTTAGAATCAGTTTAATAAGACAAATGTACCCTATCACACTTTTCTACAGTTTTCTCTGTGCTCCGGGCCCAATGGAGGCCTGACTGTAACCACGTGGCTGTCTGTTTTGGCGGGCCACAAAAAACTCTGTGGCGAGCCGCATGTGGCCCGCGGGCCACAATTTGCCCACCCCTGGTTTAATTCATTTGGTGTGAGACTCTTTCAGTCAACTGCTGCTTTTTATATGTTCAGATAAAGGCAGACCTTGTCTCTTCTTCTTCCCATAATGCCAAAAGCGCAGATTGACACCAGCCTATCTTCTAGAAAAAGAACAATTGTGTGTGAAATGTAACAGTAGCTCACTGCTGCTGTTTTATGTGTATGTAGTTGGTCTGAAGAATGTGATGATACTTATAATCTAAAGTGAAGCGTCAACGATGGTCTCATGATCCAAAGAGAAGTTTCCCTCAGGAAATGGAGAGGGGATGTGGCTCAGTGGTGCAATGAGTTCTTCCCGTGGTGTCCTAGCCAAGTTCAGTTCCCAGCTTCTCCAGTTCAGGGACTGGCTAGCAGGGTTCAAGAAAGACCTTCCTCTGCCATCAGAGTAGACAATATTGAGCTCGATGTGTCAGTGGCCTGCCACCCTATGAGACAGCTTCATGTGTTAAGTGTCACATGTACAATTGTCTGCTTTATTGGCGGAAGATGTGGCTTCCTAGGCTGGTGGGGATGAAGGATCTCAACATGTAGTTTTAGAGGGATGGTTTACTTTTGTCAAGTAGTGTAAAATATTTTGTGATGAGTCAGCCCTATACCATAGAGACACCTGAGCCAACATAGAATTCAACTGCTTGCGCTCAAATAAAAGTCTCAGAGCAGCTTTTAACGTAGCTGCTGAGGGAGAGATGGCGGGAGCTGGGGGACATCTGGTTTGGGACAAGGATGGAAGTAATTGTTGTTGGCTACTAAACTGAGAAATTGCAGCTATTTAAGGAGGCCGCAAAGGGAAAATGTGAATGCAAGGAAGATACGTGTGTTAGACTCCTCCAAGTGAAGACAGGGGAAGTGGAATATGAGCTGCTAAACAAAGACATACCAAGGACTTAGAGATGCATTATTGTACTGATTAAGAATAATGATGTCAATGACCACAGTTATTTATGTTGCATTTGTTTAACCAAGAAAGAGCCCAATCCAACATCCAGGCCGACCTAACCGAGCTGCAAGAAGGCGTCTAGTTCCTGGTGAAGAACCTCCCCAAGTTGGTGAAGGAGCTGATGGAGAGAGCTGTCGGAGACGTTGGATGAGGAGGAGAAGAGCGAAGAAGAGCACGACCAAGCTCCACCGCCCCGTAAAGTTGGTGTGGAGTGAGAGTGGCTGTGCGATGTGTTGGAAGCTACTTAGGCAGCAGCCCAGCGAAGTTTGCGTTCTTTGCCATTCAAGTGAGGAAGATGCTATGCAAGGGGGTCACAGCTTTGCTTTCAATGAGCAAAGGGTGGATTTCGTGGGCTCCTGACTGCAAGAGAGTGGCTGACTGGCTTGTGGGGCTCTACAACATAGTGGCCCCGGAGCTGCGAGACATGGACACCTTCATGCAGGCCCTATAACACCAGTTTGAAGACCCTTTGGAGTTGGAGAAAGCCCGCACATGCCTGTGGGGCATCTGCCAAGGGTCCAGATCGGTGCAGGAGTATTCGGATAAGTTCAGAGATACCACCACGAAGCTCCTGGGCTGGCCCGAGGAGGTCCTGATTGAGTTCTGCTGAGCTGGCCTGAACACACTCATCCTTGAGAAGGTGTTAGCCCAAGACAACCCGCTCACCTTGACAGGATGGATCCAAGTAGTGTGTGAGGCCGAGAACCGGCACAACCTGCTGAAGCTGTACCAGTTTAAATCACCCAGCTGTGGGGCTGGAGGCACGAGGATGACTCGGGGCAGAGGACCGCTGCCCAGAGAAGATCAGGAGCAACACTTCAAGAAAGGGTTGTGTCTATGTTCTGGGAAAGCCGGCCACTTCACAGCCGATTGCCGAGCGGCCCGGTCCAGAGACTGCGAGCGACGGGAGGATCAAGACTGCCGTGAAGAGTACCGTGACAAGAAAGGGAAGGCCCCGGCAAAGGGGTCCAAGAACCCCAAGGCTCTACAAGCTGCGGAGTTCATCTCATCAAGTGTGACATCTTCCAGCAATGGGGATGAACTTCAGGTGCAGGGAAAAGGTCGGGACCTGTTGTGAAGGGCATCAGCCAGCAGGTCCATGAGACCCCGGTGCAAGAACCAATGTGAACCTGTTTATCCCTGTTCTTTGTGAATGTTACCATTTTGAAGCCCAAAGCGAGGACCCAAGTCAGGGTAAGGGCCCTTATTGACTCAGGGTGTTCCCGGGACTTGTTGAGCTTCTTGCTGGTCACCGGCTTGGAAGCGGCGGTGGTAAAGCTTAAAGACCCCGTGGTGTTTACACAGATGGACGGAACTACCATGCAGTCATGCCAGTACCGCACTATAAAACTCCCCATAGGGGTTCCGGGACATTGGGAGCGGAGGTCGTTAATAGTGCACCTCATGGCAGTTTCCTATGGTTTTGGGGAACCCTTGGCTAGTGGCCCATGCTCCGTATTTGCAGTGGAGCCAGGGAACATTGACTTTTCTTGACCCAAGGTGCAAAGACAACCAGTGGAACACGGAGTGGGGACAGGAACCTTGCCCTGTGCCTGAGAGGGTTTGTTTGGCTCGGGAAGAGTTAAATGCCATCCCCCCTGAGTACTAAGATTTGGGGTGTGTGTTCGAGGAGAGGGAGGCGGATGAGTTACCCCCTCACCGAAAAGCAGACTGTTGGCACAAAGGAGAAAAGGTGTTTGTTCCCAGTTCTCTAAGGGGTGAAGTGCTATCCCAAGGCCATGATAGCAAATTGTCTGGACACTTTGGCTATTTAAAGACTTTGCATTTAATCCAACGTAAATATTGGTGGCCATGGATGCAAGGAGATATTTCCAGATACATGTCTACCTGCCAAACATACCTAACGAGTGAGTGTGGGGGGGAGGTGCCTGGCTAGCTCCAACCCCTGGGAACCCCTGAAAGACCCTGGGCAGTAATCTGGATGGACTTTATCACTGATTTGCCCCCTAACAAGTGCCAAGCGGTCGGTCGGGGGCTATAAAAAGGCAGCCCGGCGGAGGCTTCCCCCAGTTGTGGAGGAGGCAGCTGCTGAGGCAAGAAGGGCCGGGTGTGGTGGTTCTACAGTCAGGCAGGCAAAGCTCGAGCTCGCCATGGTCCCCGCCATGCTGCACTTCTCAGCGTTCCGGCTTGCCTGCTTGCTCCCGAAGAGCTGCCGGGCTTTCAAGAACAACGCCATGGAGATCCTTTACTCGCAGGTCGCGAAAGCCATCCTGGCTGTCCCTGGCAGCCACAGCACCTCGACTCAAGGCCGGAATGGAGGCAGGCTCCGATCGGAACAGTTGTGTTCAAGTTGGCTGCAGGGCACTGAGATCTGGCCAATGTACCAGTATAAACCCTCTGAAAGAGTTGGTATGTGCTGGGGAGTGTCTTCCTTTGCCAGTATTGTCCAACTGGATTGGAGGGGATTGTGGAACTAAGTATTGGAGCAGAAGGAGCTCTGAGGAGTGGAGGTGTGTCAATGACAAAACTCGCACCCAAAGGATTGAGCTTCAGTGTCAAGATGGAAGCACAAGAACCTATAAAGTAACTGTGGTGCCAGCATGTAAGTACGAGAGGTACACCAGTCAACACAATGAATCCAGCCACAGCTTTGAAGAACCATCTTAAACAAAGCCTGTACAACATCATAAAGAGAGGGAAAGAAACACCAAATCCAGGAAGCATACCACAAGTTAAAACTCACCCATTAGAGTTATAAAACTTGAACTCCTTAATAGTCCACTGCTTTTACAGATATCTCTGCCTGAAAACACACAGACCTGTCATTGTTTCTTCTCAGCTGGGTGTACTTTGACCAAACTCAGAAGGACGCTATATGCATAAGGATCTTTCCAGCAAATCATCCCCAATTTCAAGATGAACATCCAGCTCTGCTCATTGAACTCTATTTTTTCCTGTTTTGTTTTAAACAGATGTTGCTATAGACAGTCAAATTTTATATTGTACAGAGTTGCTGTTGTGAGTTTTCATAAAGCATATTCTTCAGATCATCTATTGAGAAAGTTCAGTATAGTGGTTAAGTGCACGGACTCTAATCTGGGAGAACTGGGTTTGATTCCCCACTCCTCCACTTGCACTTGCTGGATGACCTTGGGCAAGCCATAGCTCTGTACCAGCTGTTCCCTCAAGGACAGTTGTCTCAGAGCTCTCTCAGCCCCACCCACCTCACAGGGTGCCTGTTGTGGGGAGGGGAAGGGAAAGGAGTTCGTAAGCCGCTCTGAGACTCCCTTGGGTAGTGTAGGGCAGGGTATAAATCCAATCTCCTCTCCTCCTCCTCTTCTGTTCTATTGATGTCCCCATATATCCCAACTGAAATAAATTCCTTGAATTACATTGCAGTCAACCAAAGCACCATGCATGCTGATCCTTCTACTCAAATGTCTTTACCCACAATATTTTTAGTAACCAAAAACTTCATGGCAGCAGCTGAAAAAGTAAATCTGAACAAATTCTATTTATCTGTCACTGTAATTATTTAACAAGCTTTTATGTGTTTCCTGTTTTTAAGATGCCCGTTTTATGTTTTACCACATTCTCCCCCCCCTCCCCCCCGGCCCGGTGCATCAGAGTATTTTCTTATAATTTGTTATCAAACTAGAATATACATTTTGTACATAATGTAAGATAGGTATTTCTAATCTTGTTTTGTTGTAATTTTCAACACAAGACATTTTGAAAAATATTGTATAAATACATTGTAAAAATGCATTTGTATTTTTAAAGTGTGCTGTTCAAAGGTCGACCATATTTCACACCAACGCCATCCTTTTAAAATAAAAAACAACCAATACTGAAAAAAAATCACTGATTTGCCCCCTAGCCAAGGAAAGACTGTGATTTCAATGCTAGTCGATCACTTTTAAAAGCAAGCTCATTTTGTACCATGTAAGCAGATCCCTACCTCAAAGCAACTGGCTGGTATGTTCATGCAACATGTGGTCAGACTCCATAGTTTTCCACTCAAGATAATATCTGACCATGGAACACAGTTTGTGGTGAGATTTTGGAAGGAACTGATGGCCCTCCTGGGTGTGGAACAGGGAATTAGTAGCAGCCATCGCCCTGAGACTGATGGCCAGATGGAATGCATGAATCAAGTGCTTGAACAATTTTTGAGATGCTATATTAATCACCAGAAGGACAGCGGGGTGCCCCTGTTGCCTTTTGCGGAATACAGTTACAATAACTCCCCACACAGTTCTATTGGAATGTCTCCATTTCTTGCAGTACATGGGTATGAAGGGGGTCCCCTCCCTACTGTGTCGCGGGGAGAACCCCCACAGGGGGACACCCAGATGTGGTGGTCCTCCCTGGCGAAGAACTGGGACATTTTACAAAAAACTTTGGCTAAGGCCAAGGAGGACTATAAAAGACATGCAGACAAAAAGAGGAGCCCTGTGTGGGAACTGGCTCCTGGTGACTCTGTTTATATCTCTACCCAGCATTTGAAGGGGTTGCAACCCAGATGAAAACTGGGATGGAAATATGTTGGCCCATTTAAGGTGGTGCGTGTTATTAACCAGGTGGCTGTTGAGGTTGAGTTGCCCAAGTCCTTACGTTCTGTACATTTCAGCATGTTAAAAAGGGACCCTGGACTCCTTGTTCTCCAGTCCCCCTCCTCTCCTGATCAAAGGCGAACTCCATCAGGTCATGCAGAAAATATTGGACTCTAAAATGAAATGTGGTAAATTATATTATCTGGTTCAATGGGAGGACGTTGGACCAGAACAGAATGAATGGGTTCTAGCCAAGCATATAAGAGCCTCTTGGCTGACCAGGAATTCCATTGATGCCATCCGCATAAGCCTGGGGGTTGAGGGGGCAGTCTGTCAAGCTCAGTCTCTGTAACTTTCACTTTTGACTAGTCTTCTGTTCATAACCTTTCCCTCGCTTCTCATGAATGCATTCCTGGGGGGAGGAGTATGTTTTGAGAGCGCATGGGAGTTGGCCGCCTTGTAACTCTACTTGAAGCGTGCCCCAAGGGTGGTGCCTGTGAGATTCGCCCTTGGCAAACTAGGTGCTAGTCTAGGGCAGATAGGGCATCACATATCTTTCATGTTGCCACAGAAACGCTAAGGAGTACGTATGACGTGAGTGTGTGGGTGAATTCCGTGGGTTGATCTATGTACTGCGTTTCCCGCTTTGCTCCTCAGTCCTAACAAAGGATTTGGTACCCACAGCCTTCTTCAATAAAGCACAACTTCTTTATTTTGAAAGTGTGTGGAGAGTAACTTGACTGGGGATCCTGATAATGTGTTCTGAACTGGCTGAGACCACGATTAAAAAGATTTTGGGGTTATAGCAGAAATGTCATAAGTCTGTCTGTGCTGAGTGATAGCTCAGATTTCTCAGACTAGCCCTGAGCAGGTAATTGAACAGTGGCTGCAGCTGGCTCTGAGCTGGAAGGAGAACATCAAGAGGTCAGGTTATCAGGAGTCGTAGCATACACCTTGTAGCTCTGAAGCAGAAAACAAGTCTTCAGCAGCCAGTCCCAGCCCACCTAGCTCACCCACACCCTTGCAGCACCGATGCTGTCAGAGATGCTTAGAGTTGCAAGGAAGGAGAAGTGCTAGACTCATCACCCATTGTCAGTTGTCAGTTGAAGAGACGAATGAGCAGTTCCAGGATGACTGCCGAGGAATATAAATTCACTTGGGAGAAGCAGTAGTTTGTGGATGCAACAAGTACACTTTGCTACTGAGCCACCAACCTTGCTGCTACCAGACCTCTGCAACCTTGAACCTCAGACTGGACCTGACAACTGGCTTTTCTGGAACCCCTGTCCTCAGAAAGGACTTGGACTTGCTGCCTGGAACACCGTGATCCTAGACTGGACTTTGGAAAACCTGCTCTCTGGAATCCCTGACTTTTGGACTAGACTTTGGTTACTCTCTGCAACTTTGCCTGTGACCTGCCCTGCTGGACACCAGCCCATGCCTCCTGGGGAAGCTACACCAGTACAGGAAAGCTCAATGAAAATGTCAATTCAGTGTGCTGTGTTGGAGAAATTAGGGATGCAGGAAGCTTTTCATGAATTCCCATTCCCACTGTGTTCATTTTGGGAGGGAGGGGAAGCTGGCTTCCCAATTTCATCGAGAGAGAGAGTTTTTCTAAACCAAAACTCAGTTTATTCTATTACATACTCTTAAGTCAGAAAACACTTTTGTGGCATTCCAGTATTCAACACAGAATATTTCAACACAACCCCAATACATAAATAGTGCACTTAAAGTTCTATAAAGGATATCTTTGGTTGCTCTGCCAAGGCCCATAACGGAGGGTGGTTGGCCAGAACAACAACAAGAAGAGATTGGATTACTTGAAGGAGTCTCAGAGTGGCTTACAATCCCTTTCCCTTCCCCTCCCCACAACAGATACCCTGTGAGGTAGATGGGTCTGAGAGAGCTCTCCCGAGAATTGCCCTTGAGAGAACAGCTCTGAAAGAACTTATGACTGACCCAAGGTCACACCAGCCGCTGCATGTGGAGGAGTGGGGAATCAAACCCAGTTATCCCAGATTAGAGTCTGCACTCCTCACCACCACACCAAACTGGCTTTCCCAGTTCCCAATAAGGAACAAAACTAAAACTCAGACATTAAGAACCCCTTTCCAACCATAGGAGCTAATGTAACTATCAGTCAAGTCTGTGATGAGCATTTGACATACATCTCTGATGTATACAACAAAGTCAGACCTTTCTATCTCGGGTCAGGAAAGTCAAGGAAAGTCAGGGTTAAGCTAGGTTGACTCAGAGTCGAGGAAGTTAGTTACAGGTACTCTGTCTATTTAGAATTTTATTCCAGTGGTGAAAACAAACTCTGTGCTGGGGATTATTAGGAAAAAGAATAAATTGGAAAATATTGTAATTCCTGCATACAGATTTCTGGTGCAGCCTCGTTTGGAATACAGTGTACAGTTCTGGTCGCCATTCCTCAAAAAGAATATTGCAGAGGTGGAAAAAGTACAGAAGAGGGCATTCGGGGCGGTAAAGGGGTTGGAGCAGTTTTCCTATGAGGAAAGGTTGAAGGGTCTGGGACTTTTCAGTTTAGAAAAGAGGTGACTGAAAGGCAACATGATAGAGGTATGTAAAGTTATACATGGAGGAGAAAAAGCAGACACAGAACTTTTTCTCCCTCTCCCAAAACACTCGAACTCAGGAGCGTCTAATGAAGTTGATGAGCAGTAGATTGAGGATGAACAAAAGGAAATACTGAAGGAGCTTTGAACTCTCGAAAGCTTATGCTCCCAAAATCTTTTTGGACGCTAAAGCACTACTAGACTCGTCTATAGCTGCTGTTCTCCCTCTGAGAGGAGGACATCTTGATGGGTGTTTCCCACCCTATCTGTAGGGAGGCAGGAACTAATTCTTCACTTCCTGTCCTCTGGTGGGATACGCCCCTTCAAGTCAGTTCTGTTCCTGCCTCAGTAGGGAGAGCAGCACTTAGTGGCCACTCGTGCCTTTTTTGTACTTTCACTTTCCATTCTTCTTCATACCTTTTCAAACTTTTTTCAAACCTTTTTTCTTAAATGTTTTTTTTTTCAAAAAACGGACGTGGATGATTGCGCAGGCGCCATTCTGAATTGCCCCGATCCCGGGAGACCACAGAAAATGGCGGCCCAAGGCTACGGATCGGCTGTCGCCGCATCCATAAGCCCAGACATGACTAGCGATGACGGGCAGGAGCTTCCCAGTGCCCAGGTCGCACACCAGCCCCATTTGGGAGACACACCAGCCGAAGGTCTACTCGTGAGTAACTCCGGAGACGGAGAACAGACTATTTCCCCTGCCCTACTCCTGGCCCTTAAACAAGCAGTGTGGGAGGAGGTATTGATCATCCACTCATGGGGGGCCCCTTGTCACCAGGACCAACCCCATAGAGATGTGCCAGACAGGCACTACCAAGAGGGCGAGGAGGAAGACAGACCTCGCTGGCCCACTAAAGCAGCTAGGAAGGAACTTTCCTACCCCGGCTGGGTCCCTCATCACTGGATCCCACCTAATTATGAGGACAGTGATACTGGGGTTACTGGGGAAAGAGAAGAGGCTGAATTCCTCTCTGATGAGGAGGAGGAAGAGGACTTGGAGGTTCCAGAGCCCTCCATGTGCTTCTTTAAACCTGAAGAATATCCTTACCTCCTCTCCAAATCCCTGTCAGCATTAGAGTTACAACCAAAGCTGCAGGGAGAGGACCCAGCTGGATCCTCAAAAGCAGATGGCTCCAGACCCAGAGGGAGCAAAGACTACTTCCCCAGGACCCCAGGGGCAGAAAAGGTCTTCCCCTTCCCAGAATTTCTAGAAAATCAGCTAGGCAAGGAATGGTCCAAACCCATGGCAAACAAACGCTGCCCACCTAATGTGAGAAAGCTCTTTACCTTACCATATTTTATTAATAAGCTTGTACAGGTCCCTCTAGTGGATGCTCCTGTTATTGCGCTCCAGACTTCGGGTCTTCCGAGGATGGCGTTGGCCTGGTCAGAGACAGTCTAGACCGCAAGGCCAAGTTTGCACTCAGGTAAGTGCATGAAGCCTCCGTTATGGCCATCAAAGCATCCGCTACAGCCACAGTCGTGGGCCACACAGCCGTTGCCTGGTCCAGGAAACTAATACAGCTTATCCCACTGTCTAGTAAGCGTCTCACTGAAGGAGCTAACCACCCTCTCGAGGCCTACTTCTTCTCCACTGATGCTACGCTCGATGCCAGGATTTTCCCTTCCAGGGCTCTGGCTTCAGTGGTGGCTGCCAGGCGTACCCTCTGGCTCAGGGCCTGGCCAGCGGACCTGCACAGCAAATCTACCCTCACTTCTTAACCATTCCAAGGAGATTGCCTATTCGGAGATTCCCTAGACAAAATCCTAATAGAAACTAGGGACAAGAAAAGGCGATGCCACATACCCTGGGCAGGCCTGATAGGAGGGGATTCGGAAATTACCCTTTTAGTTCCCAGACGATACCATTAGACCGCTTTGTTCCCTCTCCCCTGATCAAAGACGCCTCCAAGCTACAAAAAACGATAGAAGCTGTCCAACACCTGTATACCATCTCAGCCATAGAACCTGTCCCTATCCAGGAATGGGGACAGGGAATTTGTTCCATTTTCCTTACTTTTCCCAAAAGGAACGGCGGCTGTAGAGCGATACTGGACTTAAAATACGTCAACAGATTCGTAAAACTAAGACGCTTCCAAATGGAGACCCTGCAATCCATCTCAGGGGCTCTACAACCGGGAAAGTTCCTTCCTCCATCGATCTCATAGAGACGTATCTGCACGTCCCCATGTTCCCGGGTCACAAGAGGTTCCTCCGATTCTTCGTCCTAGACCAACATTGGCAGTTCAGGGCGCTCCCATTCAGACTCTCCACTGCTTCAAGAGTCTTTTCCAAGATCCTCATCCATCCCATTGCCCTCCTTGGGGAACAAGGCACCCATGTCCAGTGTTCCCTCTAAGCTGAGTTGGTGTGAGCTAGCTCACAGTTTTTTTGGCCTCTAGCTCGCACATTTTTTGTCTTGGCTCAGGAGGGGTGGCTCCAGAGCAAACTAATTTATACAATAGCCCAATCGCTGGCTCACAACTTTAATGCCAGTAGCTCTCAAGTAGAATTTTTGCTCACAAGACTCCACAGCTTAGAGGGAGCATCATGTCTATCCTATCTAGACAACCTGCTGATTCGCTCCAGCTCTAGAAACAAAGCGCACAAAGACACTCAGGAAACCATCTGCTGCCTGAAAGCACACGGTTTCCTTGTAAACCTCCAGAAGAGCTCCCTGAACCCCTCGCAGTCCCTAGAGCACCTCAGGGTCATCTTAGACATGGTTCGGAACCGCATGTTCCTACCTCAACACAGGCAGACAAGATCCGCTTCTTCACACGACAAATCATCACGGCCAGACAATCCACCCTGATGTCCCTGGCTAAACTACTGGGCCTCTTCATCTCCTGCATGGACTCCGTGCCCTGGGCGCGCCTCCATGCCAGACCACTACAATAACTCATATGGCCCTTCCAATCCAGGATAATGCAAAAAACAGGACCTCCCCGTGTCAGTCCCTCACCTAGTCAAGGCCAGCCTATCCTGGTGGATCACGCCATGAAAGAGGGGCTGCAGTGGCTCAAGTGGTTAAGACGCTGAATTGCAGACCAGAAGGTTGGTAGCTCAGCAGTTTGAGACCTGAGTGCTGCATGACAGGCTAAAAACTTGAGCTCAGGCATTCTTAGCATTGAGTTCCACAGGCCTGTGGCCAGCTTCCTCTCATGCCTGCCCTCTAGAATAAAACCAACTTATATCTATCCCAGAGGAACAGCTTCTATGTCAAGACTGGAAGCAGATTGTCAAGGATGCCAGCCTCCTGGGATGGGGCGCAGTCTTCCTCCACCTCCCTGCACAGGGATTATGGTCCAAGGAAGAACAACTTCTGCCCATCATCCTGTTAGAGCTTCGGGCCATCCGCCTAGCCCTCCTCCACTCCAGGGAACAAATCGCCGGTCATCACGTCCTCATCAGGACAGACAACATAGTGGCGAAGGCATACATCAATACCCAAGGAGGATCCAGATCCTCAGAACTCCATCGAGAAGCTCTGAAGCTCCTGTCCTAGGCAGAACGCAACATACTATCTATCAGAGCGGAACACATCAAGGGCTCGCTGAATACCAGAGCGGACTGGCTCAGCTGTCAGACACTACAGGAAGGGGAATAGTCCCTCAAAGAGGACCTATTCAACCTCATAACATCTCACTTCAGACGTCCGATGGTGGACCTATTCACATCTCCACTCAACCACAGGGTTGCCAGATTCTTGATACTACCATCAAGCAGCAGAAGAGACGGACGCCCTGGTCTCCCAATGGCCCAAGGGTCTCATGTACGCTTACCCTCTGACTCCGGTTTTACCAAAGCTCCTCAGAAAAATCAGAGAACAACAAATGGAGATCATAGTGGTAGCCCCGTATTGGCCAAGAAGACCTTGGTTCTTGGAACTCCAGAGCATGGCAACTGCCCCGTTACACTCCCAGTATCCCCAGACATGCTGACCCAGGGCCCCATCTGGCACCCAGATCCTGCACGGCTCTGTTTGATCGCCTGGAAGTTGAACGGCAAAACTTGCTCAGCTTAGGCTACTCCAGACCAGTAACAGACACCATGCTAGCCTCTCGGCACCCTTCCACCAAGAGGATCTACAATGCCACCTGGCAGGCCTTCGTTCGCTGGTCCAGGAGAAAGAAGGTCAACCCGTTACACCCACACTTGTCCAGTGTTCTGTCCTTCCTTCAGGGCGGTCACGACTCGGGTCTGAAGGCGTCCACTCTCCGCTGTCAGGTAGCTGTCTTGGTAACCGTAGTTCCCAGAGTAGAAGGCTGGACCCTGTCCAGACACCCTCACATCCACCATTTTTCTGAAGGGTGCATCACTTAAGGACCCACCGGTTCCCCACAGGTTCCCCACATGGAAACTTAACCTGGTTCTCTCTGCAGTAGCCAAACCAGCCTTCGAGCCAGTCCAAGAGATTCCTCTGATGTGGCTGCGAATGAAAACCCTGTTCCTGGTAGCTGTCACCTCCACCAGAAGAGTCTCCGAGCTTGGGGCCCTCTCCGCCAAACCGACTCTTTGCACCTTCCATAAGGGCAGAGTAGTCCTCACTATCGGCCCTTCCTTCTGCCCGAAGGTCAACTCAAGATTTCACTGCTCACAGGAGATCTGCCTACCGTCCTTCTTCCCGAACCCTACCCACCCAAAGGAAAAGTTGTGCCACTGTCTGGACGTCAGACGTTCACTTAAAGCCTTCTACATCGCACCAGCTCCTTCTGGAAGACGGAATCATTATTCATCTCAGTCTCACCCCCCAACAAGGGCAACAAAATGTCCACAGCATCCATCAGTGCCACTCTCAAAAGATGTATAGCAGAAGCCTATAGGGCCCTCAAGATACCCCTCCTCCAGGTATCACGGCCCACTCCATCAGAAGTGCAGCGACTTCCGCAGCCTTCACCAACTGAGCCTCGGTGGAAGTAACCTGTTGGACAGCCACATGTCTTCCATTTCTACCTTTGTCAGGCATTATAAGACCGACTTCTACAACTCGACCAATGCAGCCTTTGGCCGGAGGGTCCTGCAGCAAGCTCTCATATCTGAAGACGATGTCCCACCCAGTTAAAGGGACACTGCTATGGGAGGTATCATCAAGATGTCCTCCTCTCAGAGGGAGAACGGACCAGTGGATACTCACCGTGAGGGGTCCTTCTCCTCTGAGATAAGGAGGACATCTTCGCCCTCCCAAGATTCATCGTCTTCCTTTTCTATATTCTGAGTTTATCTTCCTTCCTGTCTTGTTCAAGCCACATTATCTGTTTACTGTTCAGACTAATTATGTTCATATTTTTCTAGTTATGGTTAGCCTTTGGTTTACAGCTGACTACTGCTTCTGGGAGTCCCCGAACTGACTTGAAGGGGCGTATCCCACCAGAGGACAGGAAGTGAAGAATTAGTTCCTGCCTCCCTACAGATAGGGTGGGAAACACCCATCAAGATGTCCTCCTTATCTCAGAGGAGAAGGACCCCTCACGGTGAGTATCCACTGGTCCGTTTACTCAATGAGTGATTAAACTGTGGAATTTGCTGCCAGAAGGTGAAGTGATGGCCACAAGCATGGACAGCTATAAAAAGGGGTTGGGGTAGGTCTGTCAGTAGCTACTGGCCATGGTGACTAAAGGGAACCTCTGAAGCCCAGTGTCAGTAGGCAACATCAGGAGAAGGCATTGGCCTTCCAAGGCAACTGGTTGGCCACTGAGAGAAACAAGACCACTGATCCGATACCATGGGGCTCTTCTTATATCTCCAGGTTGAAAAGTCAAAGGCATTTCTGCCTGTAGTTACCAAAGCTTTTAATCCCAGAAGTATGGTTGTCTCTGGTTGTCTTATGAGTTATTTCAGGAAACACAAAGTATTACTTGCCTCAGGCATTTTATTTTAGGATTTAGTTGTCTCACAAGAAGAGCTTTCAATGTGAAACATGTAGGACCTTAATACATTGTATTGTTTCTTGTGCACCTTTTGGTATTTCTGTTCTCTTGTTCCAGAGAAAGTCAGGTACAGTTTTCCATTCAGAGATATTTTGCAGAGAAAAATGCTTAGTAACTGAAAAGCTGGATTCTGTGCTCTCTTGTGCAGCCATCGTAGTACTAGAGCATAGCACTAGGCTCCTGGAGGGGTGGCATTAACTGCAGCAGCCAGAACTGGGTACTGAACGGCGATGTCACTGTTTGTAGGTGCTGTTTGGTTGCTAGGTTGCAGCCTGGTAGCAGCTTTGTAAGTTGGACTTTGGAATACAGACAAGGAAGTACTGCTTAGTTATCTGGAGAATGCATAGTAAAGGCAAAGTTCTAATGAAATGGGTCCTTAACCCACCTGATCCTCTCCTTAACATCAACTCCTAGGGGCAAGAAGAAGCTTGTGCTGCAACTGTGAAAGCAAAGTGGATCAGGTCTTGATGAGTGGCTGGGAGATATCTCTATGGCTCTTTGATGTGCCCACTTGTAGCTCCTTAATGCACTGTTACCACGTTGTTACCCAATGCAACATCTTCCCTTCGTTTCAGGAAAGCAGATATATCCCTTGCTCTGTGGGGCTTACAGTTGGCAGATAGTTTGGAACAGCTGCCAGTTCAGGGTGCCATGTCTGACTCAGGAAATATCTGAGGAGTTTGGTGGGTGGAGCAGGGAGACTTTTGTGGCATCATGTCCTGTGATGTCACTTCCAGGTCAAAGGTCAAGTGATGGCACTTCCAAAGCCCCACCTCTTCCTGTGATGGCACTTTGCAGGCACTCCCCCAAACCCGCCTCTTCCTCTGAAGTCACTTCTTTCTTTCAAAATTCAAATTTAAATACACTGTCATATATCACTTCCCATCCCCACCTTTTCCCCATTTTACGTTACCTGTAGGCTTTTAGGCCTTCTTCCAATGCAAAAATAACAAAAAGCTTTACAAAACATAATATTTTAGTTTAAACATTTAACAATTAGAATAAAAGAACAAGCAAACAGCACATGTCAAACAAGTGAACAACTCAAGAGAAACAATCCTGTTTATGCTGCTTTTGGGAAGGAAAGCCATATTTATCTTGGGTTCCTGCTACTTTCAGCAGCTCTGACCCCAGGGCATAAAGGGCTTTTGACAAAACCTCATTCCTATCATGTGTCATAGGTTGGGTGCAGGCAGGGTGAAAGAGACCGAAAGTCCAAGTCCAGTCCGAGGTCAGAATCAAGGGGTAGCAAGTCTTGTCTGAGCTGGTTCTGCAAACGCTCCGTTGGAGGAGGTGAGTCGGGGGGGGGGGGGGCTGCCTGTCAGGCATTGTTCCTCCGCCGCTGTTGCTGGGACAGGTGGTAGGGATATGCTGGCGAGCTCTGAGGTGTCATCAGGGTCAGGTGTGGGCTCTGCTGAAGCTGAGAGTGTGGGCTCAGCTGGAGCCGAGGCCACATCCTCAGCAGGACTCATGACATCATGTGAGTCAGGAGCAGACTTTGCTGCTGTTCCCCTTCACCCCAGGGTGTTGGGTTAAGGTGGGAAGCCGGACTTTTGGCACGTCTGCCACCTAGAATTCACACATGCCCAGGATCACACCCTCATGTTCCAGGTTAGCTAATCCAGAGTAAAAGCCTTCCTCTGGCTCAAAACAAAATAGTCACTAATGGAGAATTAAGTTCTGTCCACCCAAACACAGATAGTTTTGCTCAGGAACAGGCCAGTTCATGGAGACCAGAGAGTTTAACAGGCCAGAGAGTTAAACCGCACCTTCATGTTCAGAGGCAATCGACCTCAAAATGGCAGCACCTATGGCACACCTGAAGGAGAGGGCTGGGTTTCCTAGATGCTCAACAAGAGGGGCTCTTGAGCTGCTCCAGAGATTATAGGGTTGCCAACCTCCAGGTTCCCCTCCCCAGACTCTACCCTAGCATTGCTAACCAACAGGTGGAACCTGTAGATCTGGAATGACAACTAACTCCATACTACAGCAATCACTTCTTGGAAATAGCTGCTTCAGAGGGTGGGCTCTATGGCATTATATCCAGCTGAAGTCCCCCCCTCCCCAAATCCCTCCCTCCCCAGTCTCAGTCCCCAAACCTCCAGAAATTTCACTTTGAGTCTCTAGTGTCTTGTGTGAATTCTCAAAGCATGTCTTAAACATGAGCAACATTTGTCCTCTGAGAATGGATATTCTAAGGAACCTTCTAGCTTGATTCCAGCATAACATTTCAGAAGGAACTTGTATGGAAGCAGTGTGTAAGTTCTAGACTCATTGACTGTTCCTGATGTGACCCGCCCTGAGCCCATTCATGGGATGGGTGGGATACAAATACAAAAAATGAAAGAAATGCACAAGATCCATTTTAAATTCCATTGGTAGCAAGGTAAGAGCAATTGCAATTTATTATGTTTATTAGGTTGTCAGAATGTCCAAACCCACTGAGTCTTCTATTTTATAATTCAGTCAGAGGTGGAAAGGAGGATAGAGCGCATTTATAGAAGAAAGTCACATATCCAGAAAAGCTAGTGTCTTCACCAAGAGTACTACCTCAGATAGCATGTGGAAGCTTGCATGTTCCTGCTACTGTATATCAAGATCTGAAAGCTCACATCTCAGGGAGAAAGGTTGTAGCCCCTCCCTCTCCCCACTGTGCTATGCAAGGGTATTTTAATGTTGGGGAAATGTAACATTCCCCCTTTTAATACAGTTCTCCATGTGCATATCTGAGGCACCAAGAATCCCATGAATATTTGGATTGGCTCTCACTCTAGTCTATAAAGGACACAAATATTTTGGTAGGAAGACTGATAACAAACTGCATTGAAAGTTAGAAGCCTGGTGGAAGGAAGGGAGGAAGCTAGAAAAATCCCATGAGAATAAGTCTCATGTGCAATTGCACCATCTCTGTTAATAAAAGCTGCCCCTCTCGATAGGCAGGAATCTATAGCAGTGTCAGTTCCCAACAGCATTCACTCTGGAGAATAATAGATTTATTAAGACATTGATAGGTTGCATACTGGACACTGTGTTAGAACTGAGGTTAAAGGCGCGAATGCAATAGATATACAAAGTTCAAGCAGGGGCCTTAAAGGCCCAGGACCGATCACCCCTTAGTATTCCATCTGTCAAAAGCACCGGCTGTTGACACCCCCCCCACACACACTATGCCATCCCCCTGATATGTAAGTGATAAGTTTTATTCACGGTCATTGACCAAAATATAAACAGATGACATTTTGTTACATGGGTAAAAGATAACACATTAAAATAGGAACAAAATTTTAAGACTGGTTATAAAAAACACCATAACAACATAATAGTTAAAATTAATAAAGTTTGATCTGAATTCTCTTCTTTTTGAGCCACTATAAATTTTCTAATTCTTAGGGCAAGCCATCCGAACCTAGCCACCCAGTAAGTAACTTCTGCTCAGCTATGCGACAGCAAATTTCTTATTTTATTTTTTTAAATTCTTTATAATTTATACCAAGAAAAATACATTCTGTTGATATTATCATCTTACGAGTCTATATTACCATCGTTTTATACATCCATTTATAAAATCTTGACCATCGATTTAAATAAACTTCTTTGTCTTTACCTTGTAATACAACATTCAATCTGTCCATTTCCGCTATTTCCAACAGTTTTTGAACTGTTTCTTCTCTTGAAGGTATCCTTTCCGTCTTCCAACATTTCACAAGTAAGATTCTAGCTGTTAGTGTATAAATTAGCATGTAAAGATCCCATTGTTTATAGCTATCAGGGAGCATATTCAACAAAAAAAGATTCTGGTGTTAAGGTTAGGTTAATATTTAGTATTTCTTGAAATATCTTATGAATTTTGAGCCAAAATTTACAAACTTTTGCACATCTCCACCACATTACATTTACAACAATTATTGGTTGAGTTTAGGTACCACTTAGCTATCTTATCAAGCGACCAGTGCCACCTGTGAAACATTTTATAAATGTTTTCTTTGTAAGAAACGGCTTTTGTAAATTTTGTTATTTTCCAAATTTTCACCCAGTGATCTAAATCAATATTATGGCCTATGTCCTGCATCCAAGTAACATTGATGTCTTCATGATTTCATCCTGCATGAATTCATCTAACAAAAAAGTATGTAACTTCTTAATCAATTTCTCGTTCGTAAGCAGCCAAATCTTCTCAGATTCATTCATTTCCCCCATAAAAACCAACTTTATTATCTTTATTAAACCTGGCTTTTAATTGTAACTTTTCCCACCATGTTAACTTCAAATGTTGTGAAATTAAAGTGTCATCCAACTTTAATGTATTATTTTCATCTCAGAGATCGTCATAACTCCCCCTATTGACTTTAGTAACTAACGTAGGTTTAATAAAAGCTTCAAGAGATGACATCCATTTTGAGGTTTTATTATAATGCTGTTCTTTTATATCTCTCCAGATTTTAATTAATGCCTCCCTTATCACATGATGTTGAATTTTTCTTCTAGGACTGCAGATTGGGGGGAAAAAAGGACTGCAGATGGAAGTACATTCTTCTGTAGTCCTGATTTAATAAATGGGAAAGGTAAGGGATAGGGATTAATCTGTTATCTGGAGCAAGGAAGACTCGCCATTTCTCTATCATATTTAAATCATGTTATCTTGAGATATCCAGTATTCTCTGTTTCACCATAGACTTGGCCTTTTTATAATCCATAGAGCACAAATATTGTTTAGACAAACCGTAAAAGGCTAATTTCTTATCTAGCACCTTAAACCAAGGAGGTTCAAAATGGTCTAACATCATTAAACTTGTCAATCCCTTTTTGTCACGTGTTTCTATCAGGATCTTATCCAGGGCATCTCCAAATAAATGGTCACCTTGGAATGGGTATGCAGGCACCATACACTTGGAAAGGAAGTCAGCCTGCCAAGCTCTGAGCCATAGCAAACATCTGGTGACGGTAGTGGATGCCAGTGCTTTTGACACAAAGGTCAGAATGTCCAGGGATGCGTCATCTGCAAATGATGCGGCTTTGAGAATGCGACTGGCACCTTCCAGAAGTCTGCGGTCATTTTTTGGTAGCAGTTGTATCAGTTCGTGAATCCATACAATGGATGCTCTAGATGAAATAGAGGTCATGGCAGCCTCTCTGACCATCATTGCCACTGCTTCATAGATCCTTTTGAGTGTAGTTTCTGCTTTCTTATCTACCATGTCGCGGATGGTAGCGTGACCATCTTCAGAGAGTAGATCTGTAGATTGGAGCACTGCTACCGGGCCATCAACTGGTGGTACTGGTAAAAGCTCATGAGCATAATAAGGTAGGCATACAGTTTTTAATGAAATGTGGAAACTGTGTATTGGCCACTGGTTTGTCCCATTCGGACGTCAATTGACGTTTAAAGTATTCTGGGAATGGAAAAATCTTTTCAGTTATTTAATCAGGAGGGAAAAACTCTGCATCTCCCGTGGACCTAGACCTAAATTTCTTCCATGATGCCCTGGCTTCCTGGTCAGCAGGAGTATCTTATATGCGCAGGGCAGCAATAGCCTTGGTTAATAGGTATTGGTAGTCCTCACTCTTTAAAAAAATCTGTTAGATTGCTCAGGGACTTGAGCGGGGGCCACTTCCTTGTCAGATAAGAACTCTCCTTTTCTATCCTCAGTATCAAAAGCAGAAGAGTCATCACCAGAAATTCTGTGTCTTTTTCTATGGGGAATGGTTTTCTGGGATACCTTGGTTGGCCAGGGTCGTCTGGGCTGATCCCGGGACCCTGTATGAGAGAGACTTACTCTGGAGCAAAAGGAGGACATTTCCTCCTTCATGGCTCTTTGGAAATATTGCATCATTTCCAAGGATATTTCTCCTTCCCCCAGCCTGGGTACATTACCCCACTGTGTGGGGTCTCCTCTGGATTCATGGCTGGTGGGAGGCGCTGGATCAGGTCCCTGATTACCTCCGCAGCTTGCCTCAGAGGCCTGGTGTGTGAGAGAGAAGGTATTGGAGCACCGCTCTGCACTTCCAAAATGGCTGCCTGGTGGGAATCCCAGTTGGGTCATCGGGCTGTTCTAATAAGCGGCGCTTCCACTGAGCCGCATTGCCCCACTCCTCTTTGTGGTGGGCACAATCGATCTGCGAGGGCAAGTTGGCCCTGCCTATGGGTCATCTGGCCTCTTTGCTGCCACGTGGTTCACCTTCTTCCTGTGATAAAAATGCATCGGAGTGCTCCATTGCCGCCATCGCCCGTGCTGATGGCAGCAAAAAGCTAGGATCACTTGGGCTCCAGGCTCCAGTGCCCCGAAAATAGGTCAGAAAGAAGGTGAGAGTAGGAAAAAAGAAGATCGAGTCAAGGGAAGACAGAATAAAAAGTAGAGAAGAGAAGAAGAGATTGGATTTATATCCTGCCCTTCACTCACTTGGAGTCTCAGAGCGGCTTACAGCCTCCTTTCCCTTCCCCTCCCCACAACAGACACCCTGTGAGGTAGGTGGGACTGAGAGAGCTCTTTCCCAAGCTGTCCTTGAGAGAACAGCTGGTCCAGAGCTATGGCTTGCCCAAGATCATCCAGCCAGGTGCAAGTGGAGGAGTGGGGAATCAAACCCGGTTCTCCCAGATTAGAGTCCGCGCACTTAACCACTACACCAAACTGGCTAAAGAAGGGAAGAATTGTAAGAATAAAGAACACAAGCTAAGCTGAGTCTGTGCTGCTGATCCCTACAGAGGCAGGAACAGAACTAAGGGGCAGGTTATTCCAAAGGCACCAAAGGGAAGAAGAATAAAGTACTTCCTGCCTCCCTATAGGAACGCTGGGAACAACCCACAGAGATGTCCTCTGCCTCAGAGGGAGAACTAATATTTATTGAAAATACCTGGACCTACACAAATGACATTTGATAAAGCTGTCACTTGGGAAATGGATTCCATCCTGATACATCACAGCCTGACAGTCCCTCTTTCTATTATTTAGACCTGTTTACAGGAAAGCCGTCTTTTGTTGTTAGGGCTTATTTGCACCTGCTGCTTAATTGCCACCTATAGTCTTGTTCTAGGTCTGTGATTGCAGCAGGGAAATAATCCTTATTGAAGGTGTTGTTTAGGTAACAGTTTTGGACCATCAGGTGAGAAATAAGCAGCAGGTGAAGACGAGAACCTTGTTTTGTTTTATTGGCGTATGTATTTTATAAGAGAGGGACAAAAGAAGGTGGAATTATGCAGGCAAAACTATTATCTCAGCAATAAGTCTCCTTTTTAAAAAAAAAAATCAGGAAGTGAAGCTTCTCAGTGGCTTCAGCAGAGGCTTCCGCCAACACCCAAATTACTTGCACCTCCTCTTCCCATGGTTTTAGCTAAGGGTGGGAATAGTGATTTGGGCATATAGTTTTCCCCATGGAAAAAATTACTGGCAGGATTCACACCTCTCCATGCTGCTTCAGACAGAACTGGCACAGGGCTAGGAGATGCTTGAGATGCTCACACCTCCTAGTTTCTTACCCTTCTGGGTAATCTACATCCATGGCCATTTAGGGGAGTTCTAGCTAAATTTGGTGCTGTTACGTAATCTCTGAGTACCGAGGGCTAATGCAACAGGGACATAAGAGTGCCTCATCCTTTGGAGTCCAGGCGTTCTTCCTGTTATGCTTTGCTTCATCGCATGCCATGTGCCTTCTTTGCACATCTGGGGGTCACTGGCATGCGCCAGAAAGTCAGACAAACAAGTTGGTGAGGGAATCCCAGGGCTAGAGAAAATAGAAGCGCCCACAGCAGCTCGTCTTTACAGTCACGTTTCCTTTTTTTCCCTTTTTCTTTTTTTGGACATAATGTAGAAGAAGGGGAACAAGAGTGGTGTTTGTTAAGCAGTCTGTGTCCTGCCAGAACTCCTTTCTGTGTAGGGCTGCCAAGTCAGCCCGGGGGGCGGGGGATCCCCTGCTATAGGGCGATTGCATTTGGGGCGATTGCCAGAGCATCGCCCTGGCAACGCCCCCAACGTGGTGACATCACTTCCGGGTGACGTCACCAGGCGCGCACGCAAAGCGCGTGCGCCAGGGAGGCTCCCGGGCAGCTCCCGGCCGAAGGACTCCCCCCCCCCCCCCCGCCAAATCGTAAGTTCGACTTGGCACCCCTGTTTCTGTGGTCTGTGGAGTTTGTCTAGAAGAACATTCAGCCATATGAGCTAGAAGTGTGAAAGTTTGAGAAATCTTTTTTTACCCTAGGGAAAATGAATTATATTTTTTTCAGGCCTTCCCTTCTAATTTGAGTACTTACCTGCAGTCTCAAGTGGCACAGTCCAGTCATGTGAGAACAAGGTCTTAGAAATGATGGCCTGGAGCATTCTCCCGTTGGGGTGCCGTGTGGCAGAGATGCTGGTTCCCCCTGTCATTTAGACATCACTGGGGCATCTAATTTGTTTTCCCCATTTGCAACAGAAGTCCATCCTGTTTCTTGAAGGGCTGCTGTATGCATGCAACTGAGCCCTGCAATCTACAGAGTCATTATATTAAACGTGCTTACAGTTGGAGGGGGAGTGATGGGTACATCAAATTTATCTGGATTTTTCTTTGACACGCAAAGTTGTTCTGTTTTTAACAGTTGTGTTTGGAAAGAGGATGTTCAACCAAATGGCTTTGAAGCTTCACAATTCAGTGATTCATTTTTACGGGTTACTAAATGTCCAGTGCTGTAAATGTGCTGTACTTACAGAATGGAAAGCTTGCACTTCTGAGGTGTGGTATTTACAGATTGGAAAGCTAAGCTATATGTTTCTGTAGCAAAACAAAGTCATTGTATTTGTAGACTTTGTAAATCTGGATGGCTATGCTGTTTCAGTGACCGTTACCTGCTTGGGGGTGTAATTTATTAGAATTTCACTTTTGAGGGTGAAATATATGCTGTAATACAGAGGTGCAGCCTGTGGGCTGGATCCAGCACCTACATTGTTTCACTTGGAGAGATTTCCCCTCTCCGGTTTAAACAGATGAAGAAAAAAGGGGGCGGGGGAATAACAGCACAGATTGCAATCTTTATTAGTGGAAAGGAGCAAGAGTCCAGTAGCACCAAACAAAATTTGTGGAAGGGCATGAGTTTTCATGAGTCACTGCTCACTTGTTCAGATACAGCTAGAATATGAGCCCATTGGTCCTTATAACTTGGGGAGTGGAGTGATTTCAGATACCAAATGACAATAGCAGGTGTTGGTAATGAGACAGGAAACCTAGGTCTCAGTTCAGTCCTGGAGGATGCATAGTCTTGCGCTTCATTATCAGTTGCAATTCAGCAGTCTCTCTTTCTACTCTCCCTTTGTTATTCCTTTGTAAGAGAACTGCTGCTGTTAGGTCATCAACTGAACGTCCTGGAAGGTTAAATGTTCTCTCACTTGTTTTTTTTTAATGTTGTGGTTTCTAATGTCAGACTTATGGCCATTTATTCTTTGTGTCCTCTTGGACTGAATCCCCCTTGACCAAATTGAGACCTAGGTTTCCTGTCTCATTACCAATGCTGATATCTCCATGCCTACTACCCCTCTGCATATCACACCTAATCCAATCAAGCCTGCTGTTGTCATTTGGCATCTGAAATCACCTTTATAAAGTTTATATCTCTGGTACCAGATGTTACATTTTATAGTATGCATGGCCCAGACCGACAAAGTGACATTTATGTCAGATGCGGCCTTCATAACAAATGAGTTTGACACCTCTGCTCTAATATAACCCGTACTGTAATGGCAAATTTCAGAGCAAATTCAGACAACATTCTTGTGGTTTGGTAAAGAATTGCTAAAGATCATGAGAACCATAGGAATTTCAGGGAAATCTGCCTTTGTACATGAAAGGTATCATTCTGCATTAAAAACTTGAAAGAGCTCAACCTCATACCAGGGGTGGCATTTTGTATTAAGTGCAACAGATTTAATTAGACTGTAGTTAATAACAAAAACAACCATGACATTGTATTATGAAAATATATTTAGGCTTCAGTTCTGCAGTGACTATATTGCTTCACCACATTATGAAAACATACGCGCACACAAATTCTTTCAGTGTCTCAATGAAGCAGTAAGAATGTTATGTGTTAACTCACAGATTAGTATTGTTGATATGTAAACAAGTGTCATTCACGCAGCACACTCTGAATAAGCTGTTATGTGAAATGGTTTATATGCATTTTCCGTCGTTCATGTGCGTATGTTTTCATAATGCGAAGCAGAAATATATTCACTGCAGAATTGAAGTCTAAATATATTTTTATAAAGGAATATCACGGTTGTTTTTGTTATTGACTTCATCCTTCCCGTGATCTCTCTGTTGTTTCTACTTCTTACTTAGACTGTAGGCAGATTGCAACAGGTCTTGCCTCTTTTGCTAAAGTGATGTTCTTGCAGACTGATTCACAGGAGTGTAGTTCTTTACAACAGAGTAACATGAGCTGCCTAATCAGAGCATCGGTCCAACCAAAGTTCTCCCTAGGAGCGATAGCCCCTCCCACCTGACAGGAATCAAGGGCGACTATGCAGATTTCCAAGCATGTCTGGATACCTTTATCAGGAGAGTAAATGTAAAAGAGACCTGTGTTTCTGTTTTTTAAATACTGAACATTGATTCCACTTAGATCGTTCAATATCAGTGTTCCAGTTCTTTCAAAGCAAATACATAAAAGCTTGTGTTTCCTGTTCCCGGATTACCATGTGTGATGCTTTTTGGAGCTGTTGCAAGGAAGGGTTTGGGCACAGGAAATATGGGTGGCTGAAAAAGTACTACGTTCCACATTTATTACTTGGGTTAGGGTGTCTGAGGATTCCCACATACAGGTGATTCTACAGTAGTTCATCAGCAAAAAGGCTGGGGGGCTATTTTTGGAACAATACTTGCTGCAGTGCATTTGTAAGTAGTGCGTGAAACTTCTGAGAAGGTGACGTGTGTCTGCCTGCCTGCACCATTCATTCACTTTGATTCTGATTTAGGTGTCTACATCACAGGATAGTTTCCTTAGAAGAGTATATACTTAAAAGAATTGTAAGCATAGTGTATTCATGTGAACGGATGTTTTATGCATGCAGTGCTTTGCTGTTCATCTAAAATATTTCTATTTAATATCTAATATTAATATTTTGTTTAATTTAACCTATTTAATATTTAATTCTCTTAAAGAATGTCCACCCTAGAGTCTAAGAATAACAGGATACAATAAAATCACAACCACTTGTAGCTTTGGTGGTACAGTAGAATCACAACCATTCACAGCTTTGGTTTTTTTGACCAACCTTTATCTCCTAACTTAGGCAGATGGGCACTTGGAGAAGAACCTCTGTAGACAACCTTAAAAGATTGGGCAGGTTCTTACAAAAGCAAGTATTGGCTTTATTCAGTGTCCTGTGGTGCTTTATGAGAGTTTCCAGTGCAACAAAAGACAGCCCCTGTCTCCTAGAACTTGCAGTCTAGATTTTTGCACTAGGAAGCCAGCAAATTATGGGAAGAGTGAGACAGAAATAGCAAGGGAGGAATGTGAGCAGATGCAGTTCAGTATTACTTAGGTTTGGGGTTTAGGGTTAAGAGTAAAGTCGGACGCTTCACAGAAAAGATAAATGTAATTGGGATGTTCAGTAGAACATTGCAAGTCTCTCTTTTATTCTGCCTGGTTAACTTTGAAGTTGTAGCTACTGTTCTTGTCAACTCAATCTGCATTTCCCTTTTGATTCAGTAAATAATTGTTATCTTATCTGGGCTTTGCTGCTAATTCTGTAAGTAGAAATCCAGTTTTTGAGTTTACTAGACGTGAGAAATCACATGTCTAGTAAACGTGAGCTGAATTATGCCTCAACCTGAGGTTCTCACAAAACCTTATGAACATTTTAGATCCAGGAAATTTTATGGCTGTTTGTGTGAAGGAGTAGAGAGACTATGAATATAAAGAATTCTCCTGGCTCTTCGCATACTGTTCTTGTACATGAGTTACCTAAGTGCATTTAATGAGGATAGTTTCAGTGTACAGTGTGCCCAGAGATTCTCCACAGATCATAAATTCCACACTTGTGCATGCATTTTGTCATATGTGCCATTTTTCTTTGCACCTTTCAGAAATGCAAAGCAGTAAACAGAATGGATCTGCCATCAGGAGCCAAATCAATTGTTGTCTTTGTGGAGGGGATGACATGCAATTCTTGCGTGGAGACCATTGAAAAGCATGTTGGAAAACTGAATGGTATTCATGATGTTAAAGTAAGTAATTTAACTACACTAGGTATGTCTCCTATATTTAGGGGTTACATAGGATGTGATAGGAAATTCTGGAAAGAATTCACTTGTACTTTTCATAATTTTGTTCCCAGGAAAGAGATACAGAGAATATAAGGAGAGCCTTGTGGCACCTTAAATGAATTCTAGCATAAGCTTTTATGCACTTGAGCCTGCCCTCTCAGCTGTCTGGGACAGTTCTTCTGTCAGCAGGTGTGTGTGCGCGACACACAGTGTGGAGAATGCAGGTGGTAAACAGCAGGATTGAAAAGCCAGCAGCAAGCCCAGGTTTTGATGCTATTATGTAAAATTCATGTAGTAGTTTGTGGTAATACACTCTTCCTGATTAACACTTCTGAGGACTGAGAAATCCCCTGTCTTTGTTCAGGTCTCAGGAAATGCAGTCAGACTTTTTGATCAGTTCTGGTTCAGTGGTTTCATACTGGAACTTTCTTTTACTTTTGTTTTTGGATGAATAGTAATTTTTAGGTCAACAACAGTGTCTTGGGTAATTGAAATGTTCAGCCTCTGTTTTCTGAATATTACCATTTATATTAGATTTTTGTTCTTTGGCATCAAAGCTGACCCTTAAGTCTTGTTTAGCCCACAAAAGGGCGTTCTAGTCAGATCACTCAAATCTTGCAAATTCCTTGATGGAGTCAGTCCACCTCATGTTGGGTCTTCCTCTTTTTCTGCTGCCTTCAGCATTTCCTAGCATTATTGTCTTTTCCACTGTGTCTTCTCATAATGTGACCTAAGTAGAATAGCCTCAGTATGGTCATTATTCAGAGAATATATATCCTGCCTCTCCAGAGATCTGCTCATGGGGACTCTCAAGTAAAAACAGTACCATAATAAACAACAGAACAAAGTTTGAGTCCAGTCGGGCACCTTTAAGACCAACAAAGTTTTATTCAAGGTATAAGCTTCCATGTGCATGCACACTTCTTCAGATATGGTAAAACAGAATGCCCTCAACCACTACGTATAGGTGGGGGGGGAGGGTTAGTTGCCAGGAAGAGCTTGTTAGAGTCAAGATGCATAAGTAACTGGGTGATTATAGCTGAGATTGGATTAAAGTGGTTGGTAAATCTGTGAATATCAGTAAATTAGCATACAAATACAAGAGTTAACAAACAGATGTGAGAAGTTCTCATATCTTGCAGCTTCCCTCCCCAGTGCTGTGTGTGAGTAATCTGCCGATGAAGGATTCCCCATAACATCTGAGAGAGAGGACTCCAGACAATGAAAGCTTCTGCTAGAATAAGAATTGATTAGTCTGTCAAGTGCCTGCAAGACTCTTGTTTGTATTTACCTCAAGAGACTCAGTGGCTCCTGCTCTGCAGTTTTGTGGTTTGAAATGGATGGTCTTCCTGCTGAGCAGCAGCCTGGGCCCCATTCCCTTATCCTCTTCTTGTCCAGGATGGTTGGCTGCTCATGAAGGGAAGCCCTGGGTGGGTGACTGCCAGCCAGGCCGACAGATAGAGCCTTGTTCTCCCTCCTTCTCCTGAAGAGTTCTGGTTTTGCTAGCAGCCGATTGGTATCTTGCTGTCTTGAAAATGTCCTTTGGGTTCTCACATCCCCTTAAGAGTGGCAGTCCTGTTCAAAGGGTAATGTCATTTTTAGAGCCCACACTCAGATTTAATTGCAGATAAATGCATGCAAAGCAGTCAGTGTTCTCTGAAACAGAAACAGGACAGATAAGCAATGGCTCTTAAAGTGATTACATTTATATAATTAGATCATTGTGGTTGTATTTTGCCTGAGGAACATGTAAAATTTGAAGTTAATGTAATGGCCTCTTAAATGGTATTGGATTGTCCTTTCAGAAAACAATATGCTGGGAGTCGATCCAATCTGAGACATTTGTCCTGTCTGGTTTGAGAGACTCGTAGCATTAGCAAGACCTCGGGGCACTAAAAGTCCGAGTAGTAAATCACTGTGGTTTGCTGTATATCTTGCTCTGTGAAATGTTTTTATGCCTTCTACCAATGGAGCCAACTTTGACAAACCAGCTTCCTGGGGTGCTGGTCCGGTTTCCAAAAGAATCTTTTTAGGAATGCTGCTGCTTTTCTAGAGCAGCAGGTTTTGGTTAAGCAGACGTTAAAATAGGAAGAGGATTGCTTTTGCATTGCTTAGCAAGACAAGGGAGTACAAGGCTTCCTAGCTTATACACTCTTGCCGTGTCACTCATACCTGTGTGGCTTAAGCAGAAATATGGCCAGGGTTTTGGGGCTTCTTTAAGTGACTTAAGAGTCTATGGTGAAAATCTTACACTGGTTAAAGAGGGTTTTGAAAAGCTGTGGCTCAGTACTGGCTTAATGGACAGTGGCAGAGTTCAGCAACAAGCTTCCTTGCGCCATGCCAGCCACATGTCCCACGTCCTGTTCTCGGAGCACGACAGGTGTCCAGTCGGTCAAGTTTGGTTTTATTGCATAAGGCCAAAGGCCTGCAAACAAGAACAAACGTAAAATAACGAGTAGACAGAACAATAAACCTGGATTGCTACCATAACTCTGTATTGTCTCTGTAACTCTGTTGTGGTCTATAGCTCGTGCCTGCCCTTAACTGCCTGGGAGGATGGATGGCAGGCCTTTCCCAAGACAGTATTTCTCCCTATTTTCATGAGTACTTCCCCAAGTTCTTATCTAAGAAAGTGTCAGGAACTGACAATAGCATCTCTGTACTTTGCTTTCGTTTTCTTTGTTCTGGTGGACTCTTCGCCTGCACCCCTTATCTGTCTCAAGCCCCTGCCCCTATCCAGCTGTAAATGTCACTTTGAGGTATATTGGTTGCTCTGGTTTATGTTACAATTTCTAGGCGGGAGAGTGGCGACCCACATTCCTACACGTCACCGAAAACAAATGGTCTTCACTCCCATGCATCCCTCCTCCCTCTTTCTGGGCCAGCGTATGTTATCTTGTTGTGAAGACCTTGGGTGCTTCTTTATGGCTGCTTGCCTGGAATTGTTGTGCCTAGCTTCACACATGTGGGTCACTCAGATAAAGAAGGGAGTTTTTATAACTTTCTCACCTTGCTGTGGGAACCTCAGCGGTCCCCTTTCTTTTCCTGCGTTCACCCTCTGATCCTGATTGGCCTAAGGCTGGGGTTCAGTTGTGACTGGAGAGTATATTAACACTGACTGTCTTTCATTTAGCATCTCTAACAAACATTGAGAACCTTTTTGCAGTATTTGACAATAAAGAACTTTGATTCAACAAAGGTCTGATCTCTTGCTGACATTCAGAAGCCTCACAGAAAGCTGAGTTGTCTTCCTGGCTTGGCTTTTCTCTCAGTTTTTAGGGGTGTAGCTTTGACGATGATATGCTTAACTTGTAGCCAGCAATTAGGGTATAAGATATTTAGCTTTAGCTATGCATCTCATCTCAGATTCTGATTAGCTGGAGTATTTTAGGGTAGGAAAAGGTTTTGAATTCTCTTCAAGTTAACAACCATGGGATCGTTCCATCCCGATAGCTCTACACCACAGAGAAGTTGGGTGATTACCTTGCCCTGGAAGAGTGTAATGACAGGATCTATCAGGAAGCCCCCATCAATGAGGTAGACTTTTAGAATGGCCTCTGTCGTTCTGTGGGCTGTTGGTTTTATAATATCTAAATGAGCTTTCCAAGAAAATGTGTAACTAAGGGTGATTCCTGTGTATTTGAAATTTCTGTGCTGGTCAATTGGGAAGTTGTCTGTTGACCAACAGAGGCTGCATTGCCTCTTCCAGAGACCTTTGAATAGTTGATGTTGATGTTTAATAATTCTACTTCACAGTAATCTCAAAGAAATTAATGAATCTAAAGAGGACCCACTGTTGGTGGATTGTGCCTACTGTGCATATCTTGTTAACCTGTACCTGTATTTCCTGTATTCTTGATCAAACCAGCCCCTAGATGTAGAAACTTTGGAGGCTTATTATGACTGGATTGGGTCTAAGGTGTTTCACTATGTCTTCATATTGTTTTTAAAAGTCTGAGCTATCCAGGAAAATTTCTTGCTGCAGGGACCTAAGAGCTCCATTTTCCAGGAGCTGAGCTATATTAGAACATAACTGTGGTGACCATCTAATTCAGGGGTGTCGAACTCATTTGTTATGAGGGCCGGATCTGACATCAGTGAGACCTTGTTGGGCCGGACCACATGTGTCATAAAATGTAATGCCAAGTAGCAGATATATAAACTTTATAAAGGACACTTTTTCCCCCACTTAAAATAAAAAGATGCTTAAAACATTAGAACTCTTGCAATATTTTGTTTATTTAACAGTATCTGAAAACTGACACCTCTTACTGTGAATTATTGCATCAAAATGTCTGTGCTATTGCAATCTTGAGTATGCTGCAGACCTGTAAGCTGCAAACCTACTTTTGATTTATTGACATTCACCACAGAAATCTCATGCTCAGAGTTCTGAGCCTAGGACCCAGGGGAAAATGTGAAATGGCTGAGCAATTGAGAGAGTCTGGCGAAGAAAGCTGTGATGCAGCAGCAGTAACAGAACTGGAAGCAGGAGATGGCCAGTTCTAGTACGGGCCTGGTAAAAGCCCTCCAGGGGCCTGATCTGGCCCCCAGGCCGCATGTTTGACACCCCTGATCTAATTCTTTTTTCCGCCAAACAGCACTCCATCTATGGTATTATGTAAGTTGCATGAAAAAAGGGTTTCAGAGAAACTTAAGGTTAAGTCAAGTTGGTGGTGATTGCTCTCTGACCTATCACCTACCCTAAAATAGTATATATGGGGAATTTGATAAGAAGAGACTGAAACATAATCAATTGAACACACCCTTTTCTGTGGACTTTGCCATACCTGAGCTCATGGAAACTAATCAGCTTAAGCATGCCTAAGTGCACAAAATGGAGCTGCAAATGTGCACCTAGCTACCGAACTGGCGTATGGAGAAGATAAATCTGTATTAAGTCCCATGGGAAGAGTAAAATTTACTGCCAAGGAGACTATGGAGTTGATGTATTGAGAACTATTCTGAAGGTCTTATTGCTGCATTATTAATAACTATCTTGTGATACTTTATTCTGATTAGACTGAAATTGGCTTTATATTTCATTTTAATGTTAGCTTGCTTAAATTGTTTGCTTTGTTTAATTTTAATGTTTTAATGTTACTAATTTAACAAAATGTGACCTGCCTGAGCCCACTTGCGGGGGAGGGTGGGATATAAGTCAAATAAATAAATACCTTCTGTCCAAGTCATTAACTTGCAGGATGGCCTGGTTAATAGGACATTCCAAGGGACCACATAAATTGGTACCAAGTCTTGCATTAAAGCAGGGGTGGCCAACCTGTGGCTCGGGAGCCACATGCGGCTCTTTCACACATATTGTGCGGCTCCTGGCAGGGCGGCTGGGGAAGCAAAGGGGAGGCATGCTTTTTCTCTCTTTCTCCCTTCCTTCCTTCCTTCCCTCCTCCCTCCCATCTATTTGCTTTCCTAGTTTCTCTCTCTCTCTTTCTTATAACCAGTTTTCCTCATTTGTTTTTATTTTTGGCAGTCCCATTTAACGTTAATAAAAAGCAATTTTGCATATTTTTAAAAATAAAAACGTGATGTGTTATTATTTGTTCCTGTCTTGCGGCTCTCAGACATCTCTATGTGGCTCTTACGTTTATTCTATGTGGCTCTTATGTTAAGCAAGGTTGGCCACCCCTGCATTAAAGTCTTCACAAAGAAGCACGTGGGAATCGGAACTGGAAATCATGAGCTTCCATGGTGTCTGAGAGTTTATTCCAGATATTATCTGGGCTCCATGATTTAGCAAGTTTCTGGGGGATATAGAACCTACCTCATCACCATATAACAGCAGTGCCTGGGTATAATCCTGGGACTCACTCAAGATCTGGATATTGACTAATAGATCTACTGATACCAGAATTGCTAGACCCTTATTGCAGGATTTAACTGCTGGAACAACAAAAGGACAGAATCCACGAAGAGATAGAGTTGGGCTTCAGAATCCAAGTTTTTTGGAAACATATGATGTCAAACTTCTGCAGAAATGTGGTGAATGCTGAATAATAAAATTTATTGCCCCATCCCATGATATTCCAAGAAAGAGTTTTTATTTGTTAATCTGCCTTCTGAATAGTGTCTAGGACCTGATTAGCATCCAAAAAATGCATCCATTGTTAGATACGGTTGTAGGAAGTCAGGGGGCAGTTATAAATGGAGCCCCCCACCATAGGAGGGTCAGACTGACCATGCTCATGGTTTTCTAAGATACAGTCAAATAGCTCAATATCTGAGGGCTTGAGTATTTTGGGAAGATAGGAAGGAACTGTTTCTACAAGTTGGCCTGTTTGGTACTGTTAACGCTGGAGAAAATGGGAGCTGAAGAAGAAGGAATTTTACTTTCAGCTCCAAGAGTTTTGTCCTTAGCTGCACAGATTTGTCAGTGATGGCTGATTGTTCAGAGTCTGGAAGGGCTTTAATGGAGTGGACTAAGCTCTCCTCAGTAGAATGCACAGATGTAGCAGTCCTGATTTTGATTCTTTGGAGGAATAGCTGGGCAGTCTTTCCAACTAGTTAGATTCTTGGTTAGAGCTCAGTCAGGCTCTCCCTTAATGTTTGAAATTAAAGTATAAGGCAAGGGTGGCCAGACTTGCTTAACGTAAGAGCCACATAGAATAAATGCCAAACGTTTGAGAGCCACAAGACATGAACAAATATTATATGTTGGGTTTTTTTTAAATGCAAATTTGCTTTTTGTTAACATTAAATGAGACTGCCAAAAAAGGTAAAAACAGATATTGATAATTATATTTATTTGTTCAATGATATATATTTTTTTGCTAATAATATTTATTTGTCCAAGAGAGAGAGAGAAAGAGAGAGAGGTGAAAAGAAAGAAAGAGAGAAAACAAAGAAAGCCAATAGATGGGGGGAGGGAAGGAAGGCAGAAAGAGAAAAAGAGAAAGATGGAAAGAAAGCAAGTAGATGGGTGAGGAAGGAAGGGGGAAAGAGAGAGAGAGAAAGAAAAATGGGGAGGGAGGAAGTAAGAGAGAAAGAAAGGGGGAAAGAATGAAAGAGGTGGAAAGAAAGGAGAGAGAGAATCAAAGCAAATAGGTGGGAGGAGGAAGGGAAAAAGAGAAAGAAAGGTGGAAAGAAAGAAGTAGAAAGAAAGTAAATAGATGGGGAGGGAGAAAGGAAGGGGAAAAGAGAGAGCGGTGGAAAGAAGGAAAGGAGAGGTGGAAAGAAAGCAACTTTAACTTTTAATGAGTTCTCCAACCCACCCCCCACACACCCACACCAGCTGGATTGGCTTGGAGAAGGGATTTAGAGAGACAAATGCCTTCTCCAAGCCCGCAAGTGGGGCCACGGGGTAGGTGCTTGGAGAATGCCTTTAACTGTGTTCTCTAAGTCCCCACCCCCAAGAAACACATGCCTTCGCCAAGCCAGCTAGCCAGTGTGGTGGGGCTTAGAGAACACATTTAACTTTAGAGAGGTAGGGAAGAAAGAGAGAGAAAGAAAGCTGGAATGAAAGAAAGTTGAAAGAAAGCAAATAGATGGGGAGAGGGGGAAAGAAAGCAACTTTAAGTTTAAATGCATCCTCCAAGCCCCCACTGCCCCCACACCTGCTGGCTTGGTTTGGAGAAAGGATTTAAAAAGACAAATGCCTTCTCCAAGCCAGCTGGGGGGGGGGGTCTTTGAGAATGCATTTAAACTTAAAGTTGCTTTCTTTTTCTGCTCCCCCCCCCCCAAACCTACCCAGGGAGGAGAACACTGGCTGGGGAAGGGGAGACTGATCAGGGAGGCATGCCTCCCCTTTGCTCCCCCAGCCACCTTGCCGGGAGCCACACAAAATGGGGCTCCCGAGCCACACAAAATGGGGCTCCCGAGCCACAGTTTGGCCACCTGTGGTATAAGGTTATTTGCACAGGGGTGTGTGTGTGTGTGTGTGTATGTATATGTATGTATATGTGTGTGTGTGTGTGTGTGTGTGTATAAACATAATGTTAAAAACAAGCACGGAATAGATGCCTTTGGAAGTCAGGATTCTTTTTCATTTGAAGTGTCAAAGAAGGAATGGTCAAATGTTCAAGGAGAAACCTCCTTGCTCCTGGAGAGTTGTATAGGGGTGCAATTTCTTTTAGGTCCAGGGTCTTATTCAGGCTTTATCAGACAAAGTTCAGTAAGCTTCCTTGCACCATGCCACACATATGTCCCCCCCAGGACCTTTTTCTCTGAGCACAACCGATATCCAGTCATATTCAGACCCACACCATCCTGATTGCACTCTGTGCTTTGCAGTTTTTTCTGTCCCCCTCCTCGCCTTATGCATCTCAGATAGCGTGATCATAGCCACCTGTGTTCAACCTGGAGTCTAGCAGCATCTTAAAAGTCTAATAAAACTGGGCAGCTCTAGTCCTTGAATCCCGCCTGATTTACCTGCCAGTCAGTTTGGAACTGTGAGCTCCCACCATTCTTGTGTTCTGTCTCCTCTCATTAGATCACTTTTCTACCTTTATTGGTCCTTGTAGTGCCTTGTAGTGTGGTAGCTGCATTCACTCTGCAACAAAACCCCCACGTTCTTCACATCTCCTCCATGGGAGTATGAACTTTAAATCAAGTGGATGCAAAATTTGAGACCAAATAGTATATGTTTGCTAATTTTGCATTCTCCTGCTTTTAAAGTTCAGAATACCGGAGGTGTTTTTTAGCAAATAGACTGGAACGAAGGATGTGGGTGGCAGTTGGGAACAGGGAAGATCATGCTGGCAGAGGGCAGTGAACTGGAACTCTGTTGGTCAGGTTCATTCCTGGCTTCTGAGATATCACTAGGCACATACTTTTTCACCATAGCTACCAAGTGCTGTGGAAGTTTTTTCTTTAATGGGTGTCCTGATTCTTCTTCTGTTACTGTGGAAGAAAGTAGGCTTGTAGGAATCAAACCTGAAACTGTTTTTCCCGTAATGTTTAGTCTTTTATCCTTAAACACAACCCTTTCTTTTTTCCTCATAAATTGGAATTCCAAACATATTCTTGTTTTTGTTATGCCTGTGAGTTGCCCACCAATTATGTTCCACAAAAAGCTTTTGAAAAACAGTTTTCTTGATTTCTTCCCACTTGAAGTACCAAATGTATCTGAATGTTTTGTCTGTGCCAAGCTATGTGGATTTCTTTGTGTAACAGGGCTTAGTATGTTCTTGGCTGTCAAGACTGTGAATGGATTTCTACTTAAGACCTTGCAGAAGAAGTACTGTGTGAGAAAATAATACTGTTTTATTGTGTGTGGTATTTTGAAATAGTCTGGTCACTTTGATTATGGTTGATGTTGTAGCTAGTCATCTTGTCTTACAGATAAATCCAAGTTAATTTGTGGTTTCTTAGGTATAATCTTATACTTCCTCCTCACGAGAGCAAAACTCCTGTCCAAATTGTCACTATCATAGGACAAAGCTGTGTGATACATTAATGCTTCCTTTAGTTGTTCTTAATCTTGGGTTGGCCAAGTTGTCAGATGTGGGTTTTTTTCTTTCCTGACAAGGTCTCACTGGGCGATAAGAATGCAGCCATTATCTACGATCCTGGACTGCAAACTCCAGAGTCGCTGAAGGAAGTTATAGATGACATGGGATTTGTGACTGCTCTTGCTGATATGAACCCGCAGCCCGTTTTACCAGACACCCTTTTTATTACAATTCCGGCTCAATCAACTCTAACATGTGAACAGATCCGTAGTATCCTGGTGAAGACCAAAGGCATCTTGGACGTGAAAATCTCTTCTGACAAAAAATCTCTGGTTGTAACATTTGTATCTTCAATTATAAACAGTAAGCAGGTCAGTCAAATAGTACCAGAACTAAGTTCAGCTAACGCAGCGCATGAGAGCAATCCAGAAACATACGAGGATTTGAACTTGCCCCAGTCCAGCGATGTTGTGCTCAGGATGAAAGTAGAGGGGATGACGTGCCATTCCTGCACTAGTACTATTGAAGGAAAGATTGGCAAACTTCAGGGGGTCACCCGAATAAAAGGTAATTACATATAATTTTGAATTTTGGTTTTAACTCTGAAAAATTTTCCTGCTTTTATAGATTTTAAGATAGGTCCAGCAACTCTTCAAACTACCAGTAGTCTGTGAACATCTGAAGCTGTCTTATACCAAGTCAGACGAGGGGTCCATCTAGCTCAGTACTGGGGATGTGCATTCAGACCTACTTAATCTGAAAATACAGTCAAAAAAGACCTTATCGGTATTTTTCAGGTATATTTTGGCATCCCAATCATCTTTGGGAGAACTGGGAAAAGGTTCCTGAAAAAAATCTCGAATATATTCAGGAATTACTGGCAAACACTAAAAACAGCTGAGGAGCTGGAGCAGGTTGCTCCCACCACTCAGTTGTTTATGGGCATTCTTAAATGGGGGGTGTTTAAAGGGACTGCAGAAGACAGCCCATAAAACAGCCGAGCTGGGGGGAGGGTTTACTTTCCCCTACTGGCTCTACTCAGGCTCTTTTGGACAGTCTAGTTTAAAGGGACTGCCCAAGAGAGCCCGCAAAGCAGCTGAGCACACAGGGAGAACTCCCCCCACCGGCTCAGCTGGGGCTCTTTTGGGCAGTCCCTTTAAACCAGACAGTGTAAGAGAGCCTGCAAAGCTGCTGAGCCAGCAGGGAGAACTCTCCCTGCCGGCTCAGCTGGGGCTCTCTTGGGCAGTACAGTTTAAACCGGATTGCGCGAGAGAGCCCGCAAAGCAGCTGAACACACTGGGGGAACTCTCCCCACTGGCTCAGCTGGGGTTCTCTCGGGCAGTCTGATTTAAAGGGACTGCCCAAAAGAGCCCCAGCTGAGCCATGTCTCAGTTGTTTTATGCAGTGTTGCCGCTTATTTTCCCCTCGTTTTTTCCTTCTTATGACTATTGGACCCGAATTTCGTAAAAATTCCACATCTAAATACTTTACCAGTACTGAGATCCGTTTGGAGGGGGATCCAAATTTCCCCCCGGACCCAATAGACCTGAACTGAAAAATACTGAGGAAAAAATTGCACTCAGTACTATAAGTCTCTAGCAGCAGCTCTTCAAGGTCTCTTCCAGCCCTGCTGCCCACGTGTGCGCCATGTTAACTGGAGATGCTGGAGAATGAACATGGGGTCTTCTGCAAGCAAAGTATGTTCTGAGCCTGCTTGCGGGGAGGGTGGGGCATAAATTGAATAAATAAATATAAATAAATAAATTCTCTGTCTCTGTGCATTAAAAATGTCTTTAACATTCTGTCACACTCTAGCAAGACCAAGACACAAAATCCAGTTGGAGTTCTTGGGGCCAGAGGTCATTAAGTAGTAGGTAGGGGCTCATTCCAGGTGGGTAGAATTCCTTCCTGCACTGCGTGACGCAACTGCATTACCTGCCAGTTGGGGCAAGCTTTCTTGACAGGCTTCCCCCTTGCTGGTGACCAAGCCTCCCCCTGGTGATATGTGAACTCAGTTGTGCCATAATTTGCCAGGTTCAGGTGGCAGGTTGCACCGTACTTTATCACCTTGACCCCCAGGTGAACAGGGATTATTTCCCCAGTGCTTGCTCTTATGGTTGTATTGAACCCTTAACGTGGAAGGAATCCTTCCTGTAGTGTACCCTTTTTATAAGCAAAGCTTTTGTTAGGTATTACATAAAAACAACACTAATGTTTCTTCCCATTTATCTCATAGTTTCCCTGGACACTCAGGATGCTGTGGTGGTGTTTCAGCCACATCTCATCACATCAGAGGAAATAAAAAACCAAATCGAAGCTGCAGGTTTCAAGGCATCTATAAAAAAACAGCCGACACCCATCAGACTAGGTGCTATTGATTTGGAGCGACTAAAGAATACACATACCAAATGCTCGGAAGGAGCTCGGTGGGAAAACCCAGAACACGTGCACTGTTTAAAGACTGTTAAGTTCAGGGTTGATGGCATGCACTGTAATTCATGTGTTCTCAATATTCAGAGCACCATATCAGCACTCCCCTCGGTAACCAGCGTAGCAGTTTCTTTAGAGGACAGATCTGCTGCTGTAAAGTATAATCCCAGCCTAATCACCATCAGTGCCCTAAGCAGAGCCATAGAATTTGTGTCGCCGGGGACTTTCAAGGTCAGCCTTCTTGATATACCTGAAAACTCTGAACTCTTGACCGTGCCTCAGTCTCCAGTGAAGTCTCTGAGAGATGTCAGTAGCACCATGCATCCCCTGACGACTGTTACTGTGATAAATATAGTGGGAATGACCTGCAGTTCTTGTGTGCAGTCTATTGAGAGTGTAATTTCCCAAAAACCAGGTGTGAAATCGATATGTGTGTCACTTCTGCATCGTAACGGGACTATAGAATATGATCCCATGCTCACCTCACCAGATGACTTACAAAATGCAATTGAGGACATGGGTTTTGATGCATCCTTGACAGGTAATACCATCTGAGGATGAGTCTGACAATTGATTATTGGGTTTTTGCAAACGAATTTGCAGTTCTTCGGCCTGATCATCTGATTGAATCCCATTTCATGGGACTTCTCGTGAGCCATCTGGCCGAGTTTGAGACTCAATCCTGGCACTTAGAATTGGCTCTGTTAATGCTGGGATCTCTCTGGAGAACTCCCTGGTATGGATTATTGGACTCTGTTCTGACACAGGATCATCTCTTAGTGCCAGAACTGGATGATGACGATGATGATTATGATTACATTTAATGCAGCTACAGTGGGGAAATAAGGGGGAAAGGGTGGAATATTCTCTCTGCTCTTAAGATTTTGCTCTGTTAATGTTTGTGAAGTTTGATGGAAAATCTGCAGATTGAATCCCCAGGATTGGAGAAGGAACAATCCCCAAATGGGACAGATCTGCAGGAATCTGCTCATCCCTAATACCATTTTAAATGTTTTGCACTGATAAAAATGGCTACTGCAATTTGCTTCTTTGGAAGTGAGTGTCTTCCGGAGGGCATTCATTAGAAAAGACAATAATGCTAGGAAAAGTTGAAGGCAGCAGGAAAAAGGGAAGACCCAACACGAGACGGATTTGACTCAGTCAAGGAAGCCACAAAGACCCTCAGTTTGCAAGACCTGAGAATGGCTGTTTATGATAGGACGTTTTGGGGGACTAATTCATAGGGTTGCCATAAGTCAGAAGTGACTTGACGGCATTTAACAGACATACACATTCTGCTGAGGGTGCAGCACTATCCTTTTAATGCTGAACCAGGGTGGTTCTGCCAGAGGCAAGGTGGAGCAGCCACCTCTGGAGACAGATCTGGTGTGCTGTCCAGCCCGATGGTGCGTGAGAGACCGACGGATCTGCCATAGCAAGTGGCTCTCCTGGATAGTCCCAGTGAGGAGAATGGGACATTTTGCAAGGCCTGGGCAAGGAGCAGAGGGGCTGCTTTGTTTGAACGTGGGCTGCCCATTAGAACATCACTTTTGTCTTCCCTGAGTGTGTAGTGAGGGCCCTCTGCTCAAGCTCACGGAAGGCGGACGTGGCGCTGTGATGGATAGGTCCGCTCATCTGTTATTGCCCTTCCTGGCAACTAACCCCCCACCACCTGTATGTTTATTTATTGTCTTTACTGTTTTTGCCACCAGAGTTATAAACAGCAAACCCTCGTCCCACAATAAACCTTGTTCCACAGGATAACATGGAAGAATTTAAAAGTTGCCACTGCAAAAGTTGTCATGTGATTTGACAACAGCTGCTAGAAATTTTGCCACACGCAGGATCACTGGTTTCTCTCTGTCTCTAAGTAGCCAGGATGATTCTCTTGTTGCAATACAGAGTCAGTCTGAGTATGAAATCCCATTAAATCTTCCTGACGTCACAGCTGAAGGTAGGGCATTCAGGCACGCTGGCATGCAGGCCCTTCTATCCTTTGGAAGAGTTATCTCAGATAAGTAGTTTGGCATTGTTGTTGGGGGCTGAATGTCTCCTGAAAAGGTTGAGCACACTCTGCGGGCTCTAATTGACCTGCGCTCGTAGTCAAAATCTCTCAAATGTCTTCTAATGAGCTGTGACAGTTCTTGTCTACTTGTGACTTCAGTGCCCAGACATAATAGTCTACAATCCAGTAATCTGTCGTTGTGGGTCTCAGTGGCTCAGAGGTTAAGATGCTGAGCTGCAAGCTAGAAGGTCGGTAGCTCAGCAGTCCGAGACCCTAGTGCTGCGGAGTGAGCTCCCATCTCTGGCCCCAGCTCCTGCCAACCTAGCAGTTTGAAAACAAGAAATTGCAAGTAGGTAAATAGGTACCACTTGGTGGGAAGGTAACAGCATTCCGTGCGCCTCGGCATTTAGTCATGCCAGCCACATGACCACGGAAACATCTTCGGACAGCGCTGGTTCTTTGGCTTGGAAACTGAGATGAGCACCGCCCCCTAGAGTTGGATTTGACTGACTTCCGAGCAAGGGAAATGTTTACCTTAATCTGTCCCAGCCACTTGTGTGGTGGTCCACCTTGACAAGTCCGAGGAGGTTTAGATCTGGGTTTGATTTTAGTGCATTCAAATTGAATGCTCTTCCCCAGGCCTTTGCTTTATAAGACATCTCCCCAACTACGGCTCTCAGGGCTATTCCAGACACACGTGGGGGTGTTCCCAGAATACTGTGTAAGAATCTTAATAGAGGTCTGTCGATTTTGTCTGTTACTGCACTGATCCCCTGATCTACCTATATGTAAGGCTTGAGAAAGTCTGTTTCAGTGTATCTGAAGATGTGTGAAAGCCTATACCCAGAATTAAACTTTGTTGGTCTTGAAGGTTCCACTGAGCTCATCAAACTTTGTTTGATTGCTTCAGACCAATACGGCTACTCAGTTAAATCTATCAAAGTGCCTTCAGATAGCTATTTGAATTACTGCACTAACTTTTCTCAGAGATATGTATGGATTTTTCTTTGTGTTATAGGCTTCATATACAAATTCAATATCTCTGGAATGTATTCTAGCAGAATTACTGTAGTTCTGCTTTTGTTATCATCATTGTTGGGGAACCTGTTGTATTTAATGCCTCTATCAGCTGCAGTAAATGTCAGGCTGATGGCTGTTTCCTATTCCCAGTGCCGGCCACCTCAGACCCGATCGCAATGCAAACTCTGGCCTCACAGGAGAAGCTAGCAGAGTCTCAGGATAATAAATTCTCCAGTGTGGAACTTCGCTCCAGGCTGTCACCAGCTCATAATAAGCAGGAATCAAAGGAGCCATCCAAGTGTTACATACAAGTCACTGGCATGACGTGTGCTTCGTGTGTGGCAAACATTGAGCGGAATCTGAAGAGAGAAAATGGTGAGATGTTTTCTGGTTTGTTTGCCCTCCCCAAAGGAATTTTGCATAAGGTGGTTTTCAGTAACAGCATAAAATATCATTAAAAATCATTTACAAATTTTTAGTGGTGCTATAGACTAGGATAGCTCAATCTCGTCAGATCTCGGAAGTTAAGCAGGGTTGGCCCTGGCTAGTATTTGCGGGGGGTGGGGGTCTCCGAGGAAGTCCAGGGTCTTGACACGGAGGCAGGCAGTGGCAAACCACCCCTGAACATCTCTTGCCTTGGAAACCCCATGAGGGGTCCCCATAAATCAGCTGTGACTTAACAGCAAAAGCAACAACAAAGAGGTAATAAGTTGAACATTTAAACTGAGGTACCAAACCCCAAATCCAGAATAAGGGTCAAACCATGAGTTATATGTAAGACTGGTGAATGGGTCACCTGATGTGCTTTTAACCTTAAAAAACAGGAGAGGAAATGTGGGGCAGGGTGGTGGGGCAGCAGCTCTTTTTCTCTTGTATACATTTGATGATGCATATTGGACCCACTGAGGGTGGGGGGCATACTGTACTACTTTCCCCTGTCAGACTAATTAAAAAAACAAGGAAAATTTCTATTTCTCCCACTTTTCCCTTGAGCCATAGGCGTCAACTTCAGGGGGGGCTGGGGAGCTGGAGCCCCCCCTGGACTTCTCCAGGACGTGCTGAGCCTCCCCCGGAGACAATGGCCCGTAATGTCTCTGGCCCAGCCCCAGCCTCCTCCCCCACCTCCGGAAATTGGAAAGTCTATGCCCTTGCCTTGAGCCATGGGTAGAAGATATGGGGGAACGGGTTTAATCTCTGCTTTGCAAGCGGTATAGCCGCAATCCAAATCCATCATCACCACCCCCTTCCTGGCTGCTTTTGTAGGTTAAAAAAGTGTCAGGAAGTCAGATCTATTAAGCATTCTGATTGTGTGGTTTTTAAAGACTGGCATGAATTTTCTAAAAGGCTGGTGAAGTATATGGAGTTGAGGAGGTATGCTAATCCTTGGGTGGCAAAATGAGGGCAAACTGGTGTCAGATTTTCTGGTCTAGCCCTCTTGAGTACTGAGTTCCTTGTCAGACTCCCCTGCTGTGCTCTTAGGCTCAAAATCTGAACTATGACAGACCCAGTGAGAGTGTGAGGGAAGTTTGCACTTTTGGTTTTCTTTCCCAGTTTGCTTCTGTGGTAGCTGTTGAAACTGTGAATAGAATTTTGTTGCTGTTTTTTTAATTGCTTAGTCACACATGAATTTGCCCTACACTGAGTCAGACTGCTGGTCTCCCACTGAAATTGTGTGTTGTGACTGCAACTCTCAAGGACCTCAGACTGAGGTCTGACATGTCACCTGCTACCTGATCCTTTACCAGAAGATGTGCTAATAACTTCTGTAATCCCAGGATTCAAGAATGCCACGAATAGCACTCCCCTTAATGCCACATGGAAACCAATATATATATATATATATATGTAATAGAAATAAACACATACCATTTTTGTGCCAGAAAGCATTTTTTAAAATTCCCCTGGTTTGGGGGTTGCTCAATAAGGCCTAGTCTTGAAGGGTTTTCTGTTGGGGCATTTTTGTTTTCCATGCTTCAGAATATTACAGTTTTGGTTTCTTTTGTTCTTATAATGTAACGCAATGGGTGCATTTTCCCTGCAGTCTCTGATTCTTGGACATGGAAGAGCCTACCCATTGGCCTTTAAAAAAATCACTAGGATCTGTGGTCTCTATGGATTCCGGGACCATTCTCTTTGCTCCCTTGAAGCCCTGTGCAGTCTGACAGAAGGTTAGACCTGCAAAGCCCTTGAATCCCAGCTAGGGTTTAGAACTTGGCCTGATCTGGTTAACCAGCTACCTAGTTTCTCTGCTGCATACTGCATCCGGTTGCCCTGAAACCTGCAAATGTGCTGTTGCAAATACGCTGTTTCAGGGTGCTCCTCAGCATTTTGAGCCAGGCCCTGCTGACATGTGCCTCTGAGAATAGTTTTGCATATCAGTCTTCAGGAAGGAGCTGCCTGCCTTTTCCTTGCCTGCTCACAGCGCCAGTGGTGTGAGCACATCTTTGCCTCTTTCTTGCTGTCTACATCTTGCTCTTCTGGTAAAGAGATGAATATGTGCTGGCCGCTGGCATTGGGCTGTATTTCTCTTGTTGCAGCTGCTCTGGAGAGGGAAAAGGGGTGTGGCAGCTTCCCTTGCGCTTTACTCCATTTCTCAGCAGCTGCTGGTCTTGATTTTTTCTCTCTGCTAAAAGACTAACGATCCAGAACCTGACAGGAAGACTTCTGTCCGGCATTGTAATGGCTGACGGTCCTAGTAGGAAAGGACTGGGGGAGGTCTGAGAGTCCTTTGCAGCAGCAGAGTGGGCAGGTGCTGTTTACCACTCAGCTGCTCCTTTTTCCAAGTGAGCAGTAAATTGCACGGTGGCATTAGGTAAAGTGTGTGTGGGAGGATGTGTTTTTGTATAGTTCAGGCATCATTATTGTGCTGAGAGTCCTCTGCAGCAGGCTAATTAACTCAGAAGCAAAAGCAAAATATTGCACAATCTTGAAGCCAATAATAGTTGTCTCTGTTTTTAAAATGCTTACAGTAAATGCCCTGAATTATTTGAATAAGATTGACATTGTCTCTTGCAAGGTTGCTAACTAGTACCTGTGTACGAGAACAGTTCTTGCTAGTTCCAAAAGCTGTTTCACTGACTGTCAGTTCAGTTCTAACCCATTCTCAGGTCGAAGGGCATTGTGGTTTTGAGAGCCAGTGTGGTGGTTGGAGGTTTGGATTAGGTTCTGGGAGGCCTGGGTGTGAATCTCCCCTCTGCCCAGGAAGCTCGCTGGGTGACCTTGAGCCAGTCACATACCCCCAACCTAACCTGCCTCACAGGGCTGTTGTGAAGATAAAATGGAGGAGAGGAGAAGGATGTCCGCTGTTTTGGGGTCCCCATTGGGGAGAAAGGTGGAGTGCATTGAGTCAGCTGGGCTGGGAGAAGGAGCTGGGACAGAGCTGCTGGCGAGGTGAGTGTTAGTTTTGCATTTCCAAAACTGCTGGGGAGCATTAACTGAGGTTGCTGTGTGAGAGGACAGTGTGTGAGGGGGAGTGAGTGCTTGGAGCCCGCCGGAGAGGGGTTTCTGATGGCTTCTCTGTGTTTTTTGTCCGGTTTGTTGCTGAGAGAGGAGGGCCTGTTTTGCCTGGGGCTGGTTGCTGGCCTCGCTGTCTGCTGTTGCTGTGGCTGTTGAGAGATGGGAGAATGTGAGCCTTTGAATTACACAGCTCCTCCTGGCCAGCGGCTGAATGTGGTGCCTTCCATGGAGATAGATCAAGATGGGTAGCCATGTTAGTCTGTCTGTAGCAGTAGAAAAGAGCAAGACTCCAGTACCACCTTAAAGGCCAGCAAGATATGCGGCAGGGTATCTGAAGAAGTGAGCAGTGACTCACAAAATGTCATACCCTGCCACATATTTTGTTAGTCTTTAAGGTGCTACTGGACTCTTTGCTCTTTTCTACTGCTTCAGACAGACTAACACAACTACCCATTTTGATCTAAGGTCAGGGGAAAATGTGTTTGCAGAAACCTGGGGAGTTTTATCACGTTTTTAACTTTTATCAAGAGGGCTTCAAACTCACACCACAAGGGGAAGGAGATGACCAGCATATGGATTTAAATGAAGGAGAGCAAACAACAGAGGTCCACTTGTGAGGGCCGGGTCTAATGGAGCCAAAGGTGCGGGGCTTCAGCTGTCTATGTACCAATGCTCAAAGCTTGGGCAATAAGAAGGAAGAGCTTGAGTTTCTAATGCAGACAGAGGGATATGATTTAGTAGGCATTACAGAGACTTGGTGGGATGATTCCCAGGGCTGGAATGAAGTAGTGGGTGGATATAAATTGTTCAAGAAAAACTGAAAGGGTCAAAGAGAAGATGGAGTGGCGCTGTATGCGAGGAGAGGGTTTGCTTGTCAGGAAATACGGCAAGAGGAGGGTAACAGTGACGGTGGTGCAAATAATGATGTCCTGCAGACGCCCAAGTTTGTGCAGAACTATTTACAGTTTATTTACAACATATATACATACACAGTCCTATATTGCAAAGCATTCGCTCTGTTCACCAACAAAATGCTTCTCCAGACAACCTGATACCAAACTGGCATACTCAGGTAGGAATAGTCCAGAATATATACAGTGCTGTGTCCAATCAGAATGGAGATACTGAGTCATGTAGCACTTCCTATAGTCTGATGCAATTTGTCCAGTCATGTGACTCCTAGCTGTCATTTAGATCAACTTGATCAGTCTGACTAGCTGTTATCTTGCACAGCATTCACTGTTTACATGCCGACAGACAGCCCAGTGGAAAGTATCTGGGTAAGGATAAGGGAAGGAAGGAGAAACAGTATTGTGGTTAGAGTCTGCTGCAGACCTCCTGACCTGGTTGAGGAGGTGGATGCTGCCCTCCTTAAACAGCTTGACAGGGTATCCAAACAACATGACCTGGTAGTTGTGGGTAACTTCAGTTTCCCTGATGTGTGCTGGGAGACAAACTCTGCAAAGCATCCACGGTCACCCACGTTCCTGACCTGTCTGGCTGGCAGCTTCCTTCATCAAATGGTGGAGGAAGCTACGAGGGGCTCGTCCATATTTGTCTTAATATTGACCAACAGGCAAGAGATGGCAGATGGGGTGAAGGTGGTGGGGACCTTGGGGGGCCGTAACCATGTCCTACTAGAATTTCTTTTGCTGTGGGGGACCAAAGAAGTTTGTAACCACACATATATGTTAGACTTCAGTAGGGCAGACTTTAATAAACTCAGAGGCATGATAAGAATCATTCTATGAGTGAGACTGCTGGAAGAGAAAGGAGCAAGTGAAGAGTGGGCTCTCCTAAAACAAAGAGTTCTTGCAAGCTCAAACCATCACTATTCCAACAAGAAAGAAACATGGTAGGGGATCCAAGAAGCCAATGTGAATGAAGAGAGAACTGTGTGATGTGCTAAGGGAGAAAAACGAAATGTTCAAGAAATGGAGGCAAGGAAGAGTATCTGAGGGTTGCTAGGCACTGTAGGTCAGCCATCAGAGAGGCCAAAGCTCACAGTGAGCCAAAGCTGGCCAGGGAGGCTCACTACAACAAGAAAATCTTCTTCAGATACGTGAAGAGCAAACGTAAGATAAGAGAGTCAGTGGGCCCACTGTTGAGTGAAAATGGAGAAACTCCTAACAGAGGACAGAGAGAAAGCAGAAAGGCTCAACGCCTATTTTGCCTCAGTTTTTTCCGTGAAGAAGAGAACAGGCTCCCCTAGAGATGGTAGTAGGCAAGGCACAGCGTCTGGGCTGCTGGTTGACACGGACAGGGAGGAAGCTGAGAAGCACCTGGCTGCACTGAATGAGGACAAATCCCCCGGGACAGGTGGTATGCGCCCAAGAGTGCTCAAAGAACTTTCTTGAGAACTTGCAGAGCCTATTTCCATCATCTTCCAGACCTCTTGGAGGACAGGAGACATGCCACAAAACTGGAGGAGAGAAGATGTTATCCCAATTTTCAAAAAAGGGAGGAGGGATGACCCAGGATACTACAGTCCAGCCAGTCTGACCTCTGTCCCAGGGAAGATACTGGAGCAGATTTTAAAGGGATCGATCTGCAAGCATCTAAAAGACAACTTGGTGATCCGGGAAGTCAGCACAGATTTGTCCCCAACGGGTCCTGCCAGACCAACTCCCATTTCCTTCTTTGATTGAGTGACGAGCTTACCGCATTGAGGAAATGCTGTTGATGATGTTTACCTGGATTTCAATGAAGCTTTTGACAGGGTTCCCCATGATGTTCTGATGGAGTGTAGGATAGTTAGGTGGATAGGGAACTGGTTGGAGAACCACACTCAGAGAGTAGTTGTCAATGGCATTTCATCTGAATGGAGGGAGGTGTCCAGTGGGGTGCCACAGGGCTTGGTTCTAAGCTCAGTACTTTTCAATATTTTTATAAATGATCTGGATGAGGTTATGGAGGGGCTACTCACTAAATTTGCAGATGACACCAAATTGGGAGGAGCAGCAGACATACCAGAAGACAGAGATAGAATTCAAGGATCTGAACATGCTGGAAAAGTAGGGTAAAGGATTGGTTAACATTCAATAATCGGAGAGTACTTGTACTAGAAGGGCACGATCTATACATGGGCTGGCATGCCTATGTATGGTACGGGAAACATAAAATTCATGCAAACTTCAATTCGCACTTACTGAGAAAGGCTTTATTAGCAATATGGTTAGAAGTAAAGGAAAGCTGTTACGTTAAAACCCCCAATTGGGTTTCCCCAATAGAAGCATTTGTTAGACCATCTTTATTAAATCCCCAAAATGTTGTAGGTTACAATAATTTATTAGATAATAAAGGGAACTTAAAAAGTGAAACACAATTAAGAGAAGAATTAGGGCTACAACTTTCTTGGTGGGAAAATATACAATTAAGATCTAGATTCCATAAAGATATAAAAGACGGGATTGATATTAAACCAAATGAATTAGATGAGATCTGGTTAAAGAATAATGATAAAATAATTAATAAATTATATAAATATTTTCTAAATAGCGAAATGCAGGAGGAGATAATAAAGCCCACTATGATACCTTGGATGAAAGATCTAGGAGGGAATATCGATATAGAATGTTGGAATAAGATCTGGAGATTATTGAAATTCCTAACAACAGTTAATTATAAAGAAAACATCTATAAAATGTTTTATCGATGGCACTGGCCACCGGATAAGCTCCATAAATTTTATAAAGTGTCGAATAAATGTTGGGTGTGTGGTGATAGAGGAACATATTTTCATGTGTGGTGGACATGTGGGAAAGTTAGTAAATATTGGGAAATGGTTAGAAAGATGGCGATCGAGATTTTAGAGGTAGAGATACCTTTAGAGCCAGCTTTGTTTTTGTTAAATATGATGCCAGAAGGGATGGCGAAAAATAATCGATTATTGTCTTATTTGGTAACGGCAGCACGTATCCTAAGGGCTAAACTGTGGAAATCGGCAGAGATGCCACTACAAGAGGAACTAATTAGCTTAATCTTGAACTGGGCGGAAATGGATAGACTATGCTATCTTTTAAATCCATACGTAAAAAAAGATTCCACTGTGATCTGGTCCAAATTTTATGACTGGATGGACTAAAAAGACTAAAGGTACAATATTGTTGAACTAGAGAATTTGATGTTTAATGAAGAACCAATTGAATACAATATGGAGTAAGAATATGTAAATATGAGTGTATGTGTACGTATGTAAAATAAAAATTATTATTAAAAAAAAAAACATGCTGGAAAAGTGGGTAGATGTAAACAGGATGCAATTCAACAAGGATAATTACCGAGTTCTACATCTGGGTAACAAAAATAAGGAACATGCATACTGGATAGGCAATACACTTCAGGGGAGCAGTGTGTGTGAACATGGTCTTGGGGTATGGGTGGACCATAAGTTAAATATGAGCAGCTGGTGTGATGCAGCGACAAAAAAGGCTAATATGATCTTGGGATGTATCAACAGAGGCATTACATCCAAATCACAAGATGTCATAGTCCCACTGTACACTGACTTGGTCAGGCCGCACCTGGAGTATTGTGTGCAGTTCTGGAGGCCTCACTTCAAAAAAGATGTGGATAGAATGGAGCAGGTGCAGAGTAGAGCGATGAGGATGATCAGGGGCCTGGAGACCAAGCCCTATGAGGAAAGCTAAGGGACTTGGGAATGTTCAGTCTGGAGAAGAGGAGGTTAAGGGGGGGACACGATTGCTGTCTTGAAGTATTTGAAGGGCTGTCACTTAGAGGAGGGCAGGGAGCTGTTCCTGTTGGCAGCAGAGGAGAGCTTTTGCGAGGTCAAGCCCCCCCTATTCCAGCAAGACGGAAACATGGTAAGAGCTCCAAGAAACCGATGTGGATGAACCGAGGACTTCAGAATAAGCTAAGGGAGAAAAGGGAAATGGAGGGAAGGTCAGACCTCTAAAGAGGAGTATAAGAGAGTTACTAGGTACTGCAGATCAGCCATCAGAGAAACCAAAGCTTAGTATGAGTTGGGTCTGGCCAGGGGAGCTTGCTACAATAAGAAAAACATTTACAGATATTTGAGAAGCAAACGCAAGGTAAAAGAAGCAATCGTACTGCTTTTGGGAGTAGGAGACACTCTGGTGGAGGACAGAGAAAAAGCAGACAGGCATAATGATTTTTTTGCCTCTGTTTTCTCCCTGAAGAACTCGATCCCATCTAGAGATGGTAGAGGACATAACAGGACACCTGAGTGTCCAGGTGACATTGACGTTGTGGAGAGACACCTGGCTGCACTGGACGAATACAAATCCCCTGGGCCAGATGGTGTGCACCCAAGAGTGCTCAAAGAACTTTCTAATGAACTTGCCGAGCCTCTGTGCATCATCTTCAAGGCCTCCTGGAGGACTGGGGATGTGCCACAAGGTTGGAGAAGAGCAAATGTTATCCCAATCTTTAAGAAGGAAGAAGGATGACCGGGGAAACTACAGGCCGGTCAGTCTGACTTCTGTTGCTGGGACGATACTAGAACAGATTTTTCCAGCCTAAAGCATCTCTGACAAATATTCGTCCAGCCTCTTCTTGAAAGCTGCCGGTGAAGGGGAGCTCACCACCCCCCTAGGCAGCTGACTCCACCTCTGAACCACTCCGACCGTGAAGAAGTTTTTCCTAATATCCAGCAGATACCTTTCTGCATGTACTTTAAACTCGTTGCGTCGGGTCCTCTCCTCTGCTGCCAACTGGAACAGCTCCTTGCCCTCCTCCAAAGGACAGGCTTTCAAATATGGAACACCTGTCAGAGGGTGTCAGGTGGCTGCGTAAGAAGCCAAGGCAATGGCACTTGATTCAGGAGGGGATTCATTTGGCTCCCATCAGTGCATCAGTCGAGGCGTGGTTCTTCCCCCCCGAATAGCTAGGCTGTTACAAGAAGGGACTCTGCAAGGACTAGGAGTGGAAATCTCACCCACCCACTCAGGCTTGTCCCCATTTCTTCGCCTCTCTTGTTGCCTGCTCGTTTTTTTCTGTGCATGCTTCCTCCTGCCCTTGCTGACTTTTGCGCTGTTTCTTTTCCCACCTTGCTTCTCACTCTCTCCCCCGCTGCACTGTCTCCCCCCCCCCCTTTTTTCTCTTCATCTCCACCGTTTCCACTGCTGCCATATTTTTCTGGCTTGGCAAATCAGCACCTGGTGGTAGGGAATGCCTCATCCTGATTGGCTTCCGGGTAGGGCTGCCAAGTCAGCCTGGGGGGCAGGGGATCCCCCGCTATAGGGGTTCCCGATCCACCAGCCAGCATTTGGCCGGCGGGGAGAACCCCGCCCCAGAAGTCGTCCGGTGAGGACGACTTCCCCCGTGTAATGACGTCACCTCCGGGTGACGTCATCACGTCGCCGTGGCGCGTGCGCAAAGTGCACGCACCAGAAGAGCTCCCGGGGGGAGAACAACTCCCCCCCACTGGTAAGTCTCCAGTACTTGGCAGCCCTACTTCCGGGGCAAATTTTGGCTGTGAGGTAACTGTCCTGCGATTGGGAGTCTGTGCATGCACGGGCCTAGGCTGTCTGTGTAGTTTTGTTTTCTACCCCTTTAACCTTTTGCATTTTTCTGCAGATCTGATTGAGCCTGCAGAAGTAATCTGCCAATACCACGTATCCCCCCGGCAGACTTTTTTGATCTGCACAAGGGCCTTGCTTGTCTGTTTGATGCCATATATTTCTGCTGATTGTAGCTGTTACTATTCATATGTTATATTTATTTATTTATTTTAAAAGATTTTCTCTCACTTTTCTTCTGAAATGTACTTATTGCAGCTTACAAGAAGAATTAAAAACAAATCAGTTTTCAACATATATGAAATCTATAAAAATTCATAATAGCCAGATCAAGAATAAAGAGCCAGGCATAAAAACGGTCCAACACTTTATTTTTGGAAAAACAAAATATGGGACTATTTCATTTATAGTCTGATTATAACAAATTCAGTGTCACCGAATACAGGGAAAAGTCAAAAGTTGTTTAAGCATAACTTATTTGCATAAATAAGCATAACTTATTTGCATATGCCACACCCCCTGACGTCACCGGAAGTGTCATAAGGCCACACATCCCTGACGTCAGGTGTATCAGAAGGCAAGAGGGGAGGGAGGGGGAAGGAAGGAAAGGAACAGGAAGGAAAAGAAGGAAGGTAGGTAGGTGGGTGGGGAGAGAGAAGAAAGAAAAAGAAAGGAAGGAAGGAGGGAGGAAGAAAGAAGAGGGGAAGGAAGAAAGAAAGGAACAGTAAAGTAGGTAGGTAGGTGGGGGGGAGAAAGAGAAGGAAGGAAGGGGGGAGAGAGGGAGGAAGGAAGGAAAGGAGAGGGGAAGGACGGGGAAAGGAAGGAACAGGAAGGTAGGTAGGTAGGTGGGGGAGAGAGAAGAAAGGAAGGAAGGAAAGGAAGGAAGGTAGGTAGGTGGGGGGGAGAGAGGGAAGGAAGGAAGGGGGGAGAGGGAGGAAGGAAGGAAGGGAGAGGGGAAGGACGGGGAAAGGAAGGAACAGGAAGGTAGGTAGGTAGGTGGGGGAGAGAGAGAAGAAAGGAAGGAAGGGAGAGGGGAAGGAACAGGAAGGTAGGTAGGTAGGTGGGGAGAGAGAGAAAAGGAAGGAAGGGAGGGAGGGAGAGACGCTTCTCACCCCAATGGGGGCTGGCGTTTCCTTCTCCCCCCTTGCTTGGGCCCCAGTGGCTTCATGCCACTGGGGCCCGGCTTCTTCACAGGGGGAGGGAGGGGGCTTCTTCTTCCCGGGTCGGCGGCGCTCTGCCTCATCATCCATGCATACACCCCTCCTTCCTCACTCTTCCTGCCTGGCTCCTTGTTGAAGAGAGGGGCTCAAGGAAGCAATGAGGTGGCATTCCTCCACATGGGGAGGGGGGTGGTCTCCTGGGTGCAGGCATCAGCCCCCAAGTGCAGGGTCAGGTGAGCTGCAAGGGCAGGGGGGAAGGGGGTCCCTAGGGTGGTGGGGGGAGGGGTGACATGATCAAGGTTTACAAGATTATGCATGGGATAGAGCAGGTAGAGAAAGAGGTACTTTTCTCCAAATACAAGAGCTCATGGGCACTCCATGAAATCGCTGAACAGTCAGGTGAGAATGGATAAAAGGAAGTCCTTCTTCACCCAAAGAGTGGTTAACACATGGAATTCACTGCCACAGGAGGTGGCGGCGGCTACAAGCATGGACGGCTTCAAGAGGGAATTGGATAAACATCTGGAGCTCAGGTCCATCAGTGGCTATTAGCCACAAGGTATAGATAGGAACTCTCGGTCTGGGGCAAGTGATGCTCTGTATTCTCGGTGCTTGGGGTAGGGGGCAACAGTGGGAGGACTTCTAGTGTCCTGGTCCCACTGGTGGACCTCCTGATGGCACCTGGTATTTTTGGCCACTGTGTGACAGAGTGTTGGGCTGGATGAGCCATTGATCTGATCCAACACTGGCTTCTCTTATGTTCTTATGCCCTTCTTCTTTTGGGGGGGGGGGGTCACTTTTCCCTTTGCAGGTGCGAGGGGGTGGGTGCTCCGTGTGTGTGGGGATTGTGTGACAGCCATGGTGACAAGGCAAGAGATGTTTAGAGGTGGTTTGCCAGTGCCTGACTTTGCATAGCAACCCTAGACTTCCTCGGTGATCTCTCATCCAAGGACTAACCGGGGTCAACCCTGCTTGGCTTCCAAGATCTGAAGAAAGAGGGCTAGCTGGGGCTGCCCAGGTCAGGACATTTTTGTTGTTCCTTTTCCCTAAAGCACCTGGCCAAAGGCAAAAGATGGCCCAGGACCTTCTTGACCTAACACCGAATGTGCTTTTTTCCCTTTTCTCCCTCTGTGATAATAATGTACAGTTCACTTGGGCTGAAGTGGACATTGAATTTTTTTTTTAAAAACCTGCCTTCAGGCTTCTGTCTAGGATTAACCATGGCCACACATGCACATAAATAGGGCAACTGAAGTTCTGAGCATTGTGTAAAATGTTCATACTTTTTAGACATTGGGAGTCTGAAAAGTAGGTATTTAGGGTTGCATTTCTTTGAGAATCAGCCCCATCAAACTCACAGTTCCAAGTCAACACGTGCACAGTGGTATTAAACATATCTTGCCTCTCATCCCTAAATACTCTTAACTCTCCTGGCTTATATACATCTCTTATTATCTTTCACATACACCCTCTGGGCTCCTGTTCATTGAAAAATTTAGACTGTAAACTTCTTAAAGCAGGAACCTGCATGCATTCGCCCCCGGGAGCACTTACGGGGGGGGGGGGCAAAGGAGCTTCCCGGGGACGGCGGCGCTCTGCCGCGGCCCCGGGAGCAGGCGGAGGAAAGGGGCCTGTCTTCCCCGGGGACGGCGGAGCGCCGCTGGCCCCGGGAGCAGTTAAGGGGGGGGGGTGAAGGAAGGGGCTTCCCGGCCTGCCGCCACCTGGGAAGAGCGAGCGGGGGCGGGGCTTTAAGTGCCCGCCCCCCGCCTCCTCTCTCCCGGAGCGGTGCTCCGGCGCGCCCCGGCCCCAACGGAGCCCTGGGAATAATACCAAATAATCGAAATTATAAAAATCTGTTATACTTCTGAGATTATGTGAAAGCCGTTTATGTAATGTCATGCTGACAAATCATTACAAAGTCGATATAGTTATTCACTATCTTAGCATGTGTGTTGCCTCAAATTGTGTTGTAGAATGTTGTACTCTTTGTTTTTGTAAACTTAATAATTTAAATGAAAAAGAATAAAGGGCCAGTCTTCTTACTAATTGCCCTCAATTTGCTCTCCTAAAAGGTGCTGTCTTACGCCTTCATAAAAAACTAAGATGGAAGATGCCTTCTGAACAGACTGTTCAGTGAGGCTGTTCCATAGGAAAAAGCCCAAGATGAGGCTCTGGCAGCTTTGACACACCTGCAGATGGGCACAAGTAAAAGACTCTGCCGAGAAGAGCAGAGCTGCCCCAAGGGCTCATGACGTGGAAGGCAGGATGGAAATACTTCTAGACATATTTATCTGGTTCACGCTGTCCTTTGCACGTTGCCATCATCAGTTCTTCAATAAACTTTGCAGTGGGGTGTGTTTGTTTCTAGGCATACACTCTGTACTTGTTGCATTGATGGCTGGCAAAGCAGAAGTGAGGTATGATCCTTCCATCATCCAGCCATCATCTGTAGCAGAGTTGATTCGAGAGCTGGGATTTGGAGCTACAGTTTTGGAGAACTATGATGAAGGAGATGGCATCCTGGAACTTGTAGTAAGCGGATTATTTTAACAAAAACAAATCTGTCACCAGTTGCATTTAGTGTTTTGTAATTCAAGTTTCTAGCAAGCTTTTTTGTGCACACACAGGTATTAAAGACAGGTAGCTTTGGGCAAATAAGTTTTTTGTCTAGATCCCTTTTTTGTTAGATTGGAAGCCTGTAGGGGATGGATGCATAGTCCACTCTTGTGCATGTTTATTCTGAAGCAGGTCCCATTGGCTTCCGTGGAGGTGACTCAAGTGCGGCCACAGTCCATTTCACTTTGTTTTTATTTCATTTCTTTTATTTCTTATAGTATAACCCGCCCTCCCTGCGAATGGTTTTCCATTCAGCATTGTTTTAAGAACACTTCTGAATTACAAAGAAGGCCAGATTATCTCTTTTGGGGCTTTTGCTTCCAAGACCATTAGAATCTTTTATGCAGGAACGTACTTGGAGCCCTTTTGCCTGTTATTAAGACAAGAGCTCCCTTTACTCACACATCAGCTTTTTTTTTTCAGTTCCTCCTTTTCTTGCTAGAGAGTTTTATCTGTAGCTTCCAGAGCAAATAACCCCTTTGCTACAGTGTGGGATTGGAAGTTCAATTGATAGGGCATAATTTCTGGTACCCTGCAGCTGTCTTGGCACTTGAAAAGGTGGTGGGGTGGGGAGCTGCAGATCAGGCCTTTGCAGAATTCTTAAAGTATCTATTTTAGGCTTTAAAATGGTGGCCGTATCCCTGTGTCAGACACAAGGAAAGTATCACATGTAGTTTGACCCACAGTAGTTGAGCCTTGTTTTCTCACTTCAGAGACCATGGGAATTACTGGCATCAGTGATACTGGGCAGTAACATAGGCAGAAATGTTGTCCCTAAACTCCAACTTGTCCATAGGAAATGTATACATGATGGATATGCCAGCTAGTCTAGCTGGGTAGACTGGGCAAGCATACCTTTCCCTGTTCTGATAATGCACTTTATACTGAGTAGCCAGATCTGTTGGCCAGCTGGGTATAAATTCCTAAAGCATGTATCTGTTTATATTCCTGTATTCCTTCTATATATGCTACTCTTCTTCCACAGTGCATGAGGCAGTATAGAAACTGAAACAGTACAATAAAACAGTTGTATGGTCAAAACTGTGAAATCAGCACAAACTGTATTTAGGAAAATATCAATCTGTTTTCTCAGCTTCATGATTAATGCTTGTAAAATTATTCATCAAGGAGCTCTGTTCAGCAAACAATAAAAATGTGTGTTGTTCACAGGTGAGAGGAATGACATGTGCCTCGTGTGTTCATAAAATAGAGTCCACGCTTATGAAAAAGAAAGGAGTTTTGTATGTCTCAGTGGCTCTTGCAACCAACAAAGCCCATATTAAGTATGATCCTGAGATTGTCGGCCCTCGGGATATTTTACAGATCATAGAGGTAAGTTGTCTTGTGAGTGGATTTAAAGAGCACATAGAAAACAAAATTCACTGGGAGGGGTGGACTCCTCAGGAAGAAATGCAGCTTTGGGCAGTGCCTTGAGCAAGAGGTGCAGAGCTGGTTGGGCCTCATGTGGGATGGGAAGGTGCGTCATGAAGGTAAACGGGACCCCATGAGCACATCATCCTCAGATGCTCCAGCAAAAGGGAAAGGCGAAGTGTCTTTAATGCTCTAACTTGGACATTTGCAGCTTTTTTACCAAATACCTAAAGATTTGAATTTCTTTCCTGACGGAATATTTCTGTTCCCCTAAGCGCAGCCATCTACCACCTCCATTTTCAAGGTGAGGTGTTTTGAGTATCTCTGGTGTACTAAAATACTTCATTGATCTTTTTCTTTTAGAGTTTAGGGTTTAATGCTTCCCTAGTAAAGAAGGATAGATCTGCCAGCCACTTAGATCACAAACAAGAAATAAGACAGTAAGTATTTTTAATCCTTGTTTTGATCCCATAAGAATGAAACATGAAATTCATTTTAAAATGTTGCTAGTAAATATCCAAGACCTGAGGTCCATTTTGTTTGCTCTTCTCCGGCAGTGGGTTTGTATGTGGGCTTCGGCCCAGTCTGGTTTGTGCCACGCGGCATCCGAAGTGACTCCTGGGCACTAGAACAATGGCCGATGGCCCTGATCTTCACCAGAAGCCACAGTCTTGTTTTTCAAGCTTTGCATAATGTCTCACAGTGTGATGACTTTTGCACACATCTTCTTTTGTGTCTTAAGATGGAAGCGGTCTTTTGTCATCAGCCTGATTTTCTGCATCCCTGTAATGGGGCTCATGATTTACATGATGGCGATGGACAGTCACTTGTCAGCTCTGCACAAGCAAACAAACATGAGCCACGAGGAAATAGAAGCATATCACTCATCTATGTTCCTGGAGCGCCAACTCTGTCCTGGATTGTCAGTGATGAACTTGCTTTCCTTTTTACTGTGTGTCCCTGTGCAGGCAAGTACAGTGTCCTAAACGGTTGTACTTAAATACCTTGTCTGCAGATTGTGCTCTGTTTAAGAAATCAGAATCCCTTTTGAATGACATTACTATAAGGTTGTTTGCCAAACCTTGCTCCATCTATAAATCCCTTTCGAAACAATCAACATTGCCTGTGCATGCCAGCAGTAGGGTTTGAAACAAAACACTGAATTATACACCTGCCTTCATTATATCATTCCCCTTCCTAGAATATGGCAATGAGTACTAATCCCATATTATCCCCACCCCATAGAAAACTGAAAACAGCAGTGCATGTTTGCTTCCAGTACTGGATTTGTTCCTTTATAAAATGTATATGTCCTGCACTTCTGCCATTTTAAAAAATTCCCAGAAGTTCACAGCAGTAAGAATAAGCCCCTGTTCTGTCATAGAAGAAGTTAGCAGCGGCAGCTGTCTGTCCTTGTGGCAGCTTCTGAATGAAAAGGGGACTCTTTCTCCTTCCCGCTTTCTCAGCAGGAGGACTGGCCCAGAGGTAGCTTGAGAGGGAGGGGCCAGTCCTCCTGCTGAAGGGGGGGAAGGGAGCTCGCTTTCCCTCATTACAGTGAAAGAAGTGGCGGGAATGGGGTCTGTGCTGTCAGTACCATCCTCTGTAGAGATACTGCACTCTGTCTTAAGCCCATTGGTCTCAGTGGGTTTAGGCTCCAGTAACTGCATACAGTTGGACAATTAATCTTTGGTTGGATTGTCTCTCCTTTGAAAACTTTTGTTGTTGTTGCTCTTTGTCTGTTTTTGCTTTCTTGAGGCTGGGCTGCAGTGGGATTGAGTAAGAAGCGAGCCCCATCCCCCAGTGTCCTCTCGTGGCCGAACCCAATAGGCTGTTCACCAGTCAAATTCACAGTGATTGGCATGGGAGTTCTGGCTGGGGCGTGTCCCTGACGCCCTGTATTCAGCAGTGGGAATGTGATTGTTGCTGTGGGTTCTCCTTACAGTTGTTTGGAGGCTGGCATTTCTACATCCAAGCATACAGAGCCCTGAAGCACCGGGCTGCCAATATGGACGTCCTGATCGTTTCGGCAACCACCGTTGCCTTTGTGTACTCCTTGGTGGTCCTTCTGGTTGCCGTGGCTGAGAAGGCGAAGGTCAATCCGGTCACTTTCTTTGACACACCACCAATGCTCTTCGTGTTCATTGCACTGGGGCGGTGGCTGGAGCATGTGGCGAAGGTAAGCAGGAAAGGCGGCTGCTCAGGGATCTGACGCAGACCTCTCAAAGCTTTCTGGACTCCTTGCACCGGTGCTTCCTCCTAGCAGTTCAGCCCGTCACGTGTTGCTTGTAGCCGACAGCATGTGTGAGTTAAGGTTCAGACTTCCAAATGAACTTTCATTAATGATAGGGCAATTGTGGGGGTGGGGGGGAATCAGCCCACCACACTCGGATATCCTTCATCCCCTGACTCAACTTCAGGGCATGATTGAATCATCTTTGTCAGGTCGTTTCCTGACTGGTCTACATTCTGAGTCCCACCAAAAATTGAGATTTAGACTGGCAGGCATTGAGGTGTCTGGATCCTATTAACCTTGACCAGGGATGTGTGGAGCCTCAGAATAGCCTGCTGCAGCAGCTTCTCCTGCCTTATGCCAAGTATTCAGGTGTTTGTGTCCAAGAAGCCAAGGTTAATGGAACTGACATTTAAGAAGGGGAGGGGCCGTGGTTCAGTGGTGGAGCATCTCCTTGGCATGCAGAAGGTCCCTGGTTCAATCCCTGGCATCTCCAGGTAAAAGAAGAAGAAGAGAAGAGATTGAATTTTTACCCTGCCCTTCACTACCCAAGGGAGTCTCAGAGCGGCTTACAAACTCCTTTCCCTTCCCCTCCCCACAACAGGCACCCTGTGAGGCAGGTGGGGCTGAGAGAGCTCTGACAGAAACTGCTCTTTTTCAAGAACAGCTGTGCCAGAGCTATGGCTTGCCCAAGGTCATCCAGCAGGTGCAAGTGGAGGAGTGGGGAATCAAACCCGGTTCTCCCAGATTAGAGTCCGCGCACTTAACCACTACACCAAACTGGCTCGGGATCAGGTAGTAGGTGGTGTGAAAGAGCTCTCTGCCAGAGTCCCTGGAGAGCCACTGCCAGTCTCAGAAGACAGTACTGACTTTGATGTACTGAAGGCCTAATTCAATGTAAGGCAAGCTTCATATCTTCAAGGAGCTCTGGGAAAACTATTAAAACCATGTTTTTGGAGATTACAGGATGGGTGGGGGAAGGGAGGAACTCCTCAATCTAGAACTTCTTCAGCAATTAAAATCTTTCAGGAGATCTGGCTATGCCAAATTTGTTTATTTCCCTGATTGTATTTCATTTTCCATCCCAGCTCTAGAACAAAAGAAGAAGTCCTAGAGGAGGGCGGGCATGCCTTATTTCATGTCCTTTGGATCTAGAATGCACTCAGCTCCTATCACTTTCATCAAGGACTCTTTCCATTATAATTCAATCCATCCTTGCTGAAGTTACCATGATTAATTTTTATATACATCCCCAATTTTGTAATAAGGAAACCACCTTCTAGATACGCTTAGAGTGTTTTTATTCACAGGTTTTTGTAGCCACTGACTTAAATGCTCACTTTGGTACTTTGTGCGAGCTTCTGGCCAACTCTTAAGTAGTAACAACTGGATTTTCATTACCCATCTTTCCTCCTTGGAAACAGATTTTCAAGGGACCAGATAATAAATTCTGCAGGTTCCTGGTTAATCCAATTTGCTGCCAGATTTGGGTTAACTGTAATCAATGGGAGCAGTAGTTTTGACCCTAGGGAAGATTTTGTTTATCCGCTCCCAAATTCAAGTCAAACAGCTTTGAAAGATGAGAGTTCTCGAAAGAGTTCTCTCAGCCCCACCCACCTCACAGGGTGTCTGTTGTGGGGAGGGGAAGGGAAAGGAGATTGTAAAACGCTCTGAGACTCCCTTGGGGAGTGGAGGGTGGGGCTTAAACCCAATCTCTTCTTCTGCTCCTCCTCCTCCTCCAGGAGCTGCTGGTAGGAATCCAAGGGCATAGAGTCGTGCCATTCTAAATGAAATAGAAGTCACTTAGGACCAATGCTCCCTCTAAGCTGTGGAGTCCTGTGAGCAAAAATTCTACTTTGTGAGCTGCTGGCATTAAAGTTGTGAGGAAACAGCTTGGCTACCACCTAAATTAGTTTGCTCTGGAGCCATCCTTCCTAAGCCAAGACAAAAATCTGTGAGCTGGAGGCTAAAAAACTGTGAGCTTGCTCACACTAACTCAGCTTAGAGGTAACACTGCTTAGGACATGTATTCACTGCCCTGGAAATAAATGCCTTGGAATGCATGCTGCCACCAATCCTGAGAGCATGTGTCTGTCTTTACCCCCAAATCAAGGACAGAAACAGGACTGTGTTTGCTTATATCTTAATTAAAATCTGTGAGATCTCTTTCCTGGCTAGGCTGCAGTTAATATGTAGTGACAAGTAAATACTGCTTGAATATAAAGTACACCTCTCTTTTGTGTGTATGTGCATGTTGTTGTTGTTTTTTAGGGTAAAACATCAGAAGCCCTTGCAAAATTAATTTCACTACAAGCAACAGAAGCAACTATTGTTACCTTAGGCCCAGACAACAGCCTTGTGAGGTATTATGCTTTGACCTTTTACATTTTAAATTAAGGAAGATTAATGCAGCGTGTTATGTGCTTATTTACTTTTGCATGTACCATGCAGTCCTGTGAGATAACATTGAAGACAGGTCCCTGCCCTGGTCAGCTTGCAGTCTGAACTATGGGGGGAGAAAACAAAGAGAGGGGAGGCACAGATAGCAATTATATAAACATGGGCTTCTTTTCAGCTGGATGAACAGAACTAATGAATCAGGCCAAAGGTTTCATGGCAGAGGTGGGTATCAAAGAGAGATAGAGTAACACCATGTGCAAAAATGAGCAATATTGAAATGCCTTGCTGACATCATTAGCTAAATTCTATTTTTACATTCTTTTCTCAGTGAAGAGCAAGTTGACGTAGAACTGGTTCAGCGTGGTGACATTGTCAAAGTGGTCCCAGGAGGCAAATTTCCAGTAGATGGCCGGGTTATTGAAGGGCATTCTATGGTGGATGAATCACTCATCACAGGCAAGCGGACTTGCTTTATATTTGTTTTCAGGAGCATCGGGAAGATGGCTGGCTTTTTTTGTAGTGTGAATGTTTGTGTGTTAATTGACAGCTAAAGCTTAGGATCCGGGAGAGACAGGAAAACACACACATGTAGACATGATAGTAGTTTATTAAATTATTCACAGGGTAGAGTGGACAGAAATATCTTCTCTCTCTCTCCCAGAATACTAGAACTCGAGGCCATCTAATGAAGATGATGGGCAGTGGATTCAAGACAGACAAAAGAAAATACTTCTTTACACATAGAGTGATTAAAATCTGGAATTCACTGCCAGGGGATGTAGTGATGGCCACAGCCATAGACAACTTTAAAAGAGGATGAGACAGATTAATAGAGGATAAGTTTATCAGTGGCAGTTGAGCCATGGTGTCTAAAGGGAACCTCCATGTTCAGAGGCAGTCAGTCTCTGGATCCCAGTGCCAGGAAGCAACCTCAGGGGAAGGCCTCGACCTCTGTGCCCGGTTGTTGGCCCTCCAGAGGAACGGGCTGGCCACTGTGTGAGGCAGGATGCTGGACTAGGTAGACCCTCACTGGTTGGATTCAGTGGATCATGTTGTTTGTTCACATTTTGCTGGCCTTCTGTTTTATCCAGGCGAAGCAATGCCTGTGACTAAAAAACCTGGCAGCACAGTCATTGCAGGTTCTATCAATCAGAATGGATCCCTGCTGATTTCTGCAACTCACGTTGGAGCTGATACGACTCTTTCCCAGATCGTCAAACTTGTGGAAGAAGCACAGACCTCAAAGGTACTTTCAATAAATGACAGTAACGAATGAGGAAATAAAGTTTCCATCTCATTTTTTGTCATGATCAGTGCAGCAAATATGTGGCTTAAATTTTAACTGTGTGTTTAAGTCCCACTGGCATCAGTGGACATTTAATTACTATACCAAATTGTCCTTTAGGGTGGGAGGCTTGTTCCCAGATCCTGCTGCTTGGTATGCCGGCAGCAGATCAATTCAGACTAGGTGCATCGAGTCCTGTTACAGCAGAACTTACATAAAATGTAAATAAAAATCACTCCTCTGCAGAAAGAGACTCCCAGAACTCCTCACACCACAAAGAGAACTTACAGGAATGGATCACATCTTCTTTCTCTCTTCTCTTTAGGCCCCAATTCAGCAGTTTGCAGACAAACTTAGTGGCTACTTTGTTCCTTTTATTGTTGGTGTTTCCGTGGTTACGCTTTTTGCCTGGATAGTGATTGGTTTTGTCGATTTTGAAATTGTGGAAACCTATTTTCCAGTAAGTGACTATTAGTTATTATTCTGAAATGTGTGTGGGGACGGTGAGTTTTTTGTGGTAGAGAGCTGTTTAATTGCAGGTTGCTTTGCTTGAATATTTTTGGTATCTATTGTACAGTTCCTCTGCGCCTTCAGTACTCTTCTGTATTATGGTAATAGCAAATATCATAGAACATGTGAGATAACATTTAGACGTAGGAAGCAGAATTGCCCTTCCATCCGTGTGCTTTTAAGAAAGAGTCTTCTCTGCGCTACCAGCCAGTGATCTAGTTTTCTTGAAAGATAATACTGCAAAGCTTTCTTATCCAGCATTTCAATATCCAGAATGCTCAGTTAACTGGCATCCCCCAAAGGGCAAGCTCCCCACCCCCGGCCACTTCAGGTGTGCACGCACCTCCCTTTCCAGCCAGATGGTGGGCAGGGATGCATCCAGCCATTTTTGGGGTTCTGACAGCCTTCGCTGCCTTCTTCTCTTCAGCCTCCCTCAAGCGGTTGGGAGCCAGCTCTGCCAGGGGGCTCCTCCTGAGCAGCTGTGGCCCACATCTCTGCCTAGGCCCTGCCAGGGATGAGAGCTGCCACCAAGGTGTTCTCAATAGGGCGGAGCTCAGGTTTTCTTCCAGGTAGAGGGCAGGGCAGTACAATAAGCTTGCTTGTATAAGCCCTGAGCTAGCCTCACCGCCCTGAGCCAGCCTCATTCAGGAGGACAGGGTAAAAATCTAATAAATCAAATCAAAATACAAAGAAGGCGAGACTTCCGGTTTTGGCGCCACGGCAGCAGGCCAGCTCTGGGGGGTGGGGGGGTTTAAACTGGCTTTCGAGCCCCCTAGGACTTTCCCATAGAGAAGTTCTTGCAAGGGGCTTCATTCCGGACTCTCCATGAGCCGTGGCAAGTGGATTGAGTTCGGATCGCCCTGAAGCCCAAGCCTGAGCAAGAGCAACTGTGGCTCCTTCCTCAGCTGCGGAGCCGTGAACACCAGACAAGGTGAAAACAGCAATCCTCTAAAACCTGAAGATCCAACGATAAACTTCACCATTGTGAGTACTTTATAAATCATGGTTATCTGAAAAGAGTTGGGAGCCCTTTTAAAGGGACGTAAAATAAAGGATCAGAAGGGAGGAAAGGGATCCCCCCCCCTTTCTCAAGTGACGTGGAAAAGAAGTACTGAGCTTGGTTTTTCAATTGTCTTTAAAGGGCTGGAAAGTATCTCTGGGAGTAACAATCTATAAATACAATATTTTTAATTGCTACTGACCCTGTGGATTACAATATAAAATATAAAATTGATGGATTAATTTTGGCTTTATTAAGTTTGGCTCCATCAAAGTTACAATTTTGGAACTACATTTTGGAACTCTATACAATTGTGGAACTATATACTTAAGACACTTCTTTCATTATTACTATCTGACTAATTTAGTGGATTACAGTATTAAAATCCAGAGATGCTCTGATCTAAATATTCTTTGGGATTATAAATTGGATTATTGTGAAGAAATACAATTGGATTACAGTTTTATTTTCCTCTATTTTGGAGTTTTGAAGAAATTTTGAACCATTTTTGGGATTATATTTTGCATTCTTGGGAAGATATATAGTTGGGTTATAACTTCACCCTTCATTTGGAATATATTTGGAATATAAGTAAGTAAAGATAAAGAGACTGTACTGTTTCTCAAAAAAAGAAGGCAGAAGAGGAAATGATAGTTGACTTAGCTGGAATGCATTTTCACTTTCTGAATGTCACTTTCATGTAAGAAAGATTTTAATTCTGGGATTGTTATGACTTTGAAACTTATTTGCTGTTGTTATAGTTTGGTGTAGTGTAAATTGCTGATAATTGCTTCTTGTGACTATTCTGATGGGAGGAGAGTGTAAAAGCAGAGTAACCATTTTATAGGAGAGCTACCTGTTTATTTAAAGCCATCATGGCAGGCAAAAAATTGAAACCCCCCCCACACACACTATATCTCCTGGGCAAAGTAGATCTGTGTCTATTACAGTGGTGGCCAAACTGCAGCTTGGGAGTTACATGCGGCTCTTTCACACATATTGTATGGCTCCTAGCAGGGTGGCTGGGGAAGTGAACGGGAGGCATGCTTTTTCTCCCTCCCTCCCTCCCATCTATTTGCTTTCTTTGTTTCACTCTCTCTCTTCCTCTTTTTCTTTCCACCTATTTCATTGTTTCTACCTCTCTCTGTCTTTGACAAATAAATATCATTAGCCAAAAAAAAATCATTATTGATATCTGTTTTTACTCTTTTTGTTTTTATTTTTGGCAGTCTCATTTAATGTTAATAAAAAGTGAATTTGCATATTTTAAAATAAAAACTAATATTTGTTCATGTGTTGTGGCTCTCAAACATCTGACGTTTATTGTACATGGCTCTTACATTGAGCAAGTTTGGCCACCCCTGGTCTACTAGTTTGGCATAGATCTCAGCAAAAGAACTGCAAACCCTGATACATAATGCTGTAACTGCAGCTGTTAATTCTATGCAAGTTAAATAGGACTCCCTGTCACAACAGATAACACAACAGATGACAGAAGTTCAAAAGCAACTTACGGAAAATAGACTAGATGTCTACTCGGACTAAAGTGATAAATCAGATTTAAGATAAATCTGAAAAGATGCATTTCAAAGTGGAGAAGGTAGAAGCTAAACAAAACTATATGGAGGAGGCCCTTACTAAGTTAGAACTTGATAAAGCAGCATATATTTTAAGATTTCAGAATGTATCAGAAAAAAAGATGAAGATCTGAAAATGAAAATGGCACATGCAGGGAATCCAGATGAAATATATAATGAAATTGATGTGGCCTATAGAATGAATTCTGCTTATGCAAGAAGACATGAGTTACCAAGGGAAATACATGTGAGATTCAATAAAAGAACAACAAGAGACGCCATTCTCAATGCAACAAGAGAAACACTCTTTTCAAATAGAGAAGACAGAAGTAAAAATTTTAAGAGATCCCATGAAGAGAGAGAGAGAAGAGGAGAGACTATGCAGAACTTACAAACATCCTTAGAGAAAATGGAATTTCATATGGATGGCTATTCCCAGAAGGCCTACATTTTACTTACACAGGGGAAAGATACAGAATCAACTCTACATTCAAAGTGGAAGACTTCATTAAAACACATGGTGAGGATTTGAAGATAGAGGAGGACCAAACAGATGAAGCTCAGCAAGAAGCCCAAGGAGTGTCTGGAACAACTACATGAACTAGAACAACTAAGATGACTATGTTATCCCCAAGGATTACAAGATTTAAACTGAAGAATATAAATGACAATAGAACCCAAACTAATGATGGATAGAGGGAAAATAAAGCTAATTTCAATAAACGTCAGTGGACTAAATGCACCACAAAAAAGAAGACAATTTTTTCATCTACTGAAGAAGATGCAATTGGATATCATATGTCTACAAGGAACACATATAAAACATGCAGATCAAAAATACTTGGAGGTTAAAAAACTTGGGAAAAACTTCATCTTCTCAGACAAAGAAAGAAAAAAGAGGTGTACCTATGTATGTTAAAGAACTCCTGCATCCAGAATTGATATACAGCTCTGAAGATAGTAGAATTCTGATGGTTCAAGTACTAAGACAAGGTAAAATAACCTTACTTATAAATATATATGCACCTGATCAACAGCAACAATTTTTTAAAAACTACTTCAGGAACTCATTCTTCAGCAAGATTATGATGAGATTTGTATGACTGGAGATTATAATGCTGTTTTTTTTAAATAGACTTTCAGACAGAAAGACTACTGGAAAGCAGAAACAAGGCAATGAACTTCCCAGTATATTTTTGCAGCTTGCAGAAGAACTTAATTTGATTGACACTTGGAAAACCAGAAATCCGAAAAAGAAGGAATATACATTTTACTCAGCAAGACATAAATCATAGTCTAGGATAGACATGTGCTGGATCTTTTCAACAATTATAAATGATTTGGTGGAAGTGGAAATTTTACCAGCAACATTTGCAGATCATAACCCCCTCATGCTTACATTACAAGATGTTCCAAAGAAAATTAGATAGACTATTAATATATTTTTATTGAAAAATGCAAAATTTGTAATGGAGACAAAAAAAAATCCAAATCTTTTTTCAGCAGAATATACAACCAGATATTTTCATCAGAACAGTATGGGATGCATTTAAGGCGTATGCCAGAGGCTGAATAATTAGAGAAGCAGCACATATGAAAAAACAAAAAATTAAAAATGTTTCACAAATTGAACAGATTAAGAAGCAGGAAGATAAACTAAAACAAGATACTTCAGCTGAACACCTAAGAGTGAAATTAAAACTACTTCAACACCAAATGAATTGCTTGAGAGCCAGTTTGGTGTAGTGGTTAAGTGCGCGGACTCTAATCTGAGAGAACCGGGTTTGATTCCCCACTCCTCCACTTGCACCTGGCTGGATGACCTTGGGCAAGCCATAGCTCTGTACCAGCTGTTCCCTCAAGGACAGCTTGGGAAAGAGCTCTCTCAGCCCCACCTACCTCACAGGGTGCCTGTTGTGGGGAGAGGAAGGGAAAGGACAGAGAGCGGTGCTGGGGGAGCAGATGTCCCAAAGGCACCCACTGGTATGTGGTGTGCCCCAAGGGGCGATGCTATCCCTGATGCTGTTCAACATCTATATGCACCCTGTTGCCCAGATTGCCCGGAGGCACAGACTGGGTTGTCACCAGTATGCGGATGACACCCAGCTGTATCTGCTGTTCAGCGGCCAGTCTGGAGCCACCCCAGATGACCTGGAGCAGGCGCTTCAGGACGTGGCGGGCTGGCTTGGGCTGAATCTATTGAAATTGAATCCAACGAAGACGGAGGTCCTGTGCCTGAGTCGGAGCGGGTCAGGGGTAGGAACCCCATTGCCAGCCTTCGGGGGGGTGCCATTGGTGCCAGCGCCGAGGGTTTGGAGTTTGGGAGTGCTCTTGGATGCCTCCTTAATCATGGAGGCCCAGGTAGCAGCCACTGCCAAGGCAGCCTTTTATCATCTGAGGCTGATTAGGCAGCTGGTTTCCTTCCTTGAATGCAATGATCTGGCAACAGTGATCCATGCAATGGTCACCTCGAGACTTGACTACTGTAACACTCTCTACATGGGGCTGCCCTTGTCCCAGTTCCGGCGGCTGCAGCTAGTGCAGAATGCCGCAGCCAGGCTGTCAGTGGGCCTCTCTGTGAGGGACCATTTCCAGCCTCTGCTGAGGGCACTGCACTGGCTGCCTATAGCGTACCGGATCCAGTTCAAGGTGCTGGTTTTAACCTTTAAAGCCCTAGATGGTCAGGGGCCTGCCTACCTAAGGGACCGCCTTTCCCCATATATACCCCAGAGAGCGCTGCGGTCAGGCACACAACATCGCCTGGCCCTTCCCGGCCCAAGAGAAGCCAGGTTGGTGACCACCAGGAACAGAGCCTTCTCAGTAGTGGCCCCCTACTGGTGAAACGAGCTCCTGGAAGACATCAGGGCCCTGTGGGACCTTTTGCAGTTCCGCAGGGCCTGCAAGACAGAGCTCTTCCGCCAGGATTTTGGGGCCACCACTGGGGGAAATGGCATGAGTAACTGGACAGTGAAGCACTGGTATATCTGCTGGTGGTAGCCTCCTGGCTGTGGGGGATGTAGTCGCTGTCCTGGTGTTGGATTTGTAATTTGCCACCATTTTTTTTAGTGGCTCTGTGGTTTTACTGTAATTTATTATATTTTGTATGTATTGATTTTAATTGTTGTGAGCCGCCTAGAGCCACCTGTGCTGGCTAGGCGGGATATAAATCCAAATAAATAAATAAATAAATAAAATCTAATAGATACCTGATTTTTACTTTATTGTTTATAGTATAGCCTTTAGTGAGGGAAGAGATAAAAATAATTAAACAGTATATAACAGCATAGAGGATTTATAGATCATGGGGTCAAAAGAGATGTAATTTACATATTATTCTTTGACTTACATGGAATTAGACACATGATTTTGTTTTTGTTTTTTTGCAATATGACAATATGTACTGACATTAGATAAACTAACCATACTAGAGAGTATTAGAAGTAACAAACAGATATTGTGATAATGTCAACGTTCCCCAGTTTTGTTGTTGTCTGTGTGTTTGTGTGTTTTTTTAATGTCTGAAACCTAATAAAACTTACCTTAAAAAAAGAAAAAGAAAGATAACTACATGGAATTTATGATAGAAATTAAAAAAGACTTGGAAAATGGGAAAATCTACAATTGTCCTTGATGGGTAAAATAGCTACAGTAAAGATGAACATTCTTCCAAGACTGATCTTTTTATTCCAAACAATACCAGTTCTTCAAAACCAACAGTACTTTAAAGAACTTGATAAAGTAATGTCACCATTTATACGGCAAAGCAAAAAACCAAGAATAAAAATGAAGGCCTTACAAGATGCTAAAGAAAGAGCTGGATTTGCATTATCAGATTGGCTTCTATATCACAGAGCAGCAGCATTGGCCTGGTTAAAAGAATGGATTACATTAGAAAACACTAGAATATTAACCGTAGAGGGGCATGATCTGTTATTGGGTTGGCACTCATTTATGTGGTATGGGAAGTCAGACACACAGCTACTTTAAACAACATTTGATTAGGAAATACTTACTGATGATATGGGAAATTATTAAAAGATCATTCTATACTAAGATACCGAAATGGTTTTCACCACTGGAAGCTTTTACAAACCCTAATCTACTGCAACAGGTCTACCTAGCCCTTTCCACTCTATTGGTAGACCTGGCCTCCAGGGGCAGGTAGACCTGTCCTTTGGAGGCCAGGTCTACTAATAGGGTAGCAAGGGCTGGGTAGACCTGTTCTCCGGAGGCCAGCCCTTGCCACTATATTGGTAGACCTGGCCGGGACCCATGGGGGGGGGGGGGGGAGAAGGGACCCTCTGACTCCCCCCCCCCCCCGCTCCTGGTTGCCCTGATGAGCTCTTCCCGCCAGCTCTCCCCTGCCCCCCCCAGTGACGGCAAGGCCCACGTGGCTTCCAGCTGCAGGGCCTGCCAGCTCTCCCCCACCAGCTCTCCCACCCGCCAGTGACGGTGAGGCCCGCACAGCTTCCAGCCGCAGAGCCCGCCAGCTCTTCCCCCTGCCCCAGCGACAGCGAGGCCTGGCAAGGCTTCTCCACCCGCTGCCACCAGCAGCAGCAGCCACGAATCCGGAAGGTAAGTGCGTTCCCTGCGCATGTGCAGGGAATACTGTTTTACTTTGGGGGGATTTAAATATCCCCCCCAAAGTTTTTTTTTACTTTTCAGATTTTTCTGCATACGGGGGGAGTCCCCCCCCCCCCCGGTGTGTAGGAAAATCTCCCTGCCCTCCAAGTGCTCCCCCCACGTGGATTTAGATATCTGCACGGGGATGGCCACTTGGGTATTAGATATATAGATACCCTAACCTACCAAATGACTGCTGGAAATTTAAAAATAAGGTTGGTTCATTTATTGGAGTTGGATACATGAGCTTTTGCTAATAGTGTTAAAAACTATGGTACCTTATACACCAGAACTATTTTTATTGAATATAACACCAGAAAAGTATACAAAACAAGACTTTTATCTTACTATACACATTGTGACAGCAGCAAGAATATTATATGCTTCAAACAGTGTAAATAAGAAATTAAGTCCTTGGTTACAATATGAGGTCAGGGATGAAATGAATTTTCCCCATTGGTGTGTTTCTGTTTCTGTTTGTTGTTTGTTTTATATGTATGGAATAATTTTTTTAAAAAAAATGCAAAGAAGGCATCTGTACAGGCAGTGATCTCTTTAGTGGTTGAATGTATTAATGGCATAATCTATAGATTATTCTGTATTTATTATTCAATTTATAACCCACTCCCTGTCCTCAAGAGAGGATTCAGGGTGGTTTGCAGAATACAGAAACATAGCATTAAAACTTATATAGATAATAAAACCTGTAAATATAAATGAATGCAATAACAACATGTTCTAATTAAAATTCAACTGGTCGTCAGCTGTGGAAGAAATCTGAATGAACATGGCAACAACACCACAGCAGTTGCTAATCAAACAATGCAATACTACTATCTCACAATTCAGTGACGTATATTATCTATTATTTATGTCAAAAATCACAAAAATTATACAATTTCCAAAATAGCCTTTCTCAAAAATCATTCTACAACAGCAAACATCCAAAATTTGTAACACAGGGATGGGGGGAAATTTTGTGTCCAGTTCTCCACATCATGAGACCAGTCCTTCTCAGCACTTCACTTCCCACTCCACCATGTCCGAAGTGTAATCAAGGTGCCAACAGGCATCCTAGGACTTCGTGCACGTTTCGGAGTCATCTTCTTCAAGGCTGCTTCACTCTCTTGCATAAAATTGAGTCGGAACTGTATGTATCAAATACCACAAAACAAATACAACAGCAAAGCAGATTTCACAGCATAACGACATCAGCCTAATAAATTAGGAGAATTTACCCAGTGCTCTAGCAATTATAAACGTGGCTCTGAGGCTGTCCGAGATTTATTGACCAGCATGCAAGTTCTCCTGCAAATCCCCTGTGATGCCCACTGTCACTTTGATTACTCTTTGGGCACAGTGGGGTGGAAAGTGGAGTCCTGATGATGACGACTTGTGCAAAGCCATAGCTTATCTTCCTTATCTCCATGGCTTGGCATGACGACTCATCATGCTCTTTTAGCCCTGCTCGGATCCTAAGCTGCGACTCTTCTTCTTTTGTCAACAGGGATACAATAAGAGCATTTCCAGGACTGAAGTGATAATCCGCTTTGCTTTCCAAGCCTCCATTACAGTGCTGTGTATTGCCTGTCCTTGTTCACTGGGATTAGCAACCCCAACAGCTGTGATGGTGGGTACTGGTGTTGGAGCACAAAATGGCATCTTGATCAAAGGCGGAGAGCCACTAGAGATGGCACACAAGGTAAGAAATTTGGTGTGGGAGGCATGTTTTGGTTGAGCCAAAAATTAAAGTTCGGAAATACATTGGTCTCATCTTCATTCCAAACCAGATGGGCATACTCTAAAAATGTGCTTGACCTTTAAGTAATTAATGGTGTGTCATCCCGTTTTGCAGGTTAAAGTGGTGGTCTTCGATAAGACGGGAACTGTCACTTGTGGAACTCCAAAAGTCATGCAGGTCAAGATCCTTGTGGAGAGTAACCGGATGCCTCGCACTAAGATTTTGGCATTAATAGGGACTGCAGAGAGCAACAGTGAGCACCCACTGGGAACAGCTGTAACAAAATACTGCAAACAGGTAGAGTGGTAGATAGTTGGCATCCTTAAGGTTTTGAGGGCAGGTAAGGAAAACAGCTTGCCAAGTGGTGACCTACTGTGGTGAACAAATAGTTGCAAGAAGATTTATATCTGTGCATTGTCCAACTTGATTCATGGAAGAGGGGACTTCTGGGCCTAGCCCAGGCATGAGCAGATCTTTTGTCATAAAAGCCGTCTCCTGGATCTCTGTCCACACTTGAAGGCTGTGGCTGGGAAGAGGTGGCATTCCATTTCTGCCACCAGCATCAGAGTCAGAGCCCTCAGTACTGGGTGGAGATGCAGAGGCTGTCCTTTCTCCCACTTGATGGCTCTTAATGGCCCTCCAACCATTTTGGGGCTACGTCAGCCTGCTGTCTTCAGCTCAGTGGCAAATGTTTCCCAACAAGCAGTTTAAGGGACAAATTGGGGGGGAGGGGTGTTTGTATAGCCAGGTACTAATGTGTCCATCTCTGATCTAGCCCTGTGCTTTGGATCCAACCCAGGATGCCTTGCTGAAGTGTTTCTTCATGTGCAGAGTTTATATGTCCTCCATGCCTCATGCATTTTTGTGTTTTATTCCTTCAACTTGCATGATAGCTTTTGATTTGGCCGTATTTGTTCTGCAAGATAGCTTTGTTCAGTCAGTTTAGGGTTTCTGAATCCCAGGTAGCACCTGACAACTCCCATTTCTTTTTAGGAATTGGGCACAGACGTTCTTGGCACTTGTACTGATTTCCAGGTAGTCCCAGGCTGCGGTATTAGCTGTAAAGTCACCAATATTGAGGCCTTAATACACAGAAGGGAGAGCACTGAAGAAAACAATGTCAGAAATGCAACTCTTGTGGAAATGGAGGAGAAGGTGGAGGAATCTATGCTGCCTGCCTTGATTATTGATGAAGAGTTGCCAAGTAAGTGGCAAAGTACATGTAAAGCAGAGCCAGGCAGCTGTTTGATTTTGCTTTCAGTGGTGGCAAAGGTATTGAAGCCCCGGCTGAGGCTGTGTTGCACCTTTTATCCCTTGAGATATTCACCTGCAGCAGGATCGCCATCCCTGGTCTCTGTTAGTAATGGCACCTAAATGCCAGACCAAATTACTGCAGTTTTAAGTTTTCCAGTTCATCAGATGCACAGCCTGTGGTGCGGCAGTGGATGAGGGGGACGAGAACCTTGCAGTTGCTTATACACGTGTGCAGTGTTTTCTTAAGTATTTGGGTAGACTCAGGTGGGCAGCCGCATTGGTCCGAAGCAGCAGAACAAAGTTTGAGTACAGTGGGGGCACCTTTTAAGACCAACAGAGTTTAATTCTGGGGATAAACTTTTGTGTGCTAACACTGGCTAGGCGGGATATAAATCTCAATAAATAACTAAATAAAATAAAATACTGGGAATTTAACTTTGTCAGTCTTAAAGGTGCCACCGGACTCAAACTTTGTTCTTAAGTGTGTGGAGTTAACTGTTAATGTTAAGAGAAGCCCTCTGTACACAGAGATGGTTCCCGAGGGTGGCCTTGTTGATCTGCAGTAGAACAGCTAGATTGTTTCTGATGAAGGGGGGCTCTGACTCTCGGAAGCTCCTCCCCTGGAAATCGTGCTGGTCTCTAAGGTGCTCCTGGACTCTCATCTAGTTGTCCCCTCTGCACGTGGAAAGCGATATTGTCAGGCTGAAGGCGAGGGTGAAACATATGCAAGCAGGTCCGAACCTGTGAATTCCCTTTCCTTCAGCTTGAGGTAGTACAGTTAGCTGAAGATGCACCATACAGTTCTTCTGCTTTGTTTTAAGTTCAGTGATGTGCAGGCTGCTCAAATCTGACTCGTGCTTGCACTAATGAAGGCTCCCAGATGTTTAGATTCATAGGAATATGTGTTATTGAATAGACTTCTTGTGTTTAGATAATTGAACTACTGTTTTCCTTTCAGTGACCTGGAATTCTCACAAGTATTCTGTTCTTATTGGCAATCGGGAATGGATGGCTAGAAATGGTCTTCTTCTAAAAAGTGAGGTTGATAATGCCATGACCGAACACGAAGGCAGCGGCCGTACTGCTGTTCTTGTGGCTGTGGATGGTAAGCTCGTTGCCCCTTGGTTTCTGGGCTGGTTTTGTGCTTTTTATGTTAAAAAGAAGGTGAGGAAAACAGTTGACTTCTGAAAAAGTTATACCAGGAGACAGCTGTGGAGCTGATGTTTTAATTTGAGGCATGATACTTGGGGCTCTAGAGAGGAAAATAGAATCACTGAAGTTAACCCTGTGTCCTTCCAAAAGTGGAAGAGAACTAACGGAACTGTCAATGACGTCTCTTTATAGGGGAGCTGTGTGGCTTGGTAGCGATTGCTGATACGGTGAAGCCAGAAGCAGAGCTGGCTGTCCGCACCTTGAAGGCGATGGGCTTGGAAGTTGTTCTGATGACTGGGGACAACAGCAGAACAGCCAGGTCTATCGCTTCCCAGGTAAGCTGCTAGGTCTCTGGCCTTAGCCTGCCTCGTCACTTAGGCCAGCAGCACAATCATTAACTTCCTGAAAACTTCCTCAGCCTGAAGGTGTAGGTACTCCAGATCAACATAGTGGGTGTGCGTTTTAGGAGTATGTGGTGGTAAATTAGGAAGCAGGTAAGCAATGGGGTGGATTGACATTTGGTCTCCGCAGCCTTAGGTAGATAAAGTTCAGCCTTCAAAATGTGATAAAATTGTAAATCTGATTGGTTATTCTTTGTCTATGTTAAATAGTGCTTTGGTAGCCAGTACGAAGTTCAAATGATTTCTCTATTATTTATTTAAAACCTGCTGAGTAGTAGACCCAGGTGGGGCAGCCGCGTTGGTCTGAAGGAGCTGAATGGCGTTTGAGTCCAGTGGCACTTTTAAGACCAACAAAGTTTTATTCCTGGTATGAGCTTTTGTGAGCACACGTGCACACAAAAGCTTTTACCAGGAATAACACTTTGTTGGTTTTAAAGGTGCCACTAAACTCAGACTTTGTTTTGCTGAGCGGTAGTTTGCCAAACAATAAATCCAGTGACAATCAAAACTTTTTATACTGAGGAAATGGAAGAGACTGTTGTAAAATTGTCACTGAGCAATAAGGACACTGATGATATTTGGGTAGCTCTGCAATTAGTGAATTGGGCATAACTAACTGACTGTAATCCATATGCCTGTAAAGGGAGTTTTGTTTGGCATACACCCTGTTACTGGCCCTCCTGCCTTACTGTGGTGTTAAGTGAGTTTGTATGTATTTTATTGAATTGTTTATTTTATATATCCTTTATTTTAGAAGCTGTTCTAGTGTTGAAATGTTTTAACATGTTGATGTTTGCCTCCTTTGGGGGACCCTGTTTGGGTGGAAAGGCAGCACAGAAATGTTTTAAATAAATAAAATACGTTTTGGAAAAGACTTGTGAACTGTTGGGTGAGTTTGAAAGAGAAGGAAGTTCTGGAATAAGTTGTTAAGCAGAGAAAGGATGAAAATGGGAAAAGCAGACTACAAACACTCAGAGAATAACTATAAATATGAGGAAATGGGAGCTGTTCTCCAGTGGTTCATTCAGTCCTCAAGAATGGGGCAAGCTCCTCCCTCCTCCACAGGGTCGGCTCTGAGCTTTGATCCAGGTGGGAGGGGCTTATCCCTGGAGGCTCCCAGTTCTAGCCGGCCCTACTTACCAGCAGAACATGCCTGAGCAGCTCTGCACAGAGCAGCCAGGGAAAAATGAAGAGGAAAAAGAAAGAAGTTAGATTCGAGCCACGGTACCAGCGGGTGCTAAAGTCAGTGGCTGTGTGTTTATTTTCTCGCCGTGTCTCTTTGAGGCGGGGGGACCCCCCCCCCGTCCCTGAGACATGGGAGCAGGCCGACGGATCCCCGCTGGCCTTACCCGCCCCAGAGTGGAGGGCCTGCTCCCGGATTATGCAGGGAGTGCGGAGGAGTCAGAGAAAGAGCGGCAGGACAGAGCCCGGGCCCTGGGTTTCTCCCACGCTGAGGGAAGGCGCCCAGGAGTGGCAACGACGAGTGACAGCACAGTAAGCCCCCGTCGAGGCAGCCTTCCCCCCCAACCCCCCCCCCCCCCCAGTTTCCCCCTTGGATATAGAGCCATGGACCCCATGGCACACTCTAGGCCAGATCCGGAGGGGGGGGGGGCAGTCTTCCTTCTTCCCGGTCTCAGCAGAGGCGGTTGAAAGGGGGAACAGGGTGGTGGTGAATCGGGCGACAGGCCTCCTGCCCCTCGTAAAGGGGCACAAAGTGAGGGGGGGTAGTATCCTCCGGCCCTTTTAATGACGCTGAAAAATTTAGGCGGGCACGAAACTGGTGGCCATTATGGAAAAACCCCGTCCTTTAGCCTGGGGATTCGCCCCCACTCTAGGGGACTGCATCAAGACTCCTCTCTCCATACAGTCTGCAGACCCTGCTCTAGAGTAGGGTTGTGGGAACCGCTATGCCCACGGGTAGTACTTGGAGGGGAGACCACCAATGAAGTCCAGGGTGGCGGTACAGAGGCAGGCAACAACACAACTGCCTCCATTTGACCTTACATGGGGGATCGGCATTAACTCATCATTGGTTAAAAGGGGGGAACAGACCCTTATGTAGGCAGAGACCTGGATCGCTTCACAGTGGTCCCTCCTGCAAGATCCACTGAAACTCATTATAACGACAGATGCCAGGCCATTGGCCTGGGGGGGAGGGGGGATTCGATAGGCCAGATGAACAAGGGGGAAGGGGCAGAGAAGGAATCTCAGGAGAGTATCAATCTCTTGGAGCTGAGAGCTATTCGCCTGGGTCTCTGCAGCCTAAACAGTCACCTGAACAGTCGACGGCACCTGGGCGGGACTCCTCCGGGAGGCACCACCGGTTGCTGGACTCCGACCGCGGGAGGTCCTCCCATGGCTGGCGCTGGCTGAGCCACTTGCATAGCCGTGAGGGCGTCTCGGAACTGATGCTGGAGATCGAGGGCCAGCTCTCGCAACTCGGTAGTAAGCTGGAACTGCAAATCTCCCATCATCCGGTCGAGGGCTTGAGTCTGGTCTTCCCGATAGGGATCGGGCCCGTACGGTCCCATTCTCTCTCCTTCCAGGGACTGGAGACGCGAATCTCCTACGTAGGTCGTGTTGCGTTCGTCTCCCAGGAAACTCGGCTTCCCGCGGTCGAGGTGATCCCCCTGGAACGAAACCCGTGCCCCTTTCCGATCGTGCACCCAGGAGTCTACGGTCCCGCGACCGAAATTGCTCCATGAGTACTTCGGGGTCACGCTCTGAAGAGGAGGTAGGCGCGGGATGTAGGGAGCCCCTTGAATCGTAGTCACTGGTACTTCGGGCTCCCCTCCGCCGCCTCCACCACCGGCCCCCTGATCCCCAGGGGTGGTCGGTGTGTCTTCGGGAGTAGTAGGGATGGGAAGAGTACCGTCGTCCGACATGGTCAGGAACGGCCAAGTCCCAGTCACAGATCTCTGACAATCTGTGAGACTTCTGCTCAAAGTAGTCAAGGATCAGATCTTTGTTGATGAAACACAGTTCTTTATTTCCAATCTCTACATTGGTACAGCTTCTCGGATTATTGTCAGAGATAACAGATATGACAGAGGCAGGTCTATTATACCTTTCTAAGCAGTTTGAATTACCCATAGGTAGCCAATCACTACACGGGAAAAACGGCGGGCAAAAAGGGCTCTGGCCGTTTGCTTCCCACAGGAAAGAAAGTGAGGTGTCAAGTTGTAAATTTCCCTTCCCCAAACCAGACCCCTCAGATGTTACCATTTCACATAACAATCAATGGCCTCAAGGCTTTCGCACGTTGATAAGAGATGAGACTCGTCCTCCCTTGGAGTCCCAGCCGGGACGAATGGAATGCGGAGGCAGGAGTGTGAGAGGCCCATTGTTCCCATACTTTGAAGGTGTCATCCTCCCGCTCTGACAGTTACACAGACTAGGCCTGGTCAGGGTCATAAACCTGGGGTCACATATTCTACATACATACTGGCCAACGTTAGGGTTTACCTAAGAGAGGGGCAATCACATGGCAGGTGTTATGGAAGCAGCTATCATACATACATGGTAATATGAATATAGTATGGCATACAGACATGACAGTTAGAAGCATAGCTATAAAACAGAAAACATAGCGGTAGGCAATAGAAATGCTTTGTCTGAATCAGCAGATTCTGACACCGGGAAGCTTCCATGGCAAAGTGGGGATTCAAGCCTGGTTCTCCCAGAACCTAGTCCAACGATCTTAACCACTGTGCCATGCTGGCGCTGAGTTGAGTGAAACAGAATCTCAGCATGAACAACATTTTGCAAAAGAGATGAAAAACACTGACTCTGCAGTTCCCTCAGTTAATGCGGGTGAGACGGGGTACCAGCTGTCGATGGGGTAGAATTGATGCACAACGTATTCTGGTTATGATCACCTCCCTTGAAGATGGCCCATGTCATCATCTCGGCCCCAAAGCAGAGAGGCTGCAACACCTTTTCAGTCTGTCCTGAAATCATGTTAGCAGTTGAAGAAGTAGCTCCAGCCAAACCAGGTTTGAGAGAAACGGCAAACTTGCAATTATTCTGTGCTGGCTGGGGACATCAGCAGTGCCACAGCAGAGCAAAGTGCTCCACAAACAGAGTGCCTGTCGTGCACACCAGAAGGTCACAGTAGCTAAGTGAGCTGTCAGAAGTAGCCACAGTTCACATCCTGTATTGTTTTTGACCCCTATACAGGCAAGAGGATAGGACAATGATTTACAAAGTTACTTGGGGAAATTATATGGGGCTGTTGTCCATACTTCTACAGTTTGCTGTAAGTTGCATTCTACTAAGTAATTTTGCATCATGTAATGTGTCCAGTTAACACTTAAGCTTTGCTTCAGTTCTGTTTTTAGGTTTATGGTTGGTTCTGCAACCCAAATTCATTTTCATTGTTTATTGAACGTCTCATCCTGTTGACTATACTGACTCACTCTGTGTAATCAGCCTTAAGTCCCAATGAAAGTGGTGGACTATAAATAACATAAATAAATAAAATTAAGGAGGAAAGGATGTAAGGGAAGGGCCATTTCAATTCTGCTCTTATGCATTCTGTGGTTATTTATAACTCTTTAGTGGTTCACGTATTATACCATGTCAAAATGGTGTGTCAGCCATGGGTATAAGCAGGAGCAATTCACATTTGTCAGATATTTTATTATGCTGTTTCAGATTTGACACCGATGCCTTGTTCTGTGCCACTAACTCTTTTTACTATGTGTGTCATGCCATTTTATAATGCCTTAAAGGGGTAAACAAAATAATGTTTTGCCCATTTTTATTTTCCTGGTTTGAAATGGAAGTTTGTGGAGTTTTAGAATTTTTTTCGTATTGAATGGAAGATGAATCTGCAGTCTCCGACATAACTTTGGAATCTATGCATGTAATGTGTGTCTGGCCGGAAAGCTCACTCTGTGGCTTACAGCCAGTCCCAGAGCCGTGAAAGAGTGCATCTACCAGAGAGAGAAAGCAAAGCTGTGTTTTTTGGATGCTGCATGTTGACTGGGCAGTGTAAACAGTTCTACTGACCTATGCATGTTCCCCAAAGCCTGTTGTAGGGTATGTATATGGACCAGATAATGGGGTGGCTCCAACGGTCCTCCAACTTAAGTGGCTCTTCCTCCTAAAGAAGAGCCGTGGAAGTTGGAAGAAGACTCCTCAGGCTGGGGAAAGGCTTCAGCCTTGAGCCACAAGGAAATATTTCAACAGATAAATAAACTTTGCTCAGTGAAATGGCCGGACCCACCCCACGGTATACCATTTCTTCTTGAAGGACAGAGATGTGCCCCATTCTCCATGAGCCACATGTGAATGTGCCCAGTGGCCAATTGGTATGCATGTTCACAGTTTTACTCACATTACCCATAATATCTCTTCCACTCCTTGACACATGATTGCTTGCCAGGAATAAAGAGTTGTTAAGTGAAAGGAGATGCTGAAGATACTGCTGGAGTCTCATTTCCTCCCCAAATATCCACATTCTGAAGGCATCATTTAGAAGGAGATTCTCCAGTTTTTTGGAACCATAAACAATTCTCCAGCAAACTCGTTCCTCGAGTACCTCTGCACAGAATCCAGCCAGGGCGTGCCTGGCAGTGTCCTATTACAAACTGATGCGTGTTTGTCTGATATGCTGTATAATAGCTTCTCCAGAGTCAGGGCAGGCCGGCCCCCAGATGCCTTCTCATTGCTTTGACCGTCGCTCATGAGTTCAGGCCTTTTGTGGAGCCAGATGGCCACTCTATACTCTGTCCTAGCTTCCTTGTGCCTTTTCCGATGGGTCTCAGCCCTTTTCTTTTCCAGGTTGGCATCGTGAAGGTGTTTGCAGAGGTTCTTCCTTCCCACAAAGTGGCCAAAGTGAAGCAGCTGCAGGAAGAAGGGAAGCGAGTGGCCATGGTGGGAGACGGCATCAACGACTCCCCTGCCCTGGCCATGGCCAACGTGGGGATTGCGATTGGCACCGGCACAGATGTGGCCATCGAGGCAGCTGATGTGGTTTTGATCAGGGTGAGTGGTGGACCTAAGCTAGGGCTGCCAAGTCAGCCCGGGGGGCGGGGGATCCCCCGCTATAGGGGTTCTTGATCCGGGGGAACCTCACCCACGAAGTCGTCCAGCCTGGACGACTTCCCCAGCGTAGTGACGTCACTTCCGGGTGACGTCACTGGGCGTGCGCGCCAGGGAGGCTCCCGGGCGGCAAGGGACTCCCCCCCCCCCCCCGCCAAATCGTAAGTTCAACTTGGCAGCCCTAACCCAAGCTCCAGGCTTCCTGGAGTGGATGTGCTGACATGGCTTTTCATTTATGCCTGCGGAAATGGCTGCTTCTCCCTTTGAAACACCGCAAAGCCATTTCCAGGAGAGGATTGGGCCCATTGTTTCTAATTAGTGGGGAAAGGAGTGATTTAGAGACACTGGCCTCTTTCACAACTGATATTCTATGGGTGCGTGCAGGGCGTTGGGCTCTGTGCCTGCGCTGAGAGGCTGTGGGGTGAGGCCTGTGCTCAGAGAGGGGCTGTCTGGAAGCAGGTGCTAGTCCCTCTCCATGAGCTCCGCAGGGTATTGGGGAGGTGAACTGGCCTGGCGGTAAAGGTTCCTTTTGGCTTAATGCTCAGAAGTCACTTCCCAGTATTTGCCGTATTTAGTCTTTACAAGCGACAACGAAGCCCATCCCTGACTAAACTTTTCTTGAAAATGCTTCTTTGGCAGGATGATTTGCTGGACGTGGTGGCAAGTATAGATTTATCAAGGAAGACTGTTAAAAGGATACGAGTCAACTTTGTCTTTGCTCTCATTTACAATCTCATTGGCGTTCCTGTCGCTGCTGGTATGTGGCTTACAGTGGCCATCTGCATCATGGTCCCTGCCTTCCCCCCGGCACGTTAGTTGTGAGTGGGCATCAGTAGACAGTTCCTTAGAGAGGAGCTCTGTGAAGGACCTGGGAGCTGAGTTTAAAATAACCGTGCTCTGCACAGGCAAAGAAGCATCAGGAACTTGTACTGGCTTAGATGCTTCCTGAAGCAGGCCTGGGCCAAAGGGAGCGCAGGTTTCTCGTTCAAGCATTGCAGAATGGAGTATATCTGGCTCTCCCCCCCACACACTTGTGCTGCATCCTTATGCCACTGATTCTTGCTCAGTTCCACTCTGTCACATCCACCCCACTTTTGCCCAGCCAGAATAACTCCCCCACATGGTGGCCAGTCTTGTATTTGGGTCTCTTCCCTCTCTGGTTTTCCTGCCCGCGACACTGCACGCATGCCTTGCCTCCTTCCATTCCACACCCTTCCTTCCTTCCTTCCTTTTTACATTCACAGAATCTGATGCCCCCGTGTTTCTCTTTCCCGTAGGTGTCTTCCTCCCAGCCGGTTTGGTTCTGCAGCCTTGGATGGGCTCGGCAGCCATGGCGGCCTCTTCGGTCTCCGTCGTGGTGTCCTCGCTGCTGCTGAAATTGTGAGTGGGGCACTCCTGGATCTTTCACCCCTCACAGGCAGCTCCTAAGTGGAGCCGGGATAAATGTACCATCCTTTAGTTTTAAAATTATGTTATGCTGACTACTTAGCTGTCTTGTTCCCTTTCCACCTCTTTACATACTTCCCTTCTGAGTACATTATGTCTCACCCTACGGATCCCATTCACTGGCGCCGTAACCGTATCAGGTGATTCATCCAGCCTGTAAAGAATATACTGACCGTTGCCTTGATTACAGGTTGAGCTCATGGGCTTAATGAAGTGGGAGAGAAGCCTCTGATGTGATCAGTGGCTGAGCCAGAGTTTGAAGATAGCTACCCTTTACCCGCGGAGTTTGCGGGTGTTTAGAAGACCCTCTCCAGAGAACCTGGCTGAGGCAGCTCACAAAGTAAAAAATGATATGATCGTAAAACAGCATTTTGGAAAAGGGTAGAGTCCCCTAACCCCTTGGGGAGGTGGCTCCGCAGTGGCTTCTGGGGGATGGACTGGCAAGGAGGCTGTCTGCCGTAGCAGGACCCCCTTGAGGGCTGGAGAGAGGATGTCACCCAGCTTTGTCCCTGGAGGTCCTCCAGCAGTATTACAATTCACGTTTTTTTTTTTAAAAAACTGTAATTTTGTTGTGTTGAACTTCATTATTGCGCTATAAACTGCCTTACGTGTCAGCTTTGGGAGGAAAGCAGGAGATAAATGCTCTGTATCTGTGGTGCAGTCCATTGGAATCTTTAGGAATATATTCTTCATGTGTTTATCAGACCTGAAATTCTCACAGGGACATTGATTTAGGATTGTGCCTTTTCCTTTAGTTAGTTTTGTTCGGTGCATTTTTTTTTCAAACTGATAAAGGGCCGCTCTTTGCTCCCCCTTTGTTAGTTACAAGAAACCTACATATGAGAACTATGAACTGCGTGCCTGCAATCAGACGAGGCTGAAGAGCCCTTCGGAAATCAGCGTCCACATTGGCATTGACGACACGGCACCAGGGTCCCCCAAACTGAGTCTGATGGATCGTATTGTCAACTACAGCCGAGCCTCGATAAACTCTCTCCTCTCTGACAAGCGATCTCTCAGCAGCATCATCCTCAGCGAGCCAGACAAGCATTCGCTGCTCATCGGGGACCCCCAGGAGGAAGATGATACGGTTGTCTGAACAGGCGCTCTCCACGGGTCTGGGTCTCCCTTCAGGCACTGATCTCTTGTGAAGGTTGGCTTGGCTGGACTTTTTAAGTACTTTTTAAAACTCACTCATTTTCTTGGGATTTAACTGCCCAATTAGAGAGGGTAGTTTTTTTCAACATGCACACCTCTGACTCAGAACATGGACCGTACCTGCACTGCTTTGCCAGCACTGCCGCCTGGAGCAAAAACAGAAGGGGTTTAGCACATTGCTGGGCTGCCGTTCAAGTTGCTGTCTGGTAAAGACCCCCCTCAGCTGAGGTCCTTGGTTGGGGTTGTGGCAGTGGAGGCCCCAGCTGTTCTTGGTTGTTTCTTCACATGTGTCCAGAGTGTGTCGATAACAAAGCATAGAATTACTGGACACCTTTTTTGTAAACAGATGTGCCTTATTGCATTGTCTCCGGGATCCCTCTTCCTCCCCTTATGAAAGGAAAGAGCAAAGGTTTCTCCTTGGCCTGGACTGAAAAGAGGAGCTCCACTGGGTTCCTCTCCCGTTGTGCACTCCCAGTCTGGGCGATCTGCTCCTGGCTCAGCCTGTGCATCACGTGAGTGGGCAGAGGTCGGCTCCTCCAGCTCGCTCCCCATCTTGCAGCTTGAGCGCAAACAAACAAAGCAGGTGTCAGGTCTCTGGTATCCCATCTCTCTCCGAGTGAGGGAGGAAGGGGCTGATTTCACCTTCCTCCCTGCCGCTTGTCCACAAAATCCCTGCAACCCCAGTAAGAATCTTTCGGGCTGGGGGGGGGGGGGAGTTCAAAGGGACTGTGGGTGGGTGGAACGTGGGAGCAATCTGTGTACCTTCTGCTGGCACTTCATAGGATAAAAGCAAAGATGATCTGCTTGGATCCAACCAGCTTTTCCACTATGAAGAAAAAGGAGGAGGGGGCACCCTCTGACCATCCAAAAAGCCTGGACAAAAACCACGGGGTGGGAGCTGTAGGGAGGAGAATTGGGCGATATGGAGCAGAAAAACTGGGTGGCTGCAATGCTTAGGCTCCCCCACCCCCACCCCCCATTCACAGGCTAAAATTGCCCAACTTGTGGAGCGTCGTTGGCTTCTCTTGATGCTGCAGTGAGTGGCACGACTGGTGTAGAAATGTTGGTGCTGCTAAGATTATGCTGAACTGAAGGGAAAAAGTCTGGACTGTTCTAGAAGATGTTTAAATTCCACATCACATTTTCTGGCTGGATCATGATCGTCTTCTGACCCAGAAGTGAAATTGGGACTTGGTCCTCCTGCAGTTCCCACGACAGATGAGCAGCTGCTGAGTTTCAATCCTGTGCTAGGAAAACTGCCTCACCGATAGCTCTATAGTGGCTCAAGCAGAACGCTGCAGAACCCATTGATCTGATTAATCCCTCATCACTGCAAACGAGGCCTTTCTCTGGTTTATGCTGATGAGGGAAGTCCAACGTTCAGTGAACACCTGGGCTCTTTTTTTTCAAACTGCAGTGGGAATTAACATACAGGTCGTAGTAGACCCAGTCCAGCAAATGCAAAACAACTGTTTTTGCATGTGGATTTTATTCAGGAGTGTTGGAATAAGTGGGATTTAGGGCAGAATTCGACATTTGACAGCACTGTCTTCATCACACAGAGCAGGGATGGAGCTGAGGGCACTTGGAACAAGTAAATGGCAGACAAGGGCTTCTGGGCTTAACCCGGTCGTTTTTCAAACCTGCTGAAGTCAAGCTCTTCTCCCCCTGCCCCACGGCTAGGCAGAGGGCTTTGCATGCATTTGGGTGTACATAATCTACGACTGTATGTGGGGATCTCTGGATCAGAGTAAGTAATCCCAGACTGGTCCCCTGTATAGTCCCATGCAGGGAAATGGGAAAATAAAGCAGCAGCTCTGCCTGAATGCTGTTCTTCCCAGGTGACAGTGGGATGGAAAGGCAGTGAGGCTGGTCATCTGTGTGGAGCCTGCGTGGGTCAGGGAGAGTTCCCTGGCAGGTGGCATTCAGCCCACTAGGCCGAAGTGCCACCTCCGCCTCCCACCCCTCCTGGGACTGCAGTGTACCCTTTGGTGAGGGTGCAGGGAGGGGGTTGCCTCCTTTCCCTCTCTGTTCCTTTTGGGACTCCTGCCCTCGCTACTTGCTTTCAAGCCGGGGCTTTCCAAGTCCAGCAGAGAGAAGCAAACAGGGAGCTGCTTTGCCCCTGTGCCTGGTCCCCCAGGCCGCCTGGGCACACTGGAGACAGACAGGGGTTTAGAATCCTTGGGGCTGGCTGGGTTGTGCCTGGAAACCTTAGCTTGCAAGGCATGTTTTTTCTGATGAGATGGTAGTTAATGCCCAGAACCCCCCCCCCCCTATAAAGAAGACAGTACAAATTGTGTGTGAGGTGCCTTGTGTCTGAAATTTGGGCTGTTTCTGGGAGCACAAGTTGGTCCTGAGGCCCTGAAGGCTGGGCAGAGTTGGCAGGAAAGCTTTTCGGATTGTCTTTCCTGTCATGCAGCATACATTGGGCTGGATCCAAGGGCCACCCTCTTCTGCTGGGTGAGGAGGGTTGCCGTCTTTAAACGAAGAGGAGGACTCCTCGTTCCACAGAAGGGAGTCTCGGTCCGGCCTCAGTATTTTTCAGTTCGAAGCATAATCAGAGTGGCAAATTGCCTTTTTAAGAAACCTTTTCTACTTGTTTCTACAAAAGAGGAACTCTTAAAAGCAAGCTTGTGTTCTTCCTTAGAAGGGGAATCCAGTATTTATTTTATTGTACACTCAGTTTTGGGTGTTTTCCGGATGGAGTCAGGCACTTAAGTAGGGGAGGCTGCGGTCTGATGCTTTAAAGAGTGTCTGGGGCAGCGGGTAGGGCTGCCAAGTCGAACTTACGATTTGGCGGGGGGGAGTCCTCCTTCGGCCGGGAGCCGCCTGGAAGTGACGTCACCACGTTGGGGACGTTGCCAGGGCGATGCCCCCAACGTGGTGATGTCACTTTCGGGTGATGTCACTACGCTGGGGAAGTCGTCCAGGCTGGACGACTTCGGGGGTGGGGTTCCCCCTGCCGGCCGAATGCCGGCCGGCGGATCGGAAACCCCTATAGCAGGGGATCCCCCGCCCCCCGGGCTGACTTGGCAGCCCTAGCAGCGGGGCCATCACCGAGAGCCTCCTTCCTGTGCAAGTGTATCTGCTTTGTGTTGCTGGTCATCCCGTTTGTGAAGGTTTACCTCATTTTATTTTTTTACCCAGCCTTTCTGCCCAGGAACTTAGGATAGAACACACAATTCTCCCCTCTTCCATTTTATCTTCACAACATTCCTCGGAGGAAGGTTAGGCTGAAAGAGGGTGGTTGGCCCAAGTTTATCTGGTGAGCTCCATATTTGCATCTGTGTATCTGTTGTCCTAGTCTGAGGCCCTGACCCCTCCCACACATTGGTTTACCATAGACTCAAAGATGTGTGGATTGTTAGGTAGCAAAATGGAACTCATGGTTACGTCAACTGTTGAATGAAATTACTCTAAGCTGTATTGTAGCTTTTTTCCATAGGAAGCAAGAACTGACTTGCTTAAAAATGGTGGGCATCTGAACAAAATTCTGTCTGAATTGAGATTAGGTTATGTTTTTAAATTATTTCCAGAATTTGGAAAACCACAGGGACCAGCTCTGTACCTCAGCAAAGGTCTGGATTTGCTTTTGAGGCTTGAACAACTTTGATGAAAATAAGTATCCGTGCATATTCCAGATTCATGAAGCCCTTTGGGAAACTTTCATACGTATTTGTTTTCCTAAAGACAGTCTCTGGTTCAGTTCGGAACACAGGCCGTTGTATGCAGCACTACTTCAGATGGAATGACGACGTGTGCCTCCCTTAAACCCAGTGGATGGGGAAATGCAGTGTGGAGCCTCTGGGATGGCAGAGTGCGCGCTCCTCACCGTTTCATGCCTCCTGCAGAAAATCAATCTCACTGGAAATAGCTCCCCTCCAGTTGTATGTTTTGATAACCTGGTTTGCTAACTTGTTTAGAACAGTCATCTGAATTCTTGTGAATACTACTTTGTACTTGGCTTTAATTTGATACACCAAAGTTTGCTTTCCTGTCTTGAATGCACTGTGCTCAGATAAATGTAAATAGATTTGTTTCCACTCTTGAAGATATATTGTTATACAGAATTTAAAGTTATCGTGTGTTAAAACAATTTAAAAGTCTGGCTCTGGGGGGGGAAATTATGCATTGTATTCGTTATATTTATATTTGCTATTTTCTATTTAGATACTTGTAAGATTTCTGCATTCTGATGTATTTAAATTACTGGACCGAGCTTGTGTGCGGGCATGAATGTGAATCTGACCTCGCTGTTCTTCTTTCTCCTGGAGGTCTCGCCTTTTCTCTCCACCCCCTACCCCTTCCCATTTTACAACACATTACAACTGTCAAGCAGACTGGTGGTCTATCTTGCCCTCCCTCTCAGCTTGGCCATCTTTAAAATACTGTGTGTATCCTCAGTTAAACGTACATCTCTCCCTCTTTTAAAAACATGCATGCGATTTTAAAAACATTGACAGGCTGCATTGGGAATGAGCTTGGGTACACAGCCAGTTTTTGGAAACAGTTTTCTCTGAGAGAGCAGAAGAGTACATGTCAAGCATTCTGGTGAGTTCAACGTCCATGGCAGGTTCACAGTGCAAATTATGTATGGTGGAGGACAGACCAGCCTATGCTGCCTACCATCCTTGCAGAAAACATGGGATAAAAATGTCAAGGGGTGTCTTTGTGCACTTATCACTTGGCCGTAAATCCTATTACCTTTTCATGTTTACCTTGAGTTATGAAATATTGGCCACATCTGGGACCCGGAAGCCTGTGTGGCGACAGCACTGTTTACATGCCCCACAGTCACAAACGGGCATGGAAGTACTCTTGCCTCCTGTACCCATCAGTTTTTTAGATGCATGCCACATTTTTGGTGTAAACACATAAAAACATTTTTTTGTAAAACAACCACTTGCCCAGTTGCCCGGGTCAAGTCAGAAAGTTGCCTGCAAGTGAGCAACGCAGGGAAGACTTTGCAATTTTGGAAGAGAGTTGATTCTCTTCTTTCAGGTTTTCAAGGCCATAGAGGTGGTTTGCCATCACTCTCACCTCTGCATTGCAACCCTGGACTTCCTTGGTGGTCTCCCATTCACGTACGAGCCAGGGCTGATGGTGCTTGTTTTCTGAGATCAGATGAGATTGGACTAGCCTGGGCCATCCAGGTCCGGCTGGGTGTCAATATGCCTTGAACAAATGGAAGTCCTAGCAGTAGAAGAAGCGAGCTGAGCTTTAGCCAGGGTGAAGCGTGTATGAAACATGGTCCCAGGATCCAAGCCAAGATGTAGAGGATACACAACAAGGGAAGGCTGTTCACGCCATGCCAGACTGGTAAGTTACTCAGAGGCGTCTGTGCCTTCTAAGCTAGCTGCCTTAGGCTGGCCATTGGTCTGTCTCACCCCCAAATTATCTATTCCAACTAGGAGGGGCTCTGAGACAGTTGTCTTTTTCATCATACCCCCCCTGATTCTTTAACTGGAGATTCCTGGGATAGAACCTTGGGTCTTCTGCGTGCACCTGGTAACTACTGTTAGAAGCAGGATACAGAATCATGGGTCCAGTTAGTGCTGTCCTTGTGATTTTGTGACACTGGAGGAACACCTATTGGGACTAGATCAAGATGGGTGGCCGTGTTAGTCTGTCTGCAGCAGTAGAAAAGAGCAAGAGTCCAGGAGTACCTGAAAGACCAACAAAATTTGTGGTAGGGTAGGAGCCACTTTGGTGCAGTGGTTAAGCGCATGGAGTCTAATCTGGGGGAACCCCACTCCTCCACTGGCAGCTGCTGGGTGACCTTGGGCAAGCCACAGTTCTGTCAGAGCTGTTCTCTCAAGAGCAGTTCTCTCAGAGCTCTCAGCCCCACCTACCTCACAGGATGACTGTTGTAGGGAGGGGAAGGGAAAGGAGATTGTAAGCCACTCTGAGTGAAGGGCTGGGTATAAATCCAATCTCCTCCTCTTCTTCATGAGTCTGTACCTGAAGAAGTGAGCAGTGACCCATGAATGCTCATACCCGGCTGCATACTTTGTTAGCCTTTAAGGTGCTACTGGTCACTCCTGTCTGGGTGGGTCGGTTAGCCAGTTGCTCTTGTGGGCTCATTCCCAAGGTTGCTGAGAAAATGGAGGGGAGAGGTGAAAGAGAGCAGGAATCCCATGGCACAATTCTGTTAGGTCTTTGAAACTCCTGTGATGCAGGGCTGTCCCTCGCTTATAGGAACCAGCAATGTGTTCATCTCCACAAGCCGTTGCCATTGTTTCACTTTGTCCAGTCTGAAAAGCAGAAGTCCCAACCATAAATACATTGCACGCATATTCAGGAAACACACTGAGTTTGTTATCAAAAGGTAAACACTGTGCAATACTTGTTTATATTCTGTTGTATTTTATATTTGCATCTTGTAAACTGTCATGGTTTATAATCCTGTCAAAAATGTGCCTTCAGCTTTATAAATGTGTTAACAGTAACTGGTTATGTGGTATTTTTTTTTACTGGTGCAAATTAAATGTCACGGGGCTTCATAATTGCATTTGTTGGATATTTAGCAGTGGAAATAAAGCATCCGCAGGCACGTGTGTGTTCAGCTTCTAAGAAAATTTTACTAAAAAGCTTAGGGAAGAAAAACAATAACGGTCTAACATATTTCTAGTTCTAACTCCATCTTGTTTGTCTGTGAGGAGAGTGTCGTGTGTTGGAGTGCTGTGTTGTGAGTGAGAACAAAGCGAAAGTTTTCCCCAAGGCCTCCCCCCCCCCCAGTCTGTGCAGAGCAGCATGTACCCTCTCCCAACATATTGGTTAACCACTAGTCAATCTTCAGGTTACCTCATTAAGAATAATACCTCCCTCCTCTTGGTGGGAAGATTCTACCCTACATCTAATTGGCTCTAAGCTAAGTAGCTAACATTAGCATATAGAAACAACAGCTTAACTCATGACTGAGTGAGGGGGATGACACTTGCAAAAACCCAAGAGCATTCCTATGAGTTTCTTTGAAAATTATAATATTTTTGCTTACTTAGGGACTTTAGCTCCCACTCCATCGCAATTCCTGCTATTCTTTGGGTCTGGAGAGCCTGCTGCCCTGTGTGGGGCATTAATTGAATGCCAGGGATCTAAACTTTCACAGACCCACAGGGACATGCTTGTTTTTATTCTATTTACATTTAGATAAGGTTCTCTTAAAGAGTGAAATTCACCTTGACTTGAAAGAAATGGTGTTTTTCCCCCCTTTCTGAAGAAGTCCTTACAAAGAGGGAAGGTGGCCTAGGTGTGAGAATGTCCCAAGAGATATAATCCACAACAGGTCTCCTGAAGCAGGAAGTCCTTTATTTGCAGAGAAGATCATTGGAGTCAAACACTTTCACTGTTAATAATACTGGGGTTAGGGATTACAGGTATTGATATACTGGATACGAAATATGGCTTAAGGGCATTCTACCAATCACCAGACAGGATTTTAGGCGCTCAAATATACTGGCTGACAGTTCTCATAGAAAACACGGGGGGAAAAATGTTCCCAGAAAATAATGATGTTGAACCTCTCTAAAGTTCAGTTCTCAAGGCATGGATAAGAGGAATACAAAACACCTGTGTGTTTGGCTTTCACATAATTGCAAGCATTTCCTTTCAAGGACAGGGCACAGAGATAGCAGGGAAGAGCAAAGCACTCAGACCGGCACGCGCAAGCCGAGCTAAGCAAGCAAGCGAAGCAAAGCACACATTCCTGAGGAGGGAGTTATGGCCCCGTTGGGAACTCCCGGGCAGGACCTGTCACCAAGTAGGAGGAAAAAACAAATGAAAGCCAATAACCTTTTCAGTAGCAGTAACAGTTACTGAACAAAATTTTATGACAGTCAACTGACACTAGGGTGGTATTTAACACTTCCTACCAATGGGTGATTCTGGTGGTTTCTGAAGCTAGACTAGATGGATTTTGGTTCCGTAAAATCCTTGAGCCAAAGACTTAAATTTTGGCAAGTAATTTTATTTGCAGAATTGTAGCAGAAAATCCTTTAAACATGCTAAGATACCCTTACAGGGCATGGGACAATTCCTATCAGTGTTCCCTTCAACGTGTGCTGGCATGTGCTCACCCACAAGTTTTGGCCTCTTAGCACACGAGGTTTTTTTCCTGAGTGCAGGGTGACTAGTGGGCGGTGGGTGAGCCGGGCATGGGTTGGACTCACCTCTCTCCTTCCCAGCCTTCTGGAGAGCTGAGGGAGAAGGGGATGGACTCAGTCCAGCTGCAAGGGAGGCAGGCCAGAAGGCGGAGTCTCCTTGCCATGCTCTATTGCACGCTCACCTCTGCCAGCAGGCTCTGGAGGGAGGGGATTGGAGGCACATTGGGGCGGGGGAAGAGATAACCTTCAGCAGGGTTTGTTCCGGGTACCTATAGGCAGCTCCACTTGGCATGTTTTGTAAACCTGGGGCTGCCAAAAGGACAAGGGGCGGCGAGGAGTGTCTTGTCATGGCAAGGCCTGCAGCTGCCAGTGAATGCTTGGTTCTGCTTTGGTTCTCTCTTGTCCTTTCCCTGCCCTGGACTGACACTCCATGGTGGGCCTGAAAGGGAAAGCATTCCGGCTCTTCCCTGGGAGAGAGTCAGGAGCATGCATGCAAGGTAGGGTTGCCAAGTCCAGGTTGGAAAATACCTGGGGACTTTGGGGGTGGAACCAGGAAAAGGTGGGGTTTGGGGAGGGGAGGGGGCCTCAGCATGGTACAATGCCATAGAGTCTATCCCCAGCTTCCCAGGATCGCTGAATGTGCAGGTGGACTTCCTGAGCAGAGGGGGCATGTCCCTGCACGAGTGGGAAGTCAACTGGAGATATCTCCAACCGATTTTCGACCAGTGGGTATGTGAGAGTCTTAAGAGATTTCAAACTGTCAACAAAGTTCTTAACCATATGGTTCTTTATTTCCAGTGGATTAAATAGTTGTCTACACGTCTACAGTAATGAAAGAAAGTAGTTGAGGGGTTACAGTTATAGTGCATTCAAACTGGGTATGGTGGAGGGACCTCCAGTCCTGGAGCAGGAGAAATACATTCAGACATACTAGATGTTTCATTCCCAGGCTAAAAAGCAGGAAAAAGTTACAATAAACACCTGCAAATGCAAAGCAGCGAAACTGTTGAGAAAGCTGCCTTTCTCCAAGGTTAGGGACGCAAGAGAGATAAAACTCAGGCTGTGAGAAGCGAGATACATTCCAACGGTGGGGGTGAGGGGCCGTGACGTGGACGAGTGTGAGAATCCACCTCCCACCCGGGAATGGCAGTGTTTAGCTGACATACTGCCCCCTCCAAGATCCCTTTAAACCCCTGGTTTTAATGGATACAATTTATGGAAGGCACGAAGCTTTGCAGGAGTGTTTACATGCATAGATTCAACCCATTCCCAGAGGTGTGAATGCACAAATGACCACTCAAAGATCATCAGTTACAGGTAAGCAACCTGTTTATCTCGGTCACCAGCAACACATCCCTACAGTTAAAAATCTTATCGAGTTCTTTCACAGCTGCCCTTTCCTGTCCCAGTCGCTTTCTGGTTTCTTGGTTGCAGTCTCCCTTTTAGTTGACGATGGAGCCAAGGAATAGAAAATCTGTTCAAAACTTCAGTTCCTTCATTATCAGCCTTGAATTTGTGTAATTCTCCAGTAGTCATTTTTTGTCTTCTTGATGTTCACCTGTAATCTTGCTTTGGCACTTTCTGGTGGAAAGAAGAAAATCAGTTTGGTGCAGTGGTTAAGAGCAGCAGACTCTAATCTGGAGAACTGGCTTTGGTTCCCCACTCCTGCATATGCAGCCAGCTGGGTGACCTTGGGTCAGTCACAGTTTCCTCAGAGCTCTCTCCACCCCACCTACCTCACAGGGTTTCTGTTGTGGGGAGAGGAAGGGAAATTGATTGTAAGCCACTCTGAGACTCCAAGTGAAGGGTGGAGTATAAACACGACTCTTCTTCAACCACAGGTTCCAGTTCTTTACGTTCCCTCAGGTGAACCATGGTAGATCTGATTAATCTTGTTCTTCCTGACATCTTGCAGAAAACCTCTCCAACATCTCCTTGAGTTTCTTGTTCTGCACTTTCCTCCCAGCCTCCGATTTGCTCTCACACTCCGCAATGCTGGAGCTTTCAAGACTCAGGTGTTCCTCTGAGACTTCCATACAGATGCTTTGGTCTTTGCTTTGTATAACGGGAGGCTCCGGTGGGGGCTTGTTGGTCTTTACTTGAGATGTTTTGCTGCCAACTGTTGGTTCCCCCTTTACATCAACTTTATAGGCAGTTGGTAAAACTGGAGTTGGCACCTTTGTCAATTTTCCCTCTAAGCTCTGAAGTTCTGTGTGCAAATTTTTTTCTCTGTGAACCAAACCATAAAAGTTGTGGGCCAGCCTACATTTTAATTTTTAAAATTTCAGTTTACAAACATACAAAATATGCAAATATGAACTGTAAACATAAGTTACCATAACCTTGTGAGAATCTCAGAATGAATTTTTAAACTACATTTTAAGAATAATTTAAACATTCTAACTGAAAACAGTGTCAAGTCTCATTACAGAAAATGTTCTAATTTAACTTCTCTCTTCTTCATTTCTCTGTTTTCCATAAATTGAAGACACTGTCAATATTAATATTATTTCCAGTAGACATGTGCAGTTTGATTCTCATTAAGTTTTCCAGGTGATCTGTATCTAGACAATTTCTAATCTTAGTTTTGATGGTATGCTGTTCCCAACAGCCTGAGCTGGTTCTGAGGACAACTAAGTATTTAACACACAGTCTTTACTCATTTGGAATCAACTTTATTCAACTCTTTATGCATCCAAAGGTTCAGTTTACTCACATTCCCTTTCCTGGTGCTGATAGGAGCCTTAAAGTCCTTTGAGAGATTCCTTCGGTAAAAAGAGCTAAATCTCTCTCGTCTATTTAGCTAAGAAGATTACAAAACTGAGGAAGACCGTTTTCCCTGGGCGAATGTATCAAAGCAAGGGGAGGCTGTAAAACCAATCAGGAAGGCTACTCTTAACCAGCTGACCTTAAGGCTACTAAACTACATTACCCACAATTCTTATACATTTAAAGTTGCAGTAAACAATTCACTATACTTTGCTATTCTGATCTCTGCTGGGGGCAGTACAGTCCCCGTCTGGAATTCTATTAATTCCACTACTTATATGCGATACTAATGAAATGTTATAACTATACTTGCATACTATAATACTAACTAAACATCTAAGCAAACTAAGGCATGCAAAACTTGAGTTTCAGTCTTCAAGTTCTTCTTTGGTGCAAAGCAGGATCACGTTGGTGACTGGTCTGGCAGTTGCAGGAACTGATTGTTCCTTATAGATGGAGTGGGTTCATTGTCATCTTTGGTCATCTGGGAGTGATCTGCGTGGATATTCCTCACGATGACCCATCCAAGCTCTAACCTCTGGGCATGTGGAGTTCCAGGAGATCCCAAGAACAGTTCGTGGCATGCCAGTAGATCGGAGATATCTGTTCCTAACAGAAGCAAGATTTGCACATTGGAGTTCAGGACAGGAAGTTGACTTGCTATCGGTCTCAGATGAGAATGATAGAGTGCAACATCTGGTATGGGAATCTGTGTATGGTCATTTGGTAGAGCATCACACTTCCACAGTGGTGGTAGAGAGAACTGAGATCTGCTGTAGAGCGATTCGATCTGGAACCCAACTGTTCACCTCCCCACCGTGCACTGAACCTCAGAGCATGTGTTGAGGGTGTACTGAGTCTCTTCTCCCTGTAGGTCAAAGAGTTTGAAGAATTCCAGGCTGGCCAGGGACTGATTGCTTTGTCCATCTAAGTCCATCTAGGACATCTTTGTGGTTTTCTCTGGCTGGCCTGTAGGGAAGACCTTAGTCAGACATATCTGGTGACAGGATCTTTGACTAACCTTTGTGTCGCAGACCTGAGTGTGGCGGACATTGATGGACTCGTTTTGACTTGTTTTAGACATGTGTTCACTGGACACCTCTGCGGAGCTTGTTGTGGTAGGTTTGGGTTGCTGTGGTGGATCGTACTCTGGGTGCAGGGCTGCGGAGTGCCTGTCGCTGTTGCACTCATGGCACTTGATAACAGCTGTGCAGTCCTTAGCCGTGTGATCCGTGGACTCACAACACTTGAAACAAAGGCGGTACCCTTTGATCAAGGCATTCCACTCCTCTAACGGCTTGCCTCTGAACTCCCTACACTTCTTCAACGGGTGCAGCTTCATGTAAAATGGACAAGAAAGCTCTGTAGGCTTTGAAGCCTCTGCTGGTTTTGTTGCGCTTGATATCCCCGTCTTGCGTACAGACACTTCCGTCTTGGCCTTCGCATCTCGTGAAGGTGCTCTCTCTACATAAGAGTCAGGACGAGGGGGTTCATAGTAGGATTGGGAATCGTTACGAACCTTTGCCAACTGGGTGATGAAGCTCACTATGTATGAGAAAGAGGGAGACTATTCCTGATGTATAGCCTTGTAGCTAGCAACTGCATCGCCCCATTTCTCCTTCAATATAGGTGGTAGCTTCTCTTTGATTTGTCTCTGTGTCAAGCTTTGGTCAAGACATGCAAGACCTGGTAGTCTTGGATCTCTCTTGACTGCTAGTAATGATATAAGGAGATTAGACAATTACTATAACTTGCTAAGATTTTTTGTCAGTTATCTTGGGAAATGTCTGGAGTTTCAGCATGAACGCTTCCTCAATTACTGTTGATTACCCATAGCATATGTCAAGCCTTGTCCACACTTCTCATAGGGCAGTTGCAGGATATGCTGCATTTGCTGTAGCAAGTATTCGAGCTTCAGCAGAGGACTCTGGCCCCAGCCACATTATCAGGTGTGTCAGTTCTTCTTCTGGAGGTAGTCCTAGGTTCCTGACAACTCTTTGGAAAGTTTGCCTCCAAAACAGGTAGTCCTCTGGTAGCTCCAAGAACTTCTCCACACCCCTTGCTGCCAGATCTAGTTTGCTCCAAGGAGGCATTCTATTAGGTGGCTCTACAGCAGGCTTCATCTCTAATGTTGAGTCTCCATAGGCAGGGTGCTGATGGATGGGTGGCAGACCATTGATCACATAAGCTGGCTGAGGTGCCATGTACGTGGGCTGGTTCAAGTCATTCGCCATTTGCGCCATCCAGCTCCAACTGGGTACCTCTGGTGCTAGGAATGCTGGGGCAAAAGGCGTATGCATGAACACAGGAGCTGTAGGTGCATAGGACACTGTTGTAGACACAGGATTCATGCTGTTAAAGAAAAGAGTTGTAGATACTAAGGATGTCATCACAGGAGTTGCAGTCATTGGGTGATGCCAGGGGTCAGGAACCGAAGTACCTTGACCTGATGGGAACACCTGAATGGCTCCTGTAGCTCCTTTCTGGTTCTGGTGCTCAACCTGTCCTGAGTTCACAGCTGGTCTGAATTCTGGGGTGTTAGGACTGGGCACCTGACTGGTATCTCTTGATGTTGGGACAACTGATGTTGGAGCAAAGGTTGACACAGGATTTGCAGATCAGCAAAAATGCTACAGGCATATGGCTGGAAGCTGCAGAAGTGATCCAAACTGCAGCAAGTGCAGACATGGTTTCTACTTTCACTAAAGTCTTAGGTGCTGGTGGTGCTATCAGTGCATCTGTCCACTGGACTGGTACAGGAGCATGAGCATGGGCCACGGAATTCACTTGCATGTACATTGGCACAGCAGCCTGAAGGGATGCCGAAACAGGAGGTGCAGAAGTTGCTTGTGTGCTTGCTGGCACAGCAGGCTGGAGTGCCGGAGGCGTCACCTCTGATTGGAAGTTGCGTGTGATGGCACTGTGTTCCACTGCGTAGGACCAGGGCTTTTTTTGTAGAAAAAGCCCAGCAGGAACTCATTAGCATAATAGGCCACACCCAATGGCAGAAACTCATTTGCACATTAGACCACACCACTGACAGCACAGCTTATTAGCATATTAGGCCACACCCCCATGTTACCAGAAGAGTGGTCATCCAGCCACACCCACCTTTTGCTTCTTATTCTGTTTACCTTGTTTGTCGTCAAAACTCAGGGCTTTTTTTGTTGCAGGAATTAATTTGCATGTTAGGCCACATACCCCCAATGTAGCCAGTCCTAATGAGTTTCTGCTGTTGGGTGTGGCCTATTATGCTAATGAGTTCCTGCTGGGTGTGGCCAACTCAGGAGCCAGCCGGAACTCCGTTCCTGTGTGTTCCTGCCCAAAAATAGCCCTGCGTAGGACAAAACTCTTTGGGCAGTGTCTTGAACTTCCAATTCTGCTAGGTTGGGGTCTAGATTTGGCTCCTGAAGCTCGTCTTCAACTGCTTTGACCCGAGCTGCGATCTCCACTGCTTCAGCTTCTCTTTGTAGTGCTTCTTTCTCCACTTGGAGCTTAGTGGCTTCCAGCTCCTTCTCTGCCTGAAGGTTTTTAGCTGCCATCTCTAGGTTTCTAGCTGCCGAGACTTTCTCTGGAGTTGGGCAGCGGCCAACTCCAAGTGTTGTTGCTTTATGGCAAACTCGGCCCGTTTGGCTGCAGCCACAGTGTCTCCTTTCAGCCTTGCTACTTCTAAAGCCACTGTGGAAGATCTGGAAGATCTGTTGGAGGAATGGACGCTGCTGGAAGAATGGCGAGATGACCTTCCATGGGCTGAGGGTGTCTTTAGATGCTGGCTTCCTTTTGAGGCACTGGTAATGGGAGGTAGAGCTTTGAAGACACTCCCATTCTCAGTGGATTCAAGAAGCCTTAACTCTTCCTCATTGATCCGTGCCTCCAAATTATACTGAGCGTCCTTGGAGCGTTTGCTCCGCTCCTTCACCTCCTTTGAAGGCAGACCATTTCTTCTATGGCCTCATTCGAGTTCAGCCGATCTAGGATTCCAAGTATATGATCAATGCATGAATTCCACCACATTATCTGGGTTGTCAGGTGCTCCTGTGCATGGTGCATATCCTCCAAAGTGGTTATGCTGGTGTGCGCATGCCGGCTTTCTTCCACCTTTCTCCAAGCACCCTCTGCCTCTCTGTACAATTTCTCCTTTTCTTGTTTCAAATGGTCACGCATCGCAGGGGTTAGAACCTGGACCTGGCCATGCAACATGTATGTAAACTCAACCTCTGCTCTGATTGCTCTGGTGGAGGCAGATGTTTTGCTGGTTGCTCCAGTTGCCATCTGCTCAGGACTTGAAACTGTGCCTGTGTCAGGTTGTGCTTCTGCAACTGTACTTGCAATGGTCTCTGCTGTGTCTTCCATAACTCCTCTTGCAAGCTACAGTTTAAATTACCCAAACTGCAACACTGATTGCTCCAGTGTAGATTTTGTGCCAAAAATGCTGTTTTTGCAGTCCTGGTAAATGTCTTTGCTACACTACTTTACCGACTTGTTTGCAATGCTGTGCTTCTCAATGCTTGTGGCTGTGAAACCTCTCTTTTGAGAAAAATGACTGAAGCTTAGAGTCTCGTTGCTGTGAGACTTTTGCAGCATACAGTCCTATTTTTCTACATGGGGCTTGCTTTCTATGCACTAAACAGTTAGAGAAGTTCCATCTGTGCTGTTTGGAGACACTTAGCAGGCATGCGTGCAAATAAAGCTGAAAGCAGGGAGTGTGGGCTCTTGGATCAATGGGGTGGTGGGGGAAGGAGCTTTTTTATGCTTGGAAGAACCGAGAAGCCTTGTTGCTAATGCAAGGCTTGTTGCTAAATGAGCATGCAGGAGGCAGAGGAAACAAAGGCAAGGTTGCAAGTCTCCCGCTTTTACAACTGATCTCCAGCTGACAGAGATCAGTTCACCTGGAGAAAACGGCTGCTTTGAAGGGTAGACTCTATGGTACTGTACTATGCTGAGGGCCCTCCCCTCCCCAAACCCTGCCCTCTCCTGGATCCACCCCCAAAGTCTCCAGGTATTTCCCAACCCAGATCTGGCAACCCTATGCTAGCAGGCTGACAGAGCAGGCAGGGACACATGCAGTTTTCTTTCAGAGGCTAGATTCAGGAGAAAATAAATCAGTACTCTTTTTACTATGCTGTTCCCAACAGCCTGAGCTGGTTCTGAGGACAATTAAGTATTTAACACACAGTCTTCACTCATTTGGAATCAACTTTATTCAACTCTTTAAGCGTTCAAAGGTTCAGTTTACTCACATTCCCTTTCCTGGTGCTGATAGGAGCCTTAAAGTCCTTTGAGTGATTCCTGCGGTAAAAAAAGCTGAATATCTCCCATCTATAGGGCTGCCAAGTCAGCCCAGGGGGCGGGGGATCCCCCGCTAAAGGGGTTCCCGATCCACAGACCAGCATTTGGCCGGTGGGGGGAACTCCACCCCCGACGTCGTCCAGCAAGGACGACGTAATGACGTCACCGGAAGTGACGTCAGCATGTTGGGGGTGTTGCCAGGGCGACGCACTGGCAATCGCCCCAAAACTCTATGATACCACTTCTGATGACATTGCTGGGCAAGCGCGCGCGCCAGGAGGAACTCCCGGACAGAGGAGGGCTCCCCCCCACCAGTGAGTTCTGAAGACTTGGAAACCCTACCCATCTACTTAGCTAAGATCATCAAAAAACTGAGGAAGACAGTTTTCGCTGGGCAAATGTATCAAAGCAAGGGGAGGCTGTAAAACCAATCAGGAAGGTGACCCTTAACCAGCTGACCTTAGGCTACTAAACTACATTACCCACAATTCTCATACATTTAAAGATGCAGTAAACAATTCACTATGCTTCGCTTTCTGATCTCTGCCGGGGGCAGCAGAGAGGCTTCAAAAGTCCCACAAATGTCCAGAAGAAGGTTGAGTTCACTCAATTGTTCTTGTTGCCGTGCAAATGTTAGTATGTCCTGGAAGGTTTGAATTGCTCCAGCTTTTATTTTGTCTGCAATGGTTAATTTGAAGTCTGAATAATCTTATGAACTTCCTCTTTCTGGAACACTTGGCTAATCTTGAAAGCTCTTGATGCCCGAAGGAAAAGTCATCCAGGTTAGAGGGGTTCCATAGACAGTCTCGGTCAAACACACGCCAATCCTGTAATTCATTCTCTGGGAATCTTTTGTCCATGTGATCACAAGTTTGCCGAAGGAAATTGAGAATGGCATCGATATTTACTCAAGAGTTGCAAGATGAAATTAGATCTCGTACAGTTTCACCGAAGTGGACTTTGTCTCCTAGATACTGAGTTCTAATTTTCCTGATTTTGACTTGGGTGAATTGAAATGCTTCCACGGTGGTCAAAAAGCTCTTGTGAAGAATTTTGTAAAGTTCCAAGCACATCACTAACCACATCACTAAGGATAAATAATGCCACCTCGTAGTGTGGATTACTTAACCTTTCAAGGCAGTATTTGTGTATTGGGTCATAATCTTCTTCTCCTTGTTCTTTGCAATATTCAATTAAGGGGTCATGATTCTTAATCAAGGCACTTACAGCAAAGTGTCTAGAGAGCCACCTTACTTCATTCAGTGGCCTAAATGAAACAACGTCTGTCTCTGTTGCACTGGCCATTTCCTCCAGGCTGGCTTCCCGTGTGCTTGATTGGCTGAACAGACTATAAACAGTGCGTACCAACCTCCCTGATGAATGGGATTTTTCCCCCATGCATCATCTGTTCCTAAATCTTCTTGAAGAACGACGCAATGCTGCTATAGCAGGTGAGGAATCGGTTCACGCAAGCATCGCAGCAACACCATTCTGCTTTCCAAGCATGACAGAGCCACCATCTGATGTGAACATGACCATGCGATTCATGTCCAAATTATTCTCATTCTAAAACTTCCTTATGGAATCAACTATTGCAGCACGATTGCCAGCAGCCAATTTCACAATGTCAGCAAAAATGGTTTTATGAAGATCACCAGCGGTTCTTCTGAATTTGATGTACATAATCTTTGACGCAGTGATGTCAGGACTTTCATCAGTTATGAGGGCATGGAAAGGAGATGCCCGGATTTCATTTAAAATTTCCCTCATGACTATTTATGCATTCGATGAATTCAAAGGCATAGTTTTTGCTTCTCCAGCTAGCAGGAACTTTGGCATATTTTAACACGTGGTCATGAATTCCTGCGCAGACAGCATGGAGACATTCGGCTTAACTGCAAGGAACACATTGTCAATGAAAATCTTGACCTCTTCTGGACTTGCTGTATCTCGGTTTGTGTACTCAACTCTATTGTCCGATCTTCAGGGGTTTCTCACAAGAAGTTCAGTAGCAATTCACAGCTCTTATTCTGAAGTTTTCTCACTGCATCCAAGTGGCATTTGTGGCTCATGTAATGCGTAAGATAATCTATTTTCCACTCATCCTGTTTCTTTCCAGTACTCCAGTCCCCATCAACTTCTGCTTTGAGACGTATTTTGCAGACTACCGTGTCTTCTGTCTCACGATATTCAAAGATGTCTTTTAGTGGCACATTTTTGTGCCCACTCATGTCTGGCATCGAAGTTTCAGAGATAAACCCCAGGCTGGCTTAACCCTCTGCATTTTGGAGTGCTGACACACTTGATCTTAGCAGTCCCTACAAGGGCCTTGTCAAAGTCGGTTCACGTTGTTAAGACCCTGTGGAGCAGCAGGAAGCACCTCAGGCTGAGTTAAAACTGGCTTGCTTAAGGCCTCTGAGTTCATGGCTCCGGTCAGATCTGGCCCCTAAGAATTTCGTACCTACCATGATGCTTGGGAAAAAATCCCAATTACTTTTGTTGAATGCAATAGTTGTCCTCGGTCACTCCTGCCAGGTAGGTGTCCAGCAAGGACTGCACAACATCAGCACTATGAGGTAGGATTGTGCAGCAGAAGGATTATGAGGCAAGAGTATTTATGGCCATCCCCATGTAACCCTGCAGCCTGCGAGGCAGAGCCAAGCAGAAACCTTGGAGTGACTAGGGTCTGAGAGAGAGAGAGAGAGAAAGAGAGAGAGAGAGAGAGAGAGAGAGAGAGAGTTAGAGAAGGCTGCCAGGAATTTGTTCAGTCTGTCTAGCATAAAGTTGACGGACTTAGACAGCAGTATTGCCACACCCCAGGACTTGGACGAGCCTGGAGCCTGGAATTGCTGAGGGGAAAGCTGAGAATTCAAGACTGGGTATTTATCAGATTGTCATATTTTATGTTGTAGTATGTGGTGATTGTCCATCTATGAAGAAGCCTTGGTGAAACAGTGGCATTAAGAATGCAAGTTGATAGCTGGTTCTTGAGATAGCTTTTTCCGTGAACAACATGAGCAACCCACCAAGGAGATGGTGTAGCACAGGGGCTATGACCTGAGCCCTGAACAGGACATTTGGGGTCCAGTCCTGGCCAGAGCCACAAACTTCCTCAGAGGCTGAGATCAAGTGTGTCAGCACTCCAAACTGCAGAGGGTTAAGGCAGCTTGGGGTTTATCTGTGAACTGACTTGTGGTTGTTGGAAGGTTCATTACCTGAATGCCCTATCCATTTTGTGGTGTTTGTGTTTTGTTTTGTTTTTAATTTCTAGACATGGGCGGCAACAAGCATTTTCCAGCAGGAGTGACACATCGGCTTGACGGGATGCATGCAGCTGCCATTTCAAATACTCTCCGGGTCCAGGGAACACCTGCCCCCTGTTATGGAGCACCCTCGGGACCCCCTGTGGCTGCTGGCCCCAGAAGTAAGCATTCGGGAGTAAACCGATAGAAAGCACCTGCCCTAGCAGCAGTTTTCAGCCAGATGGGCACATCGTGGATTACGCCAGAGGAATGATTCCTAAGGAAGGAGGGTTTTTCAGCTGGGGGCTTAAAGAACAGACAGGCTTGGTGTGACATGCTTTGAGCAAATAGAGATCAGCAAGCTCTCCAGGCTTTAGCAGCCGTTTGGCTACTGGCTTTGGCCGTGCTTCCGGAACAACCGTGGGTTGTGGAGCCTGGAGAGTGATAGTGGGGATGCTTTTCCCAGAATGCTTTTCCTGGCTGCAAAAGTTTCATCCCATTGGCTCTCTCCTCCCTCTGGGTGTTACTTGGAGTGTTCTCTGGGGGTGGCTTCTTCAGTGCTGGGAGGGGGTGGAGCTTCAGGGCATTTGCTGGGCCTGTGTTTTCCTCTTGGCCAGGCGGGCTTTCCAACTGAACATGTCCACTGTTTCAGGGATTAATGTGTTCCCCAGGGGCATTAACGCCACAGGGATCTGGCATTGATGTCACAAGGCCATCCTCCAGACTCAGGCCCTGAATGGGGAATCTGTAGCAGCTTAGCCCTGTGGTGTGTTCCTACTGTGTTAAAAACAGCTGGCTTAAAGTCTCTGAGGGAGTTTGTGGCCCTGGCCAGAGCTGGACCCCAAATGTCCTGTTCAGGGTTCAGGTCATAGCGACTGCGCTGCACCATCTCCTTGTTAAGTTGCGCATGGTATTCATATCTAAAGAACCGTCTGTGCTCTCACGCTCACCCTGCTTTTCTGGATGATTTCTTCTCTTTTTAAAAAACACAAAAAAGATATTAGATCTCCAGGTCGGTAGCAACATAAGACCCAGAAGCTCTGTCCGTAGAAATCACCTCTCAAGGGCCCACCATGCCAGGCACGAGGAAAGGGGCAAGCTGCTCACCCTGGAGGACAGGAGGGAGGGAAAGTGTGTGTGTGGGCGGGGGGGGGGGGGAGAGCACGGACTGTCCCCAAGAAACACCAGTGGGTTCTTTAGATAGCTCTTTCTGTGAACAGCCTGAGCAGCCCACCAAGGAGATGGAGTAGTAGCACAGTGGCCATGGCCTGAGCCCTGAACAGGACATTTGGGGCCAGATCTGACCAGAGCCATGAACTCAGAGGCCTTAAGCAAGCCATGTTTAACTCAGCCTGAGGTACTCCCGCTGCTCCACAGGGGCTTAACAACGTGAACCGACTTTGACAAGGCCCTTGCAGGGACTGCTGAGATCAAGTGTGTCAGCACTCCAAAATGCAGAGGGTTAAGGCAGCTTGGGGTTTATCTGTGAGCTGACTGCGGCTTATGGTCATTGGAAGAAGGTTCATAACCTGAATGCCCCATCCATTTCTTTCCCTTTTTTTGGAATTTCTAGACGGGTCCCATGACAAAAGTGAACCAACATGATCAGAGCAGCCTGCTGATGGCTCAATCACCGCCGGAGATCTTCTGAGGATGTTGGCAACATCTGCCCCCTGTTACACCTCACCTTGGCGCCTACGGACAATTCGGGCTAAAGCAACAATATGTCCACTGCAAGAGGACACCGGAACATGCAGCAGGGAGAAGCTGCGATCAATTCTCCGGTCGTCGGTGGCTAAGCCAAGGCCTTGTGGTGTGAATCCCAAATCGGTGTCCTTTGCACCACTGGAGACGAAATCACCAAGAAAACCAGGGCCATCCATCTTCCTGCCTTCCCCACTGGCACAGTCTCAAGCGAGACCATCCCTCTTCCCCCCAGTGGAAGAAACCCCTCTTGTGACAAGAGCCCACCCGGGCTTTACGGGGAGATGAGGCACACTTCAGCCACGGCAATGCAATCGGAGGCCAATCTAGGGGATCTCGGAGCACCTCCGGGCCTTCAACATCAACTTGCAACCTTAAACATCAGCGAGAGGCTCTTCTGCGGCTGAAGAAGAAGAAGAGTCGGAAGAAGAAGAGGAATGAGAAGAAAAGAATAAGGAGAAATTAAGACATTTGTTCTCCGCCAAAACCAGCCAAGCAACAGTGTATAGACAACAACCTGCCAACAAAGACTAAATGATCTTTCCAGTTTTCTCTCTCCTAACAAATACAAGGCTCTGGACCCAGACAGGAAGCCAACCACCCAGTTATCCCTCAATCGTCACCTCCTTAAAGCTGATGAACGAACTTATACGAAAGAACTAGATTAGCAGACTCACAACCACCTTGTTCATCTTCCCCAGAAGTGAAAGACAATTCCTTTGAAAGTGGGTAGTATGAGCAAGACTCACAAAGACATTTTCTGCTTAAGTTTATAAGTCACCACTGTCTCCTTACTGGTGAAACTGTTGTGGCTATTTTTCAACCATTAAATAGCATTGCTGATAAACTCGACCACCTAAGCAAAACTTCAATGCATAAATTCCAGAGACCCTGCAGCCCTTACCTCCTTCAATCATACAATGGGGAGAGGCTTTAATTATACCCAAAATAAACAACAAATCTCCCGGCTTAAGAACACAAGACATACAGCTTCCCACTGCAGGGGGAATGAACAGTGAAGAAGGTATGGCTCAATCGCAGCCGGAGATCTTCTGAGGATGTTGGCAACACCTGACCCCCGTCACACCTCACCTTGGCACCTACGAGCAATCCGGGCTAAAGCAACAATATGTCCGCTGCAAGAGGACACCGGAACATGCAGCAGTGAGAAGCTGCGATCAATTCTCCGGTCGTCGGTTGCTAAGCCAAGGCCTTCTGGCGTGAATCCCAAATCGGTGTCCTTTGCACCACTGGAGACGAAATCACCAAGAAAACCAGGGCCACCCATCTTCCTGCCTTCCCCACTGGCACAGTCTCAGGCGAGACCATCCCTCTTCCCCCCAGTGGAAGAAACACCTCTTGTGACAAGAGCCCACCCGGGCTTTACGGGGAGAAGAGGCACACTTCAGCCATGGCAAGGGGTTCCGCGGCAAGGCGATCGGAGGCCAATCTAGGGGATCTCGGAGCACCTTCGGGCCTTCAACATCAACTTGCAACCTTAAACATCAGCGAGAGGTTGCTCTGTGGCTGAAGAAGAAAAAGAGTAGGAAGAAGAAGAGGAATTAGAAGAAAAGAATAAGGAGAAATTCAGACATTTGTTCTCCGCCAAAACCAGCCAAGCAACAGTATATAGACAACAACCTGCCAACAAAAGACTAAATGATCTTTCCACTTTTCTCTCTCCTAACAAATACAAGGCTCTGGACCCAGACAGGAAGCCAACCACCCAGTTATCCCTCAATCGTCACCTCCTTAAAGCTGATGAACGAACTTATACGAAAGAACTAGATTAGCAGACACACTCACAACCACCTTGTTCATCTTCCCCAGAAGTGAAAGACAATTCCTTTGAAAGTGGGTGGTATGAGCAAGACACACAAAGACATTTTCTGCTTAAGTTTATAGGTCACCACTGTCTCCTTACTGGTGAAACTGTTGTGGCTATTTTCAACCATTAAATAGCATTGCTGATAAACTCGACCACCTAAGGAAAACTTCAATGCCTAAATTCCAGAGACCCTGCACCCCTTACCCCCTTCAATCATACAATGGGGAGAGGCTTTAATGATACTCAAAATAAACAACAAATCTCCCAGCTTAAGAACACAGGACATACAGCTTCCCACTGCAGGGGGAACAAACAGTGAAGAAGGTATAAAGGGGTGTTGCAGACTGCAAAACCATCCATTTGCATTATTTATTAAACATAATTTTGTGAACTGGGGATGTTGGATAAATAAAAGGGCAGTTCTCTAGTCCCTATCAAGTTCTGCATGTAGAAATTCTTCATATTGACCTTGAGAGAGTTGAAAGTCTCCCATATACTCCCTCTGGGAGGAGAGTTCTTCTGACTTCCAACCAGCCAACAGTTCCCTCAATACTTTTGAAAATGCGGAAGTTTTTATCCTCCTTTGAAATCTTTACAACCAGAGTTTTCATAGATGAAACTGTTTGGACGTTAATTCCAGGGACTACAAATAAGAAACCTTCCACTTATGGCCTTGAATCTGGAGCCTTTTTCAACACAATTGGCAATGACCCAAGCCTACTCCGCAATGCGGACAAAAGACTGCATATCAGTGCAAGCAAGCTTATATTCAATATCATTGATTGTGACCCCAGTGACCCGGGCATCGTCACGCTGAGATCTTGCTAGGGGTTCCATCACCACCGCAAACAGAATGGGAGACAGGGGACAGCCTTGGTGTGTGCCCGTGGGGAGGGCAATTGGGGAGGGCAATTGGGGAGGGCAATTGTCCGGCTTCTGCTACCATTAACCAAAAGCGTGGCGGTAGGATTAGAATAAATTGCCGCAATTGCATTTTGGAAGATCTCGCCAAAGCCTATTTTGTTGATTAAAGTCTGGAGATACCTGATTTCTACCGTATCAAAGGCCTTCTCTACATCGATAGAGAGAAGAATGGAATCAGTGCTTGTGGAGAGCTTACCGTGGTGTATGAGGTTCAAAGTTTTGCGCACGTTATCGGCAATGTTGCCTGAGGGAATGAAACCGGACTGGTCAATGTGGACATACTCTGTGATAATTTTCTGTAGTCTCAACACTAGGATTGATGTAAAGATTTTATAATCAATATTCAACAACGAAATCGGTCTGTAAGACAATTTCCCTTAGCTGAGATATAAATCACTTCAGTTTGGCTTGATGGGGTGGGGGGATGGGATCGGAGCTCCTTCAGCAGACTTCTGCCATCTAACAAGCCATCTAACACTTCCAATAAGTTTTTGTCCTTTTTAGGGAGAAGGATTACATTAGCTTGGCACCAGGACTCTGGTAGGACTCTGGTAAGTAGAATGTTTGTACAAACCTTGAGAAGGGGACCCTGTAGAATATCTGAAAATGCTTTATAGAATTCTGAAACAAAAGCATCAGGGCCAGGTGCCTTATTTGTTTTGAGATTCTTAATGGCCTTGGTGATTTCAGCTGGCTGAATGGGGCGATCTAAAAAGTCTCTATGAGAATCTGAGAGCTTAGGTATGGAAGTGTATTTTTGAAAGTAGGAACCTATCTCAACAGCCTATGGATCCGTGGAGGAGTACAATTTGGCATAAAAATCTTCAAGTACATTCAAAATGGCTGCGGTCGACGTGTGCGTATTTCCTTCTTTGTCTTGCATGCTGGTGATATACTGTTGGACTCGTTGCTTATTAAGTCTAGATGCCAGTATCTTTAGAACCTTCGGGCCTTTAGTGATCTTGGCTTTACGTAGTTTAAGTTCTTCTTTACAGATATGCAAGGTATCCATAGTTTCAAGCTGCTTTCTCAGTTGAAGTAGTCTTGCATAAGTCTTAGTACTGCAAGTCTTTTTGTGTTGCTTTTCTAGGAGTTCAATGCTTTGAAGCAGGTCATTACATTTCCTTTCTCTTTATTTGTTGCAAGACGCAAGAACCGCGATGCAAGTACCTCGCATAACCGCTTTGGATGCCTCCCACACCACAACATCGGAGACTTCGCCGTTGGCATTGGCACAGAAGTAGTTGTGTAGCTCGTCTTGAAGAATGCCCCTGGCATACGAATCTGTCAATAAAGTATTGTTGTTGTTTTTTAAAATTATATTTTATTTAAATTTCAAGCAAATATTACAAATTCAGAAGTAGAATAAAAAATTAGAACATTTTTCTTTACATTAACAGTGCAATTAAACGTGCTTAAAAATTGTGAGAGATCAATTAAAGTATCCAACACCTTCCAACATTAGGATTTTAAATGTAAACAAAAGCCTATACTAAATCTTTGTACAGATAATGCTAAATCTTTGTACAGATAATAGAAGTGGAATCTATATAAGTAGATTAACCATCAATCATTGTGAAAATAAATAAATAAATTATTGTTTACTGTAATTGTATCACCAAAGACGTTCCAATCATTAACTAATCTATCCGGTCATAACCTCTAATAACTATTATGATTAAAGTCTTGTATAGTTCTGAATATCGTTAAATGAACAAATGGAATGGAGAAGAGAACTCATACCCATCTTTGAAGATCTGCCCAGCTTTTCGGTGCCGCTTTTTCTCGTGCCAGATGATCCAAGATTGGTTTCCACTTTTCTGTGAATCTAGATCTAATTGGATGTATAGATGATTCATTTAATTTTTGTGTAATGTTTTCCATTAGATATTGATCCCACAGCTTCTCATACCAAATCTGTAAGGATGGAGGCTCAGGATTTTTCCAAACTGAGGCTATTGCTGTATGTGCCACATAGATAATGACTTCTAAGGTATGTCTGTGTTTATGTGACTGAATCGGATGTGGCCATAAACCCAAAAGTAAAGATTCAGGGGAGATATTGAAATCAAGGGAGATTATCTTGTTCGTTAAATGTTTAATTTGTCCCCAAAAGGCTTTTATTTTATCACACTGCCACCAGCAATGTGCGAACGTGCCAATTAAACCACAACCTTTCCAACAGAATGGTAAGAAGCATTGCCATATGAAATTTTCTGAAGTGTAAGATACCACCTTGTAAGTATTTTATAGTTTTGTAACTCAAGGGATAGTGGTCTAGGATAGTCTACTTTTGCTGTCCAAATGTCTGTCCATAATTTGTCTTCCAATTCGAGCTTACAGTCCTTTTTCCAAGCTGTTTGATAGGGGAGAATAGCACCGTTTTGTTTGTCTATTAATAAATTATACATCGTAGATATCAAACCTTTATTATGATTTTCAAATAGTTGTAATATTATTTCAAAATCTGACAGTTTTTGAGTTAAGATTTATATTAAGTGCAAAAGTGCTGTATTGCTAAGTATAAAAACCAAAGAATTGTGGCTTGTAATTTTTATTCCAGTTCATTTTTACTTAATAATCCTTTCCTGTTCACTATGTCAGCTAGCCTAGAGAGTTTGGCCGCTTTCCACTGTTGTCTGAAAGAGTCATCAGTTAAGTGTTTAAACCAAGCCTGATGAGTGAACTCAGTATATTTTGAGATTTCCGGAATGAGCTGTTTACGTTTAGCTCTCCAGAATGTTAGCATTGGAACCAGGAAAGGATTATAATCAATAGTTAATTGAGCACTGGCTTTTTCTTCCTAGAGTACTGTATTAATGGAACTTGGAGCTAACAGATCGTTCCCAATAGAAATCCAATCAGCGTGATTCGAATGTCTCATTATTTTGATAATATTAGCTAAAAAAGTCGCTTTTTGATATATAGCTATATCCGGATAACTAAAACCTCCCTTTGATTTGGACCTTTTCAGAACCTTTAAGCTGATCTTGGCTCTTTTCCCATTCCAGAGAAAGCCCCATAAGATGTTCTGCCATCTCTTCAAAAGTGTCTCAGATATCCTTAAAGGCAGAGTTCTAAATAAAAAAAGGAATTTTGGTAGAATAAAAGACTTAATTAATTCATAACATTCCATCCATGAGAGATTGAGTTTGGACCAATTCCCTATGAGCTCACACACCTTAGAATGTACCGCAATATGATTTAATTCCAGCAACTTGGATAGGTTGCTTGAAATTTTAATACCTAAGTAGGTTAGGTGAGTGTGCGCCCACTCGAAGTTGAATTGTGATTGCAAAGAAATGCAGTCTGTGTCTGAAATATTAATAGGTAGTAGCTGTGATTTCGCATTGTTCACAAGTAGACCCGAAATAGAGCCAAAAGAGTGAAGAGTTTGCAGAAGTGCTTTGATTGCTATAGTAGGATTTGTTAAATATAATAGCATGTCATCTGCAAATAAAGATATCTTGTGCTCTATGCCCTTTATTTTTATTCCTGTGATTTGTGAATTCACCCTTATTGCTTGAGCCAAAGGTTCTATTACCATGGCAAAAAGTAAAGGGGAAAGCGGACACCCTTGCCTTGTTCCTCTGCCTAGCACTATCGGTTGTGATCTACAACCATTTGTTTTTGTTTGTTGTTGGCTCATTGTAAAGACTTTGAATTGTTCTTATAAATTTTGGTCCAAAACCCATTCTTTGAAGGACAGAGAACAGATATTTAAATGAAACTGAATCAAAAGCTTTTTCCACATCTAACGATAAAAAAGCTGCTGGGATTTTTTTTTTTTTGCAGTGGTGTAGTAAATTCAATGTTTTTATCGTGTTATCTGCCAAGTCTCTGTGGGGAATGAACCCTGCCTGATTACTATGTATATAGCTTGGAATAAAAGTATTAATGCATTTGGCTAAAATTGAGGAAAACAATTTTAGATCCTGATTGAGGAGAGATATTGGGCGGTATGATTTGGGAAGCAAAGGGTCTTTACCTGGCTTCGGTAACACCACTGTAGTTGCCTGTTTCCATGAGGGTGCTATTTCCCCTGTGTTTAATATATGATTGAAAGTGTTTGTAATCGGTTGTAGCAAGTGCTCTAAAAAATTTTTATAGTATTCGGTGGGGAGCCCTTCTGGGCCTGGAGATTTATTATTTTTTGTCATTTTGATGGCTTGCTGAACCTCTTCTGCAGTTATAGGTTCTTCCAAATAGGCTCTGTGTGATGACTGAAGAGGGGTATGGATGGGAAATTCCCTTAAAGAATTCTGAAAAGCATCTTAATTCACACTTGGAGGATATAGAGATTGGAATAAAATTCCTCCAATGTTGAGAGTATTTCTTTTGAATTTGTAACTATTTTATTCCTGTTATTTTTAATAGCTTTTATCTGGGATTGCTTTCTAAGTTCCTTAACCTTAAAAGAGAGCTGATTCAAAGTTCTAGATGATTTTTGCCAATATTTTGTTTTGTGTAGCACAGCTGTCTTTTAATTGATAAAATCTCCATCATTTGTAAGGCTTTTCGTTCCATGTTCAATTTTTGGACTATTTTTTGTCACCCCTATCTTTTATGCGCCTGCTCTAATACCTTGATGTTTTCTATAATATCCTCATAAAGTTTTTGTTTTTGTCTTTTCAGAAATGATGTCTTGGAAATAAGTACCCCTCTTATTGATGGTTTCATCGCATCCCAGCACATTGTAGGAGATACATCCTGTGTGTCATTTTCTGCAAAATATGTTTGAATAGCTTGTGCTATTTCGGATCTGAATTCTGGATTGTTTAATAAAGATACATTCAAGGACCATTGTTTGTGTCTATTACATTGCTAATTCTGTGATAACTTGTAACTGACCCATGCGTGATCAGACCATTGGAATGGACCAATGTTAGTGGAGACAACTGTCTATCAGTGATTTGGACAGCAAAAGTAGATCTATCCTAGAATATGTGGTATGGCAATTTGAAAAAAAAAGTGAAATCTTTTTCCCCTGGGTGTAATATTCACCACATATCATTCAGACTGTGTTCTTCCAACAAGTTTGCCAATTTAGTAAGTCTGACTTTTGGTTTTTCAAGGTTGGTATCTGAATAGACTTGTCAAGTACATTGTCTATCACCAAATTAAAATCTCCTTCTGAAAATTCTTTAAGAGATGTTAGTGTTTTTTCCAAAAAGATTACCTGCCCCTCATTTGGTGTGTATAATGTGGCTATAGTGGTCATCCTATCTTCAAGTTGCCCTTTTATGAAGAGGTATATACCATCTGGATCTTGTTTCTTGGCTGAGAGATCAAAGCGGACCGTGTGACTGAGGAGAATGGCTACTCCACGAGATTTGGAATTCCCTGCTGCAGAGTATTGAAATAAAAATGTATTAGTGTTGAATATTTTTACCTCTGTTTTCTTAAGATGTGTTTCTTGTAGTAGGACTACTGAAGGTTTTAACTTCAAAAGATTGGACAATACTCTCCTCTGTTTCAAAACACTATTCAACCCATTCACGTTGGAAGAAATAATATTTAGATCATCTGATATGATGACTATTAGATAGAGAAGCACTAATTACTGCCTAAAGCTTTAATATCAAGAAGGTATTTCTAAATGCTAAATTGAGCTTAATACTCATTTTGTTCTTAAAGGTTATTTATCTTATTCATCTACGAGGACATCCAAAAAGATTTCCTTTGTTATTAAGAGTATAGGCACTTTATAATTCAGATTAAGTGAGAACCAAAAATAAATCTTATGTAGCAATATTTTCCCCCACCACTAGAGTGTGCTATACCACTGTATAACCAAATTCCTATCTAGCTATTTGTAATGTAAACACCTTTAAGTTACTAATTTATTCACTTTAAATTAACGGAAATATGTGCAATATAATAGATAATAAATTATTTGACACCTTTGGAATGTAATAACCAAAATAAACCTTATGATTTTCAACAGTAAGATTAGATTAACCGAAATTTAGGTTTTAACAAACAAGTGTAGAATCACTAGTAATAAGACTGCTTTCTGTGTGAATTAAAAATGTGATTCAAAGTTAATGCAATCTAATAATCTAAAACAGTTCTATATAATCAATTAATAGCAATTAATTAGTCAAATAAAAACAGTAGATTTTAACTGTATGTCTCTCTAGTCTCCTGGGGTTTCTAAATCCCCACGGGAGGCTGGGATTGCTCCTCTCTGTTTCCCTCCTTCCCTTCCCAGCACCTGTCTATGAGAGACACGAATTGATAAGGACTCAAACAAATCCCGCTCCTTCCTAACCCCCCCTTTTTTCTTCCAATAAACTTCAAACTTTAAAAAGGCAATGAGATAATATTTAAACTTTCTTATGCTATGTATATAAAGCTTAACATAAACTCTTAATGCTTATTCCCTATAATTAATTACGCAATTATAAACACTCCAAATTAACTTTAACAACAAGATAAAGATTGATCCTTTCAGGATGCACTTATCAACAAGAAGTCACAGTTTTTGCTTCAGACACTTGTAGGTCCCACGGCAAAGATCCTTAAATGATGTTCATGTGGAGGAACGCTGGTGTAGTCTTGAGTCTTGTGGAGGCAGTGATGATGAGGAAAGCCGGCGTTTGTTTGATCTTTTACTGAATTCCATCGGGGTGGAGAGATCCAATAGTCTTAGAACTTGGAGACCTTCGTCTACCGAAGAGAATTTTTGGGTCTTGCCTTTGGAAGTAACTTGAATAGTAAGCAGAGAGATCCATGAGTATTTTATTTCGGCTTCAAGCAGTTGAGAGTTAATCGGCTTAAGTTCCCGCCTTTTTTGTAACGCTTCTCTTGGTAAGTCAGGATAGATTTCAACGTTAGCTCCTTTGTAATTGAGATGACCTTTTTGTCTCACAGCATTTAAAATAAGTTTTCTGTATCTGAGGTCTAGTAGAGTAATCATTATATCTCTCATTGGGTGCATTTTTAAAAGTGCTGTAGATCCCAGCCTATATGCCTTGGTCACTGCTGTTGAAATGTCTCCCTCAGCTTCCTTAAGAAAATTAATTTGGCTTTTGTTCGGTGCCTATACTACAGCCAGCGTGATCTGATTGCCATTTAGTGTTCCCTTCACAAATAGATATCTGCCCTCCTGATCGGCCTCACTAGTCGCTAAAGAGAAACTAACCTTCTTAGAGAAAATGATAGCCACCCCTCGAGATTTGGAGGTGCCATCGGCAACATATTGTTGAGGAAACCAATCTGTGTAAATAGGTGTGTTGTTTTTCCTGGTATGAGTTTCTTGAAGAAACGCAACATCAATTCGTAGTTTCTTGAGATCAGACGCAATGCGCTTGCTCTTTATTCTGCCGTTCATGCCCCGGCAGTTCAGTGTAAGCATTCTTATCTCGTGGTTATCCATTACATTTAAATCGGGAGCTAAATATTGAAGAACCCCTCTCAAAGGTGCCTTGTTGCCTGGGCAAAATTGTATTGTAGACCATACTCTCATCATGTGGAAGCATTGTAGCGAACCTAAAGTGAACACTTACAGGGACACTCATAATCCTAACCATCCTTCTGACACATTGTAGCCTTTCTACTAAACAGGTATAGTAATATTTCCGCTTATTTAATCTAACTAAGAAACTGTAATCCTTAGTGAATACAAACAAACACACTAACCCTATTTCCCCTCCCCCAGGAAACAAACAACTTGTATGAGGAGAGCTCTCAACCATGCCATCACAATTCAACTCCGCCCTCCCCCCCTCCCTGCATAAACGGCTTCGTGGTTCCCGGATGGTGTGGGAACAAAGCCCACAGAGCCCTGAAGTCTCTCCAATTGGGAACCCTGAAAAGAGCTTTAAAAGACAATACACTAAGTAATACCAAATACTGCGAAGAGGCAAGTCTAAAGGACCTTCCCCCACCCCCACCCCCCAAGCCAAGACTTAGTTAAAGCTAAACAGTACAAATTATTGCATACATAACTCCTATAGGAAAGCTATATAAAATGTAAATAACAGAAAGAAAAGCACTCAAGCATTCGTGTCTATTCTGACAGGGATTTTGCTCCATCAAAGAGAAGTGTTTGAAGTCTCACGCTTCTGTTTTTTGAGAGAAGCCAGATCTGTATCCATCAGATCCTCGAGGCCCAATGTTTTCATGAGGTTTGCTCCAGAATCTGAGTCGTTCGCCTGGTAATTTGTGCCTTGGTAACGCACCTGGAGAGAGCCAGATTGCAGCCATCTGTACCTAATTCCTGCTGCCGTCAACTGTTGTGTGAATGGCTTTAAGTTCCAACGAATCTGTAAGGCATCAGGGGAAATGTCTGGGAAGACGTAAATCTCCATTTAATTAAGTCTAAGGGACCCTGTTTTCTTGGCTGCTTGCATAATGGTTTGTTTGGGGCGGAAGTCAAAAAATTCTACCAGGACATCTCTGGGGCCCTGTTTCTGGGCTGTTGCGGCAGACCAATGTGATAAGCCTGAGTTAACATAGGGGTGATTCCGTCTTCTAACTTTAGTACAGAGGCTAGCCAGTTTGACATAAAGATTGTGAGATCTGTCGTCCCCTCAGTTGACTCAGCAATCCCCCGGAACTTCAGAAAACGCTCTCTGGCTTTATATTCCAAGGTTAGGATCCTTTCACGGGTCCAAGCTTCAGACTGCTGTAGATGCCTGACATCCCCCTGATTAGTTATAGCTGCCTCTAAAGCCATCTCCGCAGACTGTGCTACTTTCTGCATAGAGATGTGCATCGCGCTTATCTTTTCCTCCATAGGCTGTATTATTTGTGTGATATCAGCCAGTATTTCCTTTTTAAAGAGCTTGAAGAGGTCCTTTAACTCACTGTTATTGCTTTCTTCAGTTAACATCAGTTGATGCCCTTTCACGGCAGCCATTTTAGAACCCCCGGCCTGTTTGTTGCTTCTGACAGACTCTCTGTCAGTTTCAGCCGTGAAATACGCTAATAACATCACTTTGTCTAGATCAATCGGCTTAGATCAGTTGCCGCCTGACTTTCCCATAGTCTGCTTTCCCTTAGCTGAGATCTAAATCACTTCAGTTTGCCTTGACGGGGGTGGGGGGTGGAATCGGAGCTCCTTCAGCAGACTTCTGCCAACTAACAAGCCGACGCCCCGCCTCAACCAGAGTTTTCATAGATGAAACTGTATGGACGTTAATTCCAGGGACTAGAAATAAGAAACCTTCCACTTATGGCCTTGAATCTGGAGCCTTTTCCAACACAATTGGCAACGACCCAAGCCTACTCCGCAATGCGGACAAAAGACTGCATATCAGTGCAAGCAAGATCAAGGTGCCAGTTAAAACAGAACAGCTTTATCCTACAAACTCTCCAAGAACATCTCTTTTGGGGGAACAAAGAAACAAACATTTCTTCTACATTGGAGAAACTGAACAACTCACTGCAGCTCCTTTGTCCTTCAGTCGAGCCTCTTACTTTATTTCTCCCTGTGAGTCAACTGTCCAACTATAAGCTAAAGTCTCAAGCCTATAGCGCTGGTTTGAGCTCCCCTATCCCTGACACTGACAACCATTTACAGCTCTCTCGTGACCTGGATAAGTCAATATCCACCTCTACCAGTGTCCCCTGTAAGCTACGCTAGAGTGTGCTAGCACACCAATATCTGGACCCCAGCGCAGGGATTTTCATCCCAGCACACAGGCCCAAGGAGTGGGCGGCCCCACCCTCCCAGTCATCAATTTGCCTGGGGAGGCAGCCAGCTCGTTGGCTGCTCACTGGCTGGAGGTCTGGTGCTTGGCCGCAGGACAGGCCCTCTAAAGTGAGGTGCTTGTGCGGGCCCAGCCCTACTTCCTACTTGGACTAGGACTCCTGGAACAGCCCTCCTGCTGTGCCACCCAAGAAGGTCTGCTCTCCTGCCCCACAGGCCACTGGACCAGGTAAGTCTCCCCCTCGCCTCTCTCTGCCCAAGAGGAAGGTCGGGACTCGGGAGGGCCCCAGCAGCCATGCTGTGTGTGGCTCTTCATGGTCCCCTTTGTTTTGAGCGGTGGGAGGGAAGGAGGTGGCTTCGCAGTGGAGACTTGAGCCTGCCTGGTGGGTTGCTGGTGAGTCCGGGGGAGAGAAAAGCCCCTTGAGTCTGTTTTGGTGTTGGATCCAGCCTTCCTTCAACTTGAGAGTCCCTTCAGTCACAGAAAGAGTAAGCATCCTTAGGCTGAAGTGAGGCTTCAGACTTTGGTTCCTGGAGTGGTAGCAGAGGGTTAGGAGCCACAAGGTGACCTGAGTATTCTGCACTGAGATTTGCAGTTTTTAAATGTCATGTTGCAAGAAAACATCTTGCCTTTTCATAGACTCATAGGATCACAGAGTTGGAAGGGTCCATACAGGCCATCTAGTCCAACCCACTGCTCAGTGCAGGATCAGCCTAGAGCATCCCTGACAAGTGTAAACTACCCACTTGGTTCATTAGAAACATTCGTAAGTTATTTGAAAGGCTGCACTTAAATTGTGCATAATCGTCTCTCACCACTTCATTATATTTTCCGATGTGGCTTTCAGAGTTAAGTTGGCTTGGTGAGCTGGTGGAGCGTCAGGCCCCGGGGGCTGGTCGGAGAGGGCGGGGAGGGGGAGGAGATGGATGACGTAAGGGGTGAGCTGGGAGGAAGGGGGTCCTGGCAGGGGTGGGGGTCTTTTAGTAGCAGCATTAGGGACATAAGATGGGCCAATGAGGCCCATCCAGTCCAACAGTCTGTGTCACGCTCAGTGGCAAAAATCCAGGTGCCACCAAAGTTGCGCCAGCAGTGCCCGAACTCCAGAAGCTCTCCCACTGTTGCCCCCCTGGCTTAAGCTCAAGACGGTTTTCAGGGGATAAGCTTTTGTGACGCTTGTCAGCTCATAACCTGAAAATCTTCTCCAGGTGGAACTGGACTTGAATCCCCGTGCAGACCAGCGTGGCAGCTTTCTGGGGTACAAATTTTAAGTAAATCAGGCAATCCACACTGTGGAACACAATCATACTGCCCTTCCTCATAGGGTTGCTGTAGGGGTCACGGTGAAAATGTAAGTGAAATACTTAAATGAGCTGTAGGAAGGCTCAGTTTTAATTTACAATACCGCCGGTATTAACAAAAGTGGCTTTGCTGATATCTTCAGAGTGTGTGTGTGTGTGGGCCTGCAGTGGAAGAGCTAGATTCAAGTCCAGTAGCACCTCAGAGACCCACATAATAATTGGGGTCTAAGGATGATTCAGTGGCCAACCCCCCCCCCCCCCCAAACCACCGTTTCTCATCCTCAGTTACTCGGTTTTTAAGGCAGGCAGTGGATTTGCGGTTTGACTTTATGCTTGGGATGGGAGAGGGGTAGTGTAGCCTAGATGGTTTCTAATGTGCTCTCCCCCCTGCAAGTGGTGTCTACTGTGGGAGCTAGAGAATATTGTTTGCCAAAATATGTCACTTTCAAGAAAAAATCCAGGAAATAAATAAGATGAGGTGCCAGCCAACAGCTCAGGGCTGCTTATATTCCTGCCTAATGCGCTCTCTCTCTCTTGCTCTGTATATGTAGTATATAACTGGAGAGTGAAAAAGGAAAGGGAGCTCTAAGCTCATCACAAATAATTTCTTCTTTGCTGGGCAGTGAGCTCAGTTCCTCGGGCCACCATACATGATAGGCATGAAGCAGGTTCAGTAAAGTTTAATGGTATGTGGGCCGAGACATTTTTATTAATTTGGTTGGTTTGAGTGCAGACTGTTAAAAAGCCTGCATTTCCATGAACTAATAGAGCCTTGTTGTTCCTCCCTCAAAACTAGCTTCACTACCAAAGTCTGCACTCCAAGCTGGCCTGTGGAAGAGCTGCTTCGTCCAGTAGCCAAGAAGCAACGCTGCATTAGTTGCTCCACTTTCATGCGCAGCAGCACATAGGAAACTTTGCAGAACAACCAATCTCCTGTTAAGGTTAGGCATCGTGCAGTCTGCATTTGAATACAGAATAGTTAATCTTTAATCTCTGTTCTGTTCTATTCTACTATATTCTTAGAGCTGCAAACTTTCACTGGTTTAAGGAAGGAACTACAAATTTTGTTGCTTAATCCATGAGGGCTAATTGCAACCCCCCCCCCCCCCAAAAACACACACGCACAACAACTTTGAGGCACTGAGAGAGTGGTACACCCTGTTTATTAATTTTTCCAGTGCATTACACTTAAGAACATAAAAACATAAGAGAAGCCAATGTTGGATCAGGCCAGTGGCCCATCCAGTCCAACACTCTGTCACACAGTGGCCAAAAACACCAGGTGCCCTCAGAAGGTCCAGCAGTGGGGCAGGAAGCCCTCCCACTATTGCCCCCCACACACACCAAGAATACAGAGCATCACTTGCCCCAGACTGAGAGTTTCTATCTATACTTTGTGGCTAATAGCCACTGATGGACTTCTGCTCCATATGTTTATCTAATTCCCCCTTGAAGCTGTCCATGCTTGTAGCTGCCACCACCTCCTGTGGCAGTGAATTCCACATGTTAATCACTCTTTGGGTGAAGAAGTATTTCCTTTTATCTGTTCTAACCCAACTGCTCAGCAATTTCATGGAGTGCCCACGAGTTCTTGTTTTTTGAGAAAGGGAGAAAAGGACTTCTTTCTCTATCCGCTCTATCGCATGCATAATCTTATAAACCTAGATCATGTCACCCCTCAGCCATCATTTCTCCAAGCTAAAGAGCCCCAAGCACTTCAACCTTTCTTCATAGGGAAAGTGTGCCAACATTTTTATCATTCTAGTTGCCCTTTTCTGCCCTTTTCCCAATGCTATAATACCTTTTTTGAGGTGTGGCGACCAGAACTGTACGCAGTACAGTAAATGAGGTCACACCATGGATTTAGACAGGCGCATTATGATCCTGGCTGATACTGACACTTCTATCAGTATCTCAGAAAAGCACATAATTACTGTGGGGTTGTTAACATAGTAGTTTATTTTAATGTCCACTCAGAAGCCAATCCCATTAACTTCTGCTTTCTTATCCCCCCAGGGTTTTTGAAAACATTGAAGCGGAATGCTGACACTTCAGTGGACACACAAAGAAAAAGCATAACGCTTTCAGGACTGAGTGGTTGATGAAGTTTCCCATTGAAACTTCGATGCCAGACATGAGTGGGCACAAGAACGTGCCGCTAAAAGACATCTTTGAATATCGTGGGACAGAAGACACGGTAGTCTGCAAAATATGTCTCAAAGCAGAAGTTGACGGGGAATGGAGCACCAGAAAGAAACGGGATGAGTGGAAAATAGATTATCTTACGCATTACATGAGCCACAAATGCCACTTGGATGCGGTGAGAAAAGTTCAGAATAAGAGCTGTGAATTGCTACTGAACTTCTTGTGAGAAACCCCTGAAGATCGGACAATAGAGTTGAGTACACAAACTGAGATACAGCAAGTCCAGAAGAGGTCAAGATTTTCATTGACAATGTGTTCCTTGCAGTTAAGCTGAATGTATCCATGCTGTCTGCGCAGGAAATTCATGACCATGTGTTAAAATATGCCAAAGTTCCTGCTAGCTGGAGAAGCAAAAACTATGCCTTTGAATTCATCGAATGCATAAATAGTGTTGTCACGAAGGAAATTTTAAATGAAATCTGGGAATCTCCTTTCCATGCCCTCATAACTGATGAAAGTCCTGACATCACTGCGTCAAAGATTATGTACATCAAATTCAGAAGAACCGCTGGTGATCTTCATAAAACCATTTTTGTTGACATTGTGAAATTGGCTGCTTGCAATCGTGCTGCAATAGTTGATTCCATAAGGAAGTTTTAGAATGAGAATAATTTGGACACGAATCGCATGGTCATGTTCACATCTGATGGTGGTTCTGTCATGCTTGGAAAGCAGAATGGTGTTGCTGCGCTGCTTGCGTGAACCCAGTCCTCACCTGCTAGAGCAGCATTGCGTCGTTCTTCAAGAAGATTTAGGAACAGATGATGCATGGGGGGAAAATCCCATTCATCAGGGAGGTTGGTACGCACTGTTTATAGTCTGTTCAGCCAATCAAGCACACGGGAAGCCAGCCTGGAGGAAATGGCCAGTGCAACAGAGACAGACCTTGTTTCATTTAGGCCACTGAATGAAGTAAGGTGGCTCTCTAGTCACTTTGCTGTAAGTGCCTTGATTAAGAATCATGACCCCTTAATTGAATATTGCAGAGAACAAGGAGAAGAAGATTATGACCCAATACACAAATACTGCCTTGAAAGGTTAAGTAATCCACACTACGAGGTGGCATTATTTATCCTTAGTGATGTGCTTGGTGATTTAGCAGAACTTTACAAAATTCTTCAGAAGAGCTTTTTTTTTTTGTAAAAAATTTTATTTTTCAAAACATTAAAATTAATACATTTTTCTTATACAAATCCTTTTTTCCATATTATATAACATTTTGTTCTATTTGTATAATCTTATTTTTATCTTATATTGGCGGTTTCCCACCACATCTGAAGCATAACACATTTTCCACTCTATTCAAAATAGTAATACTTATATCTATGTTTACATTTCTGGTAACGGTCATATATCTTAAAAATACTTATACACTAATTCTTACTTTCTATATTCTTATATAATCCTAGAATAAAAAACAACTTCATTATCTAATTATCCTTAATACATTCATATACTCTAATTCTATTACTTTATGTTATTATAACCATGTATAAATGTAATTTTTCATGTCCCAGTATTTTTCAACATATTCTTTCATATCTTTCCAATCTTCTAAAAAGGTCTCTGAGTACAGATCATTCAACTTTCTAGTCCATTTATCCATTTCAGCCATATATAACAGTTTTTTCAACCATTCCCACACCTCTGGTATTTTTTCATTTTTCCAATTTTGTGCATACACCATTCTTGCTGTTGTTATCATATACCATATTATTGTCCTTTTCTTTACATTTATCTCTTCTAGTTTAAGTCCAAGCAATAACATTTCAGGCAACTTCGTAAATGTACATTTCAAAATTTTTTCCATTTCTGCATGTATTTTTGACCAATAAATCTTTGCTTTGTCACAAGTCCACCACATATGATAAAAAGAACCTTCTTTCTTTTTACATTTCCAACATTTGTTAGACATATTCTGATTAATATTTGCAATTTTTTTTGGTGTCATATACCATCTGTACATCATTTTAAAACAGTTTTCTTTTAGGTTATAACATGTAGATATACTCATAGCATTTTTCCATAAAAATTCCCAAGATTCCATTTCAATGTCTTTGTTAAAGTTTATCGCCCATTTTACCATTTGTTCTTTTACCATTTCATCAGCGTTACACCATTTTAACAAAACTTTATACATTTTAGAGATCATTTTTTTCCCACCTTCCTCCCAAACTTGTTCTATTTCATTATTTTTTCCCCTAAAGCCGTATTTTTTATCACTTCTATACATGTCATATATTTGTCTATATCTTAACCAACCATAATCAAAGTCCATCTGATGCTGCTCCTTCAATTTAAAGTCTTTACCATGTCTTGTTAATAAGTCTCTATACTTCAGTCAATCTTGTCCTTTGTAACGTGATGCTGGATTTAAAACTTCTGCGGGTACAATCCACATAGGTATCTCTTCTGGAAAAAAGTTTTTATATCTTGTCCACGTATCCATTAGCGTTCTTCTCAAATAATGATGTTTAAACCTATTGTCCATTTTTGTTTTACCATAATACAAATACGCATGCCACCCAAATCTACAGTCGTGACTTTCCAGGGACAATAACTTTCTATCTTGTAACATAGTCCATGTCCCTACCCAGGTCAAACATATTGCATCATGGTATAGCCTTAAGTTTGGTAATTGAAACCCTCCTCTATCTTTAGCATCACACATTATTTTCATCTTGATTCTTGGTTTTTTCCCTCCCCACACAAACTTAGACAATTCCTTCTGCCAGCATTTGAATGTTTTTACATCTTTCACAATTGGAATAGTTTGAAACAAAAACATTAATCGTGGTAACACGTTCATCTTAACCACCGCAATTCTACCCAACAATGACAAATTTAATACATTCCACTTTTTAATATCCTGCATAATTTGCAACCATAATTTTTCATAGTTATTTTTATAAAGATCAGTGTTTTTCATTGTTAGGTTTACACCTAGATATTTTGTCTTTTTCACCACCTCACATTCTATAAGGTTTTGTAACTCATTTTGTTTGTTATTTGACATATTTTTGCACATCACTTTCGATTTGTTCTTATTTACATAAAATCCTGCTAAGTCACCAAACTCTTTTACTCTCTGTAACAAATATGGTAGTGTAGACAAAGGGTCTTCCACTATGAACATCACATCATCTGCAAAGGCCCTATATTTAAAAGAAAAACCTTTAATTGTTAAGCCTTTAATATCTTTGTCTTCCTTCACATTTAACAGTAGAACTTCTAAAATCCAAATAAATAGCAGCGGCGAAAGTGGGCATCCTTGTCGTGTTCCTTTTTCAACTTTAAAATCGTCCGTCTTTTCAGTATTAATTATTAAAGAGGATTTCTGTTCTTTATATATTGATTTGATGAGGTTAAGCATATATTCACCAATTTCAAGATGTTCTAAAACCTCAAACATAAAATCCCAATTTAAATTATCAAACGCTTTTCCGCATCCAAAAAGAAAAAACCCACTTCCTTTTCAGGGTGTTTATCATAGTATTCTATAGCATCCACTACTACTCTTAAATTGTCTCTTATTTGTCGATTAGGTAAGAACCCTGCTTGTTCTGTTTGTATAGTTTCTTTAAGGTGCTCTTTTAATCTTTTATAAGCAAAAATCTTATAATCATTATTTAGTAAAGAAATCGGTCTGTAGTTCTTAACATTAGTCAAATCTTGATTTTCTTTCCGGATCAGTGAGATGGTTGCATCTTTCCAGGTTTCTGGGACCTCACCAGTGACTCCTATATCGTTCATCAATAACAGTAACACCGGTGAAATCGACTCCTGTAACGTTTTATAAAACTTCGCTGTAAATCCATCTGGTCCAGGTGCTTTTCCTAATTTTGAGTCATTTATTGCATTTTTAATCTCTTGTAATGATACTGGATTGTTGAATAGTTCTTTAATTTTCTCTGTTGGTTTTGGTAACTTTAACGTTTGCAGGTATTCTTTAATCTTTCTTCTGTCTTTGTTTTCCTTCTTAAAAAGTTTTGCATAGTATTTAAAAAATTCTCTTTTTATTCCTTTGTTGTCTGTTATCTCAATATTATCTCTTATCACTTTAGTGATAAATTTATTTTCACGTTTTTTCTTTAATTGCCATGCTAAGTATTTTCCAGGTTTGTTTGCACCTTCAAATGCTTTTTGTTGGAGTTTTTTAAAGTTCCAGTACATATCTTGGTTCAAAATAGCTTTTGCTTGGTCTTGTAGCATCCAGATTTCCTTTTGCAGTTTCTTTTTCCCTGGTTTACTCTTCAGTTCTTCCTTTGCTTTAATGGCTTGTACAATATTTTCATATTGCTCTCTTTTCTTTTTATTGTCTTTAGCATTTAGTGATATCAATAGTCCTCTCATCACTGCTTTATATGCATCCCATACGGTTTGAATTTTTACTTCTTTTTGAATGTTTGCTTGGAAGTATAGGTCTGTTTCTTCAAGTAATTTTTTAACTATTTCTTGGTTGTCTAGTAAGTCCTCATTTATTCTCCATCTCTTTTGTTTTTTTACCTGCCCAGCCGTCCATAAACACGGATTATGATCTGAAATTATTCTTGGTAGAATTTCCACTTTTCTTGTCTTGAAGGTTAAATTAGTAGTCATCCAAATCATGTCAATTCTTGAATGCGAGTCATGTCTATTAGAGTAAAAGGTAAAATCTTTTCCTTGTGGGTTAGCTTTCCTCCAAATATCTTCCAGCTTCTCTTGTTTTATCAGTTCAAAAAAGTTTTTTGGAAGCTTCCCTAATATCTCATCCTTTCTCTTAGAGCGCCTGTCTAATTTGTTATCCACAGTTCCATTAAAGTCCCCCAACATCATGATTTGATCATAATTTACATTGTCCAATTCCACTTGTAGTTCTTTAAAAAAAATTTCTTTGGCTCCATTCGGAGCATAAATGTTCACAATCAAAGTTTTCAGTCCTTGTAGTAAAATTTCAATAGCTAAATATCTTCCTTCTTTATCTTTAAATATTACTTTAGGTTCCAAATCTTTTTTGACATATGTTACAACACCATTCTTTTTATTACTTGCTAAAGAATAAAATTCTTCTCCCAATTTTTTCCTTATTAAGTATTTGTGGTCTTGTTTTTTAAGATGAGCTTCTTGTATACAAATTACACTACATTTTTGTTTCTCCAACCAATGACCTACCATTCTACGTTTTTGGGGTGAATTAAGTCCATTTACATTCCATGTAAGTATTTTGTAATCCATCTTGATATATTCTTAAATATCTCCAAGGTCATCTTTATTCTCTCCCAGGAATGCGTACATTTCTCCTGTACTTTTAATCACTACTCTGGAGTTGCCATAGTAAAAGCTTAATCCTTGAGGTATTTCCCAACGGAATCTAATTTTTTTCTCCTTCAGTTTATCCGTCAGACGCTTGAATTTTTTCCTTTCTTGCAGTATTGCTCTGGGCAGTTCTTTCATTACTATAATTTTCTTTCCATCTATTTCAAAAGGATCAGTGAAGCACTTCTTGTAGATTTGTTCTTTTGTCCTTTTCATTGTAAATTGGACAACCACATCTCTTGGTATGTTTTTGTCTCTTGCGTATGTGGAATTGACTCTATAAACAAGATCCATGTGCTCTTTAATGACCTCTTCCTGTTCTTGTAAAAAATCTGCTAATGCTTCTTGCATTCTTGTAAAGATGTCTTCACTCAATTTTTCTTCAATCCCTCTAAATCTCAAATGGTTTTGCATGTCTTTAAAATACATCATCTTTTCCATCCTGTCATTCTCTCTCATTGTCTTTTGTGTGCTTTCTTCCAGTTCTTTTACTTTAGTTTCTATGTCTTGTGTTCTTGTGGTTAATTTTTGAAATTCTGCTTTTAAGTCCATAAAATTTTTGTCTGCTTGAGCCGCTATATTATTCATTTTAACATTTACCTCTCCTATAGCGTCTAACATTTTTTTTTCCATTGCTTCCATGACAGGTAGTAATTCTTTTTCTTTTTTTGCTGCCATTGTAGGAGAGGACCATGTAGCTGCTCTCGATCTTAGTCCGCGGTCTGTCTTGTCTCTTTAAAAAAGATTGATTTTATTTTGTTTTCCAAATCAAATGCCAATTAGTGCATTCAAACAAGCTAATCTTGCCAAGTCAAATTATGTTGGTTTCAGCCTTCTAAGTTATATAGTTTTTGAGATATTGCAGTTTAAAAATTTTATAAATCCAAAATGGTGGGCGCGACTTCTCTATGGTTTGTGTCAAAGGTTATAGTCTTTTTACCTTACTTCTGGCTTGCCGTAGTTTCCTTTTGTCCCTTCCTTTTGCTTCCTTGTCTGTTCTCTGCACGTCACTTCCTGTTGTGGTCTTTTTGGTCCGGCAATTTTTAAAGTCCCCTTTACTTTCTTTCGGTTCTTCTCCTTTTCCCTTCTTGTCTGCTCCTCAAGCCGTCACTTCCTGTCTCAGTCCTCACATCTTTGTCTCGCGATGCTTGGCTCCCCCTCCCGACTCTTCTTAACCGCAGGAATGTTAAACAACTTGTTTTTTTGGCTTTTTAAGTTCAAATTCAGCTTTTTAACGTTTCAAAACTGCACTCATCCAATCTGCAACAGTCTATTGCTTCACCCGATCTGCTTTTCGTCTTTCAAAACGCGGTAATGGTAAGGCAAAAACTTTTTTTCCGTTACCTTTTGTTGTTACTTCGCTTCAGATGTGGTCCCAACGTTTAAACTTTGTCTTCTTTGTTAAGGAATCAGGGGAATTGGAGGTTTTATGCTGAATTAATCAGCTCAGCTCGGCTCCTTAGAGATACTTGCAAGAATCTTCTTCGGCTGCAGTGCTCAAGGTGTCGCAAAAGTCTCCTCTGAGACTTTTCCTTCACCGAGCTTGCTCAAACCTGGATTATATTGCTTGCTAGTCCTCACACTACCTGTGTGAGGTTGCGTCAGGTGGATTAATCCACCCAAGCTGTCAAGAAGAGCCGCTGTCCGCCTTGCGCATTTGCAAAGCGTGTCAGACCTCCATTCCTCCGACCGGAAACCCTTCAGAAGAGCTTTTTGACCACCGTGGAAGCATTTCAATTCACCCAAGTCAAAATCAGGAAAATTAGAACTCAGTATCTAGGAGACATAGTCCACTTTGGTGAAACTGTACGAGATCTAATTTCATCTTGCAACTCTTGGGTAAATATCGATGCCATTCTCAATTTCCTTCGGCAAACTTCTGATCACATGGACAAAAGATTCCCAGAGAATGAATTACAGGATTGGCGTGTGTTTGACCGAGACGGTCTATGGAACCCCTCTAACCTGGATGACTTTTCCTTCGGGCATCAAGAGCTTTCAAGATTAGCCAAGTGTTCCAGAAAGAGGAAGTTCATAAGATTATTCAGACTTCAAATTAACCATTGCAGAGAAAATAAAAGCTGGAGCAATTCAAACCTTCCAGGACATACTAACATTTGCACGGCAACAAGAACAATTAAGTGAACCCAACCTTCTTCTGGACGTTTGTGGGACTTTTCAAGCCTCAAGTGTGAGAGGATTGTGTGAGAGGATTCAGCTTGATGAATGCCATCTAAACTAAGATTAGAAATTGTCTAGATACAGATTACCCGGAGAATTTAATGAGAATCAAACTGCACATGTCTACTGGAAATAATATTAATATTGACAGAGTCTTCAATTTATGGAAAACAGAGAAATGAAGAAGTTAAATTAGAACATTTTCTGTAATGAGACTTGATACTGTTTTCAGTTAGAATGTTTAAATCATTCTTAAAATGTTGTTTAAAAATTCATTCTGATATTCTCACAAGGTTATGGTAACTGTTATGTTTACAGTTCAAATTTGCATATTTTGTATGTTTGTAAACTGAAATTTTAAAAAATTAAAATGTAGGCTGGCCCAGAACTTTTATGGTTTGGTTCACAGAGAAAAAAATTTGCACACAGTACTTCAGAACTGCTTTGAATAGCTGCTAGCCACACCCTCTGCTAAGGGGAGGCTTCTATTTAAGGCTCCACCTGACCAGAGGCACAAACCTCTGGCAAGAACCAAAGGGCAGGGCTCTTGGCCTGTGGCTCTTAGCCTAGGGACTCTTAGACTAGGGGCTTGGAGAAGCCAAGGAAGAGCCAGAACACCAGGGCCCTAGGCTCCTTGGGTTCCCAGCAAGGTAAGTAGACTTCTACAAGGAGAATACAAAGGGTGTAAAGGGGGGATTATATTAAATTATTTTTAAAGCAATTATGAAGCCAGAATGCCAGCAGGAGGTTGGGGGCTATCCAGTGTTTTGCACGGTGTGTCACATGTATGATTATCTACCCACTGGGCAGAAGTCTTGGGTGTGTCCCCCGTGCAATGAGCTCCTGGTTCTCAGGGAATGAGTTTGCTCCCTTGAGGCCAAGGTGGCTGACCTGGAGAAGCAGAGACAGTCAGTTAGGCACATGGAGAAGACTCTCGGGGACTTGTTAGGTATTACCCACTCTGTATCTGGCAGCCCTGCTGCTGTCAGGGAGCATGAGGGTTGTGAGGAAACAGGGCACCGTGCTGTGGATAAGGGGAATGTGCCCTCAGAAGGGACCTCTTCTACAGCTGGTGAACGGGTATCCTTTCATACCAAGGAACCATCCCTGGGCAGGGAAGGAGGGGGGCTCTTGGTAGTTGGTGATTCGATCCTTAGGCAGGTAGACAGCTGGGTGGCGAAACCGCATACTGACCATATGGTGACTTGCCTGCCTGGTGCAAAGGTAGCGGACATTACGCATGTTTTAGATAGGCTGGTAGATAGTGCTGGGGAGGAGCCAGTGGTCGTGGTACATGTTGGCACCAACGATGTGGGGAAATGTAGTCATCAGGTCCTGGAGGAAAAATTTAGGCTGCTTGGCAGGAGACTCAAGGTCAGGACCTCCAAGGTAGCCTTCTTGGAAGTGCTACCTGTTCCACGTGCAGGGCCGGAGAGACAGGCACAGATCAGGAGTCTCAATGCGTGGATCGATGGTGTAGGGGGGAAGGGTTAAAGTTTGTTAGGCACTGGGATGCTTTTTGGAACAAGAGGGAGCTGTACAAGAGAGACGGTCTCCACTTGTCCCGGGAAGGAACCAGGCTGCTGGCACTTAAAATCAGAAAGGTGGCAGAGCAGTTTTTAAACTGAATATTGGGGGAAAGCCGACAGGAGATGAAAAATCACTGGTTCGGGATGGTTCATCTCAAAGAGATGAAGGGGTAGCTGTTCCTTTCCTACAATGAAAGGGATTTGAATTGTTCTCTGAGAATGTGACAAATGATAGGGACTGCCTGGCAAGGTCTCGAGGCAGCAAGAGGAAGGTTGTGGGCTTAACATCTATGGGAAACTAAAGATGTTTATATACTAATGCTAGAAGTGTCCGAGGTAAAATTGGGGAGTTGGAATGCTTAGTGTTGGGGGAAAACATAGACATTGTGGGTATTTCAGAAACTTGGTTGGGACGAGGAAAATCAGTGGGATATGGTGATTCCTGGTTATAAATTATATCGGAAGGATGGGGGGAGAAAGTTGGAGGTGGGGTGGCTCTTTATGTCAGAGAAGGTATACCATCCAGTAAGACTGAGAAGGTAGGAGAATTGGATTCACTTCTGGAAATGCTGTGGGTTGAATTAGTGGGCCCAAAAGGAAGCTTAACATTGGGAGTTTGTTATCGCCCACCAAATCAAAAGATAGAGGAGGATTATAAAATGATGAATGAATTCAAGATAGCAGCTAGACGAAATAACTGTGTTGTAATAGGTGACATTAACTACCCACTCATTGATTGGGTCAATATGTGTTCAAGTCAGGAAAAAGAGAGTTCAATATGTGTTCAAGTCAGGAAAAAGATTCTAGACACTCTCAATGACTGTGCTATGGAGCAGATGGTTACAGAACCGACCAGGGGAGAGGCGATCCTGGATTTGGTCCTAAGTAACACCCTAGAACTGGTGAGAGATGTTAAAGTGATTGCACCACTTGGGAACAGTGACCCTAATGTTTTTGAGTTCAACATTTGTATAAATAGGGAGTTGCCCAAAAAGACTGACACAACCACTTCCTGCCCCCACTGCTGGACCTTCTGAGGGCACCTGGTGTTTTTGGCCACTGTGTGACAGAGTGTTGGACTGGATGGGCCACTGGCCTGATCCAACATTGGCTTCTCTTATGTTATGTATTTTTGGGCAGGAACACACAGGAACAGAGTTCTGGGTGACTCCCAAGTTGGCCACGCCTAGCAGGAACCCATTAGCATAATAGGCCACACCCAACAGCAGAAACTCATTAGGATTGGCTACATTAGGGGTGTGTGGCCTAACATGCAAAAAAGTTCCTGCTAAAAGAAAAGCCCTGGGTTTTGACAGCAAACAAGGTGAACAGAATAAGAAGCAAAAGGTGGGTGTGGCTGGAGGACCACACTTCTGGTAACATGGGGGTGTGGCCTAATATGCTGATGAGCTGTGCTATCAGGAGTGTGGCCTATTATGCTAATTAGTTCCTGCTGGGCTTTTCTACAAAAAAAGCCCTGCTTATAACAGTTTCTGGGAAAAACCTACTCAATTTTCTGCATCAACCCCCCCCCCCCCCAGATATTATGCTAGTTAATATGTTGATTATGTTTTATTCCACATTTTTTCCTGCAACATCTGCTTTTTAGATAAGTAACTTTGCTTGAATATGATGTTTTATATTTCTTACCTATATGTTTTGTGCACTGGAGGACTTAAGATATTGTATTTTGGACTTTCTTTTTATTAACCTTACGGATATATGACATTTGCGATGGCTAAACCAAAAATTAATTTCCTGTCTTTGAACTGTAAAGGACTCAATAATTTTATTAAGCATCAGAGAATTATTTCTGTGCTATCAAAGCATAACCCAGATGTCATATTCCTCCAGGAAACTCATCTGAAAGGTACCCAATCCTCAATTACAAATGCTAAAAAATTCCCCTTGCAGTATCAGGCACAAGGACTCTCCAGGGCAAGAGGGGTAGCATCTGTGCATTCACACCTGTGGGATGAAGGGTGCTTGTGCCTGACCCCATCAGTAACTTAGCAAGCCTAAAGCCCCATGATTGGCCCTCGAGTCACACGTGGGGCCTCACTGTGCATGCCTATGGGGTGGAGCCTGGGTCTCCCACCAGTTCCTTCTGACCACTGAGATACCTAAATCAAGAGTAAGGAGGCTGACAGTGGAGGGGAAACCCAGGCTGGTGGTGTGAATGCACAGATGACCACTCTAAGATCATCAGTTACAGGTAAGCAACCTGTTTATCTTATTTATGGTCCCTGTGCATCACACATGTTGGAGAGTAGCAAGCTTATGACTTATCAAAGGAGGGTGCTGGCAGGTACTCAGTCAAATGCCGATCACTGGGGTCCCAGTGTCGTGATGTCTGTTATGTGCTATACCACACTGCGCCAACGTTAAGAGACCCAAGTCCACCAGACCCCTCTGCACATTAAACTGCACCACACCAGCACTAGTGTATTTACAGTTTATTTTACAGTGCAATTATTAATTGAAGCAACAAACTGCTTGGCCAGGCAACCATAAAAAGAGAAGACAGAAAAGTTCTGTACATCAATTACATATATACATTGTAGTAACCAATCAGGTTAGTGCTGAGTCATGGAGTGAACATACATCAATGTCACACAGAAGAACAAGTCTGAACTAGTCTGTACAAGTTTCTGCTCAGTACTATTACATCTGTCCCAGTCACATGACTCCTGCTGGCTGTCAGTTAGATCCTGCAGATCTGCCAGCTCTGTGCATGAAGACTGAGAGTCTCAAATACCAACACCCAGATGAGCATGGGTGTCCAGAGCATAATGCCAAATGAAGGTATTCGAGGCCACCCATGTTGCTGCCCTGCAAATGTCCTGTAAGGGAACCCCTTTAAGGAAAGCAGTGGAGGTGGCCATTGCTCTGGTGGAGTGAGCCCTGATGGCCCTTGATAGTTTGATAGTCTCGACAATCCACTTTGACAATCTCTGGGCTGAAACATGCTGACCTTTTTTTTTTTTAAAGAAATTTTTAAAATATTTTCAGACAAAACATAAATAACAAACATACATACAAATATGAGAGTTATACTGGTAATATAATTCCACCTCTCCTTTCTGTATGTTTTAAAGATGTAAGGGGGCTTATTTGAAGAAATCATCAGGTTCTTTGATGTTGCTATCACAGGTACTCACAGTGTGTATCTTCATCGGTATTATGGATGAGGTCCAAAAACTCTCTTGTTTGGGGCGTTCACATCTGGTTGCTGTTATGCTGCCATAACTGCGTTCTCTGCTTCTGAGACGATTCAGGGCTTCCAACTGCTTGTTGCCCAAGTTGGGGGGGGGGGGGGAATCAAGTCTCTTTCTCCAGACCTCCCTCCAGGAGGTCCAGTGGAGTTTGGGATCCCCTGAAACCTTCCTAAAAAGAATGAAGAATCAGTTGTAGCCAGGAGCAATTTCTGGTAGCAACTGTGTTGATGTGCTGAAGCCCCTCCTCCATGCTGACCCTTCTCCTGTGGGGCATAGGTGATGAATAGGCGTGGGTCCTTGGAGCGTGCTTTACATCCAGGGAGTGAAGGAGTCTCTTCATGTCATTTTTAGGATCAGGAAAGAAATCTGGAAACAAGATGTTGGAGTGAAGATGAAAGTCTGAAACTACCTTCAGTAGGAAGTGAATGTCTGGGCTCAACGTGATGCCCTTACTGGAAAAGTGGAGGTAAGGTACATCATGTCGAAGGGCTATGAACTCACCCACCCTTCATGCCGATGTGATAACTATCAGGAAGATGGTCTTCCAGGTGAGCCAAGTGTTCAAATGGCTTGCCTGGTAGCCTCCGCAATACCAGAGGAAAATCCCATGCCAGAACAGGCAACCTATGCATGTATCCCTTGAGGAAAATCCTAGAGTGCGGATGGCTAAAAATTGAGAAGCCATCTACTGATTGCTGCAATGACAGCTAAGTAGACCCATACTGAAGAATAACTCAGTCCTGGATCCACAAGGGAAAGCAAAAAGTCAAAGATTGAGGAAAGTCCCCTGGCTTCTGGAGGGAGCTGTGAGGCAGCAGGGAATATAACAGTTCTTTCCCATTTGTAGGCATAGGATTGTCTGGTGGATGACTTCCTGCTATTAAGGATGACCTCCTTCACCCTGGCTGAGAAGGGTTGAGGAAGATCTGCCACGCTGTTAGCTTCAGGTGAGGAGTTTCGTGATGGAATAAGCACCCTCCTGCCATGAGCAGGATCTCTGGGACGGGGGGGAAATGATGCTGCCTGCACTGGGAGAGCTTCAGGATCACAGGGAACCACCCTTGTCTGCGCCACCAAGGGGTGATCAGGATGCAGTTTGGTAGGTCCATTAGTAACTTGTTTACCACTCTGGCTATGAGGGTTAGTGGGGAAAACAAGAAGAGAAAATGGTTCCCCCAGGGAAAGAGGAGTCCGTCCCCCAGGGAGAGAGGGTCCATGCCCCCTCTGCTGCAAAACAACCAGCACTTCTGATTTGTCCTTGTTGCAAATACATTCACTACTGGGAACCCCCAAGTCTTGAACAGTGGGACCAAATATGTTACACTGAGTTCCCATTCGTGCAAGGAGACTCCTCCTCTGCTCAGGTGATCTGCCTGGACATTTTGAACCCCTGGCAAATGCATGGCCAACAGAAAGGTCCCCCAACTGTTGCATGTGAGCCAAAGGTCCATCGCAAGGGAGCAGAGGCTTCTGGGCATCATGCCTCCCTGCCAGCTCACATAGATGATGGCAGTGGTATTGTCTGTAAGCACGGCCACTACCTTTCCCTCTATAAGGGCATGAAATGACTGGACTGTGAACCTGATTGCAAGCAGTTCCAGGTAGTTTATATGGCAGTGGCGATACTGAGGATCCCACTTGGCACCGACACAAAGGCCTCTCAGATGAGCGCCCCATCCCCAAAGGGAGGCATTCGTCATCAGAGTTTCTGAGGGAACCAGTAGCTGAAACGGGGCACCCGTTAGGAGATTTAGTTCATGTCCCCACCAGGAAAGGGAATGTAGGATGTAGGGAGGGATGAGGAGCATTGTCAGCTGGTGATGTCAAAACAGTCGGAAGTGTTTCAGGAACCACAGCTGGAGTACTCACATACAAAGCTTGGTGAAAGGGAGGACAGCAGTCATTGTCTTTACCCTCCTTGCACTTCTTAGATGGAGTTGAGATTTGACTGCAGTGTTGACGGAACACTTCACTGCTGAGCAGTCAATGCCAAGATGCCCCACGGTCAGGATACCCGTTGATTTGGTCAACATTGATGGTCCTGGTGTTGAATCAGGGTGATCCTGGTGTGCAGGTGTGGCCATCAGAGTTGGAGAGAGAGACAACTTGATGAGCGCCGCCCAAAGCCTCGCAGCCTGATTCTTGCGGGTTTGACGGGAGAATTTGACACAGTGGGTGCATGGGTTGGTGCAATGGGCCTCCCCCAAGCACAAGAGGCACAAAGAGTGTCCATCTGTGGGGGCAGGTTTACTCTCGCACTTAGTGCAGTGTTTAAAGAAGCCCTAAAGTTTCTCCATAGGCCACTAGTGGAGGGCAAGAGGGAGGAGGGGAGAAGAGGGAGGAAGGAAAGGGCCACTCAGGGAAAAGTCTTCTTCTTTTTCTTTTTCTAGTCAGTAAAAGGAGAAGGCTGGAAAGAATCTGAGAAATGTAAGGTCCCTGTGGATGCCAGTGCCACCCCAGTGCAAAGGCCACCTCTGAGAATACCAGCAACTTGCAAAGTAGATCCTGAAACCAAGGCTGGCTGCTGGCTGCTGGCTGCATCCAAGTCTACTTGCATGGAGTCACCAGGAGACAGGGGAAGAGCTAGACAGAGACCCCACCGAAATCATTCAAAAACCTAAACCTCTTAGTTAGGTCCTTTAGGTCTTCTTTCACACCTCAGGTAACCCTGATGCAATGGTGTGGTGAAGAGACCCCAGAGGTAGAATGGGCAAGATAAGCAGAGAAGACATGTCCCGGGGCAACTACCCTGCGAGCAAATTTAAGGTGGCCCAGAAGGCCCAGTATTCCCTTGGAGGTGCATTTATTGTGACTGATAATCTGGGTCAATAGGGCCTGAAGTGATGGAAACCTGTCATTGGGCAGGCGGGATGTGCCTTGTGCTGAAGTCTGACAAAATACCCAAATACGTTAACTGAGTAGACGGGCCTTCAGTTTTGCCAGAGGGAACGGGCCAGAGGGAACCCTAGCTCAGCTGCAAGAGCCTAGAAAGCGGATATGTGCTCAGCACAGGCAGGGGTGCTTGTGGGGCCAGCAAATAAAAAGTCATGCAGGTAGTGGGTGACGTGAGCTTTTGGGGCAGTCTTTTATGGCCCATTCAAGGAAGGTTCTAAATATTTTAAATGCCACACAAACAATGGCACAACCCATGGGCATGACCTTGTCTATGTACCAATAGTCCTCAAGCTTAAAGCCAATGAGGCAAAAATCCCCAGGGTGAACCGGCAATAGGCAAAAGGCAGACTGAATGTCGCACTTCGCCATGATTGCGCCAGGACTTCAGGCCCTAATTATGCAGACTGAATGGTCAAAGGACACACAGTGGACTCCAGGGCAATTGTGTCACTGGCAGAAGACCCTTTAGGATATGAAAGATTGTGAATGAGCCTAAACTCATTTGGGGTCTTTTTGAGTACAACCTCCAGAGGTGAAACTCAAAGTTTAGGTAAGGATGTGTGTGTGTGTCTCTGTGTGTGTGTGTGTGAAAGGACCTGCTATCCTACCAACAGTGCACTTCCTTGCAACTTTCTGGTTAACGATGTCAGGCCTGCCCTGGCTGAATTGAGATTACTGCAATATGTAGAAACACATGGGCCACAAAAGGGGATACAGAAACTTGATGAGAAACTGTCCCAAAGATACAAAGCAGTGACTCTGTCAGGTACTTGGCAAGCTAGGGAGTAAGGGCAAAAAGGCAAACAGGGTGGCTCAGCCCCCCAAAAGCTGATTTTTTTCTGGCTTTTAGTTGGGTGAGCCAGCCTAAACTGAAGCAGCATGGAGCTGTAAGGTGGACTTGGTTCTGTTTTCCTTGCTTTTAAGGTGGATCCTTTGGAGATGGATCGATATTCCTTTTTTTGGAGAAGGTCCTCCTTCTTTCTCTCTCTCCCCAGCCACCTTAATTTAATTAACTGATCTAATTAAATTAGTGCACAGCTTATACCCAGAATAAATCTTTGCTGGTCTTAAAGGTGCCACTGGACTCAAATTTTGTTCTGCTGCTTCAAACCAATACAGCCACCCACCTGAAACACACATAAGTTATCGAGATTGAAACCTAATATTTCCAAAACATATGCAGAAGAAACCCCATAGATCCAGCAGGCTTCTGCTCTGGAGTGTGACCTACCTCTCTCTAGTCCCTACCCTCTTAGCATGAGCTAGTAGACACGCAAGTGGGAGGATGTGCTTAATATTTGGTTAATATGGCAGTTTTGCCCAGTCACAGAAACATGATACTGAGTGCAGTAAATATATCTCCTAAGAAGTATATTGCAAAAAAGGTAAATTTACATTTATTCAAGTAGATCCAGTTCACATTCAGGTCGCAGTCAAAAATATGGCAGTCAAAGATGCCTAAGGTAAAGAGGACATTCCCTATCACAAATAGCAAGCTTGCCCAGCATTATATGTGTGGCAGTATGTGGGCACTCTCTCTACAGGAGAGACCTACAGAGACATGCGTCTCCATGGAAGACCACGTGGGGGAGAGAGGTGGGGTCAGAGGGCAGCTCCCAGGTCAAGACAAAGAGAGGTATCCAACTCAAGAAGGTAACACCTATGTACAGTGTGATGTAGTGTCCCCTAATGTCCATAAACCAAATTTGGCCCCATGCTGCTACCTTATGCTGGGCTTATGCCAACTTCCTAGGAACCATACAAATCACCAGCTCTTTCCCTAGAGCAGTTTCCGAGAGTTGAATCAGAGAACCCTTGGGAAAACATGCTAGCAAATTTTATCTGCTTAAAAAAAGCTTATGCTCACCTCATTTATCCAAAGTTTCTTTACATCAGTTCTAACAAAACAACAATCTCTTGGGAACAGGCAGAAAAAAAAATATTTACCTTTTCTCTGAGTTCCTGAAGATTACACCTACTAAACAAAAGCCAGCTCATAACCACTAGCCAATCCTGGACTAGCACTGAGATGCTGAGGGATTCTGGGGGACAGATCCTTTTCCTGGGGACACCCCCCAGTTCCCCTGAGTTCTTTCATTGGTTGGGTGGAGACTGGCGAGGGACTGAATCTAGTATAGAGAGACAATGGTTCTTAAACAAAGCTCAATTTATTCCATTATACACTCTTAAGACAGAAAACACTGTATTTCAATATTCAACACAAACCCAATTCTTAAAACAGTGCACTTGTATAAAACTCGGAACGTTCTGAACTTCCTGTCTTCCTTTCCCAAGGCAGCTCATTCTCTGTCACCTGATCACATGTCCCTCCATTGTTGTTTCCTTTCCACAGCCAGTGGCCACAATCACACTGCATTTATGCATCATGCTTGCATGCAGCACCAGAGCTCTGAAAGGTAAAAACCTCCTTGGTTTTACAAGGTGTACTGGATTTCCCCAGGGTTGGCCCCAGGAAACTGAAAAACCTACAACTCCGCCTGTGAGGCTCCCCCACCCCCAAGATGATCTTTTTGCCGTTTGCTCTCCCACAAGAGTGCAACTAGTCCTCCAGCCTCAGAATCCAGCAACCAAGTCCTTGTCCTTCCTCAGAGAGGCTATACACTCCCCCCCCCCCCCTCTTCCCTGGCCAGGAGTGAAACCTTCCCTTTCACAGGATTCCCTGGCCCCACCCCCACCTGGCCTGTCTCTAATCTCCTCTCACCTGCTCCCCCTGGGAGGCAATAAGAGGGAAGGGAAGCCTTTCTTGCCTCTTTCCCCTGCTGCCTGTCTCCTTGCTCTGCTCTCCCCGCCCCCTCCCCAGCTGCTGTGGGCCACCTCATAACCTCTCCCATTCTGGCCTTCCCCAAGTCCGAGCTCAGCTTTGTCTTCTGACCACGTCCCTCCCCACCTTATTCTCGGCTGTGTCCGAGTGATCTGCCTGGGCCTCGGCCACCACCCTGCCCTGTCCCTGCCACACGGGTGAGTCTGGGCCCCAGCTGTCCTCAGCTTTGGCAGCCGGGGCAGGGTCAAGTCAGGACCAGGTGTTGGCCCCAGATTTGCAAGGAAATGCTGAAGATGACTGTGTACATTCCATTCCATGGGAAAGGAGACGCTGATTAGAATACGCAAACGGAATGAACACAAACCATCCACTTAATTCTGCTACACATAATAGAAGAGCCCTTCTCAGGTTTATGTTTGTGGCACTAATAGTTCCCATAAAAGTAATCACCCTCTTATTTTAAATGGGCAACACACACATCTCCCAGCCACAGTAGGCACTATCCCAAACAATAGAAGTTTGAGGGCATGCATTGGTGCATACCAAAGGTGCAAGATAGGCATTGTTACCCTTTTCACACAAAATGGTGACTGCACATAGTGCACTTACCTAGGTTCATGAGGTAGGAGGGCCAGAAATGCAATGCCTGGAAAGGGCTATGCACAAAGAATACCTTTGCAGCACAGCACAGTATCCCCCTCCCAAAATACTATAGGCCTTTTCAGTATCACATGGCTTGCATTAAAATGGGACTGGTGGGGCAGACATTTTGCTTCACGATGGCTACTGACCTGTCTAGCTGGTTTAACTTTAACTCCACCTATGACCCCTGGGCAGAAAGTCATTTCAAACCAGCCACTGTGGGCCTTTTCTTCCCTGGTGTGATCCGCACAGTACAAATATAGTCTTGCGCTATGTATCGATGAGAACAGGGAACCATTGCCCCCTTTTAGTGTACAGCAATGCTTCTGAACATGTACAGAGATACTCTGATGCAAGATATACATTGCAGCAAATTATCCTGTTACCCCTTGTCCAAATGATTTTGAAGAACACAGTGAATGGCCTGAGTGAAACGACCATTTCCAACAAGTTACAACAATACTGCAGATTGATAAAGGAATTCAGAAATTAAAACACTTCTCGGCAAAGCTGCTTTTCATATATTGCATCTGGAGGTTTAATTATGCCTCCAATAGCTCCAACTGACCACCTGTCTTGCTTGGGGGACTTCCTATGCAGATCTGTTCATTCACTAATCTGTTGCTCTGTGGAGGATACTGAAAACCCTACCTCTCGAAAATTCAATTGTATGCATTTGTGCAACATAATACAGGGGTCTTGTGGCACCTTAAAGACTTGAATTTTTTTTTTATTCCAGCATAAGTTGTGAGTTAGAGCCCACTTTAACAGATGCACTGAAGTGTATATCCATTAGGTCTATGCTCTTATATTCACAACAGAAAGGTGGTGGGGGTGATGTCCTCTTTCGTAGACAGGCTGATCTGCTGGATCTGGGGTGTCCTGAGCATGTCTTCTGTTTGTTGTGCCTTTCCGTCCATTTCTCATGGCTCCAAGCCTGCCACTGCCTTCAGGGAATTTTTTTCCATGACTTCAGCTGGGGTAGTGAGGCAACAGCCCCCCCCCCCTTCACCATCAGCTGAGTGTGATCAGGTGTGGCTCTCAGGCATCTGTATTTCAAATGGACAACGGCTGAAGGTCCAAAACATTTGGCTTTGTCCCTTGCCGCTGACAAGGCCTGGGGATGCAGGTCAAGGGCTCTTTAAGCCAGAATTACTCAACTCATGATCACTGATGCTTATTTTTATATATTTTTAAGAGACTGACTTCAGAAGCTTTCAATGAGCTACTTCCCAGAACACTACTGAAAAGGGGCATAAATAGAGATGGATATGCAGAAAGCCAAAACCAAGGAAGACACCCCCCCCCAACGACGGTTTGCCCCAGCCTCTGCATCAGAGAGGCCTTTTCTCCGGTAGAGGACACCGTGGTATTGACACCTATGCCACGTACACCCACAGGTCTGATTCTCTGAGAACTAAAATTCTTGGGGTGTGGAACAAGTGAATCTGAGCTCCCGGGCGCCTGGCAAAGACATGCGCGCCTCGGAGCAGGCGGGGGCGGGGCTTGCTCTATAAGAGCCTGCGCCCCGCTCCCGCCTTGGCCATTGCTCCGCGTGCTCGTGGCGGGTAGAGCACGCAGGTTGGAGCTCGTCTTCGTCCTCGGGCCTTCTGCTGGGGCCCAGAGGACTGCGGAGTAGCGGGGAGTCGTGGTGACGGGTGTGAGTGCGGGTGGAGGCTTCTCGCTTGGCCCCCTCCCCACCCCACTGTTGTGCATTGGGGCCTGGCCCGGCGGTGCGGTTCAGCTCCTGGCCCCCTTTCCTTGGACGGCGGCAGTTTGGGCTGCGTGGAGGCGGCCGCGCCTGCCCCCCCCCCCGCGAACTTGGGGCTGTCTCAGCCCGGGCGAGCGGCGGCGACGTTTTTTTTTTTTTTGAGGAGCGTGGGCTCCTTTGCGGCGGGCGCTGAGGCGGCGGCGGGGAGCTGGCCTGCAGCGGCCGGCTCCTTCGCGTCGGCGGCAGCGGCGTTCCTGGCGGCCCAAGCCTCTTAGCGGAGGCGTCAATTTTTTCTGGCTCGTTTGCTCGGGTGTTGGGTGAGTGGCTGGGGTTTCTTTGGAGCGAGCGGAGCATTGGCTCCGGGTGCGCGAGTTTCAGCGCTCCCCCCAGCGCTTATTGAGGCGCCGCATTTGCGCCCCCCCATCTGTGGTGCTTTCTCTGGCTCCCAGTCCCCCCCCCCCCCCAGAGCGCAGGTCATTTGGCCCACGCCCTGTTTTGGCACATTTTCTGCTACCAAAACCCTCCCGCCTGGAAAGCCACCCAGCTCTGCCTGGACGGCAGGGCGACTTCAAGTGGCAGTGAGTCACAGGGGCGGTGGGCTTCTAGCAACTGCCGTCTGCTTTCTCACCTCTTTGCCCGGGGTAGTTTGGCTTGCACGCTCTGCTCCCCCCCCCCCGGTCAGGAAAGTCCTTGTGTTTAGCTGTGGGTATAGCAGAGGTTAGTGTGTGCTGAGCTATCCCCTCCCCCCCCCCCCGGAGGCTAACTGCCATTTTGAATAATCAGGCCTGTTATTGTTAGTGGCCTCTATTGGCGGCCATCTTAAGTGTGGCAGTTTATGAGTTTGAGCTGTTGGTGCTGTTTTGCCCTCACCGGTGGCCATTTTGAATAGGCTTGTGCCTCGTGCCGGCGGCCATTTTATGTAACCTTTAGACGGCCAATTTTTTCTGTCAATACTATTTAGTCGCAATTTGATTGTTAAATTTATTTCTCAATTTTCACTTTGCATAGCAGGTTAGGAATGGCTCCTAAGAAGGGGCAAGGCAAGGGGAAGGGGAAGCAGCCTGCTCCCAAAAGGCCTCCGGCCCGACCGGCTCCAGACATCCCTTCGGACGAGGATGATGAGGATGATCCCGTGAATGCCGCCATTATGCAGCGCCTTGCAGCTTTGGAGGCGGAACGTGGCGTGCACCATGGCGACTTTAAGGCAGGCGGGGGAGATAACATCTCTTTTCAGGCCCAGGTTCTGGCTCGTCTTGCTTTCTTGGAAGACAAGAAGGAGGCTGCTGCATTGGAACAAAGAGGGGAGTCGTCATCGGAGAGGCCTGGGCGAGGCTTGGGGAGCCAGCAGATGGCATTGTATACTGCTCCTTCTGAGCAGGGAGGTAAGGAGGCTGGGGCTGTCGAGCGTTGGCCATGGGGTCCTGGTTTTCAGGGCTATGCTGCAGCGCACACCGTAGCTTCTCCTTGGTCTAATCCTTCACCTAATGCTCCAGCTTTTTCAAATTGGGGTTACCCTCCGCCAAGTGCAGGATACTCTGGGTGGGGTGGTTTGTCTTATGACTCCCTGCCACTTGGAGCTATACCAAGCGGGGACACAGATTTACTGCTTGGAGATCATCTGTCCATTGCCACTAGGGAAAAAATCCTTAGGGGAGAGTATGTAGATGTCTTTGGTCTTCTCTATCGTGAGATGGAGAAGAAAGACAAAGACAATTTGGAGGACCATGAAAAAGAACGTTTAAAGCGGCGGGTGGTAGATAGGACTTGGGCCAACTGGTTTCCGGGTTACCTTATTTACACTGCCGTCACAGTGCGACATCAGCCGTGGAGGGCATTAGCGATGATTCAGTACTTGGACATCGTTTATAAAGCCTATGTGGACTATCCCAGCCCGGCTTGGTTGCAGTATGATGAAGAGTTCAGGCAAAGGGCTGCCATGAACCCAGCCATGCGTTGGGATAAACTCCATCCCAGTTTATGGCTTCAGATTATGTCCCCTAACCGGTCAGCATGGGGTGAGCGGTCGCACAGCGGCCACTCCATTAAGAAGGCTAATGTGCAGTCAGGTCCCCGCATTCAGGCGGGGCAGGCGGTTCAGCGACGCCCGCCTTGCTGGGAGTTTACCTCCCAGGGGACCTGTAGCCGGAAATCTTGTTCCTTCCGACATGAGTGCCCCCTCTGCGCCGGGCCCCATGCATTGTCCCATTGCCCTCTTCCCAAGGGTCGGGGGGGGTGGTAAGGGGGGAAAGCGCCCTGGAGGCAAAGGGAAATTCTTCCCCCCTCCTGACAAAGGGACCCAGCCCGATTAATTTGGATGTTTTGGGGCATTGGCTGAGCATTTACCCCAGGGTCTTGGATCGAGTCTACCTATTGCATGGTTTTACTTTTGGATTTCGAATTCCTTTTCGGGGAACTAGGGCTCCTTTTCTGGGGCCAAATTTGAAATCGGTCCTAGGGATGGAGCATGTGGTTCATGAAAAGATAGATAAGGAGTGCAGGGAAGGTCGGGTCCTCGGACCATTTAACTCACCCCCAGTTGTTAACCTAAGAGTTTCCCCGTTGGGAATTGTGCCTAAGAAGGCGCCGGGTGAATTTCGCCTCATTCATCACCTCTCCTACCCTCGTGGGGAGTCAGTGAATGACGCCATACCCGGAGATTTATGTTCAGTTAAATATACTTCCTTCGATCAGGCCATGCGGGTAGTTCGCCTCTGTGGCAGGGGGGCTGAATTGGCAAAGTGCGATATAAAGTCAGCCTTCCGCCTCCTTCCGGTTCATCCAGAGGATTTTGAGCTGCTCGGATTTGCCTTCGAAGGTAAGTTTTATATGGACCGGGCCCTGCCCATGGGCTGCTCGGTGTCCTGTTCTGCTTTTGAGAGGTTCAGTTCCTTTTTGGAATGGGCCTTGAGATTCAGGACGGGGCTTCGCAGTACCGCCCATTACCTTGATGATTTCCGTTTAGTGGGTAGGCAGGGATCCAGCCAGTGTCACTTTTTACTGTCCAGTTTTGTTGAGCTAGCTCGGGAGCTGGGAGTTCCGCTCGCTCAGGAAAAAACTGAAGGCCCGACAACCACATTAACCTTTTTGGGGATAGAGATAGATACTGTCGGGCAATGCTGTAGGCTGCCCCTGGCAAAATTGGAGGCTTTGCAAAACCGGTTGGCAGAAGCGAGGTTGCTCTCAAAGATTACCCTGTTGGAACTACAACAGTTGGTGGGCCACCTCAATTTTGCCTGCAGGGTTGTTGCACCCGGCCGACCTTTCCTAAGGAGGCTTTGCGAGTCCATGGGGGGTCTCCATCTTCCACACCACAGGACCAGAGTCACCAGGGGGATGCGGGATGACCTTCTTGTATGGCTACAATTTTTAGCTATGTACAACGGGGTATCCCTTTGGCGTGAGGAACTCCTGCTTGAGGCGGAGCTGCAGATTGCATCTGACGCTGCGGGCTCCTCGGGCTTTGGAGTTTATTTCAGAGGGCACTGGTGCGCAGGGGACTGGCCAGCGGATTGGTTTCAGGCAGGTTGGGTCAAGGACCTCACCTTCCTGGAATTTTTTCCAATTGTTGCCGCAGTTTGGATTTGGTCCGCTGACCTTGCTAACCGGACCGTCCATTTTTGGTGCGACAACCAGTCCACTGTGCATGTAATTAACACACTCACGTCAAAGTCTCCCAGGGTTATGGCTCTGGTTCGGGCCTTCACTCTACAATGTCTGCAGAAAAACATTGCGTTTAGGGCCCGACATGTGCCTGGGGTCGATAATGGGGTGGCTGACGCTCTCTCTCGCAAACAGATGCAGAGATTTCGTCTGCTGGCTCCAGAAGCCGACCTGCTCCCAACACCTATGCCTGTCGAGGTGTGGCAGATTGGAGGGTTGAGGCCGACAGGGCGATGAGCCTTGCCCTCGCCCCTTCCACCCGAAGTGCTTACATGAAGGCAGGTAAGCAATTCATAACCTTCTGGGAGGAAGTTGGCCTCAAGCAGGTCTGGCCTATTCCGGTGTCACACTTAATGCAGTTTTGTGTGACACTTAGGAGTAGGGGTTTGGCTCCGCACACTATTCGTAGCAAGCTTTCCTCGTTAGCATTTGCCAGTAAGGCTTCTGGCTACGAGGACACAACAGGCGACTTCCGCATTAGTAAGATGCTCGAGGGTTGGACCCGGGAGACCGGCAGGTCTGCTGACACTAGGGAACCCCTGACCCCGGCTGTATTGCGGGGGCTGGAGTCACAGTGGCTAGTATGTTGTAGTGACGGCTATGAGGCCGAGCTATTCCATGCGGCTTCGCTGGTTGCCTTTTTTGGGGCACTTAGGGTCAGCGAACTGGTGGCCGGCTCTCGCAAGGATGTCTCTGGTGCGGCTCTGGAGCATAGAGATGTGTCCATTATTAATTACCAGGTTACGATTAGGCTGCGGAGGTCAAAGACTGACCAGAGGGGCAAGGGGTCCTTCATTAAATTGGACAGGTGCTCGGATGCCGGGTTGTGTCCAGTCACCGCCTTGGGTCGCTATTTGGCCCTTCGGGGTGACGCTCCCGGTTATCTCTTTCAGCATAGGGACGGCAGCCCTTACCAAATTTCAGTTTTGGTCCGTTACGCAGAGGGCTTTGGTCCAGCTCGGTTTAGGCGGGGTGCGTTTCGGCACGCACTCTCTTAGGATTGGGGCTGCTTCAACGGCCTCTGCCCTGGGTTACCGTGTAGCGGAGATCCAGAGGATTGGGCGTTGGAAGTCCCGTTGTTACAAGGGCTATATTAGGCCCTGCAATGTTTAAGCCAGCCTCTCTTCTTGTTGCTTCAGCCATTAATGTAGCTCTTTTTACAGTCACTGCGGGATGCCAGGAGAGACGGAGGGTCACGATCTGCGGCCACAGTATGGTCTTCTGGGCTGCTCATCGGGCTCGAAGGACGTCCGTCGGCTCCCAGCTTGGCCTCAGTGAAGTGGCAACGGTTGAGTGGTTGGGTAGGAGGGCTATGAGATGGCCCACGCTTCTGCCACTGTTGTTTAGAGAGAGGCGGGGGCCTCCCCCTCATGTGCTAGTCATACACCTGGGGGGCAACGACTTGGGTCTGATCAAGGGTGTGGCCCTGGTGTTGCAGGCCAAGGCGGACCTGGCAAAGGTAAGGGCCAGGTGGCCCGGTGTAAAGATTGTGTGGTCGGCCATGCTCCCCCGCCTGAGATGGCGGCATACCGAAGACCCCAGGTGTATGGACAGGGCTAGGCGTAACGCCAACAGCCAGATTAGGTCAGCCATGGAGTCAGGGTTGGGATTGTATTTGGAACACCCCAATATACGGATTCAGTGTCCGGATCTGTATAGACCTGGGGTTCACCTTTCTGACAAGGGCAACGAGATATTTTTAGCGAACTTGCAGCACGGGATCCGAGTGGCACTTGGTTGCTGAGTGGGGTGCAAGGGCTAAAGCAGAGGCTTGGCCTTGCCCGTGGCAGGTTGTGCAAGCAAGAAAATGGAACCGGTGAGCGCCTCACAGCATATCCCTTTTGGGAACAGGTGATCTTCAGGATCTGCCCTAGGGCCTTGCGGTCTGGGGTGGTGATTGGGGATCGCCTCTGGGAACCTCTCAGGCTAGGCTCCTCCCTGTTGGTCTGTGCAGCCGCAGGGGTAGGCGCTCCTGAGGGGGGAGTGCCAGCATGCTGGGCTGCCGGTTACGAGCCAGAAGTATCGGGCTTCAGACCGGGGCTAGGTGTCCCGCCCTTATCAAGGGCAAGGAGGCCGTGTCAGAGAGTGACGCCTGCCTTGCCTGTTCCAGAGCTTGCTTAGTTTTGCCCGTTGCTGCAATGTTCTGTTTAAATAGTTAATAAAGTGGCCCTTGTTTAATTCCAAACTGTTGTCTGTCTCGTTATTCCGGCTGGGGTGGAAAGGACTATCTCCTTTCCCAGTACTCATCCAACAAATCCCTTTCACCTGGCACTGATATTTACAGCAAGAAGGCACATTATGTAATTTAAAGATGGGTGAACCAATTTCAGGTGTGAAAAACAGTTTAGAAAAGCTTTTCACCAATCACCAATGTGCTTGCTCAGAACACAAAACACAAGAGCCCACCAGGAAAACATAAATCCACATAAATTTGGTTTTAATACATTTTTATATAGAAAAAGGCAACATTGCTACAACTGCTAAAAAGCTGTTAACTAGAAAGTCTCTTGTCTTTCAAACTAGGCTTTTGTATTTTGGACTTTAAAAGATAAGCAGCATACATTGGTCCCTTCCTCCTGTAGCTCTACCTTACTGGACACAATTTATGGTACGTTAATTGATTCTAGAGTTATTGTTTCATATATATGAAGAAACTGAACATGTCATCTATGAGCTGGTCTTTCGTTCACCAAAGACAAAGGTAAAATAGTTCCAGTATGCACATTTCTGTTTTCTGGTCCCTGCCAGAATCAGAGGAGGAGTCTGCCAAAGACTCTTGGTGTGTCCTTGTCAACAAGAGGGCTCCTCTCCAATTACTTCAGACCTGGCTAACTCACCTTGTGGCCCACCCAGCTGCCGCTTACCAACTGTGTGTTAATAGCTCTCCAAAAGCCACCCAGATGGCTTTAATTTCAGGGTGGAGAGTAGCACTGAGCCTAGAATCTCCACCTTCCGAAGGAGGCTTCAGTCAGCGGTGGCACAGTGCAGGAACAGAGCTGCAGAATCTGTGGCTTCCCCTAGAGCTGCACTGACGGTCTGGGAGCCCAGAAGAAGGGAGCTGCCTTTATAAATACGGTACCTGCAGGGCAGGCAGGTAATAATCAGAAAACTGGGCTCTGCTCCAGTCCTGCTTGCTCCACCGCAGCTCTGGCTTTCCCCTGCTGTGGGACAAACGGCAAATCCAACTTGCTCCACCAGGTGGGCAGGGGTGAGTAGATGACAGGAATTGGGGGGGGGGGGGGAGAGAAGTGAGAGTGGCAGGCCATCAGGCACCAGCAGAGCACCAAGGAAAAGGAGGGTTCCTTTTGGCCATAACCTTGAAATCTCAGGGGGCAACAAGTAGCCCATGGAGAAAACAAAGGGCACTCTTGAGACCCCCAAGTGGGACAGAAACAAGAATCCTGCACCCTCCTGAAAGCTGGTTCCGTTGGCTCATATGAAATCCAGGCATGGCAGGGGAGGCCCATTCCCTATCCCAGTGGTTAAGGCAGGGGCCGAGTGGCCGCCATTTTTCTTTGAGCCCCAGAAAATTCAGCAGCTGATCGTTCTTTGGTCTCGGGATGCAGGAACAGGAAAATAATGTTGTTGTGCTACTACTGAAGGCAGAGGAGCCCTGTGCAAAAGACACACCAGAAAATGCCCAGTTGGGGGCCTTGGAATTAGCACTGGACACAGAAGGGGAAGAAAAAAATTGTGCTTCAGCAGTTTCTTCAGAATGCTTAAGCAGTTATGGAAAGATACAGAACTAATACCATCCTAGGAATTAACATCTTTGCAGACAAACATGTATTTTCTTCATAAATACAGTACAGTTACAATTATGAGGTTTATATTCTAGACATAAAAACACAAGTTCCTATACAGGTACAAGGAAGAAATATATAGAGGCACCAAGCAAAGACATTCAATGTGTTTAGGACGCTGCAACTTTCCCCTAGCTGGTCAGCAACTTCAGCCTCAGGGCCATTCCTAATGAAATGGAATTGCAGCAAAGACACCGGAGTGTTTAAGAAGGAAATCAGCCAAAAATCCATCCATCTGCTTGTCGGACAGAACTACAGAGTTTTCCCAAGGCCGCCTACAGCTTTACTTCTATTACATGTTCATGTTATGCTAAACCCTTAATCTAAAGTTTGGTTCAAGCATGACAGTCATCACAATTTTATATTTGTCTCATTTCCAGGATGAAGCAGCTTTATGAAAGGGGAGGAAGTGTGCAGTTTGACAGGTGCCTGCATTTCTTACTAGACAAATGGACCAAAAGTTGTGTGTGACCCTAAGATACATGGCTATCTTAAGATCTCTAGATTCATTTGAGAGAAACAGTACTTAGCTAACAGGCCCTAATCCACAGGCATAGACAGGAGCTATCCCGGTAGCCTCAATGCCCATAATAAGCACAGCAAGCAGGAGACAAGTGTCAAGTGAAACAAAGCTGCTCAAGAATTCCCTGCCCTTCAGTTGAGGGAGAACCCTGAAACCACAGAGAAAAACAGGTTGCTTATCTGTAACTGATGAACAAGTGGCCATCTGTGCAGTCACACACTTGGGTACTGCACCTGCACTGGATCTGACCACAGAGCTTGTAGAGCTAATCCTCAATGCTTTTGGTGGGCTTTCTCCTCCACTCTTGGGAGCAGGCATCAACTGTGCATGCCTGGAGCAGAGGAGAAAGCCCCCCCTCAGTTCCTTCTGCATGTCTCCAAGTCCCATCAACTTAGAGAAAGTGACAGAAAGATTCCAGCAGTGGGGAAGGCCAGGTGTGTGTGTGTGTGTGACTGAACAGATGACCACTGGACGATTATCAGTTACAGGTAAGCAACCTGTTTATCTTCTTCATGGTCTCTGTGCAGTCCCACACTTGGGTGACTAATGAACTGAGACCACACTGGATGGTGGGTGCTGGCATCTAGTACACCCCAAAGGTAGTCAGATAGTAAAAAGAAGAAACATTAAGGTACAAATTCCATTCTGGTACCTGTGGAAGAGCAGCATGTCATTAGTATTATTCTCATTATTATTATTTTATATTCACAGGGAAAAGTATCTCAATGGAAGATCGATTAAAGCACAGCTTGGCTGAAGGATGCATCCCCACAATACTTGTACATCTAAGGTACAGTGGGATGCAAAAGTCAAATAAGCCAACCAGGTGGCTGCCTTGCAGATGTCCTCAATGGAGACACCAGCTAGGATGCCCATCGATGAGAATACAGCCCTCATGGAGTGGGCCCGAGGATTGACAGGTAAGGGCTGCTTAGCCAGCTGGCAACACAGGGAAATCATAGCCACTATCCACTTGGATAGGTGTTATAGGGAGATCCTTTTCCCTTTGGTTGGGTTAGAAGACACAAATAAGTGGTGGTCACTTCTAAAGAACTGAATATCACTTCTAAAGAACTGAATCCTGTCCAGGTAAAAGGCTAGCACCCGTTGTACATCAAGGGTGTGTAATGCTTGTTGGCCATCATCAGACGGGTCCAGAAAGAAGACAGGTAAAGTCATTGGCTGAGACAAGTGGAAGCGCGATACAACTTTTGGCAAGGAAGAAGGGTCTGGCCTCAGCACTTTGCCTTTATGAAAGACCATGCAAGGAGCATCAGTATAGGATGCACAGAGTTCACTCATTCATTTAGCTGATGTAATGGCCACTAGAAAGACGTAAGGGGGATGTGGCTATGGGCTGGAACAGTTTACTTATCAGCTTGGAGAGAACCAAGGATAGGCTCCATGCCGGGGCAAAGGGCATTCTTGGAGGATGGCATTTCAGGAGACCCTTAAGAAAGATTTTTGTCCTTCAGTGTGAAAATAGGGATCATCTTCCTATTCGTGAAAGGCCAAGATCGCAGAGATGACTTCAGAGATGAAAAACAGAGACCTGAATGCTGAAGGGAGACCAGGTAGGAGAGGACTTCTGGCAGAGGGACAGACTCGGGGTGGAGTCATAGGCAGAAAATCTCCACCATTCATAGCATAGGAAAGCTATGAAAATCTCCACCATTCATAGGCATTCAGCGGAATATTGGCAACATCAGGAGGAAAGTCTACTGTATTACCCTCCAAGCTGTCATCTTGAAGGAGGATGGGTTGTGGTGAAGAACTTTCCCATTCTGCTGAGAGAGCAAGTCTGCAGCTGGAGGCAGGTGATGATAGACACTCTGGATAATTGAAGTAGAAGAGGAAACCAGGGTTGCCTGGGCCATCATGGAGTTATTAGAATAAAGAATTGTAAAGAATCCTCCAGAATACCTTGGCGATAAGGAGGGACGGCCCCTGGCACGGCTGGTATTTGGCACGGGTCACTGTGGTGAAGGTGTCCACTGTGAGTTGACCAAACTGTTTGAATATTGGCTGTAAGTATGTCTTCATTATGGACCATTTGTGCTCTACGGAGCTCAACTGACTGAGATGGTCCGCTCTGATGTTCAACACACTGGGAACATGAATCGCTGTCAGGGACATGTTGAGGAGACACCAGTCCCACAGAGTGATGGCAGATCTGCAGAGCTTGTGGGAAGCAGTTCCGCCCTGCTTATTTGCATAGTACATGGTTGCCATATTGTCTGTAGCAACCTGTACAACCTTGCTCTGCAGGGACGGTAGAAGAGATGTCAGAACATTGTGAACTGCTAGAAGTTTCAGGGAGCTGATATGGAGACATTTCTCTGTTGGAGACCAGTGGCCTTGGACATGCAGATCCCTGCAGTGGGCTCCCCAATCCCATAGTAAGGTGTCTGTGTACATAGTGACATCTGGAACAGGTGGAGGAAATGGCGGTCCCTTGAAGAGATTGTCCAGGGAAGTCCACCACTGGAGGGACATTTAGAAGTTTTAACAGATTGAGGCTGGCAGAGGGGGTTGTATTGTCGAAGAACCTATAACAGCAACGGTCTCATCTGGAGTTGCGCAAAGGGCACTACAACCATTGTGGAGGCCATGAGGCCAAGTAGCTGTTGGAAAGAATGAGCCCGCTGGGTGGGAAATGTGGTGAACTGGAGTGCCAGGTCTCACAGCATGGCCACTCTGCCTGACAGGAGGCATGCTCTCTGCAGGGCTGTGTCTAGTCAAGCTCCTATGAATTGAAGGATCTGGGTGGGACAGAGAGGATTTCTGATTCACGTAAAGTTCCAGGTCGCTCCATAGAGCAAGTGTTCTTTGCATATGTTGGATGAACTGATGGGGAGAAGGCATGACCAAGAGCCAATTGTCTATATAGGGGGAAATGGGGATACCCCAAGGTTCTCAGTTGCAGCAACCACAGCCATACACTTTGTGAACACCTGGGGGGCTGTGGAAAGAACAAATGGAAGGACCTGATAGTGGTAGTGGAGAGGACCAACAGCGAATCAAAGGTAATGGCGGTGTTGTGGCTGGATGGTGACATGGAAGTATGCATCCTTGAGTTCAATGGGTGTCAGCCATCCACCTGCAGGGAGAACCGGGAGGATGGACTGAAGAGTCACCATGCAGAACTTTGTTCTTTGAATGTGCTTGTTGAGTCCTCTCAGGTCCATGATGGGTCATTGGCCTCCATCTCTTTTTGGGACTATAAAGCACTTGGAATAATACCCTCAGTCTTGAAGTGCCCAGGGCACTGGTTCTATCACCACTTTGGCTAGGAGAGTACTGACTTCTTCAAGGAGCATCAGTGACAGGGTTGTTAAAAAGTGTGGCATCTGTGGTAACGAATTGAACTCTATGGTATACCCTGCCCTGATGGTGTTGAGGACCTGATTGTCCATCATGATGTTTTCCAGCTGTTCAGGTATGGAGTCAGGTCCCTGTGGGTGGGGTAACCACAGTTGGGGTGGCTCTTGGATGGTGCAGAGAGGAGTCAAAGCGATTGCTTGGGCTGTTGTGAAGGTTTCTTGGAAGATGAAGATGGTGTTGGCTTCGTTTGTTAACTAGGCTTCATAGATAGAGACTTCTTCCTCCAGCCTGCATGTAGTAGTTGGACCAGAATCAGGAACAGTCCCATGATTGGTGTCTTGACAATTGTCAGGAGTCCCTGGATGTAACACACTGAGTGTGGTCCTGTTCCTCACTTATGGTGGATGCCGAAAAGCTTGACCTGACAAGACGGGGAGCGGGAAATAATAGCAATAGCCTGCTGCCCCAGTGGAACTGTCTTCGATAGCACGGGTGATGTATTGATTGGAACATGGGCTGCTGTTGTCAGTGCAGAGCCTCCCAAAAGCCATTCCCAAGCAGGGTGTGGAAGTCGAAAGTCCCGTGATGATGACTGGGGGGACTTGTGTTGGCTTTGGAGTTGGTTTAGGTACTTTCAGTTTCAAACTCGCAGGTGTTGAGCTCAATGTCCATTTCATGGTTTTGTCTTTTTTTGTCCAGGTCAACGATGCCAAACTCCTGGACGGCACTGAATCTCCCTGCAGCGGAGGTGGAAGAGACAGTGTTGGGTGGCTTTGAGCAGGCTGTGCCATCAATGGCCTCAGAGAGTTCTTAATGAAAGAAGTTCTGAGGCGAGCTGCTGCTATGAGCCTGTTTTGTGAACTTTGAGCTATGTGTACAAGTCTCTACTCAGTGGCTCTCTTCAGTACAAAATAAGCAAAGGTCATGCCCATCTGTGGAGGGGAACCTCGCTTTACAGATGCAGCACTTCTTAAAGAAGACTGCTCCTTCCATCTGCCATTGGTCGAAAGGAAAGGAAGCGGGGAAAGCAGGGATCGACTGGACAAAACACGGACTACTGACAACATCTATTTTGTAGACAACAGCAAAGGGGAAGAGAGAAGATAAACTAGGTGAGCTAAATCACAAGAAGAAAAGCATCGAGGATGTGGAAATGTCATGTGAAGAGACACTGAAAACAGGTACGATCGGCACGGCAGTTAGAAATAAACTGAGCAGGGGGCAGCTTTCTCCTCAGATCCAGGCATGTGCAGTTGATGCCTGCTCCCCGGAGCAGAGGAGAAAGCCCGCCAAAAGCGGTGAGCTCTAGAGGCTCCATAGTCAGATCAAGCACAGGTGCAATACTTAAGTGTGGAACTGCACAGAGGCCACGAAGACGATCTTCATCTCTGTCCTTTCTGGAGATCAATAAAATTTCATGGTGCTTCTTTTAGCACACTGCGGCTGTGGTCACACAGACTAAATAATCCCCTTTCAGTGCACTTTCCAACTGGATTTTACTGTGTGAACTGGCAAAATCCAGTTGGAAAGTGCATTGAAAGTGGATTATTTCGTCTGTGTGACCGCAGCCTGTGACAACTTATTCCTGTGGAAGGTTTACAAGGCCTTCCATGATGCAGCTGATGCACTGCTTCTTGTGATCTGTGGTCCTGTGTAGAGAGGACTTGCACCACGCTTTTGCCTCTCAGGAGCTCCAGGATGGATACAAAGAGAGGCAGGGGAAACGCATCTCAAAATGCTGAAAAGATATGCCCACACTTCACATTTCGTTCCAGGTCCCACCCATTGCTCTGGAATGTCAAAAACTGCCTTCTTTTTTACTTGCTGCATTTGAGAAAGGGAGAGAGAACGAATGAACTAACTAACAGGAAGAAACTTTTGGAGCCATTGGAACAGTTAATTTCAACATTGTGAACTGAAGAGAAATCATTAGCCCAATGCTGCAGGCTTCGAGAGACATAACAATGAAAGTTACCAAGCAGGTGTGATATTTCCAAAGTAAACGATAGTTTTCTATTTAATTTGTGCAGAAAGAAAAGAGTATTTCAGGAAAATGTAATATTGGCAACCTGGAGGGTTTCTTTATTTCTTAAAACACTGACTCCAATCATAGGCGTCAACTACAGGGGGGCTCAAGCCCCCACCCGAAATTTTCCGGGGGGGACTGAGCCCCCCCGGGAAAATGGAGCACCCACCGCCTCTCTCTCCCTCCCCCCCCCGCCTGGCTGCCTCCGTCCGTCCAGGGGTCAGCTAAGCAAATGCCCACCTGGCCCCTGGACGGATGGAGGGAAGGAAGCAGGAGTGGCCAGGCCGGGGGGGGGGGGGGGGAGAGGCAGTGGCGGCAGGGACAAGGTCCCAGCGTGCGCCCACTCCCCCGGGAATTTTAAAAGTTGACGCCCCTGACTCCAATGTCACTATTACCTTGAGTAAGGCACTAAATTCTTATCTACAAGTATCTATACAAGTATCAGAAGAAAAGCCACTGTTGTGGAATGAGGTGGTGACAGTCTAACAAGGCATTTTGGAAGTCTGGAAAATACAATATAGAAAAATCTTCACTTTGGTCACGTGAAGACTCAAAGCTCAGCTCCTGAAAAATGCCAAGGCCTTTCCTGTGGCTTGATACACAGCCACTAACAGAATGTAGGACAGATTCTAGTCAAGGCAGCTGAATCACAGGGGAACAGAATGACAAGTGGAACAAGTTGACACTGCTTGTGTGGTGAAACCCTGAAGGGGGACCCCCCCCCCCCGGCATACATGAAAATGGAAACTCTTTTCATCTCAGGGTGTCTAAGAGGAGGACAGAACGCGGAGAAGAAAATACAGAAGCGCAGGCACATTGTGAAAACACATTTGCTCCGTCCTGGAATGTTTAGTGAAAACAGACACTCTCTCTTGGAGGTTCATATGATGCTCAGAAATTTCTGAATATTCAGGACACTTAAATGACAACAAAAAATGACAGCACCGTGATATTGTGTGGCCACTGGAAAACCTGGAGATGACAGGCTTTGTAAAGGCATTTAGACTTCAATGCCTAACAGTGATTTTTCTTTTCTTAAAAAATAAGTTTTTATTAAAAAATACTGACATTTAAAAAAAAAAATTAGTGCATTTAAGACCTTGATTTTATCCAGACGCTACCAGATCCAGTATTTTTTTGTTTTAAAAGGTGTTTGCAGAAAATCATCTTCTCAAAGAGACCAAGTCTACTTTACCATTTTGGAACAAACTATAAGTTAACCTGTCCATACTTTTGAGAATGTATATATTGCAGCATACAACTGTACCTTCCGTTATGAATCAGGTACTACAATCTGTTAATTAAAAAAGAACAAGTCCAGGTGGGGGCTGACTCTTGCTGTTTTACTCCAGCTTTGCATTTCTTCAGATAAGATACTCCACCATTTCTGCATCGTTGAGGTCCTGCCCCAAACTTTGAATGGGGTTTTTTCTTTCCAGAGTGCTGGAATGGAAAACTGAGCCATCTATAAATGAGAGAAGGAGACCGATGAAGGAAGCTGTAAGAGCTTAGAAAGAGAGTGAACAAGACACAGTCACAAAATCCTCAGCTTTTGTACTATGATGGGAAGAGATGGGAGTGGCGGGAAGGCCCACGCACTGCAAGGCCCACACCAGGGGAGGGGGATGCACTCAAGAGATGCTTGAAACCACTCTCAGAACCCCTAACCTTGAGGACCAAGAAGGCCTTTATTTCCCCCACAGGAATCAGTGGCAACCATGCAGTTACGTGGGAGAAAGAGATCACCCAGTGGGGACACCACTGATGTGCGCACGTGGCTCCCAACCACTCCCAACTGCTCCTACTAGCGTGATCACTCCTCTGCAGAGCCCGGTGGGGGGTTCTGTTCCTTCTCACACTAAAGTATGGCAGAAGTCTCTGGATCTGTCTCAAATCTCAAAAGCAGTCCAATGGCCCTTCATCCAGGACTACCCTTGGCCAGAAAGCTATGCAAATGAGGTTGCTGCTCACCTGCACTGTTCTGGTTTGAAGTTAGCCAATTTTTACCCTGATTTCAAAGAGATTTTGGGCCAATCAACAGGTGGCCCTGTTGTGTACCTGCTGAAAGTGCAGGGGCACTCTCTCTCTCTGTGGGCACTGAAAATATAATGTTGACAGAGGCTATGCAAATGCCTGCATGACTAGCTCTGTTTGCACAATCAGCCCACTGTAGAAACAGTCAGTGAAGGCATCAGATGGACCTTCACATGCATTAAGTACCAGTTCATCGTAAACCATCGACATGTGTTGTAGAGGATGCTACACGCCTACACTCCCCTGCTTGTAGAATGTACACACCAAATATGTGTTCAGGTAGGCAGCCGTGTTGGTCTGCAGCAGTAGAGCAAAGTCTGAGTCCAGTGGCATCTTTAAGACCAACGAAGTTTAACTCTGGGTAGAAGCTCTTGGATGCATGCACACGGAAGCTTACACCCAGAATTAAACTGTGCTGTTCTTCAAGGTGCCACTGGACTCAAACTTTGTTCTACCAAACATGTGTGTGAATAGACACGACATCATACCTGGCCATACACCCCAATTCACCTGATCTCTCTGAGCCTGGAAAAAGGTAGTGGGAGTCAGATCTATGCCCTGGGCTATGCGTGACAATGAATACTGAGCCCAGTTAAGGCTGCTCCTCTGCTGCCCCACCACGTAGAGATGGTCTCTCGCAAGGGGAGTATGACCTACACGACACATCAATGAACATTTCCACATGGTGGCAGTCCCATGTGTGTGGAGGCATACTCTGAACTAGGTGGAGCTGTACATTTCTGGCAGCTACTAGCAGTGACATACAGATTCTCCGCACAATTTAGGCAAATCCACACAGTAAATATGTCTGTTTATCCCGATCTCATCAGATCTTGGACGCTAAGCAGGGCTGGCCTTGGCTAGTACTGGGGTGGAAAACTGCAGAGGCAGGCAATGGTAAACCACTTCTGTTTGTATCTTGCTTGGAAACCCTGTGGGGCTGCTGCCATAAGAAGACTGTGACTTTACAGCAAAAGTAAAATAAAGACCACACTCTGTTTCATAGGGCAGCGCTTCCCAACAGCTTCCGTGTGGCTGGTGCAATGGTGCAGCCCAGTCTTCTCTCTGCAGAGTGTCTCCCAAAGAGGCAGGGGATAAAGGAGCCCAGCTGTAGCCCAAGGAGCCCCAGCAGCCACTCCCCTCCCAACGGCCATCCTCCCCGAAATCAGTTTATTTATTTAGACATTAATAAATGGTCTTTCTTCCCAGCCGGGACCCAAAGTGGCTGATACCGCGGTTTCCCCCTCCTCCATTATATCCTCACAAAATCAGCCTTTTGAGATAGGCTAGCCTAAGAGTGAGCAACTGGCCAGAGGTCACCAGTAAGCTTCCATGGCATAGAGGGGATTTGAACGTCAGTCTCCTAGACAGGGCTGTAGCCAGTGTTGGGGCACACGGGGCAGCACCACCTTTTGGATCTGCAGCACCCCCACCCCAGTCTTCAACTTGGAATCTTGGCGGGCCAGGTACTGCTTAAGGCACGCTGCAATGTGCCGCTGGCAGCCCGAAGCACCATGTGGCCTGGAAGGAGAAAAGAAGGAGGGTGAGAGAGATCACTTGGGGCCAGCGGCAGCATGGCTGAAGCAATGCTGGCCCGTCAAGAAACAAGAGGAAGAGCCAGTGACTGCCTGCCAGGGTAAGCAACTACTCCTCCTCTTCCTCCCCTCTACGCCAGCGCCAGGGTGGTGGGGGAGGATCTCGCTGCTGGATGACAGTGTGGGGCAGAATGGAATTCTTGGGTTCCCAGATGTTGCTCCCTGCCTTTCCCCCCTCATAGAGGCAACAAAAAGCAGCCAGGAATGTGAACTCCTCTCTCCAAGCTCCAGCAACCCAGCCCGCAGCAGAGAATCCCTCACTTCTCAATGCGCAGCTTGTGACAATGCAAATTAAGCCTTATGGTTTTCACTGGCACTTATTTATATATATGAAAGGCTTAGGATTTGATGACCAGCCTTAAAGATCCTCCCTGGCTGTGCTTGGCGCATTGAGACACTGGGGTGGACCATTCTGCCCTACCTACCCGCCCCCTCTATCTAAATTAATTAGCTCCGTTTAATTTAATTTAATTACCCCCTGGTGCCCCCCCCCCCAAAATACCTGGCTGATGGGGCTGCTCCCAGATTCTACTCCAACAGTCTAATCTCTACACCAAGCTGTCCTTGACCAATGAAACAGAAGCTACTTTAGCAATCCGCCTGTCTCCTCATGCAGTCACCTGTGCAGGTACAAACTGAAGCTGCTTTGCACGGTAACAGATAAGGAAGCCAAGGTCCGCAGGGGGCTCTGCTTCAGAACAGTGTTCGCTTCTTTGCCACCTGGGTGCCCAGGCCCTGCGCCACACAAACAGCCCGTGTTCTATGGGAGAACTGGGATCAATTCAGACTGCAGGTGGGGGATTTTCAGGATTAAAAGCTACCCACAAAAAAACCCCTATATTCTGAAACATGGAAAACCAGCATGTCTTCTGAAACTCATCTCCCCACCAACTAGTTTTCTAGGTTCACCAATGCAACTTTTAAAACTGGGAGGCAGGGAATAATTGAATGATACAACCTGCTGTCAGAAGTCATTCCATCCAGAAAGTCAACTGCTCTATGATGTGACGATTCTCTAAACCTGGCCGCTGTGGTATTCGCTTTCCACAGCCTCTTTGAAACGCTAACACAACACTGCACATTCAACGCTCCTCACCAGAACTGACCTGGAATCAGGACACAACTCCTACAACCAATGTTCCCTCTAAGCTGAGTTAGTGTGAGCTAGCTCACAGTTTTTTAGCCTCTGACTCACACCTTTTGGTCTTAGCTCAGGAAGGATGGCTCCAGAGCTAACTAATGTATGCAGGAGCCAAATCGCTGGCTCACAACTTTAACGCCAGCAGCCCACAAAGCAGAGTTTTTGCTCCCAAGACTCCACAGCTTAGAGGGAACCTCGTTAGGGTTGTGTGTTAGCACCGGAGTGGAGCCCGCAACGCAAAGCTCGTCCTACTGTTCTATGCCCCCAAAAGAATGTCCAGCCTCCATTTGTTCTGAAACAGCTAGAACAGGTCAGGCGCTAGAGATCCCAAGTTACCTGCTTTCTCTGCAGTATAGGACAGACTCATGGCAGGGAGCCTTCCCTGCACAGGGGGTGTCACTGGAGAGACAGGGATCTTGTTCTGCTCGCTGCCACGATCCGTCTGAGTGCTACAGTCTCGGCTGCCGGTTTTTGAATGTGCAGAGAGTAGCGGAGTAGAAGGCAGAACAGGTGATGGGGTTGAAGGGATGGATTCTGAGCGGTATTCTGTTCCCAGCAGAACACCTGAAGGAAGAGCAAAGAGAGGAAAAGATTGCAAGACAGTGACCCAACATCTGCAAACACCCACCTTGGTTCTGGCAGCTCCATTTTTTATCCAGCCCTTCTAATGATGATAGCCCCTCACACCTGTATAGCCAACGTCTATGAATCATTCTAAAGAGTTCTGTAAGCAAAAGCTATTGAAATGAATTCTGTGGTCAGTACTGTCCTATATGCCCTGACCTGGATGGCTCAGGCTAGCCCCGTCTCATCCGCTCTCAGAAGCTAAGCAGGCTTAGGCCTGGCTAGTGCTTGGATGGGAGACCACCAAGGCAGTCCAGGGTTGCTACGCAGAGGCAGGCAATGGCACAAGCCACCTCTAGTTGTCTCTTGCCTTGAAAACCCCAGGAGGGGTCGCTGTAAGTTGGCTGTGACGTGACAGCACTTTTCACCACACTGACTTATTTAATATGCAAAGAGGCCAACCGTGGCAATATCTCACACACATATCACAACTTTTCTTGAAAACTGCACTTCTTGTCAGTGACTCTTGTGTGGGGTGGGAGAGAGGGAAGCTTGCTTTCTTGTATAGTTGTTCCCAGGCTGCCCAAATGGATGAAGAAGGTGGTTGTCGTAAGAGCACCTGACAATACACAAAGTGCCCTCAAAAGCGCTGAGCGAATCACCTGGGAGGCTTGGCTTCAGGCCAGTCTCCCAGTAACTGCTGAGTACTTCTTCCTCCTCTAACATGACCACTGTCAAAAATACAGGTTGCTTACCTGTAACTGGGGATCTTCGAGTGGTCATCTGTGCAATCACACCTCTGGGATAGAGTGCGCCTGCACCGATCCCAATCGGTATCTACTAAAGTGAAAGGGATTTTCGTGCCCTCTCCCCAGTCACGTGCAGGGCTCCAGTGCGCATGACCAAGGGAGGGGCACGACAATCCTGCCAGTTCTCTTCTGACTGCTGCCATCAGTCTCCGAGCAAAAGAGAAAGACCAACAGCAGAGGGGAAAGAGGGCGGGTGGTGTGAATGCACAGATGACCACTCAAAGATCCCCAGTTACAGGTAAGCAACCTGTATATCTTCTTCGTGGTCTCTGTGCATCACACCTCTGGGAGAGTAGCAAGCAAGAAAACCCACATATCTGAAGGGGGGTGCTGGAGGTCTCAAGCCCAGACTGCCTGCAACACAGCTCGTCCCACTGCAGAACACTGATGGAGATGGACGTCAAGGGCATAGTGTCTCACAAACATGTGAGGGGAAGCCCAAGTAGATGCACTGCAGATATCACTCAACGGAGTTCCTCTGAGGAAGGCCATGGATGTGGCCTCTGCTCTGGTGGAATGTGCGCGGAGCAGACCAGGTAACGGCTTCTTTGCTAGGAAGTAGCACAACTTGATCGTCTCAATGATCCAATTAGAGAGTCTTTGGGACGACAACTTCTGTCCTTGCCCTGGTAGGACATAAGAAACAAAGAGGGCTGGGGATTTACGAAAAGACCGTGTCCTATCAAGGTAGAAGAGCCCTCTTCACATCCAGTGTGTGTAGACAACGCTCTTCCTCATTCCAAGGGTGTGGACAGAACACCGGGAGAGCAATGTCCGCTCTTATATGATGACATGATTTTGGGCAAAAAGGAAATGTCTGGAGCCAGAGTAACGCCATCTTGGTGGAAGACCAGGTACGGTGGGTCGTATCGGGAGTACCAAAAGCTCGCTCATCTTCCGTGTAGATGTAATGGCCACTAAGAAGGCAACCTTCCAGGTCAGAAGTTGCAGACTACAAGTGGCCAGTGGTTAAAAGGGTTTGTCTGCCAACTTTCCCAAAACTAACGGTAGCTCCCAAGCCGGGGTTGGGGAACAGGTAGGTGGGAATAGGCGACTAAGACCCTTCATGAATTGTCTCGTTCTCGGGTGAGAGAATACTGAATACCCTTCTATTTCCGGGTGGTTAGGAGAAATAGCGGCCAGGTACACCCTCAGGGTGTATGCGTGAGAGTAGGAAGCCAAAAATGATGTTCAAGTTCACAGGAGGCGGAGCCAAAGTTTCCGAACTGAGGTAGGACAGAAATTTCTTCCACTTGGCATCGTAAGATCTGCAAGTGAGGGTTTCCTACAGTTCAGGAGCACCTGTGCTATTCTGTCATTTAGCCTCAAAACCGTATTTGCCATGCTGTCAACCGTAGGTGAGGCACGTTGTGGTGCGGCACCCACCCCCCCTTGTGCCAAGAGAGGATTGGGTATCACTGGGAGATGGATAAAGGATCCCTTGGTCAGATGAAGCAGGCTGAGAAACCAGTGCTGTCTGGGCCATCAAGGGGTCACAAGGACACAGCATGGACGGTCCAGGATCTTGTTGATCAGGGGAATTGGTGGAAACAGGTACACATGTTGGTTTGACCAGGAAAGTAGGAGGCTGTCCCCCAGGGAAGCCCTAGAGCAGAACAGGCGACACTTTGCATTGTCCCTGGACGCAAACACGTCTATTGTTGGGTAACCCCACTGTTCGAATATTGGTTGAAGATAAGTCCAATTGAGTTCCCACTCGTGCAACGATGCTCCCCCTCTACTCAGGAAGTCCACTTGCACATTTAGGGAGCCAGGAAGATGGGCTGCTATTATGAAGACGTTCCAAGAGCGGAACTTTTCCCATATTTCCAAGGCTAGTCGACATAGGCTTCCGGACATTGTTCCACCCTGGCGGTTGATGTAGCACATGGTGGTCGTGTTGTCTGTAAGGATAGCTACCGTCTCGTTGCATATGAGGTGTTGAAATGAGCGGAGAGCATATCTTACTGCTAGTTTATGTGGTTCGAAGCTACATGAGGTTCTCATTTGCCTCCTACACTGAGCCCCTTGAGGTGTGCACCCCAACCCCAGAGGGAGGCATCTGTGGTAAGAAGAAGAAGAGGAAGAGATTGGATTTATACCCCACCCTTCATTCACTTGGAGTCTCAGACCAGCTTACAAACTCCTTTCCCTTCCCCTCCCCACAACAGACACCCTGTGAGGTAGGTGGGGCTGAGAGAGCTCTTTCCCAAGCTGTCCTTGAGAGAACAGCTGGTACAGAGCTATGGCTTGCCCAAGGTCATCCAGCCAGGTGCAAGTGGAGGAGTGGGGAATCAAACCTGGTTCTCCCAGATTAGAGTCCACGCACTTAACCACTACACCAAACTGGTAAGGGTCATAGACGGAGTAGGGGGATGAAACGGAGCTCCTGCTAACAAGTTCCGTAGATCCAGCTACCATGCAAGGGAGTTCATGACCGGAACAGAGAGAGAAAACATTTTCGACTGTGGATGCAGGTGAGGGTGGAAGCGACGGAGCAACCAGAGTTGAAGCAGTCTCACGTGCAATCTGGCAAAAGTATGAGAACTGTGGTAGCCGCCATCAGACCCAGCAGACGTTGCATTTGCTTCGCCGTGGCCACTTTTTCTTGTGACATAAGAGCCGCAGTAGAGCAACAATATCCTCCGCCCTCTTGGAAGGAAGGAAAGCCCTGCATGCCTGAGAGTCTAGTATGGCCCCTATGAACTGAGCCCTTCTGGAAAGGGTGAGAATTGATTTTGTGGGGTTGATGGTAAGCCCCAGCGCTTCCAGCGTTGACACAGTAAGGGTGATGTGATGTTGTAAGGTTATCTCTGAATCTGCCACCAGCAGCCAGTCGTCGATGTATGGAAAAATCCGGACACCTTGTAGATGGAGATACGCTGCAATAACTACCATGAGTTTGATAAATATATGTGGGGCTGTAGAGAGGCCAAACAGAAGGGCCTTGTATTGAAAATGGTCCGGTCCCACCGCAAACCTGAGGAACCTTCTGTGATCTGGATGGATTGCGACATGAAAATATGTGTCCTTCAGGTCCAATGTGACCATCCAGACCCTGCGTTCGAGCAGTGGAAGGATATTCTGAAGAGTTGTCATTCGGAATTTTTTGTAAATAATAAAGGTGTTGAGGTTGCATAGGTCCAGAATTGGGCGGAGGCCTTCTTGGGGACCATGAAATAACAGGAGTAAAAACCTCTGCTGAGTTAGGACCGTGGGACGGGTTCTGTGGCATTTTTTAGGAGGAGATTTCACATCTCTTCGAGAAGAGCAGCAGAGCTGGGGGTCAAAATGAAGTAAGATTCTGTGGGCATTTGAAGAAATTCTATTCGGTAGCCCTCTGCGATCACAGAGAGCGCCCATCTGTCTGATGTAATCTGTTTCCAAGCTGGTAAGAATGGGGACAGATGGGTAGGAGGTTTGGCCAGACGGCCAGAGTCAAAGATTCTGTTTGGGCAACTTGGTAGGCTTAGATCTGGCGTGGGAGAAAGATGTGAACTTTTGTTTGGATCCATAGGGACGTGGCTGTAAACTGGAAGGTCTTTGCCACTGAGTATCAGGTGAGGACTTTTGAGACAACCTACGAGACCACGATCTGTTCCAAGATTTTGGCTTTGACTGTTTGGGCTGGGAAACACCCAGATTGCCTTAACGCTCTTATCCATTTCTTGTAAGAATGCATCAGTGGTAGAGCTAAAGAGACCTTCACCCTTGAAAGGTAAGTTCTCTACAAAGGCCTTAGTGTCATTGGGTAAGGAGGTGGATCTTAACCAAGTGTGTCTTCTGAGTATAACTGCTGATGTTATGTCTTGGCTGCCACAACTAGGTTGTGCTTAGCTGCATTAAGTTGCTATTTAACTAACATCAAGCCCTCTTTCTGTAGTCTCCTGGCCTGGTGGTTTATGTCATCAGGGAGGGAAGCAATGAATTCAGTCATCTCCCACAGAGTGTACTGGTATCTCCCCATACAGGCGTGTAGTTGGAGGTCTTGATACCCAGTGCTCCTGCAGAATAGAACCTGCGGCCAAAGGAGTCCAGCTTCTTCCCTTCTTTATCAGCGGGGGAAGAAGGTGTAACAACGATGGAGTTGTGTTTTGGATGAGTGAACAAAAATTCAGCTCCTGCCTCTTGAACTCTATACATGTGGTCAATCCACTTACTGGAGATGGGGGTGGAAGCTGGATGAGACCAAGGTGCCTTGGTGGCTTGCAACAGGACAGAGGTTAGAGGCAACGCCACAGGGATGGAGGTGTCCATCTGGACAATGACAAACGCTGAGTCGGTCACAGTAGGTGGAGGCTGGACCATAGAGAGTTAAGGTGTTGGCCATTCTTTTGATGAACTCCCCATACGGCTTTAAGTCCTCTGATGGAGAGATGGGAAGATTCTCCGCCACATCCTATAGAGGGGAAGGTTCTTGCAGGAGGGCTTCATCCCCCAAAGAAGACAAAGAAGATGATGCCTATGAGTCAGGGTGTTCTGAGGCTTCAGATAAATACTTATGCGGCATCGGTTGTGTCGTCGATCGGTCAACATGATGCTCCCGGGGTGGAACGACGGATTTAGGTGTTCTGCCCACCAGCACCGAAGGTTGTGGCCACAAAAACTCCGGTGTCAGGGGGAGGTCTTGGTAATGAGACGGGAAGAGGTAGACTGATGATCCCACTCTTTCGGTGTCCACGGAGGATACTAAGGTGCAGGCAATACCGGGTATGCTCCATGGGTGTAATGCCATGGACGTTTGTCCCGTGGTGCTGGAGGGTAATGACCCAACGATCGGTCTCAATCCTCCCTTCGATGTGGAGAGATATTCGGGGGGAAAAGTTTCCCAAGCCATCTGAAAGTGCCTCTATCCATCCAACAACTGGGAGGCCGAGGCACTTGGGTCAGGTCCATATCCAGATCGAAGTCTGTGAAATGGATAGGACGCGGCAAGGGAGAGGTGAAACTACCCTGTAGCTGCCCAAGGCTTGTGGAGTCAAACACCGAAACCCCGGTCAGGGTTGTGTCCGATGCAACGTGCGTGGACGACGCAGCCTTAGGGGCAGAGCCCTTCTTGTGCTTGCTCTTGTCCTTGCCCTCCTTGCGCTTCTTGGAAGGAGAAGGGGCTTTGGACTGGGGGGTCGATATCGGGCGTTTCGGTATTGACCTATCGATGTCGAGAGCACTCACTGTTGGGGATAGCGCAGCTGCCGATCCCGAAATCGGAGTTGAGAGTGACGCATGCCCGGATATTTCTTGCGACGACATTGCAGGGGATAGAGCTTGCTCCAGCAACGCTACCCAAAGTCTCGCAGCTCGGTTCTTCCTGGTCTGTTTAGAGAACCTCGCACAATGGGCACAAGAGTCTACACGGTGAGCTTCCCCGAGGCACAGTAGGCAGAGAGAATGTCTATCGGGGGGGGGGGGGTCTTACTGCCACAATTCAAGAACCGCTTAAAGAAGCCCCACCACTTGGCGATAGGCCGCGGGTGGGAACAAAGGCAAAGCAGTCCAACAAAGTCAATAATAGTCCAACAACAATAAGTAAGAGAAGAAATAAAGGTAATCCCAATCAGAAGAAACAGGAAGAGACAGTACCAACTGAAGCGAGGAAGGTTCCTACCAGCGTGGCGGTCAGAAGAGAACTGGCGGGACTGTCGTGCCCCTCCTTTGGTCATGCGCACTGGAGCCATGCACGTGACCAGGGAGAGGGCACGAAAATCCCTTTCGCTTTAGTAGATACTGATCGGGGTTGGCGCAGGCGCCCTATATCCCAGAGGTGTGATGCACAGAGACCACAAAGAAGATGCACCGTTCACACCATTCTGTCCAACCCCAACGAGAATAAATTACGAAAACTAAATAAGAATGTGCAAGTTTACTTGGACTGTGCGGTTGGAAACGGAGGCGTAACCTCAGGGCTGCAGCTAGCATGGGGCCCATGGGGCAACGCTCCCTCCCAAATTCTCAGCATCCCCTCCTCATCCCACCCCCAGCCTGGCACAGCCACAGCTCACACTTGTCTCGACCACTTTCCAGTCAGCCTGTGCGGCTCTCAGAACTGGCCAAGCACTGGCGGCTGCTCATCTGGGGTGCCCGAGGCAGGCTCTGAGGAAACTCCTGGTGTGCACAGAAATCTAACTGCCTTCCTTTGACTCCTGCAGTAACATCAAACACCCCCTCATTTTTCCAAGTGCAGAGAGGCACAGCCCTTTGCCAATCACAGACCCAGATTTTGTCATCTGTATCCCTTATGCAGATGAGCACCACAGTCTGTCTTATTCTGCAGGATCCAGCCTGCTTGTGGTAGTCGTGTGGTAGTGGTGGAAAGCGCCATAAAGTCACATCTGACTTCTGGTAACCCCTGGTGGGGTTTTCAAGGCAAGAGATGTTCAGAGGTGGTTTGCCGTTGCCTGCCCCCCCCCCCCCCCCGTCACGACCCTGGTATTCCTTTGTGGCCTCCCATCCAAATACTAGCCAGGGCCGACCCTGCTGAGCTTCTGAGACTTGATGAGATCAGGCTAGCCGGAGCCATCCCGGTCAGGGCCCTGTGGCGGTCACTGTGGAAGGCAAAGAGCCCGACTTGGCAGCAAAGTTCCACCCTTAGACCATCAGTGTCTTGCTCAGCAACACTTCCTGTCTGGTGAAATCCCAGCATTGCCTACATCACGGGTGCCTTCACTCAGAAAGCTGCTATAAAACAAGCTAATAAATAAAAAGCAGAGACTTCTCTTCCACCAAAGCACAGTCTCACAAACACACACAACCCTGCTGATTATCTCTATATATCAGTACAACAATGTCTGAGGCAATCTATAATATAAATGTAAAGTTCTGCATCTAGGTAGGAAAAATCAAATGCATAATTATAGGATGGGGGAGACTTGTCTTGGCAGTAGTATGGGCAAAAGGATCTAGGGGTCTTAGTGGACCAGACACTGGACATGACTCAGCAGTGTGATGTGGTCCCTAAAAAGGCAAATGTGATTTGGGGCTTTATCGACAGAAGTATAGTGTCCAGATCACGCGAAGTGATGGTATCACTTTACTCTGCTCTGGTTAGACTTCATGTAGAGTACTGTGTTTAGTTTTGGGCACCACAATTTAAGAAGGACATAGACAAGCTGAAACATGTCCAGAGGAGGGCAGTGAAGGTGGTGAAGGGTCTGTACTAGAAAGGCTGTCATATAGAGGATGGTGCAGAGTTGTTTTCTGTTGCCCCAGAAGGTCAGACCAGAAACAACAGGTTGAAATTAAATCAAAAGAGTTTTTGTCTAAACATTAGGAAGAACTTCCTGGCAGTGAGAGTGGTTCCTCAGTGGAACAGGCTTCCTTGGGAGGTGGTGGGCTCTCCTTCTTTGGAGGTTTTCAAACAGAGGCTAGATGGCCATCTGACAGCAATGCTGATTGTGTGAACTTGGGCAGATCACAAGAAGGGAGGGCAGGAAGGGTTGCATCAGTGCTTAGTTCTTGTGGCTGTTTCTTACACGTTTAGGGAAATGCTGATCACCACTTTGGGGTTAGGAAGAAATTTTCTCCCGGCCAATTTGGCCAGGGATCCTGGAGGGTTGTCCCCGCCCTTTCTGAGCATAGAGCAGGGGTCACTGGGGGGGTATTCGTGAATTTCCTGCATGGTGCAGAGGGTTGGACTAGATGACCCTGGAGGTCATTTCCAACTCTATGATTCTATGTGGCATATTTTGATCCTGCTCTTCCTCAAAAGAGATCACGACAGTGATGTACAGGGGTCTGTCTCCTCCATTTTATACTCACAGTCACCCATGAGACAGGTGAGACTGAAGGATAGTGACTTGCGTTGAGTAAGTGGCGTTCTGAACCTGGGCCTCCCAGACCCGGCTCCAGCGCTCTTAACCGTTGCACTGCACTGGTGGCTACATAATGTGTTGGCCATCAGTAAAGGGGAACTGCTCAGTCACACTGCCTCGTTTTCATCTTTCTGATGGCTGCCATGCAGTCACTTGTGCAGGGCCATAACCAACTTGGGATCTGAACTCTGCTCCAAACTCACCACTTGATCACAAGCAAATTACCTAAGCTGCCTTTCCAGCTCTTGTCCTCCCTCTTTTCTTCCAGAATGGGGGTGCTGCTCAGTGTGGAAGAGTGGGAAAGCAAGCTGGACCCAGTGTTGGAGATCGACATCAGGGACTTGGCTGGTCTCATGGAAGACAGCTGGTCGGTCTTGCTGGCCTCCTTCCGGGACCGCTGCTGGAGGACTTTGATCATGGCATCCTTCTCAATAATCTGAGCATGGAGAGTCTTGATCCTAAGGAGGGACAAAAAATAGTTCTCTGTGTCACTGCTACCGCCTGCTCGCCAGACAGTCCGGGAATGGTGCCAACGGAGATCATCGGCCTGACTACAGGATGCTTCCTGGGCCAACACCTGTGAAAGGCTGCTCAGAACCACCTTCTCAAGAAGAGGAGCACCTCAGCATCTCTATAGGCAATGAAAGCCACAGCTTCAGAGCAATGTTTCTGAAACCCAGTGGGTCTCCCCATTAGAGGAGAAAAAATAAACGAAAGGAAAAATGTACACTCCTCGGCATTATTTAGATCTGGTCCAAAGCATCGTATTAATTTAGTGTGGAGAGGCACAGGACACTTATAGGACAATAGGAATGAGCAAATTGGAGAGAAGGGCAAAATGAGAACAAAACAAGGACTTTTCCCCAAAAGACAAAAAAGGATCTGGGCCATAAACAAAATCATGAGAAAGAAAAATCCCAGGCCCCTCTGCTTGCCACATCATGGAGGCATTTTCCATGAAATACCCCATTCCATGCTGATTTTTTGGGAGAAAGGGGAGATAGGTACATCTTCATGTGCGGAAAAAGTTGAAGCCACTGAATTTCTGCATGACTCATGATCCTTAAAGGTTTGGGAACTCTGATGAGAATCAAGTTGGCAACCCCAATCCAAACAGTCAACAGAGCAACTAGGCATCTGTGCACACAACGCCAAACTAAGGTGCGGTATTCCCACAGCCAGGAGCTGTACAGCCTCAAGATGTAGAGTGAAGTGGGGTGATCTTCATGGCTGCATGTTTGTATGTTGCCATAAGTACAAAAATACATTTTTTAGTTGTAGAAAATCTGGTGGAACACACAAGCCAGGCAGAAACCAGATTGTATCCCATAGCTGTGGAAGGCTGAAAAAAGCAATCTTGAGATCTTTTTCAAATTGTGGGACAAGGAGTAGGGAGTCCTCTCCTTTGATGCAACACAACTTACACAAGTAGACAACTCTTACTAAAAGCATGGACTAGTGTTAACAGCAGATAGAAGAAACTGTTGGGAGGTAAAAAAAAATCCATTGGGAATGCCCTTGTGGGATGTCACGAGTGTGAGGACGTCTTTTTGACTGTCTCTCATCATTCCCCTGCTTCTGTGGGCCTTTGAGTGGGGCCCGATTGAGGGAGTGCCTGAGGGTCCAGTGAAGAGATGGTGGGGGTCCCAATTTCCCAATCAGCATGGTGATGGGTAGAGGGAGATACGGCACTGGGAGGAGGACTGGCCAGGTACGGGGAACTTGGCCCAGACAGCTAACAGCTGTGCCATCTTCCGGTCTGCCCCTCGCCCGTGGGTTCGATGAGCTAAACTGTTGTCTGGCTCCAATAATGGACTGGATTGAGGACTAACAAACTGAGACTCAATCCAGACAAGACTGTGATACTGTTGGTGGGTGATTCCCTTGACCAGTGTGCAACCTGTTCTGGATGGGGTCGTACTCCCCCTGAAGGAGCAGGTTCACAGCTTGGGGGTGCTCCTTGATCCATCTCTGTCACTTGAGGCTCAGGTGGCATCGGTGGCGCAGAGTGCTTTCTACCAGCTTCGGCTGGTGGTGGCCCAGTTGCGCCCCTATCTGGACAGGGAGAACCTGGCTTCAGCTATTTATGCTCTGGTAATCTCCAGATTAGATTACTGCAGTACACTCTATGTTAGGCTGCCCCTGAAGATGGTTCAGAAGCTGCAGCTGGTGCAGAATGCAGCAGCTAGATTAATACTGGGACCCAGAGATCTGAACATGTAAGACCAGTTCTGGTCTGCCTGCATTGGCTGCCTGTATGTTTCCTGTCCCAATTCAAGGTTGTGGTCCTAACCTATAAAACTCTTACGTGACTCGGGACCACAATATCTGTCGGAGCACCTCTCCTAACCTCAATCTCCGTGGACAATATGCTCAACCTCTGGGGCCTTCCTCTGGGTGCCAAACCCTTGAGAGGCTCAAAGGGTGCCAACTAGGGAAAGGGCCTTTTTGGTGGTAGCCCCCCATCTTTGGAACAACCTCCCTGCTGTGGCCCATCTGGCACCAAATCTTTTTGGTGCTAGGTTAAGACAGCCCTCCTTGCAGAGGCCTTTAAAGACCTCCCTGGTTATGCAGGGGTCCGATACGATTAGCCAGGTGTCTTTCTTTCACTTTAGGTCAGCTCTTTTTGGGGTTAGGTCTACTGTTTTTTTAATGTTTTGATGTTATCTTAAATTAATTTTCAATGTTTAATGTTTTTATCTATTGTATCCTATTGTTTTATATTTGTTGTAAACCATGCTTCAGCTATGGGCGGTATAGAAATGAAATAAATAATAATAACTTTTAGGGAATCACATTGTTCCACAACAAAACTGAAGCCCAACAGTGTTTCAGCATGGCAGCACTGCATGTCAGCCTCTGCCAAGAAAGCAAACAGCACCTAGGACAAAGCCCTGCATTTGACAATGGCACTTCTGTGTTTGACAAGAAGCTGAAACAATGAAGCTGCTTCGCCTGCTTTTTACCTGCCTTCCATGTCAAGGCACCTCCTGTTTGCCATCAGAATTTCCTCTTCTTCCTTCTGAATGCGAGCTTCCAGGGAAGTGTCGTAACTGGCGTTGGGGGAGTGGCTGATGACTGTGGTGTCCCTGAGAACAGGCAGATCAGTGGTGGATGGAAAGTCAGTAGTTAGTTATCTTGCCCACCCACCAGCACCGCATTCAACACCTTCTAGGAGAGTAAATGAGAAGTTTAACCATCTCCAACTCCAAGCAAGCTATGCTATCTGCAAGACCACACCTCCTTGAACTGGAAGGGAGTGGAGGGATGAATGGGAAAAATCAGCTATTTTGTACATTAAAAAGACTCTGCAGACAGACAGAAGCATGCAAGGCGAAAGTAATCAAGCCTAACTTTCTCTAAAACATGGTCATTTTCTTTGTTCAGAGCTTCTGTTAAAAATAAAAAGATTTCCCCTCCACACACAATTACCAGCATATTTTTATTTCAAGGTTGGTAACCCCAGTTCTGGTGAGCATGTGTGAGGAACCCTTCACACTCAGGTAAAGGGGACCTTCGGAGCCCAAAACTTTCCTGACAAATATAAAAGAATGGCACCGATAGCGTGGTTTTAAATAAAATAAAACCAAAGATTTATTCTTTATTAAAGGCAGGGAATTGGGAAAATGGTTTTATATGGACTAAACAGTTGGCAACCAGCCAGTTCCCCATATGAATGCTACTAACCCTGTAGAACAGGGGTGGGAAAATTGCGGCCCGCGGGCCACATGCGGCCCACCACAGAGTTTTTTGCGGCCCGCCAAGACAGTCGGCCACGTGGTTTCAGTCAGGCCTCCGTTGGGCCCGGAGCGCAGAGAAGTGGCGCTCCAGGAGTGAAGTGTCCAGGGGGCGGGCGCATTACCAAGCCCAATCCCCTGCTCCCAGCAGCCCTGTTGGGCGACGAGAAGGAAGAGGAAGGAAGGTAAATTACTACTATTTAATTTAATTTAATTTATATGTATTGATTTTTGTGATACAGTTTATACCTTTTCTGAAATGCAGAGTTAACTAATGAATGCAATCATTTTAAAAGGTGCGGCCCTCCGCTAACCTCCGCTCCCACAAAGTGGCCCCCGAGCCAAAACAATTGCCCACCCCTGCTGTAGAAGGCTTCTTAAAATTCAGGCTGAATTAATATAAACGACAAACCCTATAAGATCCTTCTCTAAAATAGGCAAGCAGTTGTAATGCTCGTTCATAATCAATGAATGAATCAGAGTTCCCTCTCTGGACAACCCTTCTAAACACTGTGAGAGACTCCTTTAAAAAAAAAAAATTATAACTTTTTCAAATATTTTCTGTGAGAGACTTTATGATGTTGTTTGATTGGTTCAAAATTATTTCGGCCCTCCCCCCACACCCTCTCCGTGGAGTCGGACTGGACTCCGAATCCCAACTAGCCCCTCCTGAGACTCTTCTCCCTGAAACACCCTGAGGAAACGAGAAACAATATACCCCCGAGGGTCCCTTCACTGACCCCTCCCTCTCAAGGGCCCAGGTCCCCCCATTTTCATGCTGGAGAGCGGTCTGTTCCTCGGACTTTTCCCTGGATAACAGAACTAGAGTCCTTCCCTAGGTGTGTTGGTGTTTTTCTTTTAAACAGAGGCCTGCCCTTTGGACTCTGGCAAAACCTCTCAGCAGAGTCTTATATCTGTCCCTCTGCTTGGTGACGCCCTGTCACTGTGCCACAAATGGAGAGTTTTCCCTCAGACGGAAGCCATTAAAAGCCTCTTCTCATTAATAACTCTCTCTCTGAACCCAGCTCTTCAAAACCATCCTTCTCTCTTCAACTCCCCCCCCCCCCCGTCGAATTCCTTTCCCCCTCCTGGAAGCATTCTGTTGTCAATGAGGCGGCTCACCAATCAGAGTGAGCCTCTGCCACTGCCTACACCCAGACTGGTTTTACTTAGTTCATCACAGCATGCAGTCACCAAATGTTTCTTTTTTAAAAATGACAACATTAAATGGTGCAAATACTAGCGAGATGGAGGCCAGGGCCCAAACCAAAGATCCAGACTCCCAGGAGAGAGAAAGCAGAATCTACACTGCCTTGGCTATACTTCTGTGGGTTTTTTTGCCTGCAGTTGAAGCTGATAGTATTCAAACTTTTTTTGTGTGGCAAACATGATGGAGCAACATGAAGCTGCCTTGTATTGAATGGGACCATTGGTCCATCAAGATCAATATTGTCTATTCAGATTGGGAGCAGCTCCCCAAGGTCTCAGACAGAGGTCTTTCGTATCACCTGCTACCTGGTCCTTTCAACTGGAGATGCCAGCAATTGAACGTGGAACCCTCTGCATGCAAAGCAGAGGCTCCTGCACTGAGCCACTGCCTTTCCCCTAACACATAGTTAAGATGCATTTTAAAATGTGTATCTTGCATTCACATCATAATAGTTACTTAGATGGCTTCTAATTTCTAATTCAGAACATTAACAGTGATTAATTCAAAAACAATTAGTAATAAACATGTAATAAAACAAAACAGTTAAGCGAAGCTGCAGTATTAATTGGGGAGGGGGTTTAGGGCAAAGTGTTACAATTCTTTGGCCTGTTTTTTACAGAACATTTTGGCTGGCGTGACTGTGATTTCTTTCCATCTCCTTTACTAGGCAAATGTAGTGAAGCCTAGACTTCTTTAAAACATGCCCATTTTCTTTGTTCAGGGTTTTTGTTGAAAAAGCCTTTTAACAACTGACTGTTTTGTTCAGTAAAGAACGGCAAGGGTGGCAGCCCCCCAATTATGGAACCCCTGCCTTTGAATCTTTAGGAAGCAGTTAAAGATGGTTTTATTTAGGACTGCATTTGGTTAAGTTTACTAGTAGTCCTGAATTGCAATTTGAATTTTAGGTTTTTTGTTTTTCCTAAGCATTTCATCTATTTTATCTCTTTGTACGCTGCCCAGAGAAAGGTGGCCATAAATGCTTTATATAAACAAATAAATCATAAAATAGATTCATATTTCTCCGTGTCACTGCTGCCCAGCACGGCCCATACCTGGTTTCATTCTTTTATACCACTCCCCTTTTTTAAAACTGAAGGGGGGGGGGGTCTATGCACAAGACAGTTGCCCAATCAGTATAGATACCAAGCTTTTTTTACCAGAAGGGGAGGCAGTAAAGAAACTTGATTCCCACTCCTGTTTGGCTCTGCATCCTAACTCTGAACAGGAACAGAAGCCGGCAAGGAAGAGGGTCAGGGGTCTGGAGCTCAAAACCTACAAGGAAAAAATGAAACTGGGCGTGTTTGTCCTGGAGAAACGAAGGTGAGGACTGCACTCTTTAGATATCCAAAGCGCTGTCATCCTGAAGAGGGCAAAGCCTTGTACTCTGTTGTACTAGAAGGCAAAACTATATCTAATGGTCCCAGTTACCGGAAGTCACACTTCGGGGGACTATTAGGAGAAACTAGCCAGTATCAAGAGCAGTTTGTCAACAGAATCAATTCCAGGGGTGGGGGTGGGTGTCACTCTCTCTCGAGATCTTTAAGCAGAGAGCCCACCTGTTGGGGATTTCCTGCATTGGGCAAGAGTTTGGACTAGATGGCCTACAAGGCCCTTTTCAACCCCAGGATCCTAATTCTGTTGTTACCTCTGTGCAGCAACAGTAGCAGCTGCATCCAATGCAAACTGACGCATCACACTTTCTTCTAGGTACTTCTGCTCCCACTTGGTCATGTCAGCTTCCAGAGCGAGGATCCTCTCCTCCTTTTCGCGCAGGAGCTCCATAAGGGAGGTGGCATTGCACTCAGAGACACTGGCGGGCTGAGACGTGCCCTGTCGCTAATGGGAGAAGCCAAGAGACAAGCCAGTTAGCCAAACGACTGGTGCCAAGACACAATGCCCACAGAGATTCACAGACTGGAATTCCCTCTGTGGCTCTGATGCTTCTTGGAGGTTGAAGAGTGATTCACACAGGCAGAAGCTGGCATTTTCAAAGGACACAGCAGTTGGTTGGGTGGCTCCATCACACCCCAGGATGGTTTCAGCTTCCAACCTGAAAAGTCCTCTGTACGTCTCATCATGGGCTGAAAGCTCTTCTGGCCATGGAATGGACTGACCAGACCACGACTTAGGTAAGAGGCCAGCAGTTATGCAAAACAGCAAAATACCCAATAGAAGAAATCAAAAAGCCCATGAACTCTTTCATCTTTGCTAAAAGTCGTCATTCACTAGGATCTGCATTCTTAAAGAAGAAACCGCTCCACTCAGTCCCCGGTACCTGCTGCATCCGGAGGGATTCCAGCTCCCTCTCCAGCCTAGTCCTAAGCCGGTGCTCCAGCTGTTCTCGTTTTTCGCAGGCGGCCTGCAGCTGAGCCAGCGCCTGTTGCATCTTTTCCACCTTGTCCACATAGACATGCTTCTTCTTTACCTGTGTCAAAAGAAGAGACTAGGTTGTACATTTACCCGATGTGTCAGGATTTTTTTACATGGCAAAGTAGCCGGTGGCTCTAGCATTTGGCAACCAACAAATTTCTCTGCCTACTCCTAACCAGGGCATGAGGGCAACCATAGGCGTCATCTTCAGGGGGGGCTGGGGAGCTGGACCCCCCCTGAACTTTTCCAGGAGGTGCTGAGCCTCCCCCGGGGGCAGGGGTCATCTGCTCCCTGAGCTCACAGGAGCACAGCTCCTGGAGTTAGGAGCCCAGGGGGCGGGCACATGCAGGAAGCCCTGCCCCCTGCAGCCCTCAGTCGGGCCACGAGGAGAAAGAAGAAGGAAGATAAGTCCCCCGCTCGCCCTGCCTGCCCCCCCGCCTCTCCCCTCCCTTGCCTGAGTCGCCTCGCCAGCCCTGCTCGGCTCGCTCTTCTGCTCTGCCTAGTCCGCGCAGCGAGAGGGAGGGAGAGCCGCGGGCCAGGCCGGCTCTGTCAGATGGAGGCAGCATGTCTCTCTTTCACCCCTCCCCCCTCGGTCAAGAGGGCGCTGGCCTGCCAATGACTTGCCCTTCCCCCCCCCACAACCAGCTCATCCCAGTTGCGCCTGACAGGCAGGTGGTGAGCTCCTCCATTTCACTTGGAAGTCACAGCGCCTGGCCATACTCTCTGGGCCCATCGAGGCCAGACACATGCTCGGGGCTGGCTGCCCCGACGGCAGCAGAGCGGCCACACGTCCCTCCACCTGCTCCTTGGCGATGGGTGCCCCCTAGGCTCCAGCCCCCAACTTCCCTCCACCGCAGGAGCCCGGACGCCCTCCCGGCTGCCCCCACCAGGAAACTTGGCTGGCTGGTTGGCGGGCGAGAGCGAGCGAGGGGCGGGAAGCTTGCGTGCTGCAAAAATAACGGTGTCGACAAGCCTCCCTCCCTGACAGACCGCTTGGAGCAGCTCTGCTTTGCTCCAGACTTCCAGCCCTTCCTCAGGCTGGCCCCAAATTAAAATAATGTATTTAACTTTGATTGCATTAGCTGCAGCCCCCCTAAGGTCCCCTCCCCCCAAAATCCCTGGCTACAGGGCTAGTGTGGGGGGAGGAAATCCCAAGATCTGTCAATGCCTCTGGCATCAGTATCCCCCCCCCCATCCAGAGAAATGGGGTGGGCTCACCTGGGCCGCTATGGGGTTCGGGACGCTTTCCCTGAGTGGGGCTGCTTTTCCCTTGCAGGAGGAAACCTGCCTGTGCACTTCTTGGGCTACAACCCGCACTTTCCATCCCGAGCTGCCATTTTGGATGTGCATCAAGCTTTAGGATGTGCTTTAGGGGAGGGAGGGGGGATGTACAGCGTGTCCCATCCTCCTGGGATGCCCCTGTAAAATCTGACTTTAAATCCAAGAATCTACAGGAGTTTTGCTTGCGATGCTCTTCAGAGGTGTCTGCCTCTCCTCTGGAGAGTGCTGATGGAGATGCCCCCCAGCACTAGAGTGGGTGGGACAAGCACCCCTCCCTGACTCCTATGCCTCCGAGGGTGTCTGGGACTGGAGGAGGCCAGCACTGGTTTCTTTCTCTTAACAGAACCATTGTGGGTGTAGATCAAGATGGGTAGCCCTGTGAGTCTGCCTGTAGCAGCAGGAAAGAGCAAGACTTCAGTAACACCTTAAAAACTAACATCATTTGTGGCAGGGGAGGAGCTTTGGTGAGTCACTGAAGAAGTGAGTTTTGTTGGTTTTGTTAGTCTTTAAGGTGCTACTGTGGGTGAAGCATCAGCTTCTTTTCAACTGTGGGTGAAGCATCAGCACTTGAGCTGAAGGAATTGGTTACAAAATTTGCTAAAGAAAAGGGAAGCAAAAAGCTTGATTGGGGGGGTGGGAGAGCTCTTTCTCTTCCTTCCTTCTTTCCTTCCTGTCTCTTTGCCTGGGATTGCCAGCTCCAAGTGTGGAAAAATGGGGGGGGGGGGACGGGGGACGGGGACGGGACTGAATGAGGACTGCAGCATTGGGGGAGGGGAAGAACCTCTGCCAGAGTCCAGCTTCCAAAGCAGCCATTTTCTCCACAGGGAATGATCCCTGTCGCCTGGAGATCAGTTGTAATAGCGGGGGATCTCCAGCCACCACCTGCCAACCCAGGCTGCCAAGAAGGTCCCAGAGGGCGGAAGAGGAGAGGCAGGGAAATCTCACCCACCCCCCTGCCCAAACCAGAGCTTACAGATGACCAAAACCACCCCCTGACGTCTCCATAGGGCCAATGAAGGGGGCCTGGTGGTCCCACTGGTCATGCATCTGCTTGGCATGTGGAAGGTCCAAGGCTCAGTCCCCCACAGCATCTCCTACTTTTTCTCCCTTTCCCCAAATGCTAGAACTGGAGGGCGGCCCAGGAAGCTCAGGGGCAGTAGGCTCAGGACAGTCCAAAGGAAATACGACTCCACACATGAGTAACTGAAATGTGGAATTCACTGCCGGCGGATGTGGTGATGGCCACAGGCAGAGAGAGTTTAAAAGAGGATCAGATTCATGGAGGAGAGGGCTATTGGCAGTTACTAGCCATGGTGACCAAAGGGAACCTCCATGTTCAAAGGCAGTCAACTTCTCCATCCCAGAGATTCACCCAGATTGGTCTGCAGAGCTCCCACACTCTTGCTGGTGAGTGGCCAAGCCTACTCCATTCTTCTTCTTTTTTTGGGGGGGGGGGGGTTTGGAATCAGTTGCTGTTTGTCTGCTTGTTGATCACTGGACACTTTAGCGCTTCCCCACCCCCCCTTCGTTTGATGATTTGATGTGGTGGTCGTTTCAGTGGGGTTAATCGATGTTTATTTCCGTTTGAAGCCTCTTGGTTTGAATTGTTTTTATTAGCTGCCTTGGGGCCTCCTTGGATGTGGGCGACCCTGGGAATGCAGTTGCCACCTGGGCTACTGTACGGAGATGCACTGGGCATGTGCTTTCTGTGGCCCTTCATGGAACAACAGCACAGACCAGTTAGTTCTAGTTTTGAGGTCACTTCCTCTTCTTTATTTTTGCAGTCACGGCACATCCCACCCAGCCTACATGACTTCAGCATTCTAAATTGTCTCTACTCTGGTTCATTTTTACTCCCACAATAGCGGGGCAGGGTTGGCCCTAAGGCCAGTGAGGTGTGAACGGGGGGGGGGGGGGGGGGGTTTGAAAGAAGCATCTCCTGACAGGGCCAGGCTGGAAGAAAGGACTGTGCTACAGTGGTGGCTGAGAGAGCAAGAGTCAAAAGATAACCAGTTTTGGGAAGGAAGAGGATTTGGGTGGCTAAACTGCCTCTCCTTCCAATTCCGAGGTCCACGAGGGAGTGTGCCCGACCCTAAACAGGACAGCGGGGGGAGGGGGGCGGGTAACAATCCAAGCTGGAGCTGGGCTGCTCAGAGTGCTCTTGGACCTGTGCTCCCTGGAGCTCGTGTCTTCTTAGGGGGAGGTGATGGGGGTGTTTGTGGAGAGCACCATACAGGTAGAAGAGGTTGAGGCTGGAGAGCAGCACTGGCTTCCTCAGGAAATCATGCAGAGGGCTGCTCTGCCTTGCGTGTCAGAATCTTCCCAAACAATCCCATCTCTGCATCCCAGACCCTCAGTTCTCAGGTGCATTCACCCCAAAGACAGTCCCACTGCTTAACATAAGATTTTCTTCAGAGGGAACATGCTTGGGGGTGCTGCAATCAGAGGTGGAAAAGGAGATTTTTCTCAAGAGGAGACTGGACTTGTGCGGAATGACCAGGTCCCTGTGCCGCTGGCTGAAGTGTCCACTTCTTCAGATACAGCTAGAATGGGAGACCATCTGTCCTTATGTCTTGGAGAGTGAAGTGATTTCAGATGCCATATGACAACAGCAGGCATCGTTAATGAGAGGAACAACCTAGGTCTCAGTTCAGTCCAGCAGTTTGCATTGAGCTCCATTATCAGCTGCAGTTCTCCAGTCTCTCTTTTTAATCTCCCTTTGAAATTCCTTTGTAAGAGAACTGCTACTCTTAGGTCAGTAACTGAATGTCCTGGAAGGTTAAAATGTTCCCCCACTGGTTTCTGAATGTTGTGGTTTGTAATAGCAGTAGAAAAAGTCCAGTAGCACCTTTAAAGACTAACAGAATTATGGCTGAGTATGTGCTTTTATGAGTCACTGCTCACTTCTTCAGACATCTTCCATTTATTCTTTGCATCCTCCTGGTCTGAATCCTCTTGTACCAAACTGAGACCTGGGTTCATTACCAGTGCTGATATCTCTACTCCTGCTACCCCTCTGCATATCAATCTGGTCAAGCTGGCTAGTGCCATTCGGCATCTGAAATCATCTTTATAAAATTTATATCTGGGGTACCTTGTGTTACATTTTATGGCACACATGGCCCGCCGGACAAAGTGACATTTCTGTCAGATCCAGCCCTTGTAACAAATGAGTTTGACACCTCTGTGTGCTAGAGAGTCATTCCACTCTGCAAATTTAGAAGCTCTGGGGAGCCCCTCCCTAAATCCCACATGGCTCCACCTCCACAGATAGTGACAATGGCCTGTGATCTCTCTGGCCGAGCCCCAGCCCGCCCTGGGAAATTGGAAAGTCTATGCCCTTGAAGGCAACAGCCTTTTCCTATAGCCCAGCATTTCTCAAAGATATCCTGCCTTTGAATAAGGAGGTGCTATTTGGCCGTAGTGGCTCAGAGGTTAAGATGCTGAGCTGCAGTCCGGAAGGTTGGTAGTTCAGCAGTTCAAGACCCGAGTGCCATGTGACAGAGTGAGCTCTCACCTCTGGCCTCAGCTCCTGCCAACCTAGCAGTTCGAAAGCAAGAAACTGCAAGTACATAAAAGGTACTGCTTTGGTGGGAAGGTAACAGTGTTCTGTGCGCCTTGGCGTTTAGTCATGACCACGGAAAAGTTTTCAGACAGCGCTGGCTCTTTGGCTTGGAAATAGAGATGAGCACCACCCCCTAGAGTTAGATTCGACTGGCTTTCGAGCAAGGGAAACCTTTACCTTTTTATTTAGCTAGTGCGGACCAAACATACAAAAGCAACCTTGAAGAATGTAGACAAAATCTGTTTTTTTGCAAAAATACTTAAAGTGATATAATATAAGCTATCATGCAAAGTACAAATAAAGCACAAAGTGCGTAATTACATTAAAAGACATATAATTACAAGCAGGACATGAACTCTGCTGAAATACAATCTTAAAGGGACTGAGCCTATAAACAATCCTCTTATGCTGTAAGAATAAGAGCCACCATTCTCTGTTACAGCCGAAGAGAAGTCCCTCTGAGCATGAAAATGTCAAGGTTAGTATTACACGACAGGCCTGTTTTGAATCAATATCTTTATCAAGCTGTTAGTCTTCATAAGGCTTGTGGGAATTCCACCAATTTCCAAGCATTCACAAGCGCACGGCAGCAAGCATCCCTAATGACAAGCTTGAGATAGCAGCTTTCTGAAAAAATCTAACCTATTGGCTGTCGCTGCATTCTGCAACAGTGAATTCTTTATTACTTACGCATTGAGAGAAAAAGTGCTTTTGTCCATCCTGAACCTTACAGTGTAACACCGCCCCCCTTCCCATATACACATCTGAACAAAGGATGAACATGAACCTAAAAAACCCAGTTCGGGGCGGCCCCTGAACTGAACCCCTAACCGAGCCAAAAGGCCCGAATGGAACCACCAAATTCAGTTCCCCCTTTCTCCTGGCCCCGCTGTCAGATCTAAATGGCTGGTAGCCATTTCACCAGTCAGTTGTGCCTCCCCCTGCTTTGAAGTGGATGGGTTAAAAGGCTCACAGCCATTTAAACCTAACAGCTGACAGGCAGACCCCACGCCACTCAGCTGTTAGGTTTAAATGGCCCTGAACAACTGAACCGAAGAGAAGTCCAGTAAATGGTTGGGGAGAATGCCTTCTCTGAACATCGGTTTGGGGGCTCCAACCTGTCCCAAGTTTGTGCCAAATTTTGGCTCGTGAGCCGTTCTGTGCCCATACTTAATCTGAACTCTAGTACGACTGAGTTGGTCATATATTCACTGCAAACCTCCCCCCCCCCCGCCCCCGTCTTTAAAAGTTAGCCAGCTCAGGCACTGAAGAGGATAAAGCAGAGGCTCAAATCCCCCCTCAACAATAACTGTGATGTTCTTGCTATTTGGGGGGACTGCTTTTACTCTAAATCATAATCTGCATATATAGTTTTATAGTTATATGTGTGTGTGTGTGTGTATATATATATATATATATAGTTTTCTTGCGGTCACCAGGAATTTAAAATTCCAAATCTCTCTCTCTTGATAGCATGCCCTAGGGTCTGGCCTGCTTCAGAGGACTATGTGGCCTGAGGAAAGACTGTACTGAATTCTGGGATATTTAAACAAAACATGGATTTATTGAAATAAGAACAAAGTAAGTTTCTGGTTAACTTGAACTGCTTCTGAAGAAAGGAACTTGCAAATGGTGCTTCAAACAGTCTTTTAAACTCCAAAATCCACTCTGACAGGCTCCTGTACTTCTTATGCTCTCTCTCTCTCTGACACTTATAGCCGCACTGGATAGTCTGTTTTATCCACACAGAATAAAATTTACTTTCTTAGTCACACAGACTCTCTTCAAACTTCTTCCACACTTGTCCCTCTCCCAAGACACACACAGAATTCCGTCATAAACCACAAACACACCAATTCCTCTCAGAACCTCTCCTCCCACCAGGGCTCATTTCATAGCAGGAGCTCCTTTGCATATTAGGCCACACACCCCTGATGTAGCCAATCCTCCAAGAGGACCTCTTTTTACAGACCAATCCTCCAAGAGGACGTCTTCTTACCGGGGCTACTGTAAGCTCTTGGAGGATTGGCTACATCAGGGGTGTGTGGCCTAATATGCAAAGGAGCTCCTGCTATGAAATGAGCCCTGCCTCCCACTCTCTCAGTCATCAGCCAATGACATCACACCTATCTCTATCACCCCCCACAGTACTGCAGCCACACTAAACATTTAAAGGAGCACGTGCACCAAAACATGAAATCATTACAACAATAATATAATGGCAGCCCAAAATGCCCCCACCCCAAATCCTGTTACTGAGGGAGATGCAGCCCCTCGAGAACAGGATTTGGGAGGCATTTCAGGCTGCTGTGTGAGGAGGGAGCTGAGGAAGTTGCCCTCTGCGGGCAGGAGCCCTTGTGCCCATGATAACACTGTACAGGACCCCATCCAAAAATACACTCTCCATATCAACTACATTGCAGGACTGTTGTGACAATAAAAGTAGGATATTTTCCACAGATGATTTTCCAGAGCGCCTTTGAAGGGCAGGATGCAAGAGAGACTGACAGAGTCCACTCAGTCGAATGGACCCCACAGAATTACACTGTTGATATGGTTGAATATACAAAATTACTCTCTTAATTTTTCTGTCATTTCTTGGTACAAACTTTTTAAATGATTATTTAAGACAAACTTAAACAAACTGCCTGCAAACTAAGCCGCTCTGAGTCTGCCTTTGGGTGGAGAGAGCGGGATATAAGTTTAATTAATAAAATAAATAAAAATAAATAAGACTTCGGCAGTGCCCTTGTTGCTATAACTTACTCAACATTAAAATACTATAGTCAAATAAAGATGGATTTCATTATAATCAAGGATGCTTTTTTTCTAGAAATGGAATTGGAGCAGCATTTCCTTCATGCAACCAGCCTCCAGGCTCCCCGGCCAAACTGGCCTGCAGAAAAATTTCTTCCTGACCCCAAGGTGGTGATCAGCATCTCCCTGGGCGTGTAACAAAAGGGCTACGAGAATTAAGCACTGAGGCAATCCTTTCTGCCTTCCCTCTCATGATCTTCCCAAGTTCACAGAATCAGTAGTGCTGTCAGATGGCCATCTAGCCTCTGTTTGAAAACCTCCAAAGAAGGAGAGCCCGCCACCTCCCAAGGAAGCCTGAGGAACCACTCTCACTGCCAGGAAGTTCTTCCTAATGTTTAGCCAAAAACTCTTTTGATTTAATTTCAACCCACTGGTTCTGGTCCGACTTTCTGGGGCAACAGAAAACAACTCCGCACCATCCTCTATGTGACAGCCCTTCAAGTTATCAGATCACCTCTGTTGTCTCCTCTCCAGGCTAAACACACCCAGCTCCTTCAACCTCTCCTCATAGGACTTGGTCTCCAGACTCCTTCACCATCTTCGTTGCCCTCCTCTGGGCACATTCCAGTTTGCCTATATCCTTCTTAAATTGTGGTGCCCACAACTGAACACAATACTCTAGGTGAGGTCTAACCAGAGCAGAGTAAAGCGATACCATCACTTCTTTAAACACTGATTATTAACTGAACACACATGTTTTGAAAATGCACTAAAAATTACACAAAGATGGAACAGGTAATCTCCAAAAGTCATCAAATCGCAATCCTATATATATAAAATTCCCGTATGTATTGGCCATTTTCAGCCCCATTGGCTGTGCAGTGTGCTCCATCAGCCATTAGCCAATCAGCTGCCACTCAAGAGTGTACTGGCCATTTCCAGCTCTCCTACTGGCTCTGAAGTGTGCTCCATTAGCCACTGGCCCATCAGCCACCACTGAAGACTACTCGCGTGCCGGGATGAGTGAGTCGGACTGAGAGGCGGGGGTAGGCGAGGAGGACTGCGAGCCCAAGGAGGAGGAGGCAAAGGCTGGGAGGTGGTCGTGGTGGTGGTGGCAGTGGCTGACAGAGCTGGACTGGGCCTGGAGTCACAAAAGAAGTAGTGTGCGGCGGGTCTACCTGGGCGAGTCCCACGGGCCTTGGGTCGACCACAGGCAGCGCAGTGGGTGGAACGACGGCAAGGTGACCGTCTACCTCCTGGAGCTCGAGTCGGAGCGTGCCAGATGACAGGGGGGAGTGGGGGGAGGGGACGGAGGCAAGCGCTGCCCACCCATACCACAGTCCTCCTCCAGTGGGGGCCCCCCTCCTTGAGGCTGAGGACCAAGAGGCCTCTTCTGCAGGGTTTTTTTTTTTTGGCCAGGTCTGGGCTGGAAAGGACCTGGAGACTTTGGGGGGGGGGGGGGGATCCGGGAAAGGGGGGGGGGGGTTGGAGAGGGGAGGGACCTCAGCATCATACAATGCAGTAGAGTCCACCCTTCAAGACAGCCGTTTGCTCCAGGGGAGCTGATCTCTGTTGGCTGGAGATCAGTTGTGAGGGCGGGAGATCCCCGGATGGGAGGGAGGGGGAGAGAGAGCTGAGCTTGCTCCTGGGCAGGAGACGGGAGTGCCAACGAAAGGGGTGCAGCCTTGCTGGCTGACAGGTGGGTCCCGGAGGTCTCCTGGAGTTACAGTTGAGCTGCAGAGATCGGCCCCTGGAGGAATGGGCAGCTTTGGAGGGCAGGCTCTGTGGCTCACCGACTCAGCCTTTGCTGGGCACACAGAAGGCCCCAGGGTCAGTCTCTGGCAGCTTCTCCAGTTAGAAAGGACCAGGAAGGGATGGGAAAGACCCTGTGCCTGAGACCCTGCAGAGTCACAGCCAGTCTGAGTAGACAAGACTGACCTTGCTGGACGGGGGTGGTGGTGTGGGGGTGGTGTCTGATTTAGTAAAAGGCAGCTTTGGGGGAGGGGCTGTGGCTCAGTAGTAGAGCATCTGCTTGAGTGCCCAAGGCCAGGGCCCTCACCCGGAGCCTCTTTCTAGAGCCTGTTGTATTTATTTCCACAACTGGCCTTATTCCTAGTGAAAAATAAAGTTAGAAAATAGAGTACAAGTATTCTTTTTAAAAAGATTAAATAACAATATACAGCTAAAACTTTTACAGTTTTATCTTTTTGTTCTGCAGCTCCCTTTGGCTTCTTTTCAGTCTTTTAAAAACATTTTCAAAGTGTTTAATTTCTTCCTCAAGTTTCTTCTTTTTTCAGTGTTTCTCCTTGTTGCTGATGGGATGTAACCTCCAAGTACTCTGTATACGAGCATGTCTGACTGACTGCAAAATACTCCTATCAATTACAATACATTCAAGTCCTCCAGAACTCCAGAAAGCATCATAAACCTGGCTATGACAGAGAACAGTTTGTTCGTGCAAATTCTCTATTAACATTGACTTATTAACTGAAAATCCACTTTCAATGGAACTATTACCCTGAGACAGGATAAGGCACATCTTGACAACATTCCAGAGGTCTGAGAAATCCTTGTTGGCCATTGAAACACCATCGTAAAATGTCTCCAATCCAACTTCATTGTCTTGTTTTACAACGTATGCTTGGAACAGAGCCTGGAATTCATTGTGGGCCGCAGTGGTTAAAGCAGAGTATTTTCCAGCTGTTTTGTCACTGGTTTGCTTTGCTTCACATAGAGGTTCATGTACTGTCCCTATTCTGGTGATTCCAATGTTTGGTTGACTGCAATAAGCTGTGGCACCTCTGGCAAAGGATAACTAATTCCATGAGTGCCCCAGGAGTGCAACTGTGCCCTTGTACCCATCCAGCTGTACAATTTATGAGAATCAGAATCCAAAATCTGGGGCCACCTCTCCTGGTACACCCCCCAAAGAGCATTGCACTCTGCAGAGAAGAACTTACTGGCGATCCCCAGCCCCAAAGACATCCGGCTGTCCTCGCCCTGGCGGAACTCTCTGCCAAATGACATCCGTGCCCTGTGGGACCTAGTGCAGTTCCACAGGCCCTGTAAGGCAGAGATGTTCCACCAGGCTTTTGGGAGAGGAAAGTGATGGTTTTCATCTCGTCTTGCACCTCTACTTCTTGCCTCCCTTCAACGAGGCAATGGCACACTTTGTGCTTTTTAGCACCATCTAGAAATGTCTAACTGGTGTACTTTCCTATTCTTTTAAATTGTTTATTAATTTATGAATCTGTTTTTATTGTTGTATACCGCCCTGTGCCTTGTTTGTATTGGGAAGGGTGGTCTAGAAGTTTGATTTATAAACAAATAAATAAATAAATTATCTGCACTGAGTTTTTCTGAGTCACTACAACTAAAGCATCAGCTGAATGAGCGCAGCGGTTCTCACAGAGCAGCACCTCCATGTGCATGCTGCTAGGCTGTGAGCTTTGTGGCTCCCTGGTGCTCTTAAGGCGCTTGATTGACTCTCACCCATTAGCCTGAATCAGGTATGAAAACTCCGCAGAGAGCTCCATGGTAGAAAACTGATCTGGTTCACAAACAGGAGATTAACCTCAAATGTACTGGGAGTTTATGGTATTTTATAATCTGTCACAACTCCCCGATGGTGTAGGTCACATACAGATGGGGGAACAGAGCTTGTGGCTGTGAGGATACTGAAACTGTGGCTCTCTCTGATCCCCTGCCCAATACATTATCTAACAGACCAAGGTGTGGATGTTATCAGGAATATATCTATGGCGTACATTACTGGCAAGAGGAACAAGAGAAGGCTGGAGGACGTGCAAGAGGAACCTGAAGGAGCAAGCCCAATAAAGTCTACATAGAACCAAGTCCCATGTTATTCAGTTGGGCTCAGGAAATACTCTCAGAACTGCAGCCTTAGTTTATTAAGCTAAAAGATTAATTCAAGGTGGCAGACCACCGTGGAAGAACACAAATCTTCTTCCAAGAGTGATCATCTTTTTGATGCAAAACATTCCCTAAACGTCTGCTAACAAACTGATCTGAGGAAAAGAATGAGTTGTAGTATGTAATAAACAATGCTACTCACAAGAGTGAGCAACTGCCAACAGGCGGGGGATGTTATTCTATCAAGTTATTGGACCAGAAGCACCACAGGAAATGATCTAATACAACTCAAACCTCCTTAGCAGTCTGGCTCCTGGAAGGCAAAGATCTCACTCAGTCCTCATCATGCTGACAGGGAGAAAGCTGATTAATTTGAAATGTGGCGTTGGAGGAGAGTTTTATGTATACCCTGGCCTGACAAAAAAGTCAGTGGGTTCTAGGTCAAATCAAGCCTGAACTCTCCCCAGAAGCTAAAATCACTAAACTGGGGCTATTGTGCTTTGGTCACATTGTAAGACAAGAGTCACCGGAAAAAGCAATCATGCTAGGAAAAGTTGAAGGCAGAAGGAAAAGAGGAAGACCCAACATGAGAGGGAACTGACTCAATCAAGGAAGCCACAAAGGCCTTCAGGATGTTTTAGAGGCCATTAATTCACAGGGTCACCGCAATTTGGAAGTGAATTGGCAGCATTTTTTACATACACACACACACACACAAACACATATAATAAAGCTGACTCCAGCTCCAGCCTAACCCTCTCCCACTGCTTGGGACCAGGGACTGGATGGAGAGAGAAGCGGCTTTCCCTCCTGGCTGGTGTTTGGAGCAGTCTTCTGCCTGTCTGATCCAAACACCAATTCCTCAAAAGTTGCTGACATTTTCCTATGTCTACAAAAGTACCACCTGCTCCACAGCTTAAGAAACAAAAGGTAACAAAAATTCAAATTAGTCTCCCAGCAAAATGACATGTCCTTCAGAACCCTCTCCATTCAGTTCTTCCTTCTGGATAGCAGCTATCATATCAATATTGCCGGCATTTGTTAGCACCTGCCCAGTCACACATCCGATCTTATTAGGTATATGACTAACCACTTTTGACTCTAAAATTTTCCCTACAGAAATGCAGGAAATGACTGAAATGTAGCCCAGATCTGTACAAGACAGCAGGAGAGATGAAGAATAGCAAGGACTGCCATCTAGTGCAGGGGTATCAAACCGATGGCCCACCCAGGGCTTTAATCCGGCCTGGGGCTCTCTTCTCCACCCCCCCACCCCCGCCCCCGCCTGTCATCACCCTTCTGAGGGAGATCAGGGCTGCAAAACTTCCCAGCTGGCTAGGCCTTGTTGTTGCCTGTTTCTCCTCCAACTGGAAGCTCCTCTGGGCTAAAGCACAAAAAAAGCTGCAAAGAAAATGTGGAATGGATTTTCCGTTAAGGTCTCTGGGCCCAGACAGACTACTCTGGGACTGGAATGACAGCCCCCAGAGTGAAATGATGGTTCCTCAGAGTAGCTGTATGCTGGGAATGGAATTCTGCTCTGAGGGCTGTCATTCCAGTCCCAGAGTAGTCTATCTAGACCCAGAAGTCTTAATGGAAAATCCATTCAGCATTTTCTTTGTAACCTTTTTTGAGCTGCAATGTATTTCAATGGAGTGGAGCTCAAGTAGCTTCCGTTTCCAGTGTTTGTATGCCAGCTGAAGTTGTCTCCTTGCAAATAAAGGGCTGATGTTTTGAGCCAGCTTGTCTCAGCTGAATGGACCTGGGAATGGGTACCTGAGTGAGTACTCTTAACCTGGGAACCCACAGCGGAAGGGGAACATTACATTGGAGAGCCACTGCCACTCTGAGTAGACCTGGGGGGGGGGGGGGGGGGGAGAGAGCTAGCAAAGCCCAGCCATTTCATGTTTTCCTAGGCTCAAGGCATTTTTTGTTTTTAGATTTTACTTTAGTTTCTGCTGTGATCCTTGTGCTTTTTCTTGAGGTTTAATTTTTAAAATTGTATTGCTAAATCCCACTATCTCCCCACCTTCTTATTTAAAGTATGCAACTTTTAGGGGGGGGGGGAGTTTTGGGAGGTGTCAGTTATCAAAGACTGTTAAACAAACAGAATATGGCAAAAGCGTTACTGTCTTAAGCATGTTTGTATTTTAAGTTTAACAAACCTTTAATTGTGTTTGTTGGTGTCCTTTATGAAGTTAGTACCTTTGCTACCTGGCATTACATTTTATGACACACAGAGCCCGGCCCAACAAAGTCCCATTTATGTCAGGTCCGACCCTCATAACAAATGAGTCTGACACCCCTGATCTAATGAATTAAAACTCTCAGTTAATTGACAGGGATTTGATCAATTATGCTTCCAAAGGAGTCCAAAGACAAAAAAGCATTTTGTTATTCCAGGTAGCATCTTAGATGAGGCATTCTGTTTTGTCTAACAGAGAAGTGGGTTTGCCTCCCCCAAGGTTTTTCTCTGCCTTTACTCCAAGATGGAGAACTCTTTTTCTAGAGCATCAACATGATGTCATGCTCTAACCATCCTGCTCATCCTCAACATGCTCTGTCCCCAAACCTGCTTTACTCTGATCTCTTTGGAAAGTGCACTGGCCCAGCATCTTACATTTCTTGTGGAAGGAATGATGTTGCAAATGTCCTTCTCAAATCAGCACAATTTTCCTGCTGTCAGCTATCTTCCCAGCATTCTTTTCCTGCTGTGCCACAACAGGCTTTTTAAAAAACTGGTAATTGGTACTACACTATAGCGCTACAAAGCTTTTTAAAAAATACAATCGCTAGACCTTTTCATTGCAGAGGTATAAGAAGAAAGGGGGAAACCATTTGGAAACTCCCCCCCCCCCCATGTTTCTTTCGCAATTCTCTCAGGGTCTTGAGCAGGGTGATTCTACCTCCCCCCTTAATGGACTCTCAGCTGCTCACAACATTCCATCCCTTGTGGAACATTTTAGGCCTCATGTCATCTCCCCCCCCCCCAATTTAAAGGAGTCCTTTCCTGGCTAGTCCCAAATAGGCAATAGACCCATTTTATCGGGAGGGGGGAATGTCATGGTGCAGTTTATTATTCACACAAATGGCCAGCAAGTATCTTGCTAAAATGCTTAACTTTTTTTTTTTTACAGATCTGCTGTAAAAAACCTTTTGGGGACACCTTTTTAATTCAGAACTTCTGGATGGTCTACTAATAAACTGACAAAACACTGCAGGTTTTCAGAATGTGTATGTCAGCCAGCAATCCTGCTCCCAGGCTTTGAATAATTTTGATCTAATGAGATCCCTGCTGGCCTCTGCATAAATATATTTGTGCCTTTGGTAGAAATTTCAGCAAAACCAATTTGGGTACTGCTTTTCTCTTATGAGTGAGCTCCTTTCTGTTTGTTTGTTTAGAAGTAAGTTACAGTCCCTGAAAACCACCTCTGGAAAATTACTCACAAACCAATATGGAGAATTACAAACAGAGGTCTTTGAAAAAATATCCATTTCTGTTTTGCAAGAGTTATGGCCCCTTAAAAGCGACACGCCCTCCTTGTGCATCAGCTGATGAATGCACCCTCACCAAGCCACTTAGCACACATATACATGGAGTAAAAATTTGTCAGAACTGAGGCAAACAATATGTAAATTACTGCAACAACCCCCAGCAATGTGTTTTCTGGCATTCATGTGCTTCTTGTGCCTTGGGGATAAAATCTGAAGGGTCTTGGCAGGAGTATTGGGGGTGGGGGGAACAGGGAGCTTCAGGTTACTCCCAACCAGCTGACTAGCAAAACATGAAACTCACCCTGGGCAGGAGCATCACAGCTATGCATCACTGGCTAAAGAGATGTTCCTAAGGGCTGAAATAAATGACACTGTTCTTGAGATGACTGGATTTCCCAAACCCAGCTTGTTTTCCCTGCCATCACACATCAGCTGCAGTAATGTCATTTGAAAGATCAAAGGGATCGTTTTGACTGTTTCAGGGTCTAAAAATGGCCGGGGGGGGGGGGAGAGGAACCCCTCCTCCTCTCCCCAAGCAGCACTTCAAGCTGGGAAAACACTTCCTCTGATCTTTAAAATAACATTCATGCAGCTGATGTGTGACGACAGGGAAATTAAGGTGGGTTTCGGAAACCCAGGGTCATCTGCTGAGCCAAATTATTGTGCAGTTTGGTCCTCAGTCTCTTGTGGCCACAGAGGGAGCTATCCTTCTCCTTTTTTTGGAAAATGAAAGCAAAGAGCCTCTTTTCCCAAAAGGAAGAGTAGATCCTGGCTTCCTCTGCTGCCTGGAGGGGAGAGGTGCTTCAGATGAGCACCGGAGTCATCCTCTCTGCAGAGAAGACCCACCTGGAAGCAACAGCCTCTGTCATGGGATGGAGCCTGGCTGAGAACCTCCCTACCCCTCTGGCACCCCCCCCCCTCTCTCAACATTCCAAGTGTGCCCACTGCCTCAATGAGGCTGGGGGCTCTCAGCTTACAGGAAAGGCTGCTTCTGATTTGTGGAGGAGCTGTCTGTTGCCTCTGCCCGGCACCCATGCCACGTAGCCAAGCCTGAGCACATGCAGATCCTTGGTCTCCTCCATGACCCTGAGACACTCAAAGCCATCTATCAAATGGGCCCTCTTGGCACCACCATTTCCCCGGGGCCCTCTAACTTGGCCATTCTGGCACATGAACAAAGCCCGCAGCTGAGCCCCCACTCAAAAAAGAGGTGCTGGTAGCAGAGTCAGGAAGGGAAGTCAAAAGCTCACCACTTCTACTTGCCTCAATCCTGCTGTCTTACCCTACACAGTTCTGCTTTTAAAGGAGTCTGGAAAAGATTAAGCAAGCAGTGGAGAGCCAAGAGAGAAAGCAAAAAGCCACACGAGAGGATGCAAAGAGGCAGGCCAGGAACAGCAGCCTGTGCCAAAAAGCAGCTTCGCTAATCCCACCCACCCCCTTTTTTGCAGGGCTGACTTAGACATTCTTTCATTTCAGGCTCAGAAATCTAGACCAAGCACACAAAATTATCCATAATACCTTGATAACTGACCGCCACTCAATCATGGGCCTATTTGAATTTCTCTTTTCTTAGAACCGCCATTCTGAGAACTGAACTCCTTTCACATGCTGTTACTTTGGAAAACTCAGTGACTGTGAAAGAAAACTGGACAGAAAGAAAACCGGCCTGATGTTTATCCTTAAATCCCCTTTAAGAATGCAGATCCCGAGGGTCAATCGGTGCTCCTCCAGTAAGAAACTTCCACATCTCTTTGCAAAAGGGAAGGGAGGACGCAGAGCTCCCAATTCAAGTGCAGCAGGGCTAAAAATATTACAGATGTCTCCAGGGAAGAGACTTGTGTATCTCACCTACTTGGGATGAAAGGAGGGGGTGTTACTCTTAAAAATGTTTAAAAGGAACAGCGAGCAGAACTCCATTCTCTTCCAATGCAAAACAATCAGTTTATGATTGGTCTCTAGTTACCACATGTGTGAATGCAACATCAGCTATTAAAAACAAAGGAGATTATGCCTACAAAGAAAATAGCCCTGGGGAGCCTTACATATACATGGAACTGTGCTTTCTAGAGCACCGTAACATACACAAAGGGACGGATGGAGTAGCACAACGTGGAGGGAAGAAAGAAGCCTTTCTTATTTCACTTTGAAAGTAGTACGAGAAGAAATGGGCCCTGGCCAGTGAGAGTGCAAGCAGCTTGCACTGCAGGAAGCAGAAATGGCGGGGGGGGGGGGGGACAGACTAGACCCTCCCCCAAACAGTCAGGCAAACCATCTGGTTTTCCCCCAGTCTACCACCATGCCCTCCTTCACCTCCAGTTTAGGTTTTTTAGCTCCATAAAGGCTTACTATGATTCTGGTGAGGGCTAGAGGCTTCCGGCTTGACTGTTCAACCGCATGCCAGGTCCTCCGAGAGTGGGGAGATTGCCGGGTTTGCAGCATCGCCCCAGTCTCCTTGCAGATGTGCGTTGATTGGGGAGGCGACCCCCAGCCAAAAGCTGGGCCCGGTGGGAGTCTGCGTACATAGCCACAGCTGCTGGGGATCTCCCGGCACCGTTGGCTGCCTTTGCGATCTGCTGCCGACCGCGGCTCGAAATAATGAATAGGGAGGGTCCCTCCCTTCTCCCTCTCTTCTCCCTCTCTTCTTCTCATTCCTGGATCGTTGTGCTCTACAGAGCGCCTGTGAAACACGTCCTGCTCAAGCAGCAGGGCTGGTGAGGCTGGATGTTCCCAGGGGACAGGCCCCTCCCCTTCCTGGATTGATCTGAGGAAACTAATCCTGTTCCAGAGGAGGAGCCTATTCCCAAGAGTCAGGACTGCCCCACTCCCAGGGCCACCGGAGAATGGCTTGAGTGCTGGACTAGAATCTAGAATCCCAGGTTCAAATCCCCACTATGCCGTGGAAGCTTACTAGGTGACCTTGGGCCAGTCACGCACTCTCAGCTTAACCCACTTCAGTGGATTGTTGTGAGAATAAAATGGAGCAGAGAAGGATGTCGTAAGCTGCTTTGGTTTTCCATGGGGAAGAAAAATGGGCTATAAATGAAGTAAATAAATAGGAATAGTTGAATTCAGCTTGAAATACAATCATTGTAGTGTAGAAAGATTGGAAAATACCAAATGTACCTTATGAACTGGCGACTGCACAGAAAAAGCACAAGACGGGGCTGCTGTGAAACAGAGTTGGACTAAAGGCAATGTATGGGATGAAGAGATCCTGCATGTGCCTGTGATGTGCTTGCTATTGGGGAGACTGATTCTCCTTTAAAACACACTCAGTGTACATGAACTTGGTAGATTTCTGCTGCACCCAGGAGTTGTATTCAAGTCGGGGGGAAAAGATTGAGTTTCTAGACACTCTCAATTACTGTGCTATGGAGCAGATAATTACGGACCCTACCAGGGGAGAGGCAATCCTGGATTTGGTCCTAAGTAACGCCCAAGACCTGGTGAGAGATGTTAAAGTGATTGCACCGCTTGGGAACAGTGACCATGACGTTATTGAGTTCAACATTTGTATAAATAGGGAGTTGCCCAAAAAGACTGACACAACCACTTTTAACTTTAAAAGGGGTAACTTCTCTGATATGAGGGGACATGTGAGGAGGAAACTGGAAGGAAAAGTAGAAAGGGTCAAAACCATTGGGGAAGCTTGGAGACTATTTAAAATTACAATCCTAGAGGCTCAGAGAAAATATATACCGTGCGTTAGGAAAGGCACTAATAGGTATAGAAAAAAGCCTGCATGGTTAACAAACAAAGTAATGGAAGCTGTAAAAGGTAAGGAGGATTCCTTTAAGCAGTGGAAAGCTAGTCTCAGTGAGGCTGATAAAAGGGAACACAGGCCTTGGCAACTAAAATGCAAGTCTGTGATCAGGCAGGCAAAAAGGGAATATGAGGAGCATATCGCAAAAAACATAAAGACCAACAATAACACTTTCTTCAAATACATTAGAAGTAGGAAACCAGCCAGGGAAGCAGTGGGGCCCTTGGATGACCAAGGGGTAAAAGGTGTACTGAAGGATGGTAGGGAAATGGCTGAGAAGCTGAATGCATTTTTTTGCCTCTGACTTCTCTGTGGAAGATGAGAAGTGCCTGCCCACTCCAGAACCACTGATTTCGGGAGGGGTGTTGAAAGACCTGAGTCAGACTGAGGTGATGAGAGGAGGTCCTCCGACTGATAGACAACTGCATACATCTGAGAGTTCTAAAAGAGCTCAAATGTGAACTTGTGGATTGCCTGACAAACGTATGTAATCTTTCCTTAAAATCTGCCTCCATTCCTGAGGACTGGAAGGTAGCGAATGTCACTCCCATCTTAAAAAGGGTTCCAGAGGAGATCCGGGAAATTACAGGCCAGTCAGTCTGACGTTGATACCGGGTATGTTAGTGGAAACTGTTACTAAGGAAAAAATTAGTAGGCACATTGATGAACAAAATCTCTTGAGGAAGACTCAGTATGGGTTCTGTAAGGGAAGATCTTGTCTCACTAACCTGTTAGTGTTCTTTGAGGGAGTAAACTAGGGGTGTGCATTCAGTTTTTCTAAAACGGAAAAAACCCTGGAAAAAAGTCGTTTTGGTTTTTTTTGGGTTTTTGGATACCAAGGAGGCTCCCCCCGGGGGGAAAAAAAAACCCTGGAAAAAATCTGTTCCCCCCCCCAGCTTTTTGGGATTTTTAAAATGGCTGCCATGGGGGTTTAAAATTTAAAGGGAACACTGGAAAAAGCATTCTCCCGCCGTTTTCCCCTCTTTCCTGCCTTTTGCTCCTGTTTCCAGGAGGGAGGGGGAAAGAGGGACCTTCTAGACAGCCTGAGCCAATCACTGCAAAGCATTTCCAAATGCATTGCAGCTTCCAAATCTTTAGAACTCCCAGCTACTGGCTTGCCTCTTTCCCAGGGAAGGAGCACTGGCAGCCAATAAGATTTTGACATCTGCTCTCTGGCCAATCACAGAAGGCTGCTTCTCTTTGAAATCCTCTGTGTATGCCCAGAGAGCATAAAAGCAGCCTCTCTGTAGCCTGACTCTGCTGTTGTTCCTGGTTTGCTGCTGCTGCTGGTCAGAGAGAGAGAGCTTGGCTTAGAGAGTGTGGCTGGCTGGCTTCTGCTGCCTGCCCCTGCTTCTCTTGAGCCTCCTTTCCTCCCAGCACTGCCTGCCTGGACTGCTGCTGCGACTGCCAGTGCCTACAACTGGTTTGATTATATTTAGGGCATTTAAAAAAATCTTTATTTCTGGGGGCTGGGGTTAGGTGTGGGTGGGGTGGTGGTGGGGTGGTGGCCTCTAGTCTAAGGTTATGCTGCAGGGATTTTCTGGTTTGACCTGAGTGAGTCCTGTTGGGTTTGGGCACTGACTGGCACAGTGGCAGAGGTTCTTCTGGGGGGCAGATTGCACAGGTTCTGCTGCTGGCCTGGCAAACATGCCCCCTCACCACCTCACTTACTTTCTTAGACAGATTCTTGGGGAGACACTGCTGTCTGCCTGCCTTTAGTTTTTCCCATAGGAAACAATGGAGAATGGGGGCACCATCTTTGGATGCCCCTGGAAATGGATAACCTGGTCCAATCTTTTCCAAACTTTGGGGGTCCTTTTGGAAGAGGCTTCAGCAGCTATAGTCCAAATGTGGACCCTCTACCTCAAACCACCTCCCCCCAGCCCCCTGGAAACTTTTCAGAAGTTTTTTGCCATAGGGTTACAATGTCCCTAGGGTATAATAGACCCAATTTTTGGGGGAATCCCAAAAATTTTCAGATACCGGCACTGCCAGTATAGATATTCAGGTTTTTTCGGGAATCCTGAAAAAATCTGGGTTCAATATACCCAAATCCGAAAAAAACTGATTTTTTTTTTGTACATCTAGTAAACAAACATGTGGACAAGTGAGACCCAATAGATGTTGTTGACCTTGACTTCCAGAAAGCTTTTGATAAAGTTCCTCATCAAAGGCTCCTAAGTAAGCTCAATAGTCATGGGATAAAAGGACAAGTCCTTTTATGGATCAAAAACTGGCTAATTAAAAGGAAACAGAGAGTGAGTATAAATGGGCAATTTTCTCAGTGGAGGGAGATAAGCAGTGGGGTACTGCAGGGATCAGTACTCAGTCCGATGCTTTTTAACTTGTTTACTAATGATTTGGAGTTGGGAGTAAGCAGTGAAGTGGCTAAATTTGCAGATGACACCAAGTTGTTCAGGGGGGTGAGAACCAGGGAGGATTGTGAGGCACTCCAAAGGGATCTGTCGAGGATGGGCAAGTGGGCATCAATGTGGCACATGGGGTTTAATGTGGCCAAGTGCAAAGTGATGCACACTGGAGCCAAAAATCCTAACTATAAATACACGTTGATGGGGTCCGAACTGGCGGAGACTCACCAAGAGAGAGATTTATTTATTTATTTGAGTTCTTAGCCGCTCTCCCCGCGTTCACAGGCTCAGAGCGGCGTACAAGACCTGGCGGACCAGGATTCAATAAACATTATAAATACTTAAAACATTATAAAACAGTTAGTTAAAAACAACAACAATTTAAAGTGCTCAATAATCATAAGCTCAGATCAAAACTCAGATGGCGGCTCTCTGATCACACCAGTGCCATTTCCCAGTGGCAGATAATGCAGTCAGCGGTCAGACATTAGTGGATGTACTATGCAGGAGAGGGGGGGGAGGAGGCAAGGGTAGCGGCCCCTATTCATATGCCTGGCGGAAGAGCTCCGTTTTACAGGCCCTGCAGAACTGTACCAGGTCCCGCAGGGCCCTGATCTCTTCTGGGAGCTCATTCCACCAGGTTGGGGCCACCACTGAAAAAGCCCTCCCCCTTGTGGTAGCGAGCCTGGCTTCTCTGGGGCCAGGTATAGTCAGCCGATGTTGGGCCCCAGACTGTAGTGCTCTCCGGGGTACATACGGGGAAAGGTGGTCCCTCAGGTAGGTTGGACCCAGGCCATTTAGGGCTTTAAAGGCAAGCACCAGCACCTTGAAGCGGATTGGGTACGCTATTGGCAGCCAGTGCAGTGCCACCAGCGCAGGCCGGATGTGCTCTCGCCTCGGGAGACCCATCAGCAGCCTCGCTGCGGCATTCTGCACCAGCTGCAGCCTCCGGATCAGCGACAAGGGCAGCCCCATGTAGAGAGCGTTGCAATAGTCTAGCCTCAAGGTGACCGTTGCATGGATCACTGTAGCCAGGTCAGCACGGTCCAGGAAGGGAACCAAATGGCGCACTAGCCTCAGATGGAAAAAGGCCGACTTGGCAGCGGCTGCTACCTGGGCCTCCACAGTTAAGGAGGGATCCAGGAGCACTCCCAAACTCCTCACCACTGGGGCAGGCACCAACGGTGCCCCGTCGAATGATGGGAGCGGGAGCCCCGACCATGGTCTGCCCCTGCCCAGGCACAGGCCCTCCATCTTCACCAGGTTCAGCTTCAGCCTAAGCCATCCAGCCACAGCGTGCAATGCCCGGTCAAGATCGTCCAGTCCAAAGCCAGACTGGCCGCTTAACATCAAATAGAGCTGGATGTCATCAGCGTACTGGTGACAACTCAGCCCTTCCCTCCATACCAGCTGGGCAAGGGGGTGCATATAGATGTTAAAAAGCATCGGGGACAAAACAGCCCCCTGAGGCACCCCGCATTCTAGCGGATGCCTCCGGGACTGCTGATCCCCGAGCGCCACCCTCTGTCCCCGACCTTGGAGAAAAGAAGCGAGCCATTGTAAAGCAAGCCCCTGTATCCCCACGTCAGCAGCAGCAAAACCGCCATGCCACCCCGATCCAGGTGTCTCCGGAGGTCATCTGTCAGAGCGACCAGAGCAGTCTCCGTTCCGAACCCCGAGCGAAAGCCTGACTGGAAGGGATCTTGGAGATCTTGGAGTCATAGTAGATAACTCAATGAAAATGTCAAGACAGTGTACGACTGCAATGAAAAAGGCCAACGCTATGCTGGGGGTTATTAGAAAGGGAATAGAAAACAAATCAGCCAGTATCATAATGCCCTTGTATAAATCGATGGTGTGACCTCATTTGGAGTATTGTACACAGTTCTGGTCACCACACCTCAAAAAAGATATTATAGCATTGAAGAAAGTGCAGAAAGGGGCAACTAGAATGATAAATGGGTTGGAACACTTTCCCTATGAAGAAAGGCTGAAGCGCTTGGGGCTCTTTAGCTTGGAGAAACGATGGCTGAGGGGTGACATGATCGAGGTTTATAAGATTATGCATGGGATAGAGCAGGCAGAGAAAGAAGTCCTTTTCTCCCTTTCTCTCAATACAAGAACTCGTGGGCACTCCATGAAATTGCTGAGCAGTCGGGTTAGAACAGATAAAAGGAAGTACTTCTTCACCCAAAGAGTGATTAACACGAGGAATTCACTGCCACAGGAGGTGGTGGCAGCTACAAGCATGGACAGCTTCAAGAGGGAATTAGATAAACATATGGAGCAGAGGTCCATCAGGGGCTATTAGCCACAAAGTATAGATAGGATCTCTCAGTCTGGGGAAAGAGATGCTCTGTATTCTTGGTGCTTGATGGGGGGGCAACAGTGGGAGGGCTTCTGGTGTCCTGCCCCTACTGCTGGACCTACCGAGGGCACCTGGTGTTTTTGGCCACTGTGTGACAGAGTGTTGGACTGGATGGGCCACTGGCCTGATCCAACATTGGCTTCTCTTATGTTCTTAATTAAAAATTCCAACTCTCTCTATTTTGGTACCCAGTGTCTGAGTGCTTCAGAGGACTATGTGGCCCTGAGTAAGTACTGATCTGATTTCTGGGATAAGTTTAAACAAATAATGATTTATTTATAAAAGAACAAAATAGGTTTCTGGGTAATTTTGAACTGTTGTTGAAGAAAGAACATGTAACTGACAAAGCTTGGTGTCACACACAAACACCAAAACTCAAATCTGACAGGCTCACATCTCTCTCTTTCATACAGCCACACAGGCTGAACTGTTTGTCTCTCTTATAGCCACACAGGCTGAACAGTTTGTCTTATTCACACAGAATAAACTCTCATAGTCACACAGACTATGCTTTCTCTCCAAACTTCATATACTTCCCTTCAAGAACACTGAATACTGAATCACCTCAAGAGACATCTCTCCTCCTACACTCTCAGTCATCAGCCAATCACATCACACTTGTCTCCCCCTATCATTCTTCTTACATTACTGCAGTCACACTAAACATTTAAAGAAACACACACACCAAAACATGAAATCATTTCAGTGCCATTTTCCAAAAAAAGCAAAGCAGATGTCCCAACAGCATGTGCTGATCTCCAAGGTACTTTGTAAAGAGGCTGGGTAACGCACACACAGCCCAAAGCACCTGTTCAGAATACAGCCCATGAGGGGTCCTGCCTAGGGATGTGCATTCGGCATGTCTGAGCCGAATTAATACCCAAATCATGCCTTTTCTGGAGGAACTTCTTGGCCACTGTGTGAGACAGGATGCTGGACTAGATGGGACCTCTGGACTGATCCAGCAGGGCTCTTCTTATGTTCTGAATTGCTACAGCCTGGCATCAAACTCAAAACAGATAGAAGGGAATAAGAGGAGCCATGGGGAGAATGGGCAGGGGTTAGTGGAGAAGTGTGTGCTGGCTGCCATCCTCATTGTCCAAGAGAATCTAGGGGCCAGTAAACTGAAAGACCAACAGGAGTAATAACACCTAAGTCCTACCACCAACAATTCACAATCTTAAAATGTCCAGTGAACAAAAATCATTGACCTGGCAGCAAAAGGAAAACATGCCTGACACCAGCTGCAAATTAAGCGGGAGGGCATTTCATAAGTGCGGTGTCACAACAGAAAAGGCCCTGTCTGTCCTCAATGGCCAACCAACTCACTTTTTTTTGGGGGGGGGGGACTCAAAAGAGCTTCTGATGCAGGTCTTAACCACTGGATAGCATCCATTCACAGAAGTATGGATTCCTAGAGGCAGACAGAACCTTGGGCTGTAAAGCTGATAATATGACATGGGTGTGATGTTGGGCAAAGTCTGTGCTTTGGACTATGGCTGTCTATCAATTAAGGTCTTCCAAACAGGCCCTTCTCTGCATGATCCCATCTTCTGAAGTATGGTGGGCGGTAGAGTCATGGCCTTCTGTGTGGTGATACCACATCTTTAGAATGCCCTCCCTGAACATGTCTGCCAGGCACTTAGCATGCTTACTTTTAGACAAGAGTAAAAACATTTGTTTACTCAGGATTTAGGTTGATCCGTCTCTTCTTCCCACTCCTTTCCCTGACTAGTTCTCTATTATTTCACTTCTTGTTTTACAGTACTGATTTTAATAATCTTCATTTTGATCGCTGTTTTAAACTTCTTAAAAAATTGTTGCTTGTTTTGTAGCTGGGTTTTCTTTTGTCATGATGGTTTACGATATTATTTTACTGAAAACAACATGGAAGCCTTTGCAGGGGAAGAATAGTGAGATGGAAATGGTTTAAAGATACATATTGCCAGCAGGTAGTCAGAAGAACAAGCAGTCTTAGCTGCTGCAAATCTCTTCTGCCTCCTTCACTTCCTCACACCTCCACTACAGTCAACTTCTCATCCCCTTCACCCCTGGCAGTCAGGAAGGACTAAAAAAGGAATGGCTGCAGTAACAGAAAGCCCCAGCTTGAGGCCATCCAAGAGACAGAGGGCACTGATAAGGATTCCATGGCACCAAGGAGACCGGATGCTCAGAATCTGCACTAGCACTTTAGCCCCTGTGGAACCTGTGACTGAAGATCCAACTGCAATCAGGACAGCATTAGCTGCGTGCCTCTTGCACTCCAGGCGGCATCAGGAGCAGCCCTGGCTTTCCAGCTGAGAAGTGATGCTGCTGCACTCTTATTCCCGGTGCTTTCCAAGCCTGCTGTAGCCATACATTCCTGCAGCTTCACTCTGTGTGCAGCTTTTTCCCCAGGTATTCTTTGATTGTTACAATTCACTTTAGTGAAATTTGTTATTTATAATGAAAATCAGAATGTGCTATGCTGTAATGGACAATCTGGCACACTGATTTAATGTGAGCTAATTTTGTATAATATGTAAACGTTTTAAATTTACTCAACATGAAACAGAGCCAAAGCTGAATGAAAAACAGAACCAGAACATATCCTTGGGCCCCATCTAAAGAGAACTTCCAGCAGCTCCTCTGATTCCGAGAAACCACTGGGTGCATTTAACTAAGTGGGATATCAGTGCCTGAGTACAAATATAAAATGAATACCTCCTCCTCCAGTTTCACCACCTTGGCCTGAGCATTGTTCAAGGCCTGGTCCCGAATCTCAATGTGCCTCCGCTGATCCTCATTTGTGGAACGAGCTGCTGCCAGTTCAACCTCCAGCTTCTCTTTCTCCCTCTGGGTTTCTTTATCTGCCCAAACAAAGTGGGAGGAAAGGCAAGAAAAAATATGAGCTTAAAAGCAGATGGAAGAGCCAGGCGAAAGATAACAATGGCAACCTCTGAAAACTCCAGTCTCCATTTCAAAGAGGGTTAAGAGAATCCAGAAACATGGAAATCTTGGACATGAAGGAAGATGCAGCAGCAGAGAGGTCAAGGAGAAGAAGAACAGAGATCTCTGGATTTGCAGTGAAGAGCCTGTCAGTGATTCTGATGAGGACAATTTCAGAGGATGGAAGAATGAGAAGGCTAGACTGTAGAGGAGCAAGAGAGCAGTTGGAGGTGATAAAATTGACACTGGTGGGAATAAGCAGTATGCTCTAGAAAGTTTGATGGCAATGGTAGGAAGAAAACCCAATGGCAGCTGGAGAGAGAGGCTGGGTTAACAGACAGCTTTCTGAGAAGGATGGAAGAGAGAGGGACAGGGTGGTTGTGTAGTAGAGAAGAGGTGAGGTGGCAGGGCAGATGGCAACCAAAAGCAAGGAGGGAACAGGTTCAAGGGCGCAAATGGAAAGGCTGAAGGAAGTCAACAGGGCATTCAGCTCACCAGCTGAATCAAAGACAAAAAGACTGAAGGACATGCTGAAAAGGAGGAAGATGGTAAGGGACAGACGTGGAGAGCCCAGAGCAGTGAGCATCAATTGTATCACTGAAGGAGGCAAAGACTTGAGCAGAGAAGGGGGGATGGGGATGGTGAGGCAGGCCTGAGCAGGATGTCACATGGGGAAAGGAGATGTTCTTAAGAGCCATAGGTAAAAGATGTGCAGGACTTGTGGGATGGCAGGTGAGGTGAGGATGAGTTTATGAAGGACAGCACCACCAGACTCTTCTGCTCTCTGCAGAGGTGTGTTCATACTCTTGAGAAGCTGAACTGAGAGACTGGATGACCAGAGTGAGTCAGGGATGGGGATGAAGTCAATGGTCCACTGGGAGATTTAGGCAAATGAATAAAGAAACGAGAATTGGACAGATCTGTCCACTAGCAGATAGCAGGACACTGCTATCAAAAACTGACAATTGGCCACAAACGGGAACCAAATGGGAACCCTTCAGTAGTGGCTGTAATGGTGTACTAGTAGCCCCAGGTCCTCAGAAAGGCTGGGAACCCAACTAGTCATAGCCTGTTTGACAGGCTTGCTGTAAGGATTACAAAAAGTAATACAAGTGAAGCACTCTGAACAATTGTAAACACAAAAGCTAAGCACAAATGTATGAAACAGCATTACACGGAGTCAAACTGCTTGGCTGTGATATTTACTAATTTAAACATTTCTACCTTGCCTCCTCCGCCCCATATAGGCCCAGTCATCATCACTGAGAAGCAATAAAATCCAATTTGTCATCACTGTGAACCAAAAGCTGGCACTTTAACACTGTATGTTCAATGACTTGTTTTTAAATATTTTATGAAATTCTGATTATTGATCAGTATTTTATCTTGTGTAAGCTGCCCTGAGCCTGCTTCGGTGGGATAGGGGTGGGGTATAAATTGCAAAATAAATAAATAAATATCCCTCTTAAAATTACCCCCAACGCCTTCATGCAGGCTGGCAAAGCAGTCGAACTCCTAACCTCCAGTGGGAGACTGTTCCAAAGGATGAGGGCCATTACCAAAAAAGTCTGTAAGTGTGTCGAAGCTGCTGTAGCTGTCCTGAGCTATGGGTCAGAAAGAGATGATGTTGTGGGGAGCATGACTGACATACGGGTTCATGCAGGGAGAGATGGTTTGTTGGGTATGTGAACCCTGGGTCATGAAGGACTGCACAGGACGGTACAGAAAAGAATCAGCTTCTTTCAATGAGACCAGAAACAGACAGGCAGGCAGTGAAGCTGTCTCAAAATGGGTGTAACAGGATCAAAACTGCTAGTCAAAGGCATGCTGTTACGTTTTGCACCAACTGAAGTTCCTGAGTTGTCTATAAGGGAAACCCCACATTACAGCAGGTGATGGAAGTCGGCTCTCAAGATTGCAGCAGCATGGAGCAGTGTAGCCAGATCAGCTGTTTCTAGAAGGACAATTCCCACATCAAAGGCAATTGACAAAAGGCACTTAGATAACGGTATCAGCCCAGTTTTCCAGCAACATGGCATGGGCTAGCTAGTCTTCAAGCTTGTGCCTGAGCCAGCCAATGACAGGCTCAGCTCACCAGAGAGAGGCAAAACAACCCCTCCTGCATCATCAACCTTACAGACCAGCATCACCTCACTCTCTCATCTGGATTCAGCTTCCTCTCCCTCAGTCACTTGACTACAGCAGCAAGACACTATTTTCTCTGCCAGCAGCTCCTCAGGGTTTCTGTCAGGAGGAGGACCTTTCCTGTCTTTTACTACTGAAGATCCTTTCTGGAGACACCAAGGACTGAACCAGTTTGGTGTGGTGGTTAAGTGCATGGACTCTAGTCTGGGAGAACTGGGTTTGATTCCCCACTCCTCCACTTGCACCTTCTGGATGACCTTGGGCAAGCCATAGCCCTGTACCAGCTGTTCTCTCAAGGACAGTTGTCTCAGAGCTCTCTCAGCCCCACCCACCTCACAGGGTGCCTGTTGTGGGGAGGGGAAGGGAAAGGAGTTCGTAAGCCGCTCTGAGACTCCAAGTGAGTGAAGGGCGGGATATAAATCCAGTCTCTCCTCCCCCTCCCCCTCCCCCACTTCTTCTTCTACAACACTGGGCTTGGACAAGCACTTTTGAACCTGGAACCTTCTGCACACAAGCACTCAACAGGGGATTGTTGCTCCTCTCATTTGCACATGGAACAGCCCACTGTACTTTACTCAGACACAGACAGGAAATCAAATCCATCAGGGCCAAGGCAATTCAACCTCGTCACCTGTGGCGTTGAGGCCCTCCTCACATGCATGGTACTTTAGCTTGTTTGCTGACAATGATGTGCTTTAAATCATATCAGCCTCAAGAGTCATGTGGTCCCCCTGGACAGTGAATCTGGAGTCTTGCTCGCCACTGAAAATCATAAACAATCCAGAATGTGCTTCCAGGAACAGAATGTTACCTCCAATTTGACGGATGCACATCTTTTGTTTTCCCACAAAGTCTACCCAAATTGTAATGCTAATCACCTGATCACTCTTTGGAGAGCAAACCTTCCACCCATACAAAGGACTGTACACTGTAATTCAGAAAGGGAATCACTTGCAAGAAACCAGAATTAGGAATTTGCATGCCACTGCAGCTTGCGGTGGGTGCTATGCAAAATGTACTAGTGAAGGATAGCCTGCACAACAAATGCACAGAGCAACTGTGTGTGTGTGTGTGGGGGGGAGCTGGGGGGGAAGGGTCCAGGGATGGTTGTGCATACTGGCCTTTAACCAAGGCTCATTAGTTTGCTTGAAGCAAAAACAGCACATATGAAGTCCAAGTCCACATGGTGAGTGACTGCCAAATGGGCTGGAGTCTGCTTGTGCCTTGATTTCCACAAAAAGGTCCAAATAAAGAGTACAAACTTTCTGAATATGCTAGAATCTCTGTAGGTAGCATATGGAATAGTTTGTGGGCTCACACTTTTCAGAAAAACAGGATAAATCTAAGCACTCACAGGACACAAGCCTAAGCAGCAGGAATGACAGAAGAACACTACTGGGATGTTGTAGAATGCACTTTTTGTACAGCTGCTGCCACACTTTGCATTCTATTAGTCGCTGCCAATATTGACTCAGCTACAGAATACACTTCTGGGACAAAACAACCCCGGCCTGCCAAGTGCCAGCATCCCATGACCAAGGAACAACCCCAAATGGAAACCCGGTAACAGAGCCAGAGCTTTGTAGCTGTGCTACACGGGCCAAGCAATGCTATGCTTATACAGAGAGAAGCAGGAAGAAGGCTCTGACAAAATGACCCCCATTACTCCGTGAGTAGCCAATCACGCACAGGATGCATTCACATTACAACTGCTAGTGGAGCTTTAACTGAAATTGTCCCTATTGCGCAGAAGCAGTTCCACACCCACGGTGGAAACCGGATGTTCAGTTAGCACTGAGATTAACAGCAGTGCTTCAAAACATCCCAGGAGACCAATGTTAAGGGGCCACACAATATTTCACAGAGGTAGACAGCCGCTCTCTTATTCTGCCCTTTCAAACATGCACAAACAAGCCAAAAGAGCATGGGGTAGGCCCAGCACTTCCCCCTCGGCATAAATGATGCTTGGGTGAGGACTAATGGAAACAAGCTGACTCTTATTCCTAGGTGCCCAGGACAGCCATCAAGTACCTTTGCACCAAATGCGGATTATAAACTCCAATTATTCTGATTAGGTTTCAGGTGCAGGTTTTTAAATTGCATTTCAACATCCACGGTACACTGATGAACTTCCACAACAAAATTTTTATGGATAAGGAGAAGATAATAGTTTTAGGTAGCTATGTTGGCCCATCAGAAAAAAAGCCAACACACAACAGTCGGGTAAATCCTTTTCAGGACTGATGCAATGGTATGCAGGTTAGTTCTGCAAGTTTGAAAGTTTGCATGCAACTTTCCAATGTTTTAGTTGTCTTAAAGGTATAGCTTAAGATTAAGAGTGTTACTTAAGAGGCAGGGGTCATTTTGTAGAAAAAGAGGTGCAGGAGCTCATTAGCCTAACTCATTAGCATAACTTATTTGCATATGCCACATCCCCTGACATCACCAGAAGTATGTCAGAAGGCAAGAAAGAAAGAAGAGAAACAGAGAGAGAGAGAGAGAGAGAGAGAGAGAGAGAGAGAGAGAGAAAGAAAGAAAGAAAGAAAGAAAGAAAGAAAGAAAGAAAGAAAGAAAGAAAGAAAGAAAGAGCTGGCAGAGAGAGGACAGCTACTAAGAAATTTCCAAGCCTCAGAAATACCACCGCTGTTCTGGGAGGACAGCTTCAGTGGTGGCTGAAGCCTTCAGAAGGCTGGTCGGAGGAACAAGGACCTTTCCAGGGGACGGGGTCATTTTGCTGCAGCCAGGACACAAGCAGGCATTCTCCCGCAGGGGGAGGGGGGGCTGGCACCAACTCCTGGAGCTGTGCTCCCCCGAGCTCCTGCTCGAAATGACCCCTGCTTAGAGGTCAATGGCTGCTATTGGAGGCACTTTACACCCAGCAAGCACCTTTACAAAAGGCCTCTGTCAGTTCTGACGTGCCCTACAGGTTCATAGCATTTGATATGCTCCTAATATAAAGAATTTATTCTTCAAAGACTTAATATTGTGCAATTATGTGCAATGTACACGGTCTGAGACCAAACATCCTCTCAACAAAGATGCAGCAAGTCTTATGTGTTTTGGAGCAGACGGAGACTCCTGGAACAAAATGAAATGTAGATCTTGGAGAAGAAGGAGATGTACTGCAAATCCTGTCAGACAATTATAAAGTAACAGCAACATGTTAAGCACTGTCTGTAGGGTGGAGCTCCAAGCCTAGCCAGAGGGCCTTAAGACCCAAGACGTTCCAGCCCAAGGGAAAGGCAGTATTTCCATACCTAGCATTTTGGTTTCCACTGTCATCAGCCAACTGTACACCTGCCCTTCTGGGCAGGGGTCATAACCTAAGGCTATTTTGTGTACACACCAAAAAAACCGAGGCATAGCACATTTCTTCCGCATTATGGGAAGGGAAAAATTCTTCCTCCAGCAGCCTTGCAGAGCAAGACAGAGCCAAGGATAAGGAGTTACAGGGATATGAGGGAAATGAAAGGGAATGTGGGTAAAGCTTGTGGACGCATCAACAGCCACTGCCTGGCCTTGCTTAGTCCCAAGAGGCTACACTCCCAGACCAGGTTTAGCCTCCAGGTTCTCACACTTTATGCTCCTAAAGAAAAGCACACAGCAGCAGTGTGTTTGGGGAGAGCGCAAACAAACTGTACTGTTTTAAATGCATATCGGAAACCTGCCTAATCCCACAGGGCCCTCTTTTATCTAGGTAATGCCACTCAACAATATTGTTGGGTTCTTTTCAGCAATTCAAAAACCGGGGGGGGGGGGGGGGGGATCTGCAGCTACAGCTCCTTTCTTACTGCCACTTTTCCTAGCTTGCTATGGTCCTGGATAGTTCTGCAAGGTTCAGTGTGGCATTTCAGAGAAACAGTATGTTTGGGAAGGAGGGAAATGAAGAGAGGAAAGAATTAAGCCAGGCCTCATCTGTGTGATCTGCTCCCCACAACTCTACACAGCAATCAAACAGCTGAAGAGCACAAGTTAGAGTGAAGACCGATTCGGCACTGGGTTGCCTCACATCAAGATTCAAGCAAAAAGGTCTTCAGCATCATACCTTTCGCTAAGCTGAACAATCCTCAAGTCTTCCTGGACCAGGGGCCGACATGTTGCATCACCTCAAACCTACATTTACCATGTTTATCTCACTTTTAGCACTCCACTTACACAAGGGTTGTTACAAATCAGGGCAGTAATCTGGACTCACTTTGCGCAAAGAGCTGGGAGATCGTTTTCCTGTTATCCTCAGAACCCTCAAACTCTTTTTCTGCCAGCTGCTTGTTAGCTGTCTCCATGCGTTCTGCAGGAAAATACATTAAAGAAAATTAGGCAGTTTATAAAACCCAAGAAACCTGTTGACAATTGCATGCCTTATTTAATCTGTGGCAACTGCCCTCCCCCATTGTATCCTCACACAGATACAAATATACAAATGAAGGACATTCAATTACCTCCGAGGACGCAGAAAATTTTTGACTAGAACTCTGTAAAGCATAAAATAGGGTTAGTATTTTAAGAGACATTTGCTTCATAGAGGAGCTTTCCCCCTAAAATCTTTCTTGTATGGGAAAATTTATTCAGCTGCCATTGTAAAATCCCACCATAGGCAGATCATTCCTCAGTGAGAACTTTCACAGGATCGCCTGAGGCAAATAAACGCGCTAAGGCATACAAGGTAAAGACAGAATATGGCAGTGGCCGTTTCCAATGCCTCACTAGAATAAATGGCTCCAGATATATCTGAATGTTTGACTAATGACACACATGTTTTAACTGCAAGGAATTTATTTTAATTAGGAATATATGTAAGGACCAATGCTCTCTCTAAGCTGTGGAGTCTTGTGAGCAAAAATTCTACTTTATGAGCTACTGGCATTAAAGCTGTGAGTAAGCGATTTGGCTGCATAAATTAGTTTGGTCCGGAGCCATCCTTCCTGAGCTAAGACACAAATATGTGAGCAAGAGGCTGGAAAACTATGAGCTATCTCACACTAATTCAGCTTAGAGGGAATACTGGTAAGGACCTTTTGAAAATTGATGTAGTGGTGATAAAGCCAATTTTCTCTGGCTTCCAGTCCTCCCACAGCGCCAGAATGGCATCAGACAGGCCAGAACCACATGGGGCAAAGGGGGAGGCACATGGGTCCAACTGCTGACTTCTTTCTGGAAGAGGTGTGTGATATTTTCTTTAAACCGAGGGGACCCACACTGCCTCTCTGATGAATTTGTGGCACCAGTTGGTTTTGAGAAGTAACCTTTCCCCTCAGTTACAGGATGTTCTTAAGGTAGTGAGCGTAAAGGCCTGAGGTTCGCCACTGTGAGATAAATTTTATGCTGAGCAAGAAGAACATGTAGCTCACTGAGGCAGGAGTTGTATGCAAATAACACAGAAGATTTATTTATTTACAGTCTGGTTTTAAAGAACAGATCAGGCCCACAGGTCTCCAGATAGTCAAAGGGGAAACCTAGCAGAGGCATATAAACGTTAGCTACTTCTGGCTTCAGAGCATGGTTTTCGTGAATGCTTGCAGGTACAAACAGGCTTTCACTGACTGGCCACTGGGTTGGATCCTCTAACACATACCAGATTCCATCCACACGAGCCCATCTTTTTTCCAAGAGTTGGACTGACCAGCACAAGATCTGCTCATCACCAGAGAGACGCTTCGTAGCCAGGCCCTCAGTCCTCTCCCAGACGCAGAGCTAAACCACTCTGCCAGGCAGAGCTACCCTTCGAACTGTCTGCTCTTTTGCTGAATTCAAGTTCAAAAGTCACTTTGTTGATTTGTTTCTTGACTTTAAACGGGCCTATGTATTTCCATCCCAATTTACAACTGGGTTGGAGACCTTTGATATTTTTTGTAGAGACATATACTGAGTCCCTTGGAAGTAACCCCCACCCAGGGCCCCTCCCCTTATCAGCAGGTTTTTTGTAGTCAGCTTTAGCTTTTTCCAAAGTCTTAGCAATGAGAGGCCACGATTCCCAAAGCGTATTCCACCACTGGGTGAGGCCACTGGGACCTGGAGTGGCTGGCCCCAAGGATGGCAATGGAATTCCTTCATAGCCTGCAGTTGCCATGAAAGGAGAAACTCCAGTGGATGAGTGCACTGAGTTACTGTAACTGTATTCCGCAAAAGGGAGTAAATCAATCCAGTCATCCTGTTGATAGTTAGTATAGCAGCGCAAAAATTGTTCAAGAATTTGATTAACACGTTCTGATTGGCCATCAGTCTCTGGATGATAAGCGCTGCTTAATGCAGGTTCTATTCCCATGACGTTTAAAAGCTCCCGCCAGAAGCTGGCAACGAATTGAGAACCGTGGTTGGAGATTACCTTCCGCAGAATTCTGTGCAATTTAATAATATGGGCAAGAAAAGCTTTTCCCAAAGCTTTAGCCGTAGCGAGTTGTTTGAATGGGTAAAATGGGCTTGCTTGGAAAACGTGTCTACCACAACCCATATTACTGTTTTTCCTTTGCTAGGGGGTAGATCTGTTATAAAATCCATTGAAATGGTTTCCCAAGATCTATTGGGGGTTTCGAGTGGTTGGAGTAGTCCGGGAGTCCTCCCCCCCTAGATTTACACATTAAACATATTTGGCATGCTGAAACATAATCGGACACTTCCTGTCTCATGCAGGGCCACCAAAATGACCAGACAGCTTGGATTTGTGGGCGGCATGCATTACCTCTTGCCGCAATGATTTGGGCACCACTAGTTTGCCGTTGTGGAACTGATTAGGGCTTTGTTTCACGGTCCCATTTTTCCGAAATTCTGCCTGCTCCCCTTCCTCGTAAGCTTGAGCAAATTTAACAGTCCATTCGGAGGGGCTATTGTCTGGTTTTTCTTTGCTTTGGCTGTGTGTTACAACCGCCCGCCCCCCAATTGCTCAGGAGTAAACATACAACCGATAACCATGTCTCGGTGGCACTCGTACTGGGGGAGACGGGAGAGAGCATCAGCAAGCGAATTAGATTTTCCCGGGAAATGGCAAAGGGTAAAATTGAATTTTGAAAAGAAATCAGCCCAGCGCAATTGTTTTGCATTTAACATACGCAGAGTCTGTAGGGCCTCAAGATTCTTATGGTCTGCCCAGACCTCGAAAGGTACTCTGGCCCCTTCCAACCAATGTCTCCAAGTAGTGAGAGCTAAGCGGATAGCCACCGCTTCCTTGTCCCAGACCTCCCAGTTCCTCTCGGTCTCCCTGAATTTCTTTGACACATATGCTAAGGGGTGCAATTGTCCATCAGCCCCTTCTTGCAAGATTGCCCCCCCCAATTACTGCATCAGAGACATCTACCTGTAGTACAAAAGGTTTATTTTCATCAGGGTGTGCTAGGATGGGCTCAGAGGGGAACAGTGTTTTCAGGGTATCGAATGCTACTTGGCAGTCTAGGGTCAAGTTGACCCGGGCTCCCGGTTTTGCGGACTTGGGTCCCTTCCCCTTCATCTTAAGGAAGTTAGTTAAGGGGAGGCTATACGTAGCAAGACTGTTGATGAATGATCTGTAAAAGTTGGTGAATTCTAAAAAACTTTGAAGTTGCCTCCGAGTCTGGGGCACCTCCAACCCGGCTACTGCAGTAACCTTTGAGGGATCCATTTCCAAGCCCCAGGGGGATATACGGTACCCCAAAAAGTCAATTTCAGTTTTGTGGAATTTGCACTTGGACAGCTTAGCAAATAACTTATTGTCTTTTAAAGTAGCTAGCACTTCACGGACTAGTTGGACATAGGAGGTCTCGTCCTGAGAGTATAACAGAATGTCATCTAATTAGCATAGGACCCCCTTGAATAAATACTTGTGTAGAACCTCATTTATTAGGTTCATAAAGAAGCCTGGAGTGCTCTGAAGTCTGAACGGCATAACGAGATATCTGAATTGCCCCAGGGGGGTATTAAATGCTGTTTTATATTTGTCCCCCCTCTTTTATGCGCACCCGAAAGTATGCATTACCGAGGTCCAATTTTGAAAAAAAAATTGCCTTTGGATGCCTCTGTTAGCAAATCTTTGATTAGGGGGAGGGGGTAAGTGTTTGAGGTGGACACATTTAACCCCCTATAGTCAGTGCACAGTCTTAGATCCCCATCTTTCTTTTTTCGGAACAGCACAGGAGCTGCAAATGGGGACTTAGCCAGTCTGATAAAACCTCGTTGGAGGTTCTTATCAATGAAGTTACTGAGTTCTCCCTTTTCGCTTGGGCTCATGGAATATAGTTTCCCCTTTGGGAGTTTACATCCAAGTAACAGTTCAATAGCGCAGTCGGTGTTACGATGGGGGGTGGTTCATCTGCTTCAACCTCACCGAAAACCTCCGTTAAATCCCGGTATGCGGTAGGTATGGATAAAAGTTCCTGTTTTGCGAGGCACACAAAGGTTGAGGTCCTAGGGGCGCCCCAGTCATTCTGCCATGTATGCTTTGCACAATCCGGGGCCATGCAACGGATCCTCCCCTCATTTGATGTAAGGGTCATGGTTGCTTAGCCAGGGACTCCCCAGCACCATTGGAAATTGAGCATGGGGGTAATGACAAAGGCTCTTCGTTCCCAATGTTCCCCATGCCTACCCGTAAGGGTTGTGTTTCAAACAGGCAGGGTTCTTTCATTTCCGACCCATCCATCTGGGTGAATGTTAAGGGTTCGTCTAGGGAGTTCACCCCCACCCCAAGCCCATCTACCACTATTGGGCTTATTAAGTCCCGAGCACACCCAGAGTCTATCAAAGCTCGGACTTGCATTTGGGTGTCCGAGCTTGGGTTGATTAAAGTCACCACTACATAGAGAAGGGGGGCAGGAGAGCTCACCACTTTTGGCGCTGCTGGAGTGGGGACCTGCTGCGTTGTGCCGTCTAGAGCAGGTCCCTGGTGTCTCCCGCCGGCTGGGGATATTCCACCACTGCAATCTTGTCACCTTCTCCTGAAGTATCCAATTGCAGGGCTCGTGGTTTCATGGTGTTCGGCCCCTTCGGTTGCTTCGGGGTTGACCCAGGTGGGGATTGGGCCCCTCGGGGGAGGTGGCCGGGCACATGGAGGCGAAGTGCCCGGTCTCACCGCATCGCATACACAACCCCTTCTTCATGCAGAAGTCTCACAGCTCTTTCAGAGGTGGTTTCATCTTGGGTCTAGAGGGAAGGGTCATTGAGGCAGTAGACGGTCGGGTCCCCCCTGGAGCCTGCATCTTGATGACAGTAAACCGGGCTTCAGCCTCTTCCGCAGCTCGTATCCATGTCACCAACATTGTGGGGTTAACATTCCATAAAATAGTCTCATATAAGTCCACGTTTAACCCCTGACGGTATTGTTCCACAAATACTTTTTCAGGCCAACCCCGAATCCTGGTGGAATGGCGTTTAAACGCCGCCATATATTCCTTCACCAAATCATTCCCTTGGGTCAGCCGCCGGATCTGGTTATGAGCCTTCTCCTCACTCATTGGGTTTTCGTATTGTCTGCACAGGGCCTACATGAAGTCATCAGTATGTTCCAGTTCTGGCCCAGGGGGATTGTGTAGGCTTACATAGCAGTCCACTGCTTCTTCACGGAGCCTGGACCCGATGTAGTCCACTCGCTCTCCTTCCGTGGGGAATAGATGGCCCCATGTTTGTAGGAACCTGCCAGCCTCGATGATGAAAAACTATAGCTTGGCCGGATTCCCATCAAATGTTGCCCCCAGCAGCTCCTGGGGGACAGGACACCTGTCCATTCCGGGCCCTGGTTTGGGGCCCGCGGGAGCTGCTGGACTTGGAACAGGAAGTACGACCACAGGGGCTGGTTGGGCTGGTTGCTGCTGCCCCACTCACGCCTCGGCACTGGCTCCTCTGCCACCCCCCCCCCAGAACCCTGGACTTCCTCGAACAGCAGCTGAATCGCTCCCAGGAGTCCCTCCAGGAGGGTGGTCATCTGGCGTTCCAAACATTGTTGAATAAGATCAAAACGCTGGTCCATCTGCGCCCACACCTCCGCGAACTCCTGCCCTCGAGGCCAATCTGAGTCCCGGGGTGGCACACGCTCTTGGAACCAATACCCCTCCCAGAGGTCGGCCGCTGTCACCAGACTCCTATTCGGTCCCTGCTGAGGAGTTCATGTCTCGGTAGTCTTGGACCCGAAGATTGCCCATGACTGACGAGGGCCTCTGGGTCTAGCATCCACCCAACTGCACGTAGGCACCACCAAAGGTTCCTCGGCTGTGGATACCGGTACTTCTGAGCCTTGAGTCATAGGAGGCTCTTCCCCGTCTTCTGCCATTTCAGGAACAGGGAGATCACTCCAAGGAAGAGATTACTGACTCTCTGTGAGAGTCTAAGAGATTTCAAACTGTCAACAAAGTTCTTAACCAAAAGTTCTTTATTCCACTGGATCAAATAGTCGTTTACACGTTCTTGAGTCAGTAATGAAAGAAAGGGGTTGAGGGGTTACAGTTATAGTGTATTCAAACTGGGTATGCAGGGAAAATACAGGTTGCTTACCTGTAATTGGAGATCTTCGAGTGGTCATCTGTGCATTCACACCTCTGGGATTAAGTGCGCCTGCGCCGATCCCGATTGGTAATCTTCAAAGCCTAATGGATTTTCGCGCCAGCTCCCCGGTCACGTGCACGTCCCACTGCGCATGACCCGGGGAGGGGCACGAGGATCCCGCCAGTTCCTTCTGACCGCTGCTAACAGCCCCCAGAAAAAAAGGTGAGGGAGACCGAAAGCAGAGGGGAAGGAGGGCGGGTGGTGTGAATGCACAGATGACCACTCGAAGATCTCCAATTACAGGTAAGCAACCTGTATATCTTCTTCGTGGTTTCTGTGCATCACACCTCTGGGAGAATAGCGAGCAATAAACACACCACATACCTGGAGGTGGGTGCTGGAGGTCTCACATCTGAGCTGCTTGCAGAACTGCACGGCCCACCACAGTACGCTGATGGACGTGGACATCTAGGGCGTAGTGCTTCACAAACGTGTGAGGGGACGCCCACGTTGCAGCATTGCAGATGTCTCCCAGGGGAATGCCTTTGAGGAATGCTGTGGAAGTAGCCACGGCTCGAGTGGAGTGTGCCCGGAGGGACGCCGGTAGTGGCCTTTTGGCCAGAAGATAGGCGAGTTTTATCGTCTCAACTATCCACTTCGAGAGTCTTTGAGACGACAGTTTCTGTCCCTGCCTGGGCAAGGCATAAGAAATGAAGAGAGCTGGAGACTTGCGAAAGGATTTTGTCCGGTGCAAGAAGAAAGACAGGGCTCTCTTGACATCTAAAGTGTGTAGGCTACGCTGTGTTGGGTCCTGGGGACCAGGAAAAAACACTGGCAATGTGATATCCGCCCCTATATGAAAGTCTGAGACTATCTTAGGCAGGAAAGCGACATCTGGAGCCAAAGTGACGGCATTATGATGAAACGTTAGGTACGGTGGGTCGCAACGGAGCGCCGAGAGCTCACTCACGCGTCGAGTAGATGTGATGGCCACCAAAAACGCCACCTTCCACGACAAAAGTTGAAGGCTGCATGAGGCCATGGGTTCGAAGGGTTTTCCCATCAGCTTAGTGAGAACCAGGGGCAAGTCCCATGCCGGGACTGGTGTCCGCACTGGGGGATAGAGGCGATTCATTCCCTTGAGGAATTGCTTTGTTGTTGGATGGGAAAACACCGAGTAGCCATCAATCTTAGGATGATTAACTGAGATGGCTGACAAGTAAACTCGGATAGATGAGTGACACAGTCCCCTGTCTTTACATGACAGGAGGAAACCAAAAACATCTTTAAGCCCGGCGGGGACTGAGGGCCGTCCCACAGACGCCAGGAAGGTTAAAAACTTAGTCCATTTTGACTCATATGAACGCCGAGTGGAGAGTTTGCGTGAGTTCAGTAGAACTTGAGCAATGCGTGATTCTAACCCTAAGTTTGGATCAGCCAAACTGTCAATTTCAGTCTGGGCACATCGTGGTGCAGTACCCGGCCCCCGTGCATCCCGAGGAGGTCTGGGTCCGTCGGGAGGTGGAGATACGTCCCTTGTGAGAGACTGAGGAGCGTGGGGAACCAGGGTTGTCTCGGCCACCATGGGGTGATGAGAATTGCCCACGGTCGCTCTGCCAACAGTTTGTGGACTACTCTCGGTATGAGAGGAATCGGGGGAAATAGGTACAATCGTTTCCCCGTCCACTGGAAGAGGAGACCGTCTCCGAGAGAGGTCTGGTCCGTTCCTGCTCTGGAACAAAATAGGTGACACTTCTTGTTCTCTCGAGAGGCGAATACATCCACGGATGGATGCCCCCAACGGTCGAAGATCGGAGTCAGGTAGAGGGGGTTCAGTTCCCACTCGTGCAGGGATGCTCCCCCTCTGCTTAGGAAGTCCGCTTGGACGTTGAGTAGTCCTGGGAGATGAGTCGCTACCAGGTGAATATCTAGTGTCTGGCACTCGTCCCAAAGCTCTATCGCTAATCGGCAAAGTCCACGGGAGACCGTCCCACCCTGGCGGTTGATGTAAAACATGGTGGTGGTGTTGTCTGTAAGGACAGTCACCGTCTTTCCCGACAGGGATTGGCGGAAAGATCTCACTGCGTAGAGAACTGCCAACAGCTCTAGGAAGTTGATATGGTTGTGTGCCACAGAGGGGTGCCACCTGTTGCCCACACCTACACCGTCCAAATGAGCTCCCCAGCCCCATAGGTGTGAGACTTCTGCTCAAAGTAGTCAAGGATCAGATCTTTGTTGATGAAACACAGTTCTTTATTTCCAATCTCTACATTAGTACAGGTTCTCGGATTATTGTCAGAGATAACGCATATGACAGAAGCAGGTCTATTATACCTTTCAGAACAGTTTGAATTGCCCATAGGTAACCAATCACTAAAGGGGAAAAACGGCGGGTAAAAAGGGTCTCTGGCCGTTTGCTTCCCACAGGAAAGAAAGTGAGGTGTTAAGTTGTAAATTTCCCTTCCCAAACCAGACCCCTTAGATGTTACCATTTCACATAACAATCGTTGGCCTCAAGGCTTTCGCACGTTGATAAGAGATGGGACCTGTCCTCCCTTGCTGTCCCAGCCGGGATGAATGGAATGCGGAGGCAGGAGTGTGAGAGGCCCATTGTTCCCATACTTTGAAGTTGTCATCCTCCCGGGCTGACAGTTACACAAACCAGGCCTGGTCTGGGTCATAAACCTGGGGTCATATAGCTTACATACATACTGGCCAAAGTAAGGGTTTACATGGTAGGGGGGGGGCAACTACATAGCAGGTGCTGTAGAACCATACATAGCAACAGAAATCATAGCAGCAAGCAATAGAAAAGCAATAGGACACTTTGACTGAATCAGCAGATTCTGACAATAGGGAGGCGTCCGTAGTGACGGTCGCTGAGGGGGGTGGAAGCCGGAAAGGTGCACCTGAATGTAAATTCTGGGGCACAAGCCACCAATTCAGGGTCTCTAGGACCTGAGTTGATATCCGAAATCGTTTGGAGAGGGAATGGAAGTTGGGGCGGAAACGCCTCAAAAACCAAAGCTGTAGTGGTCTCATCCGCAATTTGGCGAAGGGGATTACTGCTGTTGTCGCGGCCATCAGGCCTAGCAGGCGAAGGATTTGTTTGGCTGTAGCCTCCTTGGTCTCTTGGATAGACAGGAGAAGGGAGACTATATCCGCTGCTCTGTTGGGGGGTAGGAACGCTCTGCATTGCAGGGAGTCCAGGATGGCTCCGATAAGCTGAACCCGTCTGGAAGGGGTAAGCATGGACTTTTTGAGGTTTATCGTCAGCCCTAGTGATTCTAGGGTACGAAGGGTAGTAGAGATGTGGCTCTGTAGTTCCGTCGTAGAGGGGGCGGCTAGGAGCCAGTTGTCCAGGTAGGGGTAAAGGTGGACACCTTGAAGTCGCAGATGTGCCGCTACTACTGCCATAAGCTTCGTGAAGACACGAGGAGCTGTAGAGAGGCCAAAGGGTAGGGCCTTGTACTGGAAGTGACGCGGACCGATCGCGAAGCGTAAGTACGGTCTGTACGACGGGTGGATCGTCACATGGAAGTATGCGTCCTTTAAGTCCTGCGTCACCATCCACGCGTTGGCTTCTAGTAGCTGTAGGATGGTCTGTAGAGTGGTCATACGGAATTTCTTGTAGGTGATGAACGTATTGAGGTTCCGCAGATCCAATATGGGACGAAGTCCGCCATCCTTTTTTGGGACCGTGAAGTAGCGGGAGTAGAACCCCCGCTGAAGGTGATTTGGTGGTACCTGTTCTATGGCATCTTTTGAGAGGAGGGTTTCGACTTCCAACGATAGGGTGTCGGAGGGGTGTGTGGTTACGAAGTACGATTCTTGTGGTATCTGGAAAAATTCTATTCTGTAGCCCTCTGCTACGACCAACAGTGCCCATTTGTCTGTCGTGATACGTTGCCATGCTGGTAGAAAGGGTGATAGACGGGTGGGAAGATCAGAGCGAATGGGGGAGTCAAAGACTCTGCTTGTTCGGTTTGGGTGGTTTAGCCTTGGAAGCGGGAGCGGACGGGAATCGTGGCTTGTGGCCATAGGGTTTCTGTTGATAAGCAGTAGACGACGGTCTCTGCCATTGGGGTTCAGTGGGAGATCTTCGCGGTTGCTGTTTGGACCAAGATCTCTGCCATGTCTTCTGCTTCTGTTGTCTCGATTGTGAGACACCCAAGTTACGAGATGTCTTAATGCTCTTATCTAAATCATGAAGGACTGTGTCCGTTGTGGAGCTGAATAGTCCTTCACCCTCGAGATCTTCCACCAAGGACTTTGTGTCTTGTGGAAGCGAAGTCGACCTCAGCCAGGCGTGGCGGCGAAGGGCGACTGCTGAAGTGAGTGTCTTGGACGTGACGTCCGCAGCATGCTTCGATGCGTTAAGCTGGTGCTTTGCTAGCACCATGCCTTCCCTCTGGATCTTCCTAGCAAGGCGTTGCTTATCCTCAGGAAGATGGGCCAGAAGTGGTGTCATCTGCTCCCAGAGGGAGTATTGGTACCTGCTCATGCAGGCTGTGTAGTTCGCCGTTTTTATGCCCAGCGCACCGGCTGAATAAAATTGTCTCCCGAAAGAATCTAATTTCCGTCCCTCTTTGTCCAAGGGGGAGGAATGTCCGCTGCGGCCCCTGGCCGAGGGGGTCACTACAACCGAATTGGGCTTGGGGTGGATGAATAGGAATTCTGCCCCTGGCTCTTGGAGCCTGTACATGTGGTCTAATCTCTTGTTGGAGATTGGAGTTGAGGAGGGGTGGCCCCAGGATTCTTTGGCAGTGCTCAAGAGCACCGAAATTAGTGGCAACGCTACCGCGGTGGATGTATCCATCTGTACGATGTCGAAGATGGCATCGGTAGCGGTGGGGGTTGGCTGGACCGTGGCAAGTGCCAGGGAATGGGCCATTCGTTTGATAAGCTCTCCATAGGATTTCACGTCCTCGGAGGGAGAGATTGGTAAATTTTCAGCCACATCAGGGGATGGTGACGGCTGGATGGGGGATTCATCATCGGATGATTCGGGAGATTCGGGTATCGAATGGTCAGAACGTTCGGAGGGAGACAGGATCTGGTTGGTAGGGAGGGAGGTCGACGTCGGGCAAAGTAGGTATCGGCATTGGTGGTTTCGGTATCGGTTTCGGTATCGGAGTCGGTGTCGGAGCCGGGTCTCGGCATCAGGAGACTCTTGACGACGTCGATTGGCGATCCCACTCCGCCGGGTACCACTGTGGAGGTGGCGGGTAGGAGGAACCATACAGGTATCGCCATTGACGGACGTCCCACGGCACCGAAGATGGAGGAAGGCGCCAGTCTCACTCACCTTTCGGTGCCGGCAGCGGGTCGGGTCCGGTCTCGGGACTGCTGTGAGGGATCTGCGTCAGCTCGATGTCGGGTTCCGAATCTGTGAGCTGGATGGGTCGCGGCATCGGGGAGGCGGGGCTGCCCCGGGGTTGCTCGCGCCCTGGAGGGTCAAGTTGCAGAGACCCGTGCTGGGTCATGTCGGACACGGGATGCGTCGACGAAGCACCCGAGGTCTTGTGCTTCAGCTTGCCCTTACCCTCTTTGCCCTCCTTACGCTTCTTAGCGGGAGTTCATGGCAGTGAGAGGGGTCTTTTCGGTGCCAACTTCTCGGTACCGGAGGGGCTTCGCATCGGTGGCGACATCGAGCCCGTCGGTGCCGATGGGGATGTTACCGAGGTGTCGGCTGCAGACATCTTCGGTGACAACGCTGCTTCCAAGAGAGCCACTCTGAGTCGGGCCGCCCGGTTCTTACGAGTTTGTTTGGAGAACGCGGCGCAACTCGAACAGGAATCGATGCGATGCGACTCGCCTAGGCACAACAAGCAGAAGGAATGCTTGTCTGGGGGAGCGATTTTACTCCCACAATTAAGGCAGCGTTTAAAGAAACCCCACCGCTGGGCCATAGGCCGGGCGAGGAGTAGGAAGAGGAGAATCCAAAAGCGAGTCCAGAAAAACAGTCCGTAGGTCAAGAAAAAAAGAAAAATCAGTCCGAAAGGCCTTTCCAATTTGGAAAACGAAGGTTAGCTACCGACCGGAGCGGAGAGGGGATCCTCACGACGCGGCGGTCAGAAGAGAACTGGCGGGATCCTCGTGCCCCTCCCCGGGTCATGCGCAGTGGGACGTGCACGTGACCGGGGAGCTGGCGCAAAAATCCGTTAGGCTTTGAAGATTACCGATCGGGATCGGCGCAGGCGCACTTAATCCCAGAGGTGTGATGCACAGAGACCACGAAGAAGATCCCTCCAATCCTGTAGCACCAAAAATACATTCAAATGTTGCGAGACGTTTTGTTCTCAGGCTAAAAGTGGGAAAATGTTAAAATAAACACCTGCAAATGCAAAGCAGCTAAACTTTTGAGAAAGTTCCCCATCTCCAAGGCTAGGAAGGCATGATAGATAACACTCAGGCTGTGAGAAACGAGATACATTCCAAAGGTGGGGGTGAGGGGCCGTGACGTGAAGGTGTGTGGGAATCCATCTCCCACCTGGGAATGGCAGCGTTTAGCTGACAGGCAGATCCAAAACTCTGACTGCCCTCTCCCCAAGGTAGATCTGGACCACCCCACCCCACTGTGCTTCCCTTCAACATTCCATTCCCTTTCTGAAAGGTGACTGGATGCTGGAGCCACACTCCCATAGGCACAGGTGTGAAAACAGCTGAGTAGCTGTTTTATCTCTTGGGGTATTTTTTGGGAGTTAATTCAGCTGAATACAGATCAAAGGATCTGATTTGGCTACCGATATAGCTGAGCAAGAATAAAAGCTGATTTTTCCCTAGCTTTTATTTGGGTTACCTATACCACCCCTTTGGTGGGAAGGTAACAGTGTTCCGTGTGCCTCGGTCTAGTCATGCCGACCATATGATCACAGAAAACATCTTTGGACAGCGCTGGCTTTGGCTTGGAAATGGAGATGAGCACCACATCCCTAGAGTTGTATTCAACTGGCTTTTGAGCAAGGGAAACCTTTACCTATATACCAAGGAGAGGATCAGCTGGGGCGGCAGCAGCTGAGAGCCTTGGCTGGTGGACTCCTCAAGCCAGGTCTGTGCACGGGAGGGGAAAGACCTCCCCCGCCATATGCAGACCCTGGGGCCAGCTTCTCTTGCCCAGTGGATGAATTCTATTTCCATTATAACCTATGGGGACTATTGACTATAATGGTTCCCATAGGGTATAATGGAGCCATAACAATTTGGCAGTCTTGAATATTTCCTGAATTCCAATACCATACTGATTTTGAGATTTGGGAATATCAGAAAATACAGATATTTTTCAGGTTCAATATACCCGAACCTGAAAAACACTGATTTTTTTGGTGCACAACCCCTGCTTTCCAACATTACTGTAGCAGTTAGAGATGGGCACAAGCCGAACCACGAAGCAAACTTCATAAATGTTGCTCTGTTTGTGAATCGCGAACCAAAGATGATGACAGGCCTACTGTCTCAAACTTCCACAAACGTTTAAAGCAATTTGTGGATAGAGCAGAAAGCCGGGGTTCAAAGGGATGGCGAGTCCCTTTAAACTCCTGCGTTCTGTTCCCCACAAAATCTGCAAAAACAGCTGTTTCAGACTGTCTTGTGCACAACCTTTAAAATTTAAAGGCACTGCACAAGACAACCCACTCAGCTGTTTTTCAGGCTTTCTGCAAACCCCATTTAAAGGGACTGTAGTCCCTTTCAACAGGGTTTGTGAGGCCACAAACAGGTTCAGTTTGCGAACCTCTCGGTTTGATTCATGATTCAGCCATGAACCACAAACTGACATAAACCACATTTTTCTGGTTTGTCCCATTCCTAGTAGCAGCATCAGGCGGAGCCACAGAAAAGGGGCTCTCATCTTGACAGTGTAATGTGCTCAGAAAAGGGGCTCCAAAACAAGGATATATGGATACTAGTTGAAAGCTTATAAGACTTCTTATTACTAGTACCAAAACAATGCTGGAGATCACAGTTTCTTTTGAGAAAGCCAGAGTCTTTAAATCAGGAGTGGCCAAACTTGCTTAACATAAGAGCCACAGAGAAGGAACATCAGATGTCTGAGCCATAAGACATGAACAAATATAACACACATTTTTATTGGAAAATATGCAAATTTGCTCAGCTTTTATTAATGTCAGCTAATGCTGCCATATCCCGCTCGGGAGGTGGTTTCCTCTGGGTCAGACCTGCGCCCACTGTTCTCAGGCTAGCTGCTTGCAGTTTTGCTTAACGCCTCCCTGGCTCCTCTGACCTTGAGAGCCTGGCTCTCAGCCGCTTCTTCCCTTCAGGTGCAAACTGTAACTTTTCCCGCTTTTAGACTGGGAAGAAAAGACCAGTTTTCTTAGGCAGTTTTTTTGATCTATTCATGATTGGCGGGGACTGTCTGAACTAACGTTTGAATACTGTATACCATGCCTGGTCGTATGGCTGCCAGGTATCACTAACGCAAGAAGTGTAAGTGAGCAACAAGACCTATCTAGCACTAAAGGGCTTCCTGTTTAAGGGCACCTGTTTCTGATTGCTTCTACTGGAACACTCATCACAATTAACATTAAATAAGACCGCCAGAAATAAAAACAAAAGGAGTAAAAACAGATATTGATAATGATATTTAAAAATATTTTAAAAGGCAAATGCTTTCTCCTAGCCAGCCAAGGGGGGGTGCTTTGAGAACACATTTAAACTTAAAGTTGCTTTCTTTCTCTGCTCCCCCCCCCCCCCCCCACCTCAAGCCTACTCGGGGAAGGGAACACTGGCTGGGGAAGGGAAGACCAATCGGGGAGGCATGCCTCCCTTTACTTCCCCAGCCGCCCTGCCAGGAGCCACACAATATGTGTGAAAGAGCCGCATGTGGCTCCCAAGCCACAGTTTGGCCACCCCTGCTTTAGATTAAAGGTCTCATGATGATGACGACTTCTGAGGTGATAGTTTAAAAAATACATATATGGCAGAATGTGCCTGCTGTGGCCTGCAGGCCCCGTTTCCATCCTGCCTTCCCAAGGGGGTTCCCAAGCTCCCAACTCCCTGGAGGAGCTTTTCTTTCTCTCTAGGGTACCTTGCTACCATCTGCCCTTTTGTAAGGAATTGCCTGATGGAATGGGAAGGACTCCCAGCTTCCTTTCCCAGTTCTGAGGCCTTGCCTCTGAGTCTCCCACTACCCAGTGTCAAACTCAGAGTCTCATTTGCCATGTATTCTCTTCAAACCTTTCTGTAACCATTTTACTGCAACTACTCTGGAGAATGCTGGGGGGTGAGCGTGCATGGGTGTGTGGGAAACTGCTTAGCCGCTTTGCAACTGTTTTTCTAAGGAGCCTCCCGAAGAACGCAAAATTATCTTAAAGGCCTGTCTGTGCTCGTTAAGAGATAATAAATGGTAGATGGCAAGGGAGGGTAGGAGGAATAACGGTGCACACTAGATTTAGGCGGGCTGAATGGAATGAATGACTGGAGGGGACACTGGGGCGGGGCTTGTTTGAAACAGATATAATTCCTGAACTGGGTCAGTTCTGACATGAGAAGTCTTAGCTTGAATCACCCTGATCTCTCAATAAACAAAATCATTGCAAAGAGTGTTGCCGGGAGTACGTTTGTTCAAGAGTATGACACCCAGTGCCTGGTTACCACGGGGACAGTTAACTGCCTTGAGTGCCCATGGAGGAATAGTCGCTTGCCACCCCCCCGAAGACCCTTTTAAAATAGTGTGTCTGAAATGGTGGAGGTCTATGTCATACAGAGAACCACTCCCAGCAACAGTTTAAAGCATTTATTCAAAAGAAAAAGTTTACAAGCCTAACAGATCTGAGTTAAGGAAAACAAACGAAATTGGAAAGAAAATGCAAATCCTCTGTCCTCGGTATACATGCCCTAACTGATGGTAAAATAGGACAGGCTCTTTTATAGCTTAGCTAGTTACAGATCTCTACACAGTTTTCACTACCTTTAGGCACCCTTCAGATGTCCAGGCCAACCACATGGTCAATGGCTGCCTGCTTTCTTTGAAGCAGCATCCCAAGGAAAGAGAGCTATTTCCTATTGCACAGAGATTTTATCATCTCTGTTTTCCTTCCCACTTGATCCGATCAGCCTGGTCAAAGAAGCGTTTCCTCCAGCCCCTTCCTGGAGATTTATCCCTGGAGTTGTACTAGCCCCCAGTCCTCCAGACTCTGTTCCCTGCCTGGAAAAGGTGGGTGGGAGAAAGGGGAGGCTTGACCATCCCTTTGTCTAAACCTGTTAGCATTTGTATGGAGGTGAGCCTGAAAGCCATTCATGGACTTCCTCCTTCCCAGAGGAAAAAGGGGGGGGGGGGACTTTAAAAATGTCAAGTAGAGGTTTGATGCTTGCGAACCTCCCAGGAAAAAATTCAAGTTGTCACAATATAAAAGAAAAAAAATCAAGCCCTACATAGGGATCCAATCAAATGTTATGGATTAGAGTTACTGAAGTCAGAAAATTAAAGTAGAATTTGAATTTCTTTCTGAGATCAAAGGAAACAAATGGATCAGAATTAAAAATCCAAGAGTAATGTGCCAGAAAGGGCATGTCCACTCTGACCTAGATATGAGAAAAGACTCAAGGGTGTATATGTAAGAAAGAGACCACTGGCGTATTTATGTAATTTGTGGCCTTCTTACTTTCCAAGGCACAGTGTCAAAGGCTGATGTAATCAAGGAGAGAGCCAACAGGTTGCTTTGGTTATAGAGGGCAGGGCAAAAATGTAGCCTCAGGTGAAGAGGCCTAAATAAGTCAGATGAAAGTATCAGGGGAGTATCATTATAATGAGAAGAGTCAGGCAACTTCATACACCCTTAATGAAGCAGTCAACGCACAGCCTCTCTTCACGTATTTGAGACAGAACATTAAAAAAATTCTGGCTCCCAAGTGTACTGTATAGAAAGCCAAGATTTCCGAGACCAAATGACCGCACAGAACGTTTGCAACGATAACGCACAACACTTGAGAAGTCAAAGTCCTTTACAATTGGAAAACTGATAATTTTAAGAGAATAATCTTTTTAACCACTTTATTAATTTCAACTGCATACATCCATAAATTTTAGCACATTTTAAACATTTTCTTTTACCTCTGAGGTCCCTGTTGAAATCATGAAGCCTGCGGATTTCTCCTTCCAGCTTGTTTCTCATGGCTTTTTCCAAGGTTTCTCTCTTTGAGGAAGACTTTTCCAGATTTTTATAGGCCTCTGAAACTTGCTGAATTTCTGTTTCCAACTACAGCAAATAATTAAAAAAAACAAAGAGAGGCATTTTATATTTTTACTATTTAGCATGGAATACATACAGTATATGCATTCTGAGTTGCTATAAAGAGACCTGATTAAACCTCAAGGAAGATACATGAGTAGGTCAAACATTTCATAAAGGACACACTTCTTACATAATAGGCTAAAAGCACACCATGTCGCTCTACTGTTAAAGCAGGCTGAGCCCTGTAAACTGCCTGGGAACCACAGGCAAGCAACCCCAAGTTCCCTTGGAGGAAGAGCAGGATGTTGGTGTCAACAATCCACACACACAAGTGGAGAAACATCTTGGATCCTTTTTATTTCTCTAAGGAGCCCCGGGATTTGTGGATGTCTCTAATAGATGTCTCTCAAGCACCCTCACCAAGTCACAGTTCCCAGATTTCCTTAGGACAAACAAAAATAGCATACGTTAATAATTCAGATGTGTCCAAATATTCCGACTGCACCAAGACACTGCACACACATTTCAGAGACAGCTCATACACTGGCTAGGTTTTGGTACTTCCCTGAAGTGAAATACAAGCACTGACCACACACTATGCAAAACGGACAGAAGACGCCACATCAAACTTCCTACCTTTTGAAGCCTTGCTACTTTTTCATAACACCCATCTAGCTCTTGCCGTAGAGACCTATTTTCCTCTGATAGGATTTCTACCATCTGCTGAGCCCTGGAGACAATGGCAAAAGGATCCACCGTCAACTGCTGGTAAGGAGAAGGTGCTGGCTGAGGCCTTGGCAGTGCTGAGTATGAATCCCCTTGTGGATGTTGCTGTTGTCCAATAACAGGTTGACACAGTCGGTAAAGATCTCCCTGATGGACTTGATTGGACAAAAACAGCTGCTGGGTCCGTGGCAGAGAGAATGGATCTCCTTGGCTGGGAGTAAGTGGAGGCTGATGCTGAGAAGGAGACAACCTGGATGGTGGCAGAGATTGCAGCAACGTCAAAGATCCCAAAGATGTTAGTGAAGACGTTGGGCTGTGATGGTGAGGAGGTCTCTGTTGTAAATGCAGCTGGAGATCTGGATTCTGCCTGCAAAACAAATTGCTTATTTGGACCTACCTTAAAGCTGCAAAACAAAACCAATTCCTATAAGCTCAATGACAGAAGTACATACTTAAGCCACTGCTGATTACACAGTTGGCAGACTCTTTACTTCAGAGAAGGCACCACTGTCCATAAAACCGTCAGGCTACCTGACATGTTATAACTGAAATCATGCTTGGAAAACACACATACTTATTGCCTGCATGAAGTAGGGCTGCCAGGTTAATGCCCTAAGACCAACCATGTCAGCTGCAGCTTCTCCACAACTATCTGTTGAAGATCTCTTACCCCCTTCCCATAATAATTGGATATGAGGCAGCAATCATTAATTCAGACTATGAACATCAAGGTTTGCTACTTCTGACTGGCAAGTGGCTTGTGGTAGGAACACAAGAGAAGCAGGCTTGGGGCAGGACTGAAAAGGACAGGTAGTCCAGGCCTCCAGATAGCTACACTAATTCAACCCAATAAAGGAACTCAAACATACTTCAAAAGCTCAGCTTCAGTAACCCACAAGCAAGTGCCGGATGTCTTCTACCCTTACTCATCAACTATAATTTCCATAACACTGTTACCCTCTAATATTCAAAGTACATTATTCATTAGCTTATTCATGCACAAACATCACACTTTGCGTTATCTTAGCTTCTTGAACTGACTGCACCCACTACTCCAGGCTAATCCCTGCCAACTTCTTCCTCTGTTCCCATCCAGTTTAGACTGAATCCTTTGGGGCAGGGACTGATCACTTCTATGTGGAATACAGCTCCTAGCATGCTGTTGAGAGTAATTACATCTTAAGTAATCAAAAAGTTGAGAAAAACAGATAATGAACAAATGAGGGAGAATATGTGTTTTAATAAATGGCACCAGAAACACCATTTTTAGTTTTTCTCAATCTTTTTTTCTCCTCAATTTCTCAGTTCTATTTTTCTCAATCTTTTGGTTACTTGAACTGTTTAGGTGGGTTCAGTTTTTTCCCTTTTCTCCCCCTGGTAAGTAATTACATTTTAAACAGATGTAGTAAAAGGAGTCACTAGGATTTCCCTTAGATTTATTTAAAATATTTATATACCACTTTTCTCTCATACTCACGTTTTACACAATGTAGAAGGAGGCTGAAAAGTACTGGAGTGGCCAAGAACAAAAACTGACTGTGTGCTGGGGGAGCTGAATTAGGATCCCACACCCACCCTCCTGTCTGGTTCTAATCCACCCCACCGACTCTCATTTTTTTTATACCACTGAGAAGTGAAATGGGCGGCCAATACACTTCAACTTGTTAGTGTCTTTTTAGAACTAATGCCTTTTTTGTGGTATTGTGTTAAATTTATTTACCTATATTTTTATGTTTTTTTATTTGTTAAGTGTTTTTTTTGCTCACTTGTTATTCTCTGTATACTTACCTTGTTCTTGTTAGGCCTTTTATAAATTTAATAAAATTAAAAAAAAAAAAGAGAGAGAGAAGTGAAATGGGGGGCTGGGGAGAGAAGACCAGGCAAGAACCCTTGTCCCAGACATCTAATTTTCTGTGAAGAGGGAATGTTTCTGTATGGAAAAGCAATCAAATCACCTACAGTCTGAAGTGGTACAAGCCAGAATTCTCTTCCATGATAATCAGGCTCTCTGTGAACCATCTAGTTGTGGAGAAAAGTGCTGTCAAGTTGTAGCCAACTTATGGCAACCCCATAGAGTTTTCAAGGGTTTGAGCTATGACCCTGGACTTCCTTGGTGGTCTCCCAATCAAATGCTAACTATGGTTGACCCTGCTTAGCTTCTGAGATCTGGTGAGATTAGGCTAGCCTGTGATATCCAGCTATTACCCTTGAGAACATACAAATAGTTCACAGTAACAAAAGCTAAAGAGTTTTCAGACTGATTTAAACAAGCAGGCATGTATCCTTCAAAGATTCAGTGAGGAGACTTCAGGTGAGGGAAAAGGGCAGGTTGACATCTCTGAATGGAGAAGCGCCATGGCTGAGTAATCCAGCTAGGAGGTGATTCCTAGCTGATGCAATCACCCTGGGATGAAGGGGAGATTTTGAGATAATCCACTTGCCCTCTGAACAATAACCCCCTAGTAGTGAACTGCATACACGATTTAAAGTCTAATTAGGGGTTACAAATGCTTAACATGGGATATAAATGGAGCAAATGCTTCTCAAAAGAGAAGAATATTTCATCATTTGAAAAAGTTAAAATAAGACATTATTTGCTTATATGAGACTCTCATCAGAAAAGAGGATATAAAATATTTGGTTCATAAAATTTTGGGAGAAAAATTTATTTTGGCAGACATTAAAATGAAACATGGAGTTGTTTTGTATATTAACCCCCAAAATAAAACCAAAATTGATATTAACAGATGACCATGGTAGATTTGTAAGGGTGGAAGCCAATTTACTTGGAGTTAAGACATTGCTGGTAGAAATTTATGCACCAATGAAGATAAACAGCCTTTTTATAAACTACTTAGTTATTAGACTTTTATTATTTATTTATTTGATTTATATACCACTGTCCCCACGAGCGGGCTCAGGCCGGTTTACATCAATACCGTTAAACAATCATTTAAAAACAGATTAAAACAACATAAAATCACTTTATGAAAGTTGGTGTTTGATGGAAGATTGGAATGGAGTGATTTCTCTGCAAATAGACAGATTTTCAGAGGAAAAAGGTTAAAATTATGCAAGGTAAATTGCCAAAAGGTTTTTTTTTTTAAAAAAATTTGATGGACAGGCCTGGGCCTGGTTGATATATGGGGACAGAAAAATGGTAACTCAAGGGAATATACTTATTTCTCAGAAAGACATAGGGAATTGAATTACTGATACCTAAATTTGAAGAATTTGGTGTATTAGCGGGATTTAAAATTAATAAACAGAAAACAAAGATGTTAAAAATATAAAAATGCAACATCAAATGCAACTGAATAATAAAACTGGTTTTAAGGCGGAAAAGAAGGTAAAATATCTGGGAATTGCGTTGACAAATATGAACTGCATGTTATTTTAAAATAATTATGTCAAGACACGGAATGAAGTTTTAAAAGATATGGACCTGTCGATGGTGCTCTTTGTTGGTGACGGAGCAGCAGTCGATCCCGAAATCTGTGTGGCTAGCGAGGCGTGCCTGGATGTCTGCTGAGAGGACATGGTCGGGGAAAGAGCCTGCTCCAACAATGCTAAACGAAGTGGAGTGGCCCGGTTCTTTCGAGTTTGCTTTGAAAAACAGGCACAATGCGTGCAAGAATCCACTTGATGGGCTTCCCCAAGGCACAGTAAGCAAAGTGCGTGTCTATCCGGGGGGGGGGGGGGATCTTACTGCCGCACTGTAAGCACCTTTTGAAAAAGCCCCACCGCTTGGCCATAGCGTAAGCCAGCAAGGCATTTTATATGCTCTTATGAACTTTAAAATCATAAGTTTGACCTTTGGGGTTGGTTTTCTGCCTAAGGCAAAGGCACTCTCTATTGCTATGAGGCTCCAGCCCGCAGCGGGAGACTTCCTTCAGAGTTCACACTTGCATGGAGACCAGATTCCATATCAAAGAGCTCTCACATCGACTTCACATGCTCCCACCATCAAGGAAGCCAAGACTCCATTTCAAAGGGTCCTTTTCTCCTTTACGCTGGCCCCTTCACACATGCCCCCAAAGTTCCAGTAAGAGATTAGGTTGCCCAGCAACTAATCGTCGACCATCAAGTGACCTGGCCGAAGTCATCACGAGACCAGAGATTGGCGCCAAGAAGACCGACCAGATGGCCTAGGTGTTAGATCCTGATTAGCACCTAGTTTTGCAATATTGCCCACTCCTTCCTGCCCCCTCCTCGCTATGACACTGACCAATAGAAAGACTAGAAAGGACGGACAACCTAGTGGGTGTGACAATGGGATGTGGTCAGCGCAGCCCGCCCAAATGCCACCTGATAAAAGATCTTGCACAACAGAAGCAGTTAGCTAGCCTGCCCTCTTCGACCCCTATCTTCTTACCAACCTCTCATGTCCAGCTTGCTATACCCAGTACCTTGCCTCCATCTTTAATCCCTGGTTTGCACAGCCAGGACTGGAGCGTGTATCTGCAGGTTCAGATCTCGTTCCCCCCATTTTCCCATTCATTCCTCCTCAATCTTCTCGTGGAAGTGATTCACCCACTATCAAGACAGGTAACGTAACTTCCCCCTCAACGATACTCCTGCTCATGCAACCGTGCTATTTTCTGTCTAACTTCCATAGATCTTGTGTGTATGTGGTTTTATTATTATCCCTGGTATGCTTGAATAACATCTTTTTAGTAAACATCATTTCAAGAAACCACTCTGCCTCCACGCCTATTTACTGGAAACTCCTGGAAGGAACGGGACCTTGGTATAGTTGGCAAGAACCCGTCATTAGGCCAATTGCTGAACGTAAATTAAAGGAATTTGGCTAACAATAGGCCACAGGTGGGGAGGGTAAAGAAAGTCCAAGTCCAGTAATAGTCTGAGTCCAAAACCAGAAGACAGTCCCAAAATGCTAGCAAATAGAGAAAAAGAAAGAACTATACTGACCGAGGCGAGGAAGGGTCCTACCGACACGGCAGTCAGAAGAGAACTGGCGGGATTGTCGTACTCCTCCCTTGGTCATGCACACTGTGGCCCTGCACGTGACCGGGGAGAGGGAACAAAAATCCCTTTCGCTTTAGGAAATACTGATCGGGGTTGGCACAGGCGCACTATATCCCAGAGGTATGATGCACAGAGACCACGAAGAAGATTTAATATTTGACTGCAATAATAGAGTGTTAAATTTGCAATTTTACTTATATTTATCATAAAAAAATCAGAAGTCTTTTCTTTATATTTTTCTCTATTTCTCTATATCTTTTTGCTTTTTTTCTCCTTAGTTTTTTATCTTTCTGTTATAAAATCCTTAATAAAATTCTTTTGAAAAAACAACAACAAAGATTCAGTGAGGAGAATAGACACAAAGGCTATTTTAAAACACCTCCTCCTCCCACATCAAGGAACACTGCTGGAGCCTCACCCTCCTGGCTACATCATACAGAAAGGCTCTTTGAAAAAGCCCATCCTACTGGCATTGGAAGCAGACTTTCACAAAAAAGACCATAACAGGCTTTTCCAAAAGAAAACCCAAGAGTGTTTGATAGAGTATTAATAATCACAATGGGATTTGTACTTCATAAAAAAATCACTTCAATTCTAACACCATTAGTCATGTTTACAGTGTGGACAAGCAGCTTGAGCAGTGAGGATCAGAAAAGAAGCATTGTCCTGGCATTCTGTGTTCATGTGTGAGAATTTAGAAGAAAAAGAAGAGATTGGTTTTATACCCTGCCCTTCACTACCCAAGGGAGTCTCAGAGCGGTTTACAAACTCCTTTCCCTTCCCCTCCCCACAATAGACACCCTGTGAGGTAGGTGGGGCTGAGGTAGCTCTGACAGCTACCTCAGGGAGCTCTGACAGAGACTGCTCTTTTTCAAGAACAACTGTGCCTGAACAATGGCTTGCCCAAGGTCATCCAGCAGTTGCAAGTGGAGGAATGGGGAATCATACCCGGTTCTTCTCCCAGATTAGAGTCCGTGCACTTAACCACCACAGCAAACTTACATATGTGTAAGTACCAGACACAAAATACATCCCCCCACTGCATAAATTCAACTGCTAGACACATGGGGAGAGGAAAAAAATCAGAAAACTGGAGCACACACAATACAGCAACTTTCTATGGAAGCAACAGTTTCCAGAGGAAAGAAAATGATTGAATTCAAAGTAAGCCCTGGATTTTACTAATATTTGTTTCTCATCACTAATTCTCTTCATTTTCTCTGTAAACGCTTTGAACAATGGAGGAGGAAGTGGGTGCAGTTTCAGTAACAACAAAAAAAGATTTTTGTTTCTTTAAAATATATTAGAAACCACATTCAATATTATATATAAATCCAACCCAGCTGAATACACAGTAGTGATTAGAAAGACACAGAAATTGTCACCTCCTCCTCTCATTTCTTTAGGAGAACATCCTCAGTGTTAGGCACTGCAGGATGTTTGTTCAATGCCTTAATTCGCTGCTATCTAAACTTCACTGCAGGCTCCCACCCCCCTGTATGCAGCTGGTGCTGCCTTTGTCCCCAATGCATGGATTTGGACCAAAGATTCTAAATCCTGAGAATACCTTGCCTTTCAATATGGATCAAATTACTTCGGGTTCCAGTTTTGGCGACTTGCAACTCGGATGCGTCCCATCGAGCTCCGATGGGGACGTGCTGAGTTACTGCGGATAGAAGACAGGTCTGGGTCCCCCCGGAGTCCTTGTAGGGGACACTCCTAGCCTGGGGTGCGGTGGAGAGCCTCTTCCGAGGCGACGGCTGAGGAATCGAGGCTCTCCTTACCCCAAGAGGTCATGTTGCTTTATTAATTACCATGGTTTTTCCAGGATATTTTGAAGAAACTAAGAAGTTTGTTCCTATATATTTCTGAACTGGATCAAGAAGCTGACACCTCCTTACAAAATGACACCTCCTTACAAAATACAATAATGAATTACTCCTGAGGAAGACTTCTGTGGAAATGAGTTTAAACCAGGTGCTCATTGTAATATTGTAATTTTGTAATATTGTAAAGTTAAGTTGGTTGAACAAATTGCTATTTTGGATAAGTAATATAAATTTTATCAAATGTCATTTGTGTCACAGTGCGATTTGTGTGGTTTTCTTGTTTAATACCTGTGACCCCCGCTTTTCACTTTCCTACCGCAGTGAAGCCATCATGGCATTTTAGAGCTCACTACCGAACAAGCGGACAAGAAACCTAGCGTGAATACCCTCTTACAGTAACTCAAACATGAAAAAACTGTCAGTTAATCAATCCCCTTCAAATGTGGCTGAGTCTTTAAGGAGAACGGCATCAACTTAGGAGATAAGAAGCAGGTGGGGGAGGAGCTGGGGATTCCCCCCCTTGAGTTGAATGGTTCCAGAACGATAAATTAAAAGCGAAAACCAAAACTGATCTTAAGAGCCACTACAGCAGATTGAAGGGTGCAAAGTAATTCCAAGTGTGTTCAAATCAGAGAACTTTGATTTTAAATACGACAACTTTCTTCTTTTGTAAACAATGACTGGGAGAGGGAGAAGAATGGCGCTGGAAAAGAAACCTCTTACAGGAAGTACTCAATCAACAACTCCCACCCAGTCACAGGAAGGTGCTGCTGAGTTTTCCAATTTGTTGGCACAGGCATTGCACCCTCTGATGGAGCAGATGGCTAATGTCAACAGCAAACTGGATGGAGTTCAAAACAACTAACACGGATGGATAAAAGAGCAGATGCTACTGACAAAGCCATTAAGAAGGTTGAAATAAAAACAAAAGACATTCACCAAAAATTGGAAGAAGTGGAAAAAGAGAGAATTTCAGATAAAGGATAATTGTTGCAACTCCACATGGAAAGATCAATGTATGTTCTACAATTTCAAGGTATTCCTGAGCTAAAAGGAGAAAATTTAAAAGAACTTTTAAGTGAAGCATTAGCACCTATGACAGATCTTAAACAAGACATATTGCATAATGATACGGACTTAATCTATCGAGCTTATTCAGAATTTATTAAGAAAAATAAGCTTCCTGGAGAAATATTTGTAAAATTCTCTAAGAGAACTACTAGGGACATTGTTTTGAAAGCCACAGCTGGGAAGACTTTGAAAGTTAAGGATCAAGAAGTAAAAATTCTAAAGGACATCCCATTTGAGGTGTGGAAATGAAGATGGCAATATAAAGACTTAACTGGTTTACTTCACAACAATTTGATTTCTTACAGATGGATCTTTTCCAGAAGGACTTGTATTCAAATATAAAGGTAAGAAGATCAATATTCAGAAAGCAAAAGACTTTTTTAAACAACAACAAAGCCCAAATAAAGATGAAAGAAAAACCGAGGGCAGCATGGAAGAAGAGGATAAAACTGGAAGGCACTCTGAGCAGCTCTAGTAGCACTAGCAGCACTACTGAGAACTCAGAAATGGAGAAAGGAGCAGCAGCCCCTAAACTACATAAAGCTAATAGAAAACATAAGAAGAAAAAAAGGGGAAAATAAGCATGAGGTTTAATGGAATGTAAATGACTATAGAAGACCTGAAATTGATTATTAAGGACTATAGCTAGCTTTACTTAGAAAGTGACAATTTTTAACAAGAATGTATACAAGTAATGTAGGACTGATAAGAATGTAACCTATGGAACAGTATTCCTTGGGAGATGGTGGGCTCTCCTCCTTTGGAGGTTTTTAAGCAGAAGCTAGAGGGCCATTTGGACAGCAATGCCAATTCTGTGAATTTCGGCAGATTATGAGAGGGAGGGCAGGAAGGGAGGAGCCAGTGAATGGATTTTGCGGCCTTTTCCTAAAGGCCAGATTGGGTCAGGGTTCCTAGCAGGTTTTTGCTTTCCTCTGGTCATGGGGGTGGAGCTGTGAATTTCCTGCATTGTGCAGAGGGTTAGGCTAGATGATCCTTGGGGTCCCTTCCCGCTTTGTGTTTCTTTCAACATTTAAGCCTCAAATGCTCCCCAAGACAAGTAAGTCACCTGTCCAAAGTTGCTATCAAGGAACTTCTCTTACAGGCTCATCTTACACAGCAACTGGATTCTGGTATCTAAATAAATCTTTAAACAAATAATCCTAGGTTATATGATGATCTTTTCTATGGAGGCTGTCAACTTCACGTTCAAAAACAGAGCCTAGTATTCCACTCTTGTGCTCTACTATGACTTAGTTACAGCTAGAGATTGGGGGGGGGAATGGGACAAAAATTTGCAACAGGTTTCCCCAACCAAGACACACTTCTCATTTTTTAGAAACTTGGGAGTACAGAGAAAGTGTTCAAATGTGTAGAATGAAGATTTTTGTGCAAGAATCTACAACATTACATTATTATAATTCATGTGGATACTGCTGAAACGTACACTGTATTTTTTTGTCCAAAATTAATATGCTATAATGTGTATGATAAAAATGTACTACTGAAGAATTCAGTGTTTTCAATGTTATAAAATTCAACTCAGTAGGTTCAGGATGGACAAAAGGAAATACCACTTTACACAGAGAGTGATTAAAATGTAGAATTTGCTGCCAGAGGATGTAATGACAGCCACTAAGGATGGGCATAAACTGGCTCACGAGCCAAAATTCAGCATGAATTTGGGCTGGTTTGGAGCTCAGGAACTGATGTTGAGGAACAAACTATTGGGGGGGAGCAAAATCGAAAGGTTAAATGGCTCACAGCCATTTAAACCTAACAGCTACAATGCATGCACAGAAATCTAGACCACCACATCTCCCATTCTTCCCAAGAATAGCAAATATTTGCACTCTGATCTATTTATTTAGTCACAGGAAAACACAGAATAATCCAGTCAGGTTAATGCAACTTCATTTTCATATAACAGAGAAAGAGCAGAAGGAACAGGGATGTATTGAGGGGCTGGTAGCAGGTCTCCGCACTGGTGGGACAGGGGGAGGGACCACACCAGCAAAACCTATCTAACACTCATCTGGATTTGTTCTTGCCTTTGAAGGCAGCATATCTTGCCACTGAAGGCAGTAGACAAAGATTTTCTTTTGTGGAGTGATATATTTGCTGAGAATTTGTGTTGTTTACTTTTAATAAGGAGCCAGTTTGGTGTAGTGGTTAAGTGCGCGGACTCTAATCTGGGAGAACCGGGTTTGATTCCCCACTCCTCCACTTGCACCTGCTGGATGACCTTGGGCAAGCCATAGCTCTGCACCAGCTGTTCTCTCAAGGACAGCTGTCTCAGAGCTCTCTCAGCCCCACCTATCTCACAGGGTGTCTGTTGTGGGGAGGGGAAGGGAAAGGAGTTTGTAAACCACTCTGAGACTCCAAGTGAGTGAAGGGCGGGATATAAATCCAATCTCTTCTTCTTCTATATTTATTTATTTATAGAAAGAATCAGCTATGGTCAATTTGAAAATACCTTTGGTGCTTCTCTCAACCTTTTACTACCAATGTGGTTTGCAGTCATGGTCTCCAATGGTTTGTGGAGCCCCACAAACCCCAGGCGCAAGGTTGCAATGGCAACTCCAAGTTTCTTTCTGGCAACTGAATCTGTGTTTGATGTGTTTGGTTGCAGTGTCCCACACAGAGACCATTCAAGTGCGCCCCCCACCCAGAGGGAGGCATCGGTGGTGAGTGTTAGCTGAGGTGTAGGGGGATGGAAGGGTGCGCCCTGCACAAGATTGGGGGTCACAGTCCACCATGTAAGGGTCCCGGACCTCTTTCAAGGGTTGGAGAAGGACGGACTGCCTCATTCAAAGCAGTCTGAAGTGTTGGAGGAACCATATTTGCAAGGGTCTCATTCATAATTTGGCAAATTGGAGAACCACCGTGGTAGCTGATATGTGCTCCAGAAGTTGTTGAATCTGGTGAGCTGAGGATGCATCGGAAGAACTGATCTCCTTGGCAAGAGATGCCAGAATTGCAGCCCTGTCTTCCGGAAGGTATGCTCTGCACACAGTCAAGTCCAGGACGGCTCCTATGAACTGCACTCTTTGTGCTGGTTGAAGATGAGATTTTTGGTAATTCACCTGAAGACCGAGCAACTGTAGAGCGATTAAGGTTTGACAGATGTGGTTCGACAGAAGGTCTGGGGAGGCTGCTACGAGAAACCAGTCTATATATTAGGAAGACCATAATTCTGCATAGACAAAGATAAGCTGCCACCACTACCATAGTTTTTGTGAAAACTCCTGGGAGTTTTAGAGAGCCCGAAGGGCAGACATTTGTATCGGTAGTGGTGGTCCCCTATGGCAAATCGGAAATACTTCCGGTGAGACGGGTGTATGCTCAGATGGAAGTAGGCATCCTGGAGGTCGAGGGTGGCCATCCAGACCCCCAGGTGTCGAAGCGGGAGGATAACCTGCAGTGATGTTGTTTTGAATTTGCTGTATTCTATGAAAACATTGAGCTCCCTCAGATCTAGGATCGGTCGTTGACCTCAGTCCTTCTTGGGAACAGCAAAGTAGTGGGAATAAAACCCAGTTCCCCGGTACACTCCATGTACACGTTCTATCGCATCCTTGACGAGGAGAGTAGACACATCTTCCAGGAGGAAGGTAGATTGGGGGGAGGGTGGCAACAAAGACTAGGAGGGATGGAAGATTTAGAAACTCTATAGTATAACCATGGGCAATGATGGATTAAACTCACTGGTCCAAAGTTATGTTGCGCCAGGCCAGGAGGTAGGGAAAAGATGGGTAGCAGTCCAAGAATCTATTAGGGGCAAGTCAAAGGCCTTGTTTGGCAGTGTTTGGTGGTTTTGCCCTAGAATGCTGCTGACCTGAGCCATATCTGGGCTTGGTGGAGTACTGTTGTCACTGTCTTGTCATCCATTGACAGGGTTGCCAACTCACCTCAGGCAATGGTTTATTTAATTGACATTTGGGTCCATAGCAGGACTAAGAGCAAGGCCTGTATTGTTTTGTAGAGCCAGAAACTCCCAGGGATCTAGACACCTTGATACTTTTGTCCATATCCTGAAGCGCTGTGTTAGTGGACGCATGGAAAAGGCCTTGCCCATCAAAAGGTAAGTCCTCTATGTGGGCCTTCATGTCAGGCTGCAGAGAGGTGGTCCGGAGCCATGAGTGCCTGCAAAGGGCAACTGAAGATGACATCGTCTTGGCAAACGTGTCCAATACATGTTTGGAAAAATTTATGAGCTGTTTAGCCAGGACTAGACCTTCTTTTTGCAGCTTCCTTACCGACTGACTTGTATAATCAGGGATGGATGATAGGATTTCACTCAGTTGTTCCCAAAGTGCATACTGATATCGGCTCATGCAAGCGAGGTAGTTTGAGTTTTTTACCCCCAAGGCACCAGCTGAGTAAAAGCGTCTCTCAAAAACATCAAGCTTTCTACTTTCTTTATCCGATGGGGTCGTGTGTGCATGCTTGTTCCTGGACGAGGAAGACACAACCACTGAATTTGGTTTGGGATGAATATGTAAAAATTCAGCCCCCGCCTCTTGTTCCTTATACATATGATCAAAGTGCCTGGATGATACAGGAGCTGAAGAAAGCTTCTCCCAAGGCGTCTTAGCTGCTTGTAAGAGAACCGTAGACATAGGAAGAGCAACTGCAGTTGATGTATAAGTTGGACCACATCGAAGACCACATCCGACACCGAAGGCTGAGGTTAAATGATGGAGAGGCCCAAGGAGTCTGCCATCCTCTTGATTAGGTCACCACACAATGAAAGGTCCTCAGAAGGCGATATGGGGAGGTCATCCAATATGGTATGTTTTGGAGAAGGATCACCTGGTGAGCTCTCATCCCCTGATACATCCATATCGGAGTCATCCTGAGAAGATCCCGAGGGGGATTTCAGTGCTGGGATCAGAGCCATGCTACTTGCTACACTGACGGTATGGGTCACTGGCGCCTGCAGAGGTTCCGGTATTGGAGTCTTCGATGCCGGAGGACTCAGAGGCAGCTGGCGTGGAGAGGCTGGACGCCAAGGAGGTGAGGCTGGAAGCCAAGATACCAATGGTGAAGGCATGTGTCTGCAATGAGGGGAGTGCGAATGACGAGAAAGATGATCCCAATCACCTGGTCGGACCGGCGTCAGCCATGGCATAGAGGCAGACAACGGGTATGAACTAAACCAAATAAGGCATCTGGTGATGATGATCCCATGGGGGAAAATTAGACAATTGTGATCAATGGCGGGAGGGTGATCCAGCCAACGAGTCTCTATGAGCTGAATGGGTCACTCTGTACCAGGAATGAGAATGGTCCGGACAGTCATCCCATCGATATCAATCCTCTGCATGGAGGGGCGACCGGGATTGAGGGCGTGGATACTCATGTTTTGGGTCCGAAGGATCACTGGCCCAAGAAGAGCGGGAGGGGGAACACCCACACCTAGGCGACTCAGAAAGTATCACCTCGACTGTGTCTGACGCCTAAATCGATAAGGGCTTAGTGACCAAGTGTACTCCCGACACCAGGGGGTTCAGCTGCCGTATTGGTGAGTCCAGAAGCTCGATAGGAGGTGCAGACTGCACAACAGGCAGCTCCGGTATGGAGAGTTGCTCAACCATGGGGTGCAACTGCGCAGTGGAGGGCAGTGCGGAGCCCTTTGGTACTACCATGCTGCTCTAAGTATGAGACTTGTGCGTGCCCTTGCTGGAAGACTTACAAGACTTGTCCTTTTCAGGCTTGTCTCTCTTCTTTTTCTTAGCCAGAGTGGATGCCAATGATGTGGTTTTCGGCGCCAGTTTTTTAGAAGGACCAGTGTCAGATGCCGACTTCACTTTCCAAGGCGACAACGATGTCAAAGGAGCAGTCAATACCAAAGGTGGTGGTGTCGACACCGAAGACTTAGAAGGAGCGGCTGCTGACATCATAGTCGAGACTGGAGGAGTGCAACTTTCCCAAAGTGCAACTTTCAACCTAGCTGCTTTATTCTTACTGGTCTGGTTAGACAATCTCGCTCAGTGTAAGCAGGCTTCAGGGTGGTGAGCTTCCCCAAGACAAACAGAGAGTGTGCCCATCATGAGGAGCAAGTTTGCTTCCACAGAGGAGACACCTCTTAAAACACCCCCATTTCTTCTCCATAAACTACAAGTAGGTAAGAGTAAAAGTTCGTAGCTGAGGGAAGAAGGTTCCCCAAAGGGGGGAAGGGGGAGGCCAGAGCCAAGAGAGTCCGAGAAAAGAGGCACTACCCCCACAGAAAAGGTTTTTTTAAAAAAATAGAAGAACGGACCAGTGGTTACTCACCGTGAGGGGTCCTTCTCCTCTGAGATCAGGAGGACATCTTGATGGGTGTTTCCCACCCTGCTTGTAGGGAGGCAGGAACTAAACCTTTCACTTTCACTTCCTGTCCTCTGGTGGGAGATGCCCCTTAAGATCAGTTCGGGAACTCCCAGAAGCAGTGCTGAGCTGTAAACCAGAAAACTAACTGGAAATGGATAAAAACAAGAACATAGTAACTGTGAACTATAAACAGTGATCATAGAAGGATTAAGACAGGAAGGAAGGTAGTAGCAAAAACAGGGAAGAAGACGATGGAGAATCGGGAGGGCGAAGATGTCCTCCTTATCTCAGAGGAGAAGGACCCCTCACGGTGAGTAACCACTGGTCTGTTCTCCCTCTGAGAGGAGGACATCTTGATGGGACCTCCCATAGCAGTGTCCCTTCAGCTGGGCGGGACATCGTCTTCCGTCATGAGCGCAGTCTGAAGAACTCTTTGACCGAAGGCCGCGTCGGTTGCATTGTAGGCATCAATCTTGTAGTGACGAACGAAGGTCGATACAGAAGACCAGGTTGCTGCTCGACATATTTGTTCAACCGAAGCACGGTTCGCGAAGGCTGCAGAGGTCGCCGCACTTCTAACCGAGTGGGCTGTAATCCCAGCAGGTGGAGGAGTCTTGAGGACCCTATAGGCTTCCAAAATGCATCTCTTGAGGGTAGCGCTGATGGCGGCCGTAGACATTTTGTTGCCCGTATTGGGGGGCGATACCGAAATGAATAAGGAGTCGGACTTTCGCAGAGGCCGGGTGCGGGTAAGGAATGCCTTGAGTGCACGTCTGACGTCTAAAGAATGCCAAATCTTTTCCTTAGGATGGGAAGGGTTAGGAAAAAAGGTGGGTAAGCAGATCTCTTGGGACCGGTGGATTCTGGAATTTACCTTAGGACGAAAGGACGGGTCAGTGGAGAGGACTACCCTGTCTTTGTGGAATGTGCACAAGTTCGGGTTGGCTGAAAGCGCGCCTAGTTCGGAGACTCTTCTGGCGGAAGTAATTGCCACCAAGAATAGGGTTTTCATCTGCAACCAGACGAGAGGAATATCCTGGATTGGCTCAAATGGGGGTTTGGTTAGTGCGGACAGAACCAGACAGAACCATGTGGGGAATCTGTGGGACATAGGAGGATCTGTCAACGACGCTCCCTTGAGGAAACGGCGAACATGCGGGTGGGAAGAGAGTGACCAGCCATCTACACGTGGAAGGACTGTTGCTAGAGCCGCAATCTGGTGGCGAAGGGTAGAGGCTTTGAGGCCTATGTCATGGCCGTCCTGAAGAAAAGACAACAGGTCCGACATATTAGGGCGCAGAGGATCAACCTTCTTTCTTCTAGACCATCGGACAAAAGCCTTCCATGTGAAATTATATATCCTCTTGGTAGAGGGATGTCTGGATGCGAGCATGGTTTCTGTTACTGGCGCTGAATACCCTAAGTTGATGAGGTGTTGGCGTTCAACTTCCAGGCGGTCAAGCGAAGCCAAGAGGGGTCCGGGTGCCATATGGGACCCTGGGAGAGCATGTCCATGGACATCGGGAGCGTGAGGTATGGTACGTTGGACAGACTCTGTAGTTCGGAGAACCAGGGCCTTCGCGGCCAGTACGAGGCCACGACGATGATCTCCGCCTGTTCCTCCTTGATTTTGCGGAGCAGCTTCGGCAGCACCGGAGTCGGAGGATAAGCATACAGGAGGGTCTTGGGCCAATGTGATACCAGGGCGTCCGTGGCTTCGGCTGCTTGGTGGTAATATCTGGAAAAGAACCTGGGAGTCTTGTGGTTGAGCGGGGAGGCGAAGAGGTCTACTCTCGGGTGGCCGAAGTGGTCCGTTATGAGATCGAACAGGTCCTGTTTGAGAGACCATTCTCCCTCCTGCAGCGTCTGGCGGCTGAGCCAGTCGGCCCTGTGATTCATGGAACCCTTGATGTGCTCGGCTCTGATCGAGAGGAGGTGGTGTTCTGCCCAGGCTAAGAGTTTCATTGCCTCTCGGTGGAGTTGAGAGGACCTGGACCCTCCTTGGTCGTTGATAAAAGCCTTGGCTGCAATATTGTCCGTTCTGATGAGGACATGTTGGCCGGAGATGTGTTCCCTGAAATGTAGCAGGGCTAGGCGAACGGCACGGAGCTCTAGGAGGTTGATGGGAAGATGTTGCTCTTCCTTGGACCATGCCCCTTGTGCTGGTAGGTGGAGGAAGACTGCTCCCCAGCCTGTGAGGCTGGCGTCCGTGATGATCTGTTTCCAGTCGTTCACGTAATAGGTCTTTCCTAGCAGTAGGTTGTGGGACTTGGTCCACCAGGTTAGACTGACCTTGACTTGATGAGGTACGGAGACTGGGAGGTCGAGCTTTTGCATTACCCTTAGTTGGAAAGGGCGTAATAGCTGCTGCAGCGGCCTGGCATGTAGGCGTGCCCAGGGAACAGAGTCCATGCATGAGATGAATAGGCTGAGAAGCTTGGCTAGGGTCATCAGCATAGTATGTCGGGCTACGATGGTCTGTTTTGCTAGTAGCCGGATCTTTTCTGCCTTCGAGGATGGTAAGAAGACATGGCTGTGGACCGTGTCGAAGACGACTCCCAGATGCTCCAGAGACTGGGAGGGGATTAATGAGCTCTTTTGTAGGTTTACCAAGAATCCGTGTGCTTGTAGGCACAGAATGGTTTCTCTCGTGTCTGACAGCGCCTTGTCTCGAGAACTTGAGCGGATCAAGAGGTTGTCGAGAGAGGGGTGCACATGTATTCCGCGCTCCCGGAGGCAGGCGATGGGATGGATAAGCATCTTGGAGAAGATTCGTGGGGCGGTTGAGAGGCCGAAGGGGAGTGCCCTGAATTGCCAATGTTGGCCTAATACGAGGAACCGGAGGAACCTTTTGTGGCCGGCGAAAATAGGGACGTGAAGGTAGGCTTCTGTTAAGTCGATGGAGGAGAGGAACTCCATGGGTTGAAGGGCTTCCAAGATTGGCCGCAGGGTTTCCATCCGGAAGTGTCGGAGTCTCACAAATTTGTTTACATATTTTAAGTCCAGAATGGCTCTCCAATCGCCATTTCTTTTGGGAACTGTGAAAAATATTGAATAGATGCCCTGTCCCTGCTCTTCTATGGGAACAGGCTCTATGGCAGAAATGATCTGTAGGTGTTGAACGGCTTCTCTTGTCCTCTTTATTTTGGATGGGTCCTTGATGAGAGGAGAGCGGAGAAAGCGGTCTGGTGGCTTCTTCAGGAACTCTATGGAGTAGCCTCTGGAAGTGACCTCCTGGGACCACGCGTCTGCTTTGGAAAGGGCCCATTGATGATGAAAAAGAAGCAGATGGGCGCCCACCGGGCCCTGGTGGCAGTCATGCTGAGGTGGATTTGTTGGAGGTGTCGCGTCCGGATTTACCGTCTCTGAAGGAGAAGGGTCTGCCTGGGCGGCCATGGAATGGGTTGTGTCTGAAGCCCTGTCTGGAAGCGCCCCAGGAGGGTCTGTAGGAATCCCTGGCAAATCTGGGTAAGGCTCTTTGAGAGCGAAAGGAATAATTACCTGATCCTCTCCTGTCCGGTCTGGCTAGATTGCGTGGCATGGCCTTTTTCTTGTCTCTTGTCTCTACAAGGATCTTGTCCAGGGAGTCACCGAAGAGACGATTGCCTTGGTATGGATAAGAAGCGACTGTGGTTTTGGCTCGAAGATCGGCGGGCCATACCCTTAGCCAGAGTGTGCGACGAGCTGCCACTGCTGAAGCCAGGGACCTGGATGAAAAAACCATCGTGTCGAGGGTGGCATCGGCTGAGAAGGCTGCAGCTTTCAGGAGGCAGTTTGCCCCTTCTGCTAGTTGTTTGCTCGAAGGTGGGATGAGCTGGATCATCTTCCTGGACCATGCTATGGCTGCCCGGCTGACGATGGTAGCCGTGGTGGAGGCCTTAATGGCCATGACTGAAGCTTCATGCGCCTTGCGCAGGGCGAAATCCGCTTTGCGGTCAAGGGTATCTCGAACCAGGCCCTCACCATCCTCAGAGAGGAGGCCTGATGTCTGCAGAGCGATGACAGGGGCGTCCACTAGGGGGACCTGTAAGAGCTTGTTAGTAAATGAAGGCAAAGTATACAGTTTTCTTTGATTTAGAGGACAACTCTTATTGGCCATAGGTTTTTCCCATTCCTTAAGGAGCTGGTTCTCTAAGAATTCAGGGAAGGGGAAAACCTTTTCGGTGTCTGGGGTCCTAGGGAAATAGTCTTTATTGCCCTTAGGCCTGGAATCCTTAGGCTTAGAGGATGGGTCCTCTCCCTGCAGCTTAGGCTGCAGCTCTAGTGCTGATAAGGCTTTTGAGAGGAGATAGGGGTACTCTTCCGCTTTAAAAAAGCGCATGGAAGTTTCAGGGACTTCTAAGTCCTCCTCCTCCTCTTCATCGGAAAGGAACTCTCCTTCCTCCCGCTCTCCAGGATCTCCTGGGTCACTGCCCTGCATGGTATGGATGCAATGGGAAGGAACCCAGCCAGGGTAAGACTGATCCTTCCTGGCTGCCTTAGTGGGCCAACGGGGCCTGTCTTCCCCCCCTCATTATCCTGGATGGCCTCCTCCTCCTCCTCCTCCCTTTCCCCGGAGACTACGCAGGGGTTATGGGGGCAGGATTGTATTGGATGGGGGGGGCTCCCCTGGAGTGGACACTGAGGAACTCGTCCCTCACTGCTTGCTTGAGTGCTCTAAGCAAGGCTGGGGAGATGGTCTCTTCCTCCCCACCAGGGTTACTCACTGGACGCCGATCTCCCTGGGAAGAAGCTGGACGCTCATCATCAATAGGGAACTGCGGAGGAACTTGGGCATTAGGAATGTCTGGCCCGTTGTCACTGCCGTCCGCAGGGCTTATGGAGGCGGGAAAAACCGCTCCGCAGCCTTTTGCCGCCGCAAAACTTGATTTCCCGGCCTCGGGGTGCTTCCCGGCCTCGGGACGGCTCAAAATGGCGCCCGCGCGATCAGGCGCATCCTTGTGGGGCCGCTTTTTAGCGCGTTTTCTTTCTGCGCAGCGGCCTTGGAGGTTTCCCCGCGGCTGGAAGCGGAGGGTACACCTCTGTCTCTCTCTCCTTCTTTCTCTCCGTCTGAGAGAAAGCCATCCGTCCCCTCCATCATTGAAAGAGGTAGGGGGAAAAAAGGAGGGGAGAGAGAGTTGAGTGAAAAAAGGAGGCAAAAGTTGAGGAGGAGGCAGAGGAGATTAAAGTGGGTACAATAGAAGAAAAGATTAAGCGGAAGGTAGCTGAAAAGGGCTGTAGAAAAACTAGCTAAAGCAGGAGCTATCCTAAAGTACTGCTCTCCCTTGCTGAGGCAGGAACAGAACTGATCTTAAGGGGCGTCTCCCACCAGAGGACAGGAAGTGAAAGTGAAAGGTTTAGTTCCTGCCTCCCTACAAGCAGGGTGGGAAACACCCATCAAGATGTCCTCCTCTCAGAGGGAGAAAGGCAATGAATGAAGAGGTAGAAGGCAATTCCAAGAAGAATCCCGACGTGAGGAGAAAAGTTTCTTCACCGACCAGCAGACAATTTATTTATTTATTTATTTTATTACATGTGATTTATATCCCGCCCTCCTTGCCACAGGGACAAGCTGTTAGTGCGGCAGTCAGAAGAGAACTGGCAGGATGTCCCCCCCACCCCCCTGGGCATGCGCAGTGGTGTTCCCACACATGCTCAGGGTGGAGGCATGAAAATCCCGTTTGTGAGATTTGCACAACACCGATCAGATCAGCGCAGGCACAGTATCCCATAGGTGTGATGCACAGAGACCACGAAGAAGATCTAAATCTTTTCCTAGAAGTTTGTTGAACGTCATTAAAACTAAGGTTAGAAATCAGCTAGATATGGATCACCTGGAGAATCTTAATGAGAATTAAACTGCATATGTCTAACTGGAAGAGTATTAATATTGTTTACAATTTCTGGAAAACAGAAAAAAGAAGAAAAGAGAGATGTTACATTAAAACATTTTGTGAAATGAAATTTGACTTGATTCTGTTCTCACTTATAATGTCTAAACCATTCTTAAAATATAGTTTAAAAGAATTCAATCGGAGATGTTTACAAGGTTATGGTAATAATCTAAAAAAAAACCTAATTCACGCAATAGTCAAATGAAATATTAAAAGCAAACAGGGTGGATAAAAGTCAATGATTTAATTTAAATATAATTTTTTAATTTAAATTAGATTTTTAAAATAAAATGTTTTTTGGGGGGGAATCTATCTAAAGATAGTTTTCTATTTGAAATATATTATAGTCCAAAGGTTATTCATCATGAAATAAGGATTTAGTTTTTAATTATGTAGCATGCAGCTGTATATTTATGCAATGTTTAATTTTTTGGGTAAATGAATTCCATTAATAATGGATATAACTGTAAAACTAATCTGAAAAGCTGTTATTCTAAAAATGAAACCTTCATCTGGCTGTAAATATTAAGATTATACCAGCAAGAATGAGTCCTTATGTAGAAAACCATGATTTACAACATTAATGCTAGTGCAGGGGTGGCCAACCTTGCTTAACGTAAGAGCCACATAGAATAAACGTAAGAGCCACATAGAGATGTCTGAGAGCTGCAAGACAAGAACAAATATCACACACACGTTTTTATTTTTAAAAATATGCAAATTTGCTTTTTATTAACGTTAAATGGGACGGCCAAAAATAAAAACAAACGAGGAAAACCAGTTATAAGAAAGAGAGAGAGAGAAACTAGGAAAGCAAATAGATGGGAGGGAGGAGGGAAGGAAGGAAGGAAGGAAGGAAGGAAGGGAGAAAGAGAGAAAAAGCATGCCTCCCCTTTGCTTCCCCAGCCGCCCTGCCAGGAGCCGCACAATATGTGTGAAAGAGCCGCATGTGGCTCCCGAGCCACAGGTTGGCCACCCCTGTGCTAGTGGGTTCTTTGGCACGTGAAGAAGAATTTCTGCTCACCAGACTCCACACCTCACAGGGAACATTGATGACAACGCGACTGTGCCAAGGAGCACCGTTTGCAAAAGGCCTCAGAAATCACCCAGAGCTCCACACAGGCTGCCAGGATGGAGCTCCCCTTATTATAGTTCCAATAATTAGCAAGGAACCCCCACTAAGATCACAGACTTAGCCCAACAGTTTTCAAAATGCACCCCAGAGAACTGTAGGCATTTGCTCACATTATTCCCAGGGATCAGAAATAGCAGAGGACCTTTCCTGACAGAACATCGCTGCCTTTTTCTCAGAGGAGAGATGGGGCCCTTGTGAATATCCTTAAGGCAACCCAGAGGGCCGAGGCCTGACACCTCACACAGATACAGAATGCAGTTTAGAATGTGCCCTAGAAGACTCTGCAATGCACAGGTGCCTGTGGCAGAGGGTGTCATGGAAAGGGTGCCCTGAGGAAAAGAAGTGTGAAAGGCACTGAATAGGCAGTCTACACGGGCGTTATCCTGAGGGCTGTTAGCCAAATGGAGTAGCAGGTTCAGTGCAGGTGGCCCAAAACCCTGAGGTGAAGCGCACAAAGCCTGGCAACTGACCATCAACTTCCACAGCTCCAAGCCTCAGCTGGCAACTCTGCTGCAACTCTATGCCTTGGGACACAGAAAGACAATTCCTGAGGGACGCAGTCAAGTATCTGGCAGCAGTCAGGAGGATGAGCCTGGACTGTGGGGATGGGGAAAATCAGCAGCTCAGTGAGAAACAGGCTCCGGCTGGGGTGCCACCCTGGAGTGTTGCTGTATCAGAGGAGATGAAAGCGCACACACCCCCCCCCCCAATAATTTTTTCACCATTTTATATAAACTGTCTTGGGGATCCTTAAGGACTGACAGAACAGGCCAGCAATGCGTACACAAAAACTTATCCTTGATCCAGCAAGTATGCTTGTGACATACACACAGAGCCTTACAGAAACCAAGAACTTCTACCGAGAGTACTGACAGTAGAAGCTGTTTAGGAGCACTCTTATTCCCCAGATGCTCTAGATAACCTTTAAAGAAACACAGATTTAAAACTGCCCCTCTAGAGCACCACAACGTTATGGAATGAATGACACTTCTGTTTACTTACAACATTCCCCCCACCCTTGGAACACAAGCTGAATCTGACACCTGGAACCGCTCATGCAAGCCCTGCCTTCTGCCTGAACAAGAGAGAAGTAATTCAGCCTTCCCCGGTCCCCTGCCCAGTCCAGCCTAATTCCTGGTATTTCTCTCTCTCTCTCTCTCTCTCTGGGTATCTCTGCCACCAAGTCAATGGGTCAAAGGGAATTCTCAGCCTATGGACTTGCACATACGCTCTTGCCATATTCCCCTTTAAAGGCTACGCACAGGGGGTCTGTCTACCCCACTTCCCTCTATAGCTTCAAGGGGACTGATTGGCTGGGTACTCTAAAGCAGGGGTGGGCAAACTGTGGCTCGGGAGCCGCATCTGGCTCTTTCACATACCCATATTTTCCGGCGTATAAGATGACTGGGTGTATAAGACGACCCCCAACTTTTCCAGTCAAAATATAGAGTTTGGGATATACTCGCCGTATAAGACTACCCCTCTTCCAATGCACACCAAATACAGCGCCAGACCTTCAGTTAGTCCTTCTCTCTCAAGCGGCTCTGTGGACGCTGGAGGCTAAGAAACTGTAAGCTAGTTCACACCAGGGGCGTCGTCTTTTTAAATTCCAGCGGGGGGGGGGGCGGGGGTTTGTGCACCAGCACACCTCCCTGCAGCCGCTGTGAGCGGTGCGGGGCCTCCCCATGAGCGGCGTGGGGGCTTCCTTCCCCACAGCCGACAGCGGTGCGAGCCCCCCTGAGAAATGAAACGGCTGCTGCTTGCGCCGCCGCTGGCCTTGTTAAGGGAGGCCTCGCGCCACTTGCACCACCCCCGGCCGTGGGGCCTCGCCACAGCCGGCGCAAGCAGCGCAGGGCCTCACCACCACAAGCGGCTCAAGGCTTCCTTCCCCGTGGCCGGCAATGGCACGAGCAGCACAAGACCTTGCTGCAGCCGCCACGAGTGATGCGAGGTTTCCCTCCCCGCGGCAGTGCAAGCGGCCCAAGGCCTCTCTTCCCGCGGCCGCCGGTGGCGCGAGTAACAGCCGCTTCATTTCCCAGGGGGGCCCTGCCTAGTCCCGCCTCACTAAGCCCCGCGCGCCGTCTTTCGGAAGGCGCCCTTTGGCTGGAGGTCTGCACAGTGCCCTTCCCTTTGGTTGCCCCCTCGTTCCCCTCCGTCGGCCGAGCTGTGGACGTGGTAGGGATGGGGTAACCGCAGATTCTCCAGTCTGGCTTGGAAGTTTCATCACCCGCCCTATAAGACGACCCCCGGCGTATAAGACGACCCCCGACTTTTGAGAAGATTTTCCTGGGTTAAAAAGTAGTCTAATACGCCAGAAAATACAGTATATTATGTGGCTCCTGGCAGGGCGGCTGGGGAAGCTAAATATCATTAGCAAAGAAATATAATTGGAAAAATTAATATCATTATCAATTTCTGCTTTTACCCCTTTTGTTCTTATTTTTGGCAGTCTCATTTAATGTTAATAAAAAGCAAATCTGCTTATTTTCCAATAAAAGCAGGTAATATTTGTTCATGTCTTGTGGTTCTCAAAGATCTGATGTTTATTCTATGCGGCTCTTACGTTAAGCAAGTTTGGCCACCCCTGTTCTAGGTGGCTCTTACGCTGAGCAAGTTTGCCCACCCCTGCTCTAAAGGCACAGGGTTAACTGCTGCACGCTCCCCTTTCTCTTTCTAGCCAGGAAAAGTAGTTTTTAAACTCTGAGCAGACCTAATTATAACCCCTTTGGGATAACTCCTGGGGTGTACAGCATTACAAAACACTTCCTACAGTCTTTTCCCCTACAAGTGAGGAGGACATTTATGGAGAAGATATGCCACTTACCTGACTGATCCATACTCAGGAGGATGCTGGTACCTCATCATGGGCCCATCAGGTCTGCCTTGCTGGGTCATGCGATGGTCACCATAGAAATGCCCAGGGTCCTGTGGCTTACAGCTCATAGGTGGGGTAGACATATTTTTGTAAGGATATTCTGGAGGGGGACCCCTGTACTCCATCCCTTTCATGCTTGACTGAGGAGGGCTTGGCACAGAACCTTTGTAGAACTCACTGGCCCCTGAGCTCTTGTACAAGTCATTCGCCTGCTGAGAGGAAAGTGGAGACAGTGGGGCACTGGTGACAGGAGCGTGGGCCTTCACACCGCTGGTGGCTAGCGACAGCTGCATCAACCTCTCACTCAGGGAGCGAACATGTCCTTGCTTAAGGTCCTTGAGTCCTTCATCCTGGTGGACTTTGCCTGGGCTCACCCGCTGAACAGTGGGGCGCCCTTCAGTCCTCGTCTTCTGGTTGGAGACTCCTGTCACATAAAATGCTGCCCCAACGCTGGCATGCTGCTGGCCCCTAAAATACTGAGACTGGACTTTGGCTTCCTCATAGCTTGGGAGATCTTCGCTGTTCTGGAGTCTTGTGGAGAGCTGCTTCTCCATGACACTGTTGTCCATTTGTATCTCCTGGCCCTGAGGCTCCTGGCGAGCAACATGGGTGCCAACCTGATGATCTTGGGGGCTCAGCCCTTCATTTGGAACCCCCGGGCTCCCACTGCTGACAAAAGGGGGTGCATTACCCGTGGCTTGTTGGTGCAAGGCAAGAAGGTTGCGACTGTCATTTGGGTTCCCATATCGCAGCTGCTCCTGCAGCAAACGCTGTAAAACTGTCGTGGCCGTTTGCTCTTCCGAAGTCCTCATCTCAACTGTGAGGCCTTGCGGGTGGAATGCAGAAGGGGACACTACGTTGCCAGTGACCTGGGGAGGAGGCAAAAGAAGATGATTATGCTCTGCTTTAACTGAAAATGCCACTCACCATTTGCGGCATTTATATTTAAGCTTTTTTAAACAAAAGCTGTTAACACCTTCTACCTTGAAAAGGACTTGTCTGGGAAGATGGGCTGGATGAGTAAAAGACCCTCCCCCACAAGGAGCCTATATTGATCTCCAGCAGAAGACTGGAGTGCTGAAAACTGTAGAAATATGACAGCATCTATTTATACTGCCCAAAACACCCCTGAAATAGAACACAAAAGAGTCCACAGGGGCCAGTGTTCACACAAGACATTTTATGTTCCTAAGCCTCAGTAAGAGCTGAACGATTTACACTAAGGTAAGGGTGGCCAACTTCAGGGGCAAGCTTTCTTGTGCCACAAGCGAAGTTTAAAGGATGAGATGGGGCCAACCTAGAATTTGCTACAGAGCATGTAGCTCTCCCACCCCATCTTGCAATGGGTTTGCTTCTCAGCTACCAAACTGAGGAACTGGCTGCAGCTGCACAGCATAGGACAGATCCAGGGCAGGCCAGACTCAATATCCCGCATTGCGTAATGCACGCTCAGAAAAATGCTGCTGCTGCTAGGTAGGTAGGTTTATTGTATCATGCCATTGGCCACTACAAAATACAGAATACCACAAAGCGCTAATAAAATGCTAAAAAGCACTAATACAATCTGGTTAAAGACTGACAACCAATCAATAATAAAAAGATAGTACAGGTTTGAACACTTTCAGGTAACCTGACCCTTGGATCTAATCTTAGATGCTGTTGAAGCAAACAAGGAGACTGTAGGATAGATAAGAATCGTTATCTGAAAGCAAGAACGCAATCTTTTCAGCTTCTGAGGATGCTTGCATAACCGACAGAAATCCTGCTAAAACCTTCTCTCTTGGAGTGCTATATAGTGGACAACAGAGGATGTAGTGAGGAAGGTTCTCCACCTCTGGTGAACTACATTTTTTTTTTATTAGTTCAATTTGTACCCCACCCTCCCCGCAAGCAGGCTCAGGGTGGCTCACGTAGTCGGTATATATACCATTAAAACACATAAAATAATTCAACATATCTAACAGTCAATACAATAAATCATACAATCATAAAATCATCAGGTGCTAAAAGTGATGATGATAATTCCTCAGGATGGCGGTAATTACTTAAGGTGGTCTACTGTAAAATACTTGCAGACACAGTTTACTAGCTCAGTGGCCTTCCTGAGTCATGAGGTAGAATAGATCCGCTATCGAGATTGAAACTGAGAGCTGGGCTACTTGGTGGTGGTGGTAGGGTGGCTCTTAGATGCAGAAACATTGCTCTTTTGGAGTGTGCAATTAACAGCCAGCCAAAAGAGGTGTTTGCACGGTTTGAAAGCGCAAGGCTGTAAAAGGCACTCTAAGATGGTAGTTAGAGATGTTAACTAGGTAACGCGACCTACGATGGTCGAATTCACAGTATTTATACCAGGGCGCCACTTTAACAAGATGGAGGTTGTCTGGCTGATGACTTACAGAGTTAGCTCTCAAGGGCATATTTCCCCCCCAGTATTTTAAAACAGCTAGGTGAGCCCGGACCTTAAGAGAGGGGAGGCCCAGTTCAGCTCTCATCAAAGATGAGGTGTGCCTCTGGGCAGGGCTAAGATTTGCCTAATAAATTGGTTTTGGATTACCTCCAAATTAGCTGCAATATCCTCCTTCCAACCCCAAACTTCAGCTCCATATAAGAGGGGAGGGATGATCTTGCTAAGTATGCAACTGCAGAATCAAAGAGAGAACCACAGCCCCAAGTAAACCATGAAAAAGAATAAAGAAAGCTGTGTAGTACACTACTCAAGTGCATATACTTCAAATATAATAAACAAAGGCATCATAACATCCAAAATAATCCTAATAATAATGACGAGGTTCTCCGGAATGTTATTCTCAGGGCTCATTTCGTAGCAGGAGCTCCTCTGCATATTAGGCCACACACCCCTAGATGTAACCAATCCTCCAAGAGCTTACAGTAACCCCTGTAAGAAGAGCTCTGTAAGCGCTTGGAGGGTTGGCTAGATTAGGGGTGTGTGGCTAAATATGAAAAGGAGCTCCTGCTACGAAATGAGCCCTGGTTATTCTCGTTTCGTTGGTAAACTTCATCCGAATAGAAACCTTTTTTTAAAAAACCCCATCATATATTAAAGTACTAATACAGAATCACACAAAGGAATAAACGGAGAAATCATAAACTTATATATGTAGTCTTGAAGACAAAAGTTCATACATAGGGATGATGCTAATTCAATTATACCAATTTCCAATAAAGCTTAAAAGTCTGTAATAAACATTAATACAGTATTAAAGATTTAAATAATTACAATCATCCAAAATTATACAAAAATAGCTAATATTACATACACTTGTCAGTTAGAAATATACAAAAACAGCTAACATAGCTTACCACTCATGTATGAGACATATAGAAAGGTGAAGGCTGACCGTATTGTGCATTCCTGGGTAGCCTTGCCAGGCGCTATTGTTAAGGGTGTATATATAGCACGCGCCCGTAAACCAGGCGGACAACTTACAGGTACATGACTTATAATACTCATAAGATCCTAGGTACACATAAGCTCTGATCCTGCAAGAACTTACGCCTGTTAACAGCCGGAAAGAATCCTATCCTATTCTATACTGATACTAACTATAGGAAACAGGAAAAATCTATCGAGGCATTAAGACCATGAGGTTTGCCGGTGTTTAATCTAAAGATCCAAAAGGCTTCTCTTTGGAGAATAATCTTATGAATATCCATTTGGTTGAAAGCTTTAGGATTAATAATCTCAAGCATAACAGATTTTAAATCAGTCAGCCTTCACCTTTCTATACGTCTCATATATGAGTGGTAAGCTATGTTAGCTGCTTTTGTATATTTCTAGGTGACTATAATTGTATGTAATGTTAGCTATTTTTGTATAATTTTAGGTGATTGTAATTATTTAAATCTTTAATACTGTATTAATGTTTATTACAGACTTTTAAGCTTTATTGGAAATTGGTATCAGACGGGACTTGTACGTCACTGAATTAGCATCATCCCTATGTATGAACTTTTGTCTTCGAGACTATATGTATATATAAGTTTATGATTTCTCCCTATTTATTCCTTTGTGTGATTCTGTATTAGTACTTTAATATATTATGGCTTTTTAAAAAAAAGGTTTCTATTCAGATGAAGTTTATCAATGAAACAAGAATAATATTCCGGAGAACCTTGTCATTATTATTAGGATTATGTTGGATGTTATGATGCCTTTTAATCACTTTGTTTATTATATTTGAATTATATGCACTTGATTAGCATACTACACAGCTTTCTTTATTCTCTTTCAAAGTATGCAACTGCATACAGTACAGCATGCTGTAAGGAATTTAGAAGATCCTATATTGAAAAAGGGCCCTCTTTAAATGAGCTGCCCCAATCCAGTAAAAGAGATCCCTACTTTCCTCCTTCTATTTGGTGGCACCACACCATTCCCTTTTCTGTTCTTGCAGCCAACTTCAACTTTATGGTTATCACCAAACCAATATAAATACACTTTCCAGCAGGGATTTTGACAACAATCTGAAAGGAAACTTCATCCACTACTCTATTTTTACTTCTTGCTTAGAAAAGAGAAGGGCAGGAGTATTTTAGAAGCTCTCATGCCATCATTTTGCTCCAGCTCCCTGCTTTGGAATTTCAATGACTGTAGGCAAATCACAAAACCCACCTATTTCCTTCACTTGGGTTCTCTCACTCAGAAGGAGCAGTTCCAACACATAGGTGACACCTGTCTATCTTTCTGCTATGTCGAAAACTCTGATGTCTTCCCAGATCCCTGGTAATCTGGATTACTTCATCATTCCTGTACACTCTAGAAAATCCTGAAAAACAAAAGACAGTGGAAACTGATTACAAGAGTTATCAGAAATTAGTTCCATTAGCAATGACATATTCTTCCTAAATTCTAGCATTTATAGAAGTGAAGGAACTTGGCTTCTAAGTACAGTAATTAATTACACGTTTACCAATACTATGTGGCAAGGTCCCTTACCCTAGCTTGGCTTCCCACAAGTTAACTGACCATTTTCTAGACTACTATATATTTATTTAAAATATTTATACCCCACACTGTACAGAATCGGCTTGAGAGGACCTTCAGAAGACAAAGAGGGTGACTAACCCATGGACCCAGCGGCTTGAGGCTGAGGGGAAAGCAAGCAAACACTGAACTCTGGCAGATTAGGGCTGATGAGGAATGGTTCTTTAGAAGAGAACAACTGGTCCTACTCCTCCCCCCCCCATCAAAACTGGGGGGGGGGGGGGACGGACGCCAAGTTCTAGGTACAGTTCCCAAGCACCTGCTGGGTGGCAAGTTCAGCCTTCACTCTGTTCTGCCTGCCTGCCTCTGCGCTCTGTTCAAACAAACCACAAGGAACAAGTCAGTATCAAGCAAAGTAAAATTTGGGGCAAAGGTTCATTATAATACCTATCATCTGAATTTGACTACACGTGTTCCGTTAAGGTAGATATATATATTTCCCTAGCTCAGAGCTCCTTGCAAAGAAAGGGGATCTAGCAATCTGGAAACCAAGATCGCTTTCTGAACATTCCCCCTACTCCCCAAGCTCAGGAAAAGAACAAAGACAAGTAAAAAGCAGCTAGCATATATGATGAGAAGCCTGGCATCTTGTCCATGTCTTGAGTGCTCATTTTGGCTGTATGCAGGCAACACAGCAAGCAGCAGTTAAATCCAACTGGGCACAAAGGCAGTTTGGTGCGGTGCTTGTATGGCCCCTTAGCCAACCGTCCCCCCACCAACCAGCAGAGCTTGCTTGAGCTCCAACTCATTGTTGCCTGCAAATACAGACACTTCAGTGAACTGGAGTTTCCCCACAAAATGGCAATAAAATGTCCTGGTGAACAAGTCCAGAAGCATTCATTCCCGTTCTGTGTGCTGGGGAGGGAAAGGCCAAGCAAGCACAGCAACTCACTGGGTTTATGCCCACTGGGGTTTTAATTGCAGTACCTCCCAACACCTGAATCTCAGATTAAAACCTGTGTGGAAACCTCCTCTGTTGAGTCTTCCAGTGCATAAATCCTGCAGTGCTGTTTAATCTCCTCCTGAGGGATGCATCCAAAGTAGCTGCCAATGAACTATTCAGCAAAAGACTTTAAACCCAGACATTAGGAAAGCAGACACGCAGGATCTTAACCGTTTTTCAGACATACTTCAGGCAAATGATCCTGTGACCCTCGCTGAAACAGCCCATGGCTATTTTGATATGAGAAGCGCATTCTGCCACATAATGGGGATGCTTTTCTCCACATACCCACCAATGTAATCTTTCAGTGCCAAACAACCTCACTGGCCAGTTTTTCAAGAGGCTGTTAAGTCAGATGCAGGCCCACGCTCCCTTCTCTGACAACCACTGGCCAACTAAGGCCTGAACTGTCTACTCTAACTGGCAGCAGCTCTCTCCATCTTTCACATCACTTACTTCTGCCTCGCTCCTTTTAACTAGAACCTTCTGCAGCAAAACTTATGCTCTACCACTGGGCCTCAGCACTACCTAACATGCACTTCTGTTGCCAGAAAGTTTCCACAGATCCCAATTTTTAGTTTGAACTGTTTGCTTTATGGGGGGAAAAAGATTACTTCATCTGGGTAGAACCCACTAACACTGACTTACTGCCTTGGAACTCCTGTCACCTACAGACAGGAGTGGCTTTTTCATTCTAGCCAACTAAAAATTCTTGGCTATAAACAAGTTCCCAACCACCACCTCTGCTGCCACTACAGTTCCTCCAGCTGCATCAATGATCATGAGGCTGCTGCAAAGAACGGCCGGCGATGCCTGGGCTTCAAATTCCGGTGCTCCTGGGGAGGGGGAAGAGCGGTGGGTCTAGGCAGAGAAGGGAGGAAAGGGCGTGGAAAAACAGGAAGGCTCGACGTCCTTCCAGCCTGCGACTCATCCCAATGGTTGTTGGCAGTGGGGCTAGGACATTCCCCCTCCGACACTGGTACTGTGCAACACCAGGTCGATAAACAAGACCAAGGTTCTCCAGGATTTCCTGGTAGAACAGAAGGCTGACCTGGCATGCGTGACCGAGACCTGGGTGAGGGAAGGGGAGACAGTAGCGCTCTCCCAACTTGCCCCCCCCCCCAGGATTATTGGTCCTGCACCAATCGCGGACTAGGGGATGGGGGGGAGGTGTGGCAATTTTCATTCGGGAGGCTTACTCCTTCAGGGAGCTCCTGTCGGTGGAGATCGCGGGCTTGGAGTGTGTCGGTCTGGTGTGGGAGGCTGAAGAGAGTCTGGCTGTGTGGCTGGTGTACCAACCGCCTAATGCACCAGCCGGCAGCCTGCCGTCCCTGATGGAGGCTGTATCAGGCTGGACGCTGGAGACCCTAACCTATTGGTTTTGGGTGACTTCAACGTCCAAGCCGATGACGCAGCCTCCACTCAGGCGGTGGACCTAGTGTTGTCCATGGCAGCACTCGGACTCTCTCAGTATATCTCGGCCCCCACACACCGGGCCGGTCACAGACTCGATTTGATCTTTGCGGCGGGGGTAACAGTGGACTGGATTACTGCCTCAGCAGTGCCATGGTCAGACCACTATGCCCTGGGGGCCTGTCTGAATGTCCCACACCGACCCCTAGGCGATGAACTGATTTTAGCTTGCCCTATGTGGCTCCAAATGGCACTACGGGATCCGATGCCTCCTGGCGGCTCATTGGATGAGCTAGTGGCATAGCTGACTTTCCACGGCCATTGACGAGATCGCTCCCAGGCACCCTCTACACCCCCGCAGTCGGCTAGTGCCCTGATATACCCAGGAGTTGCGACTTATGAAGCAGGAGCTACAACGGCTAGAGAGACGGTGGTGCTGGGCTCGTGACGAGGCTACAAGGGCATCCTATAGGACGTTTATGAAAGCCTATGAGATGGCAGCAAAGAGAAATTTCTATGCTGCCTCAATTGCGTCCACAAGCTCATGCCCAGCCCAATTGTTTAGAACAATTCGGTCTTTGACAGTTCTGCCACAGGGCAGACCAAACGCTAGAGAATTGGAAATTGGCTGCAAGGCATTTGCGAGCTATTTTGCAGATAAAGTCTTGGTGCTCCGCCGCGATCTCCCCACTACATTTGAAATAGTGAGTGAACTCAAGGCCCCGTGCATGTCCTCGTTTCCTGGTTTAGATGGGTTTGGCCCCCTCAGCCTAGAGGAAGTTGACAGACTCCTCGTGACTGTGCGCCCAACCACATGCATCCTTGACCCGTGTCCGTCCTGGCTGATTAAAGCTGGCCACAAGGGGTTGCGAGGTGCCGCCTGGAAAATTATCAACACGTCCCTTGTTGAGGGGCGGTTCCCGGGGGCACTCAAGGAAGCGATGGTCCACCCACTCTTGAAAAAATCGCATCTGGACCCGGCTGAATTGGCAAATTACTGGCCGGTGTCCGATTTGCCATATTTGGGCAAATTAATCGAGATGGCAGTGGTATTACAGTTACAGGGTTATCTGGATGATGCTTCGGTCTTAGACCCTTTCCACTCCAGCTTTTGTCTGGGACATGGGACAGAGACTGCTCTGGTCGCCCTAACTGACGACCTGCGGGGGCATCTGGATTGGGGCGGTGCGGCTGTGCTGCTGTTGTTAGACCTGCCGGTGGCATTCAACGTGGTTGACCATCAGCTGCTGGCCTGCCGCCTCGCTGACATGGGGATACAGGGACGGGCCTTACAATGGCTCGTTTCCCTCCTTCAAGGTCGGGGACAAAGGGTGGTGCTTAGGGAGCAGCAATCCACGAGGAACCAGCTGGAATGCGGTGTGCCTCAGGGAACGGTGCTTTCCCCAATGTTGTTCAACATCTGCACGCGCCCCCTTGCCCAGATTGCCCGTAGGTATGGGCAGGGATGTCACCAGTATGCTGATGACACCCAGCTTTAGCTGATTTGGGGCGGCCAGTCGGACTCTGGCCCAGAAGACCTGGACCAGGCACTGTATGCCGTGGCTGCTTGGCTCAGGCTGAGTCGGCTGAAACTGAACCCGGCAAAGACAGAGGTCCTGTGCCTGGGTTGAAATGGCCTAGGGCGGGGGCTCCCACTCCTGAGCTTCGACAGGGTGCCACTTGCGCCAGCATCGGGGTTAGGAGTTTGGGAGTGCTCCTGGATCCCTCCTTAACAATGGAGGCCCAGGTAGCAGCCACTGCCAAGTCAGCCTTTTATCATCTGCAGCTGGCTCAGCAGTTGGTTCCCTTCCTTGACCGTGATGACCTAGCTACAGTGATCCACACAACAGTCACCTCGAGGTTGGACTACTGTAATGCTCCCTACATGAGGCTGCCCTTGCTGCAAATTCAGAAGCTGCAGCTGGTGCAGAATGCCGCGGCCAGGATACTGACAGGTCTCACAAAGTGGGACCACATGCAGCCTGTGCTGGCAGCGCTGCACTGGCTGCCTATAGCATACTGAATTCGCTTCAAGGTGCTGCTGCTCACCTTTAAAGCCCTATATGGCCAGGGTCCAACATACCTGAGGGACCGCCTTTCCCTGTATATACCCCAGCGAGCACTTCGGTCGGGGTCACAAGATCGACTCACTGTCCCAGGCCCCAGGGAGGCCAGGCTCACCGGAACCAGGGACTTTTCAGTGGTGGCTCCTGTCTGGTGGAATGAGCTCCCAGGGGAGATCAGGGCCCTGTGGGACCTTATGCAGTTCCGCAGGGCCTGTAAGACGGAGCTCTTCCACCAGCCTTCGACTAGGAGCCACCACTGTTAGTACCACCTACCCCTGCAAGCACCATTGCAATGAGGGCCAGCCCTGGAAGCAGCCCAGGCCAGGCGGTCTGGAAGCTGGACTCCAACCCTGGTAGGAAGCCATCTAAATATTGAATATCTCTGGAAGCACTTTTAACTGAACAGTATTATTAACTGTTGTGTTGTTTTAAAATGTTTTATTGTAATTTTATGGTGTACTGAATCTGGCACAAGCCGCCCTGAGCCCATTGGCGGGGAGGGCAGGGTAAAAATGTAAATAATAAATAAATAAATAATAAATCAACTATGTAACAGCTCTGCTGCAGTACATTCAGAATTAAGCACAAATTAGAGAAACTACATCAGAAGCACCATTTTAGGTGCAGGCGTTGGACCAAATGTAGCTTGTTGATGCAAAAAAAACTCCTTTACAGAGAGAGACTAGGCTCCAGTCTCTCTCCCCTCCTTTTTCTTCACTTCCTATTCTCCATCTCTCTCTCAATGTGTCTCTATCTTTTTTTTAATCTTATTTTTATTGTTGTTTTCCATGCACAAGAAACAATTACAGGTTTCATAAATAAAAGAAACTCTTACATTAAACATTTCTTCTTTAATTATTACAGGCAGCCCAAACTCATTGTTTTGGCAAATCCCAATCTTCTAAACACTGATATTTCTTTTACTATGGTCTTGGAAAGATTGTTACTCTTACCTACTTTCTTCTTGAGGTTTTCTCCCTCCATGGCTTTCAATGCAATCATTTCACTTATCTTCTATTATTTAAGCTATTACAAACCATTAAATTTTAACTAATATCTTGAAATATCTATTCAGCTTACATCTAGTTTATACGTCTAGACTACAAGCAAAGTAAATTAATATTCAGGTTGCACTTTATCTTGTTTCTTGGGAAAGTCCTCAAAAGGAGCTTCCCTCCTTGGGGTTTGGATTTGCCGAACAAGTCTCTGCCGTCTTCCATGGTGGTTGCTCCCGTGGGAGTGCTGCGGACTCTCCTATTAGGAGGGTGTATGTATGTGGGGGAATCCCTGGAAACCTAACATCACCACCATTCTTGAAGCTCATTATATATCTTTGAGTCTGTCAAAATAATTGAAGTTAAGATAATTTCTCCAGTCTTATTTCAAAGTCCTTTGTTGTATCTCTTTGTTTCTTCCTGCTTTTGTTTTTCATCCCTGTTGAGCCTCATGCATTTACTTAATGTGCTCTTCACCAGACTTTGTATCATATGCTGTTAGTATTTTCCCATGGAAGGTTACTGATAAGTGCCCAAGTGGGAGCCACCTGTATCTCTGTTTCATTTCATTTAGCCGTTGCACTATTGGACGTAAATTGCGTCTGGCATTCAGTATTTCAACTGGCAAGTCAGGAAACACTTGGACTGTAGTGTCTATTAGTTTCAAACCTCCATTTGTCCTTGCCATATCCAAAATGTTTTTTTTGCTTTTGTTTTAATGTCCACAATTTCAGCAATTACACCTGGGATTAACACCGGTGAGGTAGCACATGTCATGTTCAGCCTGTAGGCACTTACTACAATTGTTCCTGATAAGTGGAGGAGTTCTGATAGCCATTGGTTTAAAGCTGCAGTTATCCCTTTGTTCATTTCAAAGTTCGGTGAAACCCCTCTAAATTTTAATTTACGCTCTCTTACTTTGTTTTCTAATAACATTATCTTTGATTTTGCCCATGTTTCAAATGTTTTTAGTTCATTTAGTTCCTGGGCATTTTTTTTTGTTCCATCAAGAGCCATATTTGCTGTGCCTTCAAACTTATTTAACTTTGTTTGTCAAATCATCTATTTTGTTAAATACAGGTGTTATTATTTCTTTGATTTCTGTTTTTAAATCAGTTAGCATTTCTTGTATTTGTTTTTTTTTGTAATAGAGTCCTCTCTTTTCCTTTTCCCCACACGTACCTCTTCAGCGTCTTCCAGCTCCATTTCTAGTGAAACTAGCCAGTTTGGTGTAGTGGTTAAGTGCGTCGACTCTAATCTGGGAGAACCGGATTTGATTCCCCACTCCTCCACTTGCACCTGCTGGATGACCTTGGGCAAGCCATAGCTCTGTACCAGCTGTTCCCTCAAGGACAGTTATCTCAGAGCTCTCTCAGCCCCACCTACCTCACAGGGTGTCTGTTGTGAGGAGGGGAAGGGAAAGGAGTTTGTAAGCCGCTCTGAGACTCCAAGTGAGTGAAGGGCGGGATATAAATCCAATCTCTTCTTCTTCTTCTCTTCTAGTGGGGGAGGGGGTGAGGAGTCTTGCTCAGAAGATACCGATTCCACTCTTGTGTCTTTCGAAGCTGTTTTTTGTTGTGCTTTCTTGTTCGCTCATGCTCCTTTCAGTTTCCCCATATCTTGGGCTCAGTTTGGATGTTTTCCAGCAGCGAAGAGTTTATTTTTAATTAGTTTTTCAAGATAGTGGTGTGGAGGCTGCTCCAAGAGCAACCAAACACTTTGGTGGTCGCCACCCCCCCCCCAAATGTCTCTCTCAATGACTTATGTTTGCTTATTCATTTTCTCCCCCCCCCTTTAGTAGACAAGGGAGCAGTAACGATACATAGAATTAACCAATCCATACAATCTAATACATATGTTAGTACTTCAAAAATCTCCATTAAGTTAACATAAATTTATAAAATATGAAGGTGCAAAAAAAATTTAAGACAACTAGATTTAACATGAGTTCATCAAAATCTGTATTCGACTGGATCTGTCTGGCAATGTACTTCAGGCTAAGGATATAACAAGAGCGAGGCTTCCAAATATCCCATACAGCATTGTAGGGAACAGACCTTGGCTTTTTATATCCATACAAAATTGGCCATATATAACTAAGTAGGACCATACTGTCCATCTACAAACTGCCCAGACTGAAAAAAACAGCCTGAAAGTAATCTTCAAAACTGGCAGCTGTACTGGGTTGCTAACTACACAACAACCTTAAAACCTAGTGACTAGTCTTTGGAGATATTACCATTGAAACCGCATAAATTTATCTCAGCAAGCAGAATGGAATACTTAAGGCAAAATAAGGCAATGACAAGAAAAGAGAATAAAATGTAAACACTAATTTTTTTTTACAATTAAATCAATCAGATACTAGGGAAACCTCTCAACCTGAACCAGCTGTTACTGATTCATCTACATACTAAACTGTTTTCAATGCCCCTTCTGTCATTATTTAGCCACTAATGAGTTCAGAGCAACTCTCCTTGGTTCTGATCCCTGCGACATTTCCTCAGGTGTGCTATTTCAGTATGCCTGCCTTTTCCCCTTCATAAAATAAAACATCTCCATAAGAGTCTCCTTTATGTCTGTCAGCCCCTTGGTCTTTAAATTTAAATTGTCTTCCTGCTCTATTGTGGCAGGGCATTCAGAATTCAGCTGTTGCTCTGGATCCATAGAGGTCTCCTCTGGGGTCTGTGCCAACTCCTTGGCCTCCAAGTTGTTTTCCTGCCCTATTGTGACAGGACTTTCAGAGTTCGACTGTTGCTCTGGCGTTTCTAGGCTAATCTGACTATCATTAAAATCTACAGTTCTGTAGTCTTGTGGGATCTTGGCTTTCACAGGAGAAGACAGGTGCAGCGAGCCAAAAAGATCAGTCAGGGAGTCAAATGTACCTACAGCTCTCGCCCTTTCCTGTTTGGTTTCAGTTTTGCCCAGATCCGAATTTGTTGGTCAGGGCTTCACATGTATTAGTTGCTGAACATGAGAATTGAAGTACCTTTGAAATCTAATCCCAAACTCAGCATAGTAGGAGTGATGTGTAAACACAAGGGTTGGTATTTGATTGGAGTGAAATGTAAAAGAAACCTTTCATAGCACAGAGGTCCAGGAATTTGTTGCAACTTAATGAGGTCAAAAAGAAATGGTTCTGTTTTTTTTTTAAAAAAAGGTCAATTGTCTGCTGGCCCATCATCACTCGGTGGACCAGTTGATATATCTGCCTCAATAAGGGAAGACATTGATTACTAGACAGTTGGGCTCATAAATTAGGGAGACAGCCTCCTTTGAGATCTTGCTGGGGGCAGTTGCAGATTTCCCTCTGTATTATATAGGCTTGGGTCCAGAGTTCTCTTACAGACCTTGTTCCTATATTTCTCAGAATCTCTTGATTGTTGAGCAGACTTTTTATCAATCGGTCTTTTTTTACCACTTCTTGAGATATAAGTTATAACCATATCCAACTTTTCATGGACTTCCTGCAGCATTCTAGCAACTAAATGTGTCTGGGCTGCTAAGAGGCTCAATTCCTCAGATTTCACTGGCTGGCACAAGTACAGAGTGCAAGTCATACATCGTTAGACTGTTGTTTGAAATCATTGTTTGTTCCACAGAAGAAACAACATCTTCATCCACAGCAAGGCAATCAGATCTCTTCGGGTGCTTGGATGGAGCAACAAAGCCCTCCATCGTGGTCTGTTTACTCACAGGAGTTTTACTCTCTTCCTCAAATGGGTAGGCTCTTTTCACTCCCATAATATATGTGAAACTTAACTTCTGTCAGAGGAGAGCAGCTCATAAATCTTGGGCTTTGTATAGAGACCCCCCACCCACATGACACAATTATAACAATGAAGAGTTAGTTTTTATACCCTGCTTTTCTCTACCCTAAGGAGTTGCAAAGCAGCTTACAATCTCCTTCCATTCCACAGACCAGCAAGGAAAGAGCTGCCGAGAATCATGAAACCCTATGGCCATTTATGTCTCTCCCAACATGAACCTTAAAGGCTTGGATCAGGTCAAGCACCAAACCTTGGCTTTGCACTATGCAAACAGATCTGGAAAGAGCCTTTGCCTCATTCATAAGCATGGTCAATCCCTAGTTTGTTCAGCAAGAAGGTTTTGCTCACTCAAAATGCTTTCTAAGGTTTATGTAGAATTAGGAGTTTACGGTAAGTACCTAGATCAGGGATGGGCAAATTATGGCCCACCACAGAGTTTTTTGTGGCCCGCCAAGACAGTCGGCCATGTGGTTTCAGTCAGGCCTCCGTTGGGTCCGGAGCGCCGAGAAGCGGCGCTCCAGGAGTGAAGTGTCCAGGGGGCGGGCACATTACCAAGCCCCACCCCCTGCTCCCAGCAGCCCTGTTGGGCGAGGAGGCAGAAGAAGGAAGGTAAGTTCCCTTCCCTCCCCCATCCTCCTCTTTCCAGGGCCGCAGCGCTCCGGGGAAGCCCTGCCCGCCCCACACACTCGCCTTCCCTGGGCCGCACCAAAGCACAGCGCTCCAGGGAAGCCCTGCCCGCCCCCACCCTCGCCTTCCCCAGGCCGCGCCAAAGCGCAGCGCTCTGAGGAAGCCCTGCCCACTCCCACCCTCGCCTTCCCCGGGTTGCATGGAGGCGCAGCAGGCAGGCAGGCAGGCAGGCAGCTGCTTTCGGTGAGCTCTCTCTCTGTGTCCCTGTCTCTCTCTCTCTCTCTGACTCTCTCTGTGTCCCTCTGCGTGTGTGTGTCTCTGTGTCCCTCTCTCTCTGTCCCTATGTTCCCCTGTGTGTCTGTCTTCCTCTCTCTCTCTCTCTCCCTATGTTCCCCGTGTGTCTCTCTGTCTCTGTCTGTCTGTCTCTCTCTGTCCCTGTGTGTGTGTCTTCCTCTCTCTCTCTCACTCCTGATTTTAAAAAAAATTGTAAAAAAATGTGATAAGGTACATTTGCCTCATTAAACTGATTCTAAAATTAAATGTGCTTGCAACTATAGGTGATATAAAATTAGCACAATAAATAAATTTAATAAAACTACCACTATTTTATTTAATTTATATTTATTGATTTTTATGATACAATTTATACCTTTTCTGAAATGCAAAGTTAACTAATGAATGCAATCATTTTAAAAGGTGCGGCCCACCGCTAACCTCTGCTCCCACAAAGTGGCCCGTGAGCCAAAACAATTGCCCACCCCTGACCTAGATCATTAGCCAATAATTCCCATGCATAATGTGGACATACATCTTGAATCAAGATTTTATTTATTGATTTTTGTTAAAAAGCGACTAGTTTTAAGAACATAAGAGCCTGCTGGGTCAGCCCCGGTCCATCTATGCCAGCGGACTGTTTTGCAAAGAGGCAAACTAGTTGCCCTGGAGGACCAAACAAACAGAGCATAGAGGCTGACCTCCCCCCTCCCCCCCCCCCGGGCGGCTTCCTTCTGGCATTATTATTCAAAAGTTGGCTGCCTCTGTGGATGGAAGCACGCTCAAGTGAATGAAAGTTGTACCACTTCAGCCTTCCATTTCAATATGACATCCTAGTTTTGGAATAGACACTGCCCCGGTCACCTGGATGGACTGCCATAAAGACCTTGGCTAAGAGGTGGAATACAAATATTTTAAATAAATAAATACAGCATAGGGCAACTGGTACTCAGCGGACAATCATGACAGCCAAAGAGGAGGACTGACAGGTGATTGTTCTCAGTGGAACCTAATGAAAGATCCTACTTTGAACCTGTCAAATTCTTTTGCATACTTCCAAGTTGCTGAACACTTTGGAAAAAGTTGTTTAAATAGTAAAACCCCCAATTTGGGGCAAACACGGAGCTTGTGATAGCAAGGCTCATAATACACACGAATAACTGCTGAAGCAAAACATATTTCTAAGTCTGTCTGAAATGAATGTATTCCTACTAATAAGGGAGAATCCCCTGATGTTTTTAGTGTTTTGAAAAAGTCTCCCGAAAGAGTATAATGTGTCTCAATTAAGTAAACGTATCTTGTGAGTGCGGAGAAACAGACCACAGGAGTCATGAACTATTTAAATTAAACTCTTCCTTCCTCATTTTCCTGGACTTGCCACCTATGGTCTCAGGTGATCACACAGGTGTGGTGCCAAGCAGGTGCATGGACAAGGCCAGTATTACACATCCTCATCCCAGAAGGACACAGTCATCCTCGCAAGAGTGAACCACCTCCCGGTAATTAGAAACAAGAAGTGACACCACTAGGATCCTTCACGTATCCTTAGCATGAACTCAGACTCCCAGCTCCTAAGGCAACGGACACTTCAGCAGAAAACATACGAGATACAGTTCCCATGACTAGTGGTGCTAACGGAAGAGTAAAATTTCAACTACTCCTTGCAATATTAAGAAAGGAGTTTACTCCATATACACCATTTAATTCCCCTCACAATCACAACACTGAGAACAGATAAACCTCTGAGCGAAGACACAATGCTCTCCTCATTACAACTACAAGGTGAAAATGAGGGTGGCTGTTCTGACCCAAGGTTCAAATTCACGTAAAGGTCATAACAAGGAGACATGCAAATTACCTCTGAGGCCCAGCTGGTACACCCTGAAATCTGTCGATACATTGAAGAGCCACGTGAAAAAAAGGAAACATACAAACTGGCACAATCACAACCATTGGCATCACTTCCTGCCTACGATTTGCATACCCTCGGCTGCTGAACACGATGCCACTGTGATCGCAGACATTGCTTCTGCAAAGGAGTGTCCATCAAACTGATCTAGCAGAGGTCGAATTGTTACAGCCTGTAGACATTTCACTCTGAGAGGCAAATATAATCACAGTTTCCTCTGTTTTGGATGGAACGGGGTGGAGATGGATCGGATCCGCATTCCCCAGCAGGGCACCCACAGAGCTTTCCAGGAAGTGGGCAGGGCCATTGCAAGGTAGGACCGGTTACTGGCTGCCCTCATTCAAACAAAAGGGTTTACTGTGGCTGACCTGAAGATCAGGAGGACTGATAAGCCCTGGGCTTTCTTTAGTCAGTGTGTGGTTCCATTGCCCCCACAACCTTTCCTTCTTTTTATTCCCAATCTCTCCTCTCCTCCACTACCACTGGCTTTCCTTTTTTTCCCATTCCCAAACAAACTTTTAATATTTTATATATTTTCACAAGTTTTTGACTGTCACTCAACGGAACGTCACCACGAATGCTTGCCAGCCAGTGCAGAGAGGATTCTGGCCTTGGCCGACTGAAGGCCTGGCTCAGTTTGAGGCTGCTTCAGGTGTTCATTGTGGGACAGACTGAGGCAGAGGGAGTGACATTGACGGGGCAGAGTTTGTGACCTGACCTGACCAGACCAACTGCAAGACAGAGAGGGAGCTGGACCACCCCTTTAGTGATCCAGGGAAGTAAGCATGGATTTGTCCCCAACAGGTCCTGCCCGACCAACCACATTTCCTTCTTTGAGTGACGAGTTTACCAGATTGAGAGAATGCTGTTGATGGATTTCAGTGAAGCCTTTGACAGGGTTCCCCATGATGTTCTGATGGGTAAACTAGAGGACTGTGGACTGGACTGTGGGATGGGGAACTGGTTGGAGAACCGCTCTCAGAAAGTAGTTGCCAATGGCATTCCATCTCAATGGAGGGAGGTGTCCAGTGGGGTGCCACAGGGCTCGGTTCTGGGCCCAATACTTTTAAAATATTTTTATTAATGATCTGGATGAGGGTGTGGAGGGACTACTCATTAAATTTGCAGATGACACTAAATTGGGAGAAGCAGTTAAATACACCAGAAAATATAAAATTCAGCAAGATGTGAACATGCTGGAAAAGTGGGCCGATGTGAACAAGATGCAATTTAACAAAGATAAGTGCCGAGTTCTACATCTGGGTAACAAACATGAGGAACACACTACTGTGGGAGACACACTTCTGAGTAGCAGTGTGTGTGAACAAAATCTTTGGGTGAGGGTGGACCAAAAGTTAAATATGAGCAGCCAGTGTGATGCAGCAACAAAAAAGGCTAATGCAATCTTGGGGTGTATTCAACAGAGGCATAACATCCAAATCGCAAGATGTCATAGTCCTGTTGTACATTGCATTGGTCACGCAGCACCTGGAGTGTTGTGTGCAGTTCTGGAGGCCTCATTTCAAAAAAAAGGATATGGACAGAATGGAGTGGGTGCAGAGGAGAGCGACGAGGATGACAGAGGAAAAAAATCTATCCCAGTTCTTCTCCAGTTACCCTCTTTTTACCACACTGAGAGAGAAATGGGAGAATTGCAACAGACCAACAGTGCAATCCTTAGCAGAGTTCCACCCTTCTACGTGCACTGAAGTCCACATGCTTAGAAAGGTGTTATCATTTTAGGATTGCACAACAAATGACCAATTTCCCACTCAGTTGGGATATATGCGAGCTGGGGTGATAGCCCCTGAGACCAAGCTCTATAAGGAAAGGCTGAGGGACTTGGAAATGTTCAGTCTGGAGAAGAGGAGGGGGGGGGGACAGGATGGCTCTCTTGAAGTCTTTGAAGGGCTGTCCCTTAGAGGAGGGCAGGGAGCTGTTCTTGTTGGCAGCAGAGGAGAGGACTCGCAAGAATGGGTTTAAATTAAGGGCGGGAAGGTACCGGCTGGATATTAGGAAAAACTTTTTTACAGTAAGAGTTGTGCAAGAGTGGAATCAGCTTCCTAGGGAGGCAGTGGATTCCCCGTCCCTGGCAGTCTTGAAGCAGCGGCCGGACAAACACTTGTCAGGGATGCTCTCGGCTGATCCTGCATTGAGCAGGGGCCTGGACTAGATGGCCAGTATGGCCCCTTCCAACTCTGTGGTTCTATGATTCTATGATTAAATAAAGAAATAAACATTACCAGTGCAATCCTAAACAGTTATGTATTTCTAATCAATTGGTCTAGAAGTATTTAATTCTCCAAAGGATTCCAATATTGCTACATCAGCTACTGTTTACCATAATTATTAAACAGAACCTCCATATTTCAAGGCACTATACCTTTAGGATCCAAATGCTCAGGATCAACTGGGAACTGTCATCTTCATTATGGCCTTCTTGAGAGATTCCTAGGGTTTCTGACCAGCACATTTTGGATCAGAAACACTGGACAAGGTGGGCTCTTGGCCCAATGCCAACTTTACTGCCCCAAGCAAGGAACACCCAGTACATTTGCCAGCCAGATCCAAGTCAGACTTGGCCGAGGAGGCAACACCCATCACCTACTGTGACACCGATGACTGGGAATGTGCCAAGCCCTCCAGAACATCAGTGCTCTCCTTACTGCACTCTTCCCAGTAATTCCTTGGGTAGCTTAGCCACAGAAGCAGCCCTGGGTTCAGCATAAGCTCCCCTTATATTAGCAGATGTATACTTTTACTGCATTAAAATCTGCTGGCTTCCTAAAGGTACAGAACTTGGTTCATGCCTGAAGCTCTGCCACCCATGTGCCACATCCATGCAGACGAACTTGCCAGCTAACTGGCCCACATGTGATCATGACATGGGCATAGATTAAAGCAACACTGTGCCAGTTTGTGCGTGTGTTCCAAAGCATGCAAAAGAACTGTGAAGTAAAGGATAGACTAAAAAGATAGAGAGCAAACCCATCAGGCACTTAGGTTGGAAAGCCTTATAAGGCAATTATTTTGCATAACTTTTCAATTTGTTTGCCATCTCTCTTTTTGATATATTCAAAAAAGGGTTCTTTAACCACTGAATAGCAAGTCTGGTTTGCAGCTCTCTCTGATATCCATTTCTAGCAACCTTTTTATGGTGTTTACATCATATTAAAACAACATTGACAAATCTGGCCTTTATGAACTTTTAAATATTTGGAATATGCAGGTCAAACAGGCGTTAAGGGACTGACCTACTGATTGCACTAAACTCCTAATGTAGGGATAGGCAATGCCTGGCACACATGCCACAGAGACGTGTGGCAAACCATTCTCCTGAGGCATACGAGGCCAGTCCTCTCACCATGCAACTCAGGCAAACTCTGGAGGTGCCGGAAGTATCAGTGGAGTGGGCAATGAGGGGGGACAGGTTTATTACGCTCATCAATGCCTCCCTGGTTCTTGGAGCCACCAGCTGGCACCAAGGCATTTCCCTGAGGTGCCAGCACCACCATGGAATCAAGGCTTGCACCCAGCACATCTAAGCCATCGCATTCGCTCTCCTTCCCCTTTGTTTGCTGGTAAAGGTATACATACCTTTTTTTAAAAGCGCTTGGGCCCAAAAGCTTGCTTACTCCTGGTTCTAATGCATTTCAGAGACTGGTTAACATTAGCATCTCTGCTACAAGTCACTAACTGGTGCTGTGGTACCCTTGCCAGTAGCATGGTCTGCTAAAATGTACAGATTTTAATAATTCTCATTATTTATAAAAACAACTGAAAAGTTTTCTCTATAGCACTGAAAGCTTAAATTGCCTCTGCATCGACCCATAACTTTAGTCCCCCAAGAAAGTCTCATAGGTATTCTGCAAGATGGCACAAACCACGTGGTGTGGCTTGGCTGGACAGCAGTTCCCAATTGACTGTCTTTTTCATTAAGCCACTCTATGGAGTGACATGAATCTTAATGACACTGCACAGGGGTCATTTCGTAGAAAAAGAGGTGCAGGAGCTCATTAGAGTAACTCATTTGCATGTGCCACACCCCCTAACATACCAGAAGTGTGTCAGAAGGCAACACCCACCCCTCAGGCTCCACTCCACAGCTGAGTGAAACTGACCTGCTCTTCCTCCATTCCCTTCCCCATCCAATACTTTGTGCAATAAAAATAAGCATAAAGAACACACCCTCATTCTCTTCCTGCTCCCTTGAAACCACCAGGTTTCAAGTAGACTTGAGATACCCAGGACATGTGCACTACCTTCCCCTTCCCCTCCCCACAACAAGACACCCTGTGAGGCAGGTGGGGCTGAGAGAGGTCTTTTGAGAACTGCTCATGAGAGAACAGCTCTGAGAGAACTTGTGACTGGCCCAAGATCACACCAGCAGCTGCATGTGGAGGAGTGGGGAATCAAACCCGGTTCTCCCAGATTAGAGTTGTTGGCCAGCAAGGCACTGCTAGTGCTCTTATGAACTGTAATATTCATAAGCTTGAACTTGAGTTGCTATGCTGTAAGGACTACAGGCATTCTCCATTGCTGGGAGAAGCTCCAGTCTAGTCCAGAGGGCTGGCAACCTCTATAGTTCACCAAGAAAGAGACAAAGACTCCTTCTGCCATGAGGTTTCTTTCTGTCACACCACGCTGGTCAACCCCTGCCCCCTCCAACATACCTACACGGATTATGCTAAACAAGGTTACCTGGCAACTAATGGTCGGGCCATCAGCCAGCCGGCTAGGGCCATCAAAAGACAATAGAAGCGATCCAGTGACTCATCGCAGGAGTGCCCAGGTGTCGGTTCCTGTTTAGTTTCAGTTTCACAATATTGACCACTCCCTGGCCTCTCCTCCTTTGTTTACCTTTAACCTATGGTAGGTCAGAAAGGGATGGACTGCCTAGTAGGTGTGTTAGTCAGTGGGATGTGGCTTGCGCAGCCCGCCCCTCAAGACCACCTAATAAAAGACCTTGCACAGCAGGCAACTGGTCTCTTGAGCCATCGTCCCCTATATGCTTTGCTACCCCTTATGCCAACTTCCTATCCAAATACCCTTGCCTCCATCTTTAACCTCTGAGTCGCGACCAGAGAGACCACGTGGTCTTGCCGGTTCGAGCCACGTGCCCCATTTTTCTATTTTTCTCTCCTCGTCCAATTCTTCCTTCAAGCGGACAACTCCTCTTCAGGACAGGTACAGTATTACCCAAACAACGTTCCCTGCAAATTGCAACTGTGCTTTATCTGACTAAATTTCCTAGGTCTGTGTGTGTGAATCTGTTTTTGTGTGTTTGAACAACATCATCCAGTAAACGGCATTGAACTTGATATCTGCCTCACGTACCTTTTTCCTGGAGAACTCCCGGGAGGGGTGGGAAACTGGTATAGCTGGCAAGAACTTGGTATTTTGCCAACTGCTCATCCTAAATCAAAGCAATTCGGCTAACAGAGTCCAACTCCTGACCACTACACCAAACAGATGGGGTGGAAGCTGCTGAAGGGTTGGTGAAATTTCTCCAGTACTTATGTGCCATGTGCCCAGATAAAAAATGGTATACTTAGAAAATTTATATGCCACCTTGAGCAAGTCTCTGGAAAAGCAGCACACAGTCATAAAAGGAACAATGATAAAATTATCAATATTAAAACAAAACATTAAAAGCAATAAAGACCCTAGCAGGGCTTTCCCCGGGGCGCTGCGCCTCTGCACTGCTCGGGGAAGCCGAGGATGGGGCGGGGCTTGGTCATGTGCCCGCCCCCTGGGCTCCTCACTCCCGGAGCTGTGCTCCTGTGTGCTCCCGCTCTAACAGACCCCTGACACTGCATAAACAAACAAAAATTGACCAAACAGACCCTTACAGATCTGCACCAATGCAATCTAACTAAGTTGATTTAAGAGAAGGGAAACCTACTGGAAACAAAGAGGTCCACAAGAGCATTTTTACACCCATCCTGGAGGCTTTAGACAATATAAAGCCAAGCACAGCAATGTGTACTTTCCATTGTGAACCAGCACCTCACCCTCTGGGTCTTGCTCCTTTTCTGCTGTTGGCAGCTCCATTCCACAGATATCTCAAGAATGCACCAACGTTATTCTCGTTTCTTTGCATGGTTTTGCCATTCCTTCACTGATTTAGTCCAGACCTCTCTTCTGGGTTGCCAGTTAATAAAAACCACATGGGATTACCATGTAATCTCCAATGCCATCTGAATTAATCAAGCCTGATCAAAATGTTTGCAGAAGGCCACTGTGTCCCTATCCAGGGGATTGAGCTGCATCAGTGGCTTGGGCTGCAGCCCAGGTAAGCACAACTGCAATCTGGAGCCAAAAGAACCAGCAGGAGAAGCCATCAGACCAATTCCTGAGCATGCTGATCATTCACTGGTGGTGAAGCATGTAAGGACGCGAAGTATTACACAACAGTTAAAAAAACAACAATACAAGCCATTCCATAAGTTCACATTCTTAACTTGTTACTCTTACTCTAGAAGGACTGAAAAATCTAAAAAGTTAAATAGATCCTAGATATCAAACAAGATTTGTTCCAGTAGTAAATGAGGAATGGTGAAAGCGAAGCTAAACAAAGACAGAAACAGGAATGAGTGTGGAGAGTTCAGTGCCAGTAGTAAAAGCAGCAGAGACGACAAACAGTGTGATGTTCAATGCACAGCAGTTCTAGATTTCAAGCATGAAAACCTGGAAGCCTTTGGCTCAGTAGGGCACAGACCTTCATGGGCATCTAACCTTGATGAGGCAATCAGAAATTTGCCTAATGGCTTGGGGTCAGGAGACCTGAAAGACTCCTGTCTCCAGGATGAATCAGCTAGGAAAACCCTGACATGCTACCATAGCAGTGAGGTCCAATGGGCAGTAAAGCACTACAGGGCCTTTTTAGTGATGGCACCAAGACTATGGTGGCTAGACTGGCTCCCTCTATGGCAGCTTCTCTACCTCACCCAGCTTTTTGTCTGGGTTATGGGCTGGTTCTTTGATCCCAACACTGTCTTGAAGTGATTCCTTTCAAACACCTTTAATGTTCTTGTTTTCTTTGGAGATTACATTGATGTTGTATGCAAGAAACCACCTTGGGGATACATCTGTGCCAAAAGTGAGAATGTATTTTAAGTAACACACGCCCCACAAGCTTATTGATCCACATATGCATTTTTTCCTTTCTGGGAATTAATCATGTTTAGAGTTACATCAGCAGCTACAACAGATACACATCCACTTCAAACTGTGGTTTGGTGCTATCTGTGGTTTGATGCTATGGTTAATGGAAAAACCGGTGTCTCATGCAGAGTCTGGAGGTGGGACAGAAACAACTCAAATAATTTTTTTAAGTGGGACAAAAGTCCTTACGTGTGTCCTGATCTCACACTGCTAGGAGGCCCTGTATGTGAGTAGGAACACAACCACAACAGATAAGATGGCACGGTTATATCCCATACTAACTCCAAAAACTCACAAGAAGGAATGATGACGGTATAGGAAGCTAGCCCCATAATTTTTCATTTCCTAAAAGATTCATGAAGTACCATTTGAACTGGCTGCTCACCAGGTCCTTGCATTTCTATACTTGAAGGCAAAGGCATGGATTTCTGCTGCACACACACAAAAAATGAGCTCTTGTTGTTGCTTTTCTTTTTTAAAACATGAAAGTGTCTATCCTTTATAACACTGTGCATACAGTTCCTGGCAAAATTTCCAGTGAGGGGAAGCCAAATGAAGTTTCTACAGGTGATGAGGGAGGGCATCAGTGTTAGGCAAAGCTCCTGGCTCCTCCCACAACTAGCAAAAGCTGTATTGCACAAGAAACGTGAATGAATGCAATTGCTTCATTTGTATTATTATTAAATGTGAATGAATGCAATTGCTTCATTTGTATTATTATTTTTTAAACACAGATTGTAGTTTCAAAGAATTCACCTTAAAATACCCAACACAGCCCTGTGGGTGTAATTATCTTCTTTTCCTTAGGGGAAATCTGTACTTGGGAAAGTGGCAAAGACAATCATTAAATCTACCCACACCTCTCTTTCAGCTTTTGCTATCTTATCCATCTAATTCTGGCTTGAAGAGAGCAGCTGTCTGTTGATGGGAGCAGGTTGATAAGAGTAACAGCTTCATTCTGATAAGATCTAGGTACAACATCTATAATTACACCCACCCCACCCCACATTCCCAACATTCTGTTATACTTTACAGTAAGCTGGAAATACAAGCCAGGATGAGGCCATGCAGATGAGAGCTGGCTTGACTGTCTGCAGGTGGGTCACAAAGGACAGGGAAGGGCTTTCGGGACTGATCTTGTGGAGCCAAAGAATGCAGCCATTAGGTGATGATTTCCAAACAGTACTACAGCTGGTGGTAAGGAAACAGAGGGAGGGAGCCCTGCTCAATGCTCCGGGCACTGAGTGTCCTGCTGGCCTTCCTGAACATGAGGGGAAGTGTTTAAAAGGCTGTCCTGCTACACACATTCTGCGCACAGGAATGGCTGGCTAGCATTTGGCTAGCACTGATAAGCAGCCTGAAAGAACACTGTTATAAGGGGGAACCTAGCCAGCACCCCTGCTTTCAGAGCAAGTGTGGGAAGTGTGTGTGTCTGGGGGGGGGGGGGGGGGGGAATTAGAGGAAAGATAGGATACATAAACTCACACATCTCTTCCAATTGCAATTTGATGGGGTTTTATTCAGATTATACCAGATAAGGAGGGGATCCACGGGGACATTCTTACACCCCCACTATTTCCTCCTTCCCTTCCCTGAAAACACACACAGCCTCTCCCCTTTTCCTGCTTCCTTCTCATCCAATATTACCAACCTACTTTTATATGCCTGATAACTCTAGCTTAGCTGTGCAGTGCTGGCTGCTGCGCCAAGCCCAGCTGCATGCTGGAGAACCCACAACAACTTCAGAGGTGCACCCCTGTCTCTCTTTCTCCACCACATTCCCATATTCTCACCTTTCCCTGCTTCAATCTCTCCTTTCCCACCTTCTCGTCTATATTATTTATTTATTATTTCAATTTATATCCCGCCTTTTCCACAAATGGGCTCAGGGCGGCTTACAGCAATAAATACAATACAATTATAAAATAATGCAATCAGATATTACAATAAAACCAATTGAAAACATTTAAAGATAGGCAGTGCAATACATTCAATTCCAGTTTCTACAGCTGAGAGATAAATGGCCCCCCGCCGAGTCAGAATGATTTTATGCAGTAGCACCTGGTGGATGCTCTCTTCTTCTGCTATATTTATTATTTACTATTTTATACCCATTCTCGCCCTGACATGGACCCATGGCAGCTAACATCATTCTATTAACAATCCTATGAGATATGTCAGGTTAAATGTGTGTGACTGACCCCATGTCTCCCACTGAGTTTCCACGGCAGAGGGGGAATCCACCTTGGGTCTCCCAGATCCTAGTCTGAAATTCTAGCCACCGTGCCACACTGCTTTTAATGGGATGGCTGCTAGGTGAATCATGCAAGTCAGGTGGTAGCAAGTGTGCCACACAGCTGAAAAGGCCAGACCTGCAAGTCAATGGGGCATCAAGTATACCCCCTTATATGGGAATGGAAGCCATTTACCCTTCTGCTTGTAAAAACCACTTAGGTGGTTCTTCTGGAAAAATCTGAATTGGAAAACTTTCTGGAAAATTTTCCTATTCAAATTTAAGTGTATAATTTCAAAGTTAGCAAAAAGAGGCAAATAAACTATGGACCTCGTCAAGCACTCGGGTTTGTCCAGGCTTCCTATGCCACATTTAGCCCATCTAATATGATTGATTTGCTGCTAAACAGCTGTGACAACTATAGATAACTATTTACATATGTGGGGAAGAAATTTTTCAACAGAAAAACACAGCATTGGAAAATTCTCCAGCCACATCACTGGTGAGAAAACTGTTCCTAGACTGTTTGTTTTCCCTGCTAGCGTATAGCCCACTAACACTAGTCTGGGGGGCGGGCGGGGGACACAAGTGTCTCTATGTATGGAAGCCTGTTGGGGGGGGGGGTGGACTTGCCACAAACATCAGCCAATGCTCCACCATACCCATTCCTCATAACAACAAATATTTTTCTAAGAATGTCAACTGCCTCAGAATGACCCACCAAAACAGACCCAAATGCTCGAAGCAGCAAACTGCCTTGTTAATGACATAAACTTGACCTAGAAATAGCATGATCTGAAATGTGCTTTTCTGACTCACAGCTTTCTATTTATTAGGCTTTACAAGTTCATTCTTCTTTCCAAATTTAATGGCTGAATCTATTAAATCTAGAAGCCAGTGTGATGCAGCACATAAACTGTCACTCCAGCCCCGGAGAGATCTGGCTTCAATTCATCCATTAAGTTCACTGAGTGACCCAGAGACAGACAAAACTCCTACCTCACAGGGTTGTTATTAAGATAAAATGGAGGAGAGAACCGTGTACACAATTTTGAGCATCTTGGGGGAAGGGCAGGGTAAAAACGATACAGACAGACACCTGGATTCAGAGATGGTCACAAGGCATCTTCAGAACCATATGCAACCCCCCCCACCCCCAAAGCGTCTGTATGTGGCTCCCTGGTCACCCACACGGCAGAAAACAGGAACGGGACAGAAGTAGACTTTGGGCTGAGAATGAAACCTGAAGCTATGAATTTCAGCTATGAGGAGATGTGGACAAACTCAGTATCTTCAGAACCATATGCAACCCACCCCCCACCCCCAAAGCATCTGTATGTGGCTCCCTGGTCACCCACACGGCAGAAAACAGGAACGGGACAGAAGTAGACTTTGGGCTGAGAATGAAACCTGAAGCTATGAATTTCAGCTATGAGGAGATGTGGACAAACTCAGTAAAGGTGTCAGAAATTACAATGTGAAACTGAGTCCTCAAATATAATTCAGCTGGCCTTGGAACAGAAACATCCAGCGTTGAAAGTCTCAAGCAAGAATAGCTTTCTCCAACAAGAGGACAGAAAAATCAGTTTTGTGCAACCACTTCTTTGAAAAACAGAAAATTATTTTTACTACTGTATGGGATAACACACTGAAGCCACCTTCAGATACCAGATGTGTAAACCTGTTTCAATTCATACTAAGAATCCCATTAAAACTGTGTGAAAATAGGGCAGCCATACTGCAGTTTAAGCAGGACACATATCAGCTCTGTCATTCTTGGCGAAATACTTGGCCAGGGTCACAGTTCAATCCACCTTGTCACACACAAGTATAGCTAGATTAGAGTCCAGTAGAGTCAGAGACCAACAAGATTTCTGGGCATAAGCTTTCAAGAGGCAAATCTCCATCAGATACTCCTGAAAGCTTATCCCACAAAAAATCTTTATGGTCTCTAAGATGCTACTGGAACTTCCTACTGTAGACTAACATGGCTACCCTCTGAAACAAATAGGTATGCAACTTTTTTTTTTAGTGGTTACAGGTTGTACTTAATTGCACAGCTGAAATGATGTCTCTGTCCCTTCACCTTCCTTTATGAAAGGTAAAAGCCTTCTATCCTTGCAAAGCATTTTAGCCACTACACAGATAGACACTATCCAATCCATGGCAAAGTCAAATCAGATCCTAAGGCAGAAGCGGACACATTAGGGCCTAGGAGTCATAGCTGGCTTGTGGGAGCCTTCCCTCCAGCTCTCTGACTGCTTAATAATTTGCTGGGAGCATCATCAGTCTGCTGGGCTGCAGGACTGGCTAGCTGGCTGATGCTCCTCCAAAAACGGATAAACCACTTGAGGGCCATCGATAGCAACAGAGTAGGAGAGAGGACGTCATTTGGTATCTGCCCCCAAAGTCAGGTGTGTAGACCCTGAGACAGCCCTCAGGCCCATCCTTGTTTTAAGGCGATATTAACTGTGGAATAACATGGGTAATACTGCAAGCCTGTCTGATTAGTAAGGCTTATGTCCAAACCTCCAGTTCTCGCTGTTCAAGGGAAAAGGCAACTGAAGCCCAGGAACGAATTGAGATTTCACTGCCAGGGTAAAACCCAAAGAGTTTAGATTCCATAAGGGTCCCACTCTGCCCCCAAAGCAAAACTGAGCGGGTGACTTCATCCCTTTCAAGGTGCTGACTTGTGTCACACCCCACCATGGGAACCGAGAAGCTGCTGGAGGAGTGGAGGACCTGCTCCACAGCATTCTTCTGCAACTGCAGGGCCAGAAAGCAAAACTGAGACAGAGTCACGGGATCCAGACTGACACACTTTGCAAATGGGGCTGAAGTAGGTGGCTGGCTTAGGTACAGCTGGCCAACAATGGTTCTTTTAAAATGCTCCTATATAACTAAGGGGCTAACACTGAAAAGAACACAGGATGTCCTGCAAACTTCGTGCAAGAGAAGACAAAAGCATCACAAGACACATGCTGTATATACCTCTGCTGACTACTGGAGAACAGCACTAACCTGCATTCATTGAAGTGTACCATAACAACAAATGGTCCCCAACTTTCCTGACAATCGTTACAGCAGAGCAAGATAAAAGCATGTAGCAACAACACCGTTAACGTAATGTACAAGCCTTCCCTTTTTGCAAAGCGAGGAAGCCAAACACATTTTTAAGTATTCGCCGACGAAGGGCACCGTCGCGCAAAACGCCTCAAGTTGCAAGTCGGCCGTCCACAAACTCTTCCTTCTGAAAAACAAAAAACCACCCCTTCCTCTCCACCTCAATCTTACTGCACAAAAGGAGTCCGATATATAATCTTCCTCCGAGAGGTCGAACTCCGCGTTCCATTCCCAGGGGCGTCAGCCTCTGCAGGACATCCGCCGCCCGCGGGGCGGAGACCCAGCCAGAGACTCCAGGGCCATCGGAGCCAAGCGTGGTCCGGTCCAATCCCGCCCCCCCTCCCCCCCCCCCGAGCAGGCAAACCTGAGGCTGGCGGGTCACGGCGCCGCGCACACAAAAGAGGCTTCCCGACCCCGCCTCCGGGCTGCGCAGGAAACTCCCGGTCGCTGCGCCCGGACCATCGCGCCGGCGATCCCGCGCGATCAGCTCAGCCAGCCAGCCGCCCGCAAGCCAGGAAACAGGGCCGGGGACGGCCACAGAGACTCCGGCGGCGGCCGCTCCCACTGGCGGCTTCCGCGGGAGAGTCTCGCCAGCGCCTCCCCCAGAGCGGCTTCGGCAAGACCGGGACGTCCTCGCTGCTGCGCGGTCGGCCAAGGCCGCCCCAACCCCCCGCCGCCAAGTCTGGCTGCGCCCGAGAAAATTCCTACTGGCTGCGAGGAGGGAGGAGTCGCCAACTGTACCCGCGGCCTCCTCATTGGCTGTGGCGGTCTCAGCCGCCGTTTTCTGTTGGCCGGCGGCTGTGTCACTCCTGCTAATTCTAAAGAAAAGAAAGGGGGGGGGGGAGAAGAGGCGAGGCAAGACAAGGCTCTATTGTGATCTTGCGGCCGCTGCAGGGAGGGGCGGAGGCGCCTGGCTCGCAAGACTTCAGCAGCAAGGCGCTCTCTCTCTCCCCCCCCCCCCCCCGCCCCGGTTGCATCCTTTGCACGGCGCTTAAGGGAGAGGGCAAAACATTTCGCAGACATTATATCCCAGAGAGCCTCGCGAGCCCCTGGTAAGGCAAGGCCGGGCAGTCATCCCCCGGGGTGAGGGTGGGGCGGTGCCGACGGTGGTCCGCGCTGAGGTGACAGCTGACTCAAGGGCTTTCCTCAGACTTGGCCCCTCGGCCACTGTAGCTCAGAATCAGCGGATTTATTCATCAAACCCTCTGGAGCAAGACTGGCCAGGTTTGTTCCCCTGAAGCAGTAAGAAAGGCATCCTAGTGAGCAGTGGCAAAGAGCAAGAGTCCAGTAGCACCTGAAAGAGCACCACAGTTCGTGGCAGGGGAGGAGCTTTCCTGGGTCAGGGCTCCCTTCTTCAGATCTGCTAGCTCAATCTTGCCGGATCTCAGAAACTAAGCAGGATTGGCCCTGGTTAATACTTGGACAGGAGACGACTAAGGAATCCCAGGGTCACTGTGCAGAGGAAAGCAATGGTAAAACCACCTCCTTTCCACTCTTGCCTTGAAAACTTGACAGCACTTCACACACAAGCACAGGCTGAGGAAGCAAATGGGTGCCTGGGCCATTCCGCCGAGGCTGCAGCTCACTTCACATTCCAAAAATATTTCTTTCATACAGAAAACGAGCCACTCAATGCAAAGGGGTTTAGACCACTCCTTGGTTGCATTGCAAGCCTCTTATAAAGTATGGACTTGTAGTATATTTAATAACATTTTATTGATTTGGTAATAAAAATATTCAAATTCAATACAGATATAATATCATATATTACTATAATAGCAAAGGTACACAAGACAACTAAACTAGTTTACCAGAGGTTTAAATCCTTAACAATTGCAGGTACTTCGTCTTGCTGTATCATATACTCTAATATAGGAAACCAAATTGTAGAAAAATCTAAAGCAGGCTTAGTGATATCCATATCATTCATCCTATCAGTAACTTTTGACAGTGTATACATTTTCCATAGTTTGGCATGCCAGTGCTGTTTAGTTGGGCTTGTGGTACTTTTCCAAAGGAATGCAACAGCGGTTTTGGCTGCTGCCAATAAAATGGCTATCCTCATGTTTGTACAACAAGATTGTATACTTGATTGCCATCGATTTAGCATAATGTTTTCTACTGTACAATTTATGGTATGTCCAGTTATATCTTCAATACATGCCATTCTATCTTTCCAGTATTGTTCCAATTTAGGACATTCAAGCCAGCAGTGGGTATAATCCCCTATACCTCCGCACTGTTTCCAACAAAGAAATTTAATAGATGGTGACATATATGCCAGTTGTTTGGAGTTTGATACCAAAAGGCAAGTATCTTAAAGGTTTGTAGTTTTATTTCAATGATATTTGTATTAAATGGAAATTTCTTCCACATTTGTTGCCATTCATCATCTGTTAAATTAGTGTTACAAATGTTATGCCATCTATTTTGGTATGTTAAGAAGTTGTGCCCTTCCATTTCCATCAATAACGATTATAGTTTAGTAATAATATGCTTTCTAGATTTTCTCATCTCATCATATATTTGCTCAAAACCAGATGAAGGGCGTTGGAATATGTTAGGTAGTTTTATCTGATTATAAACATGCGATAATTGTAAAAATTGCATCCATGTCATATTGAATCCCAGTTTTGTTTCTGTCATTTATTCAATGGTATATTGTTTTGAACAATGTCTGCCAGTGTTGTCATTCCTGCTGTTGGACTTGTAATATAACGCTAAATCTGGCTTGTGCAGAGTGTGCCAGGGAAAATGGACTAATTGGTGACCATGAGACAGTGCCAACGTACTGGACAAAGAGATTAACACGTGGAATTTACTGCCACAGGAGGTGGTGGCGGCTACAAGCATGGACGGCTTCAAGAGGGAATTCGATAAACAAATGGAGCAGAGGTCCATCAGTGGCTATTAGCCACAAAGTATAGATAGGAACTCTCAGTCTGGGGTAAGTGATGCTCTATATTCTTGGTGTTTGGGGGGGGGCAACAGTGGGAGGGCTTCCTGCCCCCACTGCTGGATCTTCTGAGGGCACCTGGTGTTTTTGGCCACTGTGTGACAGAGAGTTGGACTGGATGGGCCACTGGCCTGATCCAACATTGGCTTCTCTTATGTTCTTATGACATGTGCCCAGCTGAGGGAAACCTTGGACAGACACATGTAGTACCAGATGTGGACCCATGGAAGACCCGATGCCATCCTCCCTGCCTCCCTAAGCTGACTGCAAATTCAGGTAGGCGGCATGCCAGCCTCCCTGCAACCCACAGCCATGTGGAACCAGCACCCAGAGTAATAGAGAAGCCATGCTTTGTAAAGACAACAAGAACTTTCCTGTTTAAACTCCATGACAAGCCTTGTTGTCTTCAATATGCAGGCATTTCCCCCCCATACACACCTTCTAGCAACACCACCCAAAACTGCACTTAATCAGTTTCAAGTTAAACAAAAGACCTTGCCTATGACAAGATTAGCTCTGCTGACAACCCTCTCTGAGCCCATCAAGATAACGCAGCACCGGATCGTTAATGTTGATGGCTGGCCAAGCACCTGAGAGGACTATCTATTCTTCTGCTTTGTCTTAAACCCTCCTCTCTGAAAAGTGTCACTGGTTAGCAACATTAAGTCAATTGCCCAACTATTAATCCTCTCTATCATCAATAACTGTTTTTCCGCTAGTTTTCCTTGGGACTATGTAACTGACTAAGCATAAGCCCGCCCAGCCACTTTTTAGGGTATCAAAGGAGAGCACATGGTCATTGCTCTCTCCCTCTCTTGCATCTACCTACCTAACCCTACCTTGCTGACTCTCTAGATCAAGCACTGTCTAGAGTCTCCACTTGTGTGGCTGGTCCCCACATGGTCCCTTCCCTTATAGCCTCCCTTCCTTTTCACTGCAGGATCGCTTCACCTCATCGGTATCACGCAACCGGTATCACCCAACCAACAAAATACCTGCTAATGCAACTGTCTCTATACCTTCCTTGCCTAATTTTCCTAGCTCTGTGTTGAGTGTGTGACTGAATATTATTGTATGTGTGCAAACTCCCTAGTAAAGAAACCATTTCATTAAGATTTGGTCTCTGCGTCTATTTCTAGGATACTGGAATAAGCAGGACTCCTGTATACATAGGTTACTGTTCCCTTATACACCTATTGCCATTTAATAACTATATTTTCCCCATTTTTATAACTAAATAAGGCAATTTGGCTAACACCCTGACACTCTAGTTTGGACGTTTTCAGTTCTGGTAATCACCACCTGCCCTGCCCTGCCTTGGATGGCCCAGGCCAGACCACTCCCTTCAGATCATCAGAAGCTAAGCAAGGTCAGGCCTGGCTAGTACTTGGATAAGAGACTGCCGAGGAAGACCAGGGATGCTACCCAGAGGCAGGCAAGGGCACAAGCCACCCCTGTTGGTCTCTTCCCTTGAAAACCCTATGGGATCGCCAGAAGCTGGCTGCGACTTGACGGCACTTTCCACCACCAATCACCACCTCCAGTCTTGATGTGGTACAGTCCAGACACGGACTCATGGTCTCATGAGACAGGCATGTTGGATTCCATTTTACAGACATCACTACTCTTCCTGCATTCCTGAAGACTGTATTTTAGAAGAAAAGGTGGGGCTTCCAGGCAGGCATCTGCCCTGGCCACCTTACTGCTGCCAGAATGGAAAGGTCCCTGGTTTAGTAGGCACACTACAACCCCCCCCCCCCAACTCTTAATCATACAAGCCAACTGTGTATGGACCTCCCCTCTCCCACCTCAACAATCTTGTTGCAGTCTACTTTTTTAAAAAGCCTAATAGCTTCCAATTGGGATGATTCTTCTGGTTAGATGTATGAATTAGATGGTCTTCTACAGGTGATGACATGGATTTAATCCAATAATAAACAGCTTCACTCTCTGCATGCAACTGATTCAGCCCACCTTTGTGATGATCAAAGTCCCTTTATTCTGGATGTTTGAATCCTGAATAATTTCCTCTTGGAGCAGAGAACAAGGCACAGGGGAGCAATGATGGGGAGAAATGTTCCAAGCAAAATCAAATGATTTGTGCCTGGACACATAACAGAAAACAGCTCTGGGAGATAAACAGAGACAATAAAGATCTTTTTTTAAAAAAAAACATTTTTGAGCAACACAGAAAGTTATATTATAGATGCAAAAAAAAAAAAGTTTAGAAGGGGAAAAAAACCCTCAATGCAGCAAGGGAGACTTGTGCGCAGAAGCAGCCCCTGCATGCAGCCAGTGCAGATGTGCATCCCCGTCCACATGGCAGTGCTCATCTGAGTTCCCTGAACTGCTGGATGAGTTTCTCCTATACAGCTGTTATGACTAGAGCAAGGATCTTTCTAAATTGACGACTGGTGCTTGGTCAACTATTTCTGTTCCTTCCACAGATACACCTCTTACTGCTGACAACAAAGACGGCTTTTAGAGAAGTGGGGGAAGGTGTGGATTTATTCACTCATTTAGAAACCTGTCTCCCCTTTTAGAACCAGCATCTCCTGTTTATTTTGGGAGTATTCAAGTGACAGCACTGTATTTTAACCAAACAAACAAGAGATAAGTTTATCCTAGTAGGAAAGGAAGAAGTTAGTTAAGCAGCAGAACATCACAGGTTCCATTTGCCAAATGGTCTCTCCACCCTCTTTCTTCCACCCCCTAGGAGCCATGGCACACTTCAACGGCCTGCCAGATAAAGGAAGTTTGTGGTCTTTTGGGAACAGATCACGCCACCATATCAAAATACAGGAAATGCCACAGGAAAGTGCTTCTCAAAGCCACTCATTCCAGCCACTCTCTCCAGCCAAATTATGCAACTAGGCAAAGGTTACTTCTGGTCCGTGGAAAGAACAGAGAACATAAATTCTACTTAGTCATTTAGAAGGCTCCAAACTTTTTTGTTGCACACAGAAATGTGGCTGGAGAACTCCATCTCTGATTACCACACTGAATGGTGCCAATCTCAGGGCACCTCAAAAGCCCTCTGTTTATGAAAGAGCGGGAGAGGGCGGCTGCTAAGCATGCAGTCCTTTAGATACATCCTAGAAAGTGCATGGAAGAGATACAGAATGAGCCCTGCCTATCAAAAGAAGCTGAACAGGATTTGCAATATTCTGTACATATCTATCTTCCTAAATCCTGACACAAAGCACATCTGAGTCATTAACAAAGATAAGCCAAAAGAGACCTAATCAGAGCAATTTGCCTAACCTGGACAATGCATTATAAACATCCCTGATGCTCTACCACAGAGGTGTTGAACTTATTTGTTATGAGGGCCGGATCTGACATAAATGTCATTTTGTTGGGCTATGTTTGCCATCAAATGTAACACAAGGTACCACAGAGATAAACTTTATAAAGATGATTTCAGATGCCAAATTGCAATAGCAGACTTGGTTGGATTAGGTGTGATATGCAGACATGAAGATATTAGCACTGGTAATGAGACAGGAAATCTAGGTCTCAGTTTGGTCCAGGAGAATTCAGTCCAGGAGGGTGCAAAGAATAAATGCAAATAAGTCTGAAGAAGTGAGCAGTGATTAATGAAAGCTCATAGCCTACAACAAATTTTGTTAAAGATGCTACTGGACTCTTACTCTTTCTACTGCTATTAGAAACCACAACATTCAAAAACCAGTGGGAGAACTATCTTTCAAGACATTCAGTTGCTGACCTAAGAGCATTAGTTCTCTTACAAAGGAATTTCAAAAGGAGATTAGAAAGAGAGACTGCTGAATTGCAACTGATAATTAAGCTCAAGATAATGCATCCTCCTGGACTGAATGGAGACCTAGGTTTCTTCTCTCATTACCAATGTCTGCTATTGTCATTTGACATCTGAAATCACTTCACTCTCCAAGATATAAGGACAGATGGACTCACATTCTAGCTGTATCTGAAGAAGTGAGCAGTGACTCATGAAAGCGTATGCCCTACCACAAATTTTGTTAGTTGCTAAGGTGCTACTGGACTCTTGCTCCCTTCCATTAATAAAGACTGCAAGCTGTACTATTAGGTTTCTCCCCCCCACATCTGTTAGAACTGGAAGGGAGGATCTCTCCAAGTGCCATGGGACTCCCCCCCCCCCTCGCCCCTGGCTCTTTCCCTTCCCCTCCCTCCCTCCCTCTCTCTGAAGAAGTGTGCAAACGTACAAAAGCTTATACCTGGAATAAAACATTGTTGGTCTTAAAGGTGCCACAGGTCTCTCTCTCTCTCATGCTTTCTCTGGCTTTTCCCCTCCCCTTCCCTGGCAGCCAAATCAAGGAAAGGAAGCTTGGCTTTCTTTCTCTCCCCCGGAAGCAGGAAGCTGGAGAGAGCTGGGCAAAAGTGAGCTGCATTGCAGGAAGCAGGAGGGAGCCAGTTGCTTGTGGGTCAGATATGAGCCCTGCAGGGGGCGGTTCTGGCCCGCAGGCCATATGTTTGATGCCCCTGCTCTACCACTTGTTAAAGTTAGCTAGAGGGAGAGAATATGCTTTCTTTAAATTTAAATTAAATTTCTTTAAATTTTACACATACCAGATAGTAGAGATAACCAACTAAGATTTTTGGCTTGGAGGGGATGGCATATTATTGCCCCCACCCAACCATCCCACCTTTAATATGCACATAAAGCTAATTTCTCATTTCAGAAATATCCACTGCATACCTCTTGCCAAGAATTCCTACTCTTAATAAGTGCCAGACCTGAATCCCATTCCAGCCCATGGAATGATCTTATCAGGCAGCTGTTCATTGTACACAATAACAGAGTGCATCTCACACAGTGATTAATACAAATTAAGCAGACTGTGGATAATGGCAGCAGACTGTGGGAGCTGATAGTGTATTCATGTCCAGAGGCTATTTAGAAAGGAACACCGGCACTTAACGTCCTCCTAAATCATTGCCTGGGCAATTCCCACCTATCAGTTAAGGAGGCTGGTCTTGCTTTTAAACCTTCTGTCCCCAGTAGTGGGGAGTCACCCTACTGCGCAGCTCATTCCCAGATAACTTCTCCTAGAACTTAGAGAGAAAACTATTTTTTAAAGGTGAACATGTCAGGCAAATACCACACAGCTCTGAACCAAAGTGACAGTAAACAAGAAGACAGGCAGACCATCAGCAATGTAATGGAAATATGTATCGAGAGAGAGCTAAGTATAGGGCCTGCCCACACAGTGGCCTCCCTTACTTAGGGTGAGATAAGATGCCCTCCCTCCCACAGAGTAGAAGGAACCCTCACAGTAAGTGCCAGTGCCTTTCTTCGTCTGAGGGGGAAGGCACCTTAGCATGGGAGGTCCAAAAGCAGTTACTCCCCTGCTGGGTGGGAGTGGCTGAGCGGTTTTGTCTGAACAACTAATGTAGTAGCTGTCTGTCAAGGCTGCCGTTAGCCAATGCAGGACATTTGAGTAGAAAATTGAGGCCGCGGTTAAGACACTGAGCTGCAGACTGGAAGGTTGGTATCTCGGCATTTCGAGACCCGAGTGCCATGTGATGGAGCGAGCTCCCATCTCTGGCTCCAGCTCCTGCCAACCTAGCAGTTTGAAAGCAAGAAATTGCAAGTAGATAAATAGGTACCGCTTCGGTGGGAAGGGAACAGTGTTCCGTGTGCCTCGGCATTTAGTCATCCTGGCCATGTGACCACGGAAAAGTCTTTGAACAGTGCTGGCTCTTCAGCTTGGAAATGGAGATGAGCACCACCCCCTAGACTGGCTTTCAAGCAAGGGAAACCTTAACCCTATGTAGAAAATATGTCAGGGGGTGATTCTACCAAATAGCCGCAACTGAGGTTTCGGTGACAAAGAATTGCAATGGCTACTACCCTACCACTGTAATCCTGGCAACACTGGGGTTGGATGAGCTGTTTGCTCAGTGCTGAACTAAAGACCTTCTACCCATTTGGGTAAGTGGAAAGAACTGGGGAGAAATCAAATAACCAAAGAAACGTCTGCTTGAAGAGAAAACATAAGCTTGCACCTCAAACCAATATGCACTACTTCTTCAGTTGGTGTGGAGGGTTAATACAAGTGGAGTAGAAGCAAAAACTCTTAAGGACTAGAAATCAGAACTACCCTTGTAGTAATGTCTCTTCCATGGGCATCTTGTTGCAAGGGAGATGTAAGGGCCAGTGAAATCAAGGCTACCAACTCTGAAAGCCTACCTGCTGAATTTCCAGCTGAGAGGAGAGAATTTGCTGCTGAGAGGAGTGTTTACCTCTCTACAGATTTGAAGGTTATTGGTTCTAATGGTATCGCATGCAGTCACAAAGATGTACACTAAGAATCAGAGGACTGATCCATACTAATCTTTGATTAGGAAAAGAGTGGATGTCCAGCCACAGAAATCTTGTCTACTGGGTAGAGAGACAAGCAACCATTCACAGCTTGTCTCCACAGGGCACCATCTGTGAAGTTAATCAGATTTCCCCATCAGGGAATGGAGAACTTGGGGTGTATATAAGGTAAGGAGCCTGTGGTTGTTTGCCCACTCCCTAACAGTTATTTCTGAGGCCATCAGAATCTTGGAGGTGAACACCTCCAGAAAGCAACACAGTGGATTAAAGAGGGAGTAGTAATTTAGATTATGGAACTGGATTCCAGCAACCAAGAGTATTTAAAGTAGGATTAGGACTCATAAGATTGTATCAACATGTTCAGAAAAACTGGGTCTTACACATTTCTAATATCTCAAACAAGATAGGACATGATAGTCCAAACAACCAAGGAGGGTCCCACCTTCAAGGAATTTCCTCAGCCTGATCTTCTCATCTACAGACTGAAAGAGATATGAGATGAGGAATATGGAAGGTGAGTCTTTGGGTTGCCAGAATTATTCTGCATGTGGAGGAATAAAGCTTGCTGAGGCGAAATCAGCAAGGCTTCTGTAAAGAGAAGTCCTGCCTCACCAACTTTTTGGAGTTCTCTGAGAAAGCTAACAAGCATGTAGATAACCGTGACCTGGTAGACATGATATACTTGGCTTTTGACAAGGTGCCTCACTGAAGACACCTGGGTAAACTTAGCAGTCATGGGATAAAAGGGCAGGTTCTCTTATGAATTAAAAATTGGTTAAATGACAGGAAGCAAAGTGTAGAAATCACTGGACAGTTCTCACAATGGAGGGAAGTAAGCAATGGGGTCCTACAAAGATTGGTATTGGGTTCGGCACTATTTAATTTGTTCATAAGTGATCTGGAACTGGGGGTGAGTAGTGCAGTGGCCAAGTCTGCAGATGACGCAAAACTGTTTAGGATGGTAAAGACTCTCAAGAGCTCCAGGAGAATCTCCAAAAATCAGGTGAGTGGGTGACAATGTGGCAAATGAAGTTCAGTGTTGGTAAGTATAAGGTTATGAACATTGGAACAAAAAAAAATCAAACTTCAAGTATAGGCTAATGGGGCCTGAACACGCTGAGCCTGAGAGGGAAAAAGATCTTGGGGTCGTAGTAGATAGCTTAATGAAAATGTCAACCCAGTGTGCTGCAGCAGTGAAAAAGGCAAACTCTATATTAGAAATTATTAGGAAAGGGACTGAAAATAAAATAGCCAATATTAAAATGCCCCTCTATATACAAATGGAATAATGTATGCAGTTCAGTTACCATTATCTCAAAAAGGACATCATAGAAGAGGGCAACCAAGATGATTAGGAGATGGGAGCACTTGCCCTACGAGGACAGGCTGAAGAATCAGGGACTTTTCAGTTTAGAAACGAGACCACTAAGGGGGGGACATGGTAGAGGTTTAAAATTATGCATAGGCTGGAAATAGTTGGCTTCTCCCAAAATACTAGAACTTGAGGGCATTCAATGAAACTGATGGGCAGTAGATTCAGGATGGAATTCGCTGTCAGAGGATATAGTGATGGTCACAGGTATAGACAGCTTTAAAAGGAGATTAGACAGATCTATGGAGGCTCAGTCTAACAATGGCTACTAGCCACAGTGACTAAAGTGAACCTCCACGTTCAGAAGTAGTCAACCCTTTGAATCCCAGTGCCAGGAGGTAACATGATTGATTCCCCACTCCTCCACTTGGAGCTGCTGGATGTCCTTGGGCAAGCCATAGTTCTGTCAGAGTTGTTCTTGAAAGAGCAATTCTCCCAGAGTTCTCTCAGCCCCACCTACCTCACAGAGTGTCTGTTGTGGGGAGGGAAAGGGAAAGGAGTTTGTAAACTGCTCTAAGATGCCGAGTGAAGGGCGGGGTATAAATCCAATCTCTTTTTCTTCTTCTGTGTGGTCCTTGCAGGGGGAAGATATCCGGAAGAAATCAACTGGGTCCATAGAATAATCATTCATATGTCTGTATGGAAGATTTTAATGATACCTCTCCAGGAGGTCTCCATGATGCAATTTACAAGGGAAATCCCTGAGGCGGTTCTGAGATTCCTCTGCTGTAGGTGAGAAGGACAGCATTTTTCCTGAAAAGAGCCGATTCTAGCTTTCCCTTGCCTACTTGATACAGGAGGTGCTTCAGATCAGCCTAGGTGTCATTATCTTTGCATCTATTAATGATTTGGAGTTGGGAGTAAGCAGTGAAGTGGCTAAATTTGCAGATGACACAAAGTTGTTCAGGGTGGTGAGAACCAGGGAGGACTGTGAAGCACTCCAAAAGGATCTGTCAAGGATGGGTGAGTGGGCATCAACGTGGCAAATGGGGTTCAGTGTGGCCAAGTGCAAAGTGATGCACATTGGAGCCAAAAATCCTAACTATAAATACATATTGATGGGGTCCGAACTGGTTGAGACTGACCAAGAGAGAGATCTTGGACTCGTAGTAGATAACTCAACAAAAATGTCGAGACAATGTGCGACTGCAATGAAAAAGGCCAATGCTATGCCGGGGGTTATTAGGAAGGGAATAGATAACAAATCAGCCAGTATTATAATGCCCCTGTATAAATCGATGGTGCAACCTCATTTGGAGTACTGTGTACAGTTCTGGTCGCCACACCTCAAGAAAGATATTATAGCATTGGAAAAAGTGCAGAAAAGGGCAACCAGAATGATAAAAGGGTTGGAACACTTTTCCTATGAAGAAAGGTTGAAGCGCTTGGGGCTCTTTAGCTTGGAGAAACGACGGCTAAGGGGTGATATGATCGAGGTTTATAAGATTATGCATGAGATAGAGCAGGTAGAGAAAGAAGTCCTTTTCTCCCTTTCTCACAATACGAGAACTCGTGGGCACTCCATGAAATTGCTGAGCAGTCAGGTTAGAACAGATAAAAGGAAGTACTTCTTCACCCAAAGAGTGATTAACACATGGAATTCACTGCCACAGGAGGTGGTGGCGGCTACAAGCATGGACGGCTTCAAGAGGGAATTAGATAAACATATGGAGCAGAAGTCCATCAGTGGCTATTAGCCACAAAGTATAGATAGGAACTCTCAGTCTGGGGCAAGTGATGCTCTGTAATCTTGGTGTTTGGGGGTGGGGCAACAGTGGGAGGGCTTCCTGCCCCCAATGCTGGACCTTTTGAGGGCACCTGGTGTTTTTGGCCACTGTGTGACAGGGTGTTGGACTGGATGGGCCATTGGTCTAATCCAGCATTGGCTTTTCTTATGTTCTTATCTGCGGACAATACCCATTTGGAAGCAGCTAGCTGTCATTGGATGAAGATTGGCTTGGAACTTCCTAACATTTTTTTGTATTTTTTTAATATGTGCATGTGTGTGTGTGCATGCGAGTGTGTGTGCACCTGGAAGTCATGGTGACCTCTGGTGACTGACCCCTACTGGGGGCCTGGAGGATATTCAGAGAGAGCTGAATAAAGCCTGCCCCTGCCTCCCAACTGCTGGTATTTCAAGGAGGTCTCCCATCCAAGTACTTGCCAGAGTCAACCCTGCTTAGTCTCCGAGATCTGATGAGACTGGGCTTGCCTGGGCTATCCAGGTCAGGGCAGAACTTCCTAACATTTTGTGATGGACCCTGCCCCCATGGCAGCCATTTGATGATGATGCTCAGTCCTTTCTCAACATTCCAGAAGTGCTCACACACTCCACCAAAACGGGGGATCTTGGCATAGAATCAGCCAATCAGTCCTTTACTCACACATACTTCTAACTTCCACTGTAACACATGAGATCAATTTCCAATTATAGCATAAATCCAAAAACCTATTGAGTGTCTACTGAGATTTTCCAAAAGAAAGATAGCTTTTTCACACTACTAACGCTGTTTAAGCTGCACATGGCTCTTCACGTCCCAGATGTGAAGCCGTCTACCATGCAGGTTTGGGGCTCTGAAGATGTATAGAGAGTTACCACTGCCAACAACTGAAAGAGTTCTGTCGGAAACCGCGTCAAAAGGAAACAGATGGACAAAAGCCAGGAGAATTCAATGCTCAGCTAATGAGCGTTCTGCCCTGGCTTTCATTACTTGCCTGGTTTCCAGTATTCTTGTTGGCTAAATAACAGATCCTGATTCACAGACTTAACCTTTCTTCAGGCCAACAGAAGCAGCCTATACATTAGCTGAAAGACTGAATTATCTCTGTGGTCATCCGACTGGTCAGTTTTCCCAACAGCCCAGACCACCTACAGCCCCAACTGCCCACCAAGAGGGAAAGAAGCCAGTAGCTGCTGCATGCAGGTGCCCCTTCCCCATAAGATGCATGGACAATGTAGTTTTCCATGTGCATGTCAGATATTTTCCCTATTATCAAATAACAGTATTTTAAAATTTTCTTTTCCATTCCTGAGTAGGCAAATACCTTCACAGTCCTAAACATGCTTTTGAGAAATAAAATCCTGTTTTTACAGAGGAATACACCATTGAGAAATAAAGCATCAGATCATGTTGTATGTCTCATGTGTAAATACATCCTAAACGTCAAGAAAAGCCAAAATAATTTGAACAGCACATCACACACTTCCTCCAGATTATAAATCAATCATCTTCCAAACCTGACATCTTTTCATATATTGTTATGCTCTCAAACATTAATGGTGCCCATTAACCACTGCTAACTTCCACAGCAGATATTCAGACCTGCTATTTTAAGACACACAAGACGGCCAGGCTTGGAAGTGATTAGCTTAGCATCTGCCCATTACTGGGCTCCAAATATTTGACAAAACTCTGACCAGCTGAACACCTGGCCTTTGCCAAAATTATCAGAAACGTAACGTTTATTTTTTGAAAGGGTGGGGGGGACCGAAAACACCTGAGTTCAGAATTCAGGTAAGCAATGCATATCTTATAATAAAGTAACTTTTAGAAAATGTGAATTGGAAATCCTCATTTGGACATAATTTTGCTTCTTGAATTGTAACAGCTCATTCCAAAAGTGCTGCAGTTTTCATTAGCAAAATCAGCCTCTTTGAAGATACAACATATTTGGCAGGAAAAAATATGACAATTGCTTCCCTTGAAGACTGGACTTCCCTTTGGAAATTTTTCCTGCAAACTTACTTCTGTAGACATTTCTGAATTATATTCATTTTACACTTCATAGTAGAAACAAAACATTATTTCCTAGGCAGAAACAACTTTATTTAAAACTTCAGTGCCTAGGGACTTGTGTAGCCTCTACATGGAAGTAAACATATTTCGAACGCCCGGTAAACCCCAGCCATGTTTGTTTGCCTGAAAATATATTTGGATTTGCATTGAGCACTGAGAAATCCAAGACTTGCCAAAGCCCATGGAGAGAGTGTTCAAAACCTGGAAGATTCACCTTTTGTAGGTGGAAAGGGGCGGGGGCGGGGCCAGAGTGAAAAGAATAGATTTGGGAGAAGTAGGTTTAGGTTGTAGAGAATTCGACTGCGATGGAAACGAGCCCTTAGCAGATAAGCACCTTGCCAACGCTGGGCTTGAAAGTTCCCAGACATTTGGGCGTGAAGCCTGGGGAGGGGAGGGACTTCCGCAGAGGAGGGTGCCATGTATTTCCCCCCCCCCCAAAAAAGCAGCTATTTCCCCCGTGGGAACTGATCTGTGTCGTCTGGCGGCCAGGTGTGATTCCGGGGGATCTCCAGGCCGCACCTGGAGGTTCGCAACCCTTCCAGCTGCCCTTTTCCACAACCCCCCCCCCCCCAGGGGGCTGGATCGGCCGGCATGGGGGCCCTCCCCCGAGGCACCGGGGCGGGGGGGGGTGGGCGGGCGGAGAAGCGCTCCCTCGCCAAGGGCAACTCCTCCTCGGCGGGCCCGGGGTCACCAGCGCCCTCTTCGGGCGGCGGCGGCGGCGCCCTCCCCTTCCCTTCCCTCCCCTGTCTCCGGGCGGGCCACTGGCTGGCGGCAGAGCAGCCGCCGGAGCCCCCCGCCGCCCTCACTGCCCGCGCTTCTTCCCCCCGGCCCGGCCGGCCCCCTCACCCGTGGGATCTCGGCCCGGCTGGCGGCGGCGGCGGCCCTGCGCCCCATGGCGTCTTCCCGAGGCAGACGTCGGGGCCCGCGGCGCCTCCGCTTCCTTCGCCTCAGCCGCCTCCAACTACGATTCCCGGCATGCCCTGCCGAAGGTCAGCTCAGGGTGCGCCGCAGAGGCACGCGGGAAATGCAGCTGCCGGGGGCGCGGGGGGGGGGGCCGCTGGCCCCCGAGAAGTCAGTGGGGTGAGGAGCCCCGGGCTGCCAGGGCGGGGGAGGGACCTCAGCGGAGATCCGGTGCCATGATGGAGGCCGCTCTACGAAACCGCCATTTTCTCCAGGGGGACTGACCTCTGGCGTCTGGAGATCCGTTGTAATCCTGGGAGACTGGAGGGCGGCGAGGCCCCGCACCACGCTCCCAACGCACGCCCTGCCGCCGCCGCCGCCGCCGCTTTTTTGCCTGCGGAGACTGCGTCCGTCCATCCCAAGCTTTGTGTGTTTCAAGGCCCACCCCTCTAAATCTTTCCCCACAGCACACCTCAGTTAGGTTCTGAAAGGAGGCTCTCGGGGGCAGGCAAGCACTGACTCCCCTTCCACTCTGGTTCTAAGACCTCCGCTCCCGCTGCCTCCACACAGTATTACAGACAGCTTTGGGCTCCAGTTGCTGGTGCTACAGGTATCAAATCACCCTCAGTTTCTGCTATCTCCTCTGGAACTTGGTTTCAACATTTCTCTTCCATGTTTCAAGAGGAACTCCCCTGCCCTAGTGAGTTTTCTGATTTGCATTTGGCTGATCTTCCCAAGTGGCCTCCTGTTCCCCTGATGAAATTATAACCATAATTGACCCATTAAAAATAGGTAAAGGCCAGATGGAATTATCCCTGAGATCTTGAAAGCTGACCCAGATTGGTGGGCTCCTTTACTATGATAAATAAAACAGGCCAGATGCCTGCGGCCTGGTCCAGTGTCATTATTGTTCCCATCTATAAGAAAGGATAGCAACACAGTCCTTCCAAATAAAGGCCAATAAGTTTACTTTCTGTAATAGGGAAATTATATGCCAAATTTTTACAACTAAAGCTCTTTAACTGGACTTTATCCTCTAAGCTCCTTGGCCCTGAGCAAATAGGGCTTAGTCAGGGGAAATCACCTCTTGAATACTGTATCCTTCTCTCTCACCTGATAAATATACAAAAAGAAGAAAGGCTAAGCTTTATGCTGCCTTTCTAGATCTTAAAGGGGCCTTTGATTCCGTCCTGAGGAACTTACTTTGGAGGAAACTTGATCATTTGCTTCCTGGTAAGAGATTATTATTCCTTATCAGAAGATTGTATACGGCTACATCTTGTCAGTTTAGCTGTCCTCCCTCTGGAAGACTTACCCCAATGATTACTATAAATAAAGGGGTTAAGCAGGGCTGTATTTTAGGCCCTTCCCTTTTCAATCTTTTCTTAAATGACTTTGCCCCTTTTCTGTCTTCAGTTGATGGCCACAGCCCCAGACTTGGCTCTGTGCATATCTCTTTACTTCTGTATGCTGATGACGTGGTTCTTTTGTCGTCTACTTATTTGGGGCTAAAGTGTTTACTTAATCACTGCTATGAATATTACGTTGCCAACTATCTGGAGCTAAACTATGAGAAGTCCAAAGTACTAGTCTTCAGTCTAGTAATCAACAGTCATTCCTTGGAACCTGTTAAGACCTTTAAGTATCTTGGTGTTCATTTCAGTTTGGTGTAGTGGTTAAGTGTGCAGACTTTAATCTGGGAGAACCAGGTTTGATTCCCCACTCCTTCACTTGTAGCTGCTGGATGACCTTGGGCAAGCCATAGTTCTGTCACAGCTGTTCTCCCAAGGACAGCTCTGGAAAGAGCTCTCTCAGCTTCACCTACCTCACAGGGTGTCTGTGGTGGGGAGGGGAGAGGAAGGGAAGGGAAGGGAAAGGAGTTTCTAAACTGCTCTGAGACTCCAAGTGAAGGACAAGATATAAATCCAATCTCTTCCTTGTCCTCCTATATAATGCCTCCTGGGTTTGTCATCAAAAAACAGCAAAAAGTAAATGCAGCAGCAATTTCCAAATTTTACTTCTCAGAAAGCGGTAACCAGTATATACATGCTGCTTTAAAAGCCTTTAATGTCAAAATAGGGGCCCAGTTATTTTATGGGGTGCCTATTTGGATCAATACAGCTGAAGACTCCATAGAACAGCCTCAGTCCTATTTTCTGAGGAAAATCTTTGGGGTGCCCTATGTGTGTTCCCTACATAGCTTTATGCCTGGAATGCGGCCAGAAGTGTGGCTTGCTACTATTAAGTATTGTCTCACCTTTTTTTCAATTTGGACCCCTTTAGCTACATCTATCAGCTTCTATTAGAATCTAATCACTCAAACGATATTACCTATATAAAATCCAAAGTTAAATCTCTGGATATCACCTTAGATTCTTTACTCCTTACTTCTGAATCTGAGGCTTTTTCAATTATTAGAGCCAATCTACTTTGCTCTGAGCTACATTCACTATATAACTGCACTAACAAAACCTGTTCACCTTTGTATTTTGGAATATCTCCTAAAGTTGGCCAAGCTGCCTCTTACCTGTATTAACTTCACATCCCCAAACTCTGTAGAGCCCTCTCTTTGGCCACGTGCAATGGACTACCTTCAGCCTTATTATCTGGCCCTTTTCTGATAGATGTTGTCCATGCACAAATGATCATATTGAAATGATCCCCCATGTTTTGTTCCAGTTCCCCTTCTATCATGCGCTACGTCTGAAATTCCTAAACTCTACTTCAGCTCAATTAGAAGAATATCCTGATGGCCTAAAGATCCTTATTCTTCTTGATAATCCAGACCTTGAGATAACGGAAACTGTCACTAAATTCCTTTTTTGGTGCCATTTCTATTCGCCCTTTATTTGACTGGTATATTTACATGGTAATTCCTTTTACATCTTTTTTTGGGTATTATTTTATGCTGCTGTTGCTCTTGCTGTACATGACTCTGCAAGTGTTACATGCCAATAAAGGTAATTAGATTGGAAATTTTGTTAATCTTATAAGGGGCTACTGGACTCTTACTCTTTTCTACTACGACAGACAGGCCAACACGGCTACCCATCTTGATTTGTCTTGATGAATTTTTAGGGACTTAGCCGTCCTGATAATCCTTTCAGCGTACAAGCAGAAATCCTTGTTAGGTGATACTGGATCTGTGTTTCCCACCGTTTTCTCAGGGAATGGCTCAGATGGCTGACCACAGGTCTGTTCTGATGGAGAAGCTGCACCCTGGTCCTCCGATTCCAAAAAGGTTGGTGGGTCCTGCTTAGGAGGGGGAGCAGAGGCAGTCCAGGTCAGCATCAAGGTGCATGCACCATGTCTACAGACATGAGCAGACTCCGTCCTGGAGGACCTGGGGTAGTTGCCCCTTCCCTGCAAGGAAGGCAAAGGGTAATACAAAGGGTACTGCTGCCAGGCCAGTGGAAGGGTGTCAGAATCTGCTAATTCAGACATCATAGTAATCATGCCTGTACCCTCTATGTTACTCTATGTTGTATTCTGTGTTTGTAACTGCCATGTTCTACTGCTTGACCAGGCCTGGAGTTTGTAGCAATTAAAGCGGGAGGGTGACATCTGTAATGTATGAGAACAAGAAGGCCTCTCACATCCCTGCCTCCGCATTCCATCCGCCCCGGCTGGGACTTCAAGGGAGGATACCTCTCATCTCTTATCACATGTAAAAGCCTTGAGGCCATTGATTGTTATGTGAACTGGTAACATCTGAGGGGTCTGGTTTGGGAAAGGAAATTTACAGCTTGACACCTCACTTTCTTTCCTGTGAGAACCAAACGGTCAGAATTCCTTTTTGCCCGCCAATTTTCCCCTATAGTGATTGGCTACCTATGGGTAATTCAAACTCCTTGGAATGGTATAATAGACCTGCTTGTATTATCTGTTTCATCTCTGACAATAATCCGAGAAGCTGTACTAATGTAGAGATTGGAAATAAAGAACTTTGGTTAACCAACCAAGATCTGATCCTTGACTACTTTGAGCAGGACTCTCACAGATTGTCAGAGATCTGTGACTGGGACTTAGCCGTTCCTGACCATGTCAGACGACGACACGGTTCCCATCCCTACTACCCCCGAAGATACACCCACCACCCCGGTGGACCAGGGGAACGGTGGTGGAGGCGGCGGAGGGGAGCCCGAAGTACCGGTGACTACGATTCAGGGGGCTCACTACATCCCGCGCCTACCTCCTCTTCAGACGTGACCCCGAAGTACGCCTGGAGCCAGTTCGGTCGTGGGACCGTGGATTCTTGGGTGCACGACCGGAAAGGGGCACGGGTTTCGTTCCCAGGAGACCAACTCGATCGAGGGAGGCCGAGCTACCTGGGAGAAGACCGCGAGCAGATCTACGGAGGAGATCCGCGTCGCCCGTCCATGGAAGGAGAGAGGACCGGCCCTTATGGGCCCGATCCGTACCGGGGAGACCAGATGCCATCCCTAGACCGGATGATGGGAGATTTACGGCTCCAACTCACCGCCGAACTACGAGAATTGGCCCTCGATCTCCAGTACCAATTCCGAGACGCCATGAGGGTCATGCAAGAGGCTCTTCCAGCCCCCGCGACGGGAGTCCAGCAGCCGCCGGCGGCTCCTGGAGGAGTTCCAGCTCAGCCACAGGTGCCCGTGCAGCCGAGGCCGCCGCCACCGCCGGCTCCACCAGTCGTCCCTCCACAGGTGCCCGGTCCCGCCCCAGCGCCGGCCCCGGTGCCGGCAGGACCGATCGGTCGCCCGGCCCCCTCCGACCCTCTGACGGCTACTTTCGATGGGGACCCCGAGAAGCTGCGTTTTTTCCTGTTGGAGATCGAGCGGTTCCTGGACAGCTGGGGCCACCTCTATCCCACCGAGAGGGAGCGGATTGGCTACATAGGGTCCAAGCTGAAGGACACCGCCAGCGATTGGTATGTGAGCCTGCACGATGCCCCCGGCCCTGAGCTACGCTCGCTGAACAACTTCATGTGGGCCCTCCGACACCAATACGAGGACCCCCTGGGGGAAGAAAAGGCCCGGAACCAACTGCGGAAGCTGTTCCAGGGGAGGTCCACGGTGAGGGACTACACCGATAAGTTCCGGCGCATCGCTGCCAAGATTCACGGCTGGCCCGAGGAACTTTTCATAGAAAAGTACCGAGAAGGTCTCAATCCCGAAATATATGAAACCGTCCTACTGGGGGGTCGACCGGGGACGTTGGCCACCTGGATGCGGGCGGCCGCAGACGTGGAGGAAAGATTCACCCTCATCAAGATGGGGACGTCGGCTACAGCTGCCAGCAAAGTGGTGCCGAGAGCGAAGCCAAAGCCCAGTGTGCAAGACATCAGAGATGCCCGCTGCCAACAAGGGTTGTGCATGAAATGCAGGGAGAGTGGCCACTTCGCCTCAGCGTGCCCCAGGGGAGGAGGAAAGGGACCGAAGACTTCCACCCCGGTGGCTGGGAGCACTCCTAGCAGAGGGAAAACCCCACTCAAGCCACGGGCACTGCAACTGGAAGGAGCCACGAGCGAACAAGGGGAGCTGGAGCTGATGGAAACGCAGATGTCGGGAAACTCCAACGGCCTGCAGTGAGCGGCGCAGAACTGCAGGTCCCCAGCCAAGAAGCGCCATCTCCGGTGAGCATCCCTGGTCCCCTGTTATATATGGTAGTGACTGTAATGACCCCGGGAACGGGCACTCACATGAGGGTCCGCGCCCTAATTGACTCTGGGTGTGCTCGGGACTTAATTAGCCCTTTAGTGGTGGAAGGGTTGGGGCCGAAAGTCACCCCGCTGGCCGAGCCCCTAAAATTCACGCAGATGGATGGGTCAGAAATGAAAGAAGAGTGTGTAGCTGAAACTGAGGGCCTGATTTTGGGAACCGGGGAGCATTGGGAGAAACGAGCTTTTGTCATCACCCCAAATGCCCAGTTCCCCATGGTACTGGGAAGCCCCTGGCTGAGCTCGCACGACCCCTACATCAAATGGAGTGAAGGGAAAATCTCCTGGGTGGACGACAGGTGCCTGACGCACAAATGGGACTCTGAGTGGGGACCGGAACCACCAAACCCTCCTCCCCGAATGGCTGCCCTCACCCTCGCCCCCTCCACGGTCCCCCGGGAGTATAGAGACCTGATGGAGGTCTTCAGTGAGACCGAGGCGGACGAGCTACCCCCCCCACAGACTGTCAGACTGTGCTATAGAACTGCTCCCGGGCGAGAAACTCCCCAAAGGAAAACTTTACTCCATGAGCCCCTTAGAGCGGGAGGAGCTACAAAAGTTTCTAGACAAGAATTTGGAGCGAGGCTTCATCCGCCCTGCGAAATCCCCCTTCGCCGCCCCTGTTTTGTTCCGGAAAAAGAAAGACGGAGGGCTGCGCTTGTGCACGGACTACAGGGGACTAAATGCGGTCTCCACTTCTAACGCCTACCCCCTCCCATTAATAAAAGACTTATTGACTGAAGCGGCCAAGGGAAAAGTGTTCACCAAGCTAGATCTCCGGGATGCTTATTTCCGGGTGCGCATAAGGGAGGGGGACGAGTTCAAGACTGCCTTCAATACTCCATTGGGACAGTTTGAATACCTGGTGATGCCGTTCGGCTTAAGTGGCGCTCCCGGGGTCTTTATGAGTTTGATAAATGAAGTGTTACACAAGCATTTATTCAAGGGGGTGTTATGTTACATAGATGATATCTTGATCTACTCTGCTGATAAGAAAGAGCACGTGAAATTAGTCCGGGAAGTCCTTTCCACCTTGCTGAAAAACCAACTGTATGTTAAATTGTCAAAGTGCGAGTTCCACCGTGAGTCAGTAGACTTCCTAGGGTATCGCATTTCACAGAGGGGTTTAGAAATGGACCCAGCAAAAGTGGAGGCGGTGGTCCAGTGGGAAGCCCCCCGAACAAGAAAACAATTGCAAAGTCTATTAGGATTTTATAATTTTTATCGAACTTTCATAAAAGACTTTGCAACAGTTACCCTCCCCCTGACGGATTTGCTGAAAACCAAGGGAAGGGGTTCGGAAGCCGGGAAACCTGGGGAGAGGATCGCCTGGAATGGGGAGTGCCAAAGGGCGTTCAAGGCACTAAAAACCCTTTTTACTTCTGAACCCATTTTAGCCCACCCAGACGAAACCAAAGAGTTCATAGTCCATGTAGACGCTTCCGATGTGGCAATGGGGGGGGCTGTTCTACAACAAGGGCCGGATGGGAAGCTACACCCCCTAGCATACATTTCCAAAAAGTTTAATGACACGGAAAGAAACTGGTCAGTGTGGGACAAGGAAGCCGCGGCTATCCGGCTAGCTCTCACTACGTGGCGGCATTGGCTAGAGGGGGCGCAAACCCCGTTTGAAATTTGGACTGATCATAAAAACCTGGAAGCGCTGCGCACGCAGAGATCACTAAATGCGAAGCAGCTTCGGTGGGCTGATTTCTTTTCAAAATTTAATTTTGTGTTAAAACACTTCCCCGGGAAGGCCAACTCTTTAGCAGACGCACTCTCCCGGTTGCCCCAACATGAGAGCTTGAAAGAAGAGGTGTTCGACTCCATGTTCTCCCCCCAGCAGCTGGGAGGGGCGGTCACTACCAGAAGTCAGCACAAACGAACTCCAGTAGACACTGAGGCGTGCGATTGGGGGGGGGAGTATTCTCCCGAGGAAGTCGAGGAACTGGAGACACTAGCTGAATGTTCGAAGAGAGAAAATCAGTGTTGGTACCATGGAGATAAATTGGTGGTGCCTCAAAGCAAGCGTAAAGACGTTTTATTGGCATGCCATTCTTCCAAACTGGCTGGACACTTTGGGTTTCTAAAGACGCTTAACTTAATTCAACGTCAGTTTTGGTGGCCGCGCATGCGCCGGGATGTTTCCGACTTCGTCTCGGCCTGCCAAACTTGCTTAATGTGCAAAAAGAGGGGAGGAAAGGTTCCAGGACTCTTGCATCCTTTGCCTACCCCTTCCCGCCCTTGGGAGGCGATAGCTATGGACTTCATTACTAATCTACCGCCCTCGAAGGGGAAAACTGTAATTTGGGTGGTGGTAGACACATTTTCGAAGCAAGCCCATTTCACCCCCTTCAAACAACTACCCATGGCAAAAGGGATGGCTAAAGCTTTTTTCAACCAGGTGATTAAATTACACGCTTTTCCTAAGCGGGTGGTATCCGACGGAGGCAGTCAATTTGTTGCCAACTTCTGGCGGGAGCTTTTAAAACTAATGGACATAGAACCGGCACTGAGCTCGGGTTACCATCCAGAAACCGATGGACAGTCCGAGCGAACTAATCAAATCCTGGAACAGTTCTTAAGGTGCTACACCAACTACCACCAAGACAATTGGGTGGATTTATTGCCGTTTGCAGAATATAGCTATAACAATGCAGTGCATTCTTCCACCAGCGTCTCCCCCTTCATGGCCGTGGGAGGTTTTGAGGGAAAGCCGTTGCCTACCATTGAAAATGTGCCCGATGCTTCCCCGACGGATTTCAGGAGTTGGTGGGCGACATTACAAGAATCATGGCCACTAATAGCCAAGGCGCTAGACCAAGCGAAAGAGGACTACAAAAAATATGCGGATCGGGGTCGAGTGGTGGGCTGGGATCTCCAGCCTGGGGACTCTGTTTATCTTTCAACAAAAAATATACATGGCTTGCAACCCAGTCGAAAACTGGGATGGAAATATGTGGAGCCCTACAAAGTGTTGCGGAAAATTTCAGATGTGTCTTTTGAATTAGAGCTGCCTAAATCACTGAGCTCTGTGCATCCTGTTTTTCATTTCAGCTTACTGAAGAAAGATCCTGGGCCGAATGCATGGCATCCAGTTCCTCCAGTTCCTCCTCCACTGATGAAGGGGGGGGGCCTCATTTCGAGATAACTGAGATTCTCGATTCTAAGATGCGTAGGGGCCGCTTATATTATTTAGTTAGATGGCTTGATTTTGGTCCCGAGCACAATGAGTGGATTCGCTCTGAAAATGTGCATGCTCCCAAACTAGTTAGAGCTTTTCATAAAAAGTTTCCTGATAAGCCCAGGTGAAGGGAATTATTGGGAGGCCAGTGTGTCAGAATCTGCTAATTCAGACATCATAGTAATCATGCCTGTACCCTCTATGTTACTCTATGTTGTATTCTGTGTTTGTAACTGCCATGTTCTACTGCTTGACCAGGCCTGGAGTTTGTAGCAATTAAAGCGGGAGGGTGACATCTGTAATGTATGAGAACAAGAAGGCCTCTCACATCCCTGCCTCCGCATTCCATCCGCCCCGGCTGGGACTTCAAGGGAGGATACCTCTCATCTCTTATCACATGTAAAAGCCTTGAGGCCATTGATTGTTATGTGAACTGGTAACATCTGAGGGGTCTGGTTTGGGAAAGGAAATTTACAGCTTGACACCTCACTTTCTTTCCTGTGAGAACCAAACGGTCAGAATTCCTTTTTGCCCGCCAATTTTCCCCTATAGTGATTGGCTACCTATGGGTAATTCAAACTCCTTGGAATGGTATAATAGACCTGCTTGTATTATCTGTTTCATCTCTGACAATAATCCGAGAAGCTGTACTAATGTAGAGATTGGAAATAAAGAACTTTGGTTAACCAACTAAGATCTGATCCTTGACTACTTTGAGCAGGACTCTCACAAAGGGATGCATAAGGCCAAGGGGCCAGTGGCTGGGGTTCTGAGACTGCTTCCGAGGGACCAGGTGGCGCTCAGGAGCCACCTCCACTTCACCCTCAGACAATGAAGAAGAAGAAGAAGAGAGAAGAGGAGATTGGATTTATACCCCGCCCTCCACTCCCCAAGGGAGTCTCAGAGCGGTTGACAAACTCCTTTCCCCTCCCCTCCCCACAACAGACACCCTGTGAGGTAGGTGGGGCTGAGAGAGCTCTTTCCCAAGCTGTCCTTGAGGGAACAGCTGGTACAGAGCTATGGCTTGCCCAAGGTCATCCAGCCAGGTGCCAGTGGAGGAGTGGGGAATCAAACCCGGTTCTCCCAGATTAGAGTCCGCGCACTTAACCACGACACCAGACTGGCTCTGAAGGGGCCGGAGAAGGTAAATGTGAGGATGGTGTTCTGGGAGAAGGGAGGTCCTCTAGGTGAGGCACTGGAACCAACAGTCGCTTTGGGTGGAGTGCGTTTCAGAACAGATTTCTGCTTTTCACGGTGCTTGGTCTTGGCTGATGTGGGGAGGCTCTGAGGTGTGCCGGGAACAGTCAGGAGACTCAGATGGTGTCTAGTTGGAACCGACCCCATACCCAAGGGAACCAGCAATACTGAAGGCAGACCGGATGGCTGATCCAACTTCCTTGGAATTGTCTGCAGCTGCTCCACCGAGGCAGATTTCACTGCCAGGCTGTCAGAACAAGTTAAGGCTTTCCCCCAAGTGCTCGTCTTTAAGTGAGCCACTCTTATCTGTATTTTCTGAGTGAACTGGAGACAATGCTGGCAATTGCTGGTATTGGGACCTTCATTGAGGCAAAGGAGACATGGAAAGCCTATTGGACCGAGTCATTTTTGTCCCACACTGGGAGTTTTATGAGTAGTGCCTTCTGCAACAACCCTGATGAGAAGGGCAACAAACTGTGTGTTGAGAAGTGTTCAGAAAACACTGGAGATCGCTGGAACACATTCTTGCACAGCAATGGCAAGAAAGGAACTGGGGGGGGGGGGGCACCAGCGCATGGGGCCATTTGATTGGGAAAAGGGCTGCTGGCTTGCTCTGAAGGCTCTCCCTTAGCTTCTAAAGAGGGAACTGAAAGCTGGAAGATTCCTCCGGTGGCTGGCCTGAGCAGTCTCAATGTGGGACTGTACAAAAGACCAAAGATGAACTTCTCTTCACAATACTTAATTTTGTACCTTCTCTTACCTCCCGAAACCTATGCCCATCACCTATGTGTCTAAATGCAATGAACCAACCCAACTCCACCCCCCCCCCCTTTTCTAGTACCTGCTAATCCTCCTTTCTACTGTTGGTCTGGAAAGCCAGAAATCAGGACTCTCAGAACATGAGGGGGTGGGAGCCCTTAACTGAGGTTTGAATCAGAGGTTTAGGCTACTCAGGGATCTCACTCTGGCTCCCATTGTTTGTGAGTGTGGATGGGTTTAGTATGGTGGCCTAGTGAGGCACACACTTGTATTTGGTCTTCTCAGTAGTCTTCCTGGGTGACTGGAAAGCTATGGGGCAGGCAGAGGTTTACATTTTTTAAAAGGCTGCAGTGCTCATCTGAAAGGGTAAGAAACATGAGGGGAACTTGGCAGTCCCTGGCTAACTCCACATCTTTCAATCTTTGTTTCACTGGTATAAAGTTGGTCCTGAACTCTGCCCCAACTGTAAATAATCCTTTTTCTTGTGTTTTCGTCCTTGGTAATAAGGGGAGAAGAGATTATAAGTTTGGGACTTGCTTGCAAAACAATGCTCAGTTTTATCCCCCATGCTATTTGATCTCTACATAAAACCCTTAGGAGAAATCATTCGCAGTTTTGGAATAGGCTGTCATCAATATGTGGTAATTCAAGAGAGATCTTGAACCACTCTCTCACTGCTGTTAATTGGATATGGGTGAACAAATGGAAACCAAATCCTGAAAAAACAGAGGTAATGCTAGTTGGGATGGTTGAAGTATTGAAGGACATTTCACTTCTCACTTCCGATGGGGTCCAGCTTCTACTCTATAACTCGTATAATGGCTAGCCTCTTAAATAACACCCAGCATTATTAGTAGGGGTGTACAAAGAAAAAATATTTGGTATACCCCAATATTGGGTCTGCTGCAGTCCACTAGTACAGTGTACTTTTTGAGACTTGGGGGTTCTTTTGGGGAAAGGCTCCTGCAGCTACACTGCAAATTTGATGCCTCTACCTCAAACCCCTCCCTCCCCAGGCCCCTGAATATACCCCAGGAGAGATTTGCCATTGACTACAATAGCCCCATAGGATCTAATAGAGCCCGATAGATTCAGGAATCCCAAATATATTCGGGATTCTCTATTCCACTGCAGATACACTGGAGAATCACATTTGGCTGACTATATGCCCAAATAAAAGGGCTGCGGTGGCTCAGTGGTTAAGACATTTAACTGCAGACCAGAAGGTCGGTAGTTTGGCAGTTTGAGACCCGAGTGCTGCATGATGGAGTGAGCTTCCGTCTCTGGTCCCAGCTCCTGCCAACCTAGCAGTTTGAAAGCAAGAAATTGCAAGTAGATAAATAGGTACTGCTTTGGTGGGAAGGTAACAGCATTCCGTGCACCTTGGTGTCTAGTCATGCCGGCCACATGACCACAGAGATGTCTTCAGACAGCACTGGCTCTTCAGCTTGGAAACGGAGATGAGCACTGCATCCCTAGAGTCGTATTCGACTGGCTTTTGAGCAAGGGAAACCTTTACCTTTGCACAAATAATGCCAGTAAGGCCTTATTCGGGTATGTATTTGGCTTGACTTCTGCCGAATGCACACACTGGTGAAGCAAGTCAATACAGCTGCAAAAAAAGCAAGTCACATAGCCTGCTTAACTTGGCCAATTTGGCCATGTGGATCCATGCCATGCTCGGCAGTCTGCCGCTGAAGTCAGTATTTAGCACAGAACATGGCAGCCTGGTTACTAGAGGGTGCCAGGCAGAACATACATGTTACACCTATCCTGCACTTGCTCCACTGGCTGCTGATCAGTTACTGTGCTCATTTCAAGGTACTGGTTATCATCTACAAAGCCCTTCACGGTCTAAGATTCATGTACCTGTGGGGCCGCTTCTTCTACTATGCTCTGCTGTGTGTCAGACTCATGGATAAATCAGTTCCCAACAACATTCACTCTGGAGAATGATGAGTTTATTGAGACATTGATAGGATCCAGACTGGACACAGGCTGCGTTAGAGCTGAGGTTAAAGGCACGAAAGCAATAGATATATAGGGTTCAAGCAAGGGCCCTAAAAGTTTTGGAACCAATCACCCCTTGGCAGGGCTCATTTGCATATTAGGCCACAAACCCCTAATGTAGCCAACCCTCCAAGCGCTTTCAGAGCTCTTCTTACAGGGACTACTGTAAGCTCTTGGAGGATTGGCTACATCAGGGGTGCGTGGCCTAATATGCAAAGGAGCTCCTGCTAGGAGGTATTCCACCTGCCAAAAGTAACAGCCATACATTCCCCTTTGGTGCCATCCCCCCAACATGTAAAACAAAGCTTAGCAGTGAAAGATGAGACTCAAGGACACTAAAGGTTCTCAGAGGTGATAAACTACATTCCATTTCAAAGCGACAAAGCAAAAGTATGTGGGTTTCACACTCTCCTATCCCCCCCCCCTTATTATGGGGAACAAGTTATAAAATGCAAAGCGAGTTTGACACTGTCAGCTTCGGTTGTCTGAACAGAACCTTTTGGAGGGTTCCTCTTTGCAAATTAGTAAAATACTTAACTGTCCACTCATGTGACTCCCACTACCTGAGGTCAGGAAGGCTCCCACAATACTATCATTGCAAAATGTGCAGAACAGAAATGTTCAAGAAGGCATTCTTGTAATGGATTAGGACTGCAATGTGACAACATGGTCCAGAAGGGGTCCTTCATATGGGAGTGGGGACCTCATTGCCCTGTACCTTTGTAATCCCACATTCTGCACTGCTCACACTATGACTGCCTGGGCATTTTACTGTTCATTGTAATTCAATTGCCTATACCGTATGATTACTTTAACCCCCTCTTTCTGTACTCTGTAACTGGCCTTCAGTAAAAAAGGGGGCTATAAATGAGCTAAATAAACAGGTATCATCACGGATTAAACTCCAGGTTTTTGCTCCAACAGATTAACATGTCTACCTCCCTGGAACTAAAAAGAAATCAATCCACCTAACATAAAAAAGAAGCAGTACACCTCCAACTCTTGTTATTATCGTAAACATTTATTTTGAAGCTAGTACTGTAGTAAACAACCAGAAATTCTGATTTTCCCTCTTGAATTTGGACTGTCAAAGTGAGAAATAGCAGCAGCTATGAACACTGTTGAAGATGAGTGGAGGAATTTGTTTTCAGAAACTGTCAGCTAACCGCCCTTAAAAGGCGCATATATATATATATACACTCTAATTCACAAAAACCATTTAATGCACTACAGTTGCTCCAAGTGGGGTGACGGTGGACAAATCAACATTATGTAAACTGCAGACTCCACAAAATTGAGCCACCTTAACCTCTCCATCATTCCTTTTTGCTTCCAGTTTACATTTTGGGATCTGCCACTTGCACAGATACAGAAGCGCTGCGGTGGCTGCTTTAAGGGCTGGATGTGCAGGAACGTCCTGGGGAAGAGGTTTTTACTCGTCTCAGGCTCCAGCTGCTAAACGTTACTCAGAGCAGCTACTCCAGGAAGAACTTTACCTGCAGGGAGTTTAAAAGCACCCAAAAGTCAGCTCATTGTTTATTTTAAAAAAACATCTTGCATAATTTCAAACTGTAATTGCTAGCACTATTGTATTTTCAGGCCAACTTTGTCACAACTACCACCAAGGCAATTTATAACAAAACCCAAGAAAATTCAAGTCCCAAAACATCAATAGGCAAACCGTGTAACCAAACAGCAACAAGGAGCAATCAGAATGAGCCATATGTGAACAAACTTGCTTAATGTAATATCTGGAAGGACAGTGACAAAAATTCCTCAAATTGAGAAAGACTAAGGATAGTGGCTACTTTGCATCCAAAACCGTAAAGCCATCACAGACCCCCTTCTAGCAGTTTTGATTCTTTCCTTTCAGCAGTATTTCCTAGGCAATGGAAACAAAGGGCCCTGTCAAGCACGCAGCTCCTGGAAAGAACACTTGCAGGCTACTTCAGTTACACTTCGTTTCCAGAGAATACATTATAGGATGGGAAGATTTACAGAGATTGGGAAATGGCTAGTTATCAAAGGAAGCTGAAACACATCCACAGTACAATACAGCCCACCCATAAATCCTCATTGCTTTAAAATGCAAGTCTTTGCAGATACAAAACAGTGACTGCTAGAGGAAATTTCAAATATTATGGCCCTCCACACTCTATGAGTACAACCCCCACGTGAAGGCACTGATTCTCATCTGTTTTCAGCCCCAAGGCATTTGTGTCAGGACTGCGCTCAAGATGAACTGCCTAGGGAGTTAGGGAAAAGCATCCAAATTAGGACTTTTTACAGATTCCTAAGAAAGGAAAAATAGACTACCTTCTAGAAGTTCCAAGCTGGCACCACCGCCAGTGCTCACGTGACTAACTTTATCTTCAGTGTTCCATTTGGCACAGCATGTAGCAGTGTCTCCCCCACCTGTTCAGCAAAACAAACAGGATATCTTTAGGAGAGTAATATATGCATAATTAACAGAAAAACCTAGATTGCGTTGTGGAACACATGAGGAGAAAAACTAGCTTATTACTAGAAGAAAAAATGAACTTTCATTTGAAATAGAGAAAAAGCCAAGATTTCTTTCAGGTACTCAGATCAACAAAGAAAAGGAAGTGGCAGATCAGTTCTTACCAATGATGGTGATACAGCCTTTTCCTGTAACATCAACAACTTTATCCATTAAGGCCTTGGTTCCTTTGGCAAACTTGTCCCACTCAAACACACCAACAGGGCCATTCCAAACAATCTGCTTAGCTCTGCCCACAGCTTCCACAAACTGCTTGTTGCTTTCAGGACCACAATCCAAACCCTAAAGCCAGAAAGGGGGAAAACAGACTGTTTAACCATTTCACTTAAACACTGAGAGACAACGGTACTGCAAAACCTCCCCTCTGAACAGAGCTTCGCCCTTCAAACTACCATCCATCCAGCGGGAATCCCAGAGGCCACCGTGGCTTCGCCTGTATTGGCATTCTCATCAAATTTATCTGCAGTGACAAAGTCAACGGGCAAAGTGATTCGCACTTTATTCTTCTCTGCCTTGGCCATCAAGTCCTTGACTATTTTTGACCCTTCTTCATCAAACAGAGAATTGCCAATCTGAAAGCAGAAGAGAACACATTATTACAGCTACTGCATATTTGCTTATTCAGACTGCTAATCAACCCAAAACTTCAAAAACAGGACCTGAATCAGGTATATCCTCTCCCTTTTTAAATGAGTAACAAATCCTTGTGGGCAGATGTCCAGTGTAAGACTACAGAACTTCACTTTCAGCTTGATTTCTGAAAATTCTAGTGAAAGGCCAAGGAACTACAAATTACTTCAAAGACAACCAGATGGATTTTATAACCCATAAGCAACATCATTCTTAAATGTACATCCATATCTTGCATATTTTCAGGTTGGAAACTTGTTTCACTAGAACCCATATGTGCCTAAAGCCCACATTAAAATTTATCATCATTGAAGAGGACAACGAACATTATACAAAGAGAATCTTTCATGTTCATCTAACCTGCACACAAAGAGTGGACACTGTGGGCTGCTTACCTCCATGTTATTGAGCACTTTGAGGAAAGTGAAAGCCATTCCACCTCCAATGATCATTTCATTGACCTGATCCAGCATGTTATTGATCAGCTGAATCTTATCCTGAACTTTTGCTCTGATGAAAGAAGGGTGGAAAGAGAGAACCATTTCAATGAATAGCAGACACAGTTGTAGAATGTTCAAGACTGTTATAAAATGCAGTGCAGGCTTGTTAAGTGGAACTGCATTTTCTCCTGTAATTACTACTAATATATACAGGTTTTCAAAGGAGACATGTATCTTGATGATAATGTACCAATCTTCACTACATGCAGAATGTGAGACAAAACTGTAAGAAGTTGTCTAATACAACAGAACTCTCCTCACCTCACCCAAAAAACTAAATATTAACTAGATCTAGGTTATCTTTCAATCTGAGGCAAGACTGCAAGTCCATCTGTATTTATTACATGCAATCCTTTACACAATAACCATTACTGCATTTAGTGTTTTATGAATAACTGCTATAGCTGCTTCCTCTTTTGCTTTTTTGATAAAATTCTGGTTCTTGCAATGATATACATATCCTGCTATTTTTTTAAAGCTCACATAATTGGCTTTAGGATGATTTAGAGTGGCAAGAACAAAATGTTTAAAATGGCAGCTCTTTAACACGTGAGAAGAAAAATATATATTCAGGAATGACAGCAGCATTATCTGTGCAGCAACTACAATTACAGCACGATAGGAGCTAGAACCTGAAGCCAACATCCTGTCCATCGAACCTGTTCAAAATTAATATGGTGCCCTCCTACTTTACAAGTATGTGAAGAGATTTACTCAAGGCCCGTAGAACATTAGCAACAAGGGGAAAACAAGCGATCAAGCAGGACACTCAGGCAGAAACCATCCAGAGTATCTTGCTGCCCCCTGGTGCCCAGGCATTTCAGACACCCTCTTTACTCAAGCCTGAGAAATTAAGGGAGGCCAGAATCCAAGGATACTCTGTTCCCCCCATGGAAGAAGCTTCACATGCTGGAATAATCATCCTACAAGCAATGCCACTGAAAAAAAACCCTAATTTTCCTCTGAGAGTAAATTACTTGAAAGAGAAGATTATTTTACAAAGATCCAAGACCACTGGCCCCCATTATCTATGGCTATGTAATTCCCTTACAGAGGCCTTTGACAGTAAGCTTCTGTCATCAAAGCAACTGAAGGCTTTGTAGCAGACATACCCATCTCAAAAATCTGACTGGAACAACCTGGAGGGCCACTTTACCTGAGTGAATGGCTGGATACAAGAAGCAGTGCTCAACAAGAACAAACAATTCTAATGCACAATAGTCCCTGAAAGCACACAAGGCTGCATGAGGACTGGGATCTTCTGAAAACCGGAATTGCCACAGACCACCAGGCTGTTTCTCACACAGCCTTTTCAACAGCATAAATAGAGCTTTCTAAACACATTTCTTTTTAAATAGGATGCTTGGGGGAAAGCATTACTATTGTTTGGAGGGGAATCCAGACAAATCCAGCAAATTTTGCACAGGAATATCATTCTGTATCTACAGAAGTGCTATTATTTGTATTACAGATGGTTAGTAAATTAACTGAGATCACACAGTATGTTCATTGGCTAAGATGAGATGTGAACTAGGAAGTTTTCTGGTATCACTATGTTACTTGCAGCCATTATACTATGCCAGTTTTCACCATTTGAGACAGAACAGTTACAAGTCTGATCAACAGTGGATTGAAGCCACAGTGCTAGCGGCATAACTAAGATGGTAAAAATTCCAATAAAGGAACCTCCGCATACATAAAAGACGCTGCTGTAAAAACAGCAGAAAGCAGTAAGGCGCTTCTATTGTCCATAATGCAGTCCTTTCTACAGGAAAATGGTAAAAGCCTTGCTGGGTGCAAAAAATAAGGCACATATGTTCCCAGGCCCCAGACATTTAATGCCCAGTACATGCAGCAATAGAAACAGTGGCTATGCAACATAACTAGAAGACATTGCGGCCCAGTATTTGTACAGTGTGCAATACATATCTTCAAGGTATATGAATGTTTAACAGTTTTTCCCCCAGTGGACAAGGAGTAAAAGTACCCCTCTTTTCCCTACAAATCAGTACTGGAGAAGGCTGAATCTGCACTTTGGGGGAAAAGTCTTCCATGAAAGCTGCAGCAGTTGATATGTATTCATTAGGTATCTTATTAGGCATCAGTTGCACAGCATCAGACAGTGTTAGTTTACAGACAACTGCTGGGAAGAGATTGTACCATAGAGCTTCAATAGGAGAAAGAAAAGGAAAACAAGCGAACTGATCAAATAAATTGATAAAACCAACAAGAGGCAGTAAGAGAAAAAAAATGATGAGATGCTTACCCTCCAAGGATTGCCAGGAAGGGGCGTTCTGGACTCTCAAGAGCTTTAGCAAAGTAATCCAGTTCTTTCTTCATCAGGAAACCAGCAGCTTTCTGTGGCAGATTGACACCAACCATGGAACTGTTGTAGAGGAGGGAAAAACACACTATTTTTTTTCCTCTTGGTCTTTTAAGTCTACCAGAGATCCACTGCCACAAAACTTTTGAAGCCTACAAATATTTACATTGAAAACATAACTCAGCAATAGAAGTCATGGTACTTTAGTGGTTCACAGATGTCTTTTTGATCTGACAATTCACTACAGATGCTTTTTTAAAATACTTGTGGGTGTAATCTTCAGCCAAGAATTAGAAAAGTCAATCCCCTGTTTCCAGAGAGCTTTCCTTCATTAAAATATCTTTTTGGGGGAGTGTAAGTTAAAAGGTATTCCTATAACTTGACAGAGGAAAAGACTTAAAACAACTCACTATCAAACCGGCTAGAGTATTAGTAGGAGCCTTTTTAAAAAAACAACATTTTTTTTATTTTCAGAACAAACAAACATAAAATTGGGGTACAACATTTCATCTTATTCTTTCCCCCTATTAAACTACCTCATACATTATCTAAATCTTTTATCATTTTTCCACCTTGTGCTATCATATAGTAATTGCAAATATATGAATATCCAATACCTTATTTTCTACTAATATGGATTTTGTCTAAGCACTTTGTTAAATTCTTTCATTGGGTATATAGGAAAATAGTTATTTTCTTCTGGATACAAATATGGTAGGATCTTACTCCATCAAAAATCTCACGACTTCCTTCAGAAATTTTCCATCCTTTTTATGGGTTTCATCATCTTCTTGATTTTCTGATTTCTCCTCTTAAGTTTTAAAGTCTTGATTCCGTGTCTTTTCCCCTTATAACTGTAGAAACTGTCTTCTGGAAGCAACCACCTGTGCTCAATCTTAGAAATGGTCTGTAGTTCCATGTGTTGATTTCTTTGCTGTCTCTGAGGTTATGAGTGACTCATTATTTTGGAAATTTCATCGGTGATGATTCCTTTATAAAGCCTCTGATGTCCTTTTGTAGGAACTTTGTTTCCCTTTATAGGTGCAGACTCCTTTCTGTAGGTCCCGTCACCTTGACTGTAGGTTTCCTCTATATCTTCTGCACAGTTGTGTCCTTTTTTCTCCTCTTTCCATGATGTCTGAACTACCTCTCTCTTAGTTAAGGCCTGTTGCTTCAGGATTTGTACTCCAGTTTGTACAGAATAAAGAGCTTCTTGAACTGCCATTTTTACAGCTGTAACAACTGTGTTTTGAATCGTAATCTGCAAGTCCTTTAAGGCAACCTGCGTCAACTCAATGTCTACAGGTTCCAGTATATCTGGGAGTAAAGCCACGCTCGGGCACCCTTGGCAGTCCTATCAGTGTCATCCATTTTTTCAGAAATGTGTTAAAACAAGAGAATCTCGAAAAATATTTTCCAACCAAGTTTTACAATAACACCACTTCTAAAAAGCATATATCAACAGTTGTCATAGTCATATCAAAGACAAAGATAGTACCAACATAAGTCAGAAATGTTATCAATTGTTTACATAACAAAGCATTGTGGTCAGAACAAAACTGAGTTTTATAGTTTCAATAGAGATAGACATAAATTGTCATGGGAATGTAGTATGTGGGAAGTTCAGAGTAAGATCCAATTTTCTTTTTACCCTTTAGGAAGTAAGGTCTTTATAGTCCCATTTATTGAAATATAGTTGATCCTGGATCTTATTTCAACAAAATCAGTTGATCTTTTACAAGGTCCCTGTGTAGATTCCAAATGTTTTAACTTCAAACAAGAGGGAAAAAAATATATATTTATAGTTCACTAAAGTTCAGAATCAAATTTTAAATTCCAGAAAGTACCATCTTAGACAAGGTCCTTCTCTTGCTTTCTTCGCCAAAGAGGCTATTTAAAAAGTTGCTGTAAGTCCTTTCCCTAACCGCTGTAAAATGAAGGGGGGAGGGGGATAAGAGGCAAGTTCTTCACCCCTCCATTCCGTCTTTTTAAACTTTAAAGGGGGTTTGACAATGGATAGTAGATTTTCTGATATTGCTGCTTTAAAATATACTCATGGCGTTATACTTCATTGGTGGTATGGATGAGGTCCCAGCTTCTTTCCCTTTGCCTGGGAAGTCATGACTACGCGTACCATGTCTGACATGGGCGCTCTCAGCCGGCTCCTGCGTCAGAGCACATTCGGATCTTCTGCCTGCTTGCTGCCGCTTGAGGGGGGGCGGTCTAAATCAAGCTCCTTGCAATGAGCTCCTCTACAGGGAACTCACTGGAGTTTGGGAGCCCCCGAACCCCTTTAAAGAAGCCAACGATCCGGTCAACACTCAGGAGAGCTTCCCGTCATGCCGAATCCCAGAAGTCTCAGTATTAGTAGGAGTCTTAACCTGGAGATTGAATTCTTTTGGACAGAACTACCTGGTTTGGAGTCAGAGCATTAGCTCATCTTTCTTATTATTGTGTGTTCTTACAGAGAAAGACACCTTGAAACCTTAGGTGCAGAAAAGTCTTTCCCGTCATTTGCTAACCTGAGATGCTACGGATTACACTCTACCATAGGAATTACCTTTCGAAAGCTCATAAGTACTCAAAGAGAACAATCATAGCAACTTATTACAAATTCCGATGCCGGCCTTATTCTATCTCCAAGGCCGTGATCTCCCATTTTACCCTGCGTGACAGCAAAGAGGGACTCCGAGATGCACAGATGCCTAGCCAAGATGTTACAACAATAGCTGCTACACACCTGTGAGCTCTGTGTGCAGTTCCAAAAGCATCGTTGACATAAACATCTCCTAATTTTGAAAGTGAGGCCCTGAAAGCATCCACCTTGGCAGAATCAGCCTTGATCTGGAAAGCGAAAAAGAAATGAGAGATAACTGGTTAGTCACAGCCACTTCACTATCTCAAGAGGCATTAAAATCGCCAAATCAGTTGCTGTGAGAAATAAACTGTTCAGAAACATTTCCCCCCCCCCAAAAAAGTGATCTACTCTGCAACACACTGCATTTGTTACCCCAGGAATTAGAAAGCATCTCTTCAAACCTTGCCAACTTGTATTCTACTTGATCTGAACAATGGCACCAAGGAAATGATGGCATTACTTAACTCTTACAAGTGACGGGGACAGGAGGCAGTGTCAAAGAATATAGACTTCAGATAAGGGAGAGCTCTTCCAAGAGAAGGTTTCTGACCATAAACGTATAACTGGGACAAACATATATGGGCATAAAAAGCATTATACAAGGCACAAATGCACAGCTCAGCCCTGTTGCATTCTACTTTAGGGGAATGGATCCAATAGCAATATAAATAGTATCATGATTATATAATACCATGATTTAGGCTTCTCAGTTGCAGAGCTTTGTATAGATCTTTAAGTGCTTCCGTGATATTCAATAACAGCTAGAAGTAGGGATGCACTGACAATTTTAAAAAGGCCAAGGTTCTCCTATTTTTGTTCATAACGGCAACCAGCTTTGCTGTATCTGCAGCATTTTTTGCCACTTGCTATTGGAATAGATTTTGCACCAGGCCCGCAGTTTTACTTTTCTCTACAGCCAGTAATAAGTAACCTACAACCACTAACAGCAGCAGACAATTCAAACCAAGACTAGGAGTAAGAACATTATTTTCCTGCCAGACTGACGCATGTTCTCTCCAGATCAGAGGTACAATTTCCAGAAGTCTGAAGCTATTGGGGGGGGGGGGGGGGGGAGGATTTGTTTTCCCAAGAAAAAAAGAGAGAGTTGAAATACGCAGTACGTGCTTTCTTACTGAAGCTTTTTCATTGCCTTTTATCAACATACACATGGATAGTTTTAACTCTATATGGCATCTTTATGAATTTAAAAGGTTAAGTGGCTTAGCTTTCTATAGGTAAAACCAGGGCTTTTTTGGGGGGGGGGGGGGGGGGGGGGAAGGTGCCTGAACTCTCAAGATGGAAATGAAGTTCTCAATTTGTATACTGAAAACTCATGAACTTTTAAACATTTTAAAAAGAATTTTGTCAAAGAGGTTCTGGAACTTTTTTCCGGCCCTGGGTAAAAATCAAAACATGTAATACTAGAAAGAGAGAGAAAGCTGAAAACTGCTATACACTATGCTATTATAGCACACACCTTAGTTTTGCCATCTGAGAGGAAGGAAAAAGACAAAATTTGAAGGCATACAAAAAAATTCTGTAACAACAGGAGGAATTTGGACAGAAACCTTTAAAAGCCTCAACAGGGCGAGTAGCATACTTGATGCCGAGACAGACATGGAACTAAATAGTTTATCATCACACACTTAGACATTAATTGTGGACAAACCTTAACAGCACTTTACATACACATGTACATATAACTGGCTCCTTTTCAAATGGAATGACAAGTAAAGTAAAAGGTTATGGTAAACACTGGAACTTGGGAGTTCAGATACTCCTCCTCCTTAAGAAGTTCACTCGCATGGTCTGCTGTATTTTCATAGCACTGTGTGGTGTTCTGTGTCAGCCTGTGAAAGGGCACCATACTGTATATCAGCATTTCACACTGTGGCTGTATTTAAGGGAGCCAAGGCTGGAGGCTTACAGGGGTCACAGATGCTAAGAAAAGAAACCATTTGGGAGCAAGTGCTCTTGCTGACCTTCAAGGAAATGTCAGAGGTATAAGATTGTATGGACTCATATTATTGACTCAAGAGAAAATGACTTATGTGTTTCAAGCGTTTATAAGTCTCAGTACAGCATGTGAACCTCCCACCAGCACACACCACATTAAGCCAGTCATAACAGACGTGGTGCTTGTTGATGTCCCAAGCAGGAGAAAGCCTTCTCTCCCCAAATACATTTCCTTCCAGAATGGTGTACACCACAGTGAATTTCCACTGGGTATGGACTTTTTGTGTGCACAAATGAAACTGCTGAGCAGTCAGTTTAGAACAGATAAAAGGAAGTACTTCTTCACCCAAAGACTGATTAACACGTGGAATTCACTGCCACAGGAGGTGGTGACGGCTACAAGCATGGACGGCTTCAAGAGGGGATTGGATAAACATATGGAGCAGAGGTCCATCAGTGGCTATTAGTCACAAGGTACAGATAGAAACTCTTGGTCTGGGGCAAGAGATGCTCTGAATTCTTGGTGCTTTTGGGGGGGGGGCAACAGTGGGAGGGCTTCTAGTGTCCTGCCCCTGCTGCTGGACCTCCTGAGGGTACCTGGTATTTTTGGCCACTGTGTGACAGGGTGTTGGACTGGATGGGCCATTGGCCTGGTCCAACATTGGCTTCTCTTATGTCAGCTTACACCAGGAATTAAATTTTGTTGGTCTTAAAGGTGCCACTAGACTCAAACTTTGTTTTATTGCTTCAGACCAACATGGCTACCCGCCTGAATCTAGTTTGCAGAAATGTAACAGAGAAAATGTTACACAAGAGGGGAAGAAGTCTCTCACCTTGTTCCCTGAAGCATCCTTCCCTTTTCCTTCCTCTTCTACGTGGAACCTGAGGTTCTCCAGAAGAATGACTGAACCAGCTGGAGGATCAGCACAGGCCTTTTCCACCTCTGGACCTACACAGTCTTTTAGGAACAAGATGTCCCTGGAGACATGATCCAAGATATGAAGCTTACATTTGCCAATACCAAGGATAACTCACCGCACACTAATTTATAGTAACAATCACGAGGCCATACCTGCCTAGCAATGCTTTGAGTTCCGCTGCCACTGGCTCCAAAGAGAATTTGTCAGGCATAGGAACTCCATCAGGTCGCCCGAGGTGACTCATCAGTACCACAGACTTGGCTCCATGATCCAAACAATGCTTGATGGATGGGACTGCTGCCTTGATTCTGCAACAAAAGTAACAGAAAACGTTAGGAGATGGGGGGAAGGGGGGGGATTATGTCTGCATACCAGTGTTCCCTCTAAACTGAGTGGATCTCCTGACCAAAATATGTAATCATCACTCAATCCGGCCGAATTAGCTAACTACCGGCTGGTATCTAATTTACCCTATTTGGGTAAATTAATCGAGAAGGTAGTGGTGGAATGATTGCAGGGCTTTTTGGATGACGCCTCCGTACTAGACCCCTTCCAGTCCGGCTTCCAACCAGGCCACGGGACAGAGATGGTGCTGGTCGCCCTCACAGATGACCTCCGGAGGCATCTGGACCGAGGCAGCATGGCAGTGTTGATGTTGTTACACCTGTCAGCAACGTTCGATATGGTCAACCATCAACTACTGGCCCACCACCTCGCCAACATTGGGATTCAGGGGTTGGCTTCACTGTGGCTTTCCTCGTTTCTCCAAGACCAGGGACAGAGGGTGGCAGTTGGGGAGCAACTGTCCCAAAGACACCCGCTAATATGCGGTGTGCTGCAGGGTGCAGTACTCTCCCCAATGTTGTTCAACATCTACATGTGCCCCCTCACCCAGATTGCCCGGAGGCATGGGCTGTGTTGTCATCAATACGCTGACGATACCCAGCTCTATCTGTTGTTGGGCAGCCAGTCAGAGTCTAGTCTGGGAGATCTGGACCTGGAGTTGAAAGCCGTGGCTGGTTGGCTTAGGCAGAGTTGATTGAAATTGAATCCAACGAAGACAGAGGTCCTGTGCCTGAGTGGACCAAGGGCAGGGATCCCTCTCCCGACCTTTGATGGGGCGCCGTTGGTGCCAGAGGTTAGGAGCTTGGGTATGCTCCTGGATTCCTCATTAACGATGGAGACCCAGGTAGCAGCCACTGCAAGATCGGCCTTCTATCATCTACGGCTGATCAAGCAGCTGGTTCCCTTCCTTGAACGCATCGACCTGGCTATGGTGATCCATGCGTTGGTCACCTCAAGACTGGATTACTGTAATGCTCTCTACATGGGGCTGCCCTTGTCCCAAATCCGGAAGCTGCCACTGGTGCAGAATGCAGCAGTGAGGCTGATGATGTGTCTTCCCTTGCGGGAACACATCCAGCCCGCCCTAAAAGCACTGCACTGGCTGCCTATAGCATATCGGATACGGTTCAAGGTGCTGGTGCTTGCCTATAAAGCCCTATATGGCCAGGGACAGAGATACTTAAGGAACCGCTTCTCCCCGTATGTACCCCAGCGAACACTACGACTGGGCTCCCAAAACTGCCTAGTTCTTCCAGGGCCTAAGGAGGCCCAATTGGCGGTAACGAGGGCCAGAGCTTTTTCGGTGGCGGCCCTGTCCTGGTGGAATGAGCTCCCGGAGAACATTAGGGCTCTGCGGGACCTTTTACAGTTCTGCAGGGCCTGCAAGACGGAGCTCTTCCGCCAGACTTTTATGTAGGGGCTGCCTCGACCTTATAGCCCTGGCCCGACCACTGTAAACCGCCAATGGACCAACAGCACCAATTGGAAGACCAGAAGAAGTTTGGAAATGCAGCTTGGGCAAGGGTGCTGAATGTCGCTACTATGTATTATATTTTTTAAAAAATTGTATGTATTCTATAGTATATTTTATGAGAATTATGTTGTTAGCTGCCCTGAGCCTGCCGAGAGGCGGGGAGGGTGGGATAAAAATCTAAATAAATAAATAATATTTCATTAAAATCTGCCTTCATTTCTGAGGACTGGAAGGTAGCAAATGTCACTCCCATCTTTAAAAAGGGTTCCAGAAGAGATCCAGGCCAGTCAGTGTGACATTAATACCGGGTAAGTTGGTGGAAACTGTTATTAAGGAAAGAATTAGAAGGCACATGATGGGCGAGTGGGCGTCAACGTGGCAAATGGGGTTCAGTCTGGCCAAGTGCAAAGTGATGTACATTGGGGCCAAAAATCCTAACTATAAATACACATTGATGGGGTCTGAACTGGCGGAGACTGACTGAGAGAGGTCTTGGAGTCGTAGTAGATAACTCACTGAAAATGTCGAGACAGTGTGCGACTGCAATGAAAAAGGCCAATGCTATGCTGGGGATTATTAGGAAGGGAACTGGAAACAAATCAGCCAGTATCATAATGCCCCTGTATAAATCGATGGTGCGACCTCATTTGGAATACTGTGTACAGTTCTGGTCTCACCTCAGAAATGATATTATAGCATTGGGAAAAGTGCTGAAAACGGCAACTAGAATGATAAAAGGGTTGGAAAACTTTCCCTACAAAGGTTAAAGCACTTCGGGCTCTTTAGCTTGGAGAAATGACGACTGAGGGGTGACATGATTGAGGTTTACAAGATTGTGCATGGGATAGAGCAGGTAGAGAAAGAAGTACTTTTCTCCCTTTCTCACAATACAAGAACTCGTGGGCACTCCATGAAATTGCTGAGCAGTCGGTTTAGAACAGACAAAAGGAAGTATTTCTTCGTCCAAAGAGTGATTAACACGCGCTATTCACTGCCACAGGAGGTGGCGGCAGCTACAAACATGGACGGCTTCAAGAGGGAATTGGATAAACATACGGAGCAGAGGCCCATCAGTGGCTACTAGCCACAAGGTATAGATAGGATCTCTCAGTCTGGGGCAAGTGATGCTCTGTATTCTTGGTGCTTTGGGGGGGGCAGCAGTGGGAGGGCTTCTAGTGTCCTGGCCCCACTGGTGGACCTCCTGATGGCACCTGGTGTGTTTTGGCCACTGTGTTGATAGAGTTTTGGACTGGATGGGCCATTGGCCTGATCTAATATTGGCTTCTCTTATGCTTTTACGTTCTGCATTAGTGTGAGCTAGCTCACAGTTTTTTAGCCTCCAGCTCACACATTTTTGGCTTAACTCAGGAAGGATGGTTCCAGAGCAAACTAATTTATGCAGCAGCCAAATTGCTTCCTCACAACTTTAACGCCAGTAGCTCACAAAGTAGAATTGTTACTCAGAGGAACCCACAGCTTAAGAGCATGGATGGCCAAACTGTGGCTTGGGAGCCACATGTGGCTCTTTCACACATAAAGTGTGGCTCCCGGCAGGGCAGCTGGGGAAGCAAAGGGGAAGCATGCCTCCCGAATCAGCCTTCCCCTTCCTCTTTCTCCCTCCCTTTCTTTCTCTCTTCCTTCCTTCTTCCCCCGCCCTCCCTCCCTCATCTATTTGCTTTTTCAAGCTTTCGCTTTTTTTCTTTCTCTCTTTTCCTTCCCCCTCCCTCCATCTATTTGGTTTCTTTGTTTCTCTCTCTTTCTACCTCTTTATTTTTTCCACCTCTCTCTCTGTCAAATAAATATCATTATCAAACAAATGAATATCATTGGACAAATTAATATCATTATCAATATCTGTTTTTACCATTTTGTTTTTATTTTTGGCAATCTCATTTAATGCTAATAAAAAGCAAATTTGCATATTTTTAAATAAAACCATGTCTTGTGGCCCTCAAACATCTGACGTTTATTCTGTGTGGCTCTTCCATTCAGCAGTTCTGGCCACCCCTGGCTTAGAGGGAGCACTGCTGCATACAACAAGTCATCACACCATTTCCTGTGAGAGAGGCATCGCCCATGATACCCATGCTGCACACTAACAGAGCAAAGCTCTAAAAGGAGAAGTTATGCACAACTTCTACAAAGTCAGGGATCTAAGTCAAGGTATCCTCCTTCCCTACGGTGACCCCTTCACCCTCACTTTGCCAAAGGAAGGAGGAGATGGGGCACAAATCTGCTAGACAGACAGTTCACTTAACTTTCTCTACAAGCCACTCAGGCTGTTACTCGCCACTCATCCCCTGTAGTAGTGCCAGCACAGCTAAACTATCATTAGCAGGAAATGTGGACAAAAGGTAAAGGGAGGCATCTTACAAACTAAATCAATCTGACACCTTGAATGCATGATCTAGCCAAAGTAGCTCAGCTTTTAGGTGGAGATTCCAAAGTCAAATCAAGCACCTTACAGTAACAAACTGTGTTCTTCCGGTAAGTTGCAGCCCACTGGGGAGGAGGGACTGATATCCTCCAACTCCAGTTCACAATTTTAAAGTTCTCACCTTTGGTTGTTGGTTATTTTGTTGTTCTTCATTGGGACATTGAAATCAACCCTGGGGGGGAGGAAAACACAAAAGCAAATTAAAAATATACCTTTTTCTGCTCCCTCTGTAGGGAACCCTTGCTAAAGATTAGTAGCAAGAGCTGCATGAGTTATATGGGTATGGGAGCGGGCAAAGAAAACAGTGTGTGATAATCATGCAACGCCCAATTGTCACCCACTGTTGGGCTGGTACAGGCCTCACAAGGCTTCCTAATATGCGTAGAAAGGCTTGTCCAGCCAAGTTCCATCCCTTTATTATGTCTGTACCTTTCTGAGCCAGTGTTAGGGATCAGCAAAAACAAACTGCACTGGATCCACTAGTTGTATTGACCAGTAAAGAGGGGAGCCAGGTCATCTGCTTATCAGTTTCAGAATCTGGTTGGAGGAAATGCTCATGAGCAAGGCTAGGCCAGATTTCATGCTAGAGGCTGTCAAAACCATATCAGCATGTAAAGGATGATCAGTTCATTAATGTGTTAGTAACACACAGAGAAAACACCCTAAAATGGGGAAAGGGCCAGTTGAGAATCTTAGTAACATTAGACGTGCCCTAAAAAGAAGTGCCCTAAAAAGAAAGCATAAACTAAGTACAGAAAGAAAGGCAAATACCAAGTGAACACAGCTTCAAAACTTTGTCAGAAATGAAGCACAGCATGATTGTAGGAGCAAGACTTAACACTTACAATTCTTGCAGTCAAGATAACTGCAAATTAAGACAGCATAGGGACATTTTAGATACTGCTTTAAGCCCCTCCCTTCCCTCCACAACTTGCTTATTCTGTCTCTCTCCACCACCCACTTAAGGGAGGATCCAGCATGCAAAGTGTTACAGATGCGTGCTAAGACCAGAACATCATCATGCAGCTCATAAAGTGATGCACCCATGCAAAGGATATTCACAGTTAGCTCTCTGCTGAGCAACTGCTCTGGGACATACTGAAACTTGTTAATATTCCATCTAACAATGTCTGGGACTTCCTCAAACTCTCATCTCATATGGTGACAGAACGCAATGGCTCAAGCAACCTATTAAATGTGGTTGGCCATGTCAGGTGCATGAGAGGAATCACAACCAGTGTTCCCTCTAAGGTGAGTTAGTGTGAGCTAGCTCACAGTTTTTTAGCCTCCAGCTCACATTTTTGTCTTCACTCAGGAAAGATGACTCCAAAGCAAACTAATTTAAGCAGTATCGCTCACTCACAATTTCAATGCCAGTGGCTTGCAAAGTTGAATTTTTGCTCACAAGACTCCAAGGCTTAGAGGGAGCATTGATCACAGCCCTAAGCAATCAAAAATATAAGATGACACAAAACTGTTAGTATGCCTGAATGAGGTTTACCACACATCCATGTATTTGTAGAATTTCATAAGGTAATCCTTTTTGTATTTAAAGAAATATGTAAGTTATTTGTACAATCCTGTCTTCCTATTGTTTATAAACTTTGTATTAATGTTTTAAAACAGTTAATTGGTCCAGTACAGAGGAATTCTTTTTGAAACGGAAGTTTATTCCGGAAAATTCTGTCAGTAACTGTTCAAGCAACCAATTATATATTCAAGAGGACTACCTTTTACTGTATAATTATTTTTTGCATTATATATGTTGTATAACACTACATTTATTTAAATACATTTATATGCACTACACAGTTTTGTGTCATCTTATATTTTTGAGGCGCATGAGAGGGGAATTTCAGGAGCCACACTTGCAAACTATAGTACATACACATTAGAGAATCACAGCCACAAATATAAGGGGGGAAAAGGAACAAGCTGTGTATGATGTAGAATGTAACCAGCCCAGCTGTGAGAAGTTAAGTATTACTATTACCCTGTTTTGGATTGTTAATACCTATGGGAAGGCTTGCACAGCTTGCCTCATGATTAATGTTTTCATCAATCCTTAACTGTTTCTGGTCACTCATGTTCCAGTTTTGGATGAAGATTTGAGAATCCAAACGAGAGATTATTCCAGAGATTCTCGTCAGACATACCAATGTATCTACAATAGTGTACTTTGTATAGGCTTATAATTTGTAGTAATGGCAGGGGTCATTTCAAACAGGAGCTCGGGGGCGTGCAGCTCCAGGAGTTGGTGCCAGCCGCCCCCCGCGGAGGAATGCCTGCTTGTGTCATGGCTGCAGCAAAATGACCCCGTCCCCTGGAAAGGTCCTTGTTCCTCCGACCAGCCTTCTGAAGGCTTCAGCCACCACTGAAGCTATCCTCCCAGAATAGTGGTATTTCTGAGGCTTGGATTAGTAGCTGTCCCCTCTCTACCAGCTCTTTCTTTCTTTCTCTTTCTCTCTTGCCTTCTGACATACTTCCAGTGAGGTCAGGTGGTATAACATATGCAAATAAGTTATGCTAATGAGCTCCTGCACCCCCTTTTCTACAAATGACCTCTGAGTAGTGGTGTTAGTTTGCATAAGGTTTTTTGTATGAAAATTTGTAGCAGCACATACACAGCTTTCTTGTTCCTTTTTTCACCCTTGCAAACTATGCCTCGTGTGTACACAGTTGAAGGAGACAGGAAGTTGCAGTGTGTCATACAGGAAAAGAATCTGCACAATGATGGAATGGAAGACTAGATACTCTTTTGAGTAATTAAAAAGGAGAATGTTGCAACAGAAATATCAAATCATGTGCAAAATTATTGGTAACTGAGATGGAAAGAAACCAGCTACACTAACTCCGTTCTGAGCGTATTAACTATACAACACATTATGCTCTTTATTCACAAGGCCTTATTTTGATAAGGACACAGTTATTATTCCTGAGATTAACAGGGATTATAAACCAGATCGTAAATTTTGGCTTTAAACATTTTCACCATAACTTATAACAATGAAGGATATCAACCAAAGAGAAAATGAAGCCTGGTGTTTTTCATGTGAACTTCACATCTGCATAGTGCCTGCATGGCCACAGGAGACCTTGGTATAGGTGCAAAATTTTAAATGGGAGGCCATTTCCCCTCTCTTTCTCTGCAGCTTCTGTCTGGTGATGTGGAGGAGTGGTGTGAACTTCTAGTGTAAGTGCCAGACATTCCAAGCTACAGGGCCTTTGTCTAAGTGTCATGGGGTGATAATTACTGCTATGAAGCTGCCTAAGAAACAGAACTGAAACCCTGAAATCAAATGTGCCAATCATTCCTTCTAACTTCTGATATTGATTAGGAACCACTATAACAGCTTTAATTCACAGTAACAATTCTGTTTGCACTCCCCCCTTATTAGTTTTACAATCCCTCCTGCACGCATCTTACAGTCTGGCAGTAACTTAACCCAAAATCTTTTTCAGGGCTACAGAAACTCTGCACTGACAACCCTTCCTGTCGATCTAATACTCATTAGGAAGGTGAACCATCTTTAATCACAGTGGTGTGTTTTGTTTACTGGGAAAAAATTAATCTCATTGAGTTAAAATTACAGCCACAGAGAAAAGCTCTCTGGCTTAATTAAAATGTATTTTAAAAGACCTTTGCCAACCTCCAATGTGTTACAGCATATCTATTTTGACACTTATACCTTGCTTTCCCCCCAATGGGGAAATAATGCATCTTACAACATAATTTTCCTTCTGTTTTGTCCTCACAAAACCCTGTGAGTTGGTTAGGCTGAGTGTGTGTGACAGGGTCAAGGGCACCCCGCAAGCCATCCTGGCAGTGTGGAGATCTGAACCTGGGTCTCCCAGACGCTCGTCTGACACTCAGGCCACTACATCACCCCGCCATTAAGGAATGTTAGGGGTTAACAGAAGTGAAAGTTGAGATCCCATTTGGAAATCAGCCAATCCGGCATTCACCTCTGCCCTTCTCCTCTTGTGCCAGATACGAGTCTGTTGCAACCCCCTAAACATAAGGCAGGAGGGCTCTGAAGGAAGGAATGCAGCGACACGCAGCAGAACCCACGAGAGGAATATCCTTCTGCCCTCAGCATTCACGCTGCTTGTCAGAGGCGCCCAGTCAGCAGTTCCCGGCCGCCCGTACCGCGGCCATGCCAGAGAGCCGAGCCAGGCTGCCTTCCATTCTGGGACTGGAACAAGCAGCGGTCTTATGTAGATCCGGCAGAAACGTGCGCTTTGGCGGTCCGCGGGCTGTCCCCCTGGAAACAGCCGGTGCATGCCCCCCCCCACCCCCCCCGATCGAGGACACGAACCCCCAGCCTGTCCCACGGCGGATCGCCCGCTATTCGGCAAGAGCCAGGAGGCGGCAGAAGGGCCCGCTTGTTCCGGCCCTCGAGCAGCCAGCCACGCCCGACGCGGGAGCGGGACTCTGACCCAACACGCCCCAAGCCCCGGCCGCCTCCGGAGGCCGCCGCCGCCGCCAACCCCCGCCCCCCCTCCCCCCCCCCCCGGGCCACTTGGGTCAGGCCGGCCGGGCCCTCGGGAGGGCGGGGGAGGGGGTGCTGCTGCCGCCGCCAGGCCGCCAGGCCCGGTTCTCTGCCCAGCGCCTCCGGAGCCGCCTCCGGGTCGCGACACGGGCCTCCCCCGCCCACGCCAAACGGGCCCGAAGGAAAACCGCGGAAGGCGCGGAGGACCCACGACGGCCCGCTTCCCGCCCGCCCGCCTGCCCGCGCTCACCTCATGACCACCCGCTTGCCCTTCACGTCCACCTTGTCCAGGGTGAGCTTGTTGGAGAGAGACATCGCGGCGGGCGGGCGGGCTCAGCGCGGACAACCAGCGGGCAGCAGCCGGAGCGGGAAAGAGAGAGCGGAGCCGCGGCCCGGGGTCACCTTTGGCTGCTCGCCGCCCGCCTCCTGCCGCGCGCTCACTGGCCGGGCTTGACGCAGGGTCCCCTCTGATTGCTCGCTCGCGCCTGTCCGTCACAGAGGGACCGGGCGGGGCGGGGCCTAAGGGGCGCTAGTCACGTCTCGCACGGAGCCCGGCTGCCTCGGGAAGGAGGGGAGGGGCGGGGCGGGGCGGGGCGGGGAGGGGGGCCGGAGCCCTGGTGCGGCCCAGGACCGTCCCGCAGGCGGCGGCAGCCACACCCCTCCCCGAAAGGGCACCACGCGGGCTGCTGCTTTGGCTTGGAAGTCTGCCTTGCTGAGGCCTTTTCTTTGGTCTGGCGCTGCCTGCGGGCTGTTCTCATGCGAGCCTGCCTTGGGTGGGTCCCTGGAATGACAGACCCCAGAGTGGCAGGAGAGGTGGGTGGGTCGGAATGGAATGGAATGACGACCAAAAGAGTGGAAGGATGTGGGACTGTAATCAGTGCCCTAGTCGCGCAGGCGGTGAGCCCCTTGGAAACAGGCTAGGAGCAAATGCTGGGCAGGGCCAGTCCAGGCTTTTTGGCGCCCTAGGCATGGGTGTCAACTACGGGAGGGCTCGAGCCCCCCCCCCCGAAATTTTCTGGGGGGGGCTCAGCCCCCCCCCCCGGCAAAATGGAGCGCCCAGTGGCCAGTCGCCGCCTCTCCTTTCCCCCTGGTGTTGCCTCTCCTTTCCCCTCCTTTCCCCCAGGTTGCCCGGTGGCCGTCGCCGCCTCTCCTTTCCCCCCATCCCTGGCCTGCCCTCCTGCCTCCCTGGGGTGGGGGGGGGGAAAGAGGCGGGGAAAGACCACGAGGCGGATTGGGAGCCGGGGGCCCGCAAGGGCGACGCGCCGCCCCCCGGCTGCAGGCGGCAGCAGCAGCAGTAATCCGCCGGCGCCCAAGGTGAGCAGGGAGAGGGAGGGAGGGGGGAGGGAAGCGGCGGCGGCGGCTCCCTGGGGCGGGGGGGGAGAGCGGGGGGGACATGGTCCTCAGCGCGCGCGCTTCACGTGCACGCACGAGAGAGCCCCCGCCCCCCCCCCCCCGGGGATTTTAAAAGTCTACGCCGCTGGCCCTAGGCAAGGCTAACTACTTGTGCCCTCCCTGCTTACGAATTTTCAAAAACAGATGAATTCTAGGGGAAATTAAAAGCAAAAACTTGACATTGCTAATTTCCAAGCCGCTGCAGCGTTCCCCTTGGCTTCCACAGGCTTGGGTGGGGGGAGGCAAGTGCTTGGCCTCTGGACCACCTTTGCCCTCTAATTGCCCTCATTTAGCTCCAGGGCCAGGAGGGTCACTCATTTCTTCCTCCCCGGCCACTGGAGAGTCCCCGCCTCACTTCTTCCCCCAAGCTGGGCACATTCAGTGGTTCCTTGTCTGGTCTTGCACTTCCTGGGGCTCATGGCTGAGGAGTGCGAGTGAGCGGGAGCTGCTGCTGCAGCCCCTGCAACTACCCAGAGTAAAAGCGTGGGAGAGCCGGGGCTGGTCAGTGAGTGAGTGTGAGAGTGTGAGGCTTCTGCTCAAAGTAGTCAAGGATCAGATCTTTGTTGATGAAACACAGTTCTTTATTTCCAATTTCTACATTGGTACAGGTCCTCGGATTATTGTCAGAGATAACGCATACAATAGAAGCAGGTCTAATATACCCTCCAGCACAATTTGAATTGCCCATAGGTAACCAATCAACAAGGGGGAAAAAACCGCGGGCAAAAGGTTCTCTGGCCGTTTGCTTCCCACAGGAAAGAAAGTGAGGTGTGAAGCAGTAAATTTCCCTTCCCAAACCAGACCCCTCAGATGTAACCATATTCACATAACAAATGCTTTCCCCAAGGCTTTCGCACGTTGATAAGAAATGGTCCCTGTCCTCCCCTGTCTTCCCAGCCGGGATGAATGGAATGCGGAGGCAGGAGTGTGAGAGGCCCATTGTTCCCATGCTTTGAAGTTGTCATTCTCCCGGGCAAACAGATACATAGACCAGGCCTGATTAGAGCCATAACCCTGGGGTCACAGAAGATACATTCACAATTGTCAAACTAAATAGCAATAGGCATGATTACATAGGTGGTACAGGAACAGGTTTGCACAGCATAGCCAAGTCAGGTTACAATATATAACATGAGATCCCAGAAATCCTTGTTAGAATCTGCAGATTCTGACACACTGCCACCCCAAAAATCAATCTACCCCGGCTTATCTGGAAATTTATTATGGAAAGCTTTAACTAACTTAGGAGCATGCACATTTTCAGAATGAACCCATTCATTCAGTTCCGAGCCAAAATCTACCCACTTGACTAGATATAGCAAGCGGCCCCTATGCATTTTTGAATCAAGGATTTCAGAAATTTCAAAATGGGGTGCCCCCTCCTTCATCAGTGGAGGAGGAGTCGGAGGAACTGGATGCCATGCATTCGGCCCAGGATTCTTCTTCAGCAAGCTGAAATGAAAAACAGGATGCACAGAACTCAGTGACTTGGGCAATTCTAGTTCAAAAGACACATCAGAAATCTTGCGCAACACTTTGTAGGGGCCGACATATTTCCACCCCAGTTTCCTGCTGGGTTGCAATCCATGTATATTTTTGGTGGACAAGTAGACTGAATCCCCTGGCTGTAAGTCCCAGCCCTCTGCTCTGCTTCGGTCTGCATACTTCTTGTAATCCTCTTTAGCTTTGTCCAGTGTCTTAGCAATCAGTGGCCATGAGTCTTGTAAGGTTGACCACCAACGTTTAAAGTCCGTGGGGGGGGGTATTTGGCGTTTCCTCTATGGTGGGTAGGGGTTTCCCTTCGAAGCCTCCCACCGCCATGAACGGGGATACACCCGTAGACGAATGAATAGCATTGTTATAACTATACTCCGCAAACGGCAGTAGTTCCACCCAATTGTCCTGATGGTAGTTAGTGTAACACCTCAGAAATTGTTCCAGGATTTGATTAGTTCATTCGGATTGGCCATCGGTCTCTGGGTGGTAACCTGAGCTTAAGGCTGGTTCAATGTCCATCAGATTCAAAAGCTCCCACCAGAAGTTGGCAACGAACTGACTGCCCCGATCGGATACCACACGTCTGGGAAAAGCATGTAACTTTATCACGTGGTTGAGAAAAGCCTTAGCCAGTCCCTTAGCAGTGGGTAGCTGTTTAAACGGGGTAAAATGGGCTTGTTTCGAGAACATGTCTACCACCACCCAAATAACGGTTTTTCCTTTTGAGGGTGGCAGGTTGGTGATGAAGTCCATAGCTATCGCTTCCCATGGGCGAGAGGGGGTGGGCAACGGATGCAACAGTCCTGGGACTTTCCCTCCCCTCTTTTTGCACATCAAACAGGTTTGGCAGGCAGTAACAAAGTCCGAGACATCCTTGCGCATGCGCGGCCACCAGAATTGCCGTTGCACTAAATTAAGCGTTTTTAAGAACCCAAAGTGCCCTGCCAGTCTTGATGAATGACAAGTTAGCAGTATGTCCTTTCGTCTGGCTCGAGGTACCACGAGTTTGTCCCCATGGTACTGTCAGAATCTGCTGATTCAGACAAAGTGTTCTATTGCTTTTCTATTGCTTGCTGCTATGATTTCTGTCTTGCTGCTATGATTTCTGTTGCTATGTATGGTTCTACAGCACCTGCTATGTAGTTGCCCCCCCCTACCATGTAACCCTCACTTTGGCCAGTATGTATGAAAGCTATACGACCCCAGGTTTATGACCCTGACCAGGCCTGGTTTGTGTAACTGTCAGCCCGGGAGGATGACAACTTCAAAGTATGGGAACAATGGGCCTCTCACACTCCTGCCTCCGCATTCCATTCATCCCAGCTGGGACAGCAAGGGAGGACAGGTCCCATCTCTTATCAACGTGCGAAAGCCTTGAGGCCAACGATTGTTATGTGAAATGGTAACATCTAAGGGGTCTGGTTTGGGAAGGGAAATTTACAACTTAACACCTCACTTTCTTTCCTGTGGGAAGCAAACGGCCAGAGACCCTTTTTACCCGCCGTTTTTCCCCTTTAGTGATTGGTTACCTATGGGCAATTCAAACTGTTCTGAAAGGTATAATAGACCTGCTTCTGTCATATGCGTTATCTCTGACAATAATCCGAGAACCTGTACTAATGTAGAGATTGGAAATAAAGAACTGTGTTTCATCAACAAAGATCTGATCCTTGACTACTTTGAGCAGAAGTCTCACAGATTGTCAGAGATCTGTGACTGGGACTTGGCCGTTCCTGACCATGTCGGACGACGGTACTCTTCCCATCCCTACTCCCGAAGACCCGCCGGCAACCCCTGGGGATCAGGGTGCCGGTGGTGGAGGCGGCGGCGGGGAGCCCGAAGTGCCAGTGACTACGATTCAAGGGGCTCACTACATCCCGCGCCCACCTCCTCATCAGAGCGTGACCCAGAGGTACTCATGGAGCAATTTCAGTCGCGGGACCGTAGACTCATGGGTGCACGATCGGAAGGGGGCACGGGTGTCGCTCCAGGTGGATCACCTCGACCGCGGGAAGCCGAGTTTCCTGGGAGACGAGCGCGAGACGACCTATGGAGGAGAGTTGCGTCCCCCGTCCCTGGAAGAAGAGAGAATGGGACCGTACGGGCCCGATCCCTACGGGGAAGACCAGACTCAAGCCCTCAACCGGATGATGGGAGATTTGCGGTTCCAGCTTACCACCGAATTGCGCGAGCTAGCCCTCGATCTCCAGTATCAGTTCCGGGACGCCCTCATGGCTATGCAAGCAGCTCGCCCAGCCCCGGCCGGGGTAGGACCCCCCGCAGGGGGAGTCCAGCAACTGGTGGTTCCTCCCGGAGGAGTCCCCGCACAAGTGCCGCCGCAAGTGCCGCCGCAGGTCCCTCAGCCCGTTCCCCGCCCGGTGCCCGCACCCATACCTGCGCCAGCCCCCGTGCTGGCAGGGCCAATGGTTCGCCCGGCCCCCGCCTATCTGTTGACGACTACTTTCGATGGGGACCCCGAGAAGTTGCGGTTCTTCCTGCTAGAGATCGAGCGGTTCCTAGACACCTGGGGGCACCTCTACCCCACCGAGAGGGACCGGATTGGTTACATCGGGTCCAAGCTGAGGGACACCGCCAGCAACTGGTACGTGAGCCTGCACAAAGCCCCCGGGCCTGAGTTGCACTCAGTGAACAACTTCATGTGGGCCCTCCGACCCCACTACGAGGACCCCTTGGGGGAAGAAAAAGCCCGGAACCAACTACGGAGGCTGACCCAAGGGCGATCCTCGGTGAGGGACTACACCGATAAGTTCCGGCGCATCGCAGCCAAGATTCGCGGCTGGACCCAAGACCTGTTCATTGAAAAATACCGAGAGGGCTTGAGCCACGAGGTGTACGAGATGGTGCTGCGGGGGGGAAGACCCAGATCGTTGGCCGCCTGGATGAGGGCGGCCGCGGACATGGAAGAATGCTTCGCCCTCATTAAGATGGGAACTTCAGCGATGGCTCAAGCCAAAGCGGCGCAGAAGGCGAAACCCAAGCCCAACCTGCAAGAGATTCGGGATGCCCGCTTCAAGCAGGGGCTCTGCATGCGATGCGGGGAGAGTGGTCATTTCGCCTCGGTGTGCCCTAAGGGAGGGGGAAAAGTTCCGAAAACCTCCACCCCGGTGGCCGGGAGCACCCCTAGCGGAGGGAAGACCGCGTTCAAACCCCGGGCTCTGCAGCTGGAAGGGGCAGCGAGCGAGCAGGGAGAGCTGGAGCTGACGGAAGCGCAGATGTCGGGAAACTCCAACGGCCTGCAGTGAGCGGCGCAGAACTGCAGGTCCCCATCCACGATGCGCCATCTCCGGTGAGCATCCCTGGCCCCTTATTGTATATGGTAGTGACTGTAATAGCCCCCAGGACCGGGATCCATGTCCGGGTCCGAGCCCTAATTGACTCTGGGTGCGCCCAGGACTTGATTAGCCCTTTAGTAGTAGAGGGGCTGGGACCCAAGGTCGCCCCATTGGGGGAGCCACTCACGTTCACGCAAATGGATGGTTCGGAAATGAAAGAGGCGTGTGTGGCGGAGACCGAGAGACTAATTGTGGGGACGGGGGAACATTGGGAGAAGAGAGCTTTTGTCATCACCCCCAACACCCAATTCCCCATGGTGTTGGGGAGCCCCTGGTTAAGCTCCCATGACCCCTATATCAAATGGAGCGAGGGGAAGATCTCCTGGGTGGACGAAAAGTGCCAAGACCACAAATGGGACCGGGGGTGGGGGCCAGGACCTCCTGTGCCCCTCCGGGCGGCGGCACTCACTCTGGTGCCCGCGGCCATCCCCCGGGAATACCGAGACTTAATGGGAGTGTTCAGTGAGACCGAAGCGGACGAACTACCCCCCCACAGGCTATCGGATTGTGCCATAGAGCTGATCCCGGGCGAGAAACTACCCAAGGGGAAACTTTATTCCATGAGCCCTCCGGAGCGGGAGGAGCTAAGAAAATTCCTAGACAAGAATTTGGAGCGTGGCTTCATCCGCCCCGCTAAGTCCCCCTTCGCGGCCCCTGTTCTGTTCCGGAAAAAGAAAGACGGGGGGCTACGCTTGTGCACGGACTACAGAGGACTCAATGCGGTGTCTGCCTCCAACGCCTACCCCCTCCCCCTTATTAAAGACTTGTTAACGGAGGCGGCTAAGGGAAAAGTGTTCACTAAATTGGACCTCCGAGATGCATATTTCCGGGTGCGCATCAGGGAGGGGGATGAGTTCAAGACTGCATTTAATACACCGTTGGGACAGTTCGAATACCTGGTGATGCCGTTTGGTTTGAGTAGCGCGCCCGGGGTCTTTATGAGCTTAATAAATGAAGTGTTGCACAAGCATTTATTCAAGGGGGTGTTATGTTACTTAGATGATATCTTGATCTACTCTGCTGATAAGAAAGAACATGTGCAGTTGGTCCGAGAAGTGCTCTCAACCCTGTTGAAAAATCAGTTATATGCAAAGTTGTCTAAATGTGAATTCCATCGGGACTCCGTGGATTTCCTAGGGTACCGCATTTCTCAGAAGGGACTGGAGATGGACCCTGCCAAGGTAGAGGCAGTGGTTCAGTGGGAAGCCCCCCGAACGAGAAAACAACTCCAAAGTCTGTTGGGATTTTGTAACTTTTACCGCACCTTCATAAAAGACTTTGCTACAGTCACCCTCCCGCTGACTGAGTTGCTAAAAACCAAGGGGAGGGGCCCAGAAGCGGGGAAGCCCGGGGAGAGAATAGCCTGGACTGGAGAATGCCAGAGGGCGTTCGAGACCCTTAAGACTCTTTTCACCTCGGAGCCCATCTTGGCTCACCCCGATGAGACCAAGGAATTTGTAGTTCATGTAGACGCTTCAGATGTGGCCATGGGGGGGGCCATCCTACAGGAAGGGCCGGATGGGAAGCTGCACCCTCTCGCCTACATCTCGAAAAAATTTAACGAGACAGAAAGGAATTGGTCAGTTTGGGACAAAGAAGCCGCCGCCATCCGACTGGCCCTCACCACTTGGTGGCATTGGTTGGAGGGCGCGCAAACCCCTTTTGAAATTTGGACGGATCACAAAAACCTAGAAGTGCTGCGCACCCAGAGATCCCTGAATGCGAAGCAGCTCCGCTGGGCAGATTTTTTCTCAAAGTTCAATTTTGTGCTGAAACATTTCCCCGGGAAGGCCAACTCGTTAGCAGACGCACTATCCCGATTGCCCCAGCACGAGAGTTTAAAGGAGGAGGTGTTCGACTCCATGTTCTCCCCCCAGCAGCTGGGAGGTGCGGTGACCACCAGGAGTCAGAGTAAGCAGACGACGGTAGAGCCGGGGAAAAGCGACTGGGGGGGGGGGGATTATTCCCCGGAAGAAGTCGAAAAGACCTTAGGAGACTGCTCCCTCCGGGAAAATAAATGCTGGTACCACGGGGATAAACTGGTGGTACCCCGAAGCAGAAGGAAAGACATATTACTGGCATGTCATTCCTCCAAATTAGCAGGGCATTTTGGATTTCTAAAGACGCTTAACTTAATTCAAAGACAGTTCTGGTGGCCGCGCATGCACAAGGATGTTTCGGACTTTGTAACTGCCTGCCAGACCTGTTTGATGTGCAAGAAAAGGGGGGGGAAAGTCCCGGGACTATTGCACCCGCTGCCCACCCCCTCTCGCCCCTGGGAGGCGATAGCTATGGACTTCATCACCAACCTGCCACCCTCGAAGGGAAAGACTGTAATTTGGGTGGTGGTAGACATGTTTTCGAAACAAGCCCACTTTACCCCCTTCAAGCAGCTGCCTACGGCAAAGGGAATGGCTAAGGCTTTCTTCAACCACGTGATAAAGCTGCATGCTTTCCCCAAACGTGTGGTATCCGATAGGGGCAGTCAGTTCGTTGCCAACTTCTGGCGGGAGCTTCTGTAACTAATGGACATTGAACCAGCCCTGAGTTCAGGGTACCATCCAGAGACCGATGGACAGTCCGAACGAACTAATCAAATTCTGGAGCAATTTCTAAGGTGCTACACTAACTACCACCAGGATAACTGGGTGGAGTTACTACCGTTCGCTGAATATAGCTATAACAATGCTGTGCATTCCTCTACCGGCGTTTCTCCATTCATGGCGGTAGGAGGCTTTGAAGGAAAACCACTGCCCACAGTAGAAAACGCGTCAAGCACTCCCCCCACAGACTTTAAGCGATGGTGGGCAGCCCTGCAAGAGTCATGGCCCCTGATAGCCAAGACATTGGACCAGGCAAAAGAGGACTACAAGAAATATGCGGACCGTGGCAGAGCAGAGGGCTGGGACCTCCAGCCCGGGGACTCAGTTTACCTATCCACAAAAAATATACATGGCTTACAACCCAGTAGGAAGTTGGGGTGGAAATTTGTGGGCCCTTACAAGGTGTTGCGTAAAATCTCTGATGTGTCTTTTGAACTGGAGTTGCCCAAATCACTGAGTTCTGTGCACCCTGTTTTTCATTTCAGCTTGCTGAAGAAGAATCCTGGGCCGAATGCATGGCATCCAGTTCCTCCGACTCCTCCTCCACTGATGAAGGGGGAGGCACCCCATTTTGAAATTTCGGAAATTCTTGATTCTAAACTGCGCAGGGGCCACGTGTATTATTTAGTTAGATGGCTTGACTTTGGCCCAGAACAAAATGAGTGGGTTCGCTCTGAAAATGTGCATGCTCCTAAATTGGTTAAAGCTTTTCATAAAAAGTTCCCGGACAAACCCGGGTAGATTTATTTTCGAGGTGGCAGTGTCTCAGAATCTGCTGATTCAGACAAAGTGTTCTATTGCTTTTCTATTGCTTGCTGCTATGATTTCTGTCTTGCTGCTATGATTTCTGTTGCTATGTATGGTTCTACAGCACCTGCTATGTAGTTGCCCCCCCCTACCATGTAACCCTCACTTTGGCCAGTATGTATGAAAGCTATACGACCCCAGGTTTATGACCCTGACCAGGCCTGGTTTGTGTAACTGTCAGCCCGGGAGGATGACAACTTCAAAGTATGGGAACAATGGGCCTCTCACACTCCTGCCTCCGCATTCCATTCATCCCGGCTGGGACAGCAAGGGAGGACAGGTCCCATCTCTTATCAACGTGCGAAAGCCTTGAGGCCAACGATTGTTATGTGAAATGGTAATATCTAAGGGGTCTGGTTTGGGAAGGGAAATTTACAACTTAACACCTCACTTTCTTTCCTGTGGGAAGCAAACGGCCAGAGACCCTTTTTACCCGCCGTTTTTCCCCTTTAGTGATTGGTTACCTATGGGCAATTCATACTGTTCTGAAAGGTATAACAGACCTGCTTCTGTCATATGCGTTATCTCTGACAATAATCCGAGAACCTGTACTAATGTAGAGATTGGAAATAAAGAACTGTGTTTCATCAACAAAGATCTGATCCTTGACTACTTTGAGCAGAAGTCTCACAGGTACCAGCACTTGTTTTCCCGGAGGGAACAGTCCTCTGTTTTTCCCAATTCTTCGGCCTCTTCCAGGGAGTAGTCCCCCCCCCCCATTTATCCCCCCACGACTCTACTGCTGCCTGCTTGCTCTGGCTTCGGGTAGTAACAGCTCCTCCCAACTGGTGGGGGGAGAACATGGAGTCGAACACTTCTTCCTTTTGACTCTCGTGCTGGGGTAATCTGGATAGCGCGTCTGCTAACGAATTGGCTTTCCCAGGAAAGTGCTTAAGCACGAACTTGAATTTCGAGAAAAGATTGGCCCATCGGAGCTGTTTCGCATTCAAGGACCTCTGGGTGCACAAGGCTTCCAGATTTTTGTGATCAGTCCAGATTTCAAAAGGGGTCTGTGCTCCTTCTAGCCAATGCCGCCAGGTGGTGAGGGCCAGTCGTATGGCTGCTGCCTCCTTGTCCCACACTGACCAATTCCTCTCTGTCTCATTAAACTTTTTTGATATATAAGCCAGAGGGTGCAGCTTATCATCCGGTCCCTTCTGTAGGATGGCTCCCCCCATGGCCACATCAGACGCGTCTACATGCACCACAAACTCCTTGGTTTCATCGGGGTGGGCCAGGATAGGTTCCGAAGTAAATAGGGTCTTGAGGGTTTCAAATGCCTTTTGGCAATCCTCAGACCAGTCTATTCTCTCCCCAGGCTTCCCGGCTTCCGGGCCCCTCCCCTTGGTCTTAAGGAGTTCCGTGAGCGGAAGAGTGACCGTGGCGAAGTATTTTAGGAAGGTACGATAGAAATTACAAAATCCTAATAGACTCTGAAGCTGTTTTCTTGTTGAAGCTGATCCATTTCTAGCCCTTTCTGGGAAATGCAATACCCCAAAAAATCCACTGAATCCCTATGGAATTCACATTTCGACAGCTTAGCATACAACTGGTTTTTTAACAGAGTTGACAGCACTTCCCGGACCAATTTTACATGCTCTCTCTTATCAGCAGAGTAAGTCAAGATATCATCTAAGTAACATAACACCCCCTTAAATAAATGCTTGTGTAGCACTTCATTTATTAAGCTCATAAAGACCCCTGGCGCGCCACTTAATCCAAACGGCATCACCAGGTATTCGAATTGACCCAATGGTGTGTTAAAAGCAGTCTTAAACTCGTCCCCCTCCCTGATGCGCACCCGGAAGTATGCATCTCGAAGATCCAACTTAGTGAACACCTTCCCTTTGGCTGCTTCTGTTAACAGGTCCTTAATAAGGGGAAGGGGGTAGGCATTGGAGGCTGATACTGCATTTAATCCCCTGTAGTCCGTGCATAGCCTCAGCCCCCCGTCTTTCTTTTTCCTGAACAGAACAGGGGCAGCGAATGGGGACTTAGCGGGGCGGATGAAACCTCGCTCCAAGTTCTTGTCTAGGAATTTCCTTAGCTCCTCCCGCTCCGAAGGGCTCATGGAATAGAGTTTTCCCTTTGGCAACTTTTCTCCCGGGATCAGCTCTATGGCACAGTCCGACAGCCTGTAGGGGGGTAGTTCATCTGCCTCGGTTTCACTGAACACCCCCATTAAGTCTCGATATTCCCTGGGAACGGCGGAAGGTACCAGAGTGAGCGCTGCTGCTTGGAGAGGTGCCGGGGGCCCCGATCCCCACCCCGAGTCCCACTTATGGTTTTGACACTTCTCGTCCACCCAGGAGATTTTCCCTTCACTCCATTTGATGTAGGGGTCATGGGAGCTCAACCAGGGACTCCCCAACACCATGGGGAACTGGGTGTTGGGGGTGATGACGAACGCTCTCCTCTCCCAGTGTTCCCCCGTCCCCACTATCAGCCTTTCAGTCTCTGCCACACATGCCTCTTTCATTTCCGATCCGTCCATTTGGGTAAACGTAAGTGGCTCCCCCAATGGGGTGACTTTGGGCCCTAACCCGTCCACTACTAAAGGGCTAATTAAGTCCCGGGCACACCCTGAGTCAATTAGGGCCTGGACCCGGACATGGGTCCCTGTCCCGGGTGCTATCACAGTCACTACCATATACAGTAAGGGGCCAGGGATGCTCACCGGGGATGGTGCGTCGTGGATGGGGACCTGCAGTTCTGCGCCGCTCACTGCAGGCCGTTGGAGTTTCCTGACATCTGTGCTTCCGTCAGCTCCAGCTCCCCTTGCTCGCTTGTGGCCCCTTCCAGCTGTAGTGCCCGGGGCTTGAACGAGGTCTTCCCTTTACTGGGGGTGCTCCCGGCTACCGGGGTGGAGGTTTTGGGGACTTTTCCCCTCCGCGGGGGCACGCCAAGGCGAAGTGACCGCTCTCCCCGCACCTCATGCAGAGCCCCTGCTTGAAGCGGGCGTCCCGGATCTCTTGGAGGTTCGGCTTGGGCTTCACCTTCTGGGCTGCTTTTGCTTGGGCGGTCGCTGAAGTTCCCATCTTGATGAGGGTGAAGCGTTCTTCCACATCCGCGGCCGCTCTCATCCAGGTGGCTAGCGAGCCCGGTCTTCCCCCCCGCAGCACCGTCTCGTACACCTCGGGGTTAAGACCTTCCCTGTACTTTTCGATGAAAAGATCTTGGGTCCAGCCGCAAATCTTGGCCACTATGCGCCGGAACTTGTCGGTGTACTCCCTCACTGAGGACCGCCCCTGGGTCAGCTTCCGTAACGGTTTCCGAGCCTTCTCTTCTCCCAAGGGGTCCTCGTAGTGGTGCCTGAGGGCCCACATGAAGTTGTGCACGGAGCGTAACTCAGGCCCGGGGGCGTTGTGCAGGCTCACATACCAGTCGCTGGCGGTGTCCCTCAGCTTGGACCCGATGTAGCCAATCCGGTCCCTCTCGGTGGGGTAGAGATGTCCCCAGGTGTCTATAAACCGCTCGATCTCTATGAGGAAGAACCGCAGCTTCTCGGGGTCCCCATCGAAAGTAGCCGTCAACGGATCGGCGGGGGCCTGGCGGACCATCAGCCCTGCCGGCACTTGGGCCGGCGCCGGTATGGGTGCGGGAACTGGGCGGGGAACGGGCTGCGGGACCTGCTGCGGCACTTGCGGCGGAACGACTCCCGCGGGAACTCCTCCGGGGGGAACCGGCGGCTGCGGGACTCCCCCTCCTGGGGGTCCGACCCCTCCCGGGGCTGGGCGAGCTGCTTGCATAGCCGTCAGGGCGTCTCGGAACTGGTACTGCAGATCGAGAGCTAGCTCGCGCAATTCTGCGGTGAGTTGCAGCTGCAAACCTCCCATCATACGATCCAGGGCTTGGGTCTGGTCTTCCCCGTAGAGATCGGGCCCGTAAGGTGCGCCTCTCTCCTCTTCCAAAGGTGGGGGACGCCAGTCTCCTCCGTAGATCGTCTCTCGCTCGTCTCCCAGAAAGCTCGGCTTCCCGTGCTCGGTGCGATCTCCCTGGATCGACACCCGTGCCCCCTTCCGATCGTGCACCCACGAGTCGACGGTCCCACGACCAAAATTGCTCCATGAGTACCTCAGGGTCACGCTCTGATGAGGAGGTGGTCATGGGATGTAGTAAGCCCCCTGAGCCGTAGTCACTGGCACTTCGGGCTCCCTGCCGCCTCCTCTACCACCGGCACCCTGGTCCGCCGGGGTCACCGGTTGATCTTCGGTTGTAGGGATGGGAAGAGTGCCGTCGTCCGACATGGTCAGGAATGGCCAAGTCCCAGTCACAGATCTCTGACAATCTGTGAGGCTTCTGCTCAAAGTAGTCAAGGATCAGATCTTTGTTGATGAAACACAGTTCTTTATTTCCAATTTCTACATTGGTACAGGTCCTCGGATTATTGTCAGAGATAACGCATACAATAGAAGCAGGTCTAATATACCCTCCAGCACAATTTGAATTGCCCATAGGTAACCAATCAACAAGGGGGAAAAAACCGCGGGCAAAAGGTTCTCTGGCCGTTTGCTTCCCACAGGAAAGAAAGTGAGGTGTGAAGCAGTAAATTTCCCTTCCCAAACCAGACCCCTCAGATGTAACCATATTCACATAACAAATGCTTTCCCCAAGGCTTTCGCACGTTGATAAGAAATGGTCCCTGTCCTCCCCTGTCTTCCCAGCCGGGATGAATGGAATGCGGAGGCAGGAGTGTGAGAGGCCCATTGTTCCCATGCTTTGAAGTTGTCATTCTCCCGGGCAAACAGATACATAGACCAGGCCTGATCAGAACCATAACCCTGGGGTCACAGAAGATACATTCACAATTGTCAAACTAAATAGCAATAGGCATGATTACATAGGTGGTACAGGAACAGGTTTGCACAGCATAGCCAAGTCAGGTTACAATATATAGCATGAGATCCCAGAAATCCTTGTTAGAATCTGCAGATTCTGACAGAGAGCCTGCATCCAGTTGGAGGGGCACTGGTTGTCTGTTCTGCACCCCTCTCAGATCTGCGCCCTAGGCGGTCGCCTTACTTGGCCTACTGGTAGCACCGGCCCTAATACTGGGTTGCACAGGACTTGCAAGTGCAGGAGGATCTCAGAACAAAAAGCAGTTAACTGGTTTGTTCCAGCAGCTGCTTGCATCTTCTTTTCTTGGCCACTGAATTATGCACAGAGGAACCTTTAAGACCCACAAAGTTTCATTCCTGATATAAGCTTTATATGCACACACATGCTGTTGGACTCAGACTTTGTTTTGCTGCTTCAGACCAACATGGCTACCCACCTGAATCCAACGTCTGCTAAAGTACCTGTCATGATCTGTGCCGGACTGGGAGACAGGCCTAGTGCAGCCTAGGCACAGGCGGGACCTGTGTGAGAGTAGAAAGCTGACAGCCTACAATCCCCAGAATGCTTAGCAACAGTGGTAACCAATGGTAGTTCAGGGATTGTATGTGGAAACTGAACTTAAGCTTTGTGAAAGGTTAAATGGCATTCTTTTCTCTTCTGCGGCCTTCCCTCGCACAGAGTCAAGCTGAGGGGACAGTCTGGGCTGGGAGAAAAGATCCCTCGCTTGGGACGGAGTGAGGGCAGGCGGGAGGCCTGGTATATAAAGGCAGTGGGCCTTGAAGTAGAACACAGTCAAGTAAAACAGTCGCGTTAGATTCAGTTATTTTGCTTTTAAACACTGTTACTGACTTTAATGCACTTTGCTTCGTTTCCCCTGCCCCAGTATTGTATCAATAACCCCTTTTTTGTTTAATTGTTCTCTGCCTGGTCATCACACCTCATGTTTCTCAGTTTAAAAAGGGGCATTTGGTTGGGCTTGGGAGGGTACCCTGGGCCTTCTCAAGAGACCCCAAGTCCAGGGTGGTGGCAGCAGAAGGTGGCCACCCCCGCAGGGGTCATGACAGTACCTTTTGTCATTAGCAGATACAAATACCTGCAGATAGGCAACATGCCCAGAAGATTCATGCCAGAATTGTTTTTCGGGTTGCCAAGTCCTACCTGTGCTGCAGCGGGGGGGGGGGGGGGGACTCTTGTCACCGAAACTCACCTTCTCCAGGGCAAACTTTGGGGGTTCACAGGGGTCACAGCACAAAACAAATGACAAAAGCACTTAAGAAAGCCTAACGCCTTCTCAAGGGTCCGGTAGTTCTGCCACCAGGTTCTCTCAGGATAAACCCCACCAGCTCAGGAGCAGAGAACTGAATCTCCCAGCCTCTCAGGATATCACTAAAGCACGTTACTCAGTAGCAGTGTGGTCAGGTCTGAGGCAATTGGATTTAGACTTTATTCAAGGAGAGTTTCAAAGTAAAATATTTATTATGTGCAAAAATAGGCTTTAAAACAAGACAAGACTTGATAGGAGTTATAAAACAAATAAATCTGTGCTTAACCAGCCTTACTACACAGTTGTTACCAAGTTACCTTAGGAGATTCAGAGACAAAACAGAAGGTCCAGGCAGGCTGAGTCAGAAGTCAGGTAGCCCATTCCAGGCTTAGTCAGGGAGTGCCATTGCTGACTTGCTTAGCCCACTTGACCACCCAGGTCAGGTAGACAAAAGCTAGCCCCCATCAGGCTTCAAGCAAGTACTTTTATAGAACAATGGCCTCTGAAAGAGTCATGGCCAGTGACCAATCAGAGAGCATTGAAGTGATCTCATTTTCTTGCTCTTACTAAGGTCCAGTTACATCCCATAATATGAAACGAAACTTGCTTCTGCAGTTAACAAGCTTGATTCCATACACAGGTGCACTTTGATGGTAATTGAATTGGAATGTGCTAACGAGCTCCTTAGATAAGGGGCAAGGACTCGCATTAAGGCAGATGTGTAACCAAGGTCATTTTGCCCCAGCTGTTATCTCTTTCTCTGTCTCTGAGAAAGATTTTAGAACCAAGCAGGTTTTTTTAAGCAGGCCTCAAAAGCAGGCCTGAACCAAACTCTTGACCTGTTTGCAAAAGAAAACGGTTTTTCTTTACAACTGTTGACTGGTACCATAGAGTTTTCAGTGCGATTGCTAGAGTGTTGCCCAGTGACATGTGCTATGTGATGATGTCACTTCCAGGCAACATCATCACGCTTGGCACGTCAGTCCGATTGGGCCACTTCAGGAGTGGGGTTCCCCCACTGGCTGGATCCAGACTGGCGGATTGGGGACCCTTTTAGCGAGGGAACCTCCGCCCTCCCGGGGGACCTGGCAGCCCTAATTGTTTAGCAATTCTAATATCAGAGAATCAGTCTGAAATATGGCTCTGTGATGATGAGCCCATAGAAAATATTTGAATGAAAATAGTTTACTCTTGTCTAGTGTGTGTGTGCTTCATACACACATGTCAACAAACCTAAAGTTCTTTTATCCATTTGTGGATTACACAATGGCTTTCAACAAGGACATTTTACTGCTTCCATTCAACACTAATTTATACAGGAGTGAACATTGCTTCGCAAACCACAAACTGCCCAAAATTTGTGACAAACATTAGTTCTTAAGCTGGTTCATGCCCATTCCTTCCTGTAATTGCCATAGAGAACAGCAGATAAGATTGTGTGTCAAGAGGTGGAACTGGGGTGTCAAAGGGAAGCAAGCAAGCAGAGGACTGTGTGACACAGGGTGTTGGACTGGATGGGCCACTCTCTCTCTCTCTCTCTCTCTCTCTCTTTCTTTCTTTCTTTCTTTCTTTCTTTCTTTCTTGTTTTATTTTGTCCTTGGGGTTTTTGGGGAAAAAATATTGGAAAAGGGGAGGGATGTAAAAAAGCAGAGAGCCCAGAAAATGCTGGGTTTGATGATATCTTTAATTTTTGATAATCTCTCTAGTTTTCTCATGGCATCTTTTTTTTTTACGTGTAATTAATACTTTATATGACCAACCTATGGCATGACATAAAATCAATGGTAGATTATCAGATCAGTTCATGTTACGTTGTGGCACACAGCAGGGATGCCCACTTTCTCCGATTTTATTTGTGTTAATAATGGAACCTCTAGCAACAAAAATCAGACTACACCCTAATGTTCATGGTATCCATCTATGAGGTAAAAAATTTAAACTTTCATCGTTCGCTGATGATATTTTATCACTCACGCGCCCTTTAATTTCTGTTCTGAATGTACAATCCATTTTGCCTGAATTTAGCTCAGTATCAGGGTTAAAGGTCAATGTAACTAAGTCGTATATATTTCCTGTGAATCCCCTTCCATCTGATCCAACTGTGGGGGTGGAAAGCACCATAAAGTCACACAGCCAGTTTATGGTGACCCCATGGGGCAGAGGTGTCAAACATGCAGACTGGGGGCCAGATTAGGCCCTCAGAGGGCTGCAATTCGGTCCACAAGGCCCTGACTGTTTCCTGCTCCCTTTTCAGTTCTGCTACATCAGAGCTTGTTTTACCAGACTCTCTCAATCACACAGGAGAGATAGATAGGCAAGCTTCTCCTGTGGGATTGAGACAATTTGGTAAAGCACTTGCTGAGGCTCCTCCCAAGGGGAGGGAGGGAACCAGCCTGAGCTCGCTTCCTGGCCAGGCTGCCTAAATCATATACAGGAGACAAAGGGAAGCCTTTCTTTCCTTCCATTGGCTGAGGCTCCTCCCTGAAGGGAGGGAGGAACAAGGGAGAGCTTGCTTTGCTGGGCTGCCTCAATCGCACAAGAGGAATACAAGGCACCTTTAAGACCAACAAAGTTTTGTTCAAGGTATGAGCTTTTGTGTGCCTTGCTGCAATGTGTGTGTATTCTGTTGGACACTTTGTGCTGTGTGTGTTGTTGGGCTCCTTATGCCAGGGCTCTCCTGGGTGCAACTGTGTTCCCTCCCCCTTTTCACTGTGTTCATGCCATCATGATCCAGTATTTCTCAGTAAGAAAGCAATGTGAACTATTTTAGAGGCGGAATAACAGCAAGCCAGTGAGGTGGATTTGGCTGAAAGTGTGTGTCCAGACCCAGTTCACCCAACGCATTTCCTTTGTAGGAAGTTGTAGTTATTTCTCTGGGGGAGACTCTAGTTTTGTAGACAAACAAACAGCCCTCAGTCTGTGTCATGATGCCTTCTCATGTTCTTGACCAGCACATGAAGCAGCTTATGTACAAAAGGTTGCAAATGCCCAGCTATTTCATGTTTCCCCCCAGGTCCTAGGCTCAAAACACTGAGCATGAGATTTCTGTAATGAATGTCAATAAATCAAAAGTAGGTTTGCAGCTTACAGATACAAACCTGATGCAATAATTCAGAGCAAGAAGTGTCAGTTATCAGAGACTATTAAATAGACAAAATACTGCAAGTGTGCTAGTGTTTTAAGCATGTTTTATTTAAAGTTTAAAAAATCTTTAATTGTGCTTGTGTCCTTTATGAAGTTTATATCTCCGCTACCAGGCATTACATTTTATGACACACATGGCCTGGCCCAACAAGTTCTCATTTATGTCAGATCTGGCCCACATTACAAATGAGTTTGACACCCCTGCCATAGGGTTTTCAAGGCAGGAGACAAACACAGGTGATTTTGCCATTGCCTTGCTTTGTGTAGCAATCCTGGACTTCCTTGGTGGACTCTGTCAACAAACCCTAGTCCAAGGGATTGCCAGTTAAGGCAAGCAGAATGCAAAATTACAAAACTCTGGAGTATGAGTCCACACACACCAGTTTAGGTAGCTGCCACCAACCCCTTTAACTATTCCAACAGGCAGAAACCAAGGGGCAAGCTTCCACCTTTCAGGGATCAAACAAGAAAGTCAGCCCTGCAAGGTAGGCCACTTGCAGAGTGAGTTTCCCCCAAACAGTTAACTTGGTAGGAAGGCACTTAGGTCAAGGTACTAGAGTTAGGACTAAAGCCACTTAAAGAACAAAACTCCACAAAATGTGATTAAAAGGAATTTATTTAAAATGTTCAAGAATATTTAAAACAGAACAAGCACAGTGAGAAATCAAAATAACAAAGCTAAATTCAAGAGGCTAACTACACACTAAAGCATTGGTTCAAAGTTATCAGATGTTACCATTCCAGGCTAAAGAAGTTCAGCAGTCAAAATCGACTCTTTCCAGCGTTAGCATTGGACCAGCATGGTGCCTGGCCCATAGCAACAAGCATCCAAGATGGTTTTGGGGAACCAGAAGTATTACATCCAAACACCCAATGAGCAAGATCACCATTTGACTAAAGGTAACAAACAGATTGAAAGGCTAACTTTTAAGACCAAGGCTCCAATGTGGTCTGGGACCCATAGACCAATCAGATCTCTGGTAGGTGATGTCAATTGATGAGGTAGGATTGCCAGAACCCCCAGTGTGGCGAGGGTTACCAACTTTTTGGGGGGTTCTACCTACCCCCTGGCCAGCTGGCCGGTGGGGGAAGCCCTGCCCCCAAGCCCCAACATCGAAAGCCACCCCTCTCCCTTCTCTCTTGTCACTCGGATATCAGGCGAGTGGGGCCCTTGGCTGTGGGCACTTAAAGGGACCCCTTTAAGTGCATGCAGCTGGTGGGACAGGGCCCCATGCACCCTTTAAGTGCCCGCAGCTGGCAGGCCTGTCCTCATGGGGGTGGGGCTTGGAGCCAGGAACATCCCCAGCATGATGTCATCATGTTGGGGACATCCCACGCCCTCCAAAAGCGCCCCCCTGGGGACGAAGATGGACCTGGCAACCCTATGATGAGGTGACCCTTAGGAATATGACCTCAAAGAGGATCTGTCTAAGATGAACTGGTAGGGCTATCTGCAGCTTAGTCCTCTCAGCTCTAACAGGTATAGATCATGACACTAATTAAATGGAATGTAGTTAATTGGTTGTTAGGCTGCCATCATTCTAGTCTTGAAAACAGGGACTCAGAGATAGGCATGGAGTTACTCCCTACACCTAGGACTGTTACCTGTTGGATTCACTGGACTAGGCACTGCCAGGGAACCACGAGAAATATAGCAGAGTGCACAAAGGCTTAAACGCAGCAAAGCTTTGTAGCTTGGGAAGGAGGCCAGCAAGAGGCTTTGTAAGGACAAGTTGTGTGTCCAACATGGTTCAATTTCTTACACTGCTGATGACTGTGCCTCGGGTGAACTAATGCTGGCCACCTTCAATTCTCCTTCTTCGGAATCCCAAGAAAACAGAGCCGGCAAAAGGAAAGATCGTTCTCCTCTTATGTCAGTTAAAACAGCTCGAGTTTGTACTCCTGAAGACCATGAAGATTTAGAAGATAGTTTAAAATTAGGATTTGGGTAATATAAAATAATAGTCTCTATATGTTGTGGTTATGCATGGAGTGCAGGGACTGAGTGCATGTAGAATAACAACCAATATAAGAAACCCAGTGTTAGTGTTAACACGACATTTCAGCAGCTAATAAGTGAATTATTAGCTTCCTTTCCAGCGATGAGTAGTCAGACTGGGGTGCGGTGTCAAATCTTCCCCTGTGAGTAGAGTGACCGTTCCGGTAGGCCACAGCAGAGGGCAGGAACTAGGGTGCGTTGTCTTCTCAGGCCTCCCCAGCCGGACAGGGAGAAGCAGGGCAATGAGGCTGCCTCCAGATGGTCACAGAGGTTGGAGTGGGTCCTGGAGCAGCTTCCCAACGATCATGGGCCACTTTCAGGTTCGACCAATGGATCCAGGGCTTGCGCTCTGCCACTTTAACAGCTGTAGGAGAACTAAGCAGAACGGTGAAAGGTCCCTCCCACCGGGGCCCAAGGGGCTCAGGACGCCAGTTTTTAACCCACACTGAATCCCCGGGGCTGATGTGGCACACAGAGTCAAAAACAGGAAGGGGCAAACAGGCAGAATAGTGGGTCTGCAGTTCTTTCACCTGGCGACCAAGTGCTTGGAGTTCTACTGCAGTGATGAGCTGGCCGGTCTGATAAGCCTCAGTCTGGATGCCAAGGGTCAGTGGGGGTGGCCGGGCATACATGGCCTCGTAGGGAGACACAGAGGTGTGTTTGGAGGGCAGGCAGTGGAGCCGAAACAAAACTAGCGGCAGGATCTTAGTCCAAGGCAGCTGAGTCTCTTGAGAAAATTTGCGAAGGGCAGCTTTTAGAGTCCAATTGGCACGCTCAACCAATCCTGAACTTTGCAGGTGATAGGCACAATGAAGCTTCCAGGTGATGCCTAGTGCCTTGGCTACCTGTTGTGTAGTGTCAGAGATGAACGACCTCCCGTTGTCAGATGAAATGACCTGGGCCAAACCAAAGCGTGGTACAAGATCACGCAACAGAGCCCTGCTGACTTCTGAGGCCTTTTCAGTAGCAGTTGGGAATGCTTCTATCCATCCAGTAGAAGTACAGACAAACACTAGCAGGTACTTGTGACGCCCAACTCTAGGCACTTCAGTAAAGTCCACTACTAGGTGCGTCATTGGAGCTGGACCTGGGGGTTTGTGTCCTGGGGGTCATCTGGGGCCTTCTCTAGGGTTGTTCCTGGCACAGGTGACACAGTGGCTGCGTTCACACTGGCAGATTTGGGCCGGCTGCAGCTGGCTCAGATCTGCACGTCTACATTGTAACAGCTGGCTCCCGTCCACAGGCGTCGCTTACCGTATGAAAAACCGTCTGAAATCCGAGACCAGCTCCCTGCTGGTCTCAGCTGTTGTCTTCTGGCTGCAGCCACATTTGGAGCTGGGTGAACAAGGAGCCATCTCCGAGGCACTTCCGAGTAACCCCCCTCCCCTCCCTGCAGAAGCCTCTGGCTTCCGCTTTGCGTCCGCCATTTTTTTTTTACTTTAGTGATGATCGCATGAGCACACATACAAACCTATGTTAAAAGTTCAGATGTTCAAATGGAGGGTAGTTCTACTGAGTACATGAGTTTGCGGTCATGATGAGGCTATTTTCGGATTGAAATCTCAACCCGATTTCTACTGGTAGAAGGAAACAGTGATTCAGCCGGATCGGAATGCGCATGCGCAAAGAGATTTCTCTCTAATCTATGTGGATGAGCGCTTGTGCGCATACTTAAGTGGCGATTTTTTTTAAAAAAAAAAACCCAAAATTCCTCCCCCCCTGTTGTTAGTGTGAACACGGGGGAGCCGCTTGAGGGCAACTCGAGGAGAGGTGAGTGTGATCGTGATTTTTATAGAACAAGCCGTTTGCAGCCGCTCCAGCAGGCTCCAGCACTCCAGTGTGAACACAGCCACTGTTTGCAAACTAAGTCTGCCAGGGCAGTTTTGCAATGCAAGTGGGCCCACCGGTCTAGGGACTTTAAGAGGGCAGTAGTGCCGAAGTGGGTGTTGGCATGCAGGGCCTTTACAACTTCATATCCTAATGCAGCAGGGATCCAGATTTTGTCTTCAGGGAGAATCCACCATCCCTCACTATTCTTGGTAGCGCCTTGAAGCTTTAGCCAGCTTTCTTCCTCTGGGATATAACGTGGTGTCCATTGGGACACAGGGGTGGGATAGACAGGACAGGCAAGTACAGCTAGCTCCGATGTTTGCCGGTCAGGGCAGCTTGTTTTGCAGCTGCAGCTGCTCTAGCATTGCCACGGGCAACAGGATCCAGGCCTTTCTGGTGTCCCCTACAATGTATTATGGCAACTTGTGCTGGGAGAGTTACTGCTTCCATGAGGAGGCGCAAGTTGGGGCCATATTTAATCTCTTTCCCGCCTGCATTAATAAAGACACAAAGAAAAAACGGCTCGTCTGGATTTGGGAGTCCAAGGGCAGGTGCCTGAATAAGCTTCTGCTTTAAGGTGGCGAATGCCTGTTGTTGCTCTACAGTCCACTGAAAGGGATCATTGGACCACCCTTTCGTTCCTTCATACAGGGGCTTAGCCACTAGAGCGAATCCCAGAATCCATAGACGGCAAAAGCCGGTGGCCCCAAGGAAGGCACGGAGTTCTTTACGGGACCGGGGTTCAGGAGTGCGGCAGACCACCTCTTTTCTGGCAGGGCCTAGGGGTCTCTGCCCCTGGGAAATGTCAAAATCTAAGAAATGCACTGTTTGTAGGCAGAGCTGTGCTTTCTTCCAGGAAACTTTATAGCCGCAACTATCAAGGTGGACAGTGCCGGCCAGTGTCAGGGGCACACAAGAGCAAATAGTGCCCCTCAAGGCTGTCAAAGTTTTCAAGATCTTTGACTAAGGCTTGGCCAAACAGGGATGGAGAGTTCTTAAAACCCTGAGGCAAGCGAGCCCATGTATACTGAACAGGATTAGTGGCTCCTGGTTCTCTCCACTCAAAAGCAAAAATCTCTTGGGACTGGGGATGCAGAGGCACGGTAAAGAACGCATCTTTCAAGTCCAAAACAGTGAACCAGGTGGCCTCAAGTGGGATCAAAGCCAGGATGGTGTAGGGGTTTGGAACCAGAGGGTGAATTGTCTGTACTCTGGCGTTCACAGCTCTCAGATCCTGGACTGGCCTAAAGTCTGGGTCCCCGTCTGGGGTTGTCTTGGGGACTGGCAGGATGGGGGTGTTCCATACAGACTCTCCCCAAAAATAAAAGTCAAAAGAATGTAAAAAGACAATATAACAAAACTTTATCAGAAAATCTGACTTCTCCCATGTTGTGGGAGAGGGATTAAAACTGGTAGAAATCTGAAAAGCAATGAATGATTAGTACCCACACAAGACAAACAATTCCTAAAAATTACTTATAAGATGCCTTTCGTACCAGGCATAAGATTTCAATTGCAGGTTCAGGCTTTGAGTTCCCGCTGATATGAAAGAACTTAAGAGAAAGATTATCCGGGGCTTGCATGGCTAGAAAGGACCTGTGGCCATGCAGGGACAGAACTCAAAAAGGAAAATAAACGTAGAAGGTGCTGATCGCGCACCTCAAAGAAGCCCTTTGGTAAGGTATATGGAGAACTGGGCTGTGGGCACAGTGTCCCAGGCATAAGACTTTTGTTAACAAGAAAAAAACAAGAACACCTTCTGCATACACCTTCTCAGACCTTCTCAGACCTTTCAAATTCTACCACTTTCACAGTCTATCCCCCCCCCCCACTGTTTCTTTCATGACCAAGAGGGAGGAAAGAAACATTGGAAGATGTACTCTGTGCGTGCACAGAGTGTAAATGAAACAGAGATAAAAGAATACAGCCTTAGTGATAGAGGCATAATTCTAACCAAGCAGCTGAATCACAACCTGTATTGAAAATCCAAGATATAGAGCAAGCAGTAGTCTTTAATTAAGGCTCAGAGAATTTTTCATGGACTAAGAAGCCAGTTTAATAGATCACAATACAAAGAAAAACATTGTCTCTGGCATAAGCTGTGTGCTAGCAAACAGTTCCTCTGAGCATATACAGAGTTTCCTTGCTTGCTGATAGAAGCCAGGCTTCAGGAGATAAACATTCAATGGCTAAATTAGCCTCAGGACTAAAAGAGACATGAGAACAGAAAGTGTGGCTGGAAAACCACACCCAAATAGCATTTATTATGAAAAAGATAGGCAAAAGAAATCCACTTCTATAAGAAGGGGAAGATATACTGGCATAAGACAAGTTTAAGATGGAAAAGCAATGACACCTTTAAGGAAATGGAAACAGTATCTCTATTGAATAGACCCTGTGATGTAGGACTGAGAGAGCTCTCTTGAGGACTGCTCTCAAGAGAACAGCTCTGAAAGAACTTGTGACCGACCTAAGGTCACACCAGCAGCTGCATATGGCAGAGTGGGGAATCAAAACTGGTCCTCCCAGATGAGAGTCCATGCACATAACCACTACACCAAACTGGCTCTCCGTAGAGATTCCTGAGATGTGATGTACTAAAAAAATTAAAAGGAGTTAAGCATGTAAAGGTTGCAATCTTCTGCTTCACAAAGAAAGATTTAAATTTAAAACCAAAATTATCAGGAAAAAAGAAAACAAAACTTTAAAACTCTAGAAACCCTGTTCCGCTTTCCCAAAGAATCAGAGTTGTAGGGTATGGAGAGAAGGAGGAGAATCTGCCTTTCAAAGCACCCCACAACAAAGTTTTATTACAATGAGTAGGGTAGCCAGCTCCAGGCCAGGAAAATTCCTGTAGAGTTGGAGATGGAACAGAGGAAGAACATTGCACAAAATCAACATTGCAGGCATGCACTTTCCCAGAGACACTAACTTCAGTATCCTGGGGAAAGACTGTAGCTTTGGGGAACCTCCAGGACTCACCTGGAGATTGGCATTCCTGCAATAGTGGCCCCATTTTTAGCCAAAAAGGAATGGAAAACTTCAAAAAGGAAATTTTTCACTACACTCCCCCCTTTGAATTCACAGAAACCTCTGTGGAGTCATAAAACCGCCAGAACAAACAAACAAAAAAAATAAAAACAAAATATCTCAAAGGAAAACGTGGCTTTTTCTTAAACCCTCTAGAAGGGGCAGCCGTTAAATGCTTTAGTACACAAAAGAAAGACATACATATCGAACCTACCGTGGTTTCAGATGGAAATCAGGAGGTTCGGGGGGGGGGCAAAAGGGGGAGGGGAGGTTTCTCCTTCCCCAACAGTGCAATGGGAACTATAGGAAGTCTCCAGTTCTGACCTGGAGACTGGTATCTATGGAATATAGGGCGTGCACAGAAAGAAGGAAGCTTATGAGCCTCCATTTTCAAAAGGGAAAAACAGAGGTACAGATTTTTCTCAATTTCTCTCAATTATGGCAGTAATTACAGAGAGATTATTTCTGATGTTATTTCCATATCATACTTCATTCCTCTGGCATTTAAGCTTGGTTTGGAAAGTTTGATGACATAGCTGTGCTATTTTATAGCCCTGAATCTACCGTATTTTTCGCTCTATAGCACGCACCTGACCATAAGACGCGGGGGGAGGATCGCACCCTCCGTGCTGGTCAGGAGGCCTCAACCGGCAGCGGTGGCACGGTAGCGGCAGCCTTGCGCGAGCTGCCAGCAGCAGTGGCGGCCTCGCGTGAGCCGCCAGCGGCAGCCCAGCAGCGACCTTGCGGCAGCAATGTCAGCACCGGCAGCGGCGGCCCGGCAGTGGCCTTGTGCGAGCCGCCAGCAGCAGCGGCGGCCCAGCAGTGACCTTGCGGCAGCAATGGCAGCGCCGGCAATGGCAGCGGTGGCCTCATGTGAGGCACCAGCGGCGGCCCAGCAACGACCTCGCAGCAGCAATGTCAGCACCGGCAGCAGCGGCCTCGTGCGAGCTGGCGGCGGCAGCAGCAGCAGCAACCCAGCAGCGGCCTCGCACGAGCCGGCAGTGGCGACCTCGCAGCAGCAAGGGAGCCTTGTGCCCAGTATTCGCACCATAAGGTGCACGCACTTTTCTCCCCACTTTTTTGGGGAGAAAAAGTGCGTCTTATGGTCCGAAAAATACGGTAAGTTCTTTCTGGGGGCATGCATTTTACAGCTAAGGTTCTCTACTTACATTAAAGCTACAAATGTCGGACTTTGTTGGTCTCGAGCTCTGTTTAAGGGTGCCAGGTCCAGGCAGGAGATTCCTGGAGATTCAGGCTGAGGTGTAAAGAAGGATGGAGACTTCAGTGAGGCAAAAGCCATGGAGTCTTCCCTCCTCCCACAAACACTCACTTTCTACAGAGAAGCTGGACTCTGTAGTCTGGAGATTTGCTATAACTCCAGGAGAGCTCCAGGTCCTGCCTGGAGACTGACATTGCCACAGGGAGATGCTATTCTCTGGGCAGTAGTCTCTTGGGGGGGATTAACACCATTCCCTCCAAGTTTTACAAAAGAAGCTAAGGGATTTTTCCTCATTCTTTCCACAGGTAAGTTCTGTATTCATTCCTTGCCCAGCTTTTTCTTTTTTTTTCTTTTCTGGAGTTGGAATGGGGGGGAGAGATTGTATCTTGCTGCAGCCATCAGTGGCAGTCTCCCAGGAATTTTAGAGAAGCATTTTAGGGCTCCTGTTTTCCTAATTTTTGGCTTTCTTACCATAGTCTTGGTGTTAACAAAAGATACAAATCAAGATCACAGGGCTTTCAGGGATTTTTATTATTATTATTCTTTTTTGGGAATTCTAGCAGCATCTCATGGGGTGCAAATGCAACTAGGGTTTCAAGCTGCTGTTTTCTAGGGGAACTTGATCTCAGCATGGCAAGATTGGTGACTTATTTCAGCCTGCTGGGTTTTTCCTTGTTTTTTCCTTAGTTCCATTCCTAACCAAAAGAGAATACTACTTTACTCTCTTAACCGAGTTATACTGAACTGATGGACTCCGGAGTCACCCTGATGTCAGTTTGTCCTTCTGGCTGGGCTCTCTGGAACGAGCAGCACTGGGCAGCGTCACCAGGAATCGGCCGGAGAGCTGACCTTCCAAAACTGGGAAGTGCGCGCTGTCTGCTTGTCAAGCCGAGACCAAAGTGGCCTCTGCCCTGTGGTGTCGTTAGGAGGACCTCAAAAGTCCAATTTCTGTTGGTATTTGTCCCCCTGGGCCCCACGTTGGGCGCCAAAAATGTAGCAGGCAGGAACCAATAACACAGAAATGCCAGCTGCTTTCAGAAGACAAAGTGTTTATTTGAGACGCGCCTGACCAGCCTTTGTAATCTGAGGTCCGGAGACACAGTTACATTCAAATCAAAATTGGCTGGCCCCTATTTCTTTGTTCTCCCCCTTTTTATACAGTATGAAAAACACAGTATGAAAAATACAGTATGAAAAACATAATTCTACATTATGTGAACAGCGTCAGAAATAGCTCTCTTCAAGGTGATTGGACAGCATCACACATAGCATAAGATATAAAATTTAGAATTTCAGGTGATCTCCTTATCTGGTTGCCCTAGCAACTCCTAGCAACTCCTAAGTCACAGAGAGTTCAACTTTACTGGGCCCCCATCAGTGTCTCTCTGTACCAGGAGATCTTCCCCACCTCAGCGCTACCTGTCAAACCTTTGGCCAGAACAATTTATGATTTGGAATTCCTATGCAAAGTTTAAGGCACTTGTGGGGGGGGGGGGGGAGAGAGAGAGCTTCTTGATTATATCACATACACAAGAGAGAGAATTGATTATATGAATAGAAAAGAAATGATAGTCTATCAATATAAAGAATAATATTTTGTTTCATTCTACATCTATATCTATATGTATATTGACACTCTGGGGTCATTTCGTAGCATAACTCATTAGCATATGCTACACCACCTGACATCACCAGAAATATGTCAGAAGGCAAGAAAGAAAGGAGAGAGACAGACAGACAGAGAGAGAGAGCTGGCAGAGAGGGGACCGGTACTAACCAAGCCTCAGAAATATTCTGGGAGGATAGCTTCAGTGGTGGCTGAAGCCTTCAGAAGGCTGGTGTGAGAGTTCTGCGCAAAGTAGTCAAGGATCAGATCTTGGTCGGTTAACCAAAGGCCGGGCGAACGATCGGCCCTGCCGGCGCTGGGGCCGGCGCAGGAACGGGACCTGTCACCTGTGGAGGGACGACCGGCGGAACCTGTGGCGGCGGCGGCCGCGGCTGCACTGGCACCGGTGGCTGAGCCGGAACTCCCCCGGGAGCCGGCGGCGGCTGCTGGACCCCCGTTGCGGGTGCTGGGAGAGCCTCTTGCATGGCTCTCATGGCGTCCCGGAACTGGTACTGGAGATCGAGGGCCAATTCTCGGAGCTCGGTGGTAAGTTGGAACCGCAAATCTCCCATCATCCGGTCTAGGGATTGCATCTGGTCTTCGCGGTACGGATCGGGCCCATACGGGCCGGTCCTCTCTCCTTCCATGGAAGGGCGATGTGGATCTCCTCCGTAGATCGGCTCGCTGTCTCCTCCCAGGTAACTCGGCCTCCCTCGGTCGAGTTGGTCGCTCGGGAACGAAACCCGTGCCCCTTTCCGGTCGTGCACCCAAGAGTCCACGGTCCCATGACCGAACTGGCTCCAGGCGTACTTCGGGGTCACGCTCTGAAGAGGAGGTAGGCGCGGGATGTAGTGAGCCCCCTGAATTGTAGTCACTGGTACTTCGGGCTCCCCTCCGCCGCCTCCACCACCGTTCCCCTGGTCCGCCGGGGTGGTGGGTGTATCTTCGGGGGTAGTAGGGATGGGAACCGTGCCGTCGTCTGACATGATCAGGAACGGCTGAGTCCCAGTCACAGATCTCTGACAATCTGTGAGAGTTCTGCGCAAAGTAGTCAAGGATCAGATCTTGGTCGGTTAACCAAAGTTCTTTATTTCCAATCTCTACATTAGTACAGCTTCTCGGATTATTGTCAGAGATGAGACAGATAATACAGGCAGGTCTATTATACCATTCCAAGGAGTTTGAATTACCCATAAGTAGCCAATCACTATAGGGGAAAATTGGCGGGCAAAAAGGGATCCTGACCGTTTGGTTCTCATAGGAAAGAAAGTGAGGTGTCAAGCTGTAAATTCCCTTCCCAAACCAGACCCCTCAGATGTTACCAGTTCACATAACAATCAATGGCCTCAAGGCTTTTGCATGTGATAAGGGATGAGAAGTATCCTCCCTTGAAGTCCCAGCCGGGGCGGATGGAATGCGGAGGCAGCGGTGTGAGAGGCCCTCTTGTTCTCATACATTGCAGGTGTCACCCTCCCGCTCTAAATGTTACAAACTCCAGGCCTGGTTAAGCACTACAGCATGGCAGTTACAAACATAGAATAAAATATAGGACAACATAGAAGGTACAGTCAGGATTAATATGTCTGGATCAGCAGATTCTGACAGCTGGTCGGAGGAACAAGGACCTTTCCAGGGGACGGGGTCATTTTGCAGCCATGACAGAAGCAGGCATTCCCCCATTGGGGGGGGGGGGCTGGCACCAGCTCCCGGGGCTGCGCTTCCCTGAACTCCTGCTCTAAAGGACCCCTGTTGACACTATAGGAGTGGTGGGACTGTGGAAGGTGCCTGGGTATGTTCCCCCAAGGTTTAACCGGTCCTTGGAAGGAGGGTTTGTTTCTTCCCCTCCTGACCCTTGAGGCCTCCTAGGACTGAGTCTAATTATAATTTAGTTCAAAGATTAATTTGATGATATCGTGTAAATTTGCTATAATGAGCTAAAATTGTTTGAAAATCTGACAAATATTATGTAATAATTTTGGGAGAAGAAAGAAGATGAAGAAGATATGGAGATAAAGCATACTAGTGAAGTTTTGTTTTTCATAATATTAATGATTGTGGTGGTATTGTTAAATTATAAAAATCTCTCTTATAAAACAAAATGCAATTTTTTTAAAAAAAAGCCAAGGGGAACCCAGGCCAGGTTCAGAGACCAGCCTAGCCATTGTGGCGCCGGGTTGCTAGGTGACGGGGACACGCCCTCCTCTGTGACCTCACCCCCTGCTGGTGATCTGGGCCGTTGGTCGGTTGGTGGGCTCTGTTGGTGGGTGAGAGGCGACGGAGGCGGTGGTGGTGGAGAGAGGGAGAGGGAGAGAGAGAGGGAGAGGGAGAGAGTGCGAGAGAGAGCCAGTTTTTGATTCTTTTTTTCTTGGTTGTTGCTTTGTCCTTTTTGTTGTTTCCTTTGGTTTTGTTTGAACAGTTTTGTTTTGACATTTTATCTGTTTTGTTTGTTTTCATCTATTCTGTTGCAGTTTTAATTTTAATCTTTGTTACTACTTAAGTTTTTTTATTGTTTTTTCAAATTTACCTTGTACATAGTTTTGTTCATTGTTCAACTAGTAGATAGAAGTGTTTGTTTTTTCGTGTTTTAATCATAGTATTTTGTAGGAGCTAGTTTATAGAGTTTGTTGGTTTGTTGGTTCATTGTTTGATTATTTATAGAGATAGGTTGGTTAGAGTAGGAGTAGGGTAGGATGTTTCAAAAACACCGCAAAATGTAAGTGGGGTTTCTGCATTTTGCTCCCATCTATAGTTTGATCCTCTTCCCTACCTCACCCCCCCCCCCCCCCAGGCAGGGGAATGCAATCAAAGACTGTAATGCTCTAGATGTGTTTCTACACTCCAAGCAATGGAGCTGGCCTTCTCCTTCCTGGGGGGAGCTTAGCCTGATGTTGTAACATTCCTTATCACACTCCACCCCCACCTGGGACAGAGAAGGAGCCCCCTAAGCAGGTATCCGGGCACTGGATGCCGCTTTGAGCTTGAGGAGAGAAGATTTCCTCGTTTCCCTCAGGTGCCCTCCATTTGGGCACTTCCCAACGGATTCTGCAGCCTGTCTTGCAATAATTCCCTTCTGGGCCGTCTGAAATCTGTACTATTTGTCACGGGTTTGGGTTACCAAAAAGAACGTGCCGCTCCTGGAAATTGGTGTGCCCTGACAGCTGAGCCTGAGGATTCAACTCTCACCACAGTCACAGACCCCTCTGGGAGAAGCTAACCTCGGCCGTTCTTCTTCTGGAAAGTGCACGCGTGGGGGGGGAGTTGAGAATACTGTCCTGCCTCGCAAGGCTGTTGTTAGGATGCCTGTGATGATGAAGCACTTTGCACATGGAAAGTGCTTCCCCAGTCTTCTTGCTGACTAAACAGGGTGGGAGAGTCCCAAGGAGCCCCACACTTTCACTGGAACTTAGGAAGCTGCCCCAACTGCAAGCAATGCCCATGAAGGAATGGGGTCTGCTGGAAAAGAACAGGCCTCTGGGAAAGGGGGGAGGCCTCCCACTGCTACTCCTGACCTTGATGTGAGCAAAACCTGTCCCCTCCCTTCGTCCCGAGAGGGAGCCCAGCACAGAGATGGGGCCCCAAACCCAAACCCAGGGGTTCCAGCCACTCCCGGGCAGCTGCCCACTGTAAGTCCCCCTGAGGAGAGGAGATCTGTCCCCAGAGAGCCAGGCAAGTGGAGGGGAGCTGGAGGAGGCTGCAAGGCTCACTCCTCCCCTCCTCTGACCTCTCTTCTAGGCTCCAGCGCCTCAGGGCCAAATTCAGCCGGGGGAAAGTTGCCCCCTTGGCCCAAGAAAGCCAGAGGCAGGAGGCTGCAGGTGAGGAGACGCTTGGGGGGGGGGGCTGGGCTCGTGCGGCATTCCTGGCAGGGAGCGGGCGTAGAAATGATGGACCTCCTGGGAATGACATCACACCTGGTGCTCAGGCACGCTGAGTCTCTGAATGAGGAGTGCTTTGGAGGTTGATCTGCCTCACTCGGGGCCACAAATTCCTCAGTGATCCTTTTGGGCAAACGTCCCCTGTGGGACACTTCGGAATATGCTGTGGCCCCACCAGGATATCTCCAGGTTGCATCGAGCCACACAAACAAAGAAGGGGGCAGCTGCCTCTTGGCCAGAAGCCCCCTCACCACTGCCCAGTGGAGTCTTACCTCCCCCCCCCCAGAAAAAGAACTCCCCAGGAAAGGCACAAAAGGGAGCTCTGGACTCCTGCCCATGCTTGGCCAGGACAGCAGCAGTGCTGTGGAGCTGGGCAGTGTGACAAGAAGAGGGGGAACAGGCAGCTGTGCTTGAGCACCCCCAGTGCCCACCCAGTCGGGAAGGCTCCAAGTCCGAGTCCGGCTGCTCCTCCTCCCAGCGCCAGCAGTCCTTTCTCACCTGTCTGTGCATTTGGGTCAGCTGGCGGTGCTGGGGATCTGCTGGGCGCTGGCACTGCGGACTTCAGGCAGAGACCCACTGGGGCCCTCTCTCTGCTGGTCTTGACAGAGCCCCCCTTGGAGGCACTTAAATGTGCTTTCAGATCACGGCCCCGCTGGCTGTTCCTGCAATGCAGATCCAGCACCTCCAGGGCCAGATACAAAGTCCCACACCGGGGATCCTTCCTGGGCCCGAATTTGCAGCCCTCCGAGTCAGCCACTAAAATGGGAGTGGGAGGATGCAAAAAGAGCAAAGAGAAGCCAGGAGAACCTGGAGTCTGTCCCCGGCTGCTGGGAAAGGCCAAGGTTGTACTGCAAACGCCCAGCCAGCAGGCTGCAGGAAGCATCACCAGTCATCCCCCTCTGAGTCCTGTGGGGCAAGAGGGACTAAAGACACCCAGACCCACAGGGTGACCTGAAGGACCACAGAGAACAGAGAGGTCTATTGGACCCAAAGTCACCCACCGAGAGGTCTATTGAGATGGGCAGGGAGGCATGTGCCCCCTGCCAACCTCTGGGGGGACTTGCAACAATTGAAGGAAATAGATGAAAAATGTGAACCATATGAAACTTAACATCCAATAAAGCTCCAAAGGATTCCAATCAACTCTTATCATTATTACTGTTCAAAACCATGCAATACAATGGTGACCCTATTTAAATATGCCATTCAAAGCAAGACAATAAATAGGCTAACCATTGTGCTGCATGGTTTTGATCAGTAATAGTGAGAAGAGTTGATTGGAATCCTTTGGAGCTTTGTTTGCTGCGAAACCTCTGGGTGGAGGCCTCCCTTGGCCACTGAGGGGATGTTGTTGTCAGCCACCCTGAGCCCTGCTGGTAGGGAAGGGCGGCCTCCTCATCCCAATTGAAGAAACAAAAAGAAAACGAAGCAGTCTCTTGAAACCGATATCCAGCCTGGAAGCCAAACTGAAAGGGCTGAAGGGGAGAAGAACTTGGGTGGCAGAAGGAAACCCGAGTCCCACTCTGTGTGCTCCGTGTCCTCTCTCCGCAGCTCCAGCACCTGCCCGGCAGCCCCGAGAGAGGGAGGCTGCAGACTTTGTGGACACATACCTCAATGCGATCCACAAGGTGAGACCCCCCCACCCCCCCAGCGCATGGGCCTTTTCCAGAATGGCCGTGTGGCCTGTTTTCCTCCCGCTCTTCTCCAGAGCCTCTTTGCGAATGGGGACCGGCTCATGTCCAGGGAGATGGATCAGTCCTCAGGACTGGTGAAAGCGCGGACCCTCCCCTCCCTGCCCTCCACCGTGCAGCAGGGACCCACGGCTCTCCTCGCCCCGCTCCCAACCTCTCTCTTGACACTTCCAGGTCCAGGAACATCAGCAGCCTTTCCTCCGGGCGGTCAGTAGGGTGTGTGAGGCCCGCAGAACCAGGGGCCTCACCACCCTGCCCTTCCCCAAGGAGGCTGTGGGGGAGGAAATAAAGGTGAGAGCGAGACTCCGGATCAGCATCCCCGTGGGAAAGGGGAGATCCCAGGGCTGCCTGGGAAAGAAGGGGGGGGGGATTCTGCCTCCTGCTCTATTCCGTTTTCCTGGGTGGTGTTCATGGCAGGCAGACTGTGTACAGAGTCTGCATTTTCTACTGCCTTGGAAGCGCTTGGGGAAAGACAGTGTGACTTCCCCTGTACCCCAGAGAGTCACTTCTTCTCCGAGGACTCCTCGTGTGCAGCTCTCAGAGATACGAAAGAGCCCGGTTCTGTGTGGGGGGGGGAGAAAGAGAGCATTGACTTCCCCTGTCCCCTTCCCCGTCTCTTCCAGGAAATCCTGGAGGAAGCCTTTTTTGAGGTGACCCCGGCTTTCCTCCAGGGCATGAGGGCCGTCTGTGACCTCAGGTACATCTTTTCTGAACCTTTGTCCACCACAGTCAGACGGATGGGAGGTCGGAGGGGAGCGGGTGAAGCAGGAGACCTGGGGGTTGCGGGACAGTAAGCAGGGCTGGGGAAAGGGAGACCTCCCCTAATCCCTGAAGGGAAGAGGCAGCCCAGGGGGCCCTCCACACTCAGGTCCGAAATCAGAGGGCGACCCCAGAGAGGAAGACTTTGGCTCTGAGATGGGCCAGCTGGGAGCTTTCAGCCCCCCTCCCCCGACATCACAGAGATCACGCCATCGGTTTGCTGCCCTCCAGAAAAACACGGCTGGTGTGCCTCAGGACCCAGCCCTGTTCCCCCCCCCCCTTTTCAGCACTGAGTCTCATCCTTTCCCTTCTGTCCTGACAGCCGATTCCAGCCACCCCTGGGGAAGGAGCTGCGGGGCTCCATCGTGGCCTGGGCTCTCCGGCTCGTGTTGAACGGGGACCCAGGCCACGACAGCCCTCAAGGCCAGGTAGGTTCCATGCCGATCGACCGCCTTGTCAAGAGGCGGCGGGGGGGAGGCTTGCCTTAGGCAGTATCTTTTCTTCCGGACTGCTGAGGCACATCTTGTGGGACAGCGGTGCTCCTCAGGCGAGGAAGGAGGAGGCCAGGGGAAGAGGGGTCCCTCGGTAGGTCCTGAATCCAGGGGCCTCCTTCCAGCAGGAGAGAGACAGGCTGGACTTCGAGGCTTGCTGTGGGGAAGGGGTGGAGGAATCAGCACCCCCCCCACACACACACACATCGGCTCCACATTCCTTTCAGGGGGCACAAGCCTCAGCTGAGGACGGCCTGAGGAAGATGCTGCAGGGGCTGCTGAGGGAGGACCCGTCTGCTGGCCATCTAGTAGGCCTCCTGGAAGTAAGTGTGCGGGAGAGAAGACGGAGGTTGACAGATGTCCCCGTTGACACTGTGGGGGGGGGGAAACGGGAGCCTGGCGGGGAGGAAGCCCGAACTCAGGGTCTGCAGAAAGCCTCTGCACCCCCACCGGGGCCCCATCTCTACCGGCCGCTCGGGAGCACCACCCCGCCAGGTGCCCGGGGGCAGCATCAAGGCAAGTGGCTCCTTCCCTGGGGAAAGAGGGCCAAAGAGCAATGCCAGCCCCCCCATCCCAGAGGGTTCCTGGGCACCAGTCCTGTTCCCTCCGGGAATCCCAGGGCCACCTTCCCTTCCACGCTGCCCCTCTTGGCGGTGCAGCTGGCAGAGGGGCCTTTTCACTGCTGCCCCGTCGGAAAAGGAGAGCAAGCTGGGCAGGGAGGGGGGCTCCGCCTGTGCTTCCCCGTGCCCTCCTACCTTTCTGCTCCCACCTCCTGTTCTCCCACTGGGCTTAGGGCCCCTCAGATGGTCTCCCTCTTCTTCTGCCCACAACCTGGCAGGTCTGCTAGGCTGAGAAACAGGCCTTGAAGGCCTGAAGTGACCCCCTGTCTTGCAGAGCGCCTTCTCTGGCCCTGGATTGCTTCTCTGGCCACTGCCCCCTTCTCCCGCTCCCAGGTGACCGGCTCTGGTTTTGGATCCGGAGCATGGAGTTCGGTAGAGGAATGTCCACACATGCAGTCCCCCACTGGAGCTGGCCCCCAGGATCTGGCTGGTGGAGAGTCCTCCGAGCTCCTCCCATTCCTCCCAGGAAGTCCTTCTCCCGGGGCTGGGAGACCCCTCCCCGAATCTCTCAGGCTGAGGCACTGCAAGATCCCGGTGGATGCAGGCAGCAACCCCACAGGAGCAGAGCCCCGGTTGTAAAAACTGCTGCTTGCTTCCACAGCTGGTGGCCTACTCGATGCAAAGCAGATGGGTGGCTGTGAGGGCCAGAGCCGTCTCCCTTGGCAGCTCCCTCCTGCAGTTTGCTGGCCATCTGCCCTCCTTCAAAGTAAGTCATCCCCCCCGGCCTCTCTCATTTGCAGGGCTTGGCTCCAAGGGCTACAGAGCAAAGCAAGAGAAGTGGGGCGGCCCCAGCCCCTATCCTTCCATGGTGGAGGGTGGAGCTGAGGACGGGGCCTCTGGCCTCCAAGGCACCTTCGGACTTCCCCCCAGGCCAACTCTGGGACCTCCTCCCTCCTCCACACAGATGAGCACCCTGGATGGGGAGGGTGGGAGGGGAACAGTCTGGAGGAAAGGGGCACGGTGTTGGACTGGCCAGCGAGAGATCTGTGTCTGTTTTCTGGCTCCCTCGGTGTGGCTTCAGCTAGGAGACTTCATGGGCCGCTCAGGACTCTTGGCCTCCATCTCCCCTCTCTGCACCGGCTGCTTCTTTCAGACTGAAGGGCCCTGCAGGGCTGGGTTCTCCTCGCTTCTCCCTGAGTCCAGCTCTAGGTGGCGCCAGGCGCTGTCTCTGTCCTTGGCTTCCTGCCCAAGTCCTAGGCGAGCCACTGTGCCTTCGTAGCCAGAGCGGGATTGTGCTGAGCACCCCCAACTTATTCCTTCGGGTTCCTGCCTCCCACTGTCCTGCAGATAAGCCAAGGCGGGACACGCTGGACGACCACTTCTGGAAGAAGGCTGGGTGGTCATGGGATCGAGGGGCAGACCGTGGGGCCAAGAAAACAGAGGCTGAAGGGTTAGGGCAAAGCCCCGAGAAAGTCCCTAGCAAAGGGAGACCGCAGGGCTCATATTCCAGGAGGGACCTGCCCATGAACCAAAATGCAGGTTCCGAGCTCCTTGGCTCCCTGGGGATCTGCAAGCCGTGCCTCTTCTTCTCCTTCCTCTAGATGTCTGATGATGCTGCCCTGGGTCACCTGCTGGTGCAGCTGGCTGTCTCCCTGGCCGACCCCGAAGCCAGCATCCGGGCACAGGCCAGGGAGACCGTGGGCCAGCTGCACCGGATGCTGCTGTGCCATCGGGGTAAGTGAGTGGGCGGGATGAGGCCGGCAGCTTTTGGCAGGAGCCAGTCATCTCCTCTCTGACCTCATGGCCACCTCTGGTCCCAGAACCTGCTTTTCACCTCCTCCCTTAACATCCCTCCAAGATGCTCTTCCCACTTTTCCCCAGGGACCCACCCCTCCCGCTCCCCAGAAATATGTGGGGGGGCCCCACAGCAGAGCAAGGTGACTGCCCCTCTAAGAGGCTTCATTTCTGGGATCTGGCCTCAGAACACATCCACACTGAGATGGGAGAAGGGTCCAAGTCAGGCCGAGAGAGGAGGGACCTCCGAGACCCTTGCCTCCAGAGTAGTTCCCCCCCTCCCCAAGGCAAGAGAGAGACCCCCAGCCGAACGGCCAGAAGCAAGCGATTGTCAGAATCTGCTGATTCAGACAAAGTATTTCTATTGCTTACAGCTGTGTCTTATGTTTTCTTGCTGTGCTTTTCACTGTCATGTCTGTATGCCATACTATATTCATGCCATGTATGTATGTATGCTGCTTCCTTCCCACCTGCCATGCAATGACCCCCCCCTTAGGTAAACCCTCACTTGGGCCAGTATGTATGTAGAATATGGGACCCCAGGTTTATGACCCTGACCAGGCCTGGTCTGTGTAACTGTCAGAGTGGGAGGATGACAACTTCAAAGTATGGGAACAATGGGCCTCTCACACTCCTGCCTCCGCATTCCATTTGCCCCGGCTGGGACTCCAAGGGAGGACGAGTCTCATCTCTTATCAACGTGCGAAAGCCTCGAGGCCATTGATTGTTATGTGAAATGGTAACATCTGAAGGGTCTGGTTTGGGAAGGGAAATTTACAACTTGACACCTCACTTTCTTTCCTGTGGGAAGCAAACGGCCAGAGCCCCTTTTTGCCCGCCGTTTTTCCCTTGTAGTGATTGGCTATCTATGGGTAATTCAAACTGCTTAGAAAGGTATAATAGACCTGCTTCTGTCATATGCGTTATCTCTGACAATAATTCGAGAAGCTGTACCAATGTAGAGATTGGAAATAAAGAACTGTGTTTCATCAACAAAGATCTGATCCTTGATTACTTTGAGCAGAAGTCTCACAGCGATGCTCCTCTGCGTGAGGCAACCCAATGCCAACTCCTCCCATCTCCTTCTCAGGACTCAGGAAGAACATCTGGGAGCCCCGATGGAAACAGGACCCAGGGCAGCCCTGGAAGGAGGGCTTCCTCCATCTAATTCAAATGGGTGAGGTAAGGGGAGTCTTCGGTGGTGCCGGATTGCACTTGTGAAAGGGAGGGGCCGGGGAAGGGAGTTTTTTTTAATTCCCCTCCCTGTCCAGGAGGGCTGAGAGCCCCCGTGGGAATTCTTTGGGCAGCGGTGTGCAGAGAGAGATTGCCCTTTCCTTCTGCCTTCGGAAGGCCACAGCTCATGGTTGGTCTTTTATTCCATTACAAACTCCATACACCTCCTAACTAGACTGGCCAGAAGGGAAGAGTTGGGTCCTTTCCTCCGGGAGAGTTTCAGGTCTCCATTGGGCAAGGGAATGAGGCAAGGGCTGGAGGGCAGGCGAGAGCCAAAGAAAGAGACTCCGGAGAGCTTCCATCTCCACGGCTTCTGCTGGGGCAGGGCGGGAGAGGACTGAAAGGGCGACTTGTTCATTTCAGGTGTTCCGGGAACACCTCACTCAGGAGCAGAAGAAAACGTATCTGGAGGTGGCTTTTGACACTGCTTTGCACCTGGGCCAGGAGTGGGTGAGGGAGGGAGGCCGCTTCCTCCTTTACTCCCTCCTGGGCCGGGCGCAGGAGCTGCTGGAGGAGGAGGAGGTGAGCACCTGGGTTCAGGAAGCATGGGTGGGGCCAGGGGGAGGCAAACCTCTCAGCCATTTGCGGGGAGACAACGGAGGACTTGAATCATTGGGGGCATTCTCCTTCCCCCCTTCTCCAGGAGGATGAAGTCAGGGAAAGCCTCTCTGCCCTGCTCTACAACCTGTGGCGGGGCAGAGAGGTCCCCCCGGAACTCCTGACACTCCTGCCACAGACAGGTAAGGCCAATTTCCTATGAAAAGGGGGGTGGGGAAAGAGGCGTGTCCTTTGAGCTACAAGAGGAGCCGAAGCTGCCCCTGCTCCACACCGAGGCCCCTCACTGGCCCCCTCAGCTTGTTCCTGAGGTCCCCAAGGGCCCCTCTTTTGTCAAAATATGGCTGAAAGAGACCACCCAAGGGGCTGGTGGGTCCCTTCAAATGCAAGCCTTGGCACAGACCAAAGAGGGCTCTTTCTGAGCAAGCCCCTCCATGGAGATTGCAGGTTTTCCTGCCTGGTTTGGGACCCCACCTTGGGACCCACAGCCCAGAAGCAATTCCTCCTTTTATTTGAAACATCCAGTCAAATTCTGGCCAGCCAGCACAAATATATGTCTGTCTGTCTTCTCTTCTATGCAGACGCCTAGATGCAGGAGTGCCCCTCCCTCCTCCTCCTCTCCCCCCTTTCCCCTCACACCAGTCAAGTCCTCCCGTGGCCCGCAAGCTGCTGAGGCTGCCAAGGGGATCCAGTGATGGGAGCTGATGGAGCTCTGGGCCTCAGACATGTTCCACCCGTGAGCCTCGACTGCCTCTTCCCTCGGGAGAAAGCACCAGGAAGGCCCCATGGAATGCTGGGGGATGCCCGTCTAATCAACAGTCCTGCAGCTGGGCCTGGCTGGCTGGCTTTTCCTTTGGCCTGCTAGATCTCTGACCCTCGTGGCTTTCCTCAGCTCCTTCCCCACAATGTGGTGCAGCCTCTGCCATGAAACCACTCTCTCCCCATTTTGCGTCCATTTTTTGGAGAGCACCCCCTACTGTTCAAACAGGAACACACATGTCCACTGGCAGGAAGGAGTTGCTTGAGTCATTCACATGCACAAACCCAAGACCCAAGACCCGAGAAGAAGGGAGACAAGCACTTCTCCAGCCAGTAGCTTTATTACCCTCTCCAAGAAACTGGAGGGTGGACGAGACCAGGCCAAACCAGCAGACCCAGAGAAGTCATGGGACAACCACGGCCATCTATTTGTAGCAATCCAAAACCACCCACTTCTGCACAATCCTTGTGTGCTGGTTTGTTCCTCTGAAGCTAAAAGCCCAATTAATGTTCCAGGCAACCCACAGGGGGTTCCTCCAGGATGGCTAGTCCAGAGCAATCCGGACCCGATGAAGGAGGGCTCAGTTACAGGAACACACTCAGCCAGCGTGCTCTTTGGGAACAAATCAGGTTGCCATTTTGTTGGGTGGAGCCTGGGGACAGAACTCTTTGTCTCTGAGGAAATTGACTTCTGTTGTTGGGAGATGAACTGTGATTTCGGGAGATTCTCTGGCCTCCCTCCCAGGGAGGTCAGCAACCCTACGAATTTCCCATATTGATTATATTCCAGAAAACTGGAAGGTACCTACTTTACATATGGGAAATAGGCAGAATAAGCATTTGTACGAGATTGTAGGAGGATCTGTGACCACATGGCGAGGCGCTCTAGAGCCAAACAAAGCAGGGGACACACAACAAAGTGATCCCAGACACATACCAGAGGAATCCATGGAGCACAAAAGTTACCTGAGAAAGTGACCCTGCTCTACCAAGCATAATGCCCCCCTCAAAAAAATCATACAGCAGTAAGCCAATGCCCTTTTTTTCTAAAAGGAAACAGAACTCTTTACAGCCTTATTGCACCCAACGTTTTCTGTACTGGACACCATTTCCTCAGATCCATCCTGTCTCTCTGACTCTCTTCCCTGTTGGAAAATGCGGAGACACGTGTCAGACGATCAACCGGATCCAAGCAAGAAGACTTTCTGATCTAGCAAAGGCAGAAGCTATCTCTGAGCCTTCCCCAGGGGAAGATGTGGCAAGGAAACCTCCAGAAGAAGCAGAAAAATGGAGACAAGCTCCTTCAGGAAGAATGCTCTTGAGCTGCTATAGCAGCAGCAGGGAAGATGCATGTGGAGCATCTGAACATGGAGACTGCCTTTCTACGCGGAGAAATCAAGGAAGATGTTGACATGGATCAGCCACCAGCAAGGCTCTTTTTCTAGCAGGAACTCCTTTGCATATTAGGCGACACACCCCTAATGTAGCCAATCCTCCAAGACCTAATGTAGCTCCTGTAAGAAGAGCTCTGTAAGCTCTTGGAGGATTGGCTACATTAGGGGTGCGTCTCCTAATATGCAAAGGGGTTCCTGCTAGAAAAAGAGCCCAGGATTTGAACAATCCGAAGACAAGCAAGTTGCGTTTAAGCTGCAAAAGAGCTTATGTGGACTGAGAGAGGCTGTGAACTGTTGGAATGAAAGACTTCATTAAATACTAACCAATAGAGGGGCGTGGCGACCAGCAAAGCCTTCAGTCACTCCTGGAGCAGCCTCCAGACCACTATCTTGGAATACTAATTAAAAATAAACTCTTTGCTGCTGGAAAACATCAAAACTGAGCCCAAGATATGGAGAAACCGAAAGGAGCATGGGCAAACCAAAAAGTACAAGAAAAAACAACTTCTAAAGATAAAAGAGTGGGATCGGAATCTTCTGAGCAAGACTCCTCACCTCCTCCCCCAGTAGATATGGAGCTGGAAGACGCTGAAGAGGTCTACGTGTGGGGAAAAGGAAAAGAGAGGACTCTATTACCAAAAAACAAATACAAGAAATGCTAACTGACTTAAAAAGAGAAATCAAAGACATCATAACACATGTATTTAACAAAATAGATGATTTGACAAACAAAGTTAAAGAAGTTGAAGGTACAGCAAATACGGCTCTTGATGGAACAAAAACAAATGCCCAGGAACGAAATGAACTAAAGACATTTGATACATGGGCATAATCAAAGATAATGTTATTAGAAATCAAAGTAAGAGAGCATAAATTAAAATTTAGAAAGAGTCTCGCCCAACAGACTTACAAAGTCACACGGAGTCAGCAGTTAGACTAAAAACTAATAAGTATTTATTAAAGGAAATACATACTTGAGAGTGCAGGTAAGAGATAGATATAGATTACCTATTCTACCTAGCTGGATGGTGTTGGATGCTGGATGCATGTCCAGCCTCCATCTTCTTGCATGCAGGAGAGGGAGAGAGAGAGTGTGTGTGAGGGGGAAATGGAAGCAGAGGAAATTGCCCCTAAGAGTAGCATTCTACTTCAAAGGAAAGGATCAGATAGCAGGAAGGAAAGGAGGCTCTGTGTGTCCTGACCTCTCTATCTGTCTAAACTCTCTAGTGCCATCTTCTCAGGTCTGAGACAGGAGACAGCGCCAAGTCCTCCACTTCTAACACCTCCTCTCAATGTCTCATGACTCAGCCGATGAGATTCATCTTCCTTCTTAGCCAAAGTCAGAGTCCACATATGCCATCAACTGAGGATCACCACTGGCTGGTAGCTTGAGTTTAAGGTCTTTAGTGCTCTTCAGGTACTTCACAATTATTTTAATTGCATTCCAGTCTTTATTTGTTGGTTTCTCATTCTTTCTATACAATAGTTCCACTGCTGAACTTATATCTGGTCTGGTTAGGTCAGGGAGATGTAAAAGTTTGTTCATAATCTTGCGGTATCTGTTATTGGTAGGCAGCAGTTGGGTGTCATCTCGTCGTTTGGTGTGGTTCTGTTCCATGGGAGTAGGAGCTGGGGTAGCTTCTTCCATCCTCATAGATTTGATCAGTTCCTCAATCTTTTGTTCCTGGTAGACTAGAAAACTTCCATCTTCTTCACGTTGTATTTGAATTCCCAAATAGTGTGTAATTTTTCTTAGTTGCTTTACTTCAGCTTGTTTGCTCAGATGATGCACTATTTCCTTGCTGTCATTTGGATGTTGGTAGGCCAAGAGCAAGTCACCAGCATAGGATAGAAGTTAAGTCCATCTGCCATCCTTGCATTTGATATACAGGCAAGGGTCAGAATCACTTCTCTTGAAGTCTGCTTGAAGCAGTATGTCATTCAGTTTCTCATTGAGTTCTCCATGTAAGGATGCAGTCTTGACGTCAAGGTGGTCCACTTGCATTCCTTTGCTTGCAGCCACACTCAAGACTGTTCTCACTGTTGTAGCTTGCTTCCACATCTGCGCCTCTGGTGGTGGAAGCTGGGATATCTCTTCCCGTGTTGCTGGTTCTGGTATGTCCGCTGGTCTTGTGAGGTAGGACAGCCTAGGTGGTGGTACACCTCTGTTTGAACGCTCTGATCGCCTCACTGGAACCTCTGTGGTCTCACCTTCTTGTTCAGAGTCATCTGGCAGATCACTGGAGGTCTCTTCATTGATGAGGCCTGGATCAGGATCAGCTGTCACTTCCTCTTTGATGGTGGTCACATATGGTATCACAGGATACGTGAGTTGGCTCTTCATTTCAGCTTGAGCCCCCTCTGAAGCTGGTGATTCTGCAGATTCATAAAACTGTACAGATCTACTGATATGTCTTTGGATTTAAGATTCTGTAGCTTTTGCTACTGGCTGAGTATCCTACCATGATGCCTTCAGCACTGGTGTTGTCCAGCTTGGACCTCTTCTCTTTTGGTATGTGAGAGAAGGCTTTACACCCAAACACCCTTAGGTGCTGCATGGATAGCTTGCGGCCAAACTATAACTCATATGGAGTACAGCCTGTAGCTTTTGTAAAAAGTCTATTTTGCATATACACAGCTGTTATCAGGGCTTCACCCCAACATTTGTCAGGTAGCTGAGCATCTGTTAGCATGCTTCTAACCATTTCAATGAGGGTTCTATTCTTTCTCTCTGCCACCTCATTCTTTTCAGGGTTGTAGGGTGCAGTTCTCTGGTGTTCAATTCCTTGTTCCCTGAGGAATTGCTGTGTTGCACCTGCAATGTATTCTCCCCCCATTATCTGTTCTTAACACTTTGGGTTTCATGCCAAATTTTGTTGCTGACCATTGCTACATAGTCCTTTAGTCTTTCCAGGACTTGTGTACGGTCACTGAGCAGATATATTACAGCATATCTTGAAAAATCATCCAGGAAGCTGACAAAATATCTGTATCCCCAATTGTGGGTGTCTGCAGGGGGCCAACCACGTCTGAGTGGATTAGCTCAAGAGGTTGCTTGGCTTTGTATTCAGCCTGCTTTGGGAAGGATTTCCTGGTGCTTTTAGCCAGAATGCAGCATTTACAGTGGAGTTTACTGTATTCCCTAATATCAAGACCATTTGTCATCTCCATCTCAATAATGGCTTGGGATTTGCATGTCCTAAGCGACGATGCCATAGAAAGATGCATTTGTCATATGTGCAGATTGACTTGGTGGACTGTGTCATCTGGTACATCAATATCACAATTAATATTCACTCTATAAAGTCCATCAATTTCATTTGCAATAAGACATGTTTGTCCATTCCTTGAAATTGTACACTTCCCATTCTCAAAAGTCACTTTAAATCCTTCTTTGATTAAAGTGGGAATTGAGACTAGGGAATCAGAAAATTGTTCAACAAACAATGCATTTCTTAGTAACAGTTCATGATGAGTGCCATCTGCTGGCCTGAGCAAAGCGCTCCCTTTAAAGTAAGCTTTCACTTCACTTCCATTACCAAGGTACACCGTTGCAGGATTATTTAACTTTTGCAAGTCAATGAACAAATCTTTATTATTCAACAAATGTGAGGATGCTCCACTGTCAATGATATAATCACCTCTGGCCTCATTTAGGCTTGCTACAAAGGTTCTGTGTTTATTGCGTTTAGTGGACTCTTCTCGCCTCAAAAAATCAGAGCCGCTTTCAGCCCTTTTGCTGTGTCTGTTAGCACATTCCTGAGCTCTGTGCCCCCATTCTTCACAGGCAAAACATCTAAAGGGCTGGGGTTTCCCTTTTGTCTTTTGGGAAGAATTCACACCTTGAGTTGCCATGGTAAGAAATGGCCCTTTTGGTCACGGCAGGTCTGCAGCTTGCTGCCTGTTACGTTCCCACCCAGGACACTTTAATGCTGGTTTACACATAAATGTGTTGTAAGCAAATTCCTTAGACGAATCATTAACATTACTCAAGAGTTTCTTTCTTTGAACCTCTGAGGAGATTTCTAAGACCGCTTTATCAAAATTCATATCTGGTTGCATCTCTAGTTGGCAGATAACATGCTTAAAATCATTCGGCAAAGACATAAAAAGATCAGCTAACTTTTGTTCAGAATCTAGCCCCTTCCCCGACACTTCAAATTTCATGAATATATCTTGGAGGGAAGCAATATGTGTTTGAAAACACTTCCCTTCCGGAACTTTAGAGATGCTAATTTGTGCCGTAGGCCACTTCTAAAAGTCAAAGAGGTTGGCTGATGAGACCAGGTTAGCATTTCAAACATCCCTTTAGCTGAGGCAATGTTGATAATAGAAGGTAGATACTGACCATTTACACTGGACATGATCAGAGATCTCGCTTTCAGGTCCCCTTCGTTCCACTCAGTCGTCTGTGCTTGCGTCGCGGCTGGAGGAATTTCTTCCATCATATATTTCTTGATTTTCTCCACCTCTAATGCCATGATCAGCCTTGCTTTCCATTCATAAAAATTGTCAAGGTTCAAAATGACGAGCCTATGTTTCCCTTCTAAATAAAGCGACATTCTGACTCTCTTAATTAGCTGCTGCTGACTGCTCCATTTCAAGCACACACCATTTCCCCTTTTGTCTCACACTAACGACTGACCTTTTGTTATGATCAGTGAGAGGCAGACTTAAGGCTTTTATCTCTGGAGCCAAAACCTGTTGTCTCTGGGCCCAATAACTTGTTGGATTCACTGGACTAAACGCTGCCAGGGAACCATGAGAAATATAGCAGAGTGCACAAAGGCTTAAACGCAGCAAAGCTTTGTAGCTTGGTGTGGCAACAGACTTACAAAGTCACACGGAGAGTCAGCAGTCAGTCTAAAAACTAATAAGTATTTATTAAAGGAAATACATGCTTGAGAGTGCAGGTAAGAGATAGATATAGATTACCTATTCTAGCTAGCTGGATGGTGTTGGATGCTGGACTCATGTCCAGCCTCCATCTTCGTGCGTGCGAGGGAGGGAGAGGAGAGTTGTCAGGGGGAAACGGAAGCAGAGGAAATTGCCCCTAAGAGTAGCATTCGACTTCAAAGGAAAGGCTCAGATAGCAGGAAGGAAAGGATGCTGTGTGTGTCCTGACCTCTCTATCTGTCTAAACTCTCTGGTTCCATCTTCTCAGGTCTGAGACAGGAGACAGCGCCAAGTCCTCCACTTCTAACATTATCCAGATGTCGTAAGGTCAGTTAGCTGAATCTTCCCAGCGCAAGCACATCTACTTTGCAACTTTGCAGGCCTAGAAACTGAAATGAAGCCTGATTACAGAAGAACCAGGAAACTGAACAAAGAATCCCTGTTTCTTGACAGTCTCCCATCCAATTACTGGCCAGGGCCGACCCTGCTTAGCTTCTCAGATCTGATGAGATCAGGTCAGCCTGGGCCATCCAGGTCAGGGTTATAGTGATAGCCAACTAGTCACATGTTGCAACTGGTGATCTTCCAGTCTAGGTGCTCATTCTCAGTTGAGTATTTATTTCTGTGGATCTTTATTGCAACAAAAGACACATTCAACCTGTCCAACAATTAACACTGCAATGCCGATGGGGATATAGATCCTGTTGTGTCACCCCACCCCCCCGCTGTCCCTAGCAGTGCCCTTGGATGGTTTCTCACACACACAGATCTCTCTTGCTGGATTGTGAGAGAAGCTTCCTTCCCTCTGAGATAGTTGCATACACTATAGTTTTGCCTTTTGTTTTTTTTATATAGATCTTTAGATATGACCTCCAAGACCATTTCGGGTCTTTCCACACTCAGCCCATAAGTGCTATATTTATTTGTTAATATTTTTTCAAGCTTTCCCCTTACTGAAAGGTCAGGGCAGCCTTTTACATGGTTTAGTTTTAAGAGAGGGAGTGCAGGGCCGATTCTGCACAAGCTTTGCTTCCCTTTCCTCCCGGGTTTAATTGGTCCGAATCAGTCTGCGCGTTTCCGCATTACATGAATCTGACCTGGGTTGATGCCGGTTCTTCATTTCCGCATCTGTCCTTGCCCCGAATCTTGAGCCCCCGCCCACCATTTTTAAAAAAAAAATGTAGGTGGAGTTTCGTTATAACGTCGTGACGCAACAAGGTCATGATTGGCCAAGGGTTTTCATAATTCCCGGGAAAGTACATCATGCACCCGCCCCTTCCCCCACCCTTTTAAATGTAGGTGGAGTTTCATTGTGATGAACCATCCCACAGAGCAGCAAGGATCCTCCACGCATGCGCATGAAACAGCTCTGGTCACTTTTGCCATTAGGAAATGCTCACGAGAAAAAAAATTGCACCAGGGTTGGAGGGAAACTGGAGGGTGGGAAAGGGATGGGAAATGGAGGGGGATCATGCAACACTACACATGCTCCCCCTGCAAAAAATGTGTCCACACCACCACTCCACCCACAATAACAAAATAAACACACAACGCCCCGAACAAAATAAACACACAACGATGGATCAATGCCATGTTGTGTTGTTGTAATGCAATGTGGGGGGGGGGGGGACCAGCTCATGCTGTGCCTCAAAGCCATCAATACATATTTTTACAGTGCCGTGACTCAGGCGCAACTTTTGTGCAAACAATGCTACACAGAAATGTGGATACATCAACAATAAAACTATATTTTAAAAAAGACATTTAAATGCCAGTCAACGGTGGATCAATGTCGTGTTGTGTTGTTGTAACGCAACAAAGCGGGGAACAAAAAAACCCCATTTGCGCCAAGGCGGGAAAGGGGAGGGAAAGGGGAGAGAAAGAAGCAGAGTATTAAATTCGTTTTCCCCGGATGATGCTCAGATGACTTAATCTGCTCCCCCCCCAACACTCCCATGCGCCATCCTCTCTCCCCACTCCCGATCAGCTGTTCCTGAGCCCCCCCCCACCGCCCCTTTTGGCGTATGGGGGTGGCAGGGATATTTTTAAACTGGAGGAGGAGGAGGGCGGGGGGGAGAGTGTTGTGATCCGGCTTGGCAGCGCTTGGTCTGGGCACTGGAGGGCAGAGCGGTGGATGGAGGCAGGCAGGCGAAGGACCCACGAGCACAAAGGGCTTGGAAGGATTCCAGCTGCAACAACAATGGATCAATGTCATGTCAGGTTGTTGTAACGCAACGAAGCGGCAAACAAAAAACCCCCCGCTCGCACTAGGGCAGGAAAGGGGAGGGTAAGGGGAGAGAGGGCGTTAAAGGGGTGGAGCAAGAAACCCCGATTTCGGAGTTCCCACCTGAATGCCCCGACTTTACTCCTGTGGCAAAAAAAAGAACCTCAAAATCCCGGAAATGGAAGATCCGGGGAAAATGCTTGTTACATTTGGGCCAAATGCAGACCGGAAGCAACAGGTGGGGAACTGTTGCTTAGCCCTGGATTTTATTGGGGAGTGAGGCCGGGGCAACATCTAATGCGGAATCGGCCCAGGAGAAGCAAGGAGGGCACTACAGAAACAGGCTTGTAGACTGAGGGTTGCTTCAGCCACTACTATGACACTGGTCTCAGAGCAAAAGCAGTGTCCCAAAAACCCTTAGCAATTCTGCCACCTAGTGGGTCTAAACTGCTTATTTATTTATTTGGGAAATTTATATTTATGTCTCCTCTCCAGAGAACTGTGCCTTTCTTCACCATCTGGTTCTTGTTTTGATTGCTATGTCTCCCATTCACCTCTTTCCTTGTCCTAAGCCATCTCCCTCCTTGCCAACCTCCCATTAAAAATTTTTTGCACGTACATTGTATTTAAGCTGCACTGTTTATTTTTAATGATTTGGCATGGGGTTTGGATATTGTTCCCCTTCCTTCCTTTTTCCCACCTTCCCTCCCCCCTTTCTGGAAAGACTGGGAAAGGCTGTGGCTCAGTGGCAGGGCATCTGCTCGGCATGCAGAAGGTCCCTGGTTCAATTGCCAGCACCTCCAGTTAAAAGGACCAGGTGGCATGTGATATGAAAGACCTCAGCCTGAGACCCTGGAGAGCCACTGCCAGTCTGAGTAGACAATACTGACCTTGATGGGCCAGTGGTCCAATTCAGTATAAGGCAGTTTCATGTGCTCAGAGGTAATGCATTGAAACCCAGGCTTCCTGTTTTCTTCCTTTTAAGGGGAGGAGCCATGGCTCAGTGGCAGAGCATCTGCTTGACATGCATTTCAAGCTAAAAGGATCAGGTGGTAGGTGATGGGAAAGACCTCCACCTGAGACCCTGAAGAGCCTCTGCCAGTCTGAATAGACAATGGATGGACAAATGGTCTGATTCAGTACAAGGCAGATTAATGTGTTCATTTTGCAGTGATCTGAGTTTTGCAGTCTGCCAAGTCACCTTTTGACATGGGTTTGTGTGTCCCATTTCTATGCCTGCCAAGAGGACATTGTCTTAAAGCTGTAGCTTCCATACTTTCTGCTGTGAGGGAACCTTTGCCATGCCAGCTTCCCCACTAAGGACTCCCTGCATGTCCACCATTCTGGACTGCAGAGGAATTTGGGTTTGGTTCATTCTCAGGTCATGAGAATCCTGGTTTGGGCTGTTAGGTTTCAGTGTTGTCCTGCATGCATCCTAGAACTGTCCTACCTCTGTGCATTTGCAGAGATGACTCAGCTGTTTTTCAGGGGAACTCATTTACTGTTCCTGGCTAACTGTAGAAGAACTCCGGGCTCTCCAGAAAGCCTCTGTTCTGGATGCTTCTAGTCCTCTCAGTGGATGTATTTTGGAGGTCTGTGTGTTGACACTGGGAATCTCAGATAACGAAACTGCGTAACTGCCAGAACACTAGAGCCTCTGGAGGGTGGAATGAAGTAACATTTTTGGATGCAGTTGTTTTCCTTGTTGGAACAAATACTAGGAAGGTGCTGGAAATCCATGTTGAGTCTCCTTTGGACAAGAAATATTTGGGCAATCTTTTTAATGAGAACTTCTACCAAGAAAAGCCTGTCAACTGTCTTTAGCCAGCTCATTTCACAAATCTGTGTTGAACGTCTGCACATTGGTGGTGGATCGAATGCTCTGTAAAGAAGCTTTTGGCTTATACCTGGCCTGCTCCATCCACGCCTCCCGATATGGCATGATCATCCCTGTGAACAGGCTGTCCTGCGTCTGTGGTGCCTTCCAACACATGGTAAGCAAGGCCTTGAGCTGCAAGCGGAAGCCTTCGTTCAGCCAGCAGTAGATGAAAGGATTGTAGCAGGTGCTGCTCATGGCAAAGCAGTGCAGAACAAAATAAAGGGAGTTCTTGGTTTGGATCCCCAGGCTGGAAATGAGTAGCACATAACAATGGAGCGGGAACCAACAGACAGCAAAGACCACCACCACCAGCACCAACATCTTGATGCTCTTCTTCTTGCTTTTGTGATGGGCGATGTACTGTGGTGTGGTGATATCCCCAATGGTACTGCGCAACCACAGCTTCTTGGCCAGCCGGGCGTAGGTGACAGTGATGATGAGGAGAGGCAAGAGGTAGAGGAGAAGGAAGGTGGTAAGATCCAAGTATTTCCACACCAGCTCTGCTGGCTCTGGGAAATTAGGGAGGCACAAGTGCCGGACGGTCACTTCCCTACAAAGGCAAAGAAGTATTCCTGGCATTAAATGGTCAGAAAACCTGGATGCAGACTAACCTCACTGAATGCTTCCAGAGTGACATAAATTACTTTTAATCCCCTTAAGTAAATCCTGTGTTTCAAATAAGTGTTTCCCATCCTGTGGATTGGGACCCAAAAGTGAGTTTTGAAGCATCTGCAAATGGGTGGCAGGCCACCCCTCCCTAATGGCTTCCCCTGACCTTTCCATTCCTCAGTTGGTTTGGAAACCAAGATCTGACCCTGGAAACAGTATCCTCCATGTCATGCATTAGTTGGTATTTCTCCCCCCCCCCCTTCATTCTGTATTCATGCTGATCAAGTAAAATGTGTCCTGATGGTCACTAGAGTGAGTGAGAATCTAGGGGGGATTAGAGGGAAAAATGGAGAAGGAGAGGGTGGCCAAAGGCTGGAATGTAACCTCCATATACAAACGCTGCATATGTCGAAATGCCACTCGTTTGGGCTTCATAGTGGGGGCAGCTGCATCCTTTGTTCATTGTTTGGCAGTTTCTCAAAAACATCTGGTTAACTGTTATGTATTGGGATTGAATCATCCCTGATTGAATTACCCTAGAGACTGGCTGAGCGTGGAGCACAAGAACAATAGCCGATCAGGACTCTGGGGTAAACCAATCAAGTAGTAATGTTTTGTAAATAGCCTGTCACGGAGAGTGTGTGTGTGTGGGGTGGAGTGTTTTGAAAGCATATAAGCAGGGCTTTGGCCCTGCTAGTATTGTCTTGTTCTGGCTTAACCCACTTAATAAACTATGAACTGATCACTCTACATGTCTGAACCCAGTATATTTCATTAACCACTGCAGAAAATGGAATGCTGAACTAGATGGGCGCCAGGGTCATAGTTTGCCCAGGGCACCAAAACACCTTGGGCCATCCCTGGATGGGTCATCATAGCAAGTAAATTTGGACTTGTGGGTCACCATACCGAAAAGGTTGGGAATCACTGCTTTAGATTTATTGCAAATTCTTTCATTGTTAGGTTTAAAGGAAGATTTGAGTCAGTAGCTGTTCATCAGGTATGTTGCCACAACTGCTGAGAGTCATCATGGCCCCCTCAGAAAAAGACCTGCTCTTGCCATCTCATAAAATCAGACAAACACATCCCACGGAAGCACTTGTTCTTCACACGAATTGGCATCCCTGATCCTAACAATGTTTCCTTTATGTCTTACATGAATTATGCCAGCATAGCTCAATCACAATTGTAACCATTTGCTTTTTCTCTATGCATTCCCTTGCTATCTTGCACCAAGCTGTCTCAGGTTTCCTCCCTTCACTTTATTGCTTTGAGTTATATTGCTTTGTGAAGGTCTGGTCAATGTAACAGTTCCATCTGGGAGAGTGGTGTCCTCAAACGCTGACACGTCATCCGAGACCAAATGGCCTCATTCCCTCATGCATTCCTCCACTCCGGAACACGGCACCTCTTATCGCTGTGAGAAGGCCTTGGAATGGCCTTTGTTATGGATAGAGGGGGCACATCTGTGGCGCCTAATTCAAGAGAGGAAAATTTATAACTTTAACACCTCACCTTTTTCCTGTCGGAAGTAAAACGGCCGAAGACCTGTAACCGCGCTTTTTTCCTTTTTTGTGATTGGTTAACTATCGGGGTTTCAAACTGTACTGGAGGGTATATTAACCCCAACTGTTTTGTATACGGTATCTCTAACAAACATTCGAGAACCTGTCATGCAGTACTAAGACAATAAAGAACTCTGTTTCAACAACAAAGGTCTGATCTTTGACTGCTTAGGGCAGAAGCCTCACAGATTGTTAGAGATCTGTGTTTAGGACTTGACCGTTCCTGATCATGTCAGATGATGGTACTATTCCTATTCCCGTAACCCAAGAAGAACCGGTAACCCCTAAGGATCAGGGAGCCGGTGCAGGCGCAGGAGAAGGAGGCGGCGGTGGGGAGCCCGAGAAACCAGTGACCACGGCACAGGGGGCTTATTATCTCCCGCGGCCGACCCCTCACCCATCTGGCACCCCGAGGTACTCATGGTCCACGTTCGGACATGGGACAACTGACTCGTGGGTCCACGATCGGAAGGGGATGCGCGTCTCGGTCCCTGGGGACCGTTCCGAGATGGGACGCCCAAGTTTCCTGGAGAACGAGAGGGATTACCTCAGGGGCGACTGGCACCTCCCGCCCTTGGATGAGGAGAGGGGCGCTCCCTATGGGGGTGACCTGTATGGAAAAGATTCGAGCCGCACGCTGGATCGGATGATGGGAGACATGCGGTTACAGATAACCGCAGAGTTGAGAGAGGTGATGGCGGAGATGCAGCACCAGATCCGAGACGTGGTAACAGCGGTGCAGGTACTCCGGCAGCCACCTGGAGGAGTTGGGGGAGCAGGTGCGCCAGCTGGGGGAGCCGTACCACAACAGGCTCCTCCAGGGGGGGTCCCGCAACAGGCCCCTGTGCCGGCCCCTGTCCTGGGCCCAGTTCCAGTACCGGTTCCTGCTCCCATGGAACGAATGATCTGGCAGGCCCCGAACGACCCGCTGACGGCTATGTTCAATGGCGACCCCGAGAAGCTCCGGTTTTTCCTTATCGAAATCGAGAGATTCCTGGATGCATGGGGCCACCTCTACCCTACCGAACGCGACCGAGTGGGCTACATCGGCTCCAAGCTCCGCGATACTGCCAGTGACTGGTATGTCAGCCTACACAACCCCCCGGGGCCCGAGCTGCGGTCCGTGCATAACTTTATGTGGGCCCTCCGACAGCACTATGAGGACCCCCTGGGGGAGGAGAAGACGCGAAACCAGCTACGGAAGTTGGTGCAGGGGAGGTCCTCCGTGAGAGAATACACTGACCGGTTCCGGCACATCGCAGCCAAAGTGCAAGGTTGGTCCCAAGACCTATTCATCGAGAAGTATCGAGAGGGACTCAACCCTGAGATTTACGAGACTATATTGAAGGGTGGAAGACCCGGGTCGCTAGCAACGTGGATGAGAGCGGCGGCAGACGTGGAGGAGAGATTCACCCTGATCAAGCTGGGGACCTCCGCAACAGCCCAAGCTAAGGCCACCCAGAAGATGAAACCAAAGCCGAGCGTCCAGGAGATCCGGGACAACCGCTTCAGGCAAGGGCTCTGCATGAAGTGTGGGGAGAGCGGGCACTTCACCTCAGCCTGCCCCCGCGGAAGCGGAAAGGTCCCCAAGACCTCGACCCCAGTGACCAGGAGCACCCCGAGCCGAGGGAAGACCTCGTTCAAACCCCGGGCATTACAGCTGGAAGGGGCAGCAAGCGAGCAAGGCAAGCTGGAGCTGACCGAGGCACAGATGTCGGGAAACTCCAACGACCTGCAGTAAACGGCGCCAAGCTGCAGGTCCCTAATCCCGACGCGCCATCTCCGGTGAGCATCCCCGGCCCCTTGCTTTATATGGTCGTGACTGTGATAGCCCCTGGCACAGGGACCCACGTGCGGGTTCGTGCCTTAATTGACTCCGGGTGTGCTAGAGACTTAATAAGCCCCTTGGTAGTGGATGGGCTGGCACCCAAAGTTACCCCATTAAGTGAACCACTCACTTTCACACAGATGGACGGTTCGGAGATGAAAGAAGCGTGTGTGGCAGAGACCGAACCACTGGTAGTGGGGACGGGGGAACACTGGGAGAAGAGGGCATTCGTTATCACTCCCAATACACAATTCCCCATGGTATTAGGTAGCCCGTGGCTGAGTGCACACGACCCCTATGTAAAGTGGAGTGAGGGGAAGATCTCCTGGGTGGATGAAAAATGCCACCACCACAAGTGGGATAAAGAGTGGGGTCCCGGGCCCCCGACCCCCCTGCAGGCGGCGGCTCTCACGTTAGCACCCTCCCAGGTGCCCAGGGAGTACCGAGACTTAATTGAAGTGTTTAGTGAGACAGAAGCGGATGAGTTGCCCCCTCACCGCTTGTCCGACTGTGCTATTGAACTGCTCCCCGGGGAAAAGCTGCCGAAGGGGAAATTATATTCTATGAGCCCCGCGGAGCGGGAGGAGCTACGGAAGTTCCTAGACAAGAACTTGGAGCGAGGTTTCATCCGCCCCGCCAAATCCCCTTTTGCAGCCCCGGTGCTGTTCCGGAAAAAGAAAGACGGGGGGCTGCGATTATGCACCGACTACCGGGGATTAAATGCTGTGTCCGCTTCTAACGCTTACCCCCTCCCGCTTATCAAAGAATTGTTGGCCGAAGCCGCCAAGGGGAAAGTGTTCACTAAGTTGGATTTGCGGGATGCTTACTTTCGGGTGTGCATTAGGGAGGGGGATGAGTTCAAGACTGCCTTTAACACACCCTTGGGACAGTTCGAATATCTGGTGATGCCATTCGGCTTGAGTGGCGCTCCGGGAGTTTTTATGAGCCTAATCAATGAAGTTTTGCACAAGCATCTGTTCAAGGGGGTGTTATGTTTCTTAGATGATATCTTGATTTATTCTGCTGATAAGGCGTCGCATGTAAAACTAGTTAAAGAAGTACTGGCTACTCTGCTGAGAAACCAACTGTATGCTAAGTTGTCTAAGTGTGAGTTCAATTGAGAGGCGGTAGATTTCCTGGGGTACCGTATTTCCCAGAAAGGTTTGGAAATGGACCCGGCTAAGGTAGAAGCTGTGGTGCAGTGGGAGGCCCCCAGGACCAGAAAACAGTTACAGAGCCTCCTGGGGTTTTGCAACTTCTACCGCACCTTTTAAAAAGACTTTGCTACCGTCACCCTACCTCTGACGGAACTCTTGAAAACTAAGGGGAAGGGGCCAGAGGCAGGGAAGCCAGGGGAAAAAATTAATTGGTCCGCAGAATGCCAGAAGGCGTTCGAGACATTAAAAACCCTGTTCACCTCGGAACCGATCTTGGCTCACCCTGACGAAACTAAAGAATTTGTAATCCATGTGGATGCCTCAGATGTGGCCATGGGTGGAGCCATCCTTCAGAAAGGATCCGACAATCGATTGCACCCATTGGCGTACATTTCCAAAAAGTTTAACGAAACAGAGAGAAATTGGTCAGTGTGGGATAAGGAAGCGGCAGCCATCCAGCTGGCTCTCACGACTTGGAGGCATTGGCTAGAAGGTGCGCAGGTCCCATTCGAGATTTGGACTGACCATAAAAATCTCGAGGCTTTGCGCACCCAAAGATCCCTCAATGCCAAGCAGCTTCGATGGGCTGATTTCTTTTCCAAATTCAATTTCGTCCTAAAACACTTCCCCGGGAAAGCGAACTCCCTAGCAGACGACCTATCCAGATTGCCCCAACACGAGAGTCAGAGGGAAGAGGTTTTTGACTCCATGTTTTCCCAGCAGCAGTTGGGGGGGGGGCGGTTACAACCCGAAGCCAGAGTAAAAGTGTGGCCGTGGAGTCCTGGAGTGAAAAATGTGCAGGAGATTACTCGGCAGGGGAAGTAGAGGAGTTGAGCACGATTGAGGAACGCTCTTTACTCGCTGTCAAGTGTTGGTATCATGGAACTAAGCTGGTGGTGCCCCTGTCCCGCCGCAGAGACATTCTAGTAGCCTGCCATTCATCCAAATTGGCTGGGCACTTTGGATTCCTTAAGACTCTTAATTTAGTCCAGAGACAATTCTGGTGGCCACGCATGCACAAAGACGTTTCCAATTTCGTTACGGCTTGCCAAGTGTGTTTGATGTGTAAAAGGAGGGGGGGAAGACTCCTGGACTATTGTACCCCTTGCCCACCCCCTCGAGACCCTGGGAAGCAGTGTCCATGGACTTTATTACTAATTTACCACCCTCGAAAGGGAAGACTGTGATCTGGATAGTGGTGGTTTTCAAAGTTTTCAAAGCAAGCACACTTTGCCCCGTTTAAACAGTTACCAACAGCAAAGGGACTAGCCAAGACATTCTTTAACCACGTGATCAAATTGCACGCTTTTCCTAAGCGCGTGGTATCCGACAGAGGCAGTCAATTCGTTGCCAACTTCTGGCGGGAGCTTTTGAAACTGATGGACATTGAACCTGCCCTGAGTTCGGGTTACCACCCAGAGACCGATGGACAGTCTGAACGAATCAACCAAATCTTGGAGCAGTTCTTGAGATGCTACACTAACTACCATCAGGATAACTGGTTGGATCTGTTGCCCTTTGCAGAATATAGTTACAACAATGCAGTGCATTCCTCTACAGGAGTATCACCCTTTATGGCAGTAGGGGGTTTTGAAGGGAAGCCCTTGCCAATGATCGATGCCTCGGACGAGGCCCCCCTCTCTGACTTTACCAAATGGTGGGCTGATCTACAGAAATCATGGCCCCTGATTGCTAAGACTTTAGATAAAGCCAAAGAGGACTACAAAAAATATGCCGATCGCGGACATGCTGAAGGTTGGGAGCTTCAGCCAGGGGACTCTGTGTATTTATCTACAAAGAATATTCATGGCCTCCAACCCAGTAGGAAATTGGGATGGAAATATGTAGGGCCCTATAAGGTGTTGCGTAAAATCTCTGATGTGTCTTTTGAGCTGGAACTGCCTAAATCACTGAGCTCTGTGCATCCTGTTTTTCATTTCAGCCTGTTGAAGAAGAATCCTGGGCCAAATGCGTGGCACCCAACTCCTCCGATTCCTCCTCCGCTGATGAAGGAGGGGGCGCCTCACTTTGAAATCTCTGAAATCCTTGACTCGAAAATGCGTAGGGGCCGTTTGATGTATTTGGGTAGATTTCAGCCCTGAACTTAATGAATGGGTCTTTTCTGATAATGTTCATGCTCCTAAATTAGTTAAAACCTTTCATAAGTGCTTTCCTGATAAGCCGAGGTGAAATAGATTATGCAGGTGGCAGGGTGGCAGGATCCCTGATCCTAACAATGTTTCCTTTATGTCTTACATGAATTATGCCAGCATAGCTCAATCACAATTGTAACCATTTGCTTTTTCTCTATGCATTCCCTTGCTATCTTGCACCAAGCTGTCTCAGGTTTCCTCCCTTCACTTTATTGCTTTGAGTTATATTGCTTTGTGAAGGTCTGGTCAATGTAACAGTTCCATCTGGGAGAGTGGTGTCCTCAAACGCTGACACGTCATCCGAGACCAAATGGCCTCATCCCCTCATGCATTCCTCCACTCCGGAACACGGCACCTCTTATCGCTGTGAGAAGGCCTTGGAATGGCCTTTGTTATGGATAGAGGGGGCACATCTGTGGCGCCTAATTCAAGAGAGGAAAATTTATAACTTTAACACCTCACCTTTTTCCTGTGGGAAGTAAAACAGCCGAAGACCTGTAACCGCGCTTTTTTCCTTTTTTGTGATTGGTTAACTATCGGGGTTTCAAACTGTACTGGAGGGTATATTAACCCCAACTGTTTTGTATACGGTATCTCTAACAAACATTCGAGAACCTGTCATGCAGTACTAAGACAATAAAGAACTCTGTTTCAACAACAAAGGTCTGATCTTTGACTGCTTAGGGCAGAAGCCTCACAAAAACATCACCTGGCTCTCTGTGTGACATAGATTTCCCCTCATTTCTTACATTTATATCCTAGGAGCTCTGGGAAGTGTACATGATACCCCCATTTTATCTTTCCCCCAGACCCTGTGTGGTAGGTTTATGGTGAGCTGACTGCTCCAGAGTGACACTTTCCCTCTTCCCCTCCCTTCAGTAAAAGGACCATTGAATATATAGAGTCCTACTCCCCAGCCAGGTCCCACGGCCTGAGAGCTTCAGCATCTTCCCAGCCCTCTGGAATGTTGTTCTTGGAGAGTGGGTTGTGTCATGTCTTAGCCTTCAATGGGGGAGGCAACCTGGCCTCTCTCCCTCCCTGTTCCTTCTGCTTCATGGGCATGTGTGATGCTCTCAGTTTTTCTAAATTGACCCATGAGTTCTATCTGGCACTAGTCATCCCCAAGGACTTTTTGCCTGTGGACATGTTAGGGCTGCCAAGTCAGCCCAGGGGGGCGGGGGATCCCCCGCTACAGGGGTTCCCAATCCGCCGGCCAGCATTCGGCCGACAGGGGAAACCCCGCCCCCGAAGTCGTCCAGCCTGGACGACTTCCCTCACGCAACGGCGTCACTCGAAAGTGATGCCATCACGTTGGCGGTGTTGCCAGGGCGACGCTCTGGCAATCGCCCCAAAACTCTATGATACCATAGAGTTTTGGGGCAATTTCCAGAGCGTCACCCTGGCAACGCCCCCAACATGCTGACGTCACTTCCGGTGACATCAGCCGGAGCGCGCGCAAAGCGCGCGCACCACTAAAGCTCCCAGCCGGCAGAGGACTTCCCCCTGCCGGTAAGCAAAGCGGACTTGGCAACCCTAGGACATGTTATGTTGGAAAAAAACAAAGCACCTAAGAACATGCATAGCAGAACATAAAAGTAAAATTAAACTGAAAAGAACACAGGCTCCACTGGCTAAATACTTTATTGGGCTGTGCTAAAAGTAACTTGTGAAAATGAGAGACTGCTGTTGAAAAAAGAAGCAGATTGGATTGTGAGACTCCAGACCCTGGCTACTAAAGGGTTAAATCTGGCTCTGGAAATGCACCAGCTCATGTAAAATAGGGAGATATTGCTTCAAATAAACGCAGGTATCTACTGAAGGGTCCTTTCATCAGCAATTGCTACTGACTGTACTCTTGTTGAATGAACACTGAAAGACTAACAGTTTTGTAACATTCATCTAGGCAGAAGAAAGATTCTTTTAAAATTGAGCCCAAAGCTGGTGGGTGCTGGATAGTTTCTCTCTCATCTCTCTTACAAAGGGGGTGTTTTTCTCTCCCCCTCATTTTCCTTCACGCAGTTATAAGGATAGAAGAAGCTCTAGCGTTTACACTTAATAGTTTTTTATCTGGTTGGTATTATATTGTACAAATTCCAATTTGATTTTTAAGACAATGTTTGGTTTATTTACATAATTATAACTAAATAACCATTGCTCTATAATTATGAGAAATAAGTATTGTACAAGATGGGGCACCCGCGATACTCACGGGGGGAGTACCCTAGTCCTCCTGGCCCCCCCTCCCTGGGGCAAGTGGCGGCGAGCCTCGCTCTCCTCCACCCCCTTCCCAGAGGCAAGCGGTGGCGGCAAGCCCCACTCTCCTCCACCCCCCTTGCCTAGGCAAGTGGCAGCGGCGGCAAGCTCTGCTGCTCCTCCAACCCCCCCGAGTCAAGCAGCGGTGGCAGCAAACCCCACCGCTCCTCCAAACCCCCCATGAGTCAAGTGGTGGCAAGCCCCGCTGCTCCTCCACCCCCCTCCCCAGGGCAAGTTGCCGCCGCCCCTCCAGCCACCCCCCCATCGGCGACAATGAGCCCTGAGCAGCTCACAGTCACTGGACCCGCTGAGCCTCCCCCACAACAGCCAGAGCGTTCCCTGTGCATGCGCAGTGGGCGCTCTTACTTTTGGGGGGATTTAAATATCCCCCCCAAATTTTTTTAAACTTTTTGGATTTTTCTGCAGATGTGGGGACTGCCCCACGTCTGCAGAACAATCTCCCTGCCCCCCCAGATGTCCCCCCGCACGGATTTAGGTATCCGCACGCAGGGGGTGCCTTCGCTATTAGATATATAGATTTGCATATTACATTACATATTCCCCCAAAGAAGCCTGGTGGTGAAACGCATACAGAATTTTTTAACTGAGTAATAAAATATAATTTTTGCTTCACTTGCACCCTCGGCCTTGGCCTTATTTTTTGTCTCTCTACCCTAGGGGAAATGGCAACATGTCGGGATTGGTGTTTGGAGTGCTGAGGAGATGCCCTTCCCCAAAAGCCCTTTGTCACTTTAAAAAAAAACCCTGCCCTCTTAGCTTTGTCTAATTTCTCCGTGGCACCATGGTATTTACATATTGTAGCCAGGTCTGTTAGTACTAAATAAGTAATAAACATGAGAAGGGCTTCTAGAAAATTCATTTTCTTGAGAACAATCGCCACTCTTTTTAAATGAATAGTTGGTATTCATCTGCAACTCATCAGGAACCAACTGAGCTGATAATCCAGCTGTTCCATGCCCCGGCTCTGGTGTTCCCCCTCAGCAGCAGTTAGGGCGGGTGGAGTTTTGCATTTGCCGCACCGCTGATGCAGTGCAGGAGGCTGAAAACAGGATATTAAAGGATATTAATCCAACTGTGAAATAAATCAGCAGCAGTGGGGAGAAGAGAACCCCTGGGGAACGGGAGGAGGGCTCTTAACATAATGATGCTGCTGTTTCTATCAGGCTCCCTAGTCGGTGTCATTTAGTACTTTGGCCTCTTCACCTCTCTCAGAACGGACCCCTGGAGCAGCAGCCTGTGCTTGCACTTCGGGAGTGGCACGCTGTGAGATGGAGGCCGATAGGGGTGGCCATCAAACGCTGATAAAGCGAGGATGTGTGTGTGTGTGTGTGGGGGGAGTGGTTTATTTTTTAATTATTATTTTTAGGGCAGGGCTGGCAGGCCTGCCATTATGGTGGGAGGCCTCCCACTGGCAGCTCTCCTTGTGTGCTCCTGCTCCCAGCTGCAGCAGGAGGGGAAAAAATTCAGTGTTGTGTGAGCTCCTTGGTCACACTACCTATAGCAGTGATGGCGAACCTTTTAGAGACCGAGTGCCCAAACTGCAACCCAAAACCCACTTATTTATCGCAAAGTGCCAGCACGACAATTTAACCTGAATACTGAGGTTTTAGTTTAGAAAAAAGAACTCATACATTAACATCTTTTGTCTTAAAAGAAAAACACAATAACAGAGCTTTCAATTATACAAACAACTTTTTATTGAAAGGTAAAAGTGTGCATTTGGCCTGCTTTTGAACAATTAATGTGATTTTTGCTGTTGTATGCACGCTGATAATTTGTCTAACCTTGGCTCATACTTTGTAAGTTTGAGAGCAGCCCAGTCTCAAGTCTGTGTCATCGTTTTCCTTTTAGAGACTGAGTGTCCAAACTGCGTGCGTGCCCACAGAGAGGGCTCTGAGTGCCGCCTCTGGCACGCATGCCATAGGTTTGCCACCACTGACCTATAGGAATTGCCAGCAACTCTGTGGCTTTGCCGAGAAGTGATGTGGCAGCGCACATGATCTCATCCCCCCCCCCCCCCGCTTGACCCTCCTGCTGGGCCTGACAACCTTATTTTAGGGGGACATTTAAAGTGTAAAAGTGTTAGATGGGAGGGAATTCAGGAGCCATTCTCCGCCTCCCACTCATTTCCCAGCCTTCTCCCACCACCACTCATTCTTCCAGCCAAGCACCAAGACTGGGAACAGGGAGGTATAGAAAAACACAGAACTGCAGAGAGGTTGCTTTACACTAGCTTGGTTCCCCCCACATGCTTAACATTTATTCCCGAACCAGCCTGCCCAGCATGGTAGCTTGGCTGGCAAGACGATAGGGGGTGGGAGTGGGGAATAGATATAACTGGCCACCTTATATGTAGGGTATTGGGGGGGGGGTTGCTTTGTCTATGTTTTCTGCTAATTTTATTAGCTTATTTAGATTTTATCAGTTTCTTGTTTTGAATTTTTATTGTTACAGATTTAAAAACAATCACATTATTAACCAACAGACTACTACTGCCTCAATTATTAACTTACGCCACATTTCAAGAGTAAGCAAAGGGATGGTTTGAAAGTGTCACATGCACACAGTCTGATGGAGAGAAAAGGCTAGGTTAAAAACTCACCTATAATTATACTGGAAAAGCTTTTGGTAGATCGCGTGGGGCAGCGAGAAGCAGCCTGCCAGTCCCCAGATGACGAAGACGCTCAGTGCTCCTTTTGTCAGGGACAACCTTGGCTTCAGGGGGTTCAGGATGACCTGAAAGAAACAGGACTTCGGATGAATCTCTCCTCAGTGGGTTCCTTGATGGCTCCCCACAGTGGGAGCTTTTAAGCAAATGACATGCATACTTAGGTTATTAGAGAGACGTCAAATGCATTACTACTATTTCCCATAAAAAGAGCACTTTTTGGTCAATTCTGTGTGCTCTCATGAGACTGTTCCAGGCTTAATTTGCTAATTCTGTAATTTCTCTTTGCTGTAACAAGGATCCATTAACCATTTTCAGTGTTAATCTGACTTTAGAAATCTGTCATTAATTCTAGCCACTAAAGGACTCTCCTGGTAGGAAGGGTGCATGGCATAGTCTGATCTTGTCAAATCTCCGAAGCTAAGCAGGTTCAGTGCTTTTTGGGACACTACCCAGGAAGACTCGGCAGGGGAAGGCAGTGGCAAACCACCCCTGCTTCTCACTTGCCTTGAAAGCCCCTTGCTGGAGTTGCCATAGGTTGGTTGAGACATGATGGTGTTTATGTAGGTACATAAAGAACTCTCCAAATTCTGCTTCCAACTGTATTAAAAACTGGATCCCAAACAGCTGGTGTTTCTGTGAATATTTACAAGCTGTTAAATAAAATCTGCACTTGTGTTAATGCTTGGTAGATCACTAGATGTGTAGGCCTCTTGTTCATGATGATTAAAGATCTGCAGATGGGCAGATTCTAAAAAGCAACTTCCATTGGGCCAGAAAGATCACATGAACTGACCGTAGAACAAATACAAACCATCAGACAGAGGAGCCTGCGCACAATCCCACTCTGACCCATGGACTAGATGACCATGGAGGTCCCTTCCAGCTCCCAGAGTCTATGATTCTACAGGGTGAAGCCTTAAGGGAACACCTTCTACTGCTTTTCCTCACCGGTCTGGGGTGGTGGGAGATCCCATACCTGATGTCGGTCCAGAGCTATAGCTGTCAAGGTCAGTGTGGATACGTGGAGGGAGCAATACTGCGCAAAGCGGCTGATGTGACACATGGTTTTCCCGAAGACCCATGTGCTGTTCACAAATCGAACCTGTGGAAAACCAATGGAGACATCAGCAAGACCAAAGGATTCATAGCTACCAAGCCAGAGTGAATAAGAATTCATTCTTTTTCCTTTTGCATTCAAGCCCTCCTCCACCGTTCAGAGAGATCCCATCTCAGCCAGGCGCATTCTGGTTCTTGTGCACTCCCATAAAGGTGAGTAGCCTGGAGCAAAACACTACAAAGCCGTGGCTATTTCTTGCTGCATCCCAGCTACACTGCCAGTCTCCCCACTCACTCCTTTACCTCCATCCACAGGAGCTGCTGCCATTTGTTGTGGAGGAAAGTGCCATCAAGTCACAGCCAACTTGTGGCAACCCTGTAGGGTTTTCAAGGTAAGAGATGTTCAGAGGTGGTTTGCCACTGCCTGCTCCTGTGTACTTCCTGGGTGGTCTCCCATCCAAGTACTAACCAGGGCCAATCCTGCTTAGTTTCTGACATAATTGGGCTAGCCACTAGGCCCTCACAACGGTCACACTCACCCTCTCTCCTCTCCCATCTTGCCCATGAAGGCCTCTGCAAGCCCACTAATGCACTCCCCCCCCCCATCTTATGGCTTTCCTAATAATCTGAACCTGAATTGTTAATGAATGGGCTCCAAGAAAGTAGCCATATGGCCAATGCAGGGACCTCCCTCGCTGGACCAAGGCCATGGGAGGGTGGCTTTTCACTTACCAATGTGAAGGGTGTGTTGAGCAGGGTGATCATGAGGTCTGAGATGGCCAAATTAACAATGAAGAGGCTGGTGGCTGAGCGCGTCTTCTTGTTCTTGATCACCACGTGGCAGACCAACAGATTCCCAAAGAGAGACATGATGATGATGACTATGTAGACCACAATGAGGACAGCCTTCACGGTGGGCTTCTGTGACTCTGGTTCATACTTAGCCAGTTCGGCAAACTTCTCCCACTCAACAATCCGGCTGTCTGTCCAATTGAAAGATGTCCTGTTGCCAGCCGGGTAGCGTAACGTGAGTTTGGCCAAAGAACCATTGTGATTCAGCTCCTCCAGAGTGCCTAGGGAGGGAGGGAAGGGAACATGGCAGCCGTGACAGCAGTGTAGGAGATGGGGTGGCTTCTGTCCAAATTATACTTTGTGTGGATGGATGCAAGTCAAGGGACCAGTGGGCTGTTTGTTCCAGCAAGTGAGGTGAATGGATTGCCCCCGAGAGAGCTCCCAGTCTTTAACCTGCCAGAGGGAATGCCATTAGCACACGGCACAACAGCCTTTAAATATCCAAGTAGAAAGAAACCTGGGGGTGCAATATATATATTTGCAACATGTAGCCAGAAAAGCACTTGGCTGTTTGACACAAATGCTTAGGAGAGATGTGGCGTCGGGAGAGGCCAGGCAGTTCATATTTCCCCTGCATGCTGAAAGGTAGTTGGAGGGTCTGCACAAAGGGGAGAAAACAAGTTTATGGCACTGGGCAAGACTGCCGGCCTGAAGGAGCCCAAGGCGGCACCGATCAATGTTTGCATCATAGTGGTCTTTAACTTGTCCTCACTCTGAATCCTGTTTAGTTCTCCTTCAGGCTTTCGGTCTTCCCTGCTTCTGGGAGTGTCCGATGCTCCAGGCCTTTTGCTTCAGTTCTGCTTCAACATCTTTCTTTTTCTCTAGCTATTTAGCCTTTTATTTACCGTGAAATATGTTGCCTTTTTGGAGAGTTCCTTCTTCTCAAATGACCACACTGAGCATTCTCTGCTCTTTGACTTTCCCCCCAGCTGAACTGTCTGGTAGAACTTGTGAACTGTACAAGAATATTACATTAGAGAACACTTGCGCCATCTCTTCCCGGCTACAGTAGCCAGGGGTCCTTTCGTAGAAAAAGAGCTGCAGGAGCTCGTTAGCATAACTCATTAGCATAACTCATTAGCATATGCCACGTTCGACATCACTGGAAGTGTGTCAGAAAGGGAATGTCAGTTTCAGCCCCATTATACCCTATGGGCCATTGAAGTCAATGGCAAAAACTCATAGGGTATATGAGGGGCTGGAGGAAAGGGGATTTGAGGGAGAGGCTCCAAACTTGCATTGTAGCTGCTGGAGCCTCTCCTTGAAATACCCACCAAGTTTCAGGAAGATTGGACCACGGGGTTCAATTCTATGGGCCCCCAAACAGGTTGCCCCATCCCCTCCATTGTTCTCTATGGTGGGAAAAAATGTTACCTTTTTTTCTACCATAGAGAACAATGGAGAGAATGGGGGCAACCTGTTTGGGGGCCCGTAGAATTGGACCCCCTGTTCCAATCTTCTTGAAACTTGGTGGGTATTTGGGGGAGAGGTCCCAGCAGCTACCCTGCAAGTTCGGAGCCTCTCCCTCAAACCCCCTCCCCTCCAGTCGCTTTTAAAGTTGCTGCCGAATTTCAGCAGCAATTCGGCAGCAGGCTGAATCAGATCAGAGAATCTGCTTCGGCCCATGGCTGCCCTAGTGGCCACTCCTGAACTGGTGGAGCTTTGCTCTGCCTTGCTCCGGCCCCAACGGACCCCTGACAGTAGCTATGAATTTGTGTCAGCACTTAAATTTCTATGCAGCAGAGATTTGGGTGTGAGTATGATAAAGGTAGGGTCCATGGTGGCTCAGAAGTTAAGACACTGAGTTGCAGACCAGAAGGTCAGTAGCTTGGCAGTTTGAGACCCTAGAGCCGTATGATGGAGTGAGCTCCCGTCTCCGGCCCCAGCTCCTGCCAACCTAGTAGTTCGAAAGCAAGAAATTGCAAGTAGACACATAGGTACACTTCAGTGGGAAGGTAACAATGTTCCATGCGCCTTGGCATTTAGTCATGCCAGCTACATGACCATGGAAAAGTCTTCAGACAGCATTGGTTCTTTGGCTTGGAAACAAAGATGAGCACCGCTCCCTAGAGTCGGATTTGACTGGCTTTCAAGCAAGGGAAACCTTTACCTTAACCTTTATGTTAAAGGCAGCAAGCCACAAAATGCACAAATATTTATATTAGTTGATCTACGAGTATCTTTGGGCTGCCCTGGAAATCTTAACTGACACATGTCACATCCATTTCCGTGTTGGTTTACTCTTGCATTCGTGCTCTCCTTTAGTATGGTACAGAGGGAAGAATTATTTCAACCCTTGTTTTCATGGCTGGGTGACTAGCAGAGGCACCATTTCAAAAGGGAATGGACAAGATCCAGCAAAGCCCACAGGCCATACTGGGGACCATTCAAAGTTGAATTCGGGGTGGAGGTGGACCCACTACATTTTAAAAGTTGCAAGAGTGTGGGGACGACAGTCTGGAAATTTCTTCTGTCTCTCAAACCAGCTCTTGGCACAAGAAGGCTAATTTGCCCCCCCCCCCATCTTTCGTCTAATTCTCAGCTGCCTCAACCTTTCCATCCCTTCTACAACATGCTCGGTTCTCATCAGTACGTGTTTTTGAGGCCTGTCCTTCTCTTTATACTCGTTTACAGCCACATTTTGCTGCCCTGTCGAGGAATGAGTATGTAAAAATTGTTCTGTTTCTCATGGGTGTAGGGTTGCCAGCCTCCAAGTGGTGGTCTGGTGATAGGATTGCCAACCTCCAGGTGGCGGCTGGAGATCCCCTGCCATTACAACTGATCTCCAGTGACAGAGATCAGTTCACTGGGAGTCATGAGACAATGGCTGCTTTAGAAAGTGGACTCTATGGCATTATACCACATTAAAGTCCCTCCCCTCCCCAAACCCCCACCCCCCTCAGGCTGTGCCCCCCAAATGTCCAAGTACCCCCCAACCTGGAGCTGGCAATCCTATCTGTTGATCTCCTGGAATTACAACTGATCTGCAGACAACTGAGATCAGTTCCTATGGAGAAAATGAATATAAGAACATAAGAGAAGCCAGTGTTGGATCAGGCCAATGGCCCATCCAGTCCAACACTCTGTCACACAGTGGCCAGAAACAGCAGGTGCTCTCAGGAGGTCCACCAGTGGGGCCAGGACACTAGAAGCCCTCCCTTAACCTTTATGTCAAGAATACAGAGCATCACTTGCCCCAGACTGAGAGTTCCTATCTATACCTTGTGGCTTATAGCCACTGATGGACCTCTGCTCCATATGTTTATCTAATAATTCCCTCTTGACGCCATCCATGCTTGTAGCTGCCGCCACCACCTGTGGCAGTGAATTCCACGTATTAATCACTCTTTCGGTGAAGAAGTACTTCCTTTTATCCATTCTAACCCGACTGCTCAGCAGTTTCATGGAGTGCCCACGAGTTCTCGTATTGTGAGAAAGGGAGAAAAGGACTTCTTTCTCTACCTGCTCTATCCCATGCATAATCTTATAAACCTTGATCCTATCACCCCTCAGCCATCGTTTCACCAAGCTAAAGAGCCCCAAGCACTTCAACCTTTCTTCACAGGGAAAGTGTTCCAACCCTTTTATCATTCTAGTTGCCCTTTTCTGCACTTTTTCCAATGCTATAATATCTTTTCTGAGGTGTGGCGACCAGAACTGTACACAGTACTCCAAATGAGCACCATCAATTTATACAGGGGCATTATGATACTGGCTAATTTGTTTTCAATTCCCTTCCTAATAACCCCCAGTATAGCGTTGGCCTTTTACATTGCAGTTGCACAGTGTCCTGACATTTTCGTTGAGTTATCTACTATGACTCCAAGATCTCTCTCTTTGTCAGTCTCCGCCAGTTCGGACCCCATCAATGTGTATTTATTAGGATTTTTGGCTCCAATGTCCATCACTTTGCACTTGGCCACATTGAACCCCATTTGCCATGTTGATGCCCACTTGCCCATCCTCAACAGATCCCTTTGGAGTGCCTCACAATCCTCCCTGGATTTCACCACCCTGAAAAACTTGGTGTCATCTGCAAATTTAGCCACTTCACTGCTTACTCCCAACTCCAAATCATTAATAAACAAGTGAAAAAGTATCAGACCGAGTACTGATCCCTGTGATACCCCACTGCTTACCTCCCTCCACTGAGAAAACTGCCCATTTATACTCTGTTTCCTTTTAATTAGCCAGTTTTTGATCCACAAAAGGACTTGTCCTTTTTCCCCATGACTATTCAGCTTACTTAAGAGCCTTTGATGAGGAACTTTATCAAAAGCTTTCTGGAAGTCAAGGTAAATCACATCTATTGGGTCTGCTTTGTCCACATGTTTGTTCACTGCATCAAGAACACTAACAGGTTAGTGAGACAAGATCTTCTCTTACAGAACCCATGCTGAGTCTTCCTCAAGAGATTTTGTTCATCAATGTGCTACTAATTCTTTCCTTAATAATGGTTTCCACCAACTTACCCAGTATTGACGTCAGACTGACTGGCCTGTAATTTCCCGGATCTCCTCTGGAACCCTTTTTAAAGATGGGAGTGACATTCACTACCTTCCAGTCCTCAGGAATGGAGGCAGATTTTAATGAAAGATGCTTTGGAGGGTGAGCTCTAGGGCATTACTAAGGTTGCCAGCCCCCAGGTCTGGGTGGGGTTTCCTCTGCTTTTGGGGGCTCCAATCCACCACTGGCCAGCTGGCTGGCATGGGAAGCCCCACCCCCAAATCCCACCCCTGAGAATGACCACCCCTCTCCCTCCCCTCTTGCAAGATTTAAAGGGTTTCAGCTGATCAGCAGAGAGAACGTGGATCGATGGATCAGCTGGAGGGCCCTTTAAATCTTTCAAGATGGAGGGAGAGAGGTGGTTGCTGGCCTCACACTCCGCTCACAAAAGACCCTTTAAAGAATCTTTTTGGGAGTGGGATGGTGGCTGCAGCGTGTGAGGCTGATTTTCCCAGTGGTGATTTGCTGCTTGGGATTCAGGTGTATGCACTGCCGCCCCACTCGCTGCAAACGGGGAAGCGGTGTGCGGGTTTGGCTGTGAATGGGGCTCACAGCTAGAGGGGCAGTAGCACATGCGCCTGAATCCCAAGCAGTGAATCATCACTGGGAAATCAGCCCTGCATGCCACAGCCCCCACCCTGCTCCAAAAAGACACTTTAAAGGGTCATTTTGCAAGTGGAGCATGCGGTCGGTGACACTCCCTCTCCCACCTCCTGAAAGATTTAAAGGACTCTTTAAATCTTGCAGGAGGGGAGGGAGAGGGGTGGCTGTGGGTGGTTGCTCTTGGGGATGGGGCTTGGGCCCACCCCAGAACACCCCCCAAAGCCCCTCACCGGAACAATGAGGGGAACTGGCAACCGTAGGCATCACACCCTGCTGAGCTCCTTTCTCTCAGCAAACCCTGTCCTCCCTCTGTTCCACCTAGGGTTGCCAGACCCCTTGCTGGAGGTGGGGGTCCCCCGATGCCAGGCCCTTCCCCTAGCCACCAATCATTTGGCTGGTGGGGGAGCTTACGTGGAGAAAGAGGAAGGCACAGGTCTTGTCAGTGTTGCACGGGACGTGACATCATCACAGCAGCAACATCCAGATGATGCTCTGTTAATTGGGCAAAACCTCTTTGGTAGAAGCTGGTTTTACCACAGAGTTTTTGCCTAAAACAGAGCATTACCTGGACATTGCTGGTACGATGACATCACTTCCTGTGTGATGCCAGTGACGAGGCCTGGGTTTTTCTCCAGGCAAGTCCCTCCATCCCACACCAGTTGCCAGGAGTTGCCTAGCTTCACCTCAGAAATGTCCAGGAATGTTGCAGCCTGGAGTTGGAAACGCTACATGAGTGGTTCCATTTTGCTCTTACCGTCCACCTGGTTTACTGTTAATGGCAGGGCTAAATATGACACTCGAAGGAGACATGCAGCTGAACATTTGGTGGCTCTCAAATGGAAAAGGATAATCCTTGGAAAATGCTTCCTCGTGCTCATATTACACTTCCTCTCTTTTCTCGTCAGCCCCAAACAAAGGCAATAAAACTCTGCATTAGGCACCCCATTATTAAAGCTAAAATATGCATAGACAATCTAGTTATCTAGGAGAACAGTTTTCCAGCTCCATAACCTCACTTGATTTGTTTGCAATTTCTTGCTTCTTTTCAGTTTCACTTGTATTCTGCCTTTTCTTTATAAGGTAGCTGTGTCTGCCAAGGACTTCTGAGTGTTAATGGAGGATTTCGGGTTGCTTCTCTCACTTGACGCTATCAGACTTTGACACCGCCCCTGCACTAGTGCATTCCATCCTGCAATCTCCTTGGAAGCGGGAGAGTGAACAATCATGAATACATATGAAGCTGCCTTATGCTTCTCAGACTGGCAGTGGCTCTCCATGGTCTCAGGTAAAAGGTCTTCTGCATTAGAGAATCCTTGGTCCTTTGTAACTGGAGATGACAGGGATTGAACCTGGGACCTTCTGCACGCCAAGCAGAGGCTCTGCCACTGAGGTATGGCTTCCTCCCTCTTCTCATTGAGAAGCCCAGGAAAAACTTCTGCTGAGCCATGCAGCTCTCTCAAGGCACCGTCTGAAACCCACTGATGTAAGGAGAATAAATTGTGAGCAACTCGTATTGAGTGCAGAAGTAACACCCTCCTTATTGTGTGTTGTTCATGTTGTTCATTACTTCCCCTGTGGCAGCTCCTACCATATGGTGACCCACAGGCTCTCTGGACCCTGAGCTTTATTTACCCCCAGCAACAGTGACCGCTTGGCCCAGTTTGTATTGGACCTTCTAAGTGCTACAAAGATTCATGGCTGAGGATCATCACTTGGTTTATATACCCAGAAGGAAAGTCTGTGCCAGGGTGTTAGAGTGTTGGGTGGGAATGGATGGGGAGACTTGGGTTAAAATTGCTCCTTTCTGTTTCATTTACTGGGTGACCTTGGGCCAGTCACTTTCTTTCCATCTAAACTATCTCACAGGTAAGGTTTCCAACCTCCAGGTGGGGTCTGGAGTTCTCCTAAGGCTGCCAAGTCAGCCCGGGGGGGGGGCGGGGGATCCCCCGCTATAGGGGTTCCCGATCCGCTGGCCGGCATTTGGCCGGCGGGGGGAACCCCACCCCTGAAGTCGTCCAGCCTGGACAACTTCCCCAGCGTAGTGATGTCACCCGGAAGTGATGTCACCAGGCGGCTCCTGGGCGGCAAAGGACTCCCCCCCGCCAGTGCGTGAGTATGACTTGGCAGCCCTAAGTTCTCCCAGAATTACAAATTATCTCCAGACTGCAGAGATCAATTCCCCTGGAGGAAATTGCAGCTTGGGAGGCTGGACTTTAAGGCATCCCATCCCTGCAGAGTTCCGTTCCCTAAATCTGCCCTTCCCAGGTTCCACCCACAGGTGTCCAGGAATTTCCTAACTCAGAGTTGGCGCCCCCACATAGTGGAGTTGTGAGAGTAACATGGAGATGGGCAAACCATGTATGCTTCCCTGAGCTCCTTGGGGAAAGGGTGGGATAAAAATGCAATAAGTAGACTATAAGAAAACTTCACTCTGACAATGGCCTGTGCTGGTTTCTCTTAGTTTTAGGAACTGGCAAAAGTGCTCTCTGTCAGAATCTGTTTCAGGTCCCTGTGACTCTGAAACAGACCCTGAAATGGAAGACTTTTGCAGGTCCCCAAAACCACGGATGGTCCCATGGCTTTTGCTGTAATACCCTGAAGAACCCATTTTAGAGGGAGCCCGAGAAGCCTTAGAGGCAGCGGGTGGTGGCAACGGTGGCGGCGGCGGTGGCGGCAGCATCTTAAATGCTTCAGAAACAGCCTCTGGACAAACCTCACAAAGTGGCGAAACTCCAGCCCAGCAGCACTGAAAACAAACTACCCCTTAAATGGAGATTGTACACAAAGGAGACACACACAGATGTCTAAGGAACTTCTGCACCTTGCAGATGCTCATAGGCAGGGATCGACACACATTCAGGATCTGAAGCCCCAGGTCTCACACTGCACCAGAAGCCTCGGGAGATGCTCTGCTAGCATTGCTGGGCTCTGGGAGCATCCTTGGCTTCACGTCATCAGATCTACAGCCACCTCAACGTGACATTATGCAAAACTGCTGCCCAGAGAGCAACGGTCCTAAAAAAGACACAGACACAAACCTCTGTAAAAGGAAACCTCTGTTGAATTGCATTTCTTTACGCACCTGCTGCTGAGCAAAGCATTGACGTTAGTTGATCATCCCCACTACTTCGGAAACTGCCCAGTTGTGGTCTTGCACAGGAAAAAGATGTGAATCTCTCTCCTCTTCCTCCTTCCCTGCAGGGTAACTGCAGTCCAGCTCTCTGCTCTGCCTGCCAGACTGCCCCCCTTGCTCTTCTCCAGAACACCAGCATAGTCCACACCTGCTCTCGGGGGCTTGTGCTTTGCTAACAGGCCAATCAGATGTAGGGAGGAAAACTTGTGGTGGGTGTCTGTGTGTGTGGTGTGTACATGTTTTATTCACAAAGGGGAGGCTTTTGCTTCTAGAGGCAATTTTTAATAGGCAAATTGCTCTATTGCTCCTCCGATGCAAAGAAAGGAGACATTTACAGAATTTTTGTTTTCTTTTAATCCACAATTAAAACTGCATAGAGGAGAGGCAGAGCTGTTAATAACAGAGTAGTAAAATGGAGTGATTCAATGGCAATACTGGGCATGCTGCCAAGATCAAAACTGTGTGTGTGTGTGTGGAGGGGGGGAACTGTGACTCTGTTAAGATGGACATGAAGTTTTGTTTCCCCTTTTTAAAGTCCTCCTTTCAGTACAGTATCATACACCACCTTCATGCCTGCAGCCCTGGTTCTGGATTCACAGTCAACATTATGACAAAGTTTGAGTCCAGTGGCACCTTTAAGACCAACAAAGTTTAATTGCTTTAGACCAACACGGCTACCCACTTGAGTCAACACTATGGTTCAATATCTCTACGGGACCCATAGACATGAGTTGAAATGACCACCCTGCTTACCCATCTAGCCAGGCCTGGTTATTTGGCCAAGTCACCTAGGGGCTGCACAGTGAGGAAAGTGCTGAATCGCCATAGGCTTAGTCTCAGCCAGCAGCAGCATGTAAGGTTGCCAACCTCCAGGAGGGGCTGGAGATCTTCTGGGATTAAAACTGATCTCCAGATGACAGAGGTCAGTTCTACTTGGGGGAAAAACTGTTGTATTGGAAGGTGGACTGCATGACATTATACCCTGCTGAGGTCCCTCCCCTCTCCAAATCCCACCCTCTCCAAGCTCCAGGAATTTCCCAACCCACAGTTGGCAGCCCTAGCACTTCTCCTGGCTTTGCACCCACACTGGCTGGGTCCAAGAGGGGATGATGGGTACGCCCTGAGTTGACCATGTGAGCAAAAATTTCTTTAAAAGAGCTCAACAGCACTTTTTTTTTTAAAAAAAGCCACACCCCAGGGCCCCATTTCCAACTGGGACCATGATGCAAATGGGGTGGTGGTGGTAAGACTTTCCTCCTTGTGTTGTTTTTCCCATCTGAAATGGCCCCAAGAAAATTTGCCCTGTTGACAATCATGCCTTGCAGAAAAAGGTCCGTGTTGTTCTGTTGAGAAAAAGTAAAATCTTTAAATTCCTCATTGCAGAGCTAGCAGGCTGCCTTCTCATTGACTTTGATGGCTTTGAAATAAATCCCAGAACAGGAGACACTGGTCGAAAGTGAACAGGCAGGGGCTTGGTCATGCAGAGCTGATTCATTTAGTATATTTTCCACTCTGAAAGATTGCAGTGAGACTTTAGATGAACAGAATTTCATGGAATTTGTCATGTCTCTACCAGGAACTTTTGCAAATGTGATTAGCTTTCTGCAAATTAAAGGAGCTTGTAATTTTGAATCAGCAGTTGTTGACACTTCAACTGAACTGCAGAGATGCAAAAATTTGCATGCTGATGTTTCTGCATTTTCTCAGGAGTTTGCTCACAAAGTATTTGTTCGCCCTAGCCAGAGACAAGGATTCTCTCGGCCTGAGCATGTATCCTCTAATGCCAAAGTTGGCATCTGCCAACAGCAATCAACAGTCATTAAGACACAGCAGGGCTTAATGCCCCTCAAAAAAGAAATCAGATTTTTCACCAACTTAAGAAGAAAAAAATGGATATAACATGCCTTCAAGAGACACATATTAAATACACAGATCAAAAGCTTTTAGAGAACAAAAGACTAGGGAAAAGCTTCTTCTCATCAGATAAACTTAAAAAAAAGAGGAATGATAACATACATGAAAGAAAACCTTTGTCCAGAATTGGTTTATGCTTCTGAAGATGGTAGAATCCTTATAGTAAACATACAAAGGCGCTCTAAGTCAACTCTGATAGTCAACATATATGCACCCAATCAGGACCAAGGGGAATTTTATGAAACTTTAAGAGGCATTATATCTAAACAAAATTTTCAAGAAATGTGTATTGTAGGAGACTATAATGCAGTCTTTGACAGGACTATAGATAGAAAAAAAATATAACAGGGAAACATAAACAAGACAGTGAGCTACCTAACATTTTTCTACATATGGCAGAAGAATTTCAATTAGTAGATGCCTGGAGAACTAAAAATATTAAGAATCATCAGTACACTTTCTTTTCAGATAGACACAAATCCTGGTCCAGGTTAGACATGGGATGGATTTTGATGTCAATGGTGAATGAACTCATAGAAGTGAAGGTTCAACCTGCAACATTTGATGATCACAATCCCCTAACATACTACAAAATATACCAAACTCCCCCCCGCAACCCAGATGGTCAATGAATATTTTGGTTTTAAAAAATGAAAAATTTGTCATGGAATCTAAGAAAGAATTTCAACATTTTTAAAAACAAAATATACAACCAGACATTTCAATGAATACAGTCTGGGATACATTTAAAGCCTTTACTTGAGGTTGGATTATGACAGGATATATGGGAAAGGAAACAAAGGAAACAAATGTTTACTCAACTTGAATAACAAATTAGGAAAGAAGAAGAAATAATGAAACAAAACACTTTCCCTGATCAAATAAGAGGTAAAATAAAAAGTTTACAACATCAATTGAATTGTCTTTTAACTCAAGATATAGCAAAGAAAATCTTATATACCAAACAAAATTATTTTGAGAACACAAATAAGCCTACAAGATGGCTTGTGTATAGATTCAGGCAAGAGAATCAGAAAAGATATATAAAAATATTGAAAAATGAAGAAGGGAAAAAAAAGAATCTACCAGCGGATTAAAAAACTATTATTGAGAATTTCTATCAAAACCTGTATCAGAAAATGAAACTATTCTGGAAGAAATTAAAAATTATATTGAAACACATGTCAAGAAAAAGTTTTCAGTTGACCAACTGAAAATTTTGAATGACCCTATTACTGCATTTGAAATATCAGAAGAAATCAAGAACCAAAAGAAAGGGAAAACATCAGGCCTAGATGGGCTTCCAGCGAAATTCTATCAAAAATTCTAAGATAATGTATTAATACCTCTAAAACATACAATTTCTAATGCTATACTAGAACAGAAAATTTCGGACTCCTGGAACCAAGCTTTAATTACTTTGATCCACAAACAAGACTCAGATGAAAAAAGAGATTAAAAATGATCGCCCAATCTCATTGTTAAATGCAGATTGTAACATATGTGCCTCTGTTATGGCACAAAGACTTTAAAAAGTTCTTGTCCAGATAATCCACCAGGATCAAACTGTGATTTCTTTAATTCGTGGATTGCAATGCACGCGGAGTCCAAGAAGCGGTTTCACGTGCCCGTTGCACTTTTCTCCACCCCCCCCCCGGTGCTTGGTCCCAATTCTTTGGGGCAGCTGTGGGGCAAACAAAAGAGGATGAAAGGCTCAGGTTGCATGGGAAAGAAACACACACACCCCGCGCAATTTCCCTGCTCTTTCCTGAGCAAATTATCCCCGCTATGGTAAACTGTGAGAACGAGAAATAATCTAACCACTACCCCCCCCCAAAAAAAAATCTCTTTAAAAATCCATTTGCAAACCAGGTCCCCAAGGCCTTAAATCCTCTCCAAGCTGCTCTTCGGGGAGAGCTTTCCTAGTATTGTGCAGAATGTGTCTCACTTCTTTGCAATTTCCACAGCTCTCCAAAGCTGCTTAATGCGCTCCCAGAATTGGGCCAGGTGTCTTTGCGAAGCTGGGAGATGCAGGTGGGGTGATCTCTGGCACTGGAAACCTGGCTTTCCTTCATCTGGTTCTAGCCGGGTGCTGGGGAGGGAGGGAGAATATAAACACTTCCAAGAGCCTCAAGTCCGACTGAGTCCCCAACATGACAGCGATTTTTATTGCTCCATTCATTATTTTCCTAGACTTCCCCCACCCCATCCCCTGGCTCCAAGGCCCAAGTGGCCAAGAGCTGCTCGGGCCCACTGCTTCTCCCCTCCTACCCCCCCCCCCCCCAGCTCTGGTGGCAAAGCTTGGATGCCTCCCAACTGCTGGGCCACCGCAGAGTTCCAGGAGCATTCCCTGCACAGGTGCAGGGAATGCTCTTTAACTTTTTGGGGGATTTAAATATCCCCCCCCAAGTTTTTTTTACTTTTAGAGTTTTTCTGCACATGTGGGGAGTCCCCCACATGTGCAGAAAAATCTCCCTGCCCCCCAAGTGCCCCCGTACAGATTTAGATATTTGCATGGAGGGGCCATTTGGCTATTAGATATATCGATTAAAGCATCCAGTTGCTGTTTTATTTGGAGGTGGAAATATATTCAAGAATATCTGGCACCATCATGCTCTGGCCAGAAGATGGTGTCAAAGGATTAGAAATAACAAATGTGCTGTTTTTACCAGAATTCAGTGGAAATCTGTTGAGAAGGCTGAAGTTGGTTCCTTATTCCTAGTTCCTTATTCATTCCTTATTTGCATCTTATTCATGAATTCATCCAAAAACACTGAGGATAGCTTGAAAGCTCTGAACCCCAACATAAGGTCTGGACCATCACATATCATACACTCCCAGGTTTATATCCTGTTTCCAGGTCCAAAGCACTGTTCTTGTGCAAGCTGCTCCAAAGTAGGGTGTCCCTAGGAATATCATAGGGGCAGACACTGGGGCCAGGCTGGAACCCCCACCCCCCAAAGTCTTTGGACCAACCCAAATGACACATCACCATGCTCTGGAAATTGTCTCCTGCAAGATGACATACAGTGATGCCCGGTCCAAACACTGGTTCTGGCACCACAAGCTTCTATTCTATTCCTGTATTTCAAAGGAGATTTGAATGAGGAAGTGCCATCTGCACCCAAAATAAGGTTTGGACCCCCGCATTTCATACACTTCCATATTCAGCAGACTCTCCCCTTTGAGGGGACTTATGAGGTGTCCGAGTCCAAAACGTGGTTCTTGTGCCATTTGCTCCAAAGTGCGGTGCCCCCAGGAGAATCTCACAGGCAGAAACTGGGGCCAGGCTGCAACCCCCCAATCTTTGGACCACCCCCAAATGACACATCACCACGCTTTGGAGACTGTCCGCTGCAAGATGACATACAGTGATGCTCAGTCCAAAAACTGGTTCTGATGCCACAAGCTTCTATTCAGAGTGCTTCCCAGAGGCCTGTTTTTCAAAGGAGATTTGAATAAGGAAGTGCCCTCTGCACCCAAAATAAGGTCTGGAGCATCACATTACATACGACATTAAACGATGGCTGAGGGGTGACATGATGGAGGTTTATAAGATTATGCATGGGATAGAGCAGGTAGAGAAAGAAGTACTTTTCTACCTTTCTCAGAATACAAGAACTCGTGGGCACTCCATGAAACTGCTGAGCAGTCGCGTTAGAATAGATAAAAGGAAGTCCTTCTTCACCCAAAGCGTGATTAACACGTGGAATTCACTGCCACAGGAGGTGGTGATGGCTACAAGCACAGACAGCTCCAAGAGGGAATTAGATAAGCATATGGATCAGAGGTCCATCAGTGGCTCTTAGCCACAAAATATAGATAGGAACTCTCAGTCTGGAGCAAGTGATGCTCTGTATTCTTGGTGCTTGACAGGGGGGGGGGGTAACAGTGGGAGGGCTTCCTTCCCCCACTGCTGGACCTTCTGAGGGCACCTGGTGTTTTTGGCCACTGTGTGACAGAGTGTTGGACTGGATGGGCCACTGGTCTGATCCAACATTGGCTTCTCTTATGTTCTTATACACCCCCATGTTCAGGGGACTCTCCTCTTGGAAGGGGACATATGGTACTTCCTGGTCCAAGGCCCTGGTCTTGTGCCAGCTGCTCCAAAGTGAGGTGACCTCAGGACAATCACACAGGCAGACACTGGGGCCAGGCTGCACCCCCCCCCAAAAAAAATATTTGGACCGCCCGAAGTTACACATCCCCACTTTCTGGGGACTGTCTCCTGCAAGGAGACAGCAATAGCTGGTCCAAACACTGGTTCTGGCACCACACTCTTCTATTTGGAGTGTGTAATGTAGTATGCTCTGTGTAGCAACCAGCCTGCCATGTGCTCCCAGGTAATGGCACCCGCTGCATGGCCAGAGCACATGGTCAGGCAGAGAGGGGAGCTTGAATCTGGAGGAACAATAGACGTTCGGATTCTAAGCCTCCACCAATGTGGGACCTAGGTTCTCCCTGAGGAGCCTATGACAAACATGCGCATATGTTAAGCCCCTATCAGTTCTTTTGGGTGCGGCCGGAGGTGTGGCTCCGGCCAGCATATAATGAGGGCCCTGGAGCCCTGGAAGCATGCTTGTTCTGACCATCTACTGGGCATGCTGAATCACTCAATAAAGGCTTCATGATTCCACCGTTCCTGGTCTCCTGAGTCCAGTACTCTTCAGAGTGCCTCCAAGAGGCCTCTATTTCTAAGGAGATTTGAATAAGGAACTGGTTTGGCTGCTTGCCCTTTACACCCCCAAATAAGGTTTGGACTACTGCATGCCATACACTGCCACATTCAGGAGACCCACACCTTCAATGGCTCATATGGCACTTCCTGGTCCAAGGCCCAGTTCTTGTGCCAGCCTCTCCACAGTGATCTTCTGGGCAACAGAAAACAATGCCGTACCATCATCTATATGACAGCCTTTCAAGTACTTGAAGATGGCTATCATATCACCTCTCAGTTGTCTCCTCCCCAGGCTAAACATACCCAGCTCCTTCAACCTTTCCTCACAGGACTTGGTCTCCAGACCCCTCGCCATCTTTGTTGCCCTCCTCTGCACACGGACCAGCTTGTCTATATCCTTCTTAAACTGTGGTGCCCAAAACTGAACACGGTACTCTGGGTGAGGTCTAACCAGAGCAGAGTAAAGCGATACCATCACTTTGCATGATCTGGACACTAAACTTCTGTTGATACAGCCCAAAATTGCATTCTCCCTTTTAGCTACCGCATCACACTGCTGACTGATGTTCAGTGTATGGTCTACTAAGACTCCTAGATCCTTTTTGTACATTCTACTGCCAAAAAAAGTCTCCCCCATTCTGTAATTATGCATTTGACTTTTCCTACCTAAATGTAGAACTTTACATTTCTCCCAATGAAATTCATTTTGTTTACTTTAGCCCAGTTTACCAGATAGATTGTAACAACAAAGAAGGAAATTGATGGAAACCTCAACAGCATCAGGAGCACGAAATGTGAGGAGGCAATTACTGTGATTTGGGAACAATGAAGTGCTGTCAAAACTAAGCCTGCTAGTCCTGACTTTGGATAGCCCTTAGAAGAACTAGGGTGGGCGTGCACTACATAACTCATGAAACCTAGTAGATTAATAGCTTCCCTAGCCCAAGTTTCTTGAATCAGAAGAATATGGAAATCTAAGAGGGAAGATCTAACTCCAGGGTCCTTCAGCCTAGAATTCCAACCTGGAATATGCCAGGATAAATTTCTTATTCCAGGACTTGGAGGTAGTCAGTTCATTGGAGCTGCAGACTCTACAGGCTTCAATGGCCCAAGGTGGGCACTAGGGTTGCAGTTTCCCAGATTAATAAAAATTACTGGTTGTAAAGGAATGTGCTCTGAATTGAGGGGGAGGGGGTCTTCATTTAGAGGGGTCTTCTCATTTGCTCCAAAAAGAGGATACACTGGCTACAAGCGGCTCAACATTTAGAGAGTAGTCTTTCCTAAGATTTTCCAGAGAAGACTGTAACATCTCAAGACATTTATTTTATTTATTAATTCAATTTGTACCCCACCCTTCCTGTAAAAACAACATGAAATCATTTAAAACAAGTTAAATACAATAAAATATAAGATCATAAAGTGCTAACCGTAATTCCTACATTAAGAGAGATGGCGTAATAAAGAGGTAAACAACAAACAATATCCAACTCAGTGCTCTTCTTGAGTCCGAAGATGATATGGCTCGATCTCAAGAGCTGGGGCCAGGACCAATACCACCGTTGTTGGTAGTAGTAGTGAGGGCAGCTCCTTAGTTGAAAGCCTGGTGGAAGAGCTCGGTCTTGCAGGCCCTGCAGAACTGTAAAAGATCCAGCAGGGCCCTGATCTCTTCTGGGAGATCATTCCACCACTATGGAGCCACCACTGAGAAGGCCCTGGCCCTGGTAGCAGTGAGTTAATGAAAACATCTTGCTCCCTTGGAGGAAGTGCGCCCAAAGAGGATAGCGAACCAGACTCTACCTCATCTACCTGAGCCCGCTTGCGGGGAGGGCGGGATATAAATCTCAAAAATAAATAAATAAATAAATAAATAAATCTTCTTTTCCAACAGCATCTGTGTCTATAAGAACCCCCATGGATTCAGGTGCAGAGGGAGGGAGCTTATCAGGAGCTAAAGAAGCTTGTGATTTCTTGACCTCAACCGAAAGCAGTGATTGAGGGGTAGAGGAGAGATCAATTAGCCTTGGAACTTCAGAGGGTCCAAAGGTTTCACTCTGCTGTATTTAGTTCTAGTCTTACCTAATTTTGAATCCAAGGGCCAGGGTTTCAAAGGACCTAATTGCTGAACTAAAGAATTACAGAAATATCTTTGGAATTTAACCCCACATTTAGCAAAAGCAGAGCAGTGTGCAAGGGCATATGATGATGGAATCAGATTGGCATGAAATAGGAAAAGCAAACACTCATGATAAGAAGGTCCAGGGATTCATTCAATCCTCATGAGATCACTAGAAGATGGACTAGTTGGAAGGGAAAATGCTAGAGGTCTGCTGGTCTGTAAAGTACTGGGTTCGGAGACTCATTGAGTTATTAAAGCTCATAGTTTATTTAGAGGTCAGAACAAGGCTACTGAGCCAGACTTGCAGGTCTGCTTATATTCCCATTCAGGACCGCACCCATGTACACACCAAACACCCGTGATTGGCTATTTACAGTGCCCCTGCATCCTATAGGTCTATCTACGAATGCGGGCTTCCCTGTTGGTCCCTCCGGGTCTATTGTCCTGGATGCAAAGCTTGATGGCTTCACCTGGCCACATGTTTAGCTGACTGCGTGCACGGCTTAACGGTCAGGACATAACACCCCTCCCCCCATAGTTCAGATTCCCCCTGACATACATAGTCCTTGAGGTAGGCTAGTTATTTCTGCTCTCAGGCGGACCAACGTACTCCAGGGGTCAGGGGATCCCGTTCCGGTGTCGGATTGGGTTTCTCTGGTTGGAGCTGGTGAAGCATCTGTGATGGTGGCCTGTGGTTCAGTTGGGGATGGGTTACTGTCTGGAGAGGAGCTGTCCACTTCTGCCGGGGATGTATCGTCATGTGCTGGAACGTCTGCGAGGGTGTGTTGTCCATGTTTGGCTGAGACTCCCCTTCGTCCTCATCCTCTGGGTCTTCTAGCAGTACCCGGCACCAGAGGTGGTCGATTTGCCACCACCACATGTGCCCATCCTCTGTGGAGACCTCGTAGGACAAGGGGCCTGTCACTTGTACACTGGGACCCAGTGGGGTCCCTTTGCAAAGTTCCGGACGAAGACTGGATCTCCCAGGAAGAACCCTCTTGGAGTTGGTCGGGTTTCTGGAGCAGTGCTGTGTTCTGGGGCCTGGTCTGGATGTAGGCAGTCCAACCGGGTGTTGAGGTGCCAGCCCATCAGGAGTTCCACTGGGCTGCAACTGGTTGTGGTGTGTGTGTGGGTCATCTGTTGGCTGAAGAGGAAGGCGGCCAGTTTGTGGTACCAATCCCCTTTGTCTAGGTGGTGCAGTGCTTCTTTAGGGGTGCGGACCATACGTTCAGCCTGGCTGTTGGCCGGGTGGAACGAAGCTGAGTGGATGTGCCAGATCCCATAGTACTGGACAAACTCTAGGAATTCCACCAATGTGAAGGTGGTGCCGTTGTCTGAGAGTAGGATGTCGAGAATGCCATGGGTGCAGAAGATCTTCCACATGGCCCAGATGGGAGCTTGCAAGGAGGTGGAGCCCACTGGAACCACCTCTAGCCACTTGGTGTAGGTGTCCACCAAGATAAAAAAGAGCTGGCCCTGGAATGGTCTGGCAAATTCTATATGGAGCTGTGTCCGCGGTTTGTGGGCTGACTCCCAGGGTCCTGTGGGGGTGCTGGGCAGTGCCGTCTGGGACTCTTGGCATTTGGTGCACTTCTTGATCTTGAATTCAATCTCTTGGTCCAGTCCTGGCCACCAGACATAGCTCCAGGCCAATGCCTTCATGAAGACTATGCCCAGATGCATCTCATGCAGCACTGTTAGGACCCTTTTTCACAGTGGAGGGGGTACAATGACTCTACTCCCACATAGGAGGCACCCCTTTTGCGCTGACAGCTCGTCTCACCTGGACGAGAACACTGCAAACTCAAGGCCCGCTGTGGCAGGCCATCCCTCCCCACCCAGTCCAGGACATAGGCAAGTAAGTGATCCCTGGCTGTGTGGCAGGCCACTTACATTACCTGGATTGGCCGATCAGGCAGGTCCTCCAGCAAGGCGACGTGGTGTGCTGGGGCAGGATTGGGGTTGCTGGAAGGCAGCAGGAGGCGGCTGATGTCGTTGGCATGGCCCATCACCTTGCTGGAGTGGAGGACCAGCGTGTAAGTGTAGCCAGCCAAGAAGATGAATCAGCAGAGGACTTTGGGGGACACCATCTGCGGGGTCTGCTGGTCTGGAGCTTGGAGACCCAGGAGTGGCTTGTGGTCAGTGAGGATGGTGAAGGGGCAGCCGTAGAGATAATCGTGGAACTTCTTGGTTCTGGCTGCAATAGTTAGGGCCTCCTTGTCGATTTGCACATAGTTGCACTCCGCGGCAGACAGGGACCTCCCTGCCATCTGCCAAATGGTGACCTAGTACTGCTTTCACCCAGTAGGGAGAGGCATCGCATGCTAACACCACTGGAAGGGTCTTGTCAAAATGTGCCAACACCACGTTGGAGGTCAGTAAGTCCTTAACAGCCTTAAAAGCTGCAGTGTGGCGGGGTTCCCAGGCCCACGAAGCATGCTTGTCCAGGAGCCGGTGTAGAGGTTCGGCTACTGCAGCCTCGTATGGAAGGAAGGCGTGGTAGAAATTTAATAGGCCTAGGAAAGCCTGCAGTTCTGTCTTCGATGATGGAGATGGCGCCTTGGTGCCCAGACCTTGTCCAGCATGGGGTGGATGCCCTGTGTGTCGACCTTGAAGCCCAGGAATTCTGCAGAAGGGACCCCCAGCCTCCATTTTTCATGCTTCCACCTGCAGCCCCACCTCATTGAATTGTTGCAAGACAGACCGCAGGCAGGAAGTGGAGGTTGATGAGTCTGGCACTGTGATCAGAACATCATTGAAGAAGAGCTGGACCCTGGGGATGCCTTTGAGTAAACAGTCCATTAGATTTTGGAAGATCCCCAGGGCGACGCTAACCCCAAATTGTAGGCACCATACCTTAAATGCCCCCCTATGCGTGACAATCGTCTGGGCCTCGGCAGTAGCCACATCTACGGGCAGTTGCTAGTAGGCCTTCATCAGGTCCAGCTTGCCAAAAACCTTGGTGCCAGCTAGTGCTGCAAGGACATGGCTCACCACGAGGACAGGATACGCGTGATCCTTCAAGGCTTTATTCAGGGTACACATAATCTGCACATATCCAGACGTCCCCATTGGGTTTCACTGGAGTGATTATTGGTGTTTCCCATTTAGCGTGGGGTACTAATTCTAGCACCCCCTGTGCCACCAAATGGTCAAGCTCCACATCAGTTCGCGGGCAAAGCGCCAATGGGGGTCACCATGCCATCAAGCGGATGGGGTGGACCTGTGGGTTGAGGTCCAGGGTGACCGGTGGCCCCATGTAGCAGCCTAGTGCACCATTGAAAACCACGGGATACACCACACAAATTGTGTCAAACCTCCCCTCCTGCATCTGGTTAACCCCGGTCACCCCCAGCCCCAAAGGTCCAACCAGGACAGTCCAAATAAGCTGGTATGCTTGCCCTCCACCACCAGGAGGTCCAATTGTCCATCGAAGTCCTTGTACTGGACTTGGAACTTGCCCCACCCCTTGATTGCTACTGGTTTTTTTTTTTAAGTCCCGTAGTTTTAGTCCCATGGTTTTCCATAACGGGGTCTATGTAGGGTGTCCATGGAGATTATCGAGAATGCAGACTCTGTGTCCAGTTCCATTTCGCAGGGAGACCCCTCTATAATTACGGGTACAAGGATTTTGTTTGGGGTGTTTCGGGGCAAGTTCGGGGTGGTGGGAGGAGGTCGTGGAGAGCCATAATCTTAGTTTTTTTGATGTTGAGGAAAGGAGTGATTACAATACATCTCCTGTATCTACCAGCAGTTGACAAAAAGGCAGTTGTGATAATGCCATAATTTATATCACCACACCAGTTTATCTCCTTGCCATGTCCTGTCGCTGCACGAGCAGCACAGAGCATAGCACATAAGTAATGCAGAAAAGGGGGGGAGAGATGCAAATTACCTCTAGGAACAGAAAGCTGCAACAAGGAGTGCATGGGCTCAATTCCAGAAATAATTTTAGAAATCCTCCCAATTAAACAGAGCAAAGGAAGAGTGGAATGCAGCACAGAGTACAAAAAAGGCTATAATCACAGTAGTAAACTACAAAAATACAAAAGCACTGTAATGATGCAGAAAAAATTAATACCAACACAATTTATATCAACATCACCTAATCACAGAGAAACAGTGCATAAGAACTTGATTACATACATTCTTTCTTTACTACTCAGGCACAAGGCCCACAGACTAATTAAAGGACAACTGAATATCAATATACAAGGAAAAATATCTATTGCAGTAAATGTTTCTTCTTTACTTAGGGCACAAGGCTCACAGAACAGTATCCAGTGAAGGGAAACAAAGATGCCAGCTTTTTCTCTTCATTTCTCTAATGCTTCTTCAGTGAACTCAATTCTCAATACGTAAAGCATGTAAGTGCTAGAATCAACTTGCAGCTGGATCAAGTTCCCAAAGTGTTCAGCGTGCAGAATTTATTTCCATAACCTTTCAGTTCCCAAAGACAAACGGGCTACCGCTCATTCCTCACTTCAAAAGTCGATGCTGCCTATTTCTACACATGTGTTGGACACTAGAAAACAGGGCGGTGGGGATTCAGGGGGCAGAGGACAATGGACTATATAGGGCTAGGAGCACCGGATCAGGTGGGAGAGCCAAACAGGCAGCCAGAGAGGGTAGCCATGCTGTGTCAAGCAGCCATTCTTTCCTATTTGCAGCAAAGCCATAATAGGGGCTCCACGCTCAAGTGTGCCTGTCAGCTCGTCACAGTTTCAGCTCCCAGTGTGGGATGTCGTTGTCCTTGGTTTGCTTTTGCAGTGAAATTGGATCAGCATCCCTTCAGTTTGTGTCCATGACTCACAACTCTTCTTTCAGTGAGGACAAACGTTGCCATAATGGTTAGCAGTCAGACCTCTCCTGCAGATGGGTACTTTCGGCACCCAGAGAGAAAAGAAGCCCAAACACACTTCATATAATATTGCTCCAAAATATCATAAGTTCAACACACTGCCTGGCCCAGAAATGACCCCAAGAGGGATTCCAGTCAGAAGACCAGCCTGGGAACTATCTGGAAATGAAGTAAGAGGCTGGCTTGTAAACAACCCTCTCTCTCGCCCTGAAGAAATGCACAATTTATAACAATGGATTTCTCAGGAAAACAGCATCTCCCCCAGAATTAACTTCTTTCGTCCCTGATCCTCCTTCCCCCTTTTGCACATTTACTCTTCTTAGCATATCCATAACATCTGGAAGTTTCTCCCATCCTGTTAGGGCTGCCAAGTACCGGCGACTTACCGGCAGGGGGGAGTTGTTCTCCCCCCGGGAGCTCTTCTGGCGCGTGCGCTTTGCGCGCGTGCCACGGCGACGTAATGACGTCACCCAGAGGTGACGTCATCACATTGGGGCGTTGCCAGAGCGTTGCCCTGGCAACGCCCCCAACGTGATGACGTCACCTCTGGGTGACGTCATTACACGGGGGAAGTCGTCCTCACCGGACGACTTCTGGGGCGGGCCGGCGGATCAGGAACCCCTATAGCGGGGGATCCCCCGCCCCCCAGGCTGACTTGGCAGCCCTACATCCTGTATTTGGGGGGTCATCAATGAATATTAACACCCATATCGTATCCCCGGGTGTTCTGCTCAGTTCTTTGATCTCCCTCTGGGAGAACCATCAAGCTTTGTCCAAGTCTCTGGGAAAGTTCAAGCTATTGTTTTGGGGGCAAACCTGTCATAGTGCCTCAGGGAACATTTCCCCTATAAATACCAACATTCATCTCCTCTGTGTGTGTGTGTGCGCGCATGTGCACTTGGCTCCTGCTTCACACCCCCACTTTTGTGTGGAATCTTTCCCCTCAGCATAGCGCTGGTTGTTCCTCTCTCTCCACGGACCTGAATCTTTAAGACTGGTAAATATAAGCTCTTTTGAAACTCCCTCTCTCTCCCCATGCTCCTCCCTCTATTTTTCTCTGAGCTAGCTTGTGCACTTTTTCAGTGTGCTTCTGTGTGTATTTTTTCCTTTTTATTCTTTTTCAATAAAAACACTTCCAATTGAAAATCTGACTGGTTTATTTTGAGAGTTCTCTGAGGAAAAATCCTGGTACACATTGGTGGAGATTCCAAGTTACCCCCTCTTGCTTTGTCCCTAATTAAGCTAATTTCCTCACGCAAATAAGAGATGACCAATTTGGGTAACAGAATCAGGTGCTTCGTGGCTGATGACTGTGACAAATTGTCCTCAGATGGTTCCAAGGCAGATAAACCAGGCTGCTGGTGGTGTGTGATGGGAAAAGCATCACATCTCTTTTTTACAGGCTTTACATCATTATCGCCCCCCTCCTGAAGCCATTTCCTCTACTCAGCCTAGAGCTGAAGGGAGTCTGCTTTCAAAGGTGATGGAAATGTGACACAGACTTTTTCCACTCATGACTGTTTGCCTCAGTTGAAAGTTTCAGTCCGTGTCAGGAGAATATGTATGCCCCGGGGAAAGCCCTGCTAGGATCTTTATTGTTTTTAATGTTTTGTTTTAATATTGATAATTTTATCATTGTTCCTTTTATGACTGTGTGCTGCTTTTCCAGAGACTTGCTCAAGGTGGCATATAAATTTTCTAAGTATACCATTTTTTTATCTGGGCACATGGCACATAAATCCTGGGGAAATTTCACCAACCCTTCAGCAGCTTCCACCCCATCAGTTTGGTGTAGTGGTCAGGAGTTGGACTCTAATCTGGGAGAACCGGGTTTGATTCCCCACTCCTCCACATGCAGCTGCTGGTGTGACCTTGGGCCAGTCACAAGTTCTCTCAGAGCTGTTCTCTCATGAGCAGTTCTCAAAAGACCTCTCTCAGCCCCACCTACCTCACAGGGTGTCTTGTTGTGGGAAGGGGAAGGGATGGGTGGTGCACATGTCCTGGGTATCTCAAGTCTTCTTGAAACCTGGTGGTTTCAAGGGAGCAGGAAGAGAATGAGGGTGTGTTCCTTACACTTATTTTTATTGCACAAAGTATTGGATGGGGAAGGGAATGGAGGAAGAGCAGGTCAGTTTCACTCACCTGTGGAGTGGAGCCTGAGGGGTGGGTGTTGCCTTCTGACACACTTCCGGCATGTTAGGGGGTGTGGCATATGCAAATGAGTTCTGCTAATGAGTTATGCTAATGAGCTTCTGCACCTCTTTTTCTACGAAATGACCCCTGATAGTACCAGTTACGGTTGCCAACTCCAGTTCAGGGACAATGTCAGCAGCACCTTCACTCAACACAGGTAGAGGCTGAGGAGGATCCCCAAGGAGCCTGGCCAGACTGCAGTGGCCACGTGCCCGGCCTGAGGCCACAGGCATCCCAGTCTCTGAAGCAGATTTGTCCCTTGGCCCATTTGTAAGGCTCAGGGGAAATCATACAGATCAACCTGTATTCACACTTAAGTTTCCTTTCTTGTTTTTGGACTCTGAATCCTTTAGAATTTAGGTGAAATCAATTCTTGGGGAAAATATGTTATATGGTCATGGGGTAGTGCTGCCCCCCTTCCAAATTGACACAGAGAAAATGGGTTAGTCTAGAATGAGCTTTCACTCTTATTTATTTGGCAGTTCAAACTAACAATGTAAACATAAAAATTAATCTTTTAATTAGTTTTAAAAAAAACTTTACGTAAGATGTCACGTGCTGACCTGGTGCCAGAAACTCAGCCACCAAGAACCTCCAAATCGGGAGGGGGGAGCCTGTTGGGGAAACCACCTTGTTTCACCCTGCCCCATCACTGGGATCTCACCTACAGAGTGGCTGCTAACCCCGGCACTTTCTTAAGAGCAACAGGAATGTTTCTGAGCCAGCACCAACTGTTGCAGGGATAGGGGGGTGGGAAAAGGTGGGGCTGGTGGGACCATGAAGGGGCACTTGGTAGCACCTATCTCATTTCAACCCACGCATGCACATGTTACAGGAACCAGGAAGCATCCATTCTCCCTATCTTTCTCCAGTTGATACACCAGGCAGGAGTCCGCGGAGCAGGGGACGGAAGCGATGCTGGAGAGAAGAGAAGAAGAGAAGAGATTGGATTTATACCCCGCCCTCCACTCCCCAAGGCAGTCTCAGAGCGGCTTACAAACTCCTTTTCCCCTCCCCTCCCCACAACAGACACCCTGTGAGGTAGGTGGGGCTAAGAGAACTCTTTCCCAAGCTGGTACAGCTGGTACAGAGCTATGGCTTGCCTAGGGCTGCCAAGTCCCCCGGAAGGGCGGGGGAAACACCGATTTTTAGTGCTTTCCCCCGCTTTTTCCAAGTTGGCCACCGGGGGGACAAAATGGCTGCCTTAAAAGGGAAATGTCTGCAGAGAGCCTGCCCTGCAGTAAAAAGCCTCACCAGACATTTCCCCTTTAAGAAGTCAGCAAGAGAGCTTCCACAGCAAGAGAGGTCCGCCCAGAGATTAAGGAGGGACTGAAGGAGCTGCTTTTGCATGTGGCTGGCAACGTTGCTGTAGTAAGTTTCTCTTCCAGCTCTTTTCCTTCTCTCTCCCTCTTTCTTTTTTCTGTCTGTCTGTCTGTCTCTCTCTCTCTCTGTCCCCATCCAGCAGAGGTCTATCAGTGGCTATTATAGCCACAAGGTCTAAATGGAAGTAAGTGCCTCTGCCAGTTTTTTTTCCTTCTCTCTCTCCCTCTTTCTTTTTTCTGTCTGTCTGTCTCTCTCTCTCTCTCTGTCCCCATCCAGCAGAGGTATATCAGTGGCTATTATTAGCCACAAGGTCTAAATGGAACACTTTGTCTGGGGCAGTGATGCTCTGCATTCTTGGTGCTTGGGGGGCAACAGTGGGAGGGCTTCTGAAGTTCTGGCCCCGCTGCTGGACCTCCTGAGGGCACCTGGTATTTTTGGCCACTGTTGTGACACAGAGTGTTGTACTGGATGGGCTGTACTGGATGGGCCGATCCACTGTGGCTTCTCTCCTGTTCTTATGATATGAAAATCATATTTAGCACTTGTGTAGCACTTAGTGCTTCATATTCTGCCGAGATGAGGAAGGATTCAGTAGGGCCGTTGCTCAGTGATAGAGCATCTGCTTGACATGCAGGAGGTATCAGCCTCTTCAGCTAAAAAAGGATCAGGTAATAGGTGACATTAAAGATCTCAGCCTGAGACCCTGGAGAGCCACTACCTGAGTAGTAGTCAATACTGACCTTGATGGACCAATGGCCTGATTCAGTATTAGGAAACTTCATGAGTTCATGTGTCAGCATGTGGAAGCAACATCACAGGATGTGACATCACAAAATGATGTCACTTCCTTTCTCCTGGCTCCACCCCCAAAGTCTCCTGGCTCCACCCCCAAAGTCCCCAGATATTTCCCAAGTTGGACTTGGCAGCCCTAGGCTTGCCCAAGGTCATCCAGCCAGGTGCAAGTGGAGGAGTGGGGAATCAAACCCAGTTCTCCCAGATTAGAGTCCGCGCACTTAACCACTACACCAAACTGGCTCTCAGAAGAAGCGGCCTTGTTGTGCTGGGTGCCATAGAGTGCCTCAGGGACAGATGCTGAGAGAGACACTGTGGGCTGGCAGGAGGGGAGCCCAGAGGACCCTGGGCACAGCTTGGGGTGTGGTGTCACCTCTTGACAAGGGCAGGAGCTGTCAGAACATCGCACTGATAAAGTGGAGTTTTTCACGTCTATTTTAATTAATTTATTTAGAAAAACATTACGCCTGTCCAAGGCGACTTACAATTTTAAAAAAATAAATAAATCCAAAGATATTAATTAAAATGAGTGTTAAATCAGCATTTGAAGTTCAGCATTAGAGACCTGGCCCTTTCCTCCCTCCATGCTGAACTCCACCCATCCTGCCCCCAAGTAGGCAGCCCTTGTCTTCTTGGGAACAGAACAGAGCAGAGCTTGTCCTGGAGGGGTGGGGCTGCCTGTGCACCCGCACTCCAGTTGCCCTCGCTGGGCTCCTTGGGGGCTCGGTAGGGGGCTGCAGCTTCCCACGATGGGGGGAGGCCCTGGCCACCCCTTGGGTGCATCAGGGTGGTGTACTGCACCCTACAGACAGGGGCTGGATCCTGCCCTGGATCAAGGGGCAGGGAGAGATCCCAGTTGCTGCATGTCTGCACTGGTGCAGCATCAAGCAGACAGGCACTGGCTCCTGTTGCTACCATCGACCATAGCACAAATTACCACAGTGCAAATCCTGATGATGGGGGAAGGCAGGCTGGAATTGCTGGAGCAGTGTGGCCAGTCCCAGTGCCAAAGGATGGTTGGCCTGTCCATTAGGAACTGGGACCTTTTGGCAACCACCTCGGCTCTGGCACCCTAGGCAGCTCCCTAGGTGTGTCTAATGGGCAGTTTCCAAGTGAGTGTGAGCAGTGTCCTTAACCTATGTAGGAATGAACACATGGTAGGGGTGCAGTGAGACCCCTTTGTCTGGCCCCCAAACCTGCCATGTGAACAGAGCCCTTAGCACAGGTTCAGATGTTCAGCCTGGGGGTCTGGGGAAGGACAACCAGTGGAATCCCTCTAGTCCCTCCCCCCCATGTGTTCATTTCTGTATGGATGGGTGAATGAACAGGGCTTGTATGAGCAAGGCAACGACAGACCTGCTGACGGGTCTCATATGTGAAAGCTGCTGAGTCACTCTCTCTTTGAACACTGACCAGACAGCTTTATTTTCAATTACTAGGCAACAAATCAAACCATTTAGAATGGACAACGCAGAAGGAACGTCAAAGCACTGACGTTCTTGTCTGCTGGGAATTGCAACAGAACCGAAACAAAATGCAAAAGGTGTGTGGGAGGGAGCTGCTGACTTCCTCTAGCAAAGTGTGTTAAGTTCTGTTGCAGGACTATAAAACACAGAACCTAACTTCTCACACCAGTAAGGGGAAACGGGGGAAATGTCCACAAAGGTTTTAGAAAATGAGAGCCTGCTAAATAGTTGTCTCCAGGTTTGGGTTGGGGGGGTGGTAGGGCAAATTATTGGGGATATGTATTAGTTAATATAGCAGTTGCACAGTTATACAAGTGTGGTATCATTTGCAGTCAATAAATTTTTAAGCAAGTATATTGCAAAAAGGTAAAACATTATGTTGCAGCTGAAAAGAGAGAGAGATGAACCTAATCTAAAGAATACTGTTCCGTATCACAAATGACCAGCTAATCCAGTAGCATGTGTATGTAGGCTAGATGGCATGGCTTCTGCTGGAGAGACCTGTAGATGTGTCCTGCTCCTTGCAGGTCTACAAGGGAAGAGGGAGAATACAAAGGGCACAGGAAGAAAAGAAGTCAAAAAGAAGCTCTCTTGGTCTGAGAGTCATTGCATTATTAAGATGATAACCCATACACACATGTAGCCCAGCATAGCATCCCCTTTTATAATGGCCCCTACACTTCCCTGCCTCAGAAGTAGATTTTCCCTCCAAAATTTTGTTCCCTTCTGTGACTGAGTGGCCCCAAGTAACATCGTTTTCTTCCTTATCTTTAAAAGACTATCTATCCCACCCTTTCACAGAAATATAATCTGGTTTTTAGTCCAGCCTGGGAACCTCAGGGAAGAATCAGGAGCCCTCTTGGGTTGAACCTCCTCAAATGGCAAGCTTGTTAGAAATGCCATTTAGGTTTTGGAAGATGGCTATTACAGTTTCCCCTGTTAGTAAGCAGTGGTCACCAATAAGCTTCATCAGGAGGTCTTTGTGGGACTGCATAGCTGAATCCTCAGACCCCTGAGGAATCTGTCCGCTATGAGAGCCACCGGAGGGGATGATACTTCTATTGTTATATTAGAGAATTTGCCTCTATTGCTCTCAATTAGAGGGAAATTACCTGAGTCTGGCTGCAATATCAAATCCTCCTCTACAGTCAGTGCTTCAAATGAATTTGGGAATGAGTAAGTAGAAATGTCACTTACTATTTCCTTTGATAGAAGATTGTCAATACATAGTTGTTTGGCTGATTTCAAAGGAGAGTAGCAGTCTAGAGGCCTGCCCCCCCCCCCATTGTTGCTCTAGAAGGCTGGTTGATAGAAGCATAATTAAGTAGCTCTCTGCACACCCAAAGTTACAGCTGATACCTTATCAAAAACAGGGCAATCAGCCAATAATTTAAAAAACAAGGCTCAAGTTGTTCTAACTCATAAATGTCGGTATATATCAGACCAATTATTCAAGTAAGAGCCAGTCAGAACTCTTTTAAAACAGATAAATTCTGTTTAAATAAATAAAAACTTCCTGGTTTTTCCTCTACTTTGTTCTATTATTTCCCAAACAGTGTTTGATTTAATAAGGGTGCCATCTCTGGGTTGGGAAATCCCTGGAGATTTGTGTGTGGAGCCTGGGGAGGAGGGCAGGACTTGGGGAAGGGAGGGACCTCAGTGCGGTATCTCTCCTATATCATAAAGCTGTTTTCAAGTGGCAAGATTTCATGGGGTGCCAAAATCAGTTGGCTGCAAGAACTGCCATTCAAAAGTGGTCCCTGGCCACTGGTTGCATTCCCTCACTGCGTTGCCTCAGTCCCGCCCACAGAGCTGCAGGCCAGTGTCTCAGCTTCAGTCCAGAGGGAGCCGGCAAAGGGGACAGACTGGGTGCTGGGTCCACTATTCTTCTCCACCCACTGCCAGGTGGGTCTAACTGTCCCCTCAGTGGCCTGCTTCTGTCAGTGAAAAGACAATGGACTTTCAGCATAACCCCCTCCCCCGCACACTGCCAGCTTGCCCAATTTCCTGTCAGAATAAACTGTGAAAAAGGCTCTCTCTCCTGCTTAGCTCCACCATGGCTGGCTAGTTAATGAGGTGGGCCAGCGACCATCAAACTATTCTCTTCAACCCCCTGCTGTGTAGCTGGCTTCCCCTAGGGTTGCCAATCTCCAGGTGGGACCTGGAGATCTCCCGCTGTTACAATTGATCTCCAGATGACAAAGATCAGTTCCCCTGGAGAAAATGGCTGCTTTGGAGGGTAGACACTATGACATTATACCCTGCTGAGTCTATCCATCCCCCCCCCCCCAAAAAAAATGCTGCCCTCCACAGGATCCACCCCCCAAAATCTCCAGGTATTTCCCTAATCAGAGCTGGCAATTTTCTCCTCAGTGTCTATTGCTAGGCAACCCAGCTTGCTTCTCTGAAAGGCCCTTTCCACACCTATGTTGGCCTTTGGGAGAAAACTCATTGGGGACAGGCCTCAGCTGAACAGAATGCCATAGAGGCCACCCACCAAAGCAGTTATTTTCTCTGGAGGGAGATCTGTTGTCTGGAGTTCAATTGTGATACCTGGCGATCTTCAGGCTCTACCTGGAGGCTGGGTACCTTAGGGGTAGCAGTCAGTGCTTTGGAGCAGGATCTGCTAGACCCAGGTTCTTGCTGAGTGGGTGATTTTGGGCTAGTCATAGACTTTAAGCCTAACCTACCTCACAGGGTTGTTGTGCAAGTCAAAAGGGGGAGAGGAGAATGATGTAAGCTGCTTTGGTCCCCATTGTAGAGAAAAATTACTTTTCCTCCAGGGGAACTATGGTTGCCAATCTCCAGGTGAGGGCTGGAGATCACTCAGAATTACAAGTGCTCTCCAGATGGCAGAGATCTGTTCCCCTGGAGAAAATGGTGGACTCTGTGTCCTTATACCGTGCTGAGATGGACCCCCTATGACAGCCAATGTGACATAGCAGTCAGGGCTTCAGAGCATGGTGGAGGCTGCGGGGCGGGGGGAGATGGAAAGTTGAAGAGTGAGGTTGATGATTGGCTTGGCAGGAGATAGGATTGCCAACTCCAGGTGGAAAATTCCTGGAGATTTGAGGGATGGAGCCTTGAGACGGTGAGGTTGGAGGAGGTGGTGGGACCTCAGACAGGTACAATACCGTAGACTTCACCCTCCAAGCCAGCCATTCCCTCATGGAGAACCATTGCTGCCAATCTTCAGGTGGGGGATGGAGATCACTCAGAATTACAAGTGCTTTCCAGATGGCAACTGCTCTCTAGAAGGGAGGGGAGAGGAGATGGGAAGCTGAAGCCAGGGGGCAGATAATGATACATTGACAGTTGGCTGGGAAGGAGATAGGGTTGCCAACTCCAGGTTGGGAAATTCCTGGAGATTTGAGGGGTGGATTCTGGAGAGGGTGAGGTTTCAGCAGGGGTGGGACCTCAGACAGGTTCAGTGCCATAGACTCCACCCTCCAAACCACCCATTCCCTCATGGGGAACCATTGTTGCCAATCTCCAGGGGAGGGATGGAGATCACATCAAATTACAACTGCTCTTCAGATGGCAGAGATCTTCCCCTGGGAAAATGGTATACCCTGCTGAGGTCACCACAGCAAATTGATGCTGAGTACCCAAGGCTGGGGCACTCTCCCAGAGCCTCTTTCTAGAGCCCGTTGTATTTATTTCCACAACGGGCCTTATTCCTAGTAATGGCATAAGAGTATAATGGCATGAGAGCCAGTGTGGTGTAGTGGTTAAGAGTGGTGGACTGTAACCTGGGGAACCCGGTCTGAATCCCCAGTCCTTCTCCACCTGAAGCCTGCTGGGTGAGCTTGGGCCAGTCTCAGTTCTCTCAGAACTCTCTCAGCTCCACCTGACTCACAAGGCTTTGAGACTCCTTAAGGTACAGAAAAGTGGGCTGTAAAACCCAACTCTTCTTCATAGAGTCCACCCTCCAAAGCAGCCATTTCCTCCTGGGGAATTGATTTCTGTAGTCTGGAGATCATGTGTAATTCTGGGAGATCTCCAGGCCCCATCTATTTTGATAAGCTTTGTTTGGAAAGATTGTGGTCAAAGTGCCATTGTGTACAGAACAGATGAAAAGGCACACATTTGTGAAGGTTTGTCCATATTGGTGCCATTTCCCTTGACTCAGGCTGAGTTCAGACTGGCAGTTTGGCCCAATATAGGCACATGTCTCAAGTGGATTAAGTGAGCTGGTTTACACAGCCACAGCTGTCTGGTGTTCCTGTGTCATACTCACACCGTCCTGAAGCGTTTTGATCCCGCTTTTAAAAAGTACCAGGTGAAAGCGGTGGCAAGCCATTTGGGTGCACGTTGATCCCACTTCCTGGAAGTGTGGATGCAAATAAGCTGCAATCAAGCAGCACCGGTAATGTGAACCTGCTGATCCGGCATAACCGCCCATGCATGCTGTGCGCTTGAGCGCACAACTGCCCATGGGGATGCTTCTGGCTTGTGGAGTTAAAGCTCCCAGCCATGGGATCCTGCCCCAACTACTGCTGTGCCTATGTGCCTACACGCAGGTTTGCAAAATGGACCAAAGCCATGCGCAACTGGGGTGGTGCTGCCAGGGGCTGCCCCGCAGTGCAAACCCTCCATTCCGCCTCTTCCTGGGTATGGTCCCACATCAGTCCACACAGTGCGACCGGAAAGCCCCGCGACAACTTGGCCCGGGCCTTTTTGCCCCGCTTCCCTTGCGCTTCATTCTGCCTGTCTGTCCTCCGCCTCTGCAGCTTATAATTTCCTCCTCAGCACCTAAGCTCCTAAGCCTTTCTTCAGGCTTAGAAAAGAAATAACAATTGCTAGATTGCTACAGCATTATAATGACCTACTTCCACAGCCTACTAGTTTTCCTGAATGCCCAACTCTCATTTTAACAAACTAACTGTTGTGTACTAATACCACGGTCGCCTGGTCTCTCGTAACGGCAACCGCCACATGGGCAGCGCACATGGTCGCCTCCCGACTCCAATACTTTCCACTAACAGTGCCTTATCCAGGGGTCATCTCATAGGAAAAGAGGTGCAGGTGCTCATTAGCATAACTCATTAGCATAACTTATTTGCATATGCCACACCACCTGACATCACTGGAAATATGACAGAAGGCAAGACAGAAGAGAGAGAGAGAAAGAAGAGAGAGAGAAAGAAAGATAGTAAGATAGATAGATAGATAGATGAAAGAAAGAAAGAAAGAAAAAGAAAGAAAGAAAGAAAGAAAGAAAGAAAGAAAGAAAGAAAGAAAGAAAGAAAGAAAGAAAGAAAGAAAGAAAGGGGACCGCTACTAATCCAAGCCTCAGAAATACCACTATTCTGGGAGGATAGCTTCAGTGGTGGCTGAAGCCTTCAGAAGGCTGGTCGGAGGGACAAGGACCTTTCCAGGGGACGGGGTAATTTTGCTGCAGCCATGACACAAGCAGGCATTCCCTCGCGGGGGGTGGGTGGGGGTGGGCTGGCACCAACTCCCGGACCTGAGCTCCCCTGAGCTCCTGCTCGAAATGACCCCTGGCTGCCATCCTAAGCAGAGTTATACCCTTTTAAACCCACTGACTTGCACTGTAAGTCTCTAGTCTCTTTCATTGTGAAGTTATATGGGGTGCATCTTGTCTCCTTTGGAACTTTGTTCTTATTCTAAAGACACACACTCCCTGAACAAATGCTCCATGTTACCTGCATACCTGCTTAAAAATTACAAGTAAATTGTCTTGCTGGCATGATGCAATGTTCTTTCTTCCAACGCTCACTCAGTTACTGAATAGAAGCATTACTGGAACATTTTGTCCCTACAAAGAGTATGTAGTTAATAAAGCTAGTTACAATTTATTCAAACACTTTTGTGATCTACCATCACCTGATGGATTAAAGAGAATTATTTAAACTGGAAGGACAATTGAAATGGGCAGTCTGGAAGATTCTTTGATAAAATGAATGCCATTATCTTTTCTACCCAATTTATGTCTGCATTTATACAGAAAAAGCAACCAAAATGATGGAGTGGTGATGTTTGCATCATTTCCCATTGACTGAAATGCTGAAGCAATTGAGATTTTTTTAATGTAAAAAAAAAGACAACTAGTATGATAAGAGTTTTATGAAATTATGGACAGGATGGAGAAAGTGGGAAAGAGATATTTTTCTTCCTCTCTCAAGCTTCTACGGGGTCACCCGAATAAATTGATGGGCTGAATATTCAGTTAGGTACTCAAAAGGCTGAGTGTTGCAAACAAAAAATATAACAAAATACTTATTACACAGTATATCAATAAACAATTAAAACATAATAAATACATATAAAATGAAAGTATCATATACAGCAGCCTACTGGACTTGCATGTCTACTACACATTTTCTGATCATAAATCTGCCTCCCTTTTGCTTCCCTACTCCAGCCGGCCCGCTGTGGTGTGGCAGGCTGGCTGGGGAAACGAAGACAGATTGGGGAGGCATTTAAAGATGCCTCCCCGATCTGTCTTCCCTTCCCTGACCGGCTGCTGTGGAGGGCCAGCTGGAGAAAGGAAAGGAAGGGAGAGCTGGTCAGTTTCAGTCCACTGAAACAGACCGTTGCTTTCCCTCCCTGATTTGGGGATGGGCTCCCAAACAAAAGCTGAATAAGATCGGCTTTTATTCGGGAGCACCTTATTGGTGTCTTCGCTTCCCCAGTTGGCCTGCCCCTGTGGGCCAGCTGGGGAAGCGAAGGGGAGGGAGAGCAGGACAATTTCACTCCCCTTGGCTTGGAAGCGGAGGGGGAAGTAAGACTGACCCACTCTACCTCCCATTCCCTTCCCTGGCCGGCCGACCTGCTGCTGGGGAAGGGAAGATAGTGGCACAGGAAGGGAAGACACTAGACAGCAGCGGCATGGCTGTGGGAGTGAGGAGGAGGCATTTAAATGCCACCCCTCCCTTCTCTGGCCAGGGCCCAGGAATTGTGTTGCAGCCATGACGTGATCTCTCCATTGCACCCTTTGGAGCCATAGGGTACAATGGAGGGCTCATGCTGTCACTGTGGCATGACTTAAGAGAGAAGAGGTTTAAAGTTTAAACTCCTTCCCTGGAGTCACACCGCACAATCTCTCCTTTGTACCCTATAGCCCCATACGGTACAATGGAGAGACTCCAGAGAAGGGGTTTTAACTTTTTAAACCTCTTCTCTCTTCCCTTCCCCAGCTGGCAGGCCCTGGTAGGCTGGCTGGAGGAGTGAAGAAAGATCAGGGAGAGGTCTCCCCACAGGCTCGGCTGTGCTGGGCTGCCTGGCTTCAACAAGACAACCCAGCAGAGCCTGCAAAACAGCTGATCCTGCAGGGAGAGGTCTCCCCGCAGGCTCAGCTGAGGCTCTGCTGAGCTGCCCAGTTGAAACCAGATAGAGCAGCAGAGCCCACAGAACAGCTGAGCCTGCAAGGAGAGGTTTCCCATGGGCTCAGCTGGACAGCCTGGCTTCAACCAGAGAGCCCAGCAGAGCCCTCAAAGCCTTCCCTTTGCTTCCCTGGGCACCTTGCTGTGGCAGCATGCATAGGGAAGCTTAGCCTTTGTGGGAAGGCAGTTTAAACTTCCTTCCCTTGGCTTCCTGAGGCACCCTGCAGCTATGGGACTCCTGGGGAGCCCAATCCCAGGAGGGAAGGCAGTTCAATCTGCCTTCCCTTGCCTTCCCCAGGAGCGCCACAGCTGCGGGGTGCCTGGAGAAACCGAGGCTTGGAGGGAAGGCAGTTCAAGCTGCTTTCCCTTGTCAATCCTGGGAGGCAGACAGACTGGGGAAGGGAGGGGGGCATTTAAACATGCCTCCCCACTGAGTCTTCCCTTCCCCAGCTGCCTAGCTGCTCTCACTGGTCAATTTCACTCCCTAGCTGATTCCCAGGGAGTGAAACTGACCAGAGGTAGGGCAGCTGGGAAATGAAAGGCTCTAGTTCCATTATACTCTATGGGGACCATTATACACATAAGGTATAATGATGCAGAATATATTCAGCAATATCAATTCAGCAATATCAATATCAAGTATACCGATATTGGGATTTGGGAATATTGATATATACTGATATTTTTCAGGCTTGGTTTACCCGAACCTGAAAAATACCAGGGGGTTTGTGTGTGTCTGTGTGTGTGCATACCCTTACTTAGGAACATTGTAGATAGGAATATTGTGGCCTGGAAGACCTGGAGAAGAAAACAATGCATCACATTCAGCGGCCAGAACAATAATTGCACGCATCTGCTATATGATATGTATGGTTCCATCCTAATGTAAAAGACCTGTATAAGACATAAGGCACAATTTATTCTAACAGTCAAAGACCAGATTAAAAAAAATAGTTTTACACATAGCTAAGGATAAAAAAAGGATTTAAAAAGTGGCTCAAGTGGTTAAGACCCTGAACTGCAGACCAGAAGGTCAGTAGTTCAGCAGTTCGAGATCCAAGTGCTGCATGACGGAGTGAGCTCACGTCTCTGGTCCCAGCTCCTGCCAACCTAGCAGTTTGAAAGCAAGAAATTGCAAGTAGATAAATAGGTACCACTTCAGTGGGAAGGGAACAGCATTCTGTGTGCTTTGGCATCTAGTCATGCTGGCCACATGACCATGGAAACGTCCTTGGACAGTGCTGACTCTTTGGCTTGGAAACAGAGATGAGCACTACATCCCTAGAGTCATATTCGACTGGCTTTCGAGCAAGGGAACCTTTACCTTTACTAAGGATAAAATACAACTCTGCCATAAATATACTACTAAAATATACATCCAAGTTATAATTGAACTAATCCAGCAATAATATATATTAATAAAAATTAATAATTAATATACATATGGTCATTAATATATTGGCTCCTCAAAATCTACATCAGAAAGCGAACCTCCTGTTTAAACTATTCTTCTGTTTAATCACCTGGGCACAGAACCTAGCTGTCCCTCTAGTGACTGTTGGTATTTCATCAAGCAGTAATTTCTTCAAGGATATTTTATCTGATAGAAGTATGGAGTGTTCCAGAATAGGGAGGATTGTCTTGTCTCTGACTTCCTTAAAAAAGGGACAACAAATAAAAATATGGCTCTGTGTAAGAATATAATTATTTAAAATTATGGCAACAAATTAAGCACTATGGAGCAAGGAGGACCCTTGTTAAACCTTTCATGATTCAGAAGGATACCACGTTAAAAACAATGACATTGCCAAAATAGCTGTTTCTTTTTGAAAATGTTCTAAGGCTGTGGTCACACATGCCAGTTGAAGCAGAGGAGAAGCGAGGCTATTTCCTCTGGAGGAATTTGACACACAGTTGCGAGATCACACATCCCTTTGTAGCTGTGGGCTCAGCCCATCACTGTGTGGTCAGATGCAACTGTGGGTGAGTCATTCTTTTTTTTGGCCATTTGTTCTCCATGCGCATAAATGAGGAATCGCACCTCCGCACTGAGGGCTCCCTATGAAGTATGCGATGATGTGCATACTGTGGAGGGATAGAAAAAAACAGCACTAAGTTGGGATGGCAGACCATCCTGGTGGCATGACAGCGTGCTTGCTCGATCAGATGGGAAAGTCTGTCCATGGCCCGTTGGAACCTGTTAGAGCTGGACTTTCCCCAGTGTCTTTAACTCTGCTTCTGTGGCGGAGCAGCACGGGTTGCCGATGACTGCGGGACGCTTCCCAGACATTGCTTTCTGATTGTACCCTTTAGATCCGTCAGGCATTCATAGCTATGTCAGATCTAAAGGTGCGTGTGATCGCAGCCCAATAGTCCTTTCTACAGGAACACTTCAAAAATGGCAAAATGAGCATACATGGAACTGAGTAGATATTTTGCAGAGATTGCAAACTGGCATAACCAAATAAAATATTATCAAGCTGTAATATTAAAAACGATCCTGATAAGAAAGCTTGTACAACATTACTGAGGCAGAAGAAAGTATGATCTCATTGGCTTACAACCCATGGAATTTAGCTAAAATAAAGGTTATTAAAATGTATTTTAAATGAACATCCATCAATACCGAGTGTCATTGAGGCCTGGAGTACATTGAGAAGACACTGATCTTTCATACCTCTCTATTGTTCATTTATTCATTTATAACAAACATTTTAAAATCATGGCTCCTTGGGTGAATTGGATTGAAAACAACTCTACAAGACTAATAATTTTTTAAAAGGGGAATGTCATAAGAATGGAAAAAAAGAATATAGAGTGAGACTATGTTTTTCTAACTAAAACATTTTATTAATTTGAAAAATAAACTCATCTATTGTGCCTAACCGGGGCCCTCCCTTCCCTTTCCTTTTAATTCATGTTCACTGCAGTGTCCTCCAAGCAATTCTGCCCTAAAATAAAATTCAGCCTTCTTTTCAATCCAGGTTCCCCCCCCCCCCATTCTGCTCTAAAATCAAATTCAACCTTTTTTTTGTCCCCCTCCCCTTCTGCATTACATTACCTCCCTTCAGTGGTCAGCCCAGTTTCAGCCTGCTGGTGCCCCAGGTTATTTGGATTCTGTTTTGCTGTGGACTTAAATTGCCTCAACTTGAACACTGAGAAAATCTGGAGTGGCAGGCAAATGCAGAATAGGCCCTGGTTTGGCACAGTACCTCTAGATAAAAAAGGGGCAATGCTTGCTCTGTAGTTCACCAAAGACAGTTGTTTAGAAGATCCCTCACTCCCTTTTCGTTATTATGCTCATTCTTTTATATTAAATCCTCCTTGTTTTCTTCTGCAAAAGCCACGAAGCCAGTCAAGTCCTTCTTTGCTGTTTGATGAAATCCGTACTCTGTTTGATGGATGGAACAGAACATCTTTCCCTCTTGGAGCTGTCTGCTTTCATCAACCATACACTAGTTGGACCTGGGGGGGGAAAGCAGAGATTGATTTTCCAGTGCAGTGGTGACAATGGGAGAATATGACCTGCTTCTCTGCTCTCTTTCTTATAAGAAATGCATCAGACAAACAAACACTGTGATATGAATGACTAGGACATTTAGTAAGGATCATATTATATTATAAATAAAATTTTACAAAATTACAAGGAAAAGTCCATCGTATTCATTATATTATGAATGAAGCTTTGCGAAATTACAAGGAAAAGTCCAAAATACTCAATGAGCACCCAGATATAAATTCATTTCATCCCAATATTCCTCAGGAATAATCCTATTGTGTTGAAAGGTGTAAGCCTCTTGATACAGCTCAGTGTCTGTTAGGAGCAAACTAATGCTTAACTTTTTTATTTTCTGCAAATTATCCTGGGGAAAAACCATGATATTTTAAATGAAAAGCAACATGAAGCTGAATGGAATGTTATTATTATTATTTAAAATATTTTATTGTTATTTTAAAAATATTTTATTATTAATTTATAATTTTTAAATTAATTATTTAATTTTTAAAATAATGCTTCTGGTTTTATTTCAAGTGTTTGTATTAGGAGCAAGCTAGTCTTGTCTTCTTTAACTAGGAGCAAAAGCCTTCTATATTATGCTGGCTTAAATGCTCTCCATGAACACGGTAAAAATATTTATAGTAGTCACAAACCAGTCCATTTTTTCTACCCAGCTGGAAGCCTTCAATTTTAAATTTGGTTGGCAAAATGCCAGTATAATATAGAAGGCTTTTGTGCCTAGTTAAAGGAGACAAGGCTTGCTTGCTCCTAAGACTGGCCTCCCATGGCCTCCTGTTCAGAAGGTGGGAATGGCTACCCAGATCACCATTGGTGGACTGCTGGGGATGTGGGTGGAAATGGAGGAAATGCCAGACCAACCTTATCTCCTTTTTTGACATAGTTCCTAAAATGGTTGACTCTGGCAATGCTGTGGACATAGTGTATCTAGATTTCAGTAAAGCGTTTGACAAAGTTTCTCATGATATCCTTGAGGATAAGCTGGTTAAATGTGGGTTGGATGGTGCAACCGTTGGATGGATTCATGGTTGGTTGAAAAATCATACCCAACGAGTGCTCGTAAATGGCTCTGCATCTACATGGAGGGAAGTCTCGACTGGAGTGTCACAGGGCTTGGTCCTGGGCCCGGTGTTGTTCAATGTTTTTATAAATGACCTGGAGGAAGACATAGAGGGGATTCTTATAAAATTTGCAGATGACACGAAGCTGGGTGGGATTGCTAATTCTGAAGAAGACAGAGTCAGGATTCAAAATGATCTAGATAGGCTGGAACAGTGGGCTGAGACAAATAAAATGAATTTCAATAGAGATAAGTGCGAAGTCTTACACTAAGGTACAAAACATCAAAAGCACAGATATGGAATGGGAGGGACTTGGCTTGACAGAACATGTGAGAACATGTGAAAAGGATATACAGGTTGCTTACCTGTAATTGGAGATCTTCGAGTGGTCATCTGTGCATTCACACCTCTGGGATTAAGTGCACCTGCGCCGATCCCGATCGGTAAACTTCAAAGCCTAATGGATTTTCGCGCCAGCTCCCCGGTCACGTGCACGTCCCACTGCGCATGACCCGGGGAGGGGCACAAGGATCCCGCCAGTTCCTTCTGACTGCTGCTAACAGCCCCCAAGAAAAAAGTGAGGGAGACCGAAAGCAGAGGGGAAGGAGGGTGGGTGGTGTGAATGCACAGATGACCACTCGAAGATCTCCAATTACAGGTAAGCAACCTGTATATCTTCTTCGTGGTCTCTGTGCATCACACCTCTGGGAGAATAGCGAGCAATAAAAACACCACATACCTGGAGGTGGGTGCTGGAGGTCTCACACCTGAGCTGCTTGCAGAACTGCATGGCCCACTACAGTACGTTGATGGACACGGACATCTAGGGTGTAGTGTTTCACAAATGTGTGAGGAGACGCCCACGTCGCAGCATTGCAGATGTCTCCCAGGGGAATGCCCTTGAGGAATGCTGTGGAAGCAGCCACGGCTCGAGTGGAGTGTGCCCGGAGGGACGTCGGCAATGGCCTCTTAGCCAGGAGATAGGCGAGCTTTATCGTCTCTACTATCCACTTTGAGAGTCTTTGAGACGACAGTTTCTGTCCCTGCCTGGGCAAGGCATAGGAGACGAAGAGAGCTGGAGACTTGTGAAATGGTTTTGTCCGGTGCAAGTAAAAAGACAGAGCTCTCTTGACGTCAAGAGTGTGTAAACTGCGCTGTGTCGGGTCCTGGGGATCAGGAAAAAACACAGGTAACGTGATGTCCGCCCCTACGTGAAAGTCTGAGACTATTTTGGGCAGGAAGGCGACATCGGGAGCCAGGGTAACGGCACCATGGTGGAAAGTGAGATACAGTGGGTCACAACGAAGCGCCGAAAGCTCACTCACACACTGAGCGGACGTGATGGCTACCAAAAACGCAACCTTCCACGAAAGGAGTTGGAGGCTGCAGGAGGCCATGGGTTCAAAGGGTTTGCCCATTAACTTGGTAAGGACTAGGGGTAGGTCCCATGGTGGGACCGGTGTCCGTACTGGTGGATAGAGGCAACGCATTCCCTTTAGGAATTGTTTTGTAGTAGGATGGGAAAACACTGAGTAGCCTTCGATCTCAGGATGGTTGACCAAGATGGCCGACAGGTAGACCCTTATAGATGAGTGGCACAGTCCTCTATCTGAGCAGGACAAAAGAAAACCAAAAATGTCATTAAGAGTAGCAGGGACGGAAGGTCGTCCTGCCGAAACCAGAAAAGCTAGAAATTTATTCCATTTTGCTGCATAGGAACGACGTGTGGACAGTTTGCGTGAGTTCAAGAGAACCTGTGCAATGCGCGAATCTATTCTTGAGGTTGAAGCATCCAAGCTGTTAGCTTCAGCTTGGGCACGTCGTGGTGCAACACCTGACCCCCGTACATCCAGAGTAGGTCTGGGTGGGTTGGGAGGTGGAGGTAGACTCCTAGGGAGAGACGAAGAAGTGTGGGAAACCACGGTTGTCTCGGCCACCACGGTGTGATGAGAATCGCCCATGGTTGCTCTGACATCAGTTTGTGTACCACTCGTGGTATCAGGGGGATCGGGGGGAAGAGGTACAGCTGTCTCCCCGCCCACTGGAGAAGGAGACCGTCCCCGAGGGAGGTCGGATCCGCGCCGGCTCTGGAGCAGAAGAGATGGTTCTTGTTCTCCCAAGAGGCGAACACATCCACTGAGGGGTGACCCCAGCAATCAAAGATTGGGGTCAGGTAGAGGGGGTTTAATTCCCACTCGTGTAGGGATGCTCCTCCCCTGCTCAGGAAGTCTGCTTGGGTGTTGAGCAGTCCTGGGAGGTGATTTGCTACAAGGTGAATGCCGATGGATTGACACTCATCCCAAAGCTCGATAGCTAAGCGGCAGAGTCCACGGGAGACCGTCCCACCCTGACGGTTGATATAATACATGGTGGTTGTGTTGTCCGTTAAGACAGCCACCGTCTTTCCTGACAGGGATTGGCGGAAAGATCTCACCGCATAGAGAACTGCCAGCAGCTCCAGGAAGTTGATATGATTGTGGGCCACGGCAGGATCCCACTTGCCGCCCACACTGACACCATCCAGGTGAGCTCCCCAGCCCCACAGGGAGGCATCTGTGGTGATAGTCGCCGAGGGAGGTGGGAGGCGGAAGGGTGCACCTGACTGTAGGTTCTGGGGCATAAGCCACCAAGTCAGGGTTTCCAGGACTTGATCCAAGAGTCGGAAAGGTTTGGAGAGGGAGTGGATGCTGGGACGGAAGCGTCTCAGGAACCAAAGCTGTAATGGTCTCATCCTCAACTTGGCGAACGGGATCACCACAGTGGTTGCGGCCATCAGGCCTAACAAGCAGAGTATTTGTCTGGCTGTGGCCTCCTTGTCCTCCCGGATAGACTGGAGGAGGGAGACTATGTCCGCTGCCCTGTTGGGGGGCAGAAAGGCCCTGCACTGCAGGGAGTCCAAAATGGCCCCGATGAACTGCACTCGTCTGGAGGGGGTGAGCATGGACTTTTTGATATTTATTGTTTATTGTTAGAGAGTCTAGGGTACGGAGGGTTACTGAAATTTGGTTCTGTAAAGTTGTCGCGGAGGGCGCAACCAGTAGCCAGTCGTCCAGATACGGGTAAAGGTGGACACCCTGAAGCCGGAGATGGGCCGCCACTACTGCCATGAGCTTCGTGAAAACACGAGGAGCCGTAGAAAGGCCAAAAGGTAGGGCCTTGTATTGGAAGTGACGCGGGCCGACCGCAAAGCGCAGGAACGGTCTGTGAGATGGATGGATCGTCACATGGAAGTATGCGTCCTTTAAGTCCAGCGTCACCATCCACACGTTGGCTTCTAGTAGTGGTAGGATGGTCTGGAGGGTGGTCATGCGGAACTTCTTGTAGGTGATGAACGCATTGAGGTTCCGAAGATCTAGTATGGGATGGAGTCTGCCATCCTTTTTTGGTACCGTGAAGTAGCGAGAGTAAAAACCCCGCTGGAGGTGGTCTACGGGTACCGGCTCTATGCCATCCTTGGACAGGAGGGCTTCCACTTCTGATGACAGGATGTCGGAGGGAGGGGTGACTACAAAGTAGGAGTCCTGTGGTATCTGGAAGAATTCTATCCGGTAGCCCTCTGCTACTACAGAGAGGGCCCACTTGTCTGATGTTATGAGTTGCCATGCGGGTAGGAAGGGTGACAGATGGGTGGGAGGATCGGAGCGGATGCGGGAGTCAAAGACCCTGCTTGTTTGGTTTGGGTGGCTTGGATTTGGAGGTGGAAGCTGTTGGGAAACATGGCTTGTGGCCATAAGGTTTCTGCTGATAAGCAGAGGAAGCAGGTCTTTGCCATTGGGGTTCATTGGGAGATCTCTGTGGCTGTTTCTTAGACCAGGATCTTTGCCAGGTTTTCTGCTTCTGTTGTCTCGGTTGTGAGACACCTAGGTTACGAGATGTTTTTATACTCTTGTCCAGGTCGTGAAGAACTGTGTCCGTTGTCGAGCTGAACAGGCCTTCACCCTCAAAGGGAAGATCTTCCACCAAGGATTTTGTGTCATGTGGAAGAGAAGTTGATCGCAACCAAGCATGGCGTCTAAGGGCGACTGCTGAAGTGAGCGTCTTGGAAGTGACATCTGCAGCATGTTTGGATGTGTTGAGCTGGTGTTTTGCCAGAACCATGCCTTCCTTCTGGATCTTCCTGGCTAGACGCTGTTTATCGTCAGGAAGGTGGGCCAGAAGCGGTGTCATCTGCTCCCATAGGGAGTATTGATATCTGCTTATGCATGCTGTATAATTCGCAGTCTTTATGCCTAATGCACCTGCTGAATAAAAACATCTTCCAAACGAATCCAGTTTCCGTCCCTCTTTGTCAAGGGGGGAGGAATGTCCACTACGGCCCCTAGCAGAGGGTGTCACCACAACTGAGTTGGGCTTGGGGGGTATGAACAAAAATTCTGCTCCTGGTTCTTGGAGCCTATACATATGATCCAGTCTCTTACTAGAGATTGGAGTTGAGGAAGGGTGTCCCCAAGATTCCTTGGTGGTGTTCATGAGCACCGAGATAAGCGGTAAGGCTACTGCGGTGGATGTATCCATCTGCACGATGTCGAAGATGGCATCGGTAGCGGTAGGGGTTGGCTGAACCGTGGCAAGGGCCAAGGAGTGGGCCATTCTTTTGATGAGCTCCCCGTATGATTTCACATCTTTTGAAGGGGAAATCGGTAGGTTGTTGGCAACATCGGGGGATGGTGACAGGTGGGTGGGAGATTCATCTTCGGAAGCGGAGGAGGCGGAGGAGTTCGGTATTGACCGTTTGGAGTGTTCGGAAGGCGACATAGGGGTTGACGGTTGGAAGGGAGGGAGATCGACATCGGGTGGGGTTTGTGTCGGTACTGGCATTGGCATCGGTTTCGGCATCGATGACGGAGTAGGTCTCGGAGCCGGGGGGTCTTGGCATCGGGAGACTCTGGACGACGTCAACTGGCGGTCCCATTCCGACGGGTACCACTGTGGTGGTGGAGGGTAGGAGGAGCCGTACAGGTATCGCCACTGTTGAACGTCCCACGGCACCAAGGAGGAGGGGAGACGCCAGTCTCGCTTGTTTCTCAGCGTCAGTGATGGATCGGGCCCGGTTTCGGGGCTGCTTCAAGGGATCTGTGTCAACTCGATGTCAGGTTCCGAGTCCATCAGTTGGATGGGTCATGGCATCGGGGAGGTGGAACTACCCTGGGATCGCTCATGCCCTGGAGGGTCAAGCTGCGGGGACCCACGCTGGGTCACGTCAGACGCGGGATGCGTCGACGAAGCACTAGAGGATTTCTTGTGCTTTTGCTTGCCCTTTTCCTCCTTGCCCTCTCTGCGTTTCTTTGCAGGAGTGTGCGGCAGCGGGAGGGGTCGTTTCGGTGCCGATTTCTCAGTACCGACGGTGCTCCTTGTCGGCGACAATGCTGGGCCCGTCGGGGCCGATAGCGATGCTCCCGAAGCGTCGGCTGCAGACATCTTCGGTGGTAACGCCGCTTCCAAGAGTGCCACTCTCAACCTGGCCGCTCGGTTCTCGTGGGTTTGTTTGGAGAAGGCAGCGCAGCTCGAACACAAGTCCACGTGGTGCGACTGGCCCAAGCACAGGAGGCAAAGAGAGTGCTTGTCCGGAGGTGCTATCTTACTTCCACAGTCAAGACAGCATTTAAAGAAGCCCCACCGCTGGGCCATAGGCCGAGCGGGGAGTGAACGAAGGAAAATCCAAAGCGAGTCCAAAAACAGTCCGTAGGTCGAAAAAGGAGAGAAATCAGTCCGAAAGGCTTTTTCCTACTGGAAAACGAAAGCTAACTACCGACCGGAGCGGAGAGGGGATCCTCACGACGCGGCGGTCAGAAGAGAACTGGCGGGATCCTCGTGCCCCTCCCCGGGTCATGCGCAGTGGGACGTGCACGTGACTGGGGAGCTGGCGCGAAAATCCGTTAGGCTTTGAAGTTTACCAATCGGGATCGGCGCAGGTGCACTTAATCCCAGAGGTGTGATGCACAGAGACCACGAAGAAGATCTAGGTGTTCTGGTTGATCACAAGCTAAAGATGAGTCTGCATTGTGATGTGACTGCAAAGAAAGCTAATGCAATCTTAGGATGCATTAACAGAAGCATTGTGTCCAGATCACGGGAGGTGGTCGTTCCGCTCTGTTCTGCTATGGTCAGGCCTCACCTGGAGTACTGTGTCCAGTTTTGGACACCACATTTTAGGAAGGATGTTGACAAGCTCGAGCGTGTCTAGAAGAGGGCAACCAGGATGGTGAGAGGGTTGGAATCCAAGCCTTATAAGGAAAGGCTGAAAGAATTGGGTATGTTTAGCCTGGGAAAGAGAAGGCTTAGAGGAGATATGATTGCAGTCTTCAGATATTTGAAGGGCTGCCATGTAGAAGATGGAACAGATCTATTCTCTCTTGCTCGGGATTGCAAGACTAGATCTAATGGGTGGAAATTACAAGGGAGTCAGTAGTGGCTAAATATCAGGAAAAACTTCCTAACTGTAAGTGTGGTTAAGCAATGGAACAGACTGCCTTGGGAGGTGAGGGATGCTCCTTCGCTGAACATTTTCAGGCGGAGGCTGGACGACTATCTTTCAGGTATGTTGTAGGGCTGTCTTTTGGCTATGCTCCCGCAGAATGCAGGGTGTTGGACTAGATGACCTGCAAGGTCCCTTCCAACTCTAACATTTTATGATTCTATGATTCTATGCGTTAGACATAAACATACCACATGCAGAGGCAATTAAGGTGGCAGAAAAGGTTCTGAAACAGTCTATAAAAACCCACCAACCTATTTTCTTATAGAACTCATTGAGATTATTTTAGAGAGAAATTATTTTCGTTTTGGTGACCAATTCTATTTCCAGAAACAAAGAGTTGCTATGGGCTCGTCCTTTGCTCTATCAATAGTGAAACTTTTTATGAGTAATTTGGAAGAGAAATTTATTTTGAATGTACGATACAATCCATATTTTCAGAATATTTTGTTTTTCAAATGTTTTCTAGATGATATTTTTCTGATCTATTTAAAGGAATCAAGCTTGAATACTTTTGTGGACTGGTGCAACACCATCCACGACACTATCAAATTTACATACCAAGCAGGTATACATGCTATTAACTATCTAGATACAATTGTGTACAAAACATCAAACAACTGCTTGGCGGTTAGAACCTTTCATAAGGTTACTGATAGAAACTCATATCTACACTATGGCTCATACCACCCACCACATCTGAAAAATAATTTGCCCTGTAGACAGTTTATAAGAATGAAACACAACTGTAGCGTTTGCCCCCCTATCTGGAAATAACAAGACAGACAACTGTGTTTGGTATCAAGCAAGGGCCACTTTATTAGCTATTTAACTGTCCACAACAACGGCAAGGGAACTAGCTGGGAGCAGAACAGGCCAGGCAGGTGTCAAGTCAGCAAACCTCCTGGGCCTTAGATATGGGCAAGTCACCGGCCCCGGTCTGTGGCCATTGCTCTGGCCCCCCCACCAGCACCCCAGGGCACCTACTCCCGAAGCCCTAAAACCTGCAGGGAGGCGTTTACCTGAGCAGTTCCCAGAGGAGATCACATTCCCAGCCCCGGGCCCTAAAACCCGGGGGCTGTTCCTGATGACCCCCATCCCAAATGGGGATTGGCTGAAAGTGCTTACCGGTTCTGCTCTCCTTACCCTATAACTCTGCCACATGCAAGGCCAAGCCTCTGCTTTGGCTGATGCAGCCATCTAACAGCCCAAGGCTGCCCTAATCCCTTGCTGTAAATCCTCTAAAAACAAATTGTTGCCCTTGCTTGAAAGATGGACCCCGTTTTCCCTGTACAGGTCCTCCAGATCGACCTGTATCCCGGGATGAGGCAAATACTGTCCCAGGCCTTCCTTCATGACCTTTTTCATCTGCCAGTTAACTTTTTTCAAGTCAAGTCAAGTCAGCCTTTATTGGCATAAATTAGAAAAACAATTTATACATGTTAAAGCCCGTTAAAAACACATATATAAGAATTCTAAAAGGACCTTTGGTGCAACTTTAAGACCAGATAAAGAAACTTGGCCACCTTCTCCGTGGTGTCCGGACTGGAATCTCTTAGAAGTCTATGCACCTTGAGTGCATCGGAACAAGCACCCATACTAGTTAACAGAGAATGTAAATGTGTGCTCCTTAGATCTACATACAAGTTACAGTGCAAGAGAACATGAGTGATTGATTCCACACAGCTCTTTCTGCATGGGCAATAGCTGGCCAAGTGCGAGACCTTGTTAAATCTGCCATATAAGATGGCTGATAGCATAGCATTGCATCTGGCCAGGGTAAAAATTAACTTTTTGCCAGGCCCGATCCAAACCCTGGGGGTCCCCCAAGCCATGCCACACCCGACGTGGCAACATTGTGGACCAAACCAGCTGTGTATTCAGCCAGTGTGTTTGGATCTGGGCCAAATCAGCTTTAACTTGAAGCACCAACACGATGCCTTTCAACAAGCCAAGGTCGTTTCCACTGAGGTGGAGAACTAAAACATGTTGGGGGGGGGGGGGGGGGAGCATGCGCCTTGCCTCAAACAGTAGCGTGAGGAGATCAGGCCATCTCATGCCTCTCCTACCCAGCCACTCAACTTCAGCCCACTTGCTGAGCCCCAACTGAGAACCCACAGGTGTTCTCTTGGCTTGGTGGGCGGCCCAAAAAACCGTACTGTGGCCGCAGACCAGGACTCTTTGTCTTGCCTGCTGGCCATCCGAACCTGAAATGAGAACTATGTAAATACAACTGTTTAAAACTTACATTTCCTAACATAACCCTTATAACAGCGGGAACGCCAGCTCCCTATGTCACGGATTTCAGCTGTAGAGTATCCCATGGCAGCTGCAGTGGATGCTGCCCCAATACGGAAGGAGTGGGTTCCAAAATGAAAGGCCCCCAAGCCCAACTCCTGCAGCGCCTTCTGCGTAAGTGACCAAAACTGATACTTCGTAAGTGGGGAGCCATCACAATGGCAGAACAAGGTGCCACCCTTAGACCCCCTCCAGGACAAATAGTGCCGTAAGGCCAAGATAGGGCAAAGTTCTTCGTCCTCATACTGTCCTAGATCCACCACAGAGCCCTTGCCCTTCTGGTCCATCTTGGACTGGCAGATCACCACTGTAGCCCTATTGCCTGTGAAGGTGAGATCTCGCAAACAGAGGGCGCGGCCCAAACTGTCCTGCTTGGAGGCTGCCACGAGCTCACTAACTCGCAGTGCTCCAAAAAAGGCAGCCAATGCTGCAGCATGAAAAAGGGCAGCCTTGTAGGCGTCAGCACAAAGGCTAGGCCAGAGAGCCTTGAGGCCCCTGAGCACCACTGGAGTCAATGGCTCCCTGCTGTCCATCCTGGCTGGGTCCTCACGGGATCAACCTTCAAGGATCTTCTTGATCTGAAAGTTACCTGAATGATCTTCGTGACTCGCTGCCTTAATGGCATAAGCCGAAGAGGACAGTTTGCCACGTATAGAACTAACAGATAATCCCTTCTTCTTCAAATAGACACACAACTGGATAAGCTGGGGGACAGGGATAGGCCACACCTGTGACAGACCGACCATATGCCTAAAGGAAACAAAGTCCTGACCTGCACACTTATAGGCCCTATGGGTTGACGGTGCCAGGGCTAATCCAAGTGCCCTGTCTGCTTCAGCCCACCAATCTCCCAGAAACTCACGGGCATCCTTACCGGGCTAGATCTGCATCCGGGGCCAACAGATGGAACAGGCGGGAGAGAGCATCCGCGACCCCGTTATTCGAACCAGGAACGTGCTTTGCTCTGAACAAAATATTATGCTTTAACCAAATTAACATGAACACCATAACAAGTGCCATAACCCACACCGATTTAGAAATCAATGAATTGTTAACTTGTACTGTGCCGAGACTGTCGCACCTGAAATGGACAGTGTGCCCCACAAAATCAGATGTCCACAGTCCCACTGCCACTACAATCGGGAAAAATTCCAAGAAGGTCAGGTCCTTGACCCAACCTGCCTGGAACCAACCCTCCGGCCAGTCCTCGGTGCACCAATGGCCCCTGAAGTAGACGCCAAATCCAGAGGACCCTGCTACGTCCAAAGCAACCTGAAGCTCAGCCTCGACCAAAAGGTCTTCGCGCCAAAATGAAACACCGTTATAAGATGCCAAAAATTCCTGCCAAACTAAAAGGTCCTCCCAGATTCCCTTGGTCACTCTGGTTCTGTGATGGTGCCGTCGCAGGCCAGCCATGGCATTACAAAGGTAACGGACAAACACCTTGCCAGGGGCCACCAGCTTGCAGGCAAAATTTAGGTGGCTCATGAGATGTTGGAGTTCCACCAGGGAAACCTTCCTAAGGGAAACCACGTGAGCCATAAAGTGCCAGAAATCCTGGAGCTTATCCAACGGTAGCCTACACAACTGTTGTTTTGTGTCTATCTCTATTCCCAGAAAAACCAAAACAGGAAGAGGACCCTCTGTCTTTTCATGTGCCAACGGAACACCCAACTCCACTGCCAGCCGCAGGAATGACTCAAGTAGAAACTGGCAGGTGCCAGTATCTGTATGCCCCATGAACAGGAAATTGTCAAGGTAATGCACAGTACTTCCCAGGCCAGTTCTAAACTGTAGGGACGATTTCAAAAATGAACTAAATTTTTCAAAGGTAACACATGACACCGAGCACCCCTTTGGGAGGGCCCGGTCCATGTAAAAAGCCCCATAAAACACGAAACCTAACAACTCAAAATCCCCAGGGTGAACAGGGAGGAGCCGGAAGGCAGACTTGATGTCACACTTTGCTAGCTCGGCACCCCGCCCGCAGCTATGTACCACCCTCATGGCCTGGTCAAGTATACCGTACAGAACAAAGCTCCTCTGGTATCACATCATTCACTGAGCCACCATGAGGGTAGGATAGGTGGTGTATGAGTCGATACTCAGCAGCAGCCTTCTTGGGGACCACCCCTAGTGGGGAGATCCATAAATTGGGAATTGGTGGTGCCGTAAAGGGTCCTAGAACTCGACCCTCCTCACATTCTTTGCAGATCTTTTGTTGCACAACCTGCTGCATACCTACTACTGACTGTAGGTTGGGAGCTAGATAAGGCCTCCTATCACCCTGATAAGGAATTCTAAAACCAAACATGAAAAAATAACACCTGTCGCCTTTGTTGGGGTAATCTTGCAACAGTCATTCTAACACTAACATTGATGGGACTAGGCCCCTTTATCAGATGCACCTTGCTGGCCACCACCACTGGGTGGGTACTTCCCTCCCTGGGTGCCCACTCTGACCCTGGGCTTGGGGCACCCAGACAATGGATGGGGGCCCGAGCACAAGGGGCACTCATGCCAAAAGGAACAAACCTTCCTGTTACACACACCTTGTGAAGTAAATTCCCAACAAAGTGGGCGCTTCTGGAAAGATTGACTCGCTGCTCCTTTAACGTTGGGTGGCCCTGAAAGCCTGTGAACCAAATGTCCGCTATCAGAGTGGTCGGCCAATGCTGGCCACATGGAAGCCACATACTGGAGCCCTAGGTGAGGATGGATCTGATCCCACCGCAAGGAGGGGTTCATGGCCGCCCTCATGCGAAAGCCCTCGTCATATTCCAACCAGGTGAATCCCGAAAAACCCGTATATGCTTTGTATATGATATCCATATACTGCAGCATAGGTGAGGCCCACCATGGCTGATAACAGACTATGACACCAGTATAGATCAAAAACCCCGGGTACCAATTTGGCCAAGACCTGTCGGCCCTCCATTTTTTAATACCCTCCTTGTCCCGTTCATCAAGATCCTCTTTATTATTCTTTTCCAACTCCCAGAATAAGAGGCTAAAGACGTTGATGTATTCCCCCCTCAAAATTTGATCCCTAGTGGCCGGTGACAAGTGGTCCCCGAGAGGCATGACCAAGTCCCCACTGGGCTTTGCTCATATGTGCACCCCCCCCCAGATTGGGGCCCAACCACCCCAGCCATCCAGAAGGGGGGCAAGGGTAAGGGGCAGGTGGATCACCATACGACCCTCTTGGAGTGTGTTGCTGCTTCCCCGAGGATACCAGGTGGCTGTGACCCCACGGCCAAGCCCATGCTTCATCCTGTGGCTGGCCAGACTTACCATCCTGAGGTGGCGGTCCCTTGCACAGCTCCAACTGCTTCCCGCACTGCTGTCACCTGATTGTTCACCTGCTTGCTGGGGCATGGAACCCCCTGGATCCTGACTGTCCTCCAACATAGCCAGGTGCTCCAGTACTTTAGCCTGAAAAGATGAGACCTGGTTAGGTTTAACTTTCTCGGCCCCCTCAGGAACCACAATAGTTTCAGTAGACTTTTTGCACTGCTGCTCCAACGCAGCCAAACATGCCAGGATGGCTGTACTCACCAGGCTCCTTCCTCGCCAGATGAGTCAGGCTCCACCGGTTTAGCTGGAGGCTGCTAGGGGTGGGCTGTTTTGGGGCAGGCCCCTTACCCTTAGATGCTCCTTGTCCCTTTTTAGGTGCCATAATTACCGCAATTGCCTGTTGCACTGAAACTCAGGAAGGGCGCCCTGGGTGCGCTGGTAGCCGTCTACAACACCAGCTATTTCCAGGCAGTCACCCATCCAAATACTAATGAAGGAAAAAAGGGGAAGGGGGGTATTTCCGAAAACGAAAGCAAAAGCAACAGGGGGGAGAGGCCTTAAAATCTTGGATCCCACCCCTTCGCGGCTTACCAACCCCAACCAGCACAGCCCCGGGAGCGCTCCCCTCAAGCTGGCTACCCCTGAAGGCTGAAGGAAAACCTGGCCCATGACGGAGCGCTGGCCAAAGGCTGCCACGTCCGCCGCCCTGCAGAAAAGGCTGCCGCTGACCACCAGTGTGATGAAGAGGCTGCTGCTGAGCGCTGCTGTGCCACAGGGACACTGCCACCAATGGGGGGGGGCACCTACAAACCACAGGGCCATGAAGACCGCTGCTGCTGTGCCAGGAAGGCTGTCCCATGAAGGGGGAGGTCACCCACCTACCGCAGGGACGAGGAGGCCGCTGCCAACTGCCGCTGCTCCAAACAGCTGCAGCTGCCCCAGAGGCCGCCACCGCATGGGCTGCTGCTGCATGGGCTGCCGCCCCGTGCAAGCTGCTGCCAACGAGCAGGCCACCGCCATGCGAGCCGCTGCTGGGCTGGCTGCTGCTGCTGCACAGGCCGCCTCCACTGCTGAGCAGGCCGCACTGCCTGCTGAGAAGGCCCCTGCTGGGGAAAAGTCCCGCAAATGCTGACACTGCTCAGGAGGCTGCCGCCAACACCGACAGCCACTGGGAGGCACTCCGCTGCCACTGATGCCGCCACCTGCTGCCTAGGCCCGAGGCCAAGGTAGGCCCTCTCTCCCTGGCTACTGCATGCTCGGAGCTACCCTTCCGAGCATGAGGTGCAAACTGAGGGAGGTGGGAGCGGGGCCGAGCCTATAAGGCCAGCCCCGCCCCCGCCATTGTGACGCAAAGGCATCACAATTAGTTGCCTGCCCTGCCTTCCTCCAGGGCGGCCAAATGCCTCCCATGCCCCACGGCCTTGCTGGGGACACAGGATCCTCGTTCTCAGGACTACATATCAGAATGCCGGACCCTGAGCAGCCAGCTAAGGGACAGGGGTTATCCTGTTGACATCGTTAAAAAAACAAGGGAAAGAGCAGATCATATCCAAAGGGAGACACTATTTGAGAAATGGGTTCAAACAGAGAGCAAACGTATAACATTCACCATGCAATTTAATCATTTATCTCACCGTATTACATCTATAATTAATAAGCACTGGCCAATAGTCCAGCATATTACAGGCTGAGGAGAAAAACCCCTTATAGGATTTAAAAGGGGACAGAGTATACGTGACTGCATTATTATAGCAGATATTGATAGACAACAATGGGACTTACGTTCAACTAGGGGTCATTTTAAATATAATAACTGTTCCATTTGTCATTTAAGTTTGGAACTTTGTGAGTTTGACCACCCACTATTGAAATCACCATACCAACAGAGAAATATCTCTAACTGTAATAGTAAGAACTGTATCTATGTCTTAACATGTGTATGTACATTTTTTATGTGGGCAAAACCAGCTGACCAATCAAAATTAGAATTATGGAACACCGCTCCAGAATTCAAAACCAAATTAGGGAAGCTCCACTTGTGGAACACTGGCTACAGAAACAGCAGTCTCTGGATAATTTATGCTTTTTTTGTTATTTATAAATATCAAGCTGTTAAATACCAATTTGTGGATATTGACAGACTATTGGCACAAAGAGAATGCTACTGGATACATAGATTGGATACAATGGTCCCAAATGGATTGAATCAAGAAATGGACCTCTCATGTTTCATTGGATAGTACTATACCAGAGCTATGACAGTCTACATTGGAACATTATTGTGAGATGTACATGGAGTCTTTACAACAAATGTTATGGCTGCTCCAAATCATAGGATCTTAATGAGGATGAGGCCCCAAGGGGAATTTTTTTTAAATTTAACCATATTGGTACTATGTATTGGGATATTGCTGTAAAGTATGGATACTTTAAAACCTTGTTTGAACTGTTATGATTGCTCCTTATTGCAGGATTTTAATGAGGCAGAAGCCCCAAAGGAATGTTTTGTTTGGTTTTTCAGTTAAACCACACCAGTGTTACGACTGTCTGTAGTGTTGATAAATAAGCATAGGCACTTTAAAACATTTCTAGAAGGGTTATGGCTGCTCTAAACTGCAGGATTTTAATATGAATGGTGCCCCAAGAGAATGTTTATTTTATGAATGGTGTTTTGGAACAAGGATGATAAAACACACGGGCACTTTAAGGTGAGGTGTTTTTGACACAGCTGCTCCTGATTATGAGGCTTGGAACAAAAGAAATAGATGGAGCAAACCTCCAAATTTGTGGCTACCTGATAGCATATCTTTCAAATTCTATCTTAGATAGATTATTATGTTTGCCACAAGGAGTAAGTGAGCTCCCTTTACAATTTTAATAATTATAAATGCGGTGGAATGAAATTTTATTGATACATTAATATTTTCCTTTATTTCAGTTCTGATGGGACCCTAGACAAGTATGCTTTTGTGCTCTCAAGGGAAGCAAGTAATTGAGTCAGGGCATGTGCAAGCGAGGCAGGCAAGTAAGCAGGCAAGCAAGCGGAGCATGCATTCCAGAGGAGGGGGTCATGGCCCCATTGCAAACTCCCGGGCGGGACCTGTCACCAAACTTCGGGGGAAAACCATATGTAAGCCTGTGACCTTTTCAGAAGCCATGTAAATACACTTTGAAACAGTCATACAGTTATTGGAATGATATCATGGCAGTTAACTGACATTCTGCCCTCCGGATAATAAACTCCCCCCCCCCGAGGTTTCAAGGGATACAATTTGTGAAAGGCACAGATTTTATCAGGAGCATGAACATGCGATTCCTCCACCCACTCATTTTCCTCAGGACCAAAATGCAACCATTTAATAAGATAGAACAAACGACCCCATTTCATCTTAGAGTCTAAGATGTGATCAATTTCATAGTGAGGCTGATCATCCTTCATCAGAGGAGGGGGAGAGGAAGGAAGGGTCTCCATTTCTTCAGCCCAGGATCTTTCTTCAAGAAGCTTTAACGGAAAACAGGATGCACAAATTTCAGTGATTTAGGCAGTTTCAATTCAACAGTTACATTGTTAAGGCACCTCACCACTGGGAAAGGTCCCACGTATTTCCAGCCGAGTTTTCGACTGGGCTGTAGCCCTTTGATGTTTTTTGTAGACACACAGACGGAGTCACCAGGGGAGAGGTCCCAACCAGGATCCCTCTTTTTGTCAGCATATTTCTTATAATCAGCTTTGGCTTCCTCCAAAGTTTTGGCAATTAACGGCCAAGAGTCTTTTAAATAGTTCCACCATTGGGCAAACTCGGTGGTCCCTTCTGCTTCCTGAGTTAAGTCAGGGAAAGAAACACCTTTGAAGCCCCCCACTGCCATGAAGGGGGACACTCCAGTGGAGGAATGCACCGCATTATTATAACTGTATTCCGCAAAAGGTAAGAGATCTATCCAGTTGTCTTGTTGATAGTGTGAGACTTCTGATGAGAACCAATAAGTCAGGCCCCGTGTGAAAACAAAGTCCTTTATTTTCTTAATGGTCTTTCAGGAACACTTTCTTTGTTAGTGACACCAGATAAATGAAGCTAGGAACTCTTATACAGTATTCAAAAGGCACTTAACTGACAGGCACCAATCGGTGTAAAACCTTGAAGTGTGATTCATGCGCAAGCGAGGCAAGCAAGCGGAGCACCCATTCCAGAGGAGGAGGTCATGGCCCCGTTGCAAACTCCCGAGCGGGACCTGTCACCAAGCTTTGGTGAAAAACCATATGTAAGCCTGTGACCTTTTCAGAGACCATGTAAATACACCTTGAAACAGTCATACAGTTATTGAAACAAAATCATGGCAGTTAACTGACAGCCACCAGGACTGCAGATCCCCAGGATGGGGTTTAGGGATCTCCACTGTAGGGAGAGGGCCCCCCTCATATCCATACAAAGCCTTAAAGGAAGACACCCCTGTGAAAGAATGGACCAAATTATTATAGCTATATTCTGCATAGGGCAACAACTCAGCCCAGTCATCCTGTTGGAGATTAGTGAAGCATCTGAGAAATTGTTCGACCACCTGATTGATCCATTCTGTTTGGCCATTAGTCTCTGGGTGGTAAGTGCTGCTTAGGCCCTGTTTGATGCCGAGAACCTGCATGAGCTCCTTCCAAAACTTGGCAACCAACTGGGTTCCTCGGTCCGATAGTATCTTAGTTTGCACTGAATGTAGCTTTGCAATATCATGCATGGACATCTTGGCCAAGGTTTTAGCAGTGGGTAATTGCTTGAATGGAATGAAGTGTGCCTGTTTAGAGAATAAGATCACCATTTCCCCCTGCTAGAGGGTAAGTCCATAATAAAGTCCATAGAAATCACCTCCCAAGGCCGGTTATGAGTCTCTCGTGGCTTAAGCAGCCCTGGAGGTTTATCCGGCTGCCTCTTGCTCATCAAGCACGTTTGACAGGGCCCCACATACTGTGAAATGTCCAACCTCATGTGAGGCCACCAAAACTGGTGCTGCAACAGGTAGAGGGTTTTTAAATACACAAAATGTCCCACTAGTCTCTATTTATGCCCCAAATGCATCACATCCTCCCAAAGTGCTTTTGGTACAAGAGTCTGCCCCCCATACCAGCAACCATTGGGCCCCTACAGGATCAGTGGAAATTTCCTTCTTGTCTGTTTCAGAGAAGGCTGCTTTGAATTTAACAGCCCATGGTTAGTCTTGCTCACCAGCCTCCGCCTTCCCCTGGGCCACCCCCCCAACTGGGAGGGTGTGAACATAGAGTCTAGTACCTCCACCCTCTGGCTGGCATGCTGCAGAAGGCAGGACAATGTGTCCGCTAGGGAGTTGGCTTTCTCAGGGAAATGTAGAGTGAAGCGAAACTTGGAGAAGAACTCCACCTACCAGAGCTGTTTTACACTGAGGCTGCGGGGGGTGCACAGCACTTCTAGGTTTTTATGATCAGTCCATACTTCAAATGGAACTCGTACCCCCTCTAACCAGTGTCTCCAGGTCGTCAATGCTAATTTGATAGCAGCAGCTTCTTTATCCCACACTGTCCAGTTCTGCTCAGTGGCATTGAACTTTTTAGACACATATGCTAAGGGGTGAAGTGTCAGGTGAAGTGTCACATGAAGCCACCCATCCCCACCTTCTTGTAGGATGGCTCCCCCATAGCCCCATTGGGAGGCATTGACCTGTACAATAATTTTTTTGTTTTTGTCTGGGTGGCTTAGTATAGGCTCAGACGTGAACAGTGCTTTGAGTCTATCAAATGCCTCCGGATGTGTTTTTTGTATACATTTTGAATTTTCATTGATAAATAAGTTAAGCAGCACTTATTCAATAGTAGGTTTTATTTGTTCCTGAGTGTTTTGTTTTTCTTGCAATCTCTGCAAAAAAGTGATTTCCAAAAATTTGCTATAACTGGACAAGACCACCACATATGGATAAACATCCCTAGTTACCCACAACCTCTTGAGCAGTTTTTACTATTTTCATTAACTGGGCTATCCTAACTGGAGTGAAGTACCATCTCTGAGACACCTTTAATGCATGCTATTGTAAGACTCATGAAATTGATATGAAAGGAAATCATTAAAGTATTTTTTTCTAGTAAAGTTTTCCCTTGCTCAAAAGCCAGTCGAATACGACTCTAGGGATGCAGTGCTAATCTCTGTTTCCAAGCCGAAGAGCCAGTGTTGTCCAAAGACATTTCTGTGGTCATGTGGCTGGCATGACTAGACACCGAAGCGCATGGAATGCTGTTACCTTCCCACCGAATCTACTTCCCACCCATCTACTTGCAATTTTTTGCTTTTAAACTGCTAGGTTGGCAGGAGCTGGGATCAGAGACGGGAGCTTTATCCAGGACATTATATAGCTGTTCATCATGCTCATCTTGTAAAGCCTGGAATCTATTAGAGGTTTTCACCCCAGAACTAAAGAAATCATCTAATTTACTCGGTGTAGCTAAAGGTAGAGTTTATAGGATCTAGGGTTGCCAAGTGTTTACTTACCTTTAGCGGGGGGGGGGGGAGTCCTTGCTGCTCCGGGAGGGTTCTGGCGCACACGCAAAGCGCACATGCTGCAGACATCACCCAGAAGTGACGTCATTGCACCGGGCACGTTGAGGGTGGGACCTCAGTAATTCGAGGGAAAACCATAGAGTTTTCCCTCGAATTACAGAGCATCCCCCCCAAAACGTGCTTGACGTGATGACATCACCTCTGGGTGATGTCATTGAGCCAGGCACATATCTTCAGGCTGGCAATTTGGGGGTGGGGTTCCCTCTGGCGACCCGATCCTGGCCGGCGGGCAATGGGCCACTGGAGCAAGGGTTCCCCTGCCTCCCAAGGGGACTTAGCAACCCTAATAGGATCAAAAGGGCAGCCTCTCTTCCTGCTCATGGTTGTGAACAAATAAGACCAATTACCTTAAGTATGGTTACTTTTTCTCTTTCCTTTACACCACTCTTCTCATTCTTCCTCTTCTACCCCTTTCTGCTCCCCAACTCCTTATAATAAAAAATCCTTAAACAGGTGTAGTCAAATTAAAATAGTTAATACAGTTAATACTCAAATGCTAAAATACAGGATTTACAGAGGACCTTCAGTCTAAAGCTTAATACAAATTCTGTTTCCCTAGTTCCCATTTTTATAATTAATTAAAATTAAAATTAATCCCCACTATTGAATATCCTAAAATAGAATAACTGGAAACAGTTAAAACTAGTTAAAAAAATAAAACTATTGAAAAAATTAAAATAAAATCACGGGAAGATAAAATTGGTAAAATTGAATGGATTAAAAGAGGTTAAAATTAAAAGTGTTAAAAGCAGGGCTCTTTTTCAGCAGGAACGCACCGGAACGCCGTTCCAGCTGGCGTCCGAGCCTGCCACACCCCCTCTCTGCTGGGCTTGAGCTGTTTACACTTAAAGGAAAAGTTCCTGCAGAGAGCCGGCAGGAAAAAGCCCCACCTGGCGCTTTCCCTTTAAGTACAGAGAGCCAGAAGGAGAAAGCCCCGCCCAGAGATTAAGCACGGGGCTAGGCTCTTTGCACTGAAAGGCCTGGCTCCGCATTTGGCTTGCCGACGTCGTGTTGCTCTCCCTGCTCCAGTAAGTGCCTCCCCCATTTCTTTTCCTTCTCTCTCTCTCCCCCTCACCTTTCTTTTTGTCCGTCTGTCTTTCTGTCTGTCTGTCTTTCTCTCTCTCTCTGTCCCCACCTTTCTTTCATTCTTTCTCTTTCTCTCTCTCCCTCTCCCTTCCTTTCTCTCTCTCTCTCCTCCACCTTCCTTTCTTCCTTCCTCTCTCTCATCTTTCTTTCTTTCTTTCTTTCTTTCTTTCTTTCTTTCTTTCTTTCTTTCTTTCTTTCTTTCTTTCTTTCTTTCTCTCTCTCTCTCTCTCTCTCTCTCTCTCCCCCCACCTTCCTTCCTCTTTCTCTCCCTCCCTCCCCCTTCCTTTCTCTCTGTCTGTCTTCCACCTTCCTTCCTTCCTTTCTCTCTCCCCCTTATCTATCTATCTATCTATCTATCTATCTATCTATCTATCTATCTATCTATCTATCTATCTATCTATCTCTTTCCTTCCTTCCTTCCTTCCTTCCCTCCTTTTCTCTCTCTCCCCTACATTTCTTTCTTTCTTTCTTTCTTTCTTTTTCTTTCTTTCTTTCTTTCTTTCTTTCTTTCTTTCTTTCTTTCTTTCTTTCTTTCTCTCTCTCTCTCTCTCTCTCTCTCTCTCTCCCCCCCCACCTCTCTCTCTCTTTCTTTCTTTCTTTGTTTCATTTTGTTCTATGTGTTTTTATTTAAAAAAATATTGAAAGGGGGGGATGTAAAAAAGCAGAGAGCCCAGGAAATGCTGCTTTGACAATATCTTTAATTTTTGAGCATCTCTTTCGTTTTCTCATGGCATCTTCTGCTTAAGAAAAGTACATTTGAAGCCTGAGTTCATTGTTGTGTCTTGTTGGGAATGGCTTGCAAATATATGTGTGTCTAAAGTCTGTATTAAAGTGGTTTGGTGCTTACTGCCATGCAAGAGAAAACATCTGAAAAAGTAGCTTCATTGTTGTGTGCGTTGGCAGAACACTTGACTGTTGCATGGGGGACTTGGGGGACATCTGCAGAGAAACAGAGATGTAACTAAAAATGAGCATGGCCAGCAGCACTTTGGAGATTGCCTGTTTTGTGAAATTTAAAAAGTGGGCAGAGTTTCTGATTAAGATGATTATCCCTCTTCTCCTGCCACTGGGCTGACATCTGCCTTTAATGGGCCAGCAAAGTTGATGTTCTTAAACCTCCTAATAAGAAGAGATTTCTGCTTCTGAGGAGTTGACTTCCAACGATTGGTGATCTTGTGATGGTAGTGATACTTTTATGTGGTAAAGACCACCTGTTCACAGGATCATTTTATCTGTGGGACAGACTCTGCATGGTAACCACTCCACTGGTACATAAAGCTTGTAAAAACTATTATAGTGTAATAATTCAGGTGGGTAGCCGTGTTGGTCTGAAGCAGCAGAACAAAGTTGGAGTCCAAAGTTTCATCCAAGGCATAAGCTTTTGTGTGCATGCACACTTCTTCCATCTGAAGAAGTGTGGGTGGCACATAAAGTCTTATACCTTGAATAAAATTTTGTACCTTGAATAAAATAGTCCACAAACTACTCCCGTCCTGTGCATCCACAAACCTAGAAGAAGAAGAGATTGGATTTATACCCTGCCCTTCACTACCCAAGGGAGTCTCAGAGCGTCTTACAAACTCCTTTCCCTTCCCCTCCCCACAACAGACACCCTGTGAGGTAGGTGGGGCTGAGAGAGCTCTGAGACAACAGCTGGTACAGAGCTATGGCTTGCCCAAGGTCATCCAGCAGGTGCAAGGGGGGAGTGAGGAATCAAACCCCGTTCTCCCAGATTATAGTCCACACACTTAACCACTACACCAAACTGGGTCCTAGCGTTGCTCTGCCAATGAACTAGGGTTGCCAACTCCAGGTTGAGAAAATCCCTGGAGATTTGGGAGTGGAGGGTGGGGTTTAGGGGAAGGAGGGACATAAGCAAGGCATAATGCGATGGATTCCACTTTTCAAAGCAGCCATTGACCTGATCTCTGTAGTTTGGAGCTCAGTTGTTGGACATAAGATATTGGTTCAGGCAAGATTTTGTATAGATGGGACAGAAAATAATGTTTTCATTCGTTTTGTCAAAACTGTTTTGACAACAAGGTAAACAGAATAAGAAGCAAAAGGTGGATGCGGCTGGATGACCACACTTCTAGTAACATTGGGTGTGGCCTAATATGTTAATGAGCTGTGCTGTCAGGGGTGTGGCCTAATATGCTAATGAGTTCCTGCTGGGCTTTTTCTACAAAAAGAGCCCTGGTTAAAAGTTAATGTTAAATAGGTTACAGCTCAAATGTGAAATAGGTTAATGCATTAATCCTATCTAATTATACATTAGAATAAAATAAAAGTTCAATCTCAGACAACACCACTGCTCTTCTCAAGGTCAGCATTATTAAAGCAGCGCTGGGAGAAAAAACACAAAAGGGAAGTCTGGGAGTTAAACTCCAGCAGTCATTAACTCCCTAAGCACAGCATAACTCTCTAAAACATAACATAAGATAATTAAAGGCAAACAAAAACATGTAAGTCCTATCTAACCAAAATAATAAAGAAGAAAGGGGGGGGGGAGAATATGGATTTAAATAAGAAAGAAAACATAAAATCAGCTCTTGTGAAGCACCGCTACAGCACTTCTCACCAGCCAATCCACAGTAATCTTGGTTATGTTGTCAGTGGAGGGTCTTGCTCCACATTCTCCAGTTCACGACAATGTAACAGTTCTTTCAGACCAAGGCAGGTCAGCTTTGACCGGAGCCAACCTCCAGGTTTGGCCTTGAAATCTACCAGAATTACCAGTGATCTGAATACAGAGGTTCCCTAGATAAAATGGCTGCCTCCCCATCCCTAAACCCCACTCTCCCAAGCCTCCATGCCCAAATCTTCAGGAATCTCTCAACCTGGAGTTGGCAACCATAATTTAAAAAATCCTGACACACTGCTGCTTTTGCTGCAATTGAATGCCAAATTGTGCCCACTGTCAGGGGTCATTTCGTAGAAAAAGAGGTGCAGGAGCTCATTAGCATAACTCGTTAGCATAACTCATTAGCATAACTTATTTGCATATGCCACGCCCCCTGACATCACCAGAAGTCTGTCAGAAGGCAAGAAAGAAAGGAGAGACAGACAGACAGACAGACAGACAGAAAGAAAGAAAGAAAGAAAGAAAGAGCTGGCAGCGAGGGGACAGCTACTAATCCAAGCCTCAGAAATACCACTATTCTGGGAGGATAGCTTCAGTGGTGGCTGAAGCCTTCAGAAGGCTGGTGGGAGGAACAAGGACCTTTCCAGGGGACAGGGTCATTTTGCTGCAGCCATGACACAAGCAGGCATTCCCTCGCGGGGGAGGGAGGCTGGCATCAACTCCCGGAGCTGCGCTCCCCCGAGCTCCTGCTCAAAAGGACCCCTGCCCACTGTACTTCTTATTCCTTAGCTGGTGATGCCCCAATCAGCTTCCTTTGAGCCAGACTAAAGGTGAGTCATGACAACAGACACAGGGTCCATCTCGTGGCCACAGAAGCTATTTTAGAAACATTCATAGTTCTTTAAAAATTGCTGAACTGGGACCATGGCACAGCAGCTCCAGGAACACTTATAGAATAATAGAACCACAGAGTTGGAAGGGGCCATACAGGCCATGTAGTCCAACCCCCTGCTCAATGCAGGATCAGCCTAGAGCATCCCTGACAAGTGTTTCTCCAGCCGCTGCTTAAAGACTACCAGTGAGGAGGAGCTCACCACCTCCCTAGGTAGCTGATTCCACTCTTGCACAACTCTCACTGTAAAGAAGTTTTTCCTAATATCCGGCGGGGACCTTCCTGCCCTTAATTTCAGCCCATTCTTGCGAGTCCTCTCCTCTGCTGCCCACAGGAACAGCTTCCTGCCCTCCTCTAAGGGACAGCCCTTCAAATGCTTAAAGAGAGCAATCATGTCCCCCCTCAACCTCCTCTTCTCCAGACTGAACATTCCCAAGTCCTTCAGCCTTTCCTCATAGGGCTTCTTGGTCTCCAGGCCCCTGATTATTCTTGTTCTTCTCTTCTGTACCCGCTTCATTCTGCCCACATCCTTTTTAAAGTGAGGCGTCCCCCCAAGCCCATGTACATAGCAGGAAATACAAATCATGGCAAACGAAGGTCTGAGTTTGATGTTCTGCCCCGCTGAAGTCCCCTCACCCCCTGGTTTTGGATGGATATTGTTTAGGGAATGCATGAATCAACTTAGGGGCGGTAACATGTCCTTTGTGCACCCATTCATTATGGCTGGGGCCAAAGTCTTTCCGCTTGATCAGGTAGTATAGGCATCCACACTTTAGTTTCGAGTCTAATATTTCTTCCACTTCGTAGTGAAGCTCCCCATTCATGATTACGGGAGGGGGAGTTGCAGTACAAGGTTTCCACTCCAAGGGTCCCGGATCCTTCTTCAGCAGACTAAGGCCGAATTTACTCCTCCCCTCTAAAGTAGTTTGACTGCTGTCTTTTCCTACACTCTTTTCACACTGGTTTCAAATTTCACTCCCTGGTTCTGAAGAGCAGTAAGCAACAGGATCTGTTTAAAGCAGTGTAATGCTAGCTTGACCACAAGACAGCAATTAACTGATGTAGACAGTGATTTTTAAACTAGAACAAGTATGGTTTGAAACTAGAAACAGGTATAGAGAGGGTTTTTTTGAAACTAGAATGATTCCAGCAGGAAAGTCAGATGTAGATTTGATCTAAAATGGAAAATAGTGTGGATGTGTTGTAAGCTCTTTGGCAAGTCCAGCTCAACAGCCACTTTATTTATGACTCTCACTACTTTGAACGGGCCCACATATTTCCACCCCAGCTTTTTCAGGCTGCAAGTCCTATTCTGGGGCCCAACCCTTGTCAGCATGCTTTTTATAGTCCTCTTTAGCTTTAGTCAAAGTTTTTTGAATTAAAGCCCCATGAACCAATCTGCTGCTCAGTCGTGCAGCTGAGACCCCATGAAGTCCGCATGATGCTTGTCCAATGCAAAAGTGTGGCTTCTCAGGAACTTCTGCATTTGCAGGGCAAAGAATGCCAATTTCTCCAGGGTCCCATTAAATTTTGCTTCCAGCATGTCTCTCGGGTGGTCGGGTTCAGGTGCTGGCCCAGGCTGAGGTGCTGGTTGTGGTGGAGGGGGAGCTGGTGCCAGCACCACTGGGGGTCCTGCGGGACCCACCAGGATTGGTCTGGTGGGGACCCCCCCAAGGCCTGGATCTCCTGCTGCAGGTCCTCCCAGATAGCTGCTGGGAGCTCCACCAGGGCGGTGTGGGTGTCTTGACGTAGCTCATCAATCTCTCCTCTGAATTCCAGTCGAAGCAGCTTGATGTCAGTCTCCTCAGCTATGAGGCCAGCCACTCTCAGATGCTTGGGGTTGTCTTGAAAGTATCTCAACACCCATCTCCAGTCCACCTGTGATTGCTGCCACCACACTCTGGGCCTGGGAGTCAACAGCCAGTCTGGCTTGTCCTATCTCATCTCCCCTGGGCGCCGATCTTTGGGCCTTGCCCCCTTGTTGTGGGGTTTCTCCTCATCTGGTGGAACAACAGGCTCATGGCCCAGGAGATCGGTTTGGGTCCCAGTTTTGGTGTCCTCACCTTCTTTGCTCATCACAGCCGTGGTGCGATAAGCCGTGGTGCAATTGATGAGTGAGTTCTGACACTATGTTAGACTCTTGGACAAATGTGCTCTCAACAACACTCTCTTCGCAGTGATATGTTTATTGAGGCATTAGGATGATTCAAGCTAAGCACTTCTGTGTCAGAACTGATTTCTTTGGCTCCAGTTCTGAAATTATACATGGTTCAAGCAAGCCCCCCCCCCCCCGGTTGCCCATCCAATCAAACTGGCCACCCTGCTTGCTGAAATCTAACTGCCCTGCAAGCCCTCCTTCTCCCACCTGCAAATCTACTGTTAGTTTATCTATGACAGCTAAGCCGGATGAAACAAGTATTCAGGGTCATTTGCATTCTTCCCAGCTGGGAGGCTCCTTATAAAAACTGTTGCTGAGTTGACTGAGCAAAGCAAACAGACACACATACTCTCACACAGCTGCCCCCCCCCCCCAAGCCCATGTACATAGCAGAAAATGCAAATCACGGCAAATGAAGGTCTGAGTTTGGCACAATTGATCTCCAGGCTACAGAGATCAGTTCCCCTGGAGAAAATCTCTGCTTTGCAGGGTGGACTTTATGGTGTTATATCCTGCTGAGTATGGTGTTATATCCTGACTTTATGGTGTTATATCCCTCCCCTTCCCAAACCCTGTCCTTTGCAGGTTCCACCCCTGAATCTTCAGGAATTTCCCTCCTCAGTATTGACAAGGGCAATAACCCTGGAAGTGATGTCAGCAATGCTTAGGGTTGTCATGGTTTTCTTTTTTAATAGTAATTTTTTTAAATTTTCCCTTTAACCAACTATTGTATACATATTTTCTGTCATCTTTTTACATAATTTCCCCCCTCCCCCCTTCCTCCCTCCCCTCCCTCAGTCCTCCCTCCCCTGTTCTTCTTCCATCATTGCTTCAGCCACGGGCACAGCGTCCGAAGTTTCCAGTAAATGTCCTTCTTGGCTTCATCCTCCTTAATCCAGTCAAAGAAAGGCGACCATTTTTCCGTTATCCGTCTCCTCTTTTCCTCCCAAGTATTATCCTCCATCATCAAGGCCACGATATCTGATTGGATGTATTCAAAGAGATAGTTGTTCCAATTATCCAAAGTCCACTTATTCTTATCTTTCCACCCTAAAGCTATGACGGCTTTCCCAGCCGATATCATTGCCTTAAGTACCTCTTGATATTTACTTTCTACTGTCTCGTACTTCAAAATACCTAATGTCACTAAGTTAATATCTATTGGTATTGATACACCTAATTTATCTTTAATCCTATCCAATATTATCTTCCAAAGATCCTGAACTTTAGCACATTCCCACCACATGTGCGAATACCAGCCTTTCGCCTGATTACCAACAGTGCCAACAGTTTGAACTCATCCCAGATATCATATTGGCTAGTTGGGCTGGCGTCCGGTACCATTTGGTGAAACACTTCAGCTCCATTTCTCTAAATTTATCAAACTTAATCCTTTTGGCCCCCGTCATCAATTTTTTAAAAGTTGTTTCTGAGGTCGGTCCTTCTCTGTGCCATTTCTCCTGTATACTTTTGATTATCGACTCCTCATTGGTAATCATCTTTTTATATATCTTACCAGCTAAACCCTTACTTGTCTTCCTCTTCTCTTTGTACAGTGCTTCTGCTATTGCTTCTGAATTTCCCTCCCTGCTTTGCTGCTTCTTTTTTATTACATTATACAGTCCTGTCAATTTCAACCAATGCTGTTTCCCTATCTTCTCTCTTATTAATTGTAAGGGCTTGAGTTGGCCTCCTTTTCCATACATATCTCTTATTCTGGTAAAGCCCTTTTCTTTAAGAATTTTCCACCAATGGGGGTCATCAATTTCCTCATATAAGCTCTCTAGTGGTGCCCATTCAGAAGGATTTCTCATCCAAGTGGGTTGCCATTTTTTCCATACTTTCAATGCTGTTCTCCTCGGTCCTACTGCTTTACCATATTCCTTATTCACTTCCCTTGTAAAAATGCCAAATCTCCCAGCTCTCTTATTTATTTCGTTTTCCAGTCTGACCCATTTCTGTTCCACGTCCTCTCCTATATCTATCAATGACAACATTAAAGGCCTCATAATAATCTATCAGATTAGGTATGCCCCATCCCATTACATTCTGTGGGTTGTATATAAACTTCTTCTGCATCCTAGTTTTTTTATTTCCAAAAATCCATTCTCTGATTGTTCTGTTCCATTTTCCTAACTGTTGTATATTTAATTCTACTGGAAGCGTTTGAAATAAATACATCACCTTGGAAATTAGGAACATCTTAACTGTTCTTATTTTATTTGAGATGCTCAGGTTTTTATTTGTCCATCTTTTCATATCCTTACAAACCTTCTTCCAGACTGTTTTAAAGTTCCCTTCACCTGTTTTTTTTGCATCCTTCCTAATTTCAATCCCTAGGTATTTTATTGTCTTAGCTCCTAGCCCCATTTTGGTCAGTTTTGCAACTTCTCTTTTTTCTGTTTTACCAACATTGAAATACATGACTTCAGATTTATCCATGTTCACTCTTAACCATGAATATGCTTCAAAATCCTCCAATATTGTTCTTATTTCCCTAATTCCCTCTTTAGGGTTAGTCAAGGTTACCATTATATCATCTGCAAACAAATTGATCTTAAGTTCCTCATTACCAATACGGTATCCATCTATTCTACCACTATTCCTTATTCTTTCTGCTAGTATCTCAATTCCCATAATAAATAAGTATGGAGAGAGAGGGCATCTTTGCCTTACCCCTCTCTGTATACTAAAATCCCTTGAGTGCCCTCCATTTACCCTTACCACTGCTTTCCCTCCTCTGTATACTTCTTGTATAGCCTTCTTGAAGTTTCCACCTATCCCATATTCGTCCATAATCTTCCAAATATACCCATGGGAAAGTGTGTCAAACGCCTTGTAGACATCCAACTTAAGGAGGGCAAACTTTTTTTTTTGGCCATGTTCTATTATGTTAAGAATATTCCTAATTGGGTGACTTATATTTCTTCCTTTCACAAACCCATATTGGTCCCCTTTGATTACTTTCGGTATCACTTCCTTTAATCTGTTTGCTAATATTTTAAGAAAAATCTTATAGTCCTGATTAAGCAAACTAATTGGCCTATAAGAGCCAACCATTTCTAGGTCTTTGAGTGGTTTAGGGATTACCACTATTTCTGCTTTTCTCCATGAATTCGGGGCTTGTTCTCCTTTCAATATCGCATTGAAGGTTATCTGAAGTTCTGGTGCTAAGACCTCTACCATTTCTGTATAAAACTCTGCAGTAAATCCATCCAACCCCGGTGATTTCCCTCTTTTTAGTATATTAATTACGTCCATTATTTCCTGTACTGTTATGTCCTTTTCTAGTTCCTATTTATCTTCTAATGATATTGTACGCTGTATTTTTTCCTCAAACGTTGCCATTTCTTTCTCCTTATATAAACTTTGATAGAATCATGCAAAGGCCTCCCTTATTTCCTTTGAATCTTCCCTTACATTAGGGCCCTCTCTTATGCTTTTCACACTTTGTTTTTCTTTTCTAGTTCGTAAATGTTTTACTAATCTTTGGGTCGACTTTATACTACTCCTCCAGTATTCATTCTTAATTAGTGTTTTCTTTTTCCATAGGGCTATAAAATCTAACTTATCCAGTTCTTTCCTTAATTCTCTGATTTGGGTCTGCCTCTGTGGGTTGTGCCTCGTCATTTGTTGTTGCTGGAGCATTCTCAACTCCTGAATCATCTTTTGTCTGTTTTGATAGCCCTCTTTTTTAATATTTATTTCTTTCCTTATGCAGTGTCCTCTAATTACTGCTTTTGCTGCATCCCATAAGGTATTGGTAGTTACTGTATGCCTATTTTCTTTAAAATATAATTTAATTTGCTTTTCTATATATTCCTTATCTTCTTTTTTGCCATAACTAAATTATTATATCTCCAAGGTCTCATGGTCCATTCTGACCTCAAGTTCACCTCTGCTGTAATTGGGGCATGGTCTGAGATCCAAATTGGGTGTGTTTGGACCTTTTTGACTGAGAGTGTTCTGGTTTCCTTGGCTAGAATAAAATCTAAACAAGAGTAAGTTCTGAATCTGTTGGAGAAAAAGGTGGGAGTGGGTTTCTGACCCATTAGCTCATATACTTCTTTTAGTCCCCATTTATTTATGAGGCATTTGGTATGTTTTGTAATGTCCATGTTGAAGTCACCCGTCACAATTAGGTCTCCCTGAATAAACTTTTGGGCCTTTTTAAATACTTTATTGAAGAATTTCTCTTGACCTTTGTTTGGGGCACACAGATTGAGTATTGTAAATTGTGTTTTATTTATTTTACCTCTGACTAAGGTATATCTACCCTCTTTATCCACCATATTGTCCACTAGCTCTATATTCAAGTTTTTGTTTGCTAATATTGCAACTCCCCTTGCTTTATTAGTTCCTCTAGACTCAGATAAGGTTACCCACCCCGGGCTATTGAGGAGTGGCTTAGAATCCCTTTTAGCTTTATGTGTTTCCTGAATACATATTAGATTAATGCCTTCATCTCTTATCATCTTACCTAGCCAGTAACGCTTGAGATTTGAGGATAAGCCATTTACATTCAGTGAAAGTATCTTGATTGGTCTAGCCATATTCTTTGGAACACTTCACCCCTCTCCCCCGTGGCCAAAGCATGTCAGCTATTCCCCTTTTATTTCCCCAATACCCCTTCCCCAGTGAAAGAGAAAATTCTCTGGGATGTCCCACCCCTTCTCTCCACATTCCAGAGATCCCACATCCCCCCATCTCTCCCGCCTTACTTAGTTTATCATTTTAAGCAATAGGCCCAGCTATAAATGTATACTTCCCTTTAGTTGCATACTGCTTGGGAGTTTGATCTTGGTCACTTGGAGCTGTGTGGCCTTGACTCATCCTCATCTTCATCTGGGTTGCTATCGTGCTGCATCTCATCTTCCTCACAGTTGCTACCATCTACACCCAATTCTTCCAGCATCTTGGTTGCTTCCATCGGATTCCTGGCTCTGTATCTCTTGCCATCCCGAAACACAATCAGAGTTGTTGGGTAGCCCCAAGTGTAATTAATTCCTGCTTTATAAAGTTTTTGTGCAAAAGGTTTCAGCAGCCTTTTCTCTTGCAGCATCTCTTGACTAAAGTCATGACTCACGTAGATTTTCCTCCCTTTGAACTCCAATTCCTTAACTCTCCTGAGAGTTCTAAAGACCTCGTCTTTTAGTTTTTCTCTGGCGAAGGCAATTATGACCTGTCTAGGCTCTCCTCCTCTTTGTTTCCTGAAGAGTCTGTGCGCCCGTTCAATCTCCTTCTGCTCCACCTGAGCGCCATTTTCTATAAACCACTGACATAATACCTGTTCTAATTGCTGTGGCATTATTTCCTCTCCAATATCACTTATAATCATATTTCTTCTTCGTTGGCGGTCTGACAGTCTTGCTAAAATTTTTTCCAGCTCCTTAATCTTTTGCTCATTTGTATCAGCTTTTTTTTTTGCCTCCCCGGCAGTCTCTTTCACTTTCGCCATGTCCTGTGCTATCTGGGCAATGTCTTTTTTCAGAGCTTCAAAGTCTGCAGTCAGTACTTTTTGGAAAGCGGCTAATTGTTCAGATAATTCTTTGATACTGCGGGCCATGGTTGTTTAATTGTGAGCTCTGACTACTGCCTTAGGCTCTTGTAATTAGTTTGTAGCTTGTGGCTCAGCCGGCCCCGGTTAGTATTATGTCTACGTTGTTTTATTTCCCCTCGCCTTCCTGCTTTCTTTCCTTTACTCTCACAGTTAGAGGGTTCTTATCTGTACTCCCAAGTAGTTTATTACCTTTTTATGTTCAAGTTAGGCTGTAAATCTTTTCAGCTTGGCGGAGCGAGTCAGAGGCACGTCTTCTCGTTGCTAGCGCACGCGTGGATCTCGCTTAGGGTTGTCATGTCTTCTGCCAGTGAGAGACCTTCTACCAGCAATCCTTGTTGCCCACCACCACTCTGAGTGGCAGCAGGAAGGAGAAAAAGCCAGCCCTGTGAGGGATGTGATGTCATTTCCAGGGAAAAATCCAAAAGTGATGTCATGTTGCGTTAGGAATTGTCAGAAACTCTGTGGCTTTAAGGGCTTATTGCAGTGTATTGGGTAGAGGTGTAAAGTGTCTCTTTCAAACTAGATAACCCTGGCAAAGCTACTAATCTAATCTTTACTGCTGTTGTGTAGCAGACAGTGTTGGATTCAGAGTGAATAGGTCTGGATTTGAATTACTGATCATTTGATTGTCATTCCACCCATCTCCTGGGGATTTGATCTGACAGTCCTCCACTGAAGCTTGTCAACTCTGAGTAACAGAATTCCAAGGCTACAGAGGGAATGGTCTTCCTCAGTCCTTTCCCTCATTGCTCTTTTCCATACACATGCACCACAGAGCCTACAGGCACAGGGGATTTTTATTTTCCAGTTCTTGGAAGTGTACTTCCACAATCCTACATTTAGGGAGTGTAGCAAAAGAGCTTGCATTGCCAGGTTCCCCCTGGCCACTGGTGGCAGAGTGGGGCTCCTCTTCACTTTCCTAAGATTCACCATCTGTCCTGGATGTCTGCCCTTTACTTCTTTTTTTAAGATTAAACCAAATAAAGTCCAAAATGCTTGAGCTTTTCCTCCATCTCTTTGATTATTTTAGTTGTGTTTTGACTATTTTTCCTGGAGCTATTTTTATGCAGAAATGTTCCTGAATGTGTTAAGCATTCAAATTGGCAAACTCAATGTTTGCTGCTTGTTTTCTTAGTAGTACATTTCCTTCCTTCTGTATGCATCTGTGATGGAACAGGCCTGCTTGCCCTACAGACTGTTCTGCCCATTCCCTCTGTTGGGTTGCCAACTCCTGGAGGGAGCTATTCCTCGTCCTTCCACTAGGGAAGCACTGCCACCATTGTCCTTTTGGGGTCTTCCTGCCAAGAGGGACAAACTCCTGATGCTGTTTGTTCTCTGTTCTGAGGCTTGGCCTCAAAGTCTCCTGCTACCCAGTGCCTGGTTACCACAGAGACCAAATGCAGCTTTGGGTTTCCCTCTGGAGGGTTGGCCACTTGCACCCTGACTTCTTCCCTCCCCCTTGTGGCCCTCTTTTATATTGTAGCATGTCCAGCAGCAGCTGGGGAGCTATGTAGTACAAAGAACTGCCACCAGCATCAAAGAGTAAAAAAATTATTTAAAAAGAAACTATTTACAAGCAGGCTTTAGCACCACACCAGATCAGCAGTCTGGAGACAAAAGAAATTTGGTAATAAACAAATCCTTTCCCCCTCTCCAATAAACGCACCCTAACTGATGTTAATAATAGGACAGGCACCTAGTTTTAGAAAGTTACAAATTCCCTAAGCTCTTTCATCACCTGCTGGCTCCCTGCAGGCCCTCCTCAAACCATATGGTCAAAAATGGCTGCCAACCTACAAACCAGATCTCAGCAGTCTGTTCTCTTCCAAGGACTAGCACCAAGAATCCATCCCTCCACGGAGCAAGCACTTTTATTGAACCTCTGACTCCACCCATTTTACATTGCTCTTTCCATCCCTTTTGACCTGATCCGCCCAGGTCACACAGGTGGACCCTGGGACATCCTGGAAGCCCTCCTGAAAGGCATTCTGGGAAATCCTTCAGTTAATTTTGCTAGCCGAGTCATCTGCATAACTATGGCTGGTAATTGACCTAGCTTCCTGTTCTTCCAGAGAGAAGATAAAAAGAATGACACTTTTAAAACTGGGGGGGGGGGGGTGTTCTCCACAGCATCTCTTGTAATTCCTGCCTTCCCAGTTATTAGTCTACACTGCACATAGAATCTCTGCGTCTTTAGTCAGAGCGTTTAAAGAAATCTGATGATTGCTATAATTTAACAATTACAATGGAGATGAAGGTGTTGTGTGTGACTCCCCAGAGACATGCTGTGTTCACATGGAAGAGGGAAAACCTTTTGGTTTAAACTTCAGTTGGCTTGTCTTTCTGTAATGCCATCTGCATTATTCATTGAGCGCTGGCACTCTGTGATGACAAATGTGCGGTTATTTCCTTGGCTCAAGCTGCACAAACAACATAAGCCCCTGCATTATTGGTTAAAATGTTCACTCGCAAAGGTTCTTTAAAAATTCATCATCTCTGGCAGTCACATTTGTTTGCAAAGGAAGAGAAGATGGCTTTACACTGCACAAATATTCGCACGTGGAAGCCTACATGCACAGAGAAGAGTTTATTGTCAGCCAATCCCTGACCTTTTTGAACACAGGTGGAAAAATTTCTTCAGGAGGAAAAATTAAAAATATCTTGTAGCCTGATTCTATCCCTGCAGAGTTCTACCAAAGCAGACAATCATGTTCAGTAGGTCATTATATTCAAGAAGCACATCCCACTTCTCAGGATCCCCGTTAGCCAGTCAACGACGCTGCCAGGTCCCCCTGGGTCACTGGTTGAGGATGGAGAGGGTAGAGTTGCTAGATTCAGAGTGAGAAACTCCAGGAGATTTGGGGGTGGAGCCTGGGGAGGACAGAGACCGCAGCGGGGTAAAATACCATAGAGTCCGCCCTCCAAAGCATCCATTTTCTCCAGAGGAACTGATCTCTGTAGTCTGGGGATGAGCTGTAACTGCCCGGACCCCAGATCCCACCTGGAGGCTGGCATTCCTACCCCCTACCCTGCAGCTGCCTCTTCCATGGTCTACACTGGAGGGGGGCTGTGATTCCAAGGGCTTATCAGGTCCCACCTGGAGGCTGGCATCCCTATCTGGGGCTGGGCTTGCAGGAAGGAATCAGGCTATGGAATCATTACAGTTAATGATGGCCTAGAGAAAGGAGGGGCCATAAGCCCTCACTCAATACAAGCTGCAGAGGTTTCTGCTGTGAAAGAAGTATTTGCAACCAAATATGAAACACAAAATGTTGCAATATTTACAGACTCAGACTGGATGAGACAAGCTCTTTCCGTTTGGCTTCCAGTCTGGAAATCTCATAACTTGTACATCAGATGGAAAGCCTGTAGCACACACAAATCTATGGGCTGAAATGGCTGATCATATAAAGACATGGCAAGGAGATATTAAAGTGATGCATTTTGTCCCTGTTCCGAGGCTAGCTGAAGCTGAACCCCATGAGGAGAGTGATCAATGCCAGTCTTACTTAGACTCGAATCATTTTATTGGGTCTTCATGCATTCCAGGCATCAGTAATTTACGATACAGCTGCTGAATGAATGACACAGGCCTTCTTTAGTGAGTAGAGTCCATTTGTATGACTTCGATGAAAAACAGATGATTCTGTCCATCTCTGTTGCCACTAGTGAACTCTAACAAAAAATGGGAAAAGGCTAATAAAAACTTTGGTGGGCTTGGAAGGGGATCTGTGTGTAATCATTAAGGAAGGCTATCTCATCAGAATATCTGACCTAAGGGATTAATGAAGTACAACTCTGAGCATGCATTACTTTAAAGGTAAAGGACCTATTTTCCTGTTGACTATGAAGGATGTTTTTTTTAGCTATATGTTATTTTTGTCACAGCACACCCAATATTAATAATTCTAGGTTATATAAGGATTTAAAATTCTCAATAACTGTTTTCAAAAACAAAAAACCCCACTTGTTTTAAAGAAAAAGATTGGTGGTAGAAGGGAAAATGTAGGTAATTGAGGGGAAATTTGGGGTATAGAAATTCCAGTAATAAAAGGAAAATTTATGGTAAATAAATATAAATATTGGGGGGGATTTGGGTATATTTTCAACAAAAGATAAAAAATCAGACCTTGATAAAGAAAATATAAAACATTTGTCTTCATTCAGAATTGCAGTAATAACATGAAAGAAAAAATATTAAAAGGAGGCAATAAATTAAAATCATCATTAAAATAATCTTTTCTAAGTTTTTCAGGACCTTTTCCAGGGCCTTTCAGTCTTCAGAAACCTTCTGGAACTTTACATATCATTTACTTCTGTCAAACATTTTAACGTATTATCTAGCATCCATGGATACTTTTTTCTATTTTGCCTGTTAGTGAGGTTCTGAGCACTGTTTTGCATAAGTCACCACACTAAAGAGCTAGAACCTTTGGCTGCCAGACAATCTAAGGATCTCCTGGCCATTCTACACACAATGCCATACGATAATTAATTAATTAACCACATGATATAATGATGAAGAAGAAGAGATTGGATTTATACCCCGACCTTCACTACCCAAGGGAGTCTCAGAGCGGCTTACAGACTCCTTTCCCTTCCCCTCCCCATAACAGACACCCTGTGAGGTAGGTGGGGCTGAGAGAGCTCTGACAGAAACTGCTCTTTTTCAAGAACAGCTGTGCCAGAACTATGGCTTGCCCAAGGTCATCCAGCAGCTGCAAGTGGAAGAGTGGGGAATCAAACCTGGTTCTCCCAGATTAGAGTCTGCACACTTAACCACTACACCAAACTGGCTCCTCCCAGCAACAATTCAGTGCAAAGATGGATTCTCACTTCTGTGTACTTTATAAATGACAAAAGTTTGTCTCAAGAGTTTTTTGAAAGGCAACTAACAAGAGATTAAAGAGGAGTCAATATTTCTTGAGCAGTTCTTCAAAGACAAGGAAATTCGACGTACTGTCATACTTGTTTGTGCAACTAATGGAGCTCCATCAATGACTGGTCACTGAAGAAGTAAGCAGTGACTCATGAAAGCTCATACCATGTCAAAAATTTTTTGTTAAAGTGCTACTGGCATCTTGCTCTTTTCTACTGGTCACTACCATGGGTGTGCTGCTTACTTGAAAAAAGCAGTGCCAAATGTCTTTACCATTCACTGTATCATTCATCGGCAACATCTGGTTGCAAAAACCTCAGTGATTGCCTGCACAAGTAATTGCACACTGTCATTACTGCAGTGAATAAAATGAAAACCCATGTTCTCAGTGATCGACTATTCTGGGAGCTCTGTGTGCAGAATGGTGAAGATTCTGAACATTTGCTGTTTTATACTGAAGTTTGTTGGCTATCAAAAGGAAACTGTGTGAGATGCTCTTATGACCATTTTGACACTCTTGTGGAATTTTTTTTGAAGACTTGAATGCTTTCCTCAGTGATAAACTCAATGAGATCAGATATGATGTTGCTTATTTATCAGAACTATTTGCAAAGTTCAATGAAATGAATTTGCAGAAAATGAAGTCAATCTTATTAAGGCTAAATTTGTCATCTCTACGTTTATTTCCAAGTTAATGCTATTCAACTGCAATATAGGCCATCATGAGCTATACCAATTTCCATGCTAGAAGAACACATGAATACATGACGCTGCCTTATACTGAAACAGACCCTTGTCCATCAAAGTCAGTAATGTCTACTTAGACTGGCAGCAGCTCTCCAAAGTCTCAGGCAGAGGTATTTCACATCAGAGGTATTTCAGCATCTACTTGGCATGCAGAAGTATTTCACATCACATCACATGCCAGGTCTTTCAACTGGAAATAGCGGAGATTGAACCTGGGACCTTCTGCATGCCAAGTAGATGCTCTACCACTGAGCCATAGACCCTCTCTCAAGAGAAAGGTGGGTTACAAGATGATAATCTGTAAGTTCTTTATGTGATCATTTGGATATGTCTAAGCAATTTGAGAATCTTCTTTTGGTGGGAATTCCAGATTGGGTGACAAATCCATTTTCAGATACCAAGGAAGTTGGGGTAGTGGATGAAGAACTAATTAAGCTACAAAATATCATTGAGCTGAAGTCAATGTTTAAGAAATAGTATCAAAATTTTTGCTTAAAGAAGGAAATTCCTGATCCCTAAACAGTACTATGGGCTGCGGTGAAGAAGCTCCTTATTGCATTTCCAGCATCATAGTTGGTGGAATGTGGTCTTAGTGTAGTCATCCAACTTCTCTCCAAGCAAACAAATCAGCTCCAGATTACAAAACACAGTGAATTAAGACTTCATCAATGTCAAACTTGTCTCCAGTTTGCCATGTTTCTTAACAGAATTAATAGGGAGATTAATTCCTGCATGTGTGTGAGTATGAGACCAGCTTTTTGTAGTGGTGAAAGCAAAGTGGTGGTAACACAACAAGTTTCTCACAATTTATTCCTGCAATAAATTTGATCTGGGAATATTTTTTCCGGGTTGGGATGACCACACATCCCTCCCCAAACCAACTGCATCGCAGGATGAGGCTCCAGGCACCATCCAGATAGCTGCGAGATTTTTTTTTAAATTGCTTTGTCCATGCGCACATGAGCACAGCTGAATCACTTGGCCACACACACAAACAAGACATCAAAGGCAGGAGTTGCAAAGAGATGGCGGGGCAGAAGGAAGCTTCTCTCACACCTGGGTCACCCTCCTCCCCCTCCCCACCTCTAATACAAACACTGGAGAAAGAATGCCTCCTTCCCGGAGGCTCTGTCACATTTGTTTTCAGCCTCCACTTTCAAAGGGGAGGGGAGAAGCCCAGGCGCGCACACACACACACACACACACACACACACACACACACACACACAAATGCAGGTGGGTACTTCCTCTCAGTTCTCACTTCTCTCTCACTCTTGGAGATTGGAGAGAAGGGAAAGCAGACTGCGAGGAGGGGACAGACGAAGCCAACAAGCGGGGGCATGCCTTGCAAACAACAGGTGAATTGGGGGGGATGTGCGCTTGAATGTTTAAATGTAGAATTGAATTATTGCTCATGCATTCAAAAGCAGAAGCTGGGGGGAAAAAACCCCTCATGGCACCAAAGATGATCAGACGACCCTAATCGCAATCATTGTGAGAGATGGCAGTCCACATTGGCAAAAGCACAGATTCAAAGCACAGGTACCAGGAAAGTACTTGATTTTCTCAGTGCAGGAAAACACAGAAGAGAACTGGGAGGATCGCGCAAGTGAGCCTGCTTGGGGGCAGGAGGCGGATTGGCCTGTCTGATCAGCTAATTTAAATGCAAGAGGGAACAGCAGTGAATCCTGATCAAAACAACTGTGTGACCGCACCCTAAGACAGCCTCCCTCTTGGGATGACCTTGGTTAACATCTCTTCTTGCTCCGGTTTAGAGATAATGCTATAGTGATTCACAAGTGTAGTTGTAAGGGCGCGAATGTCTAGACGGGAATGATTGCAGTGACTGATTGGTGGGGTCTTGTTTGAACTATCTATAACTTTGGGGTTTCATGCCTGAATGTTAGTTCTGACTCATCAAGAGTCTCAGCTTGGCACATTTTTATTTCTCAATAAACATATTACTGCCAGAGAGTGTTGTTGGGAGTAATTTTGTCCAAGAGTCTGACCATCATGCCCATCCATCGCATTAAGAATTTACTGAACAGTTAAGTAGTTACTAAATATGGTATCTAAGATTCTTGCTCAATGACTATCAGACTTTAAAAAGCTGCTATCACTGGATTTTCATTAATTTTGCTGAATAAATTAAACTAAGAAGTGTTAATTGGATTTTGAATAAATGTGCAATTAATTGTTACTGTTTTGAATTTTTAAATTATCTTCCTTAGTGGCTCATACAAACTGCTATTCTGAATAATGCTTTTTATAGGGCAGAGCAGAGGGCAATGGGGATGAGTCTATGGAACCAAGAGGGTGGTGGCCCAATAAAGTCTGGGAACCACAGATTTAAAGTGAAGTTGGTAGTTGCCAGTAGTCTGACCTTATCGCAGCAACTTGATCTGCAGAAAGGAGCCCCCAAAAGGAATCAGTCCCTCTGCCAACCCACCCCCAACATTCCATGTCACCCTGAGCCTGCCTTGGTGGGGAGGGTGGGGTATAAATTGGGAAAAAATAAATAAATAAAATTAATTGAGCTCTAGTGAATGAGTAGCATTTTTGATAATTTTTGGCATTTTATCCCCCTTTGGGTGGATTTTTTTGGGGTCACTGCTGTTTATAAGACCTTTCCCCACATATTGGGGTGAAAATGGAGCGAAATTTAGGAACATTTTAAATCAGGAGACTGGAAGTCTGGAGTTACATTTTGACTAGGGTTGCCAGGTCAGGGTTGGAAAATACCTGGAGACTTTGGGGGTGGATCCAGGAGAGCGTGAGGCTTGGGGAGGGGCTTCAGCATGGTACTATGTAGTCAGAGAGAGAGAGAGAGAGAAACCTGTAATAGCATAATAATACAACAAATCAGAAATTCAAAAAACTAAACCCTAATAAATGTATATATACACTTACTAAAAGGTCTCCACCAAACACAACCCATTTGGGATTAATAAAGAAAGAAAATAATTCTAAGTAGCATAGTCTCTAACCCTTAGCTTCCATACAGATGATAAGAATTCAGCAACAGCTGCAGTAATTTCAGGAGATTTGTCAGATAGCAAACCACCCTAAGTGATTAACACATGGAATTCACTGCCACAGGAGGTGATGGCGGCTACAAGCATGGACGGCTTCAAGAGGGAATTAGATAAACACTAGGAGTAAGGCCTGTTGTGGGAAGAAATGCAACAGGTTCTAGAAGGAAGCTCCAGGTGAGTGTCCTGGCTGTGGGGTGGCAGAGGGAAGGGAAAATAGAGGGAGGCAAGCCATGCTTATTTCCTTCTGGTTAGTTATAAGACAGGGCTGTCATAAGTCATTTTGCTGCCCCAAGTGGGCAATATGGGAGGACAGCCTCATGGTAACAGGTATGGTTCCCTCCACCCATGACTTACATTGATTTGGGGCTATGCAGTGGCAGCTGAGTTAGAAAACCACCTCCTCCTGCGCGATATCTTCTGGGTTCCAAGGGTCTAGAAAGCAGTTCCATAGCCAGTTACAGGGTTACCAACTCTGGGTTGGGAAATACCTGTAGATTTGAGGGGTAGAGCCTGGGGAGGGAAGGGGTGGAGAGGGACCTCAGCAGGGTATAATTCCATAGAGTCCATTGCCCAAAGCAGCCATTTTCTCCAGGAGAACTGATCTTGGAGATCTCCAGGTGCTGCTTGGAGGCTGGCAATACTAAGGGGAGGGCTAGACCTGTAGATTTGAGGGGTAGAGCCTGGGGAGGGAAGGGTTTGTGGTGCCCATAACAGCCATTGTAATAGCTGGGAAATTTTCTGTAGGAGAAATTATGTGCTGTGGCTGGGGAATTCTGGGAATCTCCAGGCCACACAGGGAGATTGGCAACTTCAGTGACTGCTTAAGGGAAGATTGGGAGAGTTATTTTACCTCAGGACACATTCAGTGACCCAACAGTAACAGCAAACTGTTTAGAATGTTAGAGGAAAAGGCCAATCAGGCTGCATATGCAAATGACCTCTGTGTTCCAACTGGCTACTGGGGGGAGAGGAACAGCAAACTGTTTAGGATATGGGAGGCAAGACTCAGGCAACACAGCCAGTGAATACGAACAGTTTGAGCCAACAGGCAGCCAACTGATTTTGGCAAGCATAGAATGTTGCCACTTGAAATTCCTTTTATATATGAGGACAGGATATGGAGCAGAGGTCCATCAGGGGCTATTAGCCACATGGTATAGATAGGAACTCTCAGTCTGGGGCAAGTGATGCTCTGTATTCTTGGTGCTTGGGGATGGGCAAAAGTGGGAGGGCTTCTAGTGTCCTGGCCCCACTGCTGGACCTCCTGAAGGCACCTGGTGTTTTTGGCCACTGTGTGACAGAGTGTTGGACTGGATGAGCCACTGGCCTGATCCAACATTGGCTTCTCTTATGTTCTCTTATGTTCTCTTATTATTAGTCGTGAACTTTACAGAAGAAAGAAGGGGACAGATAAAAGAATGACGTTGCAAAGTGTAATGTGGACAGCGAAAAAGAATATGTTGCACAGAGTTAGAGTCATTGTAAAAACAGGTGCAAACTCTTTCTTTATAAGGAATACCCTTAAATCTACCAGTCAAAACAGCTGAAGAAAAGAGATTGAACTCAGCAAGCATAAAAGCTCCATGGGGTAAAGGATTTACCAAATTTAAAAAATACCGGGCCATAGAGTCCTGTGCAGGGAAAACGACCAAGAAAATGTGGAGGACAAACTCCAGAACTACCAGCACTAATTACTTGAATATCCATTTCCCCATTTCCCCAGAATTGGCCAAAGAATCCAGATCAATACCAATGGATTTGATTTTAGACCAATTCAAGCTATAAGGTTGAGACCAATTTGAGGTATAAGGGTCTGCAGGGAGGAGAGCAATAAGACTGGTGGGGGGAGGCCCCCCTAAAATGGAGACGAAGCCAAAACTTAATAACAATAGACCATGCACTTGATTCAATAAGGTATAAACTCAACTCGGCGCAAAGAGTGAAGTAAGCAACAGAATTGGGGAGCCCAAGTTTCCTGTGCAGAAATAAAGCATTAATACATTCAACCTCTTTAGAAAAACCCTGGATCCACACAGGAATCCCATACAACAGGCAAGAGATGGCTGTGGCCTGAAAAATTTGAAGGATGGCTGGAACAAACTGATTACCTCTTTCATGGAAATAACACGTTATAGCTGCCATCTTATTTATTTTATCAGAATTAACAAAAAAGGAGTTCTGTCTGCAGTAGGTGGCAAACTCTGATAGGAGGCATGTTAAACCTATCCTAGTAAAAGAAAGGATCACAGCATCATCTGTGTATAGTAAAATAGGAACTGGAATAATGTTCATTTTCAGGGGATGAACTTCAATTTTAACTAGATGAGAAAAAAGATCAGAAAGAAAAAGGTTAAAGAGGGAGGGGGCCAGGACACACATTTAACACCTTTGGTCACAGGGATTTTATGTGTGAGGGATCCTCTCCCATCAAATCTAATCTGGCAGGTATTCGCAGAATGGAATTTGCGTAGTGTTATGTCCTGGACGCAATTCCACAGACAACCAGGCTGCGATTCTCTATGGGTACACTTGTATGATTCTTTGACGTGACCAAACATGTAATGGCGCCGGCCATGTGGTCTGACCGCATGGCCTGGAAAAGGTACAAGCTTGAGGTAAAAGAACAATAGCGCCCAGGCTCCTAAAGATCCACCTATCAGGGGCTTAGCATATTCAAATGAACCAATGCAATCTCTGGTGGGAAGATTAACCTATCCCACAGTGTGGGTGTGGACAGGGGCGAGGCTTTTCTGTGCATATAAGTTGACCCCCGGGCCACCTCAGGTATGCTTGTTCCTGACCTCTAATAAACTCCACTATGCTGAAACTCACTCCACTAGCCTCCAAACTCCAGTACTTTTCATATAGTAAGAACAAAAAAAGATGCTGGTTGATGCCTAATTTAAGCAATTTCCCCCATAGCAGAGAACTATTTATGGAGTCAAAGGTTTTGTGAAGATCAATAAAAGCCCGATAGTTTTCTGCCTAGATGGTGGAGATATTTATCAGTGAGGAAGGCTAGAGTGATAACAATGATCCAGGGTGGAGTGATTTGCCCTAAATCCAATCTGCTCTTGGCCCGGCAAATCAGTCTCAGCCATACATCCAGACAGGCAGGGTTTTTTTTCTTCAAAAAAAGGTGTTTAGCATAAAGCTTCCCTAGGATGGATAGAAGACTAACAGGTCTGTAATTATTGATGTTACTGGGGTCCCCTTTTTGAATAAAGGAACTACTATGGAATACAAAGCAGCCATTTTCTCCAGGGAGCTGATCTCTGTCAGCTGGAGGTCAGTAGTAAAAGCGGGAGGCTGGGAACCCTAGTTCTGACTGGTTACAAACTTGTTACAAACCTGAGTTGCTACAAACTAACGGGATGGAGAATGCACAGACTCAGGTCCGTGGTTTGTGTAATGATGGGAGGGAAAAAGAAAAATATTTTGAGAAAGAACATCTTGAGAAAGACAAACTTCTTGAAGGGTTTGGTTCAGAGGCAACAGAAGAAGCCTTATGCCAACCCCAACCATCTGACACTCCTGGACAGAGGGGAAATAAGGGCAACACATTCTACCAAGACAGGCAAGAAAAAGTGGAACAACAAGATAAAGGGGACTCTTTTTACAGCCAATTAAGGTCACATTCAACCCCAATCTTTCCAAGAGGAGAGAGAGAGAGAGAGAGAGAGAGAGAGAGAGAGAGAGAGAGAGAAAGAAAGAAAGAAAGAAAGAAAGAAAGAAAGAAAGAAAGAAAGAAAGAAAGAAAGAAAGAAAGAAAGAAAGAGGCTTTTGTGATGCACACAGGTTTGATTGTTTCACTGATTCCAGGGTAGCTGCTTCCTTTCATAATTGCGGAGAGTGAGGTAAGAGTGTTGAATCTTGGCCGAGAACTCCCCAGCACCTGTGACCATGGCTGATTCCTCAGTGAGCTGCTGGGTGGGGTGATTCTGCTGTGACTCAGCAGCCACGGGTGTTCATATAGGCATGGCCTGGCAGCCAGTGGGACACTGGGGGGGGGGGGATGGGGGGGTGGCCATCAGTGATGGTGTGACATCACTCCTGGGAAAAACCTGGAAGTGATGTCATGCCTCTCTAGGGATCATTGGAAACTCTATGGGAAAACATAAGAGAGGTTCTCCTGGAAGTGATGACAGTCCTGGAAACTCTATGGCATTCTTCTGTGCCTTCTTGATTAGCACTTGGCCAGACAGCCTTTGCCAGCTATGGAATGGTTTTCCAGATTTTCCAGAAATCCCTAGGCAAGAATGAAGGTGGGATGATGAAAGGAATGTGAGGCTGGGATTAGCCACTCTAGATGATCAAATCTGAGCTCTTGAGGCAAGGGCTGCGTCATCAAGGAAGGAGCTAAGGTTGCCATGTCCATTAGAACAGTGTTTTTCAACCTTTTTCGAGCTAAGGCACATTTCTTTCATTGAAAAAATCCCGCGGCACACCTGACAATATCTCACGGCACAGTGGTTGAAAAACACTGAAATACAAGATAAATGGGTCATTAGTTGCCTCAGCTCAAGTATTAACTATGACAGTATTACAAATACACGTAATAGCCACTCAACTTGAAATCGTAAGTTACAGATCCAAAGTGTAATGGCTCCTTCCCATAACATTGACCTGAGTTTCAGAAGAAATATAATGTGGATGTATTTTAATACTGCGATTCTGCTAAAGTTTTCAAATAAAGAGTTTAAACTCTTACTCTTATGTGAATGGCATTCTGCTGACCATAAGTGATTTGAAGAGAAACACAGTACACCCATTCTTCGCTGAGGGACAGTTACTGATTTGAACCCCACCCTGACAGAAACAGCTAGCTGTTACCATCAAACATATTCATGTTTACTGGAATGTCTTGGTGCAAATCACCCCCCCCCCCCCCCACACACACACACACAACCCAGGAGCCAGGCACTGGAAGAAACCAGCTTACTCTGCTGGAGGAGTGAATGCCCTTGGTACCGAATGTTCCTGTCCTCTGTATTAACATCCACAGGTCTAGCATGACTCTGATTCAGCACACCAGTCCTCCTCATTCATTTAAAACCATCTGCCGTGTGCGAGCCTGCCTCCGGCCCCCACGAACTGGATGCCGCTCGAGTCCGCCGCCTCGCCCTGCTCATTCTCCAACATGCAGGCGGGCATCACCCGACTGCCGCCGCCGACACACGGCTTGGAGGCGGCCAACATCAGCGCCAGGGCCAGAGACGGAAAAAGAGCAGCCGTGAAGCAGGACCCGCGGAGGCCCACCTCCACCTTCCGGGCTGAGAGGCCACGCAGAAGAAGACAGCCCTCACCTGGAAAGGCTCAGCTGCCCCCTCTGAGGCTCGTGGGGGGGGGCGGCACAGACGAGCCAGGGCGTTGGCTCAATCGTGGCCAAGCAGAGGCTGCGATGGCGGGGCCCATGGGGGGTGCCGTGCGTCTCCTGAGGAGGACCCCCCTTCTCCTCCCCCCCGGCCACTCACCGCTTTCATGGCCACAGCCATGTCGTCGTATCTCTCCGCCTGCTCAGCCAGGCAGGCTCGCTGCAGCAGCTGCTCCTGGTCGCTCATGGCTGCTGCCTCTGTCGTGGCACTGGCAGGTCGGGTGGGTGAACAGACAGAGCCCCTCGGCACTCTCCCTCCCTCCCTCGAGTCCTTGCAAGGCCAAGGGGAGCTGCGCCTCAACGGCGGCTCCCTCCTACCTCAGGCCAGCCACAGAGTGTGCCAGCGGAATCAGTGAGAGCACGCCACTGTTCTTTCTCACATGCACAAACGCGTCCCGGAAGGTCAGCCCGGAAGGCACATTTCTTTCATTGAAAAAATCCAGCGGCACACCTGACAATATCTCGCGGCACACCAGTGTGCCGCGGCACAGTGGTTGAAAAACACTGCATTAGAAGGTTTTCAGGCAGCAGAGCCAGCCCAGCACCACCAAGGCACCATGGCTATTCTGTTCTATATTTTCATCCGGTCAAGTGCTCAGAGCTATTGCCTAGGCAGCAGCTGTCTTCATTGCCTTCATACCAAAGATTCCTGTGCAGCCAGTTCTCATTAAATGGATTGATCCAACATCTAACATGGCTCCAGTCCCTCCCTTCCTTCTCCAGTTGGAGGAGTGGTAAGCCTCAGGTAGACCATCTTACCCTCCTTCCTGCATCAATAAGAAGCCCTAATTCTAATGTTCTTGGAGAGAAACAGTGTGGTCTAGTGGTCAGATTCAGACTACGATCTGGAGACCCTAGTTCAAATCCCCACGGTAGCTTGCTGGTTGACCTTGGATCAGTCACTCCATCTTAGCTTAACCTACCTCACAGGGTTGTTGTTGTGAGGATAATATGGGGGACAGGAGAGTGCTGTAAGCCACTCTAGTTCCCCATTGGGGTCAAAGGCAGAGTATAAATCAAGTAAATAAGTAAATAAGCTTTCCCAGGCTTTCTCCCTCCTCCCAGCAAGCCTGCTAAAGTCAACATTTGTTGCTGTTGTACTCAGGGCTCATTTCGTAGCAGGAGCTCCTCTGCGTATTAGGCCACACACCCCTGATGTAGCCAATCCTCCAAGAGCTTACAGTAGCCCCTGTAAGAAGAGCTCTGTAAGCTCTTGGAGGATTGGCTACATCAGGGGTGTGTGGCCTAATATGCAAAGGAGCTCCTGCTACGAAATGAGCCCTGATTGTACTCAGTCCCTACAACTGAGCTTCTTTCCCATTGCCATCTTGCATACTTCCAACTTGCACCCCCCCCCCCGCACTCTGCACATGCCCTGATGCCAGGCTCTTGCATGCAATCTTAGCTGTGTGCCCTGGGTTCTGGCATGCTGGTCAGTCCCAGCCTCACTCCCTCTATGGATTTATTGCCCGGAATCACTCCTGCATCAACTCGTTAACCTCCTTGTCAAGTACCCTCCCTCAGACCTCAGGCAAAAATATAGCTGGTGTGCTCATCTAAGGACCAACTGAACTAAATCACTCTAGACAATTTCCCATTGCAAAGACAGGTAATAATATTCCTCCTCCACCACCACTTCCCCCTTGGCATTCTTGCTGCTCCCTTTCCCCTATTCTTTGAGGTATGCAGTTCAAAGTACTAACTGACAAGTACCTAGAAAGCTCTTCATCCTCTGGGACGCTTGAGTCTTCAGGGCAACTTCTCCCCGTATGCTCCTGTGTGGACCCATGGCTCTTTGGACCCATGGCTGCTGTTCTGATGCCATCCTGCAGGCAGACACAAGGATCATCAGCTCAGGCTACAGCTTTACCCCCTGTGGTGCTGGAGCAATGGAACAGCCTTCCAGAGGATATTAGGAAGGTCGTGTCCCACTGCCACTGCAAGGGAGAACTAGTGACAAGAGCCTTTTCCGACTCATAGCTCTTTACTGTCTAAAACTGGCTGGTCACAGCTTACATGTCTTAGAGTTCTATTTAGTGAGTGCAGTTGTGCTTATTGCTTTTCATTTGTACTGCTTATGTATTTGTGTTTTGAGCTTTGTAGCCTGCCTTGGGTCCTGTTGGAGAAAGGGAGGATAAAAATGTTTCAAATAAAAATAAAAGAAATAAAAAAGGTGTTATGGAATACATGGAGGAAGAAGTTGTAGAAGACTGAAAACAAAGTTTTATCTTTTCCCGTTCATTTCTCACGGTCAATTTGATTCCCCTCTCTGTTAAGGGTTGAAAATACAGGGTTGTATTTTTGACCACTCAGAACAAACAAAGAAAAACATCCTATGCTGGCAATCATGGGATCTACATGGACAAAAGCCATGTAGGGTGAGGGGCTGTAGTAAGTGGGGGATGGGTGAGCTTGAACAAAAAAAGGTTTGTGGGCTCTATTGGGTTCAGTGTAAAAAAACCCAAACACAACTTGCCCTGGAAGCGCAGAAGCTTTTTCACAGTATCCCTGATGCTCCCCTTTTCCTGGTTAAGGAGAAAATGTTGCTCAAACCAGTTGCAAAGATGATCTGACTCCAAAGATAACAAGAGAAAGAGATTTTACTTATAAAAATAGAAGCATATCTGACATGACATATTCATGTAGGTACATTTAACTTATTGTGAACTTCCAAAAGGTTTGCTTGCTGCAGCTCCAAGCCCTGGTACGAGAAAGAAGAAGAGAGTGAAATGAAACGGCAACCAATGGCCAAAGAGGCTCACACCAATGTGTTTAGTGTGCACAGCCATTTTTTCTGATTGAGATATCATAATGCACCTCTGGTTGTCTTTTTAAAGTTGAATTGTCTTTTGCTCATCATCTTCAAAGTCTTTTAGTACTGGTCTAGCCACAACAGTTCTCTGCATGCTTCAGCAGATGTTATATAATTAGACTCTGAGGAAGACAAACTTACTGTAGTTTGCTTTCTACTGGCCCAGAAGACTGGTCTACCTCCATTCAGGAACAAATACCCATTTTTGGATTTATAGTTTAAGCTGTCTCCTGCCCAGTCTACATTCGTGTAACCAGCTGATTTTGGATAACTGGTTCCTTTTAGATATCCAGCCACTCTTTTGGATATTTGGCCACCCTTTTTCCTGCAACCCACTCTTTCTTGCTAGGTCACTTGTCTTTCCACTAAGGATCCCAACACTGGTTGCAATATTAGGCCTGCTAGTGGTGCTTCTATAGAGAAGTTTTCCTATGGCATTTCTGTACTGACACTTATTTCAGTGTTCTTAAGAAAGTTGGTTTCCATAGGTGTTGCCGCTGTGTTGGCATTTTCTAGACCTAACATCTGTAAGAGTTCAATTATTTTCTGTCTCTGGTTTAGGAGAAATGAACCATCTTCCTCCCTTTCAATCTATATGCCCAGGTAGTAAGAAACATCTCCTAGCTCCTTAATGTCTACTTTTCTGTTCAGGCACTCTACCACACTGTTATAGTCCATTTGTCTATCATAACCCAGCATCAAGTCATCAACATACATGGGAATAAAACATCTTTGTGTTTAGTGTATTGACATGAATCTGCTTCTCCTTGCTTGACACTTTGTGCTATGAGCATTGTGTGTAATTTTTGTGTTCCAGGCATGTACTGTCTGTTTTAGTCCATACAACTCCTTCTGCATTTTGTTTGAGCTTAAACACCCACTTGCATCCAATAAGATTCTTTTCTGGTGGTAGCTTCATCAAGGTCCATGTTTTATTTTTGTGTAGAGCATCAATCTCTTCTTGTGCTGCCTTTTTCCACCTACTGGCCTCAGTAGCTGGCATCTGTTCTATTTCCTTCCAGGTAGAAGGTTTAGATGGTAACACTGACCTTGCAAGGTAGGGCAAGCATGAGGCTGGTATGTCCTTGTTCTGTCATTATGAGCATTGGAGATGTGGTCTTGAACTTTCATCTGCTGTCACAGAGCTGACCAGTCCACCTGTCTTCTCATTCTCACTTCCTCTTCCTGTGTTGTACTGCTCTGAATCTCTGACATGATTGCTTTGGAATCTGCTTTCTCAAGTTGTGTGTCTTTTTTTCTGTTTCATCAATATGTACTGTTCCAAGGTCCAAGAGCCAGTAATAGTCATCTGCCTTTTCTGAGTCACATGATGCAGTTCCTTCACTCCTGACTCTGCTCTTGTCAAAGCGAATCAGATGGGGGAAATCAGCCCCACATGCTGTGCCCCCCACCCCACTCACAAAAAGACCCATGGCTGCCCCTCCCGCTAGATTTAAAGGGCCACGTGGTCCCTGCCGATCTGCTGAAGCCCTTTAAATCTGGAAGGGAGTGAGAGGGGTGACTGGGCAGGTGGTCACACTTTGGGGTGGGGTTTCCTCTGCCAGCCAACTGGGCTGGGTGAATTGAACATCCCAAAAGTGGGGGACCCCTGCTCCCAGACCTGGGGGCTTGCAACCCTAGGTAAGCTTGTGCATATACAACATTGTCTTTGCTAATAGTACATTTCTCATTTCCAGAACATATGTCAAAGCCTTTGTTGTCTAATGTAGATACACTCAATAAATTACAGCTTGATTCAGGAACATACAGGACATTTCCAACTTCATTTAGAAAATTTTTGTGAGGTGTGCTAAAGCATAAAGTGCCAGTACCTATGCCTTGAATCTATATGTATTCACCATTAGCAATTTATATTTCTCAAAAAAATCCTTGCAGTATGCGTTGTGACTGGATGCTCCATTGTCTATCAGCCACTTATTCTCTTTTGATACTGATTCAGCATCATCATCAATAAGGCTTTTCTGGTCAATTAGTAAAAAACTTTTTCCTTTGTATGCTGCATTAGGACTATCATGCTTTTGATTTTTAAAATTGCCTCTCTGTTTATACCTTGTGTGCTGTTCCTGTGAGTCTTAGAAAACTATTGTTAGCTGGTGGCTCTCTATAGTCCTTTGCAAAGTGGCCTCTTTTGTTGCAATTAAAGCAATGCAGTGATTGGTTTTTCTCCCTTTCTCTGGGAGGAGGAGGAGGAGGAGGAGAAGATTGGATTTATACCCTGCCCTTCACTAACTGAAGGAGTCTTAGAGCAGCTTACAATCCCTTGCCCCTCTCCTCCCCACAACAGACACTCTGTGAGGTAGGTGGGGCTGAGAGAGCTCTCTCAAGAACTGCCCTTGAGAGAACATGAAATGTAACTTGAGCCATTTGACGATTCAGATTCAATAAGCTGTCCTGAGCATTTCTCCTGCAATTTTTAAAGTACCTGATTAAAAGCTTTTGTACCTTTCTTTTGGACTTGAATCTGCACACTCACAAAGGCAGATAGATCTTCCCCAAAGTCCTAAGCATAAAATTTGTTTTTTGTTGATCAATTAGATTAAAGCCACCGATTGCTAGACTTTCAAACACGTGCCTCAGTCAGATGTATAGTTTTCACAATTTCCCCTGTTATGTAACTGTCCCGATCGTGGGACTCGCCCCGGATGGGGAGGCAATGACAGCCACCTGCAAAGCCCCTCGGCACCCCTCGATGCGGCACGCAGACTTATCAGCCCAGTGGAGGCCGCCATGGGGGAGCCGTGGCTTGGCATGGGTGACACCAGCAGCAGGGGTCCGGAGGCCGAGGGAGCCCAGATGCAGGCATCAGCAGGGGCAGAGAGGGGTGGCGGGGCTGCTGGGAGTGGCGCCGTGCCGACGACGCCCCAGCCCGGGGCCGCAGCGGGCCAAGACAAGTCGGCAGGGGGGAGGGCACCCCAGCAAAGCTCCAGGCAGTGGCAAGACCCCGGGAGCGGACTCCCACCGGGGAAGCAGGCGGCTGCTGCGAAGAGCAGAGAGGGGGAGGGATGGGTGCACAGCAGCCCGCGCCGGGCCGCAGGCCCAGCACGAGACCCCGAAGTCGGCTGCGAGCTCCTCTCCCAGTGGTGGGGGCAGGAAAGCAGGGTGGACACAGAAGCATCCTCTGGTCAGCCGCATCTAACACTAAGAAGGAAGGCAGGGCTGGAGAGGGGTGGAACTGGGGAAGAGAGGTGCGGTGAGAGAGAGGGATAAAAGGACGGCAGCCAGCAGGGGCCGAGGAGGATAAGCCTGGGAGTGGATGACGTCTGATGGTGAGAGAGAGGGAGCACGAGAAATCCCACCAGGAGGCCACGAGGAGGAGGAGTGGTGAAGTAACCCTCCCCTCCTGGGCCATATCTGAGAACCTGGCTGCCAAGGGCTGATGAGGGCAAGGTAGCGGCGCGAGGTGTAGCCAGCGAGTCCAGCAGGACTGAGGCGGAGTCCAGCGACTTGTGTGACAGCGTGGTGGAGAATGCGGGCATAGCCCCACCCCTTTTTTAACCTCCGCTGCACATCCCGGCACCCGCTGGGTGGACACCGCGTCGCGGCTTGGGACAAGCCGCACGGGTGGCAGCTGCCGCGCTGGAAGACGAACAGGCCGCAGGCTCCAACCCCGGCAGCAACATGGACCTGGCCTAATTTGGGCAATGGCTTGTGGAGCATCAGGCCCAATTGATGTGGGACTTGGCGCAACAACAACAATCCATGCAGGTAGCCCTTCTCCGGGACCTGCAGCAAGTGCTCACCTCCCAAGGGTGGGCCGGGGGGCCCCAAAACCACCCCCTTCGGGGCCTTTCAGCCATGGCCCATGGGCCTCCCTGACCAAGCTGGGACCTGAGGATGATATCGAGGCCTTCTTGGAAGCATTTGAGAGGCTAGCAGAAGCCGTGCAATGGCCGAAGGCGCAGTGTGCCTTTGCTGTCAGCCCCTACTTAACAGGAGAGGCCCAGGCGGCCATGCGGGCTCTAGAAAAGATGGAAGCAGCCGATTATGAAAAAATAAAGGGGGCCATCCTGGATCATTACGGCCTCACGCCCGAGGCTCACCGGCAAAAGTTCCGCTCTCTTACTGTCGCTCCCAGTGGGCATCCACAAGCCACCCTAGCCACTCTGAGGAACTCCGCCACGTGCTGGCTACAGCCCACCTCGGAGGATGGCAGGCGTATAGTGGAGATAGTGGTGGTGGAGCAGCTGCTCCTTATCCTCCCCCCCAAGGCCCGCCACTGGGTCGCTTGCTGGCACCCCACAAAGATCAGAGAGGCTCAGGAACTGTGGGTGAACTTTCTGGCGGCCGAATGGCAGGAGGGGCCAGTCTGCCCAGAGCTCCCCAGAGGAGGAAAAGGGGGGCGCAAGAGGGGCTGCAGAGGGGGGTCAGGCATGGGGGGTCTTCAACCCCACTAGTGGGGGACGAGCCCGTTATCCCGGCGCCCGATCGCTACCTGGCCTGAGCACTCCTGGATGCCCTCTCCTCGGAGCCCCGAAAGGGTGAGAAAACACAGGCAGTAACCCCTCCACTCCTGGGATCACGCCGGCCTCGGGAGGGGCGGGCCCCTGCTACACATGCAGACAGTGGGGCCATTACCGGAGAGAGTGTCCCCTCATGGAATGTGATCTGGGGGCAGAGATGACAATGCAGGCCATAGGGGGGAGGGCCCATGCCCCGGCCTGGACAGCCCCTGTGCGCCTGGGAGGGCACCTGTTCATGGCCCTCCTGGATAGTGTCAGCTCCGTGTCCATGATCAGGCAGCATCTGGTGCCCCACCAAGTCCCCACCCTCCATACTACCTCCATTGCCTGCTTTCACGGCCATGTGGAGCAGAGCCCAGTGGTCACGATCCCCTTGAGATATTTGGGGCAGGAACATGCCGTGCCAGTGGCCAAGGTGGCCAACCTACCCTTTCTGGTTCTGTTGGGTCGAGATGTGCCTGCCTTTCGGGAGCTGGTGCAGTGGGCAGGAGCCAGGCACGGCGCTAGGTGAAGAACAGGATGACGGGTTGGATGAGGAACCCCCGCAGGGAGCCGAGCAAGGACCCCTGGAGCCCCAGAATCCTGAGGAGGGGTTGATGCGGCAACTACAGCAGGATCCGGCCTTTGCACGTGCCCAGGCCAAGGATGGCAGCCTCACCCCACTGAGGGAGCATGTGGCGGTAAGTGAGGGCTGGGTGCAGGATGTGTGGCGCAGTCAACGGTTCCCAAGAGTAGTAATGGAAAAAGGGATATGGCTGAGGGAGGCCCAGGGGAGAGTGGGGACACGTCGGCAGTTGCTGGTCCCCAGACCCTTCAGGGAGGCTGTGCTGGAGTTGGCCCATGACCACCCGTGGGCAGGCCACCAGGGACAGCGGAACACATTAGAGCGGGTTCTAGAACACTTTTGTTGGCCTTCGGTGGCAGCGGACGTCAGACACCGGTGTTGGTCCTGTGAGATATGTCAATGAATGTCCCCCTGAGCCGCTCCCAGGGCTCCCCTGTCATCGTTGCCGATCATAGGGGCCCCCTTTGATCGGATTGCCATGGATTTTGTGGGCCCCTTACCTCGAACACCCTGGGGGGCTAAGTACCTATTAGTACTGATGGACAACTCGCTACCCGGAGGCCATCCCGCTCCCTAACATGAAAAGCGCCATGGTGGCCTGGGTACTCATGCGGTTCTTTGCACAGGTGGGCCTGCCGGCGGAGGTCCTCACTGACAGGGGCTCGCCATTTACGGCCCAACTGCTGCAACAAGTGTTCCGCGCCCTGCAGATAAGACCCTTGCTCACAGCCGTTCACCACCCGCAGACCGATGGCCTCGTAGAGCGCCTAAATCAGACCCTGAAAGGCATGCTGAAGAAGGTCAGCAGAGACAATCTATCTGCCTGGGACCTATACGTGGACCCGCTCCTGTTTGCCATCCGGGAAACACCCCAGGCCTCCATGGGCTACTCACCATTCGAGCTGCTCTATGGCTGCACCCCCCGGGGGATCATGAGCCTCATGGAGAACACCTGGGCAGGCTCTGAACCCCCACAGGCTATCCCGGCGGGAGAGTATGTACGCCAACTACAAGAGCGGTTGCGCTAAGTGGAGACCCATACCCCAGAAGCAGTGGGAGGTCGTCAATAGAGAGGTCGAGGAAATGCTGGCCCTGGACATCATTGAGCCATTGCAGAGCGCGTGGAGAAGTCCTATCATCCTGGTCCCGAAACCAGATGGCTCGGTGAGGTTCTGCATCGACTACTGCGAAGTAAACAAGGTCTCCACCTTCGATGCATACCCCATGCCCCAGACGGATATTCTTATTGATCACTGGGCTCAGCCCAGTACCCTTCGGCCCTGGACCTTACGAAAGGCTACTGGCAGATACTGGTGGCTGAGCAGGACCAGGAGAAAATCGCCTTCGCAACACCAAGAGGTCTCTACCAATTCAAGCGAATGCCCTTCGGCCTGCAGGGAGCGGCAGCCACATTTCAGTGCCTGGTAGACACCGTGTTGGCCCAGTGTGAGGGTTTCTCACAGGCGTACATCGACGACATTATCGTCTTCAGCCCAGATTGGGCTTCACACCTCAAACACCTCCAGTTGGTGTTCGCGGCACTGCGCCAGGCCGGGCTCAAGGCTAACCCCAAGAAGAGCCACCTGGGCTTCCGCAAGTTACGGTACCTCAGATTTTTGGTAAGGCATGGACGCCTCAAGCCCCTACCCGACAAAGTGGTGACCTTGGAACAACAACCTCGCCCAGGCACTAAGCGGCAGCTTTGAAAGTTCTTAGGCTTTGTCGGCTATTATAGCCGATTCATACCCCACTTCGCATCCATTGCCAGCCCCCTCTTTGACTGTCTGGAAAAGACCCGCCCCAATACGCTACTATGGGAGACAGTGCAGGAAGAGGCTTTTCTCAAGCTACGTCACAGCCTGTCGGGACAGCTGGTTCTTCATAACCCCGACTTCTGCCTTCCCTTCCGTCTTCATACTGATGCCTCTGGAACTGGACTGGGCGCCGCCCTGACCCAGGAGAGAGGCAGGGAGGAGCAACCCATACTCTTTATTAGCCGGAAGTTGCAGGCAGTGGAGAGAAATTACTCTACAGTCGAAAAAGACGCGTTGGCCATGAAGTGGGCAGTGGAGACGCTCCAGCTCTACCTCACGAACAACCCCTTTACCCTCATAGTTGACCATGCACCCCTGCTATGGTTAGAACGTATGAAGGACAAAAATCCCAGGATTTTACGATGGTACTTAGCCTTGTCCCCCTTCTCATTTACAGTGCAGCATCGAGCTGGGAAGGAGCACCTGGCGGTGGATTACCTGTCACGTCTGCATGAAGGGCCAAAAGAGGCCACGCAGTCCCCTGCTATGGAGGGGGTGTGTCCCGATTGTGGGACTCGCCCCAGGCGGGGAGGCAACGACGGCTGCCTGCAAAGCCCCTCAGCACCCCTCGACACAGCACCCAGACTTACCAGCCCAGTGGAGGCCGCCGTGGGGGAGCTGGGGCTTGGCACGGGTGACGCCAGCAGCAGGGGTCTGGAGGCTGAGGGAGCCCGGATGCAGGCATCAGCAGGGGCAGAGAGGGGTGGCGGGGCTGCTGGGAGTGGCACCGTGCCGACGCCCCAGCCCGGGGCTGCAGTGGGCCAAGACAAGTCAGCAGGGGGGAGGGCACCCGGCAGGGCCCCAGCAAAGCTCCGGGCAGTGGCAAGACCCCGGGAGCGGACTCCCACCGGGGAAGCAGGCGGCTGCCGCAAAGAGCGGAGAGGGGAAGGGATAGGCGCACAGCAGCCCGCGCTGGGCTGCAGGCTCAGCACGAGACCCCGAAGTCGGCTGCAAGCTCCTCTCCCGGTGGTGGGGGCAGGAAAGCAGGGCGGACCCGGAAGCATCCTCCAGTCAGCCACGTCTGACACTAAGAAGGAAGGCGGGGCTGGAGAGGGGTGGAACTGGGGAAGGTAGGTGCGGTGAGAGAGAGGGATAAAAGGATGGCAGCCAGCAGGGGCCGAGGAGGATAAGCCTGGGAGTGGATGACGTCTGACGGTGAGAGAGACGGAGCACAAGAAATCTCACCAGGAGGCCACGAGGAGGAGGAGTGGTGAAGTAACCCTCCCCTCCTGGGCCACATCTGAGACCCTGCCTGCCAAGGGCTGACGAGGGTGAGGTGGCAGCGCGAGGCGTAGCCAGCGAGTCCAGCGGGAGTGAGGCGAAGTCCAGCGACTAGTGTGACAGTAATCTTGTTTTACTCCTGATTTAATACTACTAAAGCCAAAAGACTCTTCTAGACTCTTAAGCAGTTCTTTTGCTGTCTTGGGAATGTTCAAACATGAAAGTCTCACTGTCATCTAATGATCTCATTACAGTGTTCTTGGCAATCCCATTTTTTTATTATCCAAGAGTCCAGTTCCTTGCCTTTCTCTGTTGGTTTTTCTTCTTCTAGGATTCCAGCAGCTCCTTTTGCTTCAAGGAGTATATGAAACCTTTTAAGCCAGTTTCTATAGTTCTCAGCAGGAAGTTTTGGGATTTCCAAATATCTGCTTCATTCAGCCATCCTTATCACAGCAATGTGGAGAACAATGGAGAATTTTAAAGAAAAAAACCCAAGAGGATCTGCGAATCAAAGACTTTAAATCCTTTTTAAATATGAAGCTTGATTTAAGCTTAAACATTAAGCTTAATTTAAGCTTCCGATAGACTCTGGGCCCATAACTTATTGGGTTAAATGTAAAAAAAAAACCATTTGCCTTGGAAGCCCAGAAGCTTTTTCACAGTATCTCTAATTCTCCACATTTCCCAGATAAGGGGAAAATGCTGTTCAAACCAATTACGAAGATCTGACTCCATGCAGGTACATTTAACTTATCATTATTATCCAACAGGTTCCAACCCATAAATCAGAGAGGGGATGTGGCTCAGTGGTAGAGCATCTGATCGACATGCAGAAGGTCCCAGATGCAATCCCAGCAACACATGTATTTTTACTTATAATAAGTTTATATGAGGTTTTAACTATTGGGTCTCCAATAATTTTTTTCCTTACCTTTTTGGTACTTCATTCAATTTTATTGGGTTCTGCTCAGTGGTAGAACATCTGTTGGCATGAAGAAGGACCCAGGTTCAATCCCCAGCAATTGAAAGGCTCAGTTGATGTGACAGACCTCAACCTGAGACTCTAGAGACCCCCTGCCAGTCTGAGCAGACAATTCTGACTCTGATGGTCTGATTCAGTATAAGGCAGCTTCCTGTGTTCAAATTTGAGCTGTGAGTTTTTGGGCTGTGTCAACTCCTGAAGTAGGTTTTTAGAACTATTGGAACTTCTACAAATGTATAGCAGAGTTTCCTGTGCACAGCTATCAAAGTGGCCTGGCTTTCTGTACAAAATCTATTAATTTACCCATGATTAGACAATGTATGGCAATGGACAGCCTTTCCAAGTCATGCTGAGTAGAGTGAGGAAATAAAAATACTGTTTCTTTATCAGAAATTACTTTAATCTTGCAGAGGAAAAATATTCTCTGGCAAACATAACAAGTCACAGTGAAAGATCTCCCAATGAGCTTTTCATGGAAGAAAAAGGCCTGAATTTCAGCCAGGAGGGATGAAAATTTCTGCATTTCTCAGCCAGCAGAGGGCCCTGATCCAGCGGACTAAGCTGCCCATCACATATCCCTAACTGGATGAGGAGGAGCCAAGTCAGCAAAGGGGATGGACCCTTGATGCCTCCCACAAACCCACTGCATGGCTGACTGGTGTAATTTGCTATGTGGACATGGCTCTATGGAGCCCATAGGTGCAAACACATCCATTGGGACCTATGCATCAATTGGTTCAGCTTCTTTGGTCTACTATAATAGCTGGCAGTTCTATGAGAGTTGTTTGCCTCACTGGCATTAAATATGGGCTGAATTGTTACAACACAGAATGGCATTATCTGTGGGGCAGGGCAGGGTGGACGCCTCATCTTTTAGGGTCATTTTACACCTCCCCTCTAAAGTAGTTTGACTGCTGTCTTTTTCTGTGCTGATTTCACAGTGGTGTGAAATTTCACTCCAGGGGGTCTAAGTGCACTAATCAACAGCAATTGTTTAAAGCAGAATAAAGCCGGTTGAATACTAGCTTGACCACAGGACGGCAATTAGTAGATGTGGACATTTCAGTAGCAGCACAGTTTCACACCGCACAGAGGTGTGGGCAGGTTTTTTTGGAACTAGAATGATTCCAGCGGGAAAGTCAGACGTAAAAACAGCCTTAGTCTGGAACAAAAGCAAGTTTCTAGCTTTCTGTGTGGCAGTGGTACTATTCAAAACATGTAGGCATGGGAGAAGACTGTACTCTTGTGTCTAACTGCTAGTCAAGGGCTGGGTCCAAACCAGATTTCCTGTCTTGTCCCAGTCTGGACGCAGCTACTGCCCCCCCCCCCCCCATTTTTGACATGCACTTGTGCCTGCTGCAGTTCATAACCTTGGACAATGTATGGATAAAGTCATGCCTTAAACTCCAGTTTCCAAATCAAACTTCATACTATTTGACAGAAGTGCACTTGAGACCTTGGTCCTATGGTGAATGGAATGGAATTTTATTTGGAAATTGTATTTTAAAAATGATTTTCTATACTATCTAAGTGGTGCATTGTAGGAGTGCATTCTAAGCATTAATGGGTTTCTGAGGTCAAAAGGTACCACATCCTGGTTTCTGCAAAGCTCAGCTATCAAATGAAGATTCACTGCTTTCCCAAATGTGCTTGCGCTCTCTCTGCAGGCACGACTGGGGGACTCTTCACTGAAAGCTCAGGAAGATGTCCAGAAAGTTAGCTTCCTGTCACAACTGGCTGAACTATAGAGATGTCTATCCTAGCTGAATGCCTGTAGGACTCTTCCCTGGTGTGCTGAGAGGTGCTGTCTCGTTTGCAGTGGCAATTCCCATCCCAGGCATGCCTGAAAGGGGGTGATATGAACTGCAGGGCATGACTTCCAGAGACATCCTTCTGCCAGCAGACGCCCAGCAGGGACTTGAGCTCTGAGCGGAAGCTCTCATTCAGCCAGCAGTAGATGAAGGGATTGTAGCAGGTGCTGCTCATGGCAAACCAGTGGAAAGCGAAGTAAAGGGCATTGTTGCTTTGGATTGCCTTGCTAGACATGAGAACCAGATAGCAATTGAGGGGAAACCAGCAGACAGCAAAGACCACCACGACTACCATAAGCATCTTCAAGATCATTTTCTTCTTGCGTTGATGGGCATAGTACTGCTCCATGGTCACATCGCCGATGGCATTCCTCATCCAGAGCTTCTTGGCAACCATGGTGTAAGTGATGGAGATCACCAACAGAGGGAGAAGGTACAGAAGGACAAAGGTAGTCAAATCCAGGTACTTCCAGAAAAGGTCAGTTGGAGGTGGGAAGCTGGGGAGACAAGCCATTCGTGTTGTTCTGTTGCTGGAAGAGAGGAGAACAAAAATGTCAAAGTTAAAAAAAGGCATGCAGGCTTCTAAAGGTGAGGAGGCAGGCTAGCCATCTTTAAGACTTTTTGGACTTGAGACCTACCTTTCTGTGCAGCCTGCCAAAAGGACTGACTTTTCATTTTTAACTATATATGGTCACCTTCTGCTTTTTTCTCTCTAGGGCGGAGTCCCCAGCATGGTGCCCACCCTCACTTTCCCTTCCCTGATGCCCACTAAGCACTTTCAGAAGGTGGGCAGGGCCAGATGGGGCTTTTGCTCAGCAGAGCTTCTGATAGGCTATGCAGATTCAAAGTTGTGCTGTTAACCAGAGCTTCTGGCTGAAATGCTGAAGAGTTACTCTTGGACTCATAATACACACCTTGCTCCTTGATAGGGATGCCAGCCTCCAGGTGGGACCTGGAAATCCCCCAGAATTGCAGCTCATCAGACTACAGAGATCAGTTCCCCTGGAGAAAATGGGTGCTTTGGAGGGTGGGCTCTAGGGCATTGTACTCCACTGAGGTCCCTGTCCTCCCCAGGCTCCACCCCCAGATTTCCAGAAGTTTCTCAACCTGGATCTGGCCACCCTATGCCCCCATTACCCACTGGTGACCAGAGGGGACCTGTCAACTTTACTCCTTGACATTACGTGGTTGGCTCCACTTCCTATGACAGTAATTTTTTGGCTGCACCCACCACCCTGTGTCAGAATTCCTAAGGTGTCCACAGGCTCAAAAAGGTTGGGGCCCCTGGGTTGACAAGATGAAAAGGGGGGAGGGGGATAGGACTCCGTTATCTTGGAGGTTGCATAACAGATGGAATGTGAGAAGATGTGGCTTGCCATGCAGGGATAAGAGAAACTGTACTTGCTGAAATCTCCTTTTTTGCTTTAAATCTCCACAAGAAAGGCAGATAATAAATGATGTAAAAATACTATTAAATTTGCAGAAGGAGTGTACTGTGCCATTGGTTGCCATGGCTGCAGCTGACCTTTAGTCATGGAGCAAACCATTTCTAGATTCCAGGCAGCCTACCAGTTGGAGACCCATGAGATAACTACTTGTAACTTGCTTGTTTCAAGCGCAGCTAGAGGTGCTGCTAAAACTCATATCCAGGACTTAGGCAGTTTATAATGCTAACCTTCCAAACCTGTTAAAAAGCACTATTTCCTGGGCAGGACACTATCAACAGGAACAGTTTCTTGGGTCTGAAAGGGAAATAGTATAATGGCAGGACTTTGGTGTAGTGCGAGTCAGTTACTCTTTTCGTTTATTTATGACCACAAGGGGCCAGTCCCCTGAAGAAATTATTATGAGAGAGTCACCTGCCTTTTAGGAAGAGGGGAGGGGATTGTGGGAAGATCTACTGACACAAGGATTTTTTGAAAGTTGTGAAAGGTATTGTGTTATTATCAGGGGTCCTTTCGTAAAAAAAGAGGTGCAGGAGCTCATTAGCATAACTCATTTGCATATGCCACACCCCCTGACGTCACCGGAATGACGTCATGGGCAGTGTGTCAGAAGGCCAGACGGGAGGGAGGGGGAAGGAAAGAAGGAAAGGAACAGGAAGGAAGGTAGGTAGGTGGGGGAGAGAAAAGAAAGAAAGAAAAAAAAGGAGGGAGGGGGGAAGGAAGAAAGAAAGGAAGGAAGGAGGGAGGAAGAAAGGGGAAGGAAGAAAGAAAGGAACAGTAAGGTAGGTAGGTAGTTGGGAGAGAGAGAAAAGAAAGGAAGGAAGGAAGGGGGGAGAGAGGGAGGAAGGGGGGAAGGAAGGAACAGGTAGGTAGGTGGGGGGAGAGAGGGAAGGAAGGGAGGGGTGCTTCTCCCCACACTGGGGCTGGCTTTCCCTCCCCCCCCTTGCTTGGGCCTGAGTGGTGTTAAGCCACTCAGGCCCGGCTTCTCCCTCCCTTGGGCCCAGGGAGTGGGGTGAGTGGGGGAGGGAGGGGGGGTGACTGGGGGAGGGAGAGTTTTTTTCCTGGGGCCGGCGGCCAGCCGCGGCCCCACAGAAGGTGACTGGGGGTGGGACGGGGCTCGTTTGCGGGGCCGGCGGCCAGCCGCGGCCCCGTGGAAGGTGGCTGGGGGCGGGACGGGACGGGGCTCGCGGGGCCGGCGGCCTGCCGCGGCCCCGCGGAAGGTGGCTGGGGACGGGACGGGGCTCACTCGCGGGGCCGGTGGCCTGCCGCGGCCCCGCGGAAGATGGCAGGGGGCGGGACGGGGCTCACTCGCGGGGCCTGCAGCCTGCCGCGGCCCCGCGGAAGGTAACTGGGGGCCGGACGGGGCTCGCTCGCGGGGCCGGCGGCCGGCCGCGGCCCCGCGGAAGATGGCAGGGGCGGGACGGGGCTCACTCGCGGGGCCGGCGGCCTGCCGCGGCCCCGCGGAAGATGGCAGGGGGCGGGACGGGGCTCACTCGCGGGGCCGGCGGCCTGCCGCGGCCCCGCGGAAGATGGCAGGGGGCGGGACGGGGCTCACTCGCGGGGGCGGCGGCCTGCCGCGGCCCCGCGGAAGACGGCAGGGGGCGGGACGGGGCTCACTCGCGGGGCCGGCGGCCTGCCACGGCCCCGCAGAAGGTAACTGGGGGCGGGACCGGGCTCGCTCGCGGGGCCGGCGGCCGGCCGCGGCCCCGCGGAAGGTGGCAGGGGGCGGGACGGGGCTCACTTGCGGGGCCGGCGGCCTGCCGCGGCCCCGCGGAAGATGGCAGGGGGCGGGACGGGGCTCACTCGCGGGGGCGGCGGCCTGCCGCGGCCCCGCGGAAGACGGCAGGGGGCGGGACGGGGCTCACTCGCGGGGCCGGCGGCCTGCCACGGCCCCGCAGAAGGTAACTGGGGGCGGGACCGGGCTCGCTCGCGGGGCCGGCGGCCGGCCGCGGCCCCGCGGAAGGTGGCTGGGGCGGGACGGGGGCCCCCCGGCCCCTTCTCTCCCGGAGCGGCGCTCCGGCTCGCTTCGGCCCCAACGGAGCCCTGGTTATTATCTAGCATTACTCATCCTGATGGAGGTTTTTTTTAAACAGAAAAGAATCACCCACAGCTCACCTTGCCTTTTAGGAAGGGGGAGAGGACAGTTGGAGGGGTCTGCAACTAGGGGTGTGTGTTTTTTTTAAAAAAGTTTTAAAAGTATTGTTTTGTTTCTATTGGTCCTCAAAATTTAATATTTTTAAAGGAATTCAAACAGGATGTGTGGAGAGTCACATTATAACACCATGGGGGAGGGGTCAATGCACATTAGGTGTTGAAAGGAAACCACACAGAAAAGAGATCACCTGATGAGGCAGTCTGGAATCTCTGCTGCAAGAGTGATTTCATACAAAAACACATCAGCAACCAGACTACCACGGAAAACCATCCTGGTATGGAAGCAGCCGTGATTATATGCAAAGCATAGATGAGGATGCCAAAAAAATTCTTGGACCACTTTAGCCTGCAGATGATAGTGGTGGGGAATATTTATTGAATAGTCTTCACATGGGGGGGAGGGACTGCATGTAAAACACGTATGAAAAAAGGCTAGGTGAGAATTAGTATTCCAGACATTTAGTTTATTGTAAGCAGGGATTTTTTTTTAAAGGCAGAACATTACGCAGCTGCAGTGTGGCAGTTTTACAATCTGCTTTATGTTGTCATTGAACAGTCAGTTTTAAAACACATAAGAAGTAAACTACAACCATCAAATACAGTAAGACTAAAAATGTTTTTTCCTAGCCTTCCTCATAGCAAAATCATCCAAAACATCAAAATTTGTTTGTCTAAGTTTGTCACTTTCAGTGTACAGAATGTTCAGTGCGGACAACCTCTCTTAAGACATCATGGCCCTTAATTCATTTTTAATTCGTTCCAGTTTTGAAAAACTCCTCTCTCCCAAGCAGTTAGTGACCAGTTTGGTGTAGTGGTTAGAGAGTCAGTTTGGTGTTGTGGTTAAGTGCGTGAACTCTTTTTTTTTAAAGAGATTTTATTAGATTTTTATCCAAACAAAACTAAATTCTTGTTTGCATTTTCATCCAAACAAAACTCTAATCTGGGAGAACCAGGTTTGATTCCCCACTCCTCCGCTTGCAGCTGCTGGATGACCTTGGGCAACCCATAGTTCTGTCAGAGCTGTCCTTGAAAGTGCAGTTTCTGTCAGAGTTCTCTCAGCCCTGCCTACCTCACAGGGTGTCTGTTGTGGGGAGGGGAAGGGATGGGAGTTTGTAAGCCGATCTGAGACTCCTTCAGGTAGTGAAGGGTGGGGTATAAATCCAATCTCTTCTTCTTCTTCTTCTTCATAAAGTTAAGAAATAGCCGCAAGATTACTTCCACATTAGGAAAGGCCATCTGAATTTTTTCCTTGTATATAATTTGATAAAGGTCTATATGAGACAGAGGGTGTTCTTCTGTAAGCCTATGGCTCTGTCTCACGTACAGGTGAAAGTGCAAAAGTTCATCAGTAAGTTTGAGGTCAGTATCTTCTGGGTCTGCTTCCATCAACAGCTCAACACCTTGCTGAATTTCTTGCTTAGATGCTGTCAGATTAGCAAGAATGGAAAACAATTGTGCAACATCACTGTACACAGTACTTCTTCTCTTTAAATTGGCTTCAAGTGCATCTAATATAGGAATAAAGGATTTTATCCTAAACTTATCTCTTGAAGAAAGTGCATCTAAGGCATCAGGAGCACTTTTGCCATTTCTTTGCTGTTCCTTTGCTCTTTATCTCCTTGTTTTGTAGTTAACATTTGGCAAGAAGGCTTTTGCTTGTTTCTCAAGCTCATCAAAATCTTCTCTAATTCAATTTAAAAAATCTAGAAGTGAACGGTACAAACTTGCATAAGAACTCAATAACAGGTCTGATTTCTGAAGGGCTTTGCTGACCTTGTGAAAATGACCTAGCACATGGGTCCAAAAATGCAGCATAAACACAAATTCCAGTTTTTCCATTTTCTGCAAAAGATTGTTACCTTGAAGCCTGGTCTCCTCCTTCCCATTAACGTCAGAGTACAAATAACTGAGGGCATCAGTGATAGCACTGTAACTTTCCAAAACAGCTTCTGTGGCTTTTGCATGTGCATCCCACCTAGTGTCTGACAAATATTTTGACTGAGGTGGCAAAAATGATTTTAGAACTGCCCACCTCTTTGTGGAGGGTGAAAAGAAGGTATAAATTTCATTGATAATGCCCAGGGCTCTTTTTCAGCGGGAACACACCGGAACACTGTTCTGGCTGGCATCCAAGCCCGCCCCGCCCCCTCCCTGCCGGGCCTGAGCTGTTTACACTTAAAGGAAAAGTTCCTGCAGAGAAAAAGCCCCACCCAGCACTTTCCCTTTAAGTACAGAGAGCCAGCAGGAGAAAGCCCCGCCCAGAGATTAAGCACAGGGCTAGGCTCTTTGTACTGAAAGGCCTAGCTCTGCATTTGGCTTGCCAATGCCGCATCGCTCTCCCTGCTCCAGTAAGTGCCTCCCCCATCTCTTTTCCTTCTCTCTCTCTCTCTCCCCCCACCTTTCTTTCTGGCTTTCTTTCTGTCTGTCTGTCTTTCTCTCTCTCTGTCCCCACCTTTCTTTCGTTCTCTCTCTCCCTCCCTCTTCCTTTCTCTCTCTCTTTCTCTCCTCCACCTTCCTTCCTTTCTCTCTTTCATCTATCTATCTATCTATCTATCTATCTATCTATCTGTCTGTCTGTCTGTCTGTCTGTCTGTCTGTCTGTCTATCTATCTGTCTATCTGTCTATCAATCTATCAATCTATCTGTCTTTCTTTCTTTCTCTTTCTCTGTCCCCACCTTCCTTCCTTCCTTTCTCTCTCTCCCTCCCCCTTCTTTTCTCTCTCTCTTCCACCTTCCTTTCTTCTTTCCTTTCTCTCTCCCCCATCTATCTATCTATCTATCTATCTATCTATCTATCTATCTATCTATCTATCTATCTATTTCCTTCCTTCTTTCCTTCCTTCCTTCCTTCCTTCCTTCCTTCCTTCCTTCCTTCTTTTTCTCTCTCCCCTACATTTATTTATTTATTTCTCTCTCTCTCTTTCTCTCTCTCTCTTTCTTTCTTTCTGTTTCTGCCCTCATCTGAGGATCCCTTCCCACTGCTGTCTTGCCTGATCTCCAAGGCCTCTCTCTGCCTGTGGGCAATCTGCAGCAAGAGCCCCCTGGCCTCTCTGAGGGTTGCAGGATGACTCCCCCCTCCCAGGCTGGCTGGAGCATTTATATCTTCTGACTCCACCCCCTGGCTTTCCCACACTTTTTGGCCATAGAGGCATCTGGGATTTGTAGGCCTACCCTGGAGTTTTGTCGTACTTCCCAAGGTGGGTGGCCATTTTAACTAAACTAAACAACCTAAACTCAACCATACACAAGATGGAGTCTATTCTGTCACATCCATAAGCCAGCCCTATAGCACAACATCATTTTCCAATCCAAACATTTTCAAAAGTTTATAAACTCCCAAAATTGCCAAAAGGATTCAAAATAATTTTCTCCAAGACACATGCAATTAGGAGGCTTGAAAATGATGCAAAAACATAGGTTAATAATTAACTATAATTTCTTATCTAATAATTCTAGAAGCAACATACACTAGGCTCCCATCCAACAACCAATTCTAGCCATTTGAAAGACCCAACTGCCAAAAAAGGTTCTATAAAATAAATATGTCAAACTTTGATTAGATTATGCAATGGCTTTAGAACAATTAATCTATCATAAGAACATAAGAACATAAGAGAAGCCAATGTTGGATCAGGCCAGTGGCCCATCCAGTCCAACACTCTGTCACACAGTGGCCAAAAGCACCAGGTGCCCTCAAAAGGTCCAGCAGTGGGGGCAGGACACTAGATGCCCTTCCCCTGTTGCCCCCTGTCAAGCACCAAGAATACAGAGCATCACTTGCCCCAGACTGAGAGTTCCTATCTATATTTTGTGGCTAATAGCCACTGATGGACCTCTGCTCCATATGTTTATCTAATTCCCTCTTGAAGCCGTCCATGTTTGTAGCTGCCACCACCTCCTGTGGCAGTGAATTCCATGTGTTAATCACTCTTTGGGTGAAGAAGTACTTCCTTTTATCTGTTCTAACCCGACTGCTCAGCCATTTCATCGAGTGCTCACAAGTTCTTGTATTGTGATAAAGGGAGAAAAGGACTTCTTTCTCGACCTGCTCTATCCCATGCATAATCTTATAAACCTCGACTATGTCACCCCTCAGCCGTCGTTTCTCCAAGCTAAAGAGCCCCAAGCGCTTCAACCTTACTTCATAGGAAAAGTGTTCAAACCCCTTTATCATTCTAGTTGCCCTTTTCTGCACTTTTTCCAATGCTATAATATCTTTTTTATGGTGTGGCGACCAGAACTGTACACAGTACTCCAAATGAGGTCGCACCATCGATTTATACAGGGGCATTATGATACTGGCTGATTTGTTTTCAGTTCCTTTCTTAATTACCCCCAGCATAGCGTTGGCCTTTTTCATTGCAGTCGCACACTGTCTCAACATTTTCTTTGAGTTATCTAGTATGACTCCAAGATCTCTCTCTTAATCAGTCTCCACCAGTTCGAACCTCATCAACGTGTATTTATAGTTAGGATTTTTGGCTCCAGTGTGCATCACTTTGCACTTGGCCACATTGAACCCCATTTGCCACGTTGATGCCCACTCGCCCATCCTTGACAGATCCCTTTGGAGAGCCTCACAATCCTCCTGTGTTCTCACCACCCTGAATAACTTCGTGTCATCTGCAAATTTAGCTACTTCACTGCTTACTCCCAACTCCAAATCATTAATAAACAAGTTAAAAAGCATCAGACCGAGTACTGATCCCTGTGGTACCCCACTGCTTACCTCCCTCAACTGAGAAAATTGCCCATTTATACTCACTCTCTGTTTCCTTTTAATTAGCCAGTTTTTGATCCACAAAAGGACTTGTCCTTTTATCCCATGACTTGAGGAACTTTATCAAAAGCTTTTTGGAAGTCAAGGTAAACAACATCTATTGGGTCCCCCTTGTCCACATGTTTACTCCCTCAAATAACACTAACAGGTTAGTGAGACAGGATCTTACCTTACAGAACCCATGCTGAGTCTTCCTCAATAGATTTTGTTCATCATTGTGCCTACTAATTTTTTCTTTAATAACAGTTTCTACCAACTTACCCAGTATCGATGTCAGACTGACTGGCCTGTAATTTCCCAGATCTCCTCTGGAACCCTTTTTAAAGATGGGAGTGACATTCGCTACCTTCCAGTCCTCAGGAATGGAGGCATATTTTAAGGAAAGATTACATATTTTTGTCAGGAGATCCACAAGTTTGAGTTCTTTCAGAACTCTCGGATGTATGCCTTCTGGGCCCGGTGATTTATTTGTTTTTAAGTTGTCTATCAGTCATAGGACCTCCTCTCTCATCACCTCAATCTGACTCAGGTATTTCAACACCCCTCCCAAAATCAGTGGTTCTGGAGTGGGCAGGCACTTCTCATCTTCCACAGTGAAGACAGAGGCAAAAAATGCATTCAGCGTCTCAGCCATTTCCCTATCATCCTTAACTACACCTTTTACCCCTTGGTCATCCAAGGGCCCCACTGCTTCCCTGGCTGGTTTCCTACTTCTAATGTATTTGAAGAAAGTTTTATTGTTGGTCTTTATGTTTTTTGCAATCTACTATTAATGTATGAAGCAGTATTGTTTGGATTTATTGGCATGACAATTGACACCATCAATATTTCTTCTCATATCTAAGAAGTTCTGAGAAAAGGGTTGCAAGTGCATGCTGCAGGCACCAACAGGGCTCTGTGAAGTGTGAAAGATAGACTTCCCTGCCTGCGAGGGGTGAGGCCAGTGCCAGTCACGTGTGCTTGCTCTGTTCAAGCCAAGGAGGAGGGAAGGAATGGAAGGGACTTGGGAGAGCTTGCTTGCTTGGTCTATCTGCCCCAGCCGGCCCCCCACTTGCACTCTCCCACTGATTAAAGTGCAGCACGTACCACTACTGACCTGACCCTTGAGCTGGGGAAGGCTGTGCAGCTGGTTGTTGACTCTGGGCTGTTGGCTCTGGAGTCCTGGAGTCTGTACTCTGAATAGTGGCATCAGGGACCTAGAAGGGGCAGGGCTTGTCAGTCCAACCCCTGCACAGTCTCATCAGGGCTGGCCTTAAGGTTACTTCCAGTTTTGGTGAGCTTGATGGCAGGTGTGCCTTGTTAGAGCTCCAACAGAGATGGCCCATAACATGGCAGATGGGAGCCCTTGGAGCCCTTGCAGGGGGCTCCAAGCCTGGGGCATGAGGGGTGCTTCTTCCAAGGTGGCAGTGAAGAGATTGAGGCTACCCTTTGCCCCAACAGGTCCCACCACCATGGAGCCCCTGTGGTGTCCAGAGGTGCACACTGGACAGGCATGCAAGTGATTGAGTGAATCCACGATTCTCTCCTCATGTGAATCCATGATGCAGGAAACATGAGTCTTCTTCTCTAATTGGAGATGTCTGTAAGTGAACTTCTGAAGCCCCAATTTAAAGCGCAGTGGGAAAGGATGGGCAATTCCCGCTCTCCACAGCTTTCAGCAATTCTCTGATTTGAATGGGGCCAGAAATTTTTAAATTCCTGGGATTTAATCAAGTAACTACAGAGCTACTTAAAATGGCAGTTTGAATTAACTTTCTTGGATTTTTAGAAAGCTTTCTTGAACTGTAAACAATGACTGGATGGGGGGGGGGATGGCAATGAGAACAAAGCCCTCCCCCAAGACTGCAACCCTAATACTTCTGGCTTCTAAACTGGAAACAAATACTGACTTTCCTAACATGTTAGCAACAGCATTGTGCCCTCTGCTGGATCAGATGACTAATCCAATGCTAATTTTGAAACTCTTCAAAAGCAACTGAAAAAAACTAATCTGAAAACAGAAGAAACAGTCAAATCAGTTAAAAACATTGAAGCCAAGACAAAAGAAATTAAACAGAGACTGCAAGTGGTAGAAAAAGAGAGAACCTCTGACAAAGATCAACTTTTAAGACTACAAATGGAAAAAGTGGTGTATGCTCTAAGATTCCAAAGTATGCCAGAACAGAAGGATGAGAATCTGAAGCAACTATTAAGTGAAGCGTTAGCTCCTAAGACAGGTCTAACAAGCAGATTTACTACAAAACGACATGGATATGGCATATAGAACATATCCAGAATTCATCAAGAAAAAGCCGCTCTGAGCCTGCCATTTTGGCGGGGAGGGCGGGATATAAATCTCAGGAAATAAAATAAATAAATAAATAAATAAATAAGGCCTGCCTGGGGAGATACTGGTGAGATTCTCTAAGAGATCTATGAGAGATGTGGTGCTCAAGGCCACAAAGAGGTCAACCTTGAAAATTAAAGAAGAACAAATTAAAGTCTTGAAGGATATACCATTCGAGATAAGGAAGAAGAGGAAGCAATATAAAAACTTAACCATTTTTTTTGCAGAAAGCTTCCACTCCTTACAGATGGCCTACACCTGAAGGACTTATCTTCAACTACTAAGAGAAAAAAGAAAAGATTGAATCTATTTCAAAGGCAAAACGCTTCTTGGAACAGCAACAAAGGACAACAAAGGATAAAAAGCCAACAGAGGAAGAAGAAGAGAAGAAGAAGGCAGCATATATGGACTGGAAAGTTCTGAAACTACAGCAAGCAGAGGAGGGCTCTGAATCAGAAAAAGGGGCAGCAGCCCCAAATCCCCTGAAAGTTAAATGGGACTTTGAAAAAGAGAAAACTACGAGAAAGAAAAAGAAATAATGTAATGTACTTACTAGAAAGTTTGGACACTTGAATTGTCTTTATTTGGTTAAATACCTTAAATATCCAGTTTATACTAGAAAGCTAGAATATTATGCTTTTTTATAATAATTTTTGTTAAAGGCAAGAAATTTTAAACTTTAGAAAAACATATAACTCCTTGATCCTTGTATAGCTAGTTTTAGGTTAGTGAGTAGTTTGTTTTGTAGTATTTGTAGTTATAGATGCAAAAAAAATTTTTTCCCAAAAAAGGGGGCTGGCCTTAAGGTAGTTGGAGCAATTTGGCCAAATTAGGCCCTGTGGGCCACTCCTAAGGAGCCCCCCGCACCAGGGCAATTAGATGGATTTTATTTATATCTCTAAGATTCTACAAGTTTTGGCTGTGAACTGGGGCCCCACAAAAAATTTTCCAGTTAGGTCCCAGAGTTTCAAATTGGGCCCCACTGGCTGGCCCTAAGTCTCATAATTGCTGGGCCCAAGTTGCCCTGCTCCTGCATGAAGTCTTGGGTTTGCAATTTTGGGAGAGGGGAGACTGCCAGTTTGGGGGGGGGGCTGTGGAGGCCCCCTAGATTTAGAGGCCCTAGGCTTCAGCCTACTTAGCCTATACATAAATCTGGCACAGCCTTTGACAATCTCATTAGCTGTTTGTGTACAAAAGCAAGCCCTGTCACCAGAGCAAAGTGTATGCTCTCTCTCTCTCTATCATACACACACATGAAAGTGTACATTTTATGTAAATAGTATAATCATTGTAGCTTACAGCAGGAACCAAGCTTTGCTGTTCTTGGTTGTATGGAGAGGAGTAGTTCTGGAGAACAAAACCCAGGGAGTAGAAATTCAGAGCATCAGCCAACTGAAATAACACTATAAGAGTTGAAAGCTCAAATGTAGTTGTTCTGGACATGCCCTTTTCCTGTTGAATCATTTACAACATTTACATCAAAAATGAAAGCAAGTGTTGTCACCTTTAGCGATGTGCCTGATCATTCCTCTTACCTGTTAGGATACCATATCAGCTTCTGGTAGATTGCGTGTGGCAGAGAGAAACAGCTAGCCATCACCCAGATGATGATGATGCAAACTCCTCCTTTCACAATGGACATGCGGGGCTTCAAGGGATGCATGATAACCTAAGGAAGTCACAGAGTTAATAGAGCTTTCACTCTGGGTTTGCAAAAATTCCTTCAAAAGGGAGTCATTTTAGAACCTAATCCCAGAAACATACACTTGAAATCGGTTATTGAGATCAATAACCAATGAGGACTGGTTTCATCTTGGTTCTGGTTGAATATGCCACAGAATCCAGAAGTATTCCTACTAAAAATTGTTGGGGGGAGGAAGGGACAATGCCACCCCCTTGTTGACATACTATGTCAGGGGTCCCCAGCATGGTGCCCATGGGAAGCATGATGCCAACAGACACCTTTTCTGGTGCCCACCAATTAGTATTAGGAGTGGGTGTGGTAGGGTTGCCAACCTCCAGGCAGCATCTGGAGTTATCCTGGGATTATAACTGATTCTCCAGGCAACAGAGATCAGTTCCCCTAGAGAAAATGGCTGCTTTGGAAGGTGGGCTCTATGGCATTGTTCCCCACTGAAGCCCCTCCCTTCAACATAACTCACCTTCCTCAGGCTTCACCCTCAAAATCTCCAGGTATTTCCCAATCCGGAGCTGGCAACCCTAGAATGGGGCTAGATAGGGGTTTTTACCCAGCAAGCCTTCTGATTGACTATTGGAGGATTGGTTGAGCAGATCAGGTATCATTGCATTAACACTTTGAGGGCAGCTGACTGTATGTATTGAGAGTTTGAAAGTTTGGCATGCATATGCCATATCTCTTCCCATTGCTCATTGGTTAATGATTGCTCTAAATCTTTGTGCCAGGCACGCTGGTAGGTTTGAAGTTTGTTGTTCTCCGCTGTTCAGGAGCTGGTAGATTTTAGAAATGAGGCCCTTTTTGCTGTTACTTGTATATAATAGGTGCTCAAAGCCTGTAAATGGATTGTTGAGATTGCTACAGATATTAGGAGTAGTGAATAAATATTGGAGCTGAAAGTATTCAAACCAATGAATACTCATGTTGTACTTTTCTTCCAGTTGCAGCTTAGAAAGCAATTTGTGGTCTCGTATTGTATCAATTAAATGTGTCAATCCAGCTGTCCTCTAGGAGCTAAAAGCAGTGCTGTCTTTAGCAGGTGCAAACCAGTTTTGGCCGGTGAAAGTACTTAACAACGACCGTTGAGGAACCAGGTGATGTCTACACAAAAAACATATTTTGAAAGTGGACCAAAGATAGGGATTGTGGGCCTGAGTAACTTTTTAATATGGGTTGTCCTGCCATAAAAGCTCTGTAAAGTTATCATGAGGTAAGAAGGATTCCTCTATCCACTTCCAGCCGAGATCCGCTGAGCTGTGGTACAATTTGAGGAGATTTGCTAATATGATGGCTTTATAGTAGTTATGTTGTTTTAGCAGCAGTTGCCACCACAGCACAAAAATCTACATTGTGTTACTGAAGTTTAGCTGTGGCAGCCATTTTGTGGCTGGCTCTACCTCCTGTGGCAGCCATTTTGTTGCTGTAGCCACTATGCCATGTCAGAATTCCAAATGTGTCTGCAGATTCAAAAAGGTTGGGGACCCCTGCCCTATGTTGTCAAGTCCAGCATGCCCCAGGTCTAGTGGGATCACAGACACACCCTAAAAAGGTTCATACACCAACCAGCTGATCAATGGTGGCTGGCTCTTTGACCCAGCTGTCTGGCATTCAGTTGTCTGGAAGATCCACTCCAGGGGAGTGGCAGGGGGAAGATTATTCAGAAACTGATATTGGTCCTTCACAAGCTTTGTGGGTAGAGGGAGGTTACCCAGGCCTGGCTAGGGCCTTTAAAGGGTTTGAGGGAGATGGCCAACCAGCTCTGGCACCCAACTCAGAAGGAGTAGATTGAGTGGAAAGGAGGATGAATAATGTCCCCTTTGCTCCTCTCCATCTAAGGCAAGGGAAGGTACTTCAGCCAAATCAGTCTCTGGAGTATGACGGACCTGACAGAACAATGAAGACATCCAATAGTGGTTGCCAACTCCCCTCCCAGTGAAGGTGGGGGTTCCTCGCTGCCAGACCCTGCCCCCAGCCACTGATCAGATGGCTGGTGGGGAAACTTACCAGTATAAATGGGATTTTATTTTGCTGGGGGTACCCAGCAACTATCTTAATCTTCAAGGATGGAAAATTGATGAGGCTAAAACCCCTTCAGAAGTGGAGAAACTGCTTGAAAAACTTAATATAAGAAACAAAGTCCGAAAAGAAACTGGAGAAGGAAAAGAAGATGAAGATGAAAAATAAAAAAGGGACTGAGTTAAAAAGTTTAAATGTTATTTAGTGAAGAGGGAAGAGGGAATCTTATGGTGAATTAAAAGTAAAGTGGGCACTGGCTCCCTAAAAGTATAATGGGTTTATGGTGTTTAAGGTTATGTTTCAGGTAGAGATGGTTGTTGAATGGGAAAATGAATATGAATATGAGGGGCTGGTTATAGAAGTAAGCAGGATTTCACTTCTAAGACTGGAAAGAGAGGGAGAAATGGAATCCCTTTCTAAACCCTTAAGGAGGAGTTTCTTGGGCTTTAGGGGAGGGTTTGACCAGGTAATAAGAGAAATTGAAAAGAAGGAAAATAAAGACCAAGAGCACACCGGGGAGGGGTTGTTACAACTAAGAAATGGGGAGGGCGATTAAGTTGCTCTCCTTGAATGTAAATGGGTTGGCCTCAGATGTTAAATGGTACAGACTAAATAAACAGTTAAAGGATTTAGGAATAGAGGTATTATGCATTCAGGAAACGCATAAAAGTAAGAAAGACTTGAGACCACTATTAAATTCTCAAGTATGGGGTGTACAAATAGAATCTAGGGGAACAAAAAAAGCAAGAGGAGTGGCTATCTTGCTTCATGCTAGACTGAATATTAATATCTTGGAACAATATAAGGATAGAGAGGGAAGAGTTATTTTCCTGAAATTTAGCATGAATTGTAAGGTATAATGAAGGTCAGAATTCATTTTTGTATAGGATTCTTCAAAGGTTGCAATCCTTCTATGAAGGGGAATTATTAATAGCGGGAGATTTTAATACTGATATTTCAAAGAACAAGAAATTGAATATTAAAAATGTAGACTTAGAGACATACATGACATTCTGCAAAAGGAAAAGCAACCTACTTTTTTCAAAAAGGTATCAAAAGTTTTCTTGTATAGACCATATATTAATAAAAGAATTTAATTATATGATAATTAGGAGGGTGGAAACAGGGCCAATATGGATCTCTGATCATGCACCAATTACCAGAGGTAGAATTGAATGAGGAAAGGAAGGTTAAATGATGGAGATTTAATTCTAAATTTTTCTTTCAACAGAAAGATAGGGAGGATCTATTAAAGGGAATAAAATATTATTTTAAGAAAAACAGGCAATCTGCAGATGAAGATATAATATGGGATGCTGCAAAAGCAGTTATTGGGGAATATGTATTACAAAAGAAATTCAGTTTAAGAAGGAAATAAATAATAGAAGAGAGCAAAAGTTGAAGGAGATGTTAGACCTTCAGAGGAAGTTACAAAAGAAATATGAAAGACAAACACAGGAACAGCTAAATAAGGTGAAAAATGAATTACAGGAAATGGACCTCACCTCTATGTGGAAAAGAGACATTGGTAAAGAATGAATATCAAAGGAATAATTTAAATACAACAAAGAGGTTGGCAAATTACTTGAAGAAAAGAAGGGAAAGGCAGAGGATAGGGTGTATGAAAAATGAGAAGGGAAACAAGGTATTTAAAGATAATCAGATAGAGAATTTTGCTAAATATTACCAAAAGTTATTTAAAGCAGAGGAAAGTAAACAATTTGATTAAGTTATAGGGAACAAAGTTAACGAAGAAGAGTTAATAGAACTAAATGATGACATTAAACAACAAGTAATTTTAAATGCCATAAATAACTTAAAAAATGGAAAATTACCAGGATTGGATGGATTTACAGCAGAATTTTATAAAATGGCAAGAAATTTGATGGTTCCAGAATTACCAAGGTTATTTGATAAAATTCTGAATAAAGAGAAAGCTCCGGACTCTTGGAGGAGGTCAGAAATTATCACAATTGCAAAACAACAGAAAGATCTGGAAGATCCTAATTCTTATAGACCAATAAGCTTGGCAAATCAGGATTATAAAATTTTTGCAAAGGTCTTAGCAAATAGATTGAAGAAGCTATTACCAAGTCTAACAGGAGAAGATCAATACGGTTTTGTGAAAGGAAGGTACATAGGTCATCCTATAAGGAATGTGATCAATGCTTTATATCATAGAAATAATAATAGGAAAATTGCTCTTTTGAAATTGGACATATATAAGGCATTTGATACATTAAATCATGAATACTTGTTCCAAGGTTATTTGATAAAATTCTGAATAAAGAGAAAGCTCCGGACTCTTGGAGGAGGTCAGAAATGATCACAATTGCAAAACAACAGAGAGATCTGGAAGATCCTAATTCTTATAGACCAATAAGCTTGGCAAATCAGGATTATAAAATTTTTGCAAAGGTCTTAGCAAATAGATTGAAGAAGCTATTACCAAGTCTAACAGGAGAAGATCAATACAGTTTTGTGAAAGGAAGGTACGTAGGTCATCCTATAAGGAATGTGACCAATGCTTTATATCATAGAAATAATAATAGGAAGATTGCTCTTTTGAAATTGGACATATATAAGGTATTTGATACATTAAATCATGAATACTTATTCCAAGTATTACACAAATTTGGGTTTGAAGGACCTTTTGTGAATGCAATAAAAGAAATTTACAGAGAAGGAACAGCAGTGATTAATATAAATGATGGACATACTGGGGAAATATTGATTCAGAGAGGAGTTAAGCAAAGGTGTCCTTTATCCCCAGTGCTATTTGTTATAGCTATAGAACCTTTGGCAGACAGAATCAGAAATAATATCAGAACGCAGGGGTATAAGGTACGAAAGGAAGAAATTAAACTGAATTTATTTGCAGATGATATTTTAATGGTTTTAGGGAATCTTTTAGAAGTAATGAAAAAATTAGTAATAATTTTAGAAGACTTTAAAGCATGTTCAGGATTGGGAGTTAATATTGAGAAGTCAGAAATAATGTTTAGCAAGATAGATGTAAAGGAAACAAAAAGAAATAGCAAAGTTAACAGGTATGAAGCTAGGGGATAAGAAACTGAAATATCTGGGAGTAATAATGACAAGAAATGTCAAGAATTTGATGGGGATAAATTATAAAATAATATGGAAGAAGATACAATTTTTTTTAAATCAATGGAACAATAAGTATTTGAGTATACTAGGGAAGATTAGGACACTTAAAATGTTTATAATACCTAAGCTGATGTATTTGTTTCAAGTACTTCCAGAATGGATACCTAAGAAACAGTAATGTGGGATACAGAGTTTAAAAACTGGGTATTTGGAAAGAAACAAGCTAGAATACCAAGGAAAGTAATATATTTGTCAAAGGAACACTTAGGCTGGGGTATGCCACAACGGGAAGGATATTATGAAGCTTTTCAAATAAAAATGTTGGAAATGCATGGCAAAAGTAAGGATAAATGGGCCTGATGAGAAGATTGTATAAACAGAGGATAAGGCAGATTTGGAATATTTACACAAAGATTAAAAAAAGAGATTGAGAATACAATAGGCCCAAGATGAACAGCATTAAAAATATGGAGGGAAAAACAGGTTGAGTGGATGCCTCCTCTTTCAAAGTGAGCCCCACTTGAATCATTAAATGAGGAATTTAAAAATTTTGAGGAAACTTTTTGGAAGGAGCTGAAGGGAAAGGACCTATGGAAAGTGAAAGATATGTATAACAAGAAGGGGGGAACCCACGATACTCTTGGGGGGGAGATGATGACAGCCATTCCTCCACACACACCCTTCTCCCCGGCCCGAGTGGCTGTCAGCCACTCAGGCCAATGTTCCTTCACCCCCTTCTCCCCGGCCCGAGTGGCTGTCAGCCACTCAAGCTGACGCTCCTCCTGCCACCCCCACACCCCGGCACCAGCGGTGGCTCCCAACCACCACCACCCACAGTTCCCAGAGCATTCCCTGTGCATGTGCAGGGGACGTTCTTTTACTTTCGGGGAGATTTAAATATCCCCCTGAAAGGTTTTTTTTACTTTTAGGATTTTTCTGCACACGGGGGGGGGGGGGGGGAGTCCCTCCTGTGTGTAGAAAAATCTCCCTGCCCTCCAGGTGCCCCCCGCGTGGATTTAGATATCCACACACAGGGGGCGCCTTCGGAATTAGATATATAGATGCTCAAGGGAGTTTAATTCCAATGCAAGAAGTAATGGGAAGAGTGGGAGGACAATATTGGTTAAGGGTTATTTATATAATATTTTGAAACAAATGAAGTGTTCTGGAATATTAAATGAGGAGGACACCCCGATGGAAGAATTGTATAGAATTAAAGAGAATAATAAAAAGGGCATTGTAAGTAAGATATATAGCCGGTTGATTGAAGATAAAAATATATGATTGGTATAATACAGTCAAAATGGGAGAAAGATGTAACATTATTAGAAAACGAGATAAATAAATTAATGAAAGGTATTAGTGATATAAAATTGGAAAAAATTAGAGAAATGGAGACAAAATTAATATTGAAATGGTATAGAACACCTGCTCAACTACCTTATATGATCAAGGGATTGACACCCGAATGTTGGCATTGCAAAAAGGAAAAGGGATATTATGCACTTCTTTGGTGGGAGTGTTCTAAGGTGGTTAAATTCTGGCAAAAGATCTTGGGAAAGGTGGAGGAAGTATGTAAGGTTCAAGTGGAGTTATCAGGGAAAGTATTATTTATGGGAATTTTAGGGAACTATAAAATAGATACATCATATCAGGATCTATTTAAAGCTATGATTTTGGCTGCCCATGCAGTTATAGCGCTTGGATGGAAAGATCCTACAAAATGGACTATAAGACAGATGGCATGGCTATTTATATGAATGGGTACAGTCAGACATATTAACGATATTAAAACAGGAACATCTAGGTGAGGATAAGACTGTGGAAGTCAAGAAGAGGCGGGTAGATTATATAAGATGGGTAAAAGCGGGGGGGGGGGAACAATGATATATTGATTAAACTCCAAAAGGTGTACTTATGGTTACAGTTATAAAATAAGGAATTACTGCTGGTCTTTTGAGGGAGGGGGAGGGGGGAAAGGGAATAGGGAAAGAAACATACAATGTATTGAGGTATGTAATATATATTATGTTATGTATTGTTTGAGTTATATGGAAGCAGGATCAAATACTTCAATAAAAAAATTTTTAAAAAAACAACTTACCAGTATAAAGAGGAAGGTCTAGGCCACGTTGCCAGTGTTGCACTGGAACACCAGCGACTTCTGAGCAATAGTATTTGGGCAAAAACTCTATGGTAGAAATCCCAATTACCAGAGCATTGCCTGGAAGTACCTGTCATGATGACATCGCTTCCTATGTGATGCTGGCGACATGGCTGGGGCATTTCTCTTTCTCCTGGTAAATCCCCTCCCATCCCTCGCCAGCTGCTAGGAGGAACCAGACAACCCTAACAGTTACTGGTCCTAATGTGGTGAGAGACAGACTAGTGGCAACCCAGCCAAAGAAAGAGAGAGAGACCGGATCACTCACATGTATATCATCACACAGCCAAATCTGATGGTCATTATTTATGAATCAAATGCTTATTGTAGCCTAGGTGTCAGCTAGTGCTTCCATCTCTCCCAGGAAGGAGCTGTCATCTCTTCCCTGCCTACGTAGGCTGGGTGGAATGTTAAGTTTCGTTTCTTCTGCAGCTGCCTTATCGCTTGCCACCTAGCTCTGACCTTGGTGTCTAGTGCCGCTTCTTCCCTTGGGAACCTGTAGCCATTATTTTAGGTGCTTTGCTAGTTTAATATGATTGGGCTTATTTGGCGGGGTCTTGCCTTGAATTCTGTATAACTGTTCCTCTTTGGAGACCCCTTGCCATTACTGACACAGAGCATGTATGGATGACCTACTACCATCTCAATAAACTACTTCTAGTTAAGTAACGTTGTTGGGACGGCATTTGTGGGACTCTGACACTAGGTTAAGCTTTACATTTCAGGTACAAGAAATGTGCAAAGTTATTTAAGGCTAATTTGTGAATTTGTAAAACAGTTCCACAGCCACATATTTTTGCCACCAGCAATGTGGCATTTAGTCAGAGGCCCCCAGTCCCAAGTTGCCAAGTCACTGTGAAAAGTTCAGCTCTTCATTCTCCAGTTCATCTAAGATTAGAGTTTGCTGCCACCAGAAGGCCACCAGAGATGCCCCTGTCTGGTGTTTATCAGTGTATTTCTATGTAGCTCACAAAACACTCCCCTGTTCTTTGTGGGGAAATGCCAAGCAGACACTAGAAACTTATTCATTCTCTCTCTCTCATTGCCTAGGATGACTGACACTTAGAGTTTTCCCTCATGTGTTATATCTGCCAGTTGTGTGCCTGCACTGGGTCAGACTTATTTCCTTTTCCGCATGTGTTTTGCTCCCTCTGGTGGTCACTTCAGTTTTTCATTTCTGTTTCTCCAATGTTTGTATGAGGACTTTTGAAGAGCTCATAACCCCCCCCCCCCCCGAGAAACAACTAGGAAAGATTGAAGTGAGCACTAGAGGGAGCAAAACAGATGCAGGAAAGAACGAAAAGACACTCTGCAGGCACACAAATGACAAAAGGACTTGAGCAGGAAAAAGCCCTCAGAATGGGAAAAACTTGTTCTGCAGCCTTTTGACTGGACTACCTGTAAAGACAGTTTAATGGTAGCCTCTGAGCACTCAGAGTACAAAATTCAGTGCTGACTTTGCAGAGCAGTACATTTTTACACAGACAGCTATGGTGAAATATCCTGCTACCACAGTGAAAATGCCTTCATGTTCCTATCTTGGAATGCTGGGGCAGAATCTTACCATCTGGCTCGCTGATCTTGGAGAAAAGCTTCCCCCAGAAACATTTGCCAGCAACTGACATTGTCAGCCTTCCTGTTTCATCTGGCTTTTGTGGGGAGGCTCCAGATTATGACCACTGGCATTGAATTTTATGTTGCAATCAGATCCTGGCTTTGTGCATCTTATACTATGGTGATATTTTTAATATGTCTTTCATTAGATCTGTAATTATGGTCTAATGTGCTGAAAGCAACTTCAAATTGTATTGAGAAAAGCAGGAGCCAGTATTTGAAAGAAATGCATTACTTGAGAATTTGAATCCCATTAGAAGAAATTTTGTCAATAGATGTAAACTGCTCAAGGTGCATAGATGTGTCTAGTTGCAGAAGAGGAATCTTTTCAGTACATCATCTGAGCTACATTTGTGCATAGCTATGATTTTGTGGCAGGGTGCCTCTGATCCGTACCTGATGGCGGTCCAGAGCAATTGCTGCAAGGGTCAACACCGACACATGAACAGAGCAATACTGGACAAACCGGCTGATGTGGCACATCAGTTTCCCAAAAACCCAGGTACTGCTTACAAATCGCACCTAGGAGAGAAGATCAGGTGGCACATGAGATTGGGCCCAGCAGGAATTAAAACAAGGAACTTTATATCCACATGCATATATGCTCACACACTTAAAAATCAGATGAGAACATTAAATCATGTTAATCCTTTAGTTCATTCTGAACTGCAAGAATTGTTGGGTGCCAGAGCTAAACTAGATTTGTGCAATTTTACCCCATTTTAATTTCATTTTGCTTTCATTTCTAAAACTTTTGTGTTTGTGTCATTCATTCTCGCATTTATTTATTTCATCTTTCCCATTTGGTTTCAATGAAAACACAACTAGGCTATACTTTCTTTGTTTTCCATGTCAAGGAAGGAATTTTTCCTGAATATTGGCATCCAGGGCGGGAAAGCATAATATCTGCCTTGGTCCCCTCCCCTACTCTGCAGTGCCGCCTGGCATCCAGAGCAAGCAGGGCAAACTAATTGTTTGGCTGCCCCCCCCCCGCCCACCCACCCACCCACCCACCCACCCACTGCAGCATTTTTCAAGGCAAGTGTAACATTTGTCCCTGTGCCCACCCAGCTTTGTAGCCTTGCTTGGTATCCAGGCTGTTAGGCAAGAAAGACAGCATGCAGCACTTCCTGGCATGTGAGAAGCAGCATGTGAAATGGCTCCCCCTCTGATCTCCTAGCACCTGCCTAACCAGAAGGTAAAGGAGAAAGGGAGGCAGAAATCATCAGTCCACCTAAATAACAAATGTCAGTTGCATAGAACAGAAGAGTTCTGGAGAGCAAGAGCTGCTGTGCTTAAAAGGCGCAGACTGCGGAAGAACAAAAGTTTGAATCCAACGAAGTTGGCATAAGCTTTTGTGTGCATACACACTTATCCAAAAGTATGGAAGGAAAGACCAGCCTTGAAGAACTGCTTTCGGTCTGGTAAAGCGAAGCCTCCTCTTTCTTTTCTTTCTTGAAGAATTTTTAGTTTAATCCTAGGTTTTTTTCCTTGCCAAATGAATTTTCTGGTGATTTTTCCCAATTCTTTTATAAAAGATTGATTTTTGAGTATAGGGATTGTTTGGAAGAGGAATAATACTCTTGGCAGGATAGCCATCTTCACAGTTGCAATTCTTCCTTTTTAATCTCTGTGAGTAGCCTTGTGTAATTATCTTGAATTAAGGAGCCACATCTGTTTGTGAGTGTTATACCTAAATATTTTATTTTCTTTTGAATCTCAAATCCAGATGCTTCTTGAAGCTGTGCATCTTGATCTTTGTTGCAATTCTTAACCATTATTTTTGTTTTCCTTTTGTTGATCTTTAACCCCGCCAATTGTCCATATTCTTGTAAGACTTTTAATAGATAGATGACTGATTGTAAGGGTTCTCATAATATAAAGACAAGGTCCTCCGCGTATGCCAAGCGGCCAGCCTCACCTGGATTAGAGAGTGGATTATATTAGAAAACTCTAGGCTCCTGAAACTGGAGGGGTATGACTTACTGTTAGGATGGCACACATTTCTGGGATATGAAAAACAAAATATACATAGATATTTCAATCAACACTTAATTAGAGCATCATTATTGAAAGTTTGGACCGTGATAAAAAGACAATTCTATAGAAGGATACCTAAGTGGATTGCCCTATTGGAGGCAATTGCCAACCCAAATTTGATCACTACAAACCTAACAGGAACATATCAAGAGCTTTTAGATAGAAACAATAATTTAAAGTCTCAAGAAGAGCTGCTGAAACAGGAGATTAAACTGTCCTGGTGAGAAAGAATTCAACTAGAATCAAGATTAGCAAAAGATAAAGGGACGGGTTTCTGCGAAACACCCACGGAAATAGATAAAATTCTGTTAGGTACAGAAGAGAAATTTATTAAAAAATTGTATTTTGTACTATTAGATTATAAAATGCAAGATGAAGCAGTTCAAGATACAATGATACAATGGGCAAAGAACATCAAGCTGGATCAATGGTCCAGAGTATTGTAAGGCTGGGCAGCATCCTTATGGACTTTTCTGATTTATAGGGGCAACGTATGGACTATGCCTTCAGTTATGTGGGACATGAGAGTACACTAGGTGACCAGTGGGAAGATGGGAATAGATGCCTATACTATAGGACTGGAGTACCATTTTCTGAGGTTGCCACCTCCAGGCGGGAGGTTGACACAGAGAACAAAGACACTCTCTCACACAAAGCCATGAGGTTACAGACTTACACCAGCAACTCCATGCAGATATACACTCCTTGCACGTAGGCCTGCTTGTGCCCCCTCCTGCCAGCCTTCATCTCCATTTGCTACATCAAAGGACTTCACACCTGGGTGCGAAGACACCGGGATGCTTCCTGAAGATCGGTTCCCATGGCCAGCGTTCCTGTGATCCAGAAGATCAGCGCCAGATCCCACTGGCAGCGACATCCTGTCCTGACCATCAGATAGATTTGAATATTGACCACTCCTTTAGCACCCCCTTAGTGGCTAGAGATAGCAAACGGACCTTCTATAGGTTTTCTAGGGATGGCATCATATCGGGCCATCCTTCCAGGTACCACCTCCCAATAAAAGCTGCTCCCCAAGATTTCAGTTGAGCTTTTTTTTATTTCCAGTTTAGTCTAGTTCCAGTTCCTGCCCTGGTTCCTTCCCTCCCTCACGGACCCCTGGGTGCACCACTGGGGTCCGCCACGTGGTCTTCTGCCGGTTCACAGCCACGATCCCTTATCTCCTTCCCAAGGACTTCTCATCCTCGTTTCCCAGCCGGATTCCACTGCTTCTATAGAGGTAAATATCACCCTCGACAGAAACCATCAATTACCTGCTCATGCACATGTCTCTATAACTTCTATCTAACTTCCTAGTACTGTATGCATGTATGAATGACAGAACAGCAGTGTCTTGTACAACCTTTTATTATATTTTAGTAAACGAACTATCTTACACCTCTTAAATTGAGTCTGTGTCAGTTCCTCAGAAGTATCGGTTAGCGCCGCCTCTGTATACACTGGTGAAGGTCCCACAAGCCTGCTGCATATTGATAAGAGCTAATATTCCCCAAATATTAATAACATAAAAGAGCAGTCAGGCTAACAGTATGGAAATTTAACATAAAATATACAAAAGCAGTATCGTTTAAAGAAAATCTTTATAAAATGTTCTATAGGTGGTATATGACACCAGAAAAATTGGCTAAATGCTACTCTAACATGTCAAACGTGTGCTGGAAATGTAAAAAAACAAGTGGGATCTTTCTTTCATGCGTGGTGGACTTGTTCTAAGAGTAGAAAATACTGGGTAGAGGTACACAAATCCTTACAAAAAAATAATAGGCCGTAGTATACCTTTTAAACCAGAGATATTTTTGTTAAATTTTATACTGGAATATTTTGACAAAGCCGACTCCTGTATGATGACAGCAGCTAGAATTTTGTATGCCAGATTATGGAAGACAGAAGACATACCCTCAAAGGAGGACTTGGTTAACAAACTGTTTGAGACAGCCGAAATGGATAAATTGACAATGGCACTTCAAGGTAGAGAGAGCAAGGATTTTGGAAAAGTCTGGGCTAGATTTTGTACTTGGGTTGAAAATCTGACGCATGATTAAATGTAAAAAATTCGAGGTTAACAAGAGTAAATATTGCGGAATCTAAATCTGGTGCAAAAGGGAAAAGTAAAACGTTTGTACATAGCAGGTGGGAGGGAGATCTCTCTCTCTTTTTTTAAACCCTCATAACTTCTCTTGTATGGTTTGTTTTGTAACATGAATGTACTTCTGTAAAATTTATATATATATACACGCAATAAGAACTGCTTTCGCTGCAGGTCTGTCTTGATCCCAGCTAACTCTCTCCTTTGGGGCCTGAACTCTCCTTGAACTCTCTAAACCAAACAGCTGGGATACCAAAAATGCCAGCCTCATTAGTTTTTTCTCTTTGTTTGCATTACAACAGTGACAATAACACAAAGCAGGCTTTTTCCAATGGCCCAGACCCAAATGCCATTTTCCTCCATTGAAGGAGGAATCCCCCCACTCCTCCCTCGATGCAGACCCCCCCCCATTCCTCCCACAGGCCATTCCTGAGGGTCTCCTGTCCCCTGGGGGCAGCGTGCGCTGAGGTGGGAGGAGACAGGCAGGAAAGTTCTGATAGGGCTGCCAACTCTGGGTGGGAAAATTCCTGGAGATTTTGGAGATGGAGCAGTGGGGTTTGGGGAGGGAGCTCAGCAGACATGTAATCCCACATAGCCCACCCTCCAAAGCAGTCGTGTCCTCCAGGGGAACCAACCTCTGTTGTCTGGAGACCAGTTGCAATTTTAGGAGATATCTAGGCCCCTCCCATTGGTAGCAAATGACATTTGGTTCCAACCCATTTTGTGTGTGTGTGTGCTGATTCATGAGTAAATTAACGCAAATCCCTCTCTGATGCATCTACTGGCAGCACCCTCCACATGAGGTTAATTTGGGCTGCTCCAAACACCACCACTGCCTCCGATGCTCACTGAGTGACGTTGAGCCAGTCCCACCCACTCTCTGCCTAGCCTACCTCACAGGGTTGTTGTGAGACAAAATGGAGGAGAGGAGAAGGATGTCAGCCACTTGGGAAATAAATGAAGTAAATAAATAAGTTTGCACTGCAGTCCTAAACACAGCATGCGTGAAAATGATAGTTACATCCTAAGCCTGTTGCCTTCCATTGACTTGTAAATGGAACACCCCATGAACATACAAAAGTAAGGTACATTTGGGCAAAAAATTCCTAACTTTACCCATAGATTGATTGGGTCTCAACAGCCAGTGACTAACTAGGAAAGAGATCTCACAGTTGTGGTGGATAACTCACCCCCCATAAATGTTGATTAAAGGTCAAACTATGAGTTACATTTTCTGTTTTGGTTTGGGACTGTGGCATGCAGGGAGAACAGGCCCCTGCCTCCCCTACATACACCATTTTCCTGAGGTGAAATGGCCCTGTTTCCCCAAAGAATGGGGAAAATAACTTCAGCTCAAGAAAAAGACACAAAGGGGAGGCAGGAGCCCCTCCTCCTCCTGTGCCACAGTCCTGAGCCAAATAGGGCCCTTGAGGACTTTAAGAATGCCTTTCCTCACAGCTGCTGTGTGGCTGCAGGGAAGGGAAGTAGGGCCAGACCCAACTCATCAGAAATCCTACCATGTAGCTTGGCGGCAGCAGCAGCAGCAAAAGAGGGGTTCTCAGAGCATAGGTTGTAACAAGAAGGCTGATATACTAATGCCCACACGTTGGTCTGTAATGCAGCCACATTTAGATCACTGTATTCAGTTCTGGTCACCATGTCTCAAAAAGGATACTGCAGAGCTGGAAAACAGGCAGAACAGCGCAACTGAAGTGACGAACATTTTGGAGCACCTTCTGTGAGGGAAGGCTAAGGGGCTTCAAGGCTTTTCAGTTTAGAAAAAAGATAGTTGGAGGGAGTGCGACTGAGATTTATAATATAAAGTTATGCTTGAAGCAGAGAGAGAGAGAAAGAGAGAGAGAGAGAACTTCCACTATCTCCCGTAATACAGGTACTAGAGCTGACAACTGAGATCTGGAGAGGCTGAGCAGGGGGTTGGGCTAGATGGCCTCTATGGCCCCTTCCAACTCTGTGATTCTGTGATTCTATACCATGCCTCTTTCCCTCTGCTCAAAGACTTTAGGGAATATTTATTCTATTATTATATATGGAGCGGGCCTTCTTGGTCATGGCACCTGAGCTCTGGGACTCTCTCCACCAGTGGGTGAAGCCTTTTTACTTCCTTTGGTGTTTCCTCAGTGATCCCTCCTTCCTAACCAATGTTTTTATGCTTTATATGAACTGCGGTGGCTCAGAGGTTAAGGCGCTGTGTTGCAGACCGGAAGGTCGGTAGCTCAGCAGTTCGAGACCCGAGTGCCGCGTGATGGAGTGAGTTCCCTTCTCTGGCCCCAGCTCTTGCCAAATTAGCAGTTCGAAAGCAAGAAATTGCAAGCAGATAAAAAGGTACCACTTCGGTGGGAAAGTAACAGCGTTCCGTGCACCTCAGCATCTAGTCATGCAGGCCACATGACAACAGAGAAGTCTCCGGACAGTGCTGGCTCTTCAGCTTGGAAACGGAGATGAGCACCGCCCCTTCAAGTCGGATTTGACTGTTTTAAAGTTTTAAACTTTTTACTGTTTAAAAATGATGTGTGTTTGTGAGGGGAGTTGATTTTAATGGTTTTTATAATGTGATTTTATCATGTATATTTTAAATTATTAGCCACCTTGATGGCCTTTATAAGGTCATAAATGTGGGATATAAATTTTGTAAATAAATAGATTTCAAAATGTAAATCTTCCTCTCCCCTTAAAGTTATATATTCACACTCCGTTCTCATACCACCACATGCTTTGTCACTTAGCATCTTCATCCCCAAACAGTAACATTTGCAGAACTGTGAAATGTCCCTCTGCACTAGCCAAGCCGGCCAGAACTGTCCCAGTAAGCAAAGCTGGCAGATACCTTCCAACATTAAGTACAAGAATATACCAACAGTCTGTATCTGTGATAAGAAAACAAGAGCTGTCCCCAAAGCTCTACTGAAATACAACCCGCAAAGCTGCTGCCAGGGCTGGGTCTTAGCTCCTGAACACATGAAGTACCAATAAGGAACAGAAAGGCTCTAAACATGTGCAGAGTGCCTTTCCATCACTGTTGGGTGGAGAAAGACATAGCTCAGCGGTAGAGTAGGCAAAGGTCTGACTCATCTTCCGTGTTCGTAATCAGGTAACTCACCTCTGGCCTGCCTTCCAGGCAGTGAACCTGATACTCACAGAGAGTTAGAGGCTGAGCAAATGAAACCTCTTCGGGGACAAAGGAGAAGGGTGGGAAGGAGTGGCAAACTTTTCATCTGCCTGGAAGCTGTGATGGGTTGGATCCAGACTATGTTTTCCACCCATGCATTTCTGTCAGTGGAACGGGATGCTCCTGTCTCCCGCCTCCCCCTACAGCCCACTGACCTGGCTGGAGTCAGAGGACCCTCCAGAACAGCATGCGAAGCATATTGGGTCTCTGCTGCAAGAAAAGGGAACTGGTGGAAATTACCCCACTCCTTCCATTAGTGGAAACGTTAGCCTGGATCCAGCTCATTGTCTCTTCCCTGGACTGACATATTCAGGATCACCTTTGTGCTGCTAACTACTCAGATGCCTGGGATGGCATGGAGCCTCTCTGTGCAAGCCCAGAGCCCTCCTGGAGTGGAGGTTCAGTGCACAGTGCAGGGAATTCACATGGAGAAAGCTTCAGGGGAGGAACTGCCACTTGGAAGCCTTTTCTGGCCCCTTCTGCAATGCCAGTGCAGTGATGATGGCCTTCAGTGATGATGTGGAGGAAGGCTCTCTCCACATAGTCAGTAGACAAGAGCAAGAGTCCAGTAGCACCTTAAAGAGGAACAAAATTCGTGGCAGGGCAGGCGCTTTTGTGCATCACTGTATCTGAAGAAGTGAGCAGTGACTCATGAAAGCTCCTATCATTCCACAGATTTTGTTCGTCTTTGAGGTGCTACTTTTAGGTGCTCTTTTTGATTGGCTACCCATCTTGAGCTATCTTCACATGGTCAGAGGAGCTCTCACTTCTATTCTTGCTTCACTGGTTGTGTCCTGGCATACCAGTAGATTTGGGGCATGGCTGTTTTCCAACACGCTGGATAATGCACTTTCAAAGCACTCTGGCAATCATTTGCAAATGGGTTTTCCTGTTTCACTCTGGAAAATCCACTTGCAAACGATTGCTGAAGTGCCTTGAAAGTGCATTATCCAACATGTGTAAAAGCATCAAGGGGTCGCTTATTCATCAAAGAAAGAAAGACATTGATTAGTCTTTCCCCATCCTTCCCCCTTTATATGCTGTCGATCTGCTGATGCTTCAGAAAGCTGGCCAGGCCTGGGTTTGGGTGTGTTTAGAAGGAGGGGCGTGCTTGATATCGGAGGCACCCCGCAGTTGCTTACCAGTGTGAAAGGGGTGTTGAGGATGGTGATCATGATGTCAGCCACAGCCAAGTTGACGATGAAGAGGCTGGTGGCCGAGTGCATCCTCTTGTTCTTGATCACCACGTGGCACACCAGCAGGTTGCCAAAGAGCGAGATGCAGATGATGACAGAGTACGCCACGATCAGCAGGGCCTTCACCATCTGGCTCTGGGACTCCCCTTCGTAGCGGGCGCCATGCTCAAAGTCGCCCATGCCATCCACATCCAGATCCTCATGGAAGAAGGATGACCGGTTGCGGAACGCAAAGACGGCGGCCAAGAAGTCAGTCTCATTGTGTCCCTCTGCCCTGCGGAAAGGTTTGGCGGCGTATTGTGCGGGCACCCACAGGCGCCTTGTCATGGCTTCCAGAATACCGCCTGGAGATGGCCGTGCGCTCAGAAGGAAACCTTTCCAGCTTCTGGGCAGGGCAAGTCAGAAATATTACAGTCTCCCTGGCGGGCAGCTGAGCTCCGTCCTTGGCAGTCAGTGCCTTGCATTCCCCCGATGGTGCCTCTCCCCAGCTAGGTGGCCAGTCATCACCCTGCACGCCACTCTCCCTGCTCAAAAGGCCTCCCGGTCACCCAAGCTGGTCTCTGCCCTCTGTCCCCCTTCCCTTCTGCCGGCTTTCCTTCCCTGCAGAGGTCTTTCAAAGCATACCAACCTCATTCAAACTGGATTTCTCGCTCCCGTTTTCTTGGAGAATGACGGCTTGTCCCCAGCTACTCAAAGGCATCCAGTGGGGATGAATTCAAGAGCTGCCCCTGGTTTTGTTTTCGGCATCCAGCTCCTCTCTCCCGCCTTGGAGAGCCACCTTCCAACTCTGCCTGATGCACCGCTGGATGGATGCTCTGTGAGCCGCTTAGAAGGAGAGAGGCACTTTGCCTCCAGTGCCTCTTGCAGCCTCTGGGGGAATAGGAGAGAGACGCAAGCCAGCCAAAGGGACGTTTGCTCCGGTCGCTTCTCTCCCAGTTTGACTGATGGATCCCCTTCAGCAGCCGCCCTTTCTTCTGACAGCATCCTTCCACACAGAGCCATGCTTCTCTCTGGCTCTGGAGCCTGCTGGAGATTTGTTTGCTGTCTTTGCAATGTAGGGCCAGCTTGAGTTAAGGCAGGGAGAGCCTGGAATAAAAAGGGGGGAGGGGATCATGAAAGGGAACAGGATCTTGGGCTGAGGGAAAGGAGGTTTGAATGCCTACCATTCTTTTTCTATACTAGTTTTCTCTCTCTGCAAAACCTTTGGCACTCTTGGTGTAGTGTTTTTCCTGGCAAAAGCCTCCCCCCAGGGGGGCAGGTCTCATTCCTTCACAGGTAGCGTTGCCAGATCTGGGTTGGAAATGTCCTGGTTACTGGGGGAGGGGAGGGATCTAAGTGCAATAGAACAGCATTGAGTCCTCCCTTCAAAGAAGCCATTTTCTCCTGGGGGATTGATCTCTGTCATCTGGAGATCAGGTATAATGCTGGGAGATTGCAAGGCCCCACCTGGATGGCCTGGGTCCTTCAGCTGTGAGCTTTACAAATGCCCTCCCCACTCAGTGTGAGCCACAGTCCCTGCCAGAGCTGCTCGCCAGGGCCCTTTGCTGGTTGCCTGAACAACCACCAGATACAAATAGATAACGTTGCTGGAATGCCACAAGGGGGTACAAGCAGCTTGGGGGAGGGGGGATGGCAGTGTACTTTTGGGCTGAAAAATTATTGGGAGTCTCCACCCACGGTATTCCTCCAATCAGACAAGCAGCCTGGTTTTGTTTTATTAGAAAGAAAACACTCCAACCGTGCGCATGATTTCATGAACCGCTCTCGTGTCCCTCGTTAGTCATCTCTTTCCTAACTGGAGTCCCAGAGACCCTTCAGCCCCTCCTCATAGGGAAGGTGCTCCAGCCCCTTGACCACCTTGGTTGCCCTCCTCTGTTCTCTTTCCAGCTCTGCAGTGTCCCTTTGGAGACAAGGGGAACAGAACTGTACACAGTATTCCAAATGAGGCCGCAGCATAGTTCTCCACAGGGGCATTACAATATCGGCCCTTTCGTTTTTAGTCTGCTTCCTAATAATCCCTAACACTGACTTTGCCTTTTCCCCCGTGCAGCATACTTGGTTGATGCTTCCATTGAGCTATCTACTGTGACCTCAAGATACTTTCCCCTCTCAGTGTCAGCAACTTCTGACACTCATTAGCCTACACTTGAAAATGGGATTCTTTGTGTAATTGGCAGGATTCGATTCTGCCCCAGCCAAGGCAGCTCAGATGTCACCAGCATCTTTAGCATAATCAAAGGAAAGATGCTCTGTGGAAGCAGGATGCTCTCGGGCAGGGGTGGGTAATGGTTTTGGCTCAGGGGCCACTTTGTGGGAGCGGAGGTTAGCGGAGGGCCGCACCTTTTAAAATGATTGCATTCATTTGGTGTGGCCCGGGGAAGGCGAGGGTGGGGGCGGGCAGGGCTTCCCCGGAGCGCTGCAGCCCCAGGAAAAGAAGGATGGGGGAGGGAAGGTAACTTACCTTCCTTCTTCTGCCTCCTCGTCGCCCAACAGGGCTGCTGGGAGCAGGGGGTGGGGCTTGGTAATGTGCCCGCCCCTGGACACTTCACTCCCGGAGCACCACTTCTCTGCACTCCGGGCCCAATGGAGGCCTGACTGAAACCACGTGGCCGACTGTCTTGGTGGGCCACAAAAAACTCTGTGGTGGGCCACATGTGGCCCACGGGCCGTAATTTGCCCACCCCTGCTCTAGGGAGCTCATTCAGCCTCCAACTTGATTACCTGGTACAGCACTCTGGATTCACAGTAGGTGTGGTACTTGCTTGGAGGGGGGCTGGAAGGAAGGGAAGGGAGGGAAATGTAGAGTGGATTATCTGATGGAGGAAAAGGAGCGACTCTGGACACTAATGCAAGGTTCCTGGGCTGAGCCCAAACATGGTGCAAAGAAAGGAGAGCCTGCCTGGTGGAAGAGAGGGGGCAAGGAGTTTAGGGTATGGGGGGACATTTCTGTTAGAGCTATTGGAAAAGCATGAGGAATCACAGAATCACAGAATCACAGAGCTGGAAGGGGCCATACAGGCCATCTAGTCCAAACCCTGCTCAATGAAGGATGAGCCTAGAGCAGGGTTGGCCGAACTTGCTTCATGTAAGAGCCACATAGCCACATAGACTAAATGTCAGATGTCAGATGCTCGAGAGCTGCAAGTGGACCTGAAGAGGCAGGTTTGAGGGAGTGGCCTAAAACTGACATCACAGGAAGGGGTGGGGTTTGGTGCAGCATGAAGGGGTGGAGAATAGGAAGTGACATCACCTGACTGTTGACCTGGACATGACATCACAGGACATGACATCACAAAATGATGTCACATTCTTGCTAGGTGCCACCCCCAAAGTCTCCTGCTCCACCCCAAAGTCCCCTTTGTCAATAATCTAATTCAACATTGCCCCCTTTTTGTATTTTGTGTTTCCTTTTTTGTAATCTCGTTCCTATGTTTTATAATGTTTTTGTGGTTTTTTAATTTTTGTAATGGGGGGGTTGTTTGAAAAAATTAATACAATTATTTTTAAAACATTCGCTGTGATCATACTGTTATCTCTTCATCCTCATATAGATGGACTTTTCTCTGTTAATTTTACCCTGTAAATCCGAGTTTTGAACTCTCAAACTCTTAATCAGTAATTTTAATCTTCTATCTCCTCTTTTTGTTTTGTTCTAACTTTAGTTAAGAAGGGAGGGAGGGAGGAGAAAAGTGGGGGGGAAAGCAAATAGATAAGTGGGGGGAGGACAAATTGCTTCCTGGCAGCTTCAGGGCAGTCATTCAAAGCTGACTCAAGTGTCAGAAGGTCTAATGCACTGAATCTCCTTATAGAGCTATTCAAAATGGAGAGATTATCGAGCAACTAAAACACTGTTTTTTTTATTGCTCTGCCCCTTTGAACAACACACTTATTTCCACACCAATGGTTTCCAGAATGCCACACATTCTTTTCCAATCTCCCTCCAGTGCCACTTCCTGTCCTCAAGCCCACAGAGGAACCAAACGGTCTCATTTTTGGTAGAATGACACCCCTCCTCTCCTCCACCTGGCTGTTGTGCATCCTATATGAAGCTGGGTGATTCAGCAGATGCGAGCCAATGCCAGTGATTTGGATCCACCAACTCACACAGCAGTACCACAGCTTCCAATTTCAGCACTGGAGTTAGGGATGCCAGCCTCCAGGTGGGACCTGGGGATCCCCTGGAATTACAGCACATTTTCAGACTATAAAAATTAGTTTCCCTGGAGAAAAGGGATGTTCTGGAGGGTGGACTCTCTGGCATTGTACCCCACTGAGGTCCCTGTCCTCCCCAAGCTCCACACCCAAATCTCTAGGAATTTCCCAACCCGGATTGGCCCACCCCTCCTCCTATCACCCAGAGGTGGACAGGGCTGTTTTAGCAAGGGAGGGAGGGACGGAGGGAGGGGAGAGGTGGAAAGAAAGCAAAAAAATGAGGAGGGAGGGGGGAGGGAGGGAAGGGAGGGGGGAGGGAGGGAGGAAGGAAGGAAGTAGGGGTGTCATGTCCATCTTTGGGGGGGCATTCCCACAGGGGGGGGTGTCCCCAATTTGATGACATCATGTTGGAAATGTCCCGGCTCCAAGCCCTGCCCCCGTGGGGATGGTCCCACCGGCAGTGAGCACTTAAAGGGTTCCCTTTGAGTACACCCAGCTGGTGAGACAGGGCCTCATGTGTGCAATCCCCAAGTGGCATTGCCTGCAGCTGGAGGGGCCCTCCCACCTGATCACAGCCGCCCCTCTCCCTCCTCTCTCTCAAGAGAGAAGGGAGAGGGTTGGCTGTAGGTGTTGGGCTTTGAGGGCGGGACTTCCCCCACCAGCCAGCTGGCCAGGCGCTGGGGAGACCCCCCCCCCCAAAAGCAGGTAACCCCCACTGAACCAGGAGGCCTGGCAACCCTAGGAGGAAGGGAGGGAGGAAGGGAGGGAGGGGAGAAATGGGGAAAAAAGCAAATAGGTGGGGAGAGAAGAAAGAAAGGGTGGACTCTGTGGCATTATACTCTGCTGAGGTCACGCCCTTCCCCAAACCCCGTCCTCCCCAGGCTTCACTCCCCAAACTCTAGGAATTTCCCATCCTAGAGCTGGCAAACCTATTCTCAGCCTTGCTGCATATCTTATACCTGGAAGTGTGACATGATGTCTCCTGCCAAGCCTAAGGTTGTCAACTTCCAGGTGGGACCTGGAGACCCCCCAGAATTACAAGTGATCTCCAGCATACACATATCTGTTCCCCTCAAGGGAATGGTTCCTTTAGAGGGTGGACTCTCTGGCATTACACCTCCCTGGGGTATCTCCCAAACCTTGTCTTGCCTAGGCCCCACCTCTGAATCTTTAGGAATTTCCCAACCTGGAGTTGGCAACCCTGCAGGACTTTGGAAACAGACATATTGATGCTACGTGATTCTGATTTCCTCAAAGCAACAAACCTTTTCCCCATTTTGCTGGATTACCGTCTTAGCGGATTTAAACCCTCTTAGCCCAGCTGCTCTTTTCCTGCCTGAACAGTGAGGTTGTTCTCCCTGCTATTGATAAATATATAGACTGGTTTTTTTACTATGATGATTGAGGCTCCTCCAAATGTGCCCAGGGCAGTTTATTTTGAAATATGAATGATGTGCTTATTTGGAGTGGCAGCAGTGGAACCGTTGCTCTCCTCTCTGCCCCAGCCGCTTTTGGGGCACCCACTTGGCACTGCCCCCTCTGCTTAACTCTGCAGAACGCTGACTGTCCTCCATCTTGAAAGGCTATATGTGACGGAGTCCAAACCGTTGGGTTTTTCTAACATGCTCTGAAATCAGTTTTGTCTCCCCTGCCCCCTCCCCTTTTCCTGTTCTTATTGAAAATATATGCTGAAGAATTCTGGGGGTCTCATTCGATATGGACACTCCATGTCCAGAGGCAGTATGGCTGTGAATGCTAAGGAAGGGGGACCTGAGAATGCCCTGCTCGGCCTCTGGTTAGCCACTCCCAGAAGCAGGACAGTGGACTACACAGCTCCTGAGCCTGGTCCAGTGGGCAGCAGCCAATCAGAATGGACAAGCCGTGAATCGGCCAGACATCCAGATGCTATCAAAGAATAAACATACATGGGGGAGATTGGTGGCTCTCAGCAAATGCCCCTCTTCTGGCATATGTTTGGCCATCACTGGCATTTTGGCATTGCTGAAAAGAACGTACATCATGCATGCCCCCCCCCCCCAAGGAAGAATTATTGCAGAGAACCTCAGAAGAACCCCCACACACACACACACACACAATCCAGAAATGACATGAGGAAGTTATTAGTGACCTCTAGGTCACATACAAGCTCTCTTTTGATTATATCTTTGCAGACCTTGCTCTTACAGAAATGAACAGGATTTGTTGCTCTCAGCATTTTGTTGCCCCCCAATATGAGTTTGTTCAGGCAGGGCCAAAACCTCTTTAGCTACAAAAACAGCAGCTTCCCAAAGCACAGAGAAGCATCAGTTGGAAAGCGAAATCAAGCAAGATAGCGAGAAACTCTGTTGCTCTGGGCTCTGTTCCAATTAATGGATGAAAATAGAAACTCATGAAAGGGAACTAAAAACGCGCAATTGCCTAGTTTTTAAAGTGCTGGGTTGTGTAACAGGTGGCGGTTGAGCTATTAGCTATAATGTTATGGGTCAAATCTTGGACAATAATCAGGGATCCGGTGGCACCTCATTTACCAAGCAGCTAACATTAGCTTATTGTGCAAATGTTGCACAGTAGTCAGCAACAGCCACAGACACCGTTGATGGGCCTAGTGATCCAACTGTTTAAATTTTTTTAAACAGAAAGTTTTCTCCTCCATCCCGCTGCATGTCTGTTGATTACTGAGACATGCAAATTGTACTTCAAAAGCAAGGTACAAATTATGGGGATTTTCTTTACACTTCTGTAATGCCTAACAATTATTGCTGGCACTTCTTTGTCTAGCTACCTAATGTAGATGTCTGTCACATTTTAACCCTGCCTTTCTGTCAGAATCCGCTGATTCAGACATCATAGTAATCATGCCTGTACCTTCTATGTTGCCCTATGTTTAATTCTGTGCTTGTAACTGTTATGTACTACTGTTCTACTGCTTGACCAGGCCTGGAGATTATAGCAATTGAAGCGGGAGGGTGACATCGGTAATGTATGAGAACAAGGAGGCCTCTCACATCCCTGCCTCCGCATTCCAGCTGCCCCGGCTGAGACTTCAAGGGAGGATACCTCTCATCTCTTATCACATGCAAAAGCCTTGAGGCCATTGATTGTTATGTGAACTGGTAACATCTGAGGGGTCTGGTTTGGGAAAGGAAATTTACAGCTTGACACCTCACTCTCTTTCCTGTGAGAACCAAACGGCCAGAACTCCTCTTTGCCCGCCAATTTTCCCCTATAGTGATTGGCTACCTATGGGTAATTCAAACTCCTTAGAATGGTATAATAGACCTGCTTGTATTATCTGTCTCATCTCTGACAATAATCCGAGACGCTGTACTAATGTAGAGATTGGAAATAAAGAACTTTGGTTAACCAACCAAGATCTGATCCTTGACTACTTTGAGCAGAACTCTCACAGATTGTCAGAGATCTGTGACTGGGACTTAGCCGTTCCTGACCATGTCAGACGACGACACGGTCCTCACCCCTACTACCCCCGAAGATACCCCCACCACTCCGGTGGACCAGGGGAACGGTGGTGGAGGCGGCGGAGGGGAGCCCGAAGTACCGGTGACTACAATTCAGGGGGCTCACTACATCCCGCGCCTACCTCCTCTTCAGAGCGTGACCCCCAAGTACGCCTGGAGCCAGTTCGGTCGTGGGACCGTGGATTCTTGGGTGCACGACCGGAAGGGGGCACGGGTTTCGTTCCCTGGCGATCAACTCGATCGAGGGAGGCCGAGCTACCTGGGAGAAGACTGCGAACAGATCCACGGAGGAGATCCGCGTCGCCCGCCCATGGAAGGAGAGAGAACCGGCCCATATGGGCCCGATCCGTATCGGGGAGACCAGATGCCATCCCTAGACCGGATGATGGGAGATTTACGGCTCCAACTCACCGCCGAACTACGAGAATTGGCCCTCGATCTCCAGTACCAATTTCGAGACGCTATGAGGGTCATGCAAGAGGCTCTTCCAGCCCCCGCGACGGGAGTCCAGCAGCCGCCGGCGGTTCCCGGAGGAGTTCCAGCTCAGCCACAGGTGCCCGTGCAGCCGAGGCCACCGGCACAGCCGGCCCCACCAGTCGTCCCTCCACAGGTGCCCGGTCCCGCCCCAGCGCCGGCCCTGGTGCCGGCAGGGCCGATCGTTCGCCTGGCCCCCTCCGACCCTCTGACGGCTACTTTCGATGGGGACCCCGAGAAGCTGCGTTTCTTCCTGTTGGAGATCGAGCGGTTTCTGGACAGCTGGGGCCACCTCTACCCCACCGAGAGGGAGCGGATTGGCTACATCGGGTCCAAGCTGAAAGACACCGCCAGCGATTGGTATGTGAGCCTGCATGATGCCCCCGGTCCTGAGTTACGCTCGCTGAACAATTTCATGTGGGCCCTCCGACACCAATACGAAGACCCTCTGGGAGAAGAAAAGGCCCGGAACCAACTGCGGAAGCTGTTCCAGGGGAGGTCCACAGTGAGGGACTACACCGATAAGTTCCGGCGCATCGTGGCCAAGATTCATGGCTGGCCCGAGGAACTTTTCATGGAAAAGTACCGAGAGGGTCTCAATCCTGAAATCTACGAAACCGTCCTACTGGGGGGTCGCCCGGGGACGTTGGCCACCTGGATGCGGGCGGCGACAGATGTGGAGGAACGATTCACCCTCATTAAGATGGGAACATCGGCTACAGCGGCCAGCAAAGTCGTGCCGAGAGCGAAGCCGAAGCCCAGTGTACAAGACATCAGAGATGCCCGGTTTCGACAAGGGTTGTGCATGAAATGCGGGGAGAGTGGCCACTTCGCCTCAGCGTGCCCAAGGGGGGGAGGAAAGGGACCGAAGACCTCTACACCGGTGGCGGGGAGCACCCCTAGCAGAGGGAAGACCCCACTCAAGCCCCGGGCACTGCAACTGGAAGGAGCCACGAGCGAACAAGGGGAGCTGGAGCTGATGGAAACACAGATGTCGGGAAACTCCAACGGCCTGCAGTGAGCGGCGCAGAACTGCAGGTCCCCCGCCAAGAAGCGCCATCTCCGGTGAGCATCCCTGGCCCCCTGTTATATATGGTAGTGACAGTAATGACCCCGGGATCGGGCACGCACATGAGAGTCCGCGCCCTAATTGACTCTGGGTGTGCTCGGGACTTAATTAGCCCTTTAGTGGTGGAAGGGTTGGGACCAAAAGTCACCCCGCTGGCCGAGCCCCTAAAATTCACACAAATGGATGGGTCGGAAATGAAAGAAGAGTGTGTGGCTGAAACTGAGGGCCTGATTGTGGGAACCGGGGAGCATTGGGAGAAGCGAGCTTTTGTCATCACCCCAAACGCCCAGTTCCCCATGGTGCTGGGAAGCCCCTGGCTGAGTTCGCACGACCCTTACATCAAGTGGAGTGAAGGGAAAATCTTCTGGGTGGACGACCGGTGCCTGACGCACAAATGGGACTTGGAGTGGGGTCCGGAACCGCCAAACTCTCCTCCCCGACCGGCTGCCCTTGCCCTCGCCCCCTCCATGGTCCCCCGGGAGTATAGAGACTTGATGGAGGTTTTCAGTGAGACCGAGGCGGATGAGCTACCCTCCCACAGACTGTCAGACTGTGCCATAGAGCTGCTCCCGGGCGAGAAACTCCCCAAGGGAAAACTTTACTCCATGAGCCCCTTAGAGCGGGAGGAGCTACGAAAGTTTCTAGACAAAAATTTGGAGCGAGGCTTCATCCGCCCAGCGAAGTCCCCTTTTGCCGCCCCCGTTTTGTTCCGGAAAAAGAAAGATGGGGGGCTGCGCTTGTGCACGGATTACCGGGGACTAAATGCGGTTTCCACTTCCAACGCCTACCCCCTCCCATTAATAAAAGACTTATTGACCGAAGCGGCCAAGGGGAAGATATTCACCAAGCTAGATCTCCGGGATGCTTATTTCCGGGTGCGCATAAGGGAGGAGGACGAGTTCAAGACTGCATTCAACACTCCATTGGGACAGTTTGAATACCTGGTGATGCCGTTCGGCTTAAGTGGCGCTCCTGGGGTCTTTATGAGTTTGATAAACGAAGTGTTGCACAAGCATTTGTTCAAGGGGGTGTTATGTTACATAGATGATATCTTGATTTACTCTGCTGATAAGAAAGAGCATGTGAAACTAGTACGGGAGGTCCTTTCCACCTTGCTGAAAAACCAACTGTATGTTAAGTTGTCAAAGTGCGAGTTCCACCGTGAGTCAGTAGACTTCCTAGGGTATCGCATTTCCCAGAGGGGGTTGGAAATGGACCCAGCAAAAGTGGAGGCGGTAGTCCAGTGGGAAGCTCCGCGAACAAGAAAACAATTGCAGAGCCTATTAGGATTTTGTAACTTTTATTGAACTTTCATAAAAGACTTTGCGACAGTCACCCTCCCCCAACGGACTTACTGAAAACCAAGGGGAGGGGTTCGGAAGCCGGGAAACCTGGGGAGAGGATCGCCTGGAATGGGGAGTGCCAGAGGGCGTTCGAGACATTGAAAACCCTTTTTACTTCTGAACCCATCTTAGCCCATCCAGACGAAACCAAAGAGTTCATAATCCATGTAGACGCTTCCGATGTGGCAATGGGGGGGGCCGTTCTACAACAAGGGCCGGATGGGGAGCTACACCCCCTAGCTTACATTTCCAAAAAGTTTAACGACACGGAAAGAAATTGGTCAGTGTGGGACAAGGAAGCCGCGGCTATCCGGCTAGCTCTCACTACGTGGCGGCATTGGCTAGAGGGAGCGCAAACCCTGTTTGAAATCTGGACTGATCATAAAAACCTAGAAGCGCTGCGCACGCAGAGATCACTAAATGCGAAGCAACTGCGGTGGGCTGACTTCTTTTCAAAGTTTAATTTTGTGTTAAAACACTTCCCCGGAAAGGCCAACTCCTTAGCTGACGCACTCTCCCGGTTGCCTCAACACGAGAGCGTGAAAGAAGAGGTGTTCGAATCCATGTTCTCCCCCCAGCAGCTGGGAGGGGCAGTCATTACTAGAAGCCAGCACAAGCGAACTCCAATGGACACTGAGGCGTGCGATGGGGGGGGGATTATGCTCCCGAGGAAGTCGAGGAACTGGAAACACTAGCTGAATGTTCGAGGAGGGAAAACCAGTGTTGGTACCATGGGGACAAATTGGTGGTGCCCCAAAACAAGCGTAAGGATGTGTTACTAGCGTGCCACTCTTCCAAACTGGCTGGGCACTTTGGGTTTCTAAAGACGCTTAACTTAATTCAACGTCAGTTTTGGTGGCCGCGCATGCGCCGGGATGTTTCCGATTTCGTCTCGGCCTGCCAAACTTGCTTAATGTGCAAAAAGAGGGGGGGAAAGGTTCCGGGACTCTTGCATCCTTTGCCTACCCCTTCCCGCCCTTGGGAGGCGATAGCTATGGACTTTATTACTAATCTGCCACCCTCGAAAGGGAAAACTGTCATTTGGGTGGTGGTGGACACGTTTTCAAAGCAAGCCCATTTCACCCCTTTCAAGCAACTACCCACGGCCAAGGGAATGGCTAAAGCTTTCTTCAACCAGGTGATTAAATTACACGCTTTTCCTAAGAGGGTGGTATCCGACAGGGGCAGTCAATTCGTTGCCAACTTTTGGCGGGAGCTCCTAAAAATGATGGACATAGAACCGGCACTAAGCTCGGGTTACCACCCAGAAACCGATGGACAGTCCGAGCGAACTAATCAAATCCTGGAACAGTTCTTAAGGTGCTACACCAACTACCACCAAGACAATTGGGTGGATTTATTGCCGTTTGCGGAATACAGCTATAACAATGCAGTGCATTCTTCCACGGGCGTCTCCCCCTTCATGGCCGTGGGAGGCTTTGAAGGAAAACCGTTGCCCACCATTGAGAATGTGCCCAATGCCCCCCCCCCCCACGGATTTCAGGAGTTGGTGGACGACATTACAAGACTCATGGCCATTAATAGCCAAGGCACTGGACCAAGCAAAAGAGGACTACAAAAAATATGCGGATCGGGGCCGAGCAGTAGGCTGGGATCTCCAGCCTGGGGACTCTGTCTATCTTTCCACTAAAAATATACATGGCTTGCAACCCAGTCGAAAACTGGGATGGAAATATGTAGGGCCCTACAAAGTGTTGCGCAAAATTTCAGATGTGTCTTTTGAATTAGAGCTGCCTAAATCACTGAGTTCTGTGCATCCTGTTTTTCATTTCAGCTTGCTGAAGAAAGATCCTGGGCTGAATGCATGGCATCCAGTTCCTCAAGTTCCTCCTCCACTGATGAAGGGGGGGCCCCCTCATTTCGAGATAACTGAGATTCTTGATTCTAAAATGCGTAGGGGCCGATTGTATTATTTAGTTAGATGGCTTGATTTCGGTCCTGAACACAATGAATGGATTCGTTCTGAAAATGTGCATGCTCCCAAACTAGTTAGAATTTTCCATAAACTGTTTCCTGATAAGCCCAGGTGAAGGTAATTATGAGGAGGCCAGTGTGTCAGAATCCGCTGATTCAGACATCATAGTAATCATGCCTGTACCTTCTATGTTGCCCTATGTTTAATTCTGTGCTTGTAACTGTTATGTACTACTGTTCTACTGCTTGACCAGGCCTGGAGATTATAGCAATTGAAGCGAGAGGGTGACATCGGTAATGTATGAGAACAAGGAGGCCTCTCACATCCCTGCCTCCGCATTCCAGCTGCCCCGGCTGAGACTTCAAGGGAGGATACCTCTCATCTCTTATCACATGCAAAAGCCTTGAGGCCATTGATTGTTATGTGAACTGGTAACATCTGAGGGGTCTGGTTTGGGAAAGGAAATTTACAGCTTGACACCTCACTCTCTTTCCTGTGAGAACCAAACGGCCAGAACTCCTCTTTGCCCACCAATTTTCCCCTATAGTGATTGGCTACCTATGGGTAATTCAAACTCCTTGGAATGGTATAATAGACCTGCTTGTATTATCTGTCTCATCTCTGACAATAATCCGAGACGCTGTACTAATGTAGAGATTGGAAATAAAGAACTTTGGTTAACCAACCAAGATCTGATCCTTGACTACTTTGAGCAGAACTCTCACACTTTCCTCTGCACAGTTTGGACATTCCATGAGGAACAATCTTATCCCCTGTAGCAGGTAAAAGGAAGGAGACCCCGTCCCTCTGGAGCTGTTCTCCCAGCTGAGGCAACATGCTGCCCGTACCCCTTGGGCGAGCCCCTCCTCAGCTTTAGGAAAGGCGATTTCTCCCCCTCCTCAGTGTGAAATATTAACTTCCTTTAAAGTTTTATATCAAGAAGGAAAGTGGCAGACATTGTTTTCATCTCTCTCTCCAACTCCTCCAGGGCCTGGGGAGACTATCAGCTCTTTCTCTGTGGCAGGGGTCTAGACTTTTGTAAATTCCGGGGGGGGGGGGGTTCTTTAGCGCGCGTGCAAAGCGTGCGCGCCCGCTGGGGCAATTCCCCCCCCCCGCGCCGGGAAACCTCCTCGCCTCCCGGGGCCCTTCCGAGGCCCGCCAGCTGCTGCTGCCAGGGCCTCTCCCCCCCCCCACTTCTTCCCTCTCCCTTTGCCGGGAAAAGAGGGAGGGAGAGGGAAGGATGGAAGAGTGGCCAGGCGGGGGGGGGGGGGGAGAGGCACCGGCAGCAGTAGCTGCCGGCCTCAGAAGGGCCCCAGGAGGCGCGGCAGCAGGCGCTATGTTTTCCCGGGGGGGGGCTCAGTCCCCCTGGGAAATTTTGGGGGAGGCTTGAGCCCTCGAGCCCCCCCGTAGTCTACGCCTATGCTCTGTGGGGATGAGGGCACCAGATGTGCATAATACAATCATAAAATCACACAGAGTTAAAAGGGGCCATGCAGGCCATCTAGTCCAACCCCCTGCTCAATGCAGGATCAGCCTAGAGCATCCCTGACAAGGGTTTGTCCAGCCACTGCTTAAAGACTGCCAGTGAGGAGGAGCTCACCACCTCTATTCTGTCCATACCCTTTTTGAAGTGTGGCCTCCAGAACTGCACACAATACTCCAGGTTCGGAATGACCAATGCAGTATGCAGCAGGACTATGACATCTTGTGATTTGGATGTTATGCCTCTGTTGCTACACCTCAAGACTGCATTAACCTTTTTTGTCGCTGCATCATACTGGCTGCTCATATTTAACTTTCGGTCCACCCGTACCCCAAGCTCTTGTTCACACACACTGCTACCCAGAAGTGTATTCCCCATCTAGTACGCATGTTCCTCATTTTTGTTACCCAGATGTAAATTCGGCACTTATTGTTAAACTAGGAATAAGGCACATTGTGGAAATAAATACAACGGGTTCTAGAAAGAGGCTCTGGGAGAGTGCCAAGGCCTTGGGCACTCAGCATCAATTTGCTGTGGCAACCTAAGCAGGGTATAATGGCACAGAGTTCACCATTTTCTCCAAGGGAACTGATCTCTGCTACCTGAAGAGCAATTGTAATTCTGAGTGATCTCCTGCCCTCACCTGGAGATTGGCAGCAGTGGTTCCCCAAGAGGGAATAGCTGGTTTGGAGGGCAGAGTCTATGGCATTCTACCTGTCTGAGGCCCCACCTCTTTTCAAACCTCTCCCTCTCCAGGCTCCACCCCTCAAGTCTCCAGGATTTCCCCATCTGGAGTTGGCAACCCTATCTCCTTCCCAGCCAAGCATCAATCTACCTTTATTTTCCCCTCACTCTTCAGCTTTCCATCTCCCCACCCCCCCCTGCAGCGTCTACCGTGCTCTGAAGCCCTGACTGCCACCTCGCATTGGCTGTCATGGAGGGGGGGCATCTCAGCAGGGTATAAGGACACAGAGTCCACCATTTTCTCCAGGGGAACTGATCAATACCATCTGGAGAGCAGTTGTAATTCTGAGTGCTCTCCTGCCCTCACCTGGAGATTGGCAACACTGGTTTCCTTGGCCAGGAGGGTGGGATAGAAATTTAAATAAATAAATTTCCCAGGAGGAAAAGTGGTCTTTCTCTGCAATAGGGACCAAAGCAGCTTTCATCATTCTCCTCTCCCCCTTTTGACTTGCACAACAGTATCTTCCTTGGGACACAGATCATACTGGCTGGCCTGTAGGTTCCTGGGTTATCCCTCCTCCCTTTTTTGAAAATTGGGATACCATCTGCCCTCCTCCAGTCTTGTGGCATGTTTCCTGCCCTCCAAGAGGTCTGATGGATGAAGGACAAAGGCTCTGCATGTTCTCTAGATAGTTCTTTGAGCCCTCTTGAGTGCATACCATCTGGCCCGAGGGATTTGTCCTCATTCAGTGCAGCCAGGTGCTTCTCAGCTTCCTCCCTGTCCGTGTCAACCAGCAGCCAGGATGCTGTGCCTTGCCTACTGCCATCTGTAGATGAACCTGTTCTCCTCTTCAGTGGAAAAAACTGTCCTCTGTCAGAGTTTCTCCATTTGCACCCAACATTGCCTATTGCCTTTTTTATCTTGCACTTGCTCCTCACATATCTAAAGGAGATTTTCTTGTTTTAGTGAGCCTGTTGCCAGAGGTGTTGCCTTTACTTTTGGGTAGCCCCAGTAGCAGGGGCACCCCACTTTCTAACCTGAACCAGAAACCCACAAAACTCAGGCCAAGGAAGACACTCCTGGCTCTGAAAACACAGAGCAAGTCATAGCTTTGGAAACAGGGCCTCCGTTTTCAGATGACAAACAAGACAGCCCCCAGAGCAAACCTCCAGTCTTCTCCCCCACCCAGGAAGATATGCATATGAAATTGCATTTCTAAGGGCTATTCAGAGGCCACCTATCAAGTAGTCCTTCTATCTCCAGAGCCTCACCCAGCCCTTCTGTGTGATCCCCACGTCTCCGTGTGATACTTGTCCTTTCTTGCTCCATCCCTCAGGATACCAAGATAAACCAATCAAACATTCAAATTATTAACTATCCTTCCTGATGCTAATCAGGGACCCATCTTCCTTCTTTTGTCTGTGTCTGGGAACCTATTAAACTACCTTGGCAGAACCATCCATGGTCATAAAATCCATTCAACTAGCCCCAGTACAGCCACCCAGCACTTGGCTGATTTAATCAAGGCCATTGTTAAGCCTGACTCTGCCCCCTCTGGAAGCTCACTGGCCACATCTAGGCCTTGCCCATCCTGATGCCACGCACCCCTGGGACTCATCACTGACCCAGGTAATCTATTGTTCTCCCCTGAGACCAGTCCCCAAGGGCTTCCATTGGTCTGCATTGTTTTCCAGCTGCCTCAGACTGCCATGTGCAATCAGTGAAACATGAACAGCACTTTACCATTATTATTACTGTACATGCTTGATTTGATCTTTGCTGCGGGGGTAACAGTGGACCGGATTACTGCTTGGCCAGTACCATGGTCGGACCACCATGCCCTGGGGGCCCGTCTGAAGGTGCCACCCCGACCCTGTTTAGGTGGCAAGCCTATTTTAGTTCGCCCGTGGAGCCAAATGGACCCAACGCAGTTCCAGATGGCCCTGTGGGATCCGATGCCTCCTGGTGGCTCGTTGGATGAGCTAGTGGAGGACTGGCATGGCTGGCTCTCCACAGCCATCGATGAGATCACTCCCAGGCATCCTCTGAGCCCTTGCACCAGTTGGGCACCTTGGTTTACCAGGCACTGCAGCTTATGAAGCGAGAGTTATGATGACTAGAGAGACGGTGGTGTCGTGCTTGAGATGAAGCTACAAGAACATCTTATAGGACGTTTATGAGATCTTATGAGATGGCAGTCAAGGCCACTAAGAGACAGTTCTATGTGGCTTCGATTGCGTCTGCGAGTTCATGTCCAGCCCAATTGTTTAGAACGATTTGGTCTTTAACAGTCCTGCCACAGGGTAGACCAAATTGGACATTAGCTGTGAGGCATTTGCAAGCTATTTCGCGGATAAAGTCTTGATGCTCCGCTGCAACCTCCCCACCACACTTGAAACAGTAAGTGAACTCGAGGCCCCTTGCATGCCTTCGATTCTGGGCTTAGATGGGTTCGGCCCCCTCAGTCTGGAGGAAGTTGACAGATTGCTCAGGACTGTACGCCCAACCACATGCAGCCTTGATCTGTGCCCTTCTTGGCTCATGAAAGCAGGCTGTGAGGGGTTGCGAGGTGCCGCCTGGGAGATTATCAACAAGTCCCTCTCTGAGGGGCAGTTCCCGCACTCAAGGAAGCAATGGTCCGCCCCCTCTTAAAAAAAACCCCATCACTGGATTCGGCCAAATTGGCCAACTATCGCCTTAATTCAGCGGGCGGTGGCAATACAGTTACAGGGCTTTCTGAATGACACTTCCATTCTTGATCCCTTCCAGTCTGGCTTCCACCTGGGACATGGGATGGAGACAGTGCTGGCTGCCCTAACTGATGACCTCCAGAGACACCAAGATCAGGGTGGTGTGGCAGCATTGCTGTTGTTAGATCTGTCAGCTGCATTCGATACAGTTGATCATCAGCTGCTGACCTGCTGCCTTGCCAACATGGGGATACAAGGGCAGGCCCTGCAATGGCTCACTTCCTTTCTCCAGGGTCAGGGACAAAGGGTGGTGCTAGGGGAGCCGCAATCCAGGAGACATGCACTGGAATGTGGTGTGCCTCAGGGGGCAGTGCTCTGCCCAATGCTGTTTAATATCTACATGCGCCCCCTTGCCCAGATCGTCTGGAGGTATGGGCTAGGGTGTCACCAGTATGCTGATGACACCCAGCTCTATCTGATGTTGGGTGGCCGGTCAAACTCCAGCCCAGAAGACCTGGACCGGACATTGCACGCTGTGGCTGGTTGGCTCAGACTGAGCCAGCTGAAATTGAACCCGGTGAAAACAAGAGGTCCTATGCCTGAGTCGGGGTGATCTGGGGAGGGGGGTCCCACTCCCAACTTTCGATGGGGCGCGTTTGATTCCCACACCAGAGGTTAGGAGCTTGGGAGTGCTCCTGGACTCCTCGTTAACAATGGAGGCCCAGGTAGCAGCCACTGCCAAGTCGGCCTTCTACCATCTTCAGCTGGATCGGCAGCTGGTTCCCTTCCTTGACCGTGATGACCTGGCTACAGTGATCCATGCAACGGTCACCTCGAGGCTAGACTACTGTAATGCTCTCTACATGGGACTCAGAAGCTGCAGCTGGTGCAGAATGCCGTGGCCAGGCTTCTGATGGGCCTCCCTAAGTGGGAGCACATCCGACCTGTGCTGAAGGCGCTGCACTGGCTGCCTATAGCATACCAAATCCGCTTCAAGATGCTGGTGCTTACTTTTAAAGCCCTATATGGCCAGGGTCCAACATACCTGAGGAACTGCCTTTCCCCATATACATCCCAGCAAGCACTACGGTCCGGGTCGCAACACTGACTCATGGTCCTGGGTCCCAGGGAGGCCAGGCTCGTGGCAGCCAGGGCCTTTTTGGTGGCAGCTCCTGTCTGGTAGAACAAGCTCCCGAAGGAGATCAGTGCCCTGCAGGACCTCATGCAGTTCTGCAGGGCCTGCAAGATGGAGCTCTTCCACCAGGCCTTTGATTAGGAGCCGACACCAATACCATCTACCATCCCTATTGTCATCTGTGATAAGGGTCTGGCTCTGGAAGAAGAATGAACCATGAAACTTTTATTTTTTCTCAGAGAAAAACTTTCCTCCTCAGACCCCCCTCACCTGGCACTTAAGAGGGGCTTCTCAGTCACCTTGGAAGCCCCTTTGCTGGGGTTGCTGTGATAAGCTGGTTACAATTCAACACCACTGACAGACATGGAAACATTCAGACAAATTCTGCTCCCACCCCAGGTGACTCTTAACAACAACAACAAAATCTGGGAGAGAAAAAGGGAAGGAAAGATCCCTTTCAGAGGAGCCAAGATTTTGCCAGAGCCATTGTCTGTTTATTTGGACAGATTCATATCCCACCTTTTCCATTCTGTATTTCAGGCAGTTTACAGATCAAGATCGTGGAATGCTAATAAAAATAAAAAGGCAGTATACAGCACTTTATAAAAAAAACCACAACCCTCTTATGAGGGTTTAGCTCAAAAGCTAAAACCAGGAGCAGAGTATTCCTCAAGGAAACACCACACTTCAGATTACATGAATAACAGCTAGAGACTTCAGCCCGTACAATTAAATGTAATAAAAGCACCTTAATAAAAAGCCTTCCTAAACAAGCATACAACTCGTTAACACCACCCCAAGAAAACCCGAACAAGTGAGGAATATAGAACAGAAGCAAATAAACCATGTTGTTGGAGCTTCATATGGGAAATGGGGGCTTGGGGTGGGCATCCTCGCTCCTCTTTGTCTCTGTCTCTACAGTGTGCAAAAGCAATGCAGCATGTGGCTGTCTCCCAGGTGCCAAAAGGCAGGCAGTGACCTCACCACACGGAAAAAGGACCAAGCCGTGAGCTGCATGCCCCTCACCTTGCCCACGAGAACTACAACTCCCAGCAGCCTCGTGGGCAGTGACCCTGCCCCAGCTGGTCTCCACAAGCCTCTTGGCTGGAGCAGGCAGAGCTGTGCTCGCCTGTCAGCGGTGGCACTGCTGCTGGTGCTGCTGTGATGCAGGCTAATCAGCCACCTTGGCAGGGAAGGGGGGCATCCGGGCAGCCAGGGCCAGTGGCCTGCCTCCTCCCATGGTGCTGAGTCATCCCGGGGGGAGCCTCTTTGGTGCCGCCAGCACTCATTGTCCTGCTGCCTGCCCTTCACCCACCCAGCCAAGGCCAGGCTCCCTCACTATGGGCCCCACTGTGGGCCCCACTGATGCAGTGGGGATGGCGGCAGCATGCATAGAGGGTGAGTGGCACGGGGTTTCAACCCCTTCTCTCTAGAGTCGCACTGCAGAATAGGATGGGGCCATAGAATAGAATGGAGAGATCACGCCGCTGCTCCCCCCAGCCTGCCTTGGCAGGATGGCGGGAAAAGGGGAGGCTTTTGAAGATGCCCCCCCTTGCTTCCCCAGCCGGCCTCCAAGGAGGACAGGGGGGAAGCGAAGAGAGAAGGGGTCTCTAGAATTGCTGTCTCTACAGTGTGCAAAAGCAATGCAGCTCTAGAGGGGTCTCTAGAATTGCACCGCAGCAGTGGTGCAATCTCTCCATTCTATTCTACGGGGCCATAGAATACAATGGAGAGATCACGCTCTAGAGAGAAGGAGCCTGGGGGTGGGGAGCTGGGGGTAGGGCTGGCCACTGTCGCCATTTGTGCCCGCTCCTGAGCTCCCGGAGCGGTGCTCCGGCACGCTCCATGCCAAAATGACCCCTGGGAACAACTGATTGGTTTAGCATAGGAAAAGGATGTATATTGTCACCTTGCTTATTTAATTTATATGCAGAGTACATCATGCGAAATGCCGGCCTGGATGAATCACAAGCCAGAATTAAGATTGCTGGGAAAAATATCAACAACCTCAGATATGCAGACGATACCACTCTAATGGCAGAAAGTGAAGAGGACCTCAAGAGCCTCTTGCTCAGAGCCTTGAAAGAGGAGAGCGCAAAAGTTGGCTTGAAACTCAACATCAAAAAACTAAGATCATGGCATCCAGCCCCATCACTCTTTGGCCAATAGAAGGGGAAGTCGTGGAAGCAGTGACAGACTTCACCTTCCTGGGATCCAAGATCACTGCAGATGATTTGCAGCCATGAAATTAAAAGATGCCTCCTCCTTGGGAGGAAAGCAATGGCAAACCTGGACAACATAACAAAAAGTAGAGACATCACCCTGCCAACAAAAATCCATATGGTCAAAGCAGTGGTATTCCCAGTAGTAATGTATGGCTGAGAGAGTTGGAGTATAAGGAAGGCCAAGCGCTGAAGAATAGGTTCTTTTGAATTATGGTGCTGGAGAAGACTCTTGAGAGTCCCTTGGACTGCAAGGAGATCAAATCAGTCAATCCTACAAGAAACCAACCCCAACTGTTCCCTGGAAGGCCAGATCCCGAAGCTGAAGCTCCAATACTTTGGGCACCAAATGAAAAGGGAGCACTCACTGGAGGAGACCCTGATGCTGGGAAAGATTGAAGGTCAAAGAAGAAGGGGACGGCAAAGGATGAGATGGTTAGACAGTGTTATCGATGCAATGAACATGAAATTAAGCAAACTACGGAGCACAACAGAAGACAGGAGGGCCTGGCGTGATGTGGTCTATGGGGTCGCGAAGAGTTGGACTCGACTGTGTGACTGAACAACAACAACAAATGGCTAAATACAAATAAATTTCTATTCATTCATTCATCAGTTCCCCGGGGGTGGGATGGGGGGAATGGCAGCTTTAGAGGACAGGCTTTATGACATCATATCTCTGCTGAGCTCCTTCCCCTCCTCAGAGTCGCCCCTCCCCAGATTCTAGCCCCAGTTCTCCAAGAATTGCCCAACCTGGAGTTGGCAACCCTGGGAACAACCATGACGATGAAAAGCAGAGACTGACTGACTGACTCTCTGACTGAAGTTATTATTAGCAGATTTGTTAAGCTCAGCTACTTTCCAATTTAATTTTTTATCAAATAAATACTTAAGGTCTTGTTTCTGTCTGAAAGCATAATCACTGGGTCTGCTTTCACTTAACTGCATTTCTGAATCTCCTGGGCTTTACTGCCTCTGTCCTCATGCTTTCGTGATTCAGTTAGCCCCACATTTTAAATGGATTTCTGTACAAACTAAGGTACCACTTACAGGATACCCGTAGCAGCCCATGACCGTCCTGGATCTGTGTGGGTGGCAGGGGCAATAATGAATATGTAACTGATGGTTTATAACAGGATATTTTCAGAACTGGCTGAAACGTTCTCTTGGAATATCTCAGGGCAAGGCTGTCGACAGAGGGGAACAGGGTGTGGTTTATGTGGTTGCCTCCTCCTCCTCCTCCCTTGGCAGCCATTTTGTGGTTGTGCTTCAGTGTTCCTAGGTGCCTGCAGGCTGAAAAAGGTCGAGGTCCCCTGGACTACTGGATAACACCATCTAGTAGGATCACCCAGATCATATATTACATGGGGGTCAATACCCCTGCTGGAGTTCATTTTAAAGTGAAACTGTGTGTGTGTGTGTGGGGGGGGGTTCTTCCTCTCTCTTTCCCCATTTTATGGAGGTGGTACATTTGAAGGCAAATTAACACATAATAAAGTGAAATCTACCTCAGCAAGATACATCTAGAGAATGTCGGGAGAACTGAGGGTCATGGTGAAAAGTGAATTAGAAATGCTGTTAAATGAATTGAATAAATGATTTAAAAGATAAACATTACAGGCTTCTTTCAACCTACACTGACTAGTTAACAGGGAGTGATGCATGCAGAGAGAGGGGGAACTGAGGCCTTCACTACATAGCAATAGAACAAGGTGAAGGTGAAAACAGCCATGTTGATCAGTACTGGTGCATTTGACCGCATATTTATTTATCATTTATTATTTGTTTACTTATTTAATTCACTTATACCCCACCTTTCTCCCCAATGGGAACCAAAGCAACTCAAATTTCATCTCCACAGTGACCCTGTGAGGTAGGCTACGCTGAGAGAGTAGAGGGGAGTTCCAGGGCTCCATTTCCTTTGAATGAGAGAATACTGGAGACTTATCAAAGTTCAGATTGATTTGCTTTGTTTACAAATATGCAAGCAAATCCTTCACGACAGGCAGCAGATCCCCACAGGGCAGCTTGTGTGCCTCCCTCCCCCCACTCATTTTGTGTCGTCTAGCAAGAAACTCAACTTTTGCTGTCTCTGTCCATCCCAATGCCAAACTGGCCATTCATGCACTATTACCATAGGGATGTCAGCCTCCAGGTGGAAACTGGAGATCCCACAGAATTACACCTCATGTGCAGACTACAGAGATCTGTTCTTCTGGAGAAAATGGATGCTTTGGAGGATGGACTGAGTGGTATTGTACCATAGTGAGGTCTCTGTCTTCCCCAGGCTCCATCTCCAAATCTCCAGGAGTTGCCCAAGCTAGGTCTGGCCACCCTACCTCCCCATCCCCTGCTGGTGGCCAGGATTAATTATTTAATTAATCAATCAATTATTGTATGGCATCGTGTGTAGAATAGCCAGGAGATCCTGGGATTGTCCAGCAGCCGCAATTTCTAGCTTTTAGCGTTGTGCGAGCTAGACTTGTTTTTAGGGGCGGAGAGCTCTGAAAGGGCTGCCCCAAGGTCACCCAGCTGGCTTCATGTGGAGAAGTGAGGAATTGAACCTGGTTCTCCAGATTAGAGTCTGCTGCTCTTAACCCCTACACCAAGCAGGTGGCCTGGAGTGACTTGGCAACTCTGCTTTACCAAGCACTTGTCTCACGGTTAAACAAGACTAGCAGTTGTGACATCTGAGCTTAGATCCCAGCATTTTACAAATCTAAGTAGAAACTGCACAGGAATTTGATTTGGACTGGGGCATCCAACTCTTCCACACATATCCCTAGGAGGTATACTAGCTGAAACTCCCCCCTTCCCCCCCCAGTATTTCCTTAAAAGGAAAATAGAGGGGCAAAAAACAAACTGTCCATCTTTGTCCTTTGATGATCGATAATAGCAAGGGGGCAGCTGGTGGCTTGAATTGGTCTGTATCAGTGAAGCTGCTTGGGGGGGGGGGGAAGGGATGCCCTCTGTCCCCTCCTGCTTAGCCGTGATGTGGGTCCTCCTCCTAAGGCTTCTGTTAGCCTTTCAAGAACTGTAGGAGGATCTGCTCAGGATCTCTTCATGTCCTGTCTGTTTCATCCCTCAGAACCCACCCCTGCAGGAGAATTGCCTATTTAGAAAACCATCCCAAAGTAAACATGCTAATAGTAACTGCCTGTGCCTTCCCAGCATGCCAGATTGCTGAAGGAATACGAGCTCTCCTCACACTGTTTCCTGTGTCTGCAAACTTCTGCCACTTCATTCACGGCCAGAAAAACAAGCCCACACAAGCCTCACTGGTTGTGATGCTTGGAGAGGCAAAGGCAGAACTCCTGGCCCTCTCCAAAGCGAGCGTCACACTCTCCAAGTCCAGAAGCTGACTAATACCTTTCATTATGACCAACCAAAACATCATTTTTTCCAGAATGATGTCTTATTAATAACAAATGATTCCTTCCATATGGTAACTCTATGGCCGATTTTGTGCATTCTTGGAACAGAACAACAGACCTGATGCCTCAGGGAGGTTCACATTTGCTATTTTTATGTGGTCTATTGCTATTACAGTCCTTAGACCAGATATGCTTACAGATAACCAACCTACCTACCTACCTATTGACCTTTGCTTTCCTTCACACCTTTGCTTCCTCCTCTCTCTCCCTTCCTCTCTCACACTATTTCTCCCCTCTGCCCCCCTTTTCTTACTCTCTAGTTCTCCTCCATGCATGTGACTTCTTCTCTCTTTCTGACCTTCTAGCCTACTAGTGGGAAAGACCATGCTGTCCATTCAGTGAATGGTGCCCATCCATGTGGCAAAACAGGCCTTCCGTACTTGTGAGTAAAGCCCTCAAAACCGACCCATTGCTTGCCACTTGGCTGTTAAGGTAATATTGGTGGACGTTAAGAAATGAACTCAGACAACTATGTGGAAAGCTCTGCCGTAGTGTGCTGCATCTACTGTCAGGAATCGCGTTTGGTTAATGCTTAAATAAGTTTATCAGAGTTTTGTATTAGTTTAATTAACAAGAGGCAGAGAGCCATGATACTTGCGTGGGGGGGGGGAGGATTCCTAAAGGCTGCAGCCCCAGGTAAGTCCTCTTTCCCCCCTGGCAATCCCCCCCCCCCGATTCTTCCTCTGGAGAACAGGTCTACCCATCCCATTCCTCTCTATTGGTAGACCTGGCCTCCAGAGAACAGGTCTACCTAGCCCTTTCCACTATATTGGTAGACCTGTTCTCCGGAGACAAGGTCTACCAATACTGTGGAAAGGGCTGGGTAGACCTGTTCTCCAGAGGCCAGGTCTACCAGTGTAGTGGACTGGGGTGGGTAGAGCTGGTGGCGCCCGTGGCTGGAAGCCGTGTAGGCCTCGCTGTCACTGGAGGGGTGGGGGAAAGAGCTGGCAACCAGGGGCGGGGGGGAGATCGGCGGGCCCCTTCTCTCCCCCCCCATGGGTCCCAGTCAGGTCTACCAACATAGTGGCAAGGGCTGGGTAGACCTCTTCTCCGGAGGCCAGGTCTACCAATAGAGGGGAATGGGGCAGGTAGACCTGTCCTTTGGAGGCCAGGTCTACCAATAGAGTGGAAAGGGCTGGGTAGACCTGTTCTCCAGAGGCCAGGTCTACCCAGCCCTTGCCACTATATTGGTAGACCTGACTGGGACCCGTGGGGGGGGGGGAGAAGGGGCCCACTGATCTCCCCCCTGCCCTCGGTTGCCAGCTCTTTCCCCCACCCCTCCAGTGACAGCGAGGCCCTCATGGCTTCCAGCCACGGGTGCCACCAGCTCTTCCCCCCACCAGCTCTTTCCCCCACCCCCACCCCCCCAGTGATGGTGAGGCCTGTGTGGCTTCCAGCCATGGGGCCCGCCAGCTCTTCCCCCTGCCCCCCGCCCCAGCAACAGTGAGGCCCGGTGAGGCCCAGCAAGGCTTCTCCACCCACCGCCCCCACCGCCCCCAGCAGCAGCAGCCACAGATCCAGAAGGTAAGTGCATTCCCTGTGTCTGCGTAGGGAACACTGTTTTACTTTGGGAGGGATTTAAATATCCCCCCCAAAGTTTTTTTTTTAACTTTTCAGATTTTTCTGCACAACGGGGGAAAATCTCCCTACCTCCCAAGTGCCCTCCTCGCGTGGATTTAGATATCTGCACGGGGGTGGCCACTTGGGAATTAGATATATAGATTATATTTGCTATTTTTAATACCATCAATATAACTTTTAAATAAAAAATTGGGAAAAAATGTCTATTTGTTTTTCTGCCTCCTCACCTCCTCACTCTTTCTCTCTTTCTGCCCCCACCACTCTCCCAGCCTCCTCCTGATTCCTCCCCCACCCTGCATAGCAGCAGCAGCAGCGGCGGTGGTGGTGGTACTCCCAGCCACCCACCTGCTTCCTCTCCCCCCACAGCAGCAGTGGCAGCATTCTGGGAATCACAATGGATCTCCCAGTTACAGAGATCAATTCACCTTAGGGCTGCCGGCTCCAGGCTGGGAAATTCCGGGATATTTGAGGGTGGAGCCTTGGGACAGTGAGGCTTGGGGAGGCAAGCAGCCTCAGCAGGGTATAATGCCATAGACTTAACCCTCCAAAGCAGCCATTTTGTCAAGGGGAACTGATCTCTGTCACCTGGACAGCAGTTGTAATTCTGGGTGATCTCCAGCCCTCCCCTGGAGGCTGGCAATGGTAGTTCTCATGGAGGAAATGCCTGGTTTGGAGGGGGGAGTCTATGGCATTATATCAGTCTGAAGTTCCTCCCCTTTTCAACCCCCCCTCCCCAGCTTCCCCCCCTCAAATGCTCAGGAATTTCTCAAGCTGGAGTTGGCAACCCTATTTCCTTCCCATCCAACAGCCAACCTACCTTTATCTACCTCTCTGTCTTCAGCTTTCCATCTCGACCTCCCTCCCCCACAGCCTCCATCTAGGAAAATTATAGTCTTTCTCCACAGTGGAGACCAAAGCAGCTTACATTATTCTCTTCTCCTTTTTATCTGCACAACTACCCTGTGAGGTTGGTCAAACTGAAAGTATGTGACTGGTCCAAAATCATCCAGTCAGCTTCCACTGCAAGATGGGGATCTGAACCTGGGTCTTGTAGACCCTACTTCGAAGCTCTAACTGCTGCACCTCACTGGATTTCATAGGGTGGCTGCAGCTGGGCCTAGTTGAGTCATGCAAGTCAGGGGGGACTTGGCAACTCTAGACTACTAACAAAACGGAAAAGATAAACTGTGTAACAAAAGTGTCAAAAGACTCATAGTGGTGCTTAACAATATATATGTAATTAACACGCAATGTAATCATAGCAATAAAGCTTTCTTTCAAACTATATCTTGTGTGTAGTTCCACTATAAAACACAGCAATAAAGTTTCCAACAAAGAATTTAGATACAAACTTTATTTTGTGTATCCTTTTTCACAGGAAACCAGAATATACAAAGACAATTATATAAAAGTTACATACAAGTATGATACAACCCTTACTACATGCCACCACCACCACAAAACTTGAAATACATATATACCTAATATATTTGCAAAAAGCAACTCACAATGGTCAGAAGCTTCAAAGAACCACAAGTAAACAACAATATATTCCCGAATTTAAACAATTTTAACACAAAATCACAAATATGTTTGTGTTAACACTCACCAAACCTATGAGACTCTGAGGCCTCTCTCTTCCCCAAACCCAGCCCTCCTTAGAGTTCACCACAAAATCGCTAGGAATTCCCCAGCCTGGCACTGGCAACCCTTGTCAGGCCTGGCCCCAAGGCTCCCTCCCTCAAAGGCCAGAAGAGGCCTGGAAAGAGCCCTTCTCCCTCCCTTTCACTGACAGAAACAGTTAGAAGCCTCTCCCCTCCCCCCCAAACATTCTGATCTCTCACCGTTGATGCCTGAAGTAGATCCCTGCAGAGGCCTTTTCAAAAGGTATTGGGGGGATACAACCATCCCTGAAGGGATTTTTTTTACTTTTTGGATTTTTCTGCAAACTAAGGAAGGCCTCTGACTATGTAGGAAAAGCTGCTGGGTGAGACTGAGCCCTCTGTTGGTGAAAATAAGTATCCGCACAGAAATCACACAGAAGTAGATCCCTGCAGAGGCCTTTTCAAAAGGTATTGGGGGGATACAACCATCCCTGAAGGGATTTTTTTTACTTTTTGGATTTTTCTGCAAACTAAGGAAGGCCTCTGACTATGTAGGAAAAGCTGCTGGGTGAGACTGAGCCCTCTGTTGGTGAAAATAAGTATCCGCACAGAAATCACACGGTGGCTTTTAGATATACAAATATTACACATTACAGATTATCCCTGGGTCTAGAAATATATAGATATTAAACATTGCAGATACATTCCAGAAATTAAAAGCTAGTTTAAAAATTTCAAATATGAAGAATATTTGGTAATTCAGAATGGCATTAGGGAAAAAGAGATGTATTAAACAAAACTCAGTATTCGGACGGCCAGCCTCCAGGTGGCACCTGAAGATATCCTGCTATTATAATTGATCTCCAGGTGATCAATATCAGTTGCCCTGGAGAAAATGCCTGCTTTGGAGGGTGGACTCTATGGCACTATACCCTGCAGAGGTCCCCTCCCTCCAAACCCCACCCTCTTCAGGCTCCAACCCCAAAATCTCCAGGTATTTCCCAACCCAGACCTAGCAACCCTACTAGGTATCCTAAAAATGTCTGTGTTGCTAAAGATAACCATGATTACCATGCTAAGGATAGAGACTTGGGAGTACAGGATCATATCTATACCAAGAGTTTTAGTATCTCCCAACCTATCTGGATCCGAGGCAGGATTCAAGCACAGACTTCTATCTTTTAAGATGGGGTTACCTAATGGCTGAGTCATCAGGTGAGATCAAGACCACATCCGCAGAACTGATGTGCAAGAGTCTGTGGAAGTGGGAGAGGAACAGGAATGCTTGGAAAACCAGAATCCCTGTGTCATTTCAGAGGCAGAAGCCCACTGGAATTTGATGCCCTCTTTCAGGTCACCAGTTAGGGCAGATTCTGAAGAAACTGACCTTTCTAGACCCAGGGATAATGGGACAGTGGAAGGACACTGCTATCCAGTGAGAGCAAGAAGACCTCCTGGTTTTTTGAAAGACTATATTCGGGTGATTACTAAGGAAGAAGAAGAACTTAAATGGGGAGGCAGGGCCGGTGCCAGTTTTTTTGCACACTAGGCGAGGCTACCTTCTGGTGCCCCCCCCCCCCCCATGCACCCACCAATTTTCAAACATAAATGCATTTTAGGAAAAATGAAAAACACAAAATTTGAAATTGCTAATTTTTTAATTGTGAGAACAAGTAATATAATCTCTTATTTTCTCTCTAACAGAAAAACACAAATCACAAAGCATTTTGAAAAATCTTGTTAATTGTGATGTTGAAATTTAAGTCTCTTTAATGTTTCCATTTCAGGCACATCAGAAGCTCATTTTGCGTGCCTTTTCTTTAGCAAATTTTGTCACCAATTCCTTCAGGTCAAGCGCTGATGCTTCAGTATGTTCAACTGAAATTGTTGCCAAACCAAGTAGTCTCTTTTGCAGCATTGTCGAGCATATGTGTGTTTTTATAAGTCTGAGTTTTGAGAAGCCACTTGCCACTGACACTGGAAGTGTGAGAAGGATCCTTAGAGTAACAGAAACATTAGGCACACTATCCTGGAGGTTTTGTTGAAGTATGAAGAGAAGTACTCTTTGTGGTGGCATAGACTTTGGAAGTCTTTGAGCTATTGCTTGTAGTTCACAACACAGATCTTTAGCATCAATATCTTTGTTTCCATCGTGCATCAATGCTTGTTCCAAATTCAAGCATCTTCAGTGCATTTTTTGTTAATACTGTATATATCATGCAGAAAGCCAAAGAGGGAATTATAGTGTTGTAGTTGGTGGACTCTCTCTTCAACTGATTGTATGGCCACATCTAAGACAGCATAATAGAAATTCACTTTGAATTTTTGGTTTGGATCTTGTGGTGCCTCTTCTGGGGCCTCATACTCAAACTGCTTTTTCTTTCTCCTTTGTCTTTGTTCTCTCTCAAAATTTGGTAGTATTTCTAGCTCTTTTGCAATCTCAGTAACATTCAGGGGTCATTTCGTAGAAAAAGAGGTGCAGGAGCTCATTAGCATAACTCATTTGCATATGCCACACCCCCTAACATTCCGGAAGTGTGTCAGAAGGCAACACCCACCCCTCAGGCTCCACTCCACAGGTGAGTGAAACTGACCTGCTCTTCCTCCATTCCCTTCCCCATCCAATACTTTGTGCAATAAAAATAAGCGTAAAGAACACACCCTCATTCTCTTCCTGCTCCCTTGAAACCACCAGGTTTCAAATAGACTTGAGATACCCAGGACACGTGCACCACCCATCCCTTTCCCTTCCCCTCCCCACAACAAGACACCCTGTGAGGTAGGTGGGGCTGAGAGAGGTCTTTTGGGAACTGCTCATGAGAGAACAGCTCTGAGAGAACTTGTGACTGACCCAAGGTCACACCAGCAGCTGCATGTGGAGGAGTGGGGAATCAAACCCGGTTCTCCCAGATTAGAGTCCAACTCCTGACCACTACACCAAACTGATGGGGTGGAAGCTGCTGAAGGGTTGGTGCAATTTCTCCAGTACTTATGTGCCATGTGCCCAGATAAAAAATGGTATACTTAGAAAATTTATATGCCACCTTGAGCAAGTCTCTGGAAAAGCAGCACACAGTCATAAAAGGAACAATGATAAAATTATAAATATTAAAACAAAACATTAAAAACAATAAAGACCCTAGCAGGGCTTTCCCCGGGGCGCTGTGCCTCTGCACTGCTCGGGGGAGCCGAGGAGGGAGTGGGGCTTGGTCATGTGACCGCCCCCTGGGCTTCTCACTCCCGGAGCTGCGCTCCTGTGCGCTCCCACTTCAACGGACCCCTGGTAACATCTACCAAAACTTGTTCAAAAACCTCATCACACCTACAGCCCACAAGGTAGTTCTTTGGTTACTTGTAATTGGCTTGTTGCTAAATTTAAATCAGCTTCCTTATTTTGTAGTAGCTTGCTTGTGTCAGATGCCCACAGAATCAGTCCCAACAACGTTACTTAAACAGAAGTAGTTTATTGAGAAAGAAGTAGGTCATCTGTACACGCTCTGTGTCAGTAATGGCGAGGGCCTCTCAAAGATGGACAGTTATACAGAATTCAAGGCAACCCCCTGCTCAATGCCAGATCAGCCGAGAGCATCCCTGGCAAGTGTTGGTCCAGCCACTGCTTAAAGACTGCCAGTACTGAGGGGGGGAACTCACCCCCTCCCGAGGCAGCTGATTCCACTGTTGCATAAGTCTGATTTTAAAAAAGTTTTCTTTAACAGCCAGCCGATACCTTCTCGCCCTTCATTTAAACCCATTTCTGCGAGTTCTCTCTGCTGTTGGGCCGGTCTGCACCCCACAACTGGAGCTGGGAGGGGGTGTTTCAGGGCATGGGGAGGGCTCCCAGGAGGATTCTTCTTCCCATGGGGTCCACACAGACCCCCTCCTTGTGTGCTGCCACCAACGGATGCTTTGCCCATGCCTGCCAAAGACTGGCCCCACTGGTGGACCTCCTGATGGCACCTGGTACTTTTGGCCACTGTATGACAGTGTTGAACTGGATGGGCCTGATCCAATATTGGCTTCTCTTATGTTCTTATGAACCTGTGAAGAGTGTTCGCCAGGTGGGCCAGGGGGATGCAAGAGGGAGGGCAGCACCCGCAGCACCCACCTGTCCATTGCCTGCCTTCCCCCCCGCCCCCCTGGACAAAGCTTCACCACTGGATGCATCTGATAAAATGGGCTCTGCAGTCCAGGACACTGGAAAGAGATCACTAGCCTTTTAGGTGTCCCAGGGTCCCTGCTTATTTTCTGCGCAGAATTAAAATGTGCTGCATGTCTGTAACAGACTAACTGACTGGAACGGGTAACGCAGAGCATTCAAATGTCTCCGGAAGAGAGAGGCCCAGCATCTCACCCCAGCTGGCAAGGCTTAGAGCCTCCAAGCCCAGAAACTACACTGAACTTCCCAAAGGCTGCAGTGGCCCAGGGAGGGGGCGGCCCATGCCTCTCATGGGCATCTGATTCCGTGCCTGCCGGCGGGGCTGAACTACAAGATTAGCATACGGGAAAGTATAAAGGGCAAGGCAGGCAGGCCTTACTGTGCTCCTCTGAGGTCTGCGCTCTAGGCAGTCACCTAGTTGGCCCAATGGTAGCACCGGCCCTGGGGGGAGGGATGTAGTAAAGTGGAAAGTCAAGAGTTAACTGGAACCTGATTGTAGGTTAGAGGAAAACTCCACCCCTTGGACTGTTCACTTTTCCTGTTTTCAGTTTCTGTGTTTAGTTGGAAGTTAGTTGCAAGAAAGCAGTTGTGCTACATTCAGCAACTCATGTGAGTACAGCGATTTATTTCATTACCACAGTGAGATCACAAAATCCTGGAACTGCAAGTGACTTCCAGACTATGGTGATCAGCTTCCTTTGGGGAACCATCAAGTCTACAATAAATGAAAGTCTTAGAGTAGCTGCAGGGAGTGAATATTCTAGGATTTTCATTTATCCTATGGTATACCATAGAGACTAGGGGAAACTGACTGATGATGACCACAGTAAAGGCCAGACAATGGTTGGGGGTTGAAAGAGGGATGGGGCTGCTGTTGGTTGGTATTCTCTTATGGATCTTCATAGTGGATTTTTCTCTCTAACACTGAGAAAAACTTGAAGATAATGTTGAGAGGTTTGTTAGGATGAGTGCTATAGGGAGGGAAATCTAAATTTCAAGTGTGAATTTTGGTGTGAGGAAGTGACTTCACAGGAAAAGAAGAAGTTTGAGGAGGTGACCTTTGACCTGGATGTGACATCACATTCATGTTAAACTCACACTTCTCCCCAAACTCTTATTACCCTAGGCAGCACTCTCATCTCCAGGAATTTCCCAGGCTGGAGTTGGGAAATACTAGACCTTAATGAGAGAGGAGAAAGGAATCCATTGTCCACTCTCATCTTTGTAATGTCTGAATGAATGGCCAAGAGCAACTCTGACCCATGGAACCTTTCAGTGTCTTTGTGATATACGCAGAGTAACTTCCAAAGTAGGTGTGCTGACTCAGCTGGTTGCCATGGAGCCTACACACTAGAAGCTGTTAATGCAGTCCAGAATCAGAGTAAACAATAGAGCCAGAGAACGGATAGCCAGGGAGTCAATCCAAGGTTGTAGGGTTCAGGATCAAGGAGCGGTTGCTACACACAGAGAAGCAGGTCTGAGTATGCAGAGTTGCTGCAGCACTGAGGCAGGTGTGTGGAGTGTTTATGAGGAGGTTCTCCCTTCCCTGGGAGTTGAGTTGGCTAAGGCTTACAGCTCCTCCCGTTGCCTTTGCAGGAGCTGCAGTCTTGCACTACTTCTTCATTCCTGCATGGTCAGCCTTTGGCGTGCCCTACATCTGGGGCATTCAGGAGAACTGGGCGGGGAATCTGGCCTCGGGGTGTCTGCAACTGGGGGTGCTGGGCCAGGCTCAGAGAGATCGGTCTCTCCTTCTGGCTGCACCTCCTGTGCAGCTGCTGGGGACTCTTCCTCCTCAGGTACTGTTGAAGATTCTTCTGGGCTGACTCCCGAGGAGGCTGGGTTGCTCCCTGCCTCTTCCTCATCTGAGGAGTAGTCAGCCTCAGCAGAGACAGTACCGACAACACTGGGCCTCACTGCTCAGACCCTGCCCCATGCCTGCTTCTTTGTATAGGCCTCAGTATTGTGAGCACATCACTCTGGGCAATATGGTAGTATTGCCAGCTCTGGGTTTGGAAATTCCTGAAGATTTGGGAGTGAAGTTTGGGGTGGGTAGGATTTGGGAGGGGCTGAATCTCACTGGGGTACAATGCCATACAGCAGGAATGGCCAAACTGTGGTTCAGGAGCCGCATACGGCTCTTTCACACATAGTGTGTGGCTCCTGGCAGGGCGGCTGGGGAAGCAAAGGGGAGGCATGCCTCCCCAATCAGTCTTCCCTTCCTGAGGCAATGTTCAGTTAGGCTTGAAGTGGGGGGGGGGGGCAGAGAAAGAAAGCAACTTTAAATGCATTCTCAAAGCCCCCCTCACCAGTTGGCTTGGAGAAAGCATTTGTCTCTTTAAATCCCTTCACCAAGCTTGCCAGCATGGGGGTGGGGGGCTGGGGGGCTTGGAGGACACATTTAAAGTTCAAGTTGCTTTCTTTCCACCTCTCCCTCCCTCCCTCCATCCCCTCATCTATTTCCTTCCTTCCTTCCTTTCCACCTCTCTCTCTCTTTCTCCCTCTCTTAGGCAAATAAACATCATTAGCAAACAAATAAATATCATTAGACAAATAAATATCATTATCAATATCTGTTTTAACCCTTTTGTTTTTATTTTTGGCAGTCTCATTTAATATTAATAAAAGAAATTTGCACATTTTTCAATGGAAGTGTGTGTGTAATATTTGTTCATGTCTTGTGGCTCTCAAACATCTGATGTTTATTCCATGTGGCTCTTATGATAAGCAAGTTTGGCCACCCTGCCATAGAGTCCATCCTCCAAACCAACTATTTTCTCTAAGGGAACTGATCTCTGTTGTCTGGAGATCAGTGGTACTTTTGGAAGCTCTCCAGCCCCACTACCCACCTGGAGACTGGCAAACCTACAGGTTCACCATAGATTAGCTATTACTTAATGGCACTTTATACCCAGCGACCTTTTCTGAACTTCCATGTTGTTCCACCATAATCTTTCTACTGTTATCTGTGGCTAGGTTTCGGTTCTCTGTAGTGAAAATACAGGCCAAGTTAACATCCTGCATCTAAACTACCTGAATTCTAACCCTTAAACTATTAGCTATCTTAAGATGAATGCTGAGAGTTTATGTAGGTAATTAGTGAAGGTTTTCCCCACATCTGAATGAGCTATGGGCCCTAATAAAAACTGAATCACAGGAATCTTTTGAGACAGCCTGAAATGGACTAAAGGTAGCACCTACTTGTTGGAAGGAGCACATTCTCCATTGGGGGGGGGGGGGGGTCTGTAACTCTTTTCAGTGACTTTTAATGAGAGAGGAGTTCAGCGAGGACTTTTCCCCAAGGCTTTCAGTTCAAAACTAACTCTCATTTGAGCAAGGTAATTCTTTCCAATTGATCATAAAGCATTCCGAGAGGTTCAGACAAAAGCTGTCCATTCAGTGCAAAGACTGACAGTGTCCTTGGATGCTGTCCCTGACACACAAAGGCAGCTGTTTAAGATGTGACCACCAGCACTAATCCTGAGTCACTGTGGAATGTTCTCTGAGTCAGGCAATCCTTGGGAACACGCAGACAATGCGGATGCTGATTTGTTTTGAAAAAGCAGGGAGGACTGTATCTCAGCTGGCCTTGGCAGGGGAAATATACTGGGTTCAGACATGTTGTGTGATCAGCTCATAGCTTATTGTGATTACAGCTCAGCTCAAAGACAATGCTAGCTGGGCCGAAGCCCTGCTTATATGCATGCAAAACACTCTGCACCACAAGCACCCACTCCCCGTGATAAGCTATTTACAAAACATTACTACTTAATTGGTATACTCCAGAGTCTGGTCAGCTATTCTTCTTGTGCTCCAAGCTCAGCCAGTCTCTAGGGTGATTCAGTCAGGGACGATTCAATCAGGGTGATTCAATTAGGGATGATTCAATCCCAATACATAACAGCTTTCCCCCCTAAGTTCAGAGCCACCTAACAAACAAAGTTCCTCAAGTAAGCTGGCCTGCAACGTTTGCGGTTCGAACGTCGAGGTTCTGATCGTGGGGCCAGGGCTTCAGGAACAGAGTCCGCTGTATGCGTCAGGGGGTTGATGCATTGTGGTGGTGCAGTAGGGACATCGGGACCCTCTGTAGTCCTTGGCTCCGGCGGCTTGGCGGCTTGGCCCACCAGCGGTTCACTGTCTGCTGGCGGCTCCTGGGTTGCAGGCAGCTCACTGGCTGCCTGGGTGTTCCTCTCGAGCTCTGCATCTTGGTCGCTCAGCAGCTCCTTATGACTGTATTCTGGAGCTGTTGAGGGTACACCTGGCTCGGCTGGGAGAAGATGGCTTCGGAGCTAGTTTTTTTTTTTTTGAACAAATTTTATTAACTTTTTAAACTTTATATAACTATAACATACAACAAATAAGGTTTTGACATTATTGGTTCTTATATCTTACAATAACCAGTGTTTACGAACAAATTTGTAGTAGCTTGCTTGCAGAGTAGGAGTAGTCCTCTCAAGTATAATTTCCAGTTTTTCAATGATGGGACGCCAACGACCATAGAAAGAATAAATGTCTTTATGCAAATCATCCTTAGCCAGTCCATCTGTTATTTTGTCCATAATTAAATGGTCCCAAATCTTTGAGTACCACATTCCCAAAGAAGGGGGGTTGGGTTTATTCCAACAAAGTGCTATCGTTGTTTTCGCGGCAGCCAAAAGCAGAGTTAATAATTCAATAGTGTATTTGGGAAAAGATACATCTTTCCAATGATTTAAAAGAATGATCTCCGGTTTTTTAGGTATAACATAACCCGTCAGTTGTTCAATTTCCAAGATAACTGTATGCCAAAATTGTGAGATAATTGCACAGTCCCATCAGCAATGTATGTAGGAGCCAATTTGGCCACATTTTTTCCAACATTTGGGGGATAATTTAGAGTTGATTTTGTGAAGTTTTAAAGGGGTCATATACCATCTTGTTAAAAGTTTTAAATTCTGCTGTTGAATATTAATAGATTTTGATGTGGAGGCATATGATGTCCATACAGATTCCCAAAAGGACTCGGAAAGGTCAATCTGGAGATCATTCTTCCAAGGTTGAACATAAGTTGGTAAAACTGAAGGATCCGGATCCAAAAGGATATTATAAATTTTAGATATCAGTCCCTTAGAACCTGGTTGTGAAATTAATAGTTTTTCAAAAGTGGTGAATGGGCGGGAACAAGTTGCCTGAAGTTCTGGGGTATTAAATAAGTGTTGGAACTGAGGCTGAGGACAGACTGGCAATCTAAAGCGGGGCAGGCACGCTTCGCAAATGGAGGAAAGGAGCACGTTCAGACATGCGCATCTGTCCGTCGGCTCCGTTGCGTACTTACCCGTCTCCCAGTCGCTTTCCTTCCGCTTTACCCGGACACCGGTTTTTCCCGGTGTTCAGGGGCCTTCCTCCGCATGCCTCCCACTTCCAAACAGTGCGAAAAACATCAAAGGAAAACAAAAAAAGTGCAGCAGCGCGCGGAAGCCGCTCGCGCTGGCTATGCGGCAGTCTGAACGCTCCGTGGCAGTCTGAACGCTCCGTATCGCCGCTGATCCGCATTGCTCTGGCCAGTGTGAACGGCCAGCTCCGTGGGTTTTTTCCCCCGCTCCAGTTCCCTCCACTTTGCCTCCGCTTCAGATTGCCAGTCTGTCCTCAGCCTGAAAATACTCAAACCAGGGGAAAGATACCCCAGCTATCTTATCTAGTTTTGTTTTTGACATGAGTTTATTTTTATAGGTCAAATCATAGAGAGTATTCAATTTTGCAGATGCCCATAGAGAAAACGAAGATGGGTGTGTTGCTGGAGGAAACCACAATTGGTCCCGATAATGAGAGAGCAATGACCTTCCAGGAACCAAATGATTGCGTTTTGAATCCCATATTTTAAACAGGGCTTCCATAAAAAGATGAGTTTGGCCTAGCATAACCCTCTCAGATTTTGCTGCCCATATGGATATGCGATCATTTTTACTGATTAAAAACTGTTCTTCTATCTTGTACCATTGAGGAGGGGGGTCGGCATAAAGGATTCTAGTCAGGTTGGATAAAATTGCGGCTTCATAATATTTACCCATATCTGGAAGTGCTGTTCCACCCAATTTGGTTGGGCGCATAAGTGTTTTAGCACTAATCCTAGGATTATGAGAGTCCCAAATAAAGGACAGCCAATTCCTCTGCCACTTTTTCATCTGGGCGGGTAAAATAAGGAGTGGTAGGGTTCGAAATAAGTATAATAATTTAGGAAATATAAAAGTTTTAAGGGACGTTATTCTTTCCAACCAGGTTAACTGCTGCGTGTGCCATTGATCTAACAATCTTTTAAATTCACTAAAGGAATCAACATAATTTACTTTAAACAATTCTGTAATATCTAACGGGATGTTAACTCTGAGGTATGACCAACTATTGGTAACCCAGGTATATGAGTGGTGCTGACTAAGGTGATCTGCTGTCAATGTGGACAAGAAAATTGGGTAAACAATTGATTTAGATCAGGGGTGGCCAACCTGTGGCTCGGGAGCCACATGCGGCTCTTTCACATATATTGTGCGGCTCCTGGCAGGGCGGCTGGGGAAGCAAAGGGGAGGCATGCTTTTTCTCTCTTTCTCCCTTCCTTCCTTCCCTCCTCCCTCCCATCTATTTGCTTTCCTAGTTTCTCTTTCTTTCCACTTATTTAATTCTTTCTTTCCATCTCTCTCAATATCATTAGCAAACAAGTAATATCATTATCAATAACTGGTTTTCCTCGTTTGTTTTTATTTTTGGCAGTCCCATTTAACGTTAATAAAAAGCAAATTTGCATATTTTTAAAAATAAAAACGTGTGTGTAATATTTGTTTCTGTCTTGCGGCTCTCAGACATCTGACGTTTATTCTATGTGGCTCTTACGTTAAGCAAGGTTGGCCACCCCTGATTTAGATGAATTAACACATAGACCAGAAACGGTTGAAAACTCAAATAGAGTTGATTCTATCTGGGGCAAAGAATTTTGGGGATCGACTACGTATAATACCAAATCATCTGCGAATAGACTAATTTTGAAGGTTGAGTGATCCATTTGAAGACCCAATATGTCTTTTGATTGGCGAATTTGATTAGCCAAAGGCTCAATACATAGGGCAAAGAGCAAAGGAGACAATGGGCACCCCTGTCTTGTGCCCCTAGTCAAATCAAAGTCGTCTGAGATCAAATTGTTTACCGCCAACTGGGCCTTGGGTGATAAATATAGAGCTTGAATTACATTTTGAAATTTAGGACCAAACCCCATTATATTTAATACTGTTTTCAAAAAAAGAGGCTCCACTTTGTCAAAGGCCTTCTCGATATCTAGTGCTAAAATACATGATTCCACTGAATGAGACTTGCCAAAGTGAATAATACCCAATGTTTTGCGAATATTATCCGCAATGTCTCTTCCAGGTATAAAACCGGTCTGATCCAAATTAATATAATTACCTATAAATTTATTCAAACGAAGGGTCATAATTGTTGAAAATAGTTTATAATCACAATTCAACAAAGAAATCGGCCTAAAATGTTGCGGGGTTAAAGAATCTGGGCCTTTCTTTGGTATAACTACTATTCTTGCCTGAGACCATGTCTCAGGCATTATTCCTGTACTGAGGACTGAATTACAGGTATCTTTGAAGGGAACAGTCATGTTATTAACAATTTTTTTATAAAATTCAATGGGGAATCCGTCCCTACCTGGGGCCTTGTTGGTTTTAATATGCTTTAACACAGTTTAAATTTCTGGATTGGTAATTGGTTCATCCAGAAATTCTTTGTGTTCTGGGGTCAGTGTAGAGCATAACCTATCAGATGACAGGTAAGATATAATTTTTTCTAAGTTTGGAGTATCAGAGGTATATAAGGATTGGTAGTATTTTTTAAAAATATTGAGAATTTCTTTGTTAGTGGTCACTTTATTACCTAAGGAATCCATTAATACTGTAACACTTCTAGACGCTTGTTGTTTTTTTAATTTCCAGGTCAAAAATTTAAGAGTCCTGGGATGACGGAACCAATGTTTGTGTTTCAAATACAAAAGGTTTTTTTGTATTTGAGATGTTTCCAGTGAGTCAAGTTTTTTCCTTTCTATAAGAAGGAGCTTATATGTTTTTTTCGAGCAAGTTTGCTTGTGCTGTTGTTCAAGGGTCTTAATATTTGTTAAGATTTCCTGAATTATTTGTTTCTTGCTTTTAGTATAGGAAGCTGATAAAGAGATCAACTTGCCCCGCAGCACAGCTTTCATGGCGTCCCAAACCATATGGACAGGGACTCCACAGGAAGAATTGAATTGGAAATATTCATCAAGCGCCTTTTCTATGTCCTCACAATAAAGTTGATTAAATAATAAATTTTTATTGAAAGACCATGAATGTGCAGTATTTACTTCTGGGTTTGGATTCAGGTAACATTCAGTCCAAGCATGGTCTGATAATGTTCTGAGCCCAATTTCTGTCTTTTGGATTTGGGTAACTAAAGAAACGGAAGAAAAGATGTAATCAATTCTAGTAAAAATATCATGTCTGGGGGAATAGTAAGTATAGTCTTTTACTCCAGGATGGTGAATTCTCCAAATGTCCTGTAAATTATATTGTTGCATTAATTTATTTAAAGGTGTCAAGACAGTCTTTTTTTGATGGGTGGTCTTTGGGGTACCGGGTTTATACGATCGGTCCCAAAAGGGGTCAGAAATTAGATTAAAGTCGCCTCCAATCAATAAATGTCTTTCTTGAAAAGAGTCTAGTTTAGCAAATGTATCTTTCAAAAAAAAATTCTTGGTTTTCATTGGGGGCATAGATAGATATGATAGTAAAAAGCTGATCATTCAAAAGACCTTTAACAAAAACAAATCTCCCAGAAGGGTCAATCATTTGGGCTTGGCAAACAAAATTAAGATGCTTTGAAAAAATTATCGCTACACCCCTGGATTTTGAAGAGCCAGCAGCATTAAAATGCAAAGAAAATCTCTTGTGTTTGAATAATAATGATTTAGCGTCTTTCTGGTGTGTTTCCTGTAAAATAAGAAATGTCAGCATGCATTCTGGTTAAAGCCTGTACTAACTTCTTACGTTTTGAATTGTTATTCAATCCCCTACAATTTAGGGAGATAATCTTTATCATGTCTTTAGGCATCAAAACACAATTTATAATGACTTACTATAGGTGAGAAGAGCATAATCATTGTCCACGCAGTCTCTACAGCATACTGTACAAAAAGATTTGAATAAAGTCCAAATATGGTTATAAGCCCATCCAAGTAAAATACCACTCCACTCTTATATAGATATTATACCTTATAAAGAAAACATATAACCAAACTACAAAAATAAAACCCCACATAGGGTTCTAGGTCAAGTGCTTGTCCTAGTGCACTAGGAACAAAGCTAGTGAGCTGACAAACCTGCAGCCCACTAATCAGTAAATGGGGGAAGGAGTAAATAACAAACCCCTCTCCCCTCCAGAATAAGGATATAAATCAACTTGATTAAACTCCTGAGTTAATAATAATATATAACATTTTAATAACATCTAGTTTTGACCATCTTTATGTACTCGTTTCAACATCTGCTTATAAAAGTTATAATAACTTAACTTAGGAGTGAGCCAAAAAGTTTCCCATTTAAAGTTAAGGTCTCAAGCCAAGTTACTTTCAAATAAAGTTCCTGGTTAACTGCACCAGGCTTTGTTGATTTCCATTCAAATTAAATAAAGTTTAATCAACTATATAGAGTTAAATTTCACTCTCTTGCATAAATTCCAATTCGATAAGATAAAATGAAATGTTAGGTTGACTTCACCAAAATATATTAAAATTGAATAGAATTAAATATATTTGATTTAATAATTAATTGAATGAATATATAAAATATCTTATTAACTACACCAGGTTTTGCTAGTTTTCATTAAGGTTAAATTAGGTTTAATCAAATAAGAAGAGTTAAACGTCACTCTCTGTTTCATTGTAATTTCAATAGAATAAAATAAAAGTATTAGGTTAACTTCACCAAAGTATATTAAGGTTTAATGAAATTAAATAAGGTTGATTTAAACGAGGAGAGTTACTTTTCACTCTCTGAACTTTGCCTGGTTCACATCACAAGTAGGTTTATGGATTTGCCATGGCCTTGATAATATATGGTATTGAAGCTCAATAGTTTCATTTGGTCAGTTATAAAAAATAAAGAAGAAAAGGTTATGTTCCTGGGTGGTGTCTAGAGCGGTTGTTAACCCTCTTCCAGTGGAGGCTAGGTCTTTCAACTGGCGAGCGTTTGGAGCTCTCGGAGTCTGGGCAAAGAGGCGAAGTAGGTAAATCGGAGGAAATGCCCAGGGCCGTCAAGAGTTTCTGTCCGCTAGGAAGATCTGAAGCTGAGAGTCGTAGGCCTTGATGGATTACGAGGATTTCCAAGGGAGATATCCAGCGATAGCGAAGATGATGGTCAGTCAGTGCTTGTGTAATCGGTTTAAGAGCACGTCTGTGTTGGAGCGTTTCAGCGGATAAATCTAAAAGAATTTGCAGCTTGCGGTTCTGGTAAGTGATCCCGCCATTTTGCCGTGCTTTGTTGAGGATTACAGATCTTAAAGGGGCTTCACGGAGAGTTATTATTATATCGCGATGGAAAGATTCAGAGCGTTTCAGGTTGGGACCCACCCTATAGGCATTTTCCAGGTAAGGGGAGGAAAATTCTTCTAGCCCGAAGGTCTCCGTGAGCCAAGTGGAAAGAAATATTTTTAAATCCGACTCACCTTCGCTATGTTCAGGCAGGCCACGGATCTTAAGGTTGCGTTCCTTTGATTTATTTTCAAGCGCTGTTATTTTGTTCTTAGACCAGACCTCATGTGCTTGTAGAGATCTGATTTCTTCTTGGGAAGTAATAGAGTTCTCGAACGCGGACTCCGCGGCTTGGGCCACTTCCGATAAAGTCTCCGTTATTGATTTGAGTTCATCTGTAAGTGGACGAATTGCTGCGTGAATCTGTTTTGCAATTGTAGATTCTAGGTGTTTAATCGTTGAAAGGAACTCACGGCGGGAGAGAATTGTTCTGTCGTCTTCGTTTTCGCTCTCGCATAGCGCGTCAGCCGTTTTGTTAGTAATCGGCTGCGGGTCGCTCTGTGTAAGCCTGGTATCATCTTTTGTAAAAAACTGAGTAAGTTGTTGGGGAGTAGCCACTGACTTACGTGTTTTAGCGTTGCCAGATTTCCCCATACCCAGCGTGATGTTTTGGCTTTGAAAAAAGAAGAGTTGCAGGAGCTAGGAGAATTATTTCTGAAGGGGAAAGAGGGAGCTAAGTCGCTATCGGCTTCAGAGCTAGTTGATGTGTCTACGGAGTAGCAGGCCCTCTTCTGTTGATACCTCGTACAACAGGGACCCAGTTACCTTGAATACCTTTGCGGGGACCCATGCCAGGCCTCTGGAGAAATTCTGGGCATAGATGGGTTCGCCTGGAAAGAATCCGTGGGGTGCTGCTTGACACTCGGTGCCTGGGCCATGTTCCGGAGCATGATCGGGGTGCAGTTTGTCGAGGCAGGTTGTCAGGTGCCAGCCCATCATGAGCTCTATGGGACTGCAGCTGGTGGTGGTACCAGGGGTGGGTGGCCAAAGAGGAAAGCGGCAAGCCAGTGATCCCAGTCCCCATGGATGAGCCTTCTGAGGGACTCCTTTGCAGTCCTCACCATCGCTTGTGCTTGACCATTGGTTGCAGGGTGGAAAGGAGTGGAGCAGATGTGCCAGATTGTGTAGCAGCCCATGAACTCTTGAACTCACCCAAGGTGAGGGCCATTCCATTGTCTGTCACGACGGTGTCAGGTATGCTGTGGGTGCAGATGCTCTGATGGAAAACGCAAATTGCAGCCTGGGATGAGGTGTAGGAGACCAGTATCACCTCTAGCCATTTCGTGTAGGAGTCCACAAGGATGAAAAAAATCTGTCCCTGGAAGGGCCCCGCAAAGTCTAGATGTAGCTGGGACCAGTGTTCCCTCTAAGCTGAGTTAGTGTGAGCTAGCTCACAGTTTTTTAGCCTCTGGCTCACACATTTTTGTCTCAGCTCAGGACAGATGGCTGTAGAGCAAACTGATTTATGCAGCAGCCAAATCGCTCGCTCACAATTTTAATGCCAGGAGCTCACAAAGTAGAATTTTTGCTCACAAGACTACACAGCTTAGAGGGAGCATTGGCTGGGACCACGGTTTGTGGGTGGACTCCCACTGTTGCTCTGGGGCCCAGGGGGCTCCAGTTGGGTTTTGGCATGCCTGACAGTGCTGGACGCAGTCCTCGATTTCACTGTCCATGCCGGGCCCCCATACATAGCTGCGGGCCAGCAACTTCATTCACATGATTCCGGGGTGCATTTCATGTAGAGCCGCTAGTACTTGTTGGCATAGCAGTGCGGGTACGACCACCCAATTCCCCTATAGCAGGCAGCCCTTGTGAGCTGAAAGCTCATCTCGGCAGGCGGAGTAAGCTGTGAATTCAGGGCCCATCCAGCTGGTGGGCCATCCCCTCCCACCCAGTCCAAAATGTGGGAGAGGACGTGGTCATTAGCAGTGTGGTGGGACACATCAGAGATGAGAAGAGGACAGTCGAGCAGGTCCTCAAGCAGCAGTACCTGATGCGCAGGAGCTGGGTCTGGGTCACAGATGGGCAGCGGAAGGCAACTGAGGGCATCAGCATGACCCATCCCCTTCCCTGGGTGGTGGAGGAGCAAGTACTGGTAGCCGGCCAGAAAGATAGACCAGCGCAGGACCCGGGGAGACAGCATCTGTGGTGTCTGGCAATACGGTGCCAACAGGCCCAAGAGGAGCTTGTGATCTGTCATTATGGTAATAGGCCGGCTGTAGAGGTAGTCATGAAACTTCTTGACCCCAGCCACAATTGCCAGGGCCTCCTTGTCTATCTGCACATAGTTGTGCTCAGCTGAGGACAAGGTGCTAGAGTAATGTGCAACGGGAACCTCCCACCATCAGGCAGCTGATGCCCCAGGACAGCCCCAACTCTGTATGGGGAAGTGTCACAGGCGAGGACAACAGGCAATGTTTCATCGAAGTGCACAAGGACCTCATTTGATGTGAGCAGGTTTTTGATGGCCCAGAAAGCGGCAGCTTGCTTCTGGCCCCAGACCCAGGGGGCCTTTTTATCCAGCAGCCAGTGCAGGGGTTCGGCTAGCACAGCCTTGTGGGGCAGGAAGGAATGGTAGAAGTTCAGCAGTCCCAAGAAGCCCTGAAGTTCCGACTTCAAAGTGGGGGTAGGAGTATTGGCGATAGCACGGACTTTATCAGCGGCTGGATGAATGCCCTGGGCATCTACGGAGAACCCCAGGAACTCAACCCATGGAAGCCTGAGGAGGCATTTTTCACGCTTTACCTTGATACCAGCGGCATGGAAACGTTGCAGTACAGCTCATAGTCTCTCGGCAAAGTCCTTGGCCATGGGTGCAGCGATCAGAACATCATCAAAGAAGGGCTGGACCCTGAGAATACCTTTAAGAAGTGGGTCCATCAAATTCTGAAAGATTACCATGCTGACCCTGACCCTGAACTGTAGCCACTGCACCCAGAACACACCCCTGTGCATCACGATCGTCTGTGCCTCAGCAGTTGCATCATCTATGGAGAGTTGCTGGTAAGCCTGGGCTAAGTCCAGCTTTTCAAAAACTTTTGCACCTCCTAGGGATGCCAAGATGTGGCTGACCACTGGGACCGGATAGGCGTGGTCCTGTAGGGCCTTGTTGATGGTGCACTTGTAGTCCGCACAGATGCGGATGTCACCGTTGGGCTTGACTGGTGTCATGATAGGGGTTTCCCAGAGATCATGTGGTACAAGCTCCAACACCCCTTGTGCCATGAGGTTGTCCAAGGATGGTAAGTTTTCAGCCAATGGATTCAGAATGCCTCATGTTGCAAGAGATGCTGTCAGCTAGGCTGTCATAACTAAATGGAGGGGAGAGAGGGAGATGAAAAGGAGGGGGGAGAGGGCTGAAATTGCTGTCGTAAACTCTGGAATGTCGCCTTTGATGCTCTCCTAACATTTGCCCTGTTTACATAAGATCTCAGGTTTCTCTGGTGAGTCTCCCACCTGAATGTTGAAGCCGTTATTCTCAGCGCGAGGGTACTGGGGCACTCATTGGCTTGTAGCCAGCTGACACCCCAGTTTGAACTGTGTACATAATCCCATCCCCGCCTCCCCACTTTAGTCTGAACACAGAAGTGCTTAGGGAATGTTTTAGAAATACTGACTCCAATAAACTGAACCTACTTAAGAACTGTTGTTGAGCGCTGATTTACTAGGGAACCTGACAGACGCTTGCGGATGTCAAGTTTGCAGAATCTGTTATGGTTGATAACCTCCAATGTAAGGAATCTGAAATCAGAATGACCGGGCCCTTTGTTTATAAAGTGTTGCACCAAAGGAGCCTCAATGTGCCCATGTTTAATGCGGGAACGATGTTCAGAGACATGTGTCCTGATGGAATGTGAAGACTGTCCCGTGTAATGGAGCCCACGGGGACATTCTAAAAAGTACACATCTTTTGGTGGAACAATTGGCCAAAAACTGATCTCTTTCCTAAAATTTGCACCTGGAAAATCAAGAATGCAAGTCTCCCAAGCCCGTGGGCAGATGACACACCTATTACATTTGAAAAACCCTGTGCGTGTGGGGAAAGGGTCATTAGTAAGTGTCAAGTCTGCTCTGACCAGCCAGTCCTGGTGTAGTGTTTCATGGCGATATTCCTTGTCTTGTAAGCAATGACACTGAGTCGTTGTTAGTAAGTCAGATTTATTCAGTAGACGGAGACACCAGGCGTGGAGGGCAAAGAACAATATCACCTCATTGAAGAGTCACTGACCCTGCCCATTCCATCAGGTTAAATACATCCAATAGAATGGATAGCCAGCTACTTAAAGGTACATACTTACATCACACCCGGATACTAGATGTCTTGCGAAAGCCAACAAAGGGCTTGTTCTTGCACCCCAGAATATAATTTAAAATGTGCCAGTGCTTGAATACCACATTGCATATGGCAAATGCTAGAGGTGTAAAATCCAGAGCCCAGCAAATTCTAGATGGAAAATTGTCCACTGTCTCTTTAAATAAATCAGCATAATTTCTACATTGTACTCACAGAAGAGCTTGAGAAACAATCCAAGGCAGGTAGCCCCATCTAAGAATTAATCACACATAGTCTGGCATCCCGTCTGAGAATCCTCTACATAGGTGGAATTTCTTTTTAGGCGTAAAAATTGCCCATAGGGTATATTGTTTCTCAAATGTCTAGTGTGAAACGAATGGTAATATAGGTATGAGTTCTTATCAGTGCTTTTACTGAAAGGCTTTACTGCTAGTCGCACATCACGTATGAAGGCTGTGGTATCTAAAAAATTAATCTGGCAAAGATCATAATGATGGGTAAATTTAATGTATCCATGTTGCAAATTGAATCAGTCCAAAAAAGGTTGCACATACGCTGCATCATCCAGAATTAAGAAGACATCATCAATGTACCTTTAGTAAAAACCAGATGTTTGAAAAAAGGATTAGCTGATTCACAGGTGATCCATCTGGTCTCATATTCATGCATAAAAAGGTTGGCAATGCTTGGCACAAATGTGCTGCCCATGGCTACCCCTTGGGTTTGCCAAAAAAAAGTATCCTAAAAACAACAACAAAACCTTTTTTCGAAAATGATTTCAATAAGTGCCAAAAGAAAATTAGCAGGAGGGGAGGGAGAGTTCTTTTTTTCCAAGGCTGTGAGCAGGCAAAGTCTAGCCTCGTCATGGGGTATGTTTGTATACAGCATGGAGACATCCATAGTCACCAAAACGGCCTCAGGAGGTACAGACAGACCTTCTATTTTTAAAATGAAGTCCTTAGTATCCTTTAGGTAGGATGGAATTACCTTGACAAAGGTTGTAAAAAGGAATCCACATATCTAGAAAGTGGTTCCAGAAATGAACTAGAACCCAATACAATCGGTCTCCCTGGAGGTAGAAAGCTGGGCTTGTGAATCTTTGGTAAATTATAAAAAATGGGAACACAGGGGTAAGGATTGAGCAAGAATGAGGCAGTCTGGCTAGAAATATAATCAAAGGCCAGTGCCTCCTGAACTGTGATTTTAGTAATGTTGGAGACTTCTCCTGTAGGGTCATAAGTTATGCACCTATAGAAATTTTCATCATTGGAAAGGAGCTAATTGTTAAGGCTCAAAATGAGATGGTTTAGTAATATATTGTAGAATGTTATAACTTATAAATGAAAATAAATATATTAAAAAAAAAGAAATTTTCATCATTAAGCTGCCTTGTAGCCTCATTGACATAGTCAGCCGGATCCAGAATAACAATGCCCCCTCCCTTATCAGCTTCCTTAATCACCAAAGAAGGATCTCTAGAGATGTCCCTAAGTAACTCCATCTGCCTAAGAGAAAGATTATATTTGACAGGGTGTGTGTTATGTTCGATCTTCTCGATGTCTTCAAGAAGCCGTCTTTCAAAGACAGTTATGGAGGGATTATTGATTTGTGGGAGACTTGTTTTTGAATGGATTAAAAATATAAAAGTCAGAGTCAGCAAAAAGACTTTTTAATTTTAAAGTTCTGATTAACTTAAATACGTCAATATGTGTCTGGAAAAGATTATACTTAGGAGAGACAAGAAAGCCCAGACCCAAGTTCAAAATGCTGGTCTCTTCATAAGAAAACTGTCTGGAGGATAGATGAACCATCAGGTTCTTCTCCTCCCCCATCTGGTGGGTTGACTGTATAAAAATTGTCCCTAGCATGTGGTTTCATGAGTCTATCCAAAATGGGTTTCTGGGGCGGACCCTCCTCCCCTGAAGTAGCTGTGGAATCCTCTGCTTCAGTAGTGTCTAACTCAGAAGAAGAAGAAGAAGAGATTAGATTTATACCCCGCCCTTCACTCACTTGGAGTCTCAGAGCGGCTTACAAACTCCTTTCTCTTCCCCTCCCCACAACAGGCACCCTGTGAGGTAGGTGGGGCTGAGAGAGCTTTTTCCCAAGCTGTCCTTGAGAGAACAGCTGGTACAGAGTTATGGCTTGCCCAAGGTCACCCAGCCAGGTGCAAGTGGAGGAGTGGGGAATCAAACCCGGTTCTCCCAGATTAGAGTCTGCGCACTTAACCACTACACCAAACTGGCTCCCAGAAAAGGAAGGGCGTGAATCCACCCAGGTGATACATCTATTAGGGATGTTGTCTGGAGTACACCATTCATATACTGTATTGAGAGTGTAATCACAGTTATCCCTCTCAAATTTCTTGATTTTGATGTCTCTTGTTTTCTGTTCATATGTTTTAAGTTCCTACTCCAGTTGTTTAAATTGTGTGGTGAAGGTATCTATTGGCATGTGTCCCTTTAATTTATCTTAAATATTGTCTATTTAACAGTCTCTGATAACTGACACCTCTGCTCCGAATTACTGCATCAAAATGTCTGTGCTGAAGCAATCTTGAGTATGCTGTTCAGGTGTGTATCTGTAAGCTGCAAACCAACTTTTGATTTATTGACATTTATTACAGAAATCTCATGCTCAGTGTTCCTAGCCTAGGACCCAGGGCAAAACATGAAATGGCTAGGCATTGCAACCTTTTGTACATAAATTGCTTCATGTGCTGGTCAAGAACATGAGAAGGCATCCTAACACAGACTAAGGGCCATGTGTTTGTCTACAAAACTATACTCTTCCCCAAAGAAAAAACTACAACTTCCTACAAAGGGGGTGAACTTGGTCTGGACACACACTCTCAGCCTGATCCACCTCACTGGCTTGTTGTTATTCCTCTGCTAAAATAGTTCACATTGCTTTCTTACTGAGAAAGACTGAATCATGAGGGCATGAATACAGTGAAAAGGGGGAGGGAACCCAGTTGCACCCAGGAGAGCCCTGGCATAAAGAGCCCAACAACACACACACTGTAGCAGGCACACAAAAGCTCATACCTTGAACAAAACTTTGTTGGTCTTAAAGGTGCTTGGTATTTCTCCCATGCAATTGAGGCAGCCCAGCAAAGCAAACTCTCCCTCATTCCCTCCCTCCCTTCTGGGAGGAGCCTCAGCCAGTGGAAGGAAAGAAAGGCTGCCCTTTGTCTCCTGCAGCCTGGCCAGGAAGTGAGCTCTAGCTGTTCCCTCCCTCCCCCGGGGAGGAAGAGGGGGAGGAGCCTCAGCCAGTTCTTTACCAGACTCTCTCAATTACACAGGAGAGCCTTGCCTATTGATCTCTCCTGTGCGATTGAGAGAGACTGGTAAAGCAAGCTGTAATATGGCAGCAGCAGCAGAACTGCAAACGGAAGTAGGAAACAGGCAGGGCCCGTGGGCCACATGTTTGACACCCCTGCTCTAGCCCACTACACCACACTGTCTCTCCACATGTACATTGGAATTCTCCATGTACCACTCCAAAGTTATGCAAATAACTCCCTCATCCTCAACTACCCTGCAAATCTCTGGAGCTGCAACCCCCGTCTACTGACAGATAATAGATCTGGGTAGATTTAAAGGCTGAATTGGGAGAAGAGACAAAGCAAGGGAGAATGTTGGGACATGCAGATGAGGAGTGGGAAAAAAACCTCTTGGTCTGGTGCCTCTTTTTATCTCTAGTGGCTCCCTGCATTGAATTCAGTGGGAAACTCTTGTAGGCAAAAGATCTTTAGTCAATAACAGCTCCATAAAGTAATTGCTGGGCTGGGTAATTTTCTTGCAGAGCCTGGAGATAATTTTCCAGTGTGCACAAGTTGAATGCAGTTCATGAATCCCAAGCAGAGCCCGGTCACATATAAAGGAGTGTGCGCTGGATTGGCTTAGCTATGAGGAATAAGGTTAATGGGGCACCTGCCAAATCATTAATCACAAATTTATGCAAAACCCAACAAAATGGATTTCCTGGCAGTGCAGTAAGTGTGGCTAATGGAGCCCTACAAAGGCTAATTTCCATTTAAAACTTATTTTTATCAAATGGCTCAGACTTTGTGTTCTCACATTCTTTTGAACAGTCAGGGGGGTTTAGGAAATAATTATTGTTGAGGCCGAAGTCTGCATGTTTCTTTCTGCATTATTTGTTCCTATTATGAAGCAACACAACTGCCCAGTTTCTCCTGCGGCTCATAACTGAGTTAGGAGTCACATACCGCTTGTTTCCCACATGTGCTCCGTAGCATATGCTTCCATATTTATAATTTGATCAGGTGTGTGTGGGGGGTGGAAAGCTGAATAGTGGGGGGGTATGTTGATGCTTGGCTGGGAAGGAGATACTTGGCTGGGTTGATGCTTGGCTGGGAAGGTTGATGCTTGGCTAGGAAGGTGGGGAATTCCTGGAGATTTGAGGGGTGGAGCCTGGTGAGGGTGAGGTTTGAGGAGGGGTAGGGCCTCAGACAGGTACAATGCCATGGACTCTGCCCTCCAAACCAACTATTCCCTCTTGGGGAACCACTGCTGCCAATCTCCAGGTGAGGGCTGGAGATCACTCAGAATTACAACTGCTCTCCAGATGGCAGAGATCAGTTCCCCTGGAGAAAATGGTGAACTCTATGTCCTTATACCCTGCTGAGATGCTCCCCCCCCCCATGACAGCCAATGTGACGTGGCAGTCAGGGCTTCAGAGCACAGTAGAGACTGCAGGTGGGGGGGATGGAAAGCTGAACTGTGAGGGGGGAAATTAAGGTAGGTTGATGCTTGGCTGGAAGGAGATAGGGTTGCCAACTCCAGGTAGGGAATTCCTGGAGATTTGAGGGATGGAGCCTTGAGAGGGTGAGGTTTGAGGAGGGGTAGGGCCTCAGACAGGTACAATGCCATGGACTCTGCTCTCCAAACCAGCTGTTCCCTCTTGGGAAACCCCTGTTGCCAATCTCCAGGTGAGGGCTAGAGAACACTCAGAATTACAACTGCTCTCCAGATGGCATTGATCAGTTCCCCTGGAGAAAATGGTGGACTCTGTGCCCTTATATCCTGCTGAGATGCCCCCCTCCTGACAGCCAAAATGATGTGGCAGTCAGGGCTTCAGAGCACGGTAGAGGCTGCAGGTGGTGGGGGAGATGGAAAGCTGAAGAGTGACGGGGAAATTAAGGTAGGTTGATGCTTGGCTGGGAAGGAGATAGGGTTGCCAACTCCAGGTGGGGAATGCCTGAAGATTTGAGGGGTTTGAGGGGTGGCGCCTCAGACAGGTAGAATACCATAGACTCTGCCCTCTAAACCAGCTATTCCCTCTTGGGGAACCACTGTTGCCAATATCCAGGTTGGGGCTGGAGATCACTCAGAATTACAACTGCTCTTCAGGTAGCAGAGATCAGTTTCCCTGGAGAAAATGGTGGACTCGGTGTCATTATATCCTGCTGAGGTTGCCATGGCAAATTGATGCTGAGTGCCCAGGCCTTGGCACTCTCCCAGAGCCTCTTTCTAGAGCCCATTGTATTTTTTTTCCACAATGGACCTTATTCCAAGTTAGGTAGTATAGCAAAGTTGCACAGTCACAGAAGTTTAGCATTGCATGCAGTAAATAAACTCCAAAGAAGTCTATTCCAAAAAGAAACTTACATTTATTGAGGTAGATCCCATTCATACCCATGAAGATAGTTTCAGGGGGTAGCCCTGTTGGTCTACAGTAAAACAGCTAGATTCGAGTCCAGTGGCACCTTAGAGACCAACAAGAGTTTCAGGGTGTGAGCTTTCGAGAGTCACAGCTCTCTTTGTCCGTTCCCCTTTGTCTGGTGAAGGAAACGTTGACTCTCAAAAGCAATAACTTTTACATATATACAATAATACATTCAGTAACATTACTTCAATAAAATACAAAATCAACATATTTTTGGGAGCACTCCCTGTTTGTTTTGATCTGTAGTTACATATTCAAAGAAAAGAAACCATTTTTCTAAAAAGTTATTTTTCTTCGTTAGTGATTCTATTATTAAGATTTGAATTGCCAGCTTTTCCATTGCTGCCAGATCCCAAAGTTTTGAGAACCACTGATTTATAGAAGGAGTTCCTTAGTTTTCAAGTGTTGTGCTATAAGTGTTTTGGCCGCTAATAAAAATATTGATATTAGTTCAATACTGTTTTTAGATATATTGAGGTCTGGCCAATAGTTTAAGAGGACAGATTCTAGCGTAAAAAGAATAGAGGCACCCATAATCTTCTCAATCAAGCTCGGGATCTTAGACCAAAAAGGTATTAAAAGGGGACATTCCCACCAACAATGTAAAAAGGTGCCTGGATTACCACAAGCTTTCTAAGAGTTAATTGTTGGCTTAGAAGTTAAATGAGCAATTCTTTGAGGTGTTAAATACCATCTGGCGTAGAGTTTATAATTTTGGAGCTTTAAATTCAATGAAGAGGTTGTATATAAACTATTTGACCATATTGTTTGCCATTGTTTATTGGTTAATATTATACCACAGTCTTTGTGCCAAGAATTTTGTACTGAGGAGACTTGGTTCCACTTTTCTTGATTCAGCAGTTGATAAATTGATGATATTAAGCCTTTTGCAGACTGAGTAGTGTTTTTAACATATGCTTCAAATTTGGTGAATGGTCTGTTCAAAGAGAAGATTATATTAGGGTTATACAATAAATGGTGAATTTGAAAATATTGCATCCATGGAATTTCAAAGTGATATTTTTGTTCTAATTGTTGCTTAGTTAACATTTGCTGTTTATTGCAAAGTTCACCTAGTCAATATAATCCATGTGTCTTCCAAATTGCAAAGGTGGATACATCTGTGCCAGTGTTAAACCATGGTTGGCCTAAGAAAACAGTTATTGGAGAAACAAGAGGAGCTAAAAGTGGTCAGAACTTATCCCATATTTCCAAGGTATCAAAAATGAGTTTTGCGTTTGGCATTTAAATTTTCTAGTTTTCGGGTGATTCCAAATGCTTTCATATAAGAAACCTGTTTCTAAATGTGATTGTTCCAATAAAAGCCATTCCTTCAAGCCATTCCTTACAAGATGGTTGAGTGTAAAATATTATATTTTTAAGCTGTGCTGCATAATAATAGGTTTCTAAACTCGGTAAACCCAAATCTCCCAATTTGGTGGGTTTGGTTAGAGTAATAAAATTGATCCTTGATTTTTTGTTGGACCATATAAATTTCGAAAAAGTTTGTTGCCATTGTGTAAAAGTCCCAGGTGGAATTCTAATTCGTAGTTTTTGAAATAAAAAAAGAAATTTAGGAAAAATAAAAATTTTAATTATTTTAATTTTTTTCAAAAGTGTTAAATGTAATTTGCTCCATCCTTCTAAAGAGGATTTAGTTTCCATTATTAGAGGTTTAAAATTAACCTCAAAAAGATCTTTAAGTTTCAGAGGAAAAAGTATATCAAGGTATCTCCAGTTTTTGGTTAGCCATTTAAAGGGATAATGTTTCATTAATAATGATTGATTTGTCAGTTTTTTAAAAAATCGGGTATATTTTGGATTTTGAAAAGTTGATCTTAAACCCCGAGATGTTACTAAAAGCATCAATTTGACTCGTGACATGAGGTAAAGTCATTTCTGAATGCGTTATAAAAAATGCAGCATCATTGGCAAACAAGCTCAGTTTATTTGAAGAATTGTCTGATTGAACTTCTTCAATTAAATTATTATTTCTGATGGAATGGGCCAGAGGTTCAAGAAGAGATATCCTGTTTCCTGGTCCAAAGCGCAGTTTTTGTGCCAGCTGCTCCAAAGTGGGGTGGCCCCAGGACAATCACACAGGCAGACACAGGCCAGGCTGCTGAAGATGGGGGTGTATGAGGTGTAGGGGTCCAAACCTTATTTTGGGTGCAGAGGGCACTTCCTTATTCAAATCTCCTTTGAAATACAGGCCTCTGGGAAGCACTCCAAATAGAGGGTTGTGTCTTCAGAACCAGTGTTTGGACTGGGCGGTGCTGTATGTCATCTTGCAGGGGACAGTCCCCAGAGCATGGGGATGTGTCATTTGGAGTGGTCCAAAGATTGTTTTGGGGTGCAGCCCATCCCCAGGGTCCTGTGAACCTGTGGGTATATAATAGGTGGTGGTCCAGACCTTATTTTGGGGTTCAGAACTTTCCAAATCTCCGCAGTGTTTCTGGATGAATTTGTGAATAAGTAATAAATAAGGACTGAATAAGGAAATGTGAATAAGGAACCAACTTCAGCCTCCTCTTTTCTCCCCACAAAGAAAGACTCCTCCCATAACCTGTTGAAAACAAGTTTCTTTTTCAAGAAACTGAAACCACAGGAATTCCTGCCCCCCCCTCCATGTCATAATTAGGGTCTGTGAGCCAGAGCAAGTATGCTCCTGACTGTGGGGGTCCAGAAACCGAAAGGCCTCCAATACTCCATTGGACATAAAGATTGTGAGCTCAGAGCCAGGGACTCCCTAACACCATTGGGAACTTAACTGAGGGATTTACTAAAAATGACCACAGTTCCCATTGAGTGGCCACCCCCACTGGCAGGTGGACCGTGCGATACCTACAGGGCTCCCCCTTCATCGGTGTGCTATCCATCTAGGAGAACACTATGGATTCCTCTAGTTCATGCTCCTTGGCCCCCAGTCCTGTCACCAAAGCCAGGCTACTTAAGTACCGGGTACACCCAGAGTGAATAACAGCCCGCACCTTAATGTGTGTACCCGCTGTGGGGTTGACCACAGTCACACTCAAGTAAAAAAGGGGGGGAGGTTCTCACTGATTCTGGTGGAGACTACCGGACCTGCTGCTGAGTGCCCTTCAAAGCAGGTCTCAGCCTTTTCCTGCCGGCTGTGCCCATTCTTCCTTGCTGGACAAGGTGCCCTCCAATTCTTCTCGCTTCCCTGACTGGAGAGCCCTGAATGACTTGGGGTGGGCCCTGAGGGCTTGCTCCTCTTTTCTGGTCCTTTGTTCTCCTCTTTCTTCACCCCCCCCCCGGGGCTCTTATCATGAGGGCAGTTGGTGGTGAAATGACCAGAGGCTTCACATCTCAGGCACAGGCCCCTAGGCATCCTCTGCTCTCGGTCACTGTATGGACTACTGGGCCTGAATGATGTGTCCATGTCTAATGCCTACCCCCTCCCATTGATTAAGGACCTATTGGCTGAGGTGGCCCAGGGCCAGATCTTTATTAAGTTGGACTTGAGGGATGTCTATTTCCAAGTGCACATCCAGGAGGGGGACAAACGTAAGACTGCCTTTAATACCCCAATTGGCCAGTTTGAATACCTAGTGATGCCGTTTGGGCTTGCAGGGGCCCTGGGAGTGTTCATGAACTTGATCAACAGAGTGTTGTATAAATACTTATTTAAAGGGGTCCTGCTTTCTGTGGATGATATCTTGATTTATTCAAAAGACAAGGAGTCAAATGTGCAGCTCATTAGAGACATGCTGAAAGGCCTCTATAAAAACCACCTGTTTGCAAAGCTGTCTAAGTGCGAGTTCCATAAAAAGGGCCTTGGCTTTCTGGGCTATCAGATCTTGGGGAGGGGCTTGGACATGGACCCCTGCAAAGTTCAGGATGTGCTAGGGTGGGAACCCCCCCAGATGAGGAGGCAATTACAATCTTCCTTCGGGTTTGCCAACTTCTACCAGCTCTTCATCCCAAATTTCGCCAAGGTCGACCTGCCCCTCACAGACTTGCTAAAAACGAAAGGGAAGAGTCTGGAGTGTAATAAGCCGGGAAGCAAATTACAGTGGACTCCCAAGCAGTGTTCCCTCTAAGCTGAGTTAGTGTGAGCTAGCTCACAGTTTTTTAGCCTCCGGCTCAAACATTTTTGTCTTCACTCAGAAAGGATGGCTCCAGAGCAAACTGATTTATGCAGTAGCCAAATCACTTGCTCACAACTTTAATGCCAGTAGCTCACAAAGTAGAAGCTCATAAGACTCCACAGCTTAGAGGGAGCATTGCTCCCAAGTGCCAACAGGCTTTTAACCAGCTAAAGAATTTGTTCACCTCCAAGTCCATTTTATGTCACCCGGATAAAAATAAACCCTTTATGCTGGATGCTTTGGACGTGGCCATGGAGGGGCAATCCTGCAAAGAGGAGAGGACAATAAACTACACACCCTTGCCTATGTGTCTAAAAAGTTCTCCACTACGGAAAGAAACTGGGCAGTGCGGGATAAAGAGGCAGCTGCCATTAAGCTAGCTCTCACAATGTGGAGATACTGGCTGGAAGGGGCTCGGGTGCCTTTCGAGGTTTGGACAGACCATAAGAACCTAGAGGCACTGTACACACCCCAACGTCTCAATGCTAAGCAGTTGCGTTTTCTAAGTTTCGGTTTACCCTCAAGCACCTCCCCTTGCCAACTTCCTTGCCAATGCCCTTTCACACCTTCCCCAACATGACAGCTAGCAGGAAGACGTTATTGACTCTATGTTCATCCTCACCCAATTGGGGTGGGGCAGTGCTTACACATAGCCACACAAAGAGAGAGGGCCCCTTAAGCCCTGAGCCATGGGTGGAGAAATTTAAGACCATCTTTACCGATGCAGACAAGGAGAAAACAGACAAGGAGGGCACTTTAATGCAAGGGGGAAATGGATGCTGGTATCGCCAACACAAACTATTTGTGCTGCGCTCCCTACAGGGGGAGATCCTGTCATTGGGGCAGGACAACAAGCTAGTGGGGCATTTTGGCTAATTAAAGACACTGCACTTTATACAAAGACAATTCTGGCGGGCCAATATTTCCCACAATACGTGTCTTCTTGCCAAGTGTGTTTGATGGGGAAACTGAGGGTTGGTAAAGCTCCAGGTTTACTACAGCCCTTGGAAAGCCCTGAAAGGCTGTGATCGGTCATCTCTATGGACTTTATAACTGACTTACCTCCCGGTAGAGGGAGAACTGTGATTTAGGTGGTGGTGGACCTCTTTTGTAAACAGGTGCATTTCATCCTCCATAAGCAATTGCCATTGGCAAAGAAACTAGTGCTGCTGTTTATGCAACAAATTGTGAGACTGCATTCTGTGCCTCAGAAGATCATATCTGACAGGGGGCCCCAATTGGTGGCAGGGTTTTGGAAAGAACTCTTAAAACTACTCAGCATGAAGCAAGGGCTTAGTAGTGCCTACCACCTAGAAACAGATGAGCAAACGGAAAGAACTGATCAAGTGCTGGAACAGTTTTTGCAATGCTTCTTTAACTATCAGCAGGACAATTGGTTGGAGTTACTCCCCTATGCAGAATACAGCTATAATAACTCTGTGCATAGTTCCACTGGAGCTACCCCTTTCAAAATGGTACATGGGTATGAAGGGACCCCATTACCCACCGTAGCCATGGAGGTGACAGGGCCGGTGGACTTACAAACCTGGTGGACTGATTTAACCCAACAGTGGTCTCTAATTAAAAAAAAACTCTGGCCAAGGCAAAAAAGGATTACAAGGCATAAGCCGACAAAACTCAAGCCCCATAGTGGGGCTTATTAACCTTATTAATGAGTCTCACTACCTTGAAAGGCCCCACATATTTCCACCCCAACTTTTTCATGGTTGCAGGCATCTAATGTTTATGGTGGAAATATTCACATAGTCCCACTATGTGTGTGTGGGTACTGCTTCACTCACTCAACTCGGCAACTGTTTCCTTGGAGGCCTGTCTCTGCTAGCTTGACTGTCATAGATAACATAACAGTAGATTTGTAGGTGGACTAACAAAGTGTGCTAGATTTAGGCGGACTGAATGGACGGATTGATTGGACAGGTCACTTGGGGGGGGGGGCTTGTTTGAACCTTGTATAATTCCAGAATTGGGGCCAACCAGGTTAGTTCTGACACAAAAGGTCTTAGCTTGAAACATCCTGATCTCTCAATAAACAAATCACTGCAAAGAGAGTGTTGTTGGGAGTACGTTTGTTCAAGAGTGTGACACTAACATGTATACTTAAGAGTATCGTGGAACAGGCAAGGGAGTTGGATTAGGAGAATGTGACAGGCTGCTCCTCTCTATTTTTCTTTTTTCAGCCTCTAGTTTTGTGCTCTCTCTCTCTCTGTCTCCCCCCCCCCCCCCCCAAACTTTGGCTAATGCTAGTTGTTGTTCTGCTTCCCTCTTGCTGAGCCAATTTAACCTTTTCTTGTTCTGCCTCAACTCTAGCCATTTTTAATTGCTGTTCCTTCTCAGCTTCAATTCTGGCTCTCTCATTTTCAGCCTCTCTTTTTGTCAGTTCTATTTTCATTTCCATTATTTCTAACTCCTGACTAGAATTTTCCTCAGAACATGCTCCTTCTGGCTCCCCACCTCTCTCTGCCTTCTTAGTCTTCTGAGGGGGTGCCATTTCTGGCTAGAATTTTATTTTACTTCCTCACAAATTAATAAAATACTGTCTTGTACTGTTGAATTTTTGTGGTGGGACTGACTGTGGGTTTTTCTTTCAAATCACAGTGCTGCCACCAAATATGATGGACCCCTGCTGGTTCTTCACTGTGAGGCAGATTTTTCCCACCAAAATCCTTAGTTCCCTTCAGGTACTGAGCTAGCCCCCTAATAGCATGATATTTGCAGCTTTATACATCTGAATCCCCTACCCTTCGACAGACTCTAATTTGGCTTTTGAACAGCCGAGGAACTTGTCAGATGAAAACAGGAGCCCTCTTTTTGAATCACTTGAAATAGCACTGGAGACTGTATAACGGTGAACAATAATAAAGATTTTATTTAATAGGCAGGAATGGTATGGGGTAATCAGGTATTGGGAAGGCTGAGGTAAACGTTATTGGTAAAACCATATATTTTTCAGTTGACCAACAAGATGGTGTTGTAGCAGCTTATTTTTTTTACAGATTCTTGGTTCGTACCAGTGAGAGATGGTTGACTAAGTACTTTGGTCTCAGTTTCAGTATTTCTGCATATAGTTTCCTAACAACTGTTCAGGTTTTCTGAAAAGTTCACTCTTTTAGTGTATCAAATTCTTTCCCCTTTTCTGAAATCACAATAATGTCTTCTTTCCCCTGAGTAGTCTATAACCGTTTCTTTTCTCCCTTTATTCAAAAGGGGCTGCTGTCTGACAGACTTTCAGTCAGACTCCTCAGACATCTGCTCCTTGAGCGAAACTTTTTCTTTACTAACCAGCAACTGCCACAGAACTCAAAACGAACGACATCGCTCCCCTCAGCTGGCGCTGGCCAATCAGAGCAAAGGAGCAGCCTGTCAGTCAAGCTCAACCTAGAGCAGAGTTAACTATTCACCTCCCTCCTCTGATTTCACTGCATTAGGAAAACAGCATTTTAAATGTAGTCCCTCAGAGTTGCCTATCCCAAATTAAATGATAAATTGATCTGGTTGCCATTCATTCTTCTAGCAATAGAAATATTCACAACAGAGATTAAACTTAGCAAGCACTCGCTACCTATTGAACTATAAATACAAAGCTTTAGTTAATAGTTTCAGAGGGTAACCATGTTGGTCTGCAGTAGAAGATCCAGATTCAAGTCCAGTCTCACCTTAGAGACCAAGAAGATTTTCAGGGTCTAAGTTTTCAAGAGTTAGTTATCTGACAAAGACTCTCAAATGCTTATACCTCCCAAATCCTGTTGGTCGCTAAAATGCTGCTTTTCTCCCTACAAAGAAAGGCTCCATCCATAACCTGCTGAAAACAGGTTTCTTTTCCAAGAAACTGAAACCACAGGAATTACCGCCCCCCCCCCCCATGTCATAATTAGGGTCTGTGAGCCAGAGCATTTGCTCGGCTTGCAGAACATCCCAGGTTTGATCCCTGGCACCTCCAGATGAAAGGACGAGGTAGGATTTGAAGTGAAAGACCTCAGCCTGAGACTCCAGTCTGCAAAGACGATGCTGACTGTGATGGTCCAGTGGTCTGATTCAATATATGACAGCTTCATATGTTCATATGAAGAGTGTTAATCACTCTTTGGGTAAAGAAGGACTTCCTTTTATCTGTTCTAACCCGACTGCTTAGCAATTTCATTGAGTGCCCATAAGCTCTTGTATTGCATTTTTCCGTACAAAGCTCTACCACTGAGCGACAGCTTTGCCTGCACTGTGAGCAGCAGAAACATTGAGAAAATTGTTCCTGGCTTGGAAGCAAGGGGTTGCTAAAGCCTGGCCAGGAAAAAAAAGTTGGTGGCTCTTGTAGTCTGACAGCACCACACACAGCTCAGGGCACTTGAACTGGGTTCTGAGGAGGACCCTGCGATTCTCAAGGGACTTCATCTCCCTGTTCCAAAGATACTTCTCCATGATGCCATTATATGCACCCTTTCTCCCATGTCAATGTTTGCTCAGTGCTTAGGTCTCTTTGACATACATTGTACTATCATTACTATATGCTCTCCCTGATCTGGATGACCCAGGCTAGGCCCATCTTGCCAGATCTCAGAAGCTAAGCAGGGTCAGCCCTATTTAATACTTGGATGGGAGACCACCAAGGAAGTCCAGAGGCAGGCCATGGCAACCCACCTCGGTACCTCTCTTGCCTTCGAAACCCCACAGGGTTGCCATAAGTTAGCTGTGACATAACGGCACTTTACGCCACCACTGTTATAGGCTCAAACAGGACAAAAAGATGTTGGCAGCAGTGTGGGACTGAAAGTAAAATTCAAAACCAAGAACAGAATCCATAGAATGCCTTTTAGCAGGACCAACTCAAACGACATGAAACTAACACATGGAATTCACTGCCACAGGAGATGGTGGTGGCTACAAGCATGGATGGCTTCAAGAGGGAATTGGATAAACATATGGAGCAGAGGTCCATCAGTGGCTAAATACTGTGGTTTTTTGTTGACATGAGCTTGAATCCTTCATCCAGGATGGACCGCCGGTTGCGTCTTAGCCTCCTCTGCCTCTGGAGGTAAAGGATCACTCCCAGGAGGGCGCTGGCAACAATGAACAGCACAATCCCTGTGATGGTGAGGAGGAGGAGGGTGATCTCCACTTGCCTTGGGGCCACTTTTGCACCAAACAAAAGGATCTGACCGGAGTCGTCTTCAGGTTCAAGAGGAATTTCTAAGGAAGAGGAGTCACAGTTTAGAAAGCAGGATGGCTTATGGGGAGCAAAAGACCTTCTGTCGCTCTGAGAGGAATCATTCAGAGAGAGCCTGCTGCTCTCCAGTCCTCTCAGGAACAAGCTGACTGATTCGGATGTGGGAGCTTTGCTGCTACGTCCAGCTGGAAAACTGTCCATGGGTTTGAAATCTAACCTATTAGAAGGAGGTTAGGGTAGAGCTCTCCTTAATGAAGCCCCTATTTTCCATGCTTGAAAGACAAGAACAACATTTTAAGCCCCCTTCCCCCCTTCCCACCTATTAAAACAGACATTTAGTGTGTGTGGGGGGGGAATAGAAATATACTTAATAGCTTTCTTATCAAATCTAAATTTACTTTACTGTTGTCCGAATATGAAATGTAGAAACTTGGTTAAAACTGTGTTCTTTGGTATAGACTAAATTTTATATTAAATTTGCAAATTTAAAAACATAAAAGCCTTAATTTTACTCAGACGATACTTACTACTCTACCAGTAATTACACATGGAACTCCAATTTGAATCACCCTTTAAGAGACCTCTTAGATTTCTCCAGCTGAGAAATTAGGAAAACAGAAAGCAGAAATGGGTGCCATGGTAGCAACCCAAGAAAACTGTTATCATGTGGGTTTAGAAAATGTATGTAGACCTCAGCATTTCTTTTTTTAAGAGGCAAAGCCTAGAAGTTAAATATCCTTATAATGTGATAAGGTGGGGCAGTGAGGCTGGACAGATGTAGACTGCAGTCTTGTGCCCATTTAACTGGGTGTGAGCCCCACTGGACACAGTGGGACTCGTTTCTGTGTTACAATGCCATCCTAAAGAGAGTCATGCCCTTCTAAATCCACTGAAGTCAATGGGCTTAGAAGAATGTAACTCTGCTTAGGATTGCACTGTCAGTGTGCACAGGATCTGGCTGCAAGTAACTGTAGATAAAATACAGTTTTATCCCATCTTTGTTTTTTCATTTCTCATTGAATCTCATTAAATAATACACCTCTGAAATACTAGTATACTAATGTTTATTTCTCTGACTGGTGTCTGATGGATTTTCTTTTTCAAAAAGATCTCAGTTTCCAGTTCTGCACTTTTACATTGATCTTCACAGATGTTAGCATGGAAAAGGAAGAGAAGGAGGAAGAAGAGGAGGAAGAAGAAGTATGTGGGCACACAAAAGCTTTCCTCAAGTGGTTTCATCTGAGGCTGAGCTCTGAGAGGCAGAAGGACATAGAGCTGCAAGAGGGGTGAGTGGTTTTTATTTGCTTTCAGCTGAGGTGATTTAGCTGAGGGTACTGTGTTTGGGACTGTGTAAGTGAGTTTTGAGTTGTTGCAGAGTGCTGATTGCTTGAGATAGGATGAGAAAGGGTCATTGTTTGACTGTAATTGAGTTCCTGGGTGAATTTGAATAGCTGCTAACCACGCCCTCTGCTGGGGGAGGCTTCTATTTAAGGCAGCACCTGGCCAGAGGCACAAGCTCTTGGCCTGTGGCTCTTAGACTAGGGGGTCTGTGAGAAGCCAAGGAAAAGCCAGAACTCCAGAGTTGTAGTCTCCTTGGGTTCCCAGTAAAGTTAGTAAACTTCTACAAGGGGAATATAAAGGGTTTAAAGGGAGGATTATATAATATTTTTAAAAAGCAATTATGAAGCCAGAATGCCAGCAGGGGGTTGGGGGCTATCCAGTGTTTTGCACAGTGTGTCAAATGTATGATTATCTGCCCACTGGGCAGAAGTCTTGGGTGTGTGCCCCCTGGTGCAATGAGCTCCTGGTTCTCAGGGAACGAATTCGCTCCCTTAAGGCCAAGGTGGCTGACCTGGAGAAGCAGAAACAGTCAGTTAGGCGCATGGAGACGACTCTCAGGGACTTGTTAGATATGTCCCACTCTGAATCTGGCAGCCCCCCCACTGTCAGGGAGCCTGAGGGTTGAGAGCAGGGCCAGTGCATCCATTAGAACAACTTAGGCCACTGCCTGGGGTGCAGCTGCCAGAGGGACACAGAAAAGCCAGAGCCCGTCTGTGGGGCAGCCGTGATGCACTTCCTCAGTTTGAAAAGGCACTCCTTCCGTGGTCCTCCCTCCGGATGCCTGCACAGGGGCAGGGTGAAATTTGGGGGTGCCCGCCCCTCTGCAACTTCTGGCGCAGGTTCAGGTGCAGCTCTCCTGAACATAGGGCCACTGGCTCCTGCTACTGGACTGCCAAGGAACCCTGCCCCTCCCTCACCACCAGGATGCTGCTGCTGCCGCCATCAGGAGTGGGACGAGGCTGGCAGCGAGGAGGAGGAGGCAAACAGCATGGCCGTCTTCCAGGTGTTCCAGCATGCCTCTAGAACGTGGAGTCCGGCGCGTGCCGCCCATGGCTGGCTGCAGGGTTGGCTGTGGGGCAGCATGCTTTTGCTGCAGCAGAGCCCCAATGCCCCTCCACAGCTGCTCCACAACACCTGGCTTCATATCCAACACACTGAAACAGCGCCTTTCCCCAGCCATGTGGGGCAGGGGGGAAAGGAGAGCTGAAAGGCCCTGCTACAAAGCTGGGGGGGTGTTTCCTGCCATTTCCCAGCCTGGCTCCTGTGCACTTTTCCCTCCCCCTTTTGTTCGGTAGCAGGAAGAAAGGGCGGGAGGAAGGAAGGAGCCACTGGCAAGGCTGTCTCTGCTGCAGCTGCCTCCCCTCCCACTGCACGGAAAACTGGCTCGCCCCGCTCTGCAACACTGCCACTGCTGGAATTCTTAGTCTGTCCCTGCAGGGCTGGCGGATCACCCCAGACAACATTGGGTGGGGATCTCTCTGCAAAGGGACTCCCATTGAGAGGATGTGGGGGGGGGGGGCTCTTGCTGTCTGGGGTGAAGGGAGGCCACACAAAACCAGGATCCCCTTTGGGGGTGGGTGGGATCTGTCTCCTCCTCTCTGGATCAGTGCCAGGAAGTTTGCATCATTCTTGTTTGCAATGCCCCTTTTTTATTATTCTACTGGTTTTAGTGTTCTTGATTTTTAAAAAATAAAAATTCTGTTGTATTTGTCTGTTCCTTGGATGGCTTTGCTTTGTTTTGATCTGTAGCTGTTTACCAGATGGAATGATCCCTCCCGCTCTTCTATTAATGGTCTAAAACTAAGTTAGGCTTTCTAATATAATCTCTTCAGTTATTAGCAAAAACATGGTGCTGAGATAACAAATTATATAATACAGAAATTTTACAAATAAGTGATTGCACCACTTGGGAACAGTGACCACAATGTTATTGGGTTCAACTTTTGTATAAATAGGGAGTTTCCCCAAAAGACTGACACAACCACTTTTAACTTTAAAAGGGGTAACTTCTCTGATATGAGGGGACATGTGAGGAGGAAACTGGAAGGAAAAGTAGAAAGGGTCAAAACCACTGGGGAAGCTTGGAGACTATTTAAAATTATAATCCTAGAAGTTCAGCAAAAATATATACCATGGGTTTGGAAAGGCACAAATAGGTATAGAAAAAACCCTGCATGGTTAACAAACAAAGTAATGGAAGCTATAAAAAGTAAGAAGGATTCCTTTAAGCAGTGGAAAGCTAGTCCCAGTGAGGCTGATAAAAGGGAACACAGGCTGTGGCAAATAAAATGCAAGTCTGTGATCAGGCAGGCAAAAAGGGAATATGGAGCATATCGCAAAAAACATAAAGACCAACACTAAAACTTTCTTTAAATACATTAGAAGTAGGAAACTAGCCAGGGAAGCAGTGGAGCCCTTGGATGACCAAGGGGTAAAAGGTGTAGTGAAGGACGATAGGGAAATGGCTGAGACGCTGAATACATTTTTTGCCTCTGTCTTCACAGTGGAAGTTGAGAAGTGCTTGCCCACTCCAGAACCGCTGGTTTCAGAAGGAGTGCTGAGAGAGGTGATAAGAGAGGAGGTCCTATGACTGATAGTCAACTTAAAAACAAATAAATCACCGGGCCCGGATGGCATACATCCGAGAGTTCTGAAAGAACTCAAATGTAAATTTGTGGATCTCCTGACAAAAATATGTAATCTTTCATTCAAATCTGCCTCCATTCTTGAAGACTGGAAGATAGCAAATGTCACTCCCATCTTTAAAAAGGGTTCCAGAGGAGATCCGGGAAATCACAGGCCATCAGTCTGACGTTTATACTAGGTAAGTTGGTGGAAACTGTTATTAAGGAAAAAATTAGTAGGAACATTGATGAACAAAATCTATTGAGGAAGACTTAGCATGGGTTCTGTAAGGGAAGATCTTGTCTCACTAACCTGTTAGTGTTCTTTGAGGGAGTGAACAAACATGGGGACAAAGAAGACCCAATAGATGTTGTTTACCTCGACTTCCAGAAAGCTTTTGATAAAGTTCCTCATCAAAGGCTCCTAAGTAAGCTCAGTAGTCATGGAATAAAAGGACAAGTCCTTTTGTGAATCAAAAACTGGCTAATTAAAAGGAAACAGAGAGGGAGTATAAATGGGCAATTTTCTCAGTGGAGGGAGGTAAGCAGTGGGGTACCGCAGGGATCAGTACTCGGTCTGATGCTTTTTAACTTGTTTATTAATGATTTGGAGTTGGGAGCAAGCAGTGAAGTGGCTAAATTTACAGATGACCCAAAGTTGTTCAGGGTAGTGAGAACCAGGGAGGATTGTGAGGCACTCCAAAGGGATCTGTCGAGGATGAGTGAGTGGGCATCAGTGTGGCAAATGGGGTTCAGTGTGGCCAAGTGCAAAGTGATGCACACTGAAGCCAAAAATTCTAACTATAAATACACGTTGATGAGGTCTGAACTGGTGGAGACTGACCAAGAGAGAGATCTTAGAGTCCTAGTAGATAACTCAATAAAAATGTCAAGACACTGTGCAACTGCAATGAAAAAGGCCAACGCTATGCTGGGGGTTATTAGGAAGGGAATTGAAAACAAATCAGCCAGTATCATAATGCCCCTGTATAAATCAATGGTGCAACTTCATTTGGAGGACTGTGTACAGTTCTGGTCACCACACCTCAAAAACGATATTATAGCATTGGAAAAAGTACAGAAAAGGGCAACTAGAATGGTAAAAGGGTTGGAACTCTTTCCCTATGAAGAAAGGTTGAAGCACTTGGGGCTCTTTAACTTGGAGAAACGACGGCTGAGGGGTGACATGATCGAGGTTTATAAGATTATGCATGGGATAGAGCAGGTCGAGAAAGAAGTCCTTTTCTCCCTTTCTCACAATACAAGAACTCGTGGGGACTCCATGAAATTGCTGAGCAGTCAGGTTAGAACAGATAAAAGGAAGTACTTCTTCACCCAAAGAGTGATTAACACGTGGAATTCACTGCCACCTCAGGTGGTGGCGGCTACAAGCATGGACAGCTTCAAGAGGGAATTAGATATGGAGCAGAGGTCCCACAAGGTATAGATAGGAACTCTCAGTCTGGGGCAAGTGATGCTCTGTATTCTTGGTGCTTGGGGATGGGCAAAAGTGGGAGGGCTTCTAGTGTCCTGGCCCCACTGCTGGACCTCCTGAGGGCACCTTGTGTTTTTGGCTATTGTGTGACAGAGTGTTGGACTGGATGGGCCATTGGCCTGATCCAACACTGGCTTCTCTTATGTTCTTATGAGGCAGAGGCTGCAACAGGATGTGCTCAGCAGACTTCAAATTTGGGAGAGGCTCTGGATTCTGCAAAGCCCTTTTCCAGCATTAAGGCCAAAGATTTTAGTAATCCAGACAACTGCTGTAGCAAGCCCAGAATCGTTAACATCTTGGGTCCAGAAGTATAATTGCAGTTGTGTAAATGGGCCATAATGATATTATTTTAGAATGTACTTCATTTGTTATTCTGAACCAAAAAACTGTGGCATAAGAGATTCTCCCCACATCTCCTTTCCACCCAAAATGTCCAGTTTTGTATATTAGGTTAAATTATGTGTTTATTTACTTCACTTATCCCCTGCATTTTCTTCTCAGTGGGGGATTCAGAGTGGCTGATGTCACTGTCCTCACCTCCATTTTATCCTGACAACAACCCTATGAGGTAGGTTAGGCTAACCACATGTGATTGGCCCAAGGTCACCCAGCAAACTTTCATGGAAGAGCAGGGATTCGAACCTGGCTCTCTCAGAAACTATTACACCACACTAACCCTTCCTACAGCTCAGAACAGAAACATTCCTCCCCACCTTCGACCCCTCAGATGCATATGGATCTGTGAGGAAATGGAAGTCTTACCTTCATTGGAATCCGCATCCCAGAGCACTGGACCTGCCAGGAGATAAGTTTACAGAATGAGCAGCGTCTTACTGGGCAGCATAAAAGAAGGACATTTGACAGACGCCCCTTGGCCCTGCTGCAGGAGAGTCAGATCTGGAGCCAGATGGGGATGTGCCCTGGGCCCCTTGGGTGCACATGTGAGACCTGTACTGGGGCAGCTGTTTCCACAGGGGACTAAACTGAAATGAGCAGGAAATGGTGGCGCACGGTGGTGTGATGTGCGTATAGGCCCCGGCCCTTCCCCTGCACCTCTAACAGAGGACAGAGAGAAAGCAGAAAGTTCAGTGCCTATTTTGCCTCAGTTTTTTCCGTGAAGAAGAGAACAGGCTCCCCTAGAGTTGGTAGTAGGCAAGGCACGGTGTCTGGGCTGCTGGTTGACACAGACAGGGAGGAAGCTGAGAAGCACCTGGCTGCACTGAATGAGGACAAATCCCCCGGGCCAGATGGTATGCGCCCAAGAGCGCTCGAAGAACTTTCTAGAGAGCTTGCAGAGCCTTTGCCCATCATCTTCCAGACCTCTTGGAGGACAGGAGACATGCCACAAGACTGGAGGAGGGCAGGTATTATCCCAATTTTCAACAAAGGGAGGAGGGATGACCCAGGAAACTACAGGCCAGCCGGTCTGACCTCTGTCCCAGGGAAGATACTGGAGCAGATTTTAAAGGGATCGATCTGTGAGCATCTAAAAGACAACTTGGTGATCCGGGGAAGTCAGCACGGATCTGTCTCCAACGGGTCCTGCCAGACCAACCTCACTTCCTTCTTTGATCGAGTGACAACCTGACTGGATTGAGGGAATGCTGTTGATGTTGTTTACCTGGATTTCAGTAAAGCCTTTGACAGGGTTCCCCATGATGTTCTGGTGGGTAAACTAAAGGACTGTGGACTGGACTGTGGGATAGTTAGGTGGAGAGGGAACTGGTTGGAGAACCGCACTCATAGTTGTCAATGGCATTTCATCTGAATGGAGGGAGATGTCCAGTGGGGTGCCACAGGACTCGGTTCTGGGCCTGGTACTTTTCAATATTTTTATCAATGATCTGGATGAGGGCATGGAGGGGCTACTCATTGAATTTGCAGATGACACTAAATTGGAAGAGAAGAAGAAGAGAAGAGATTGAATTTTTACCCCGCCCTTCACTTATCCAAGGAAGTCTCAGAGCGGCTTACAAACTCCTTTCCCTTCCCCTCCCCACAACAAACACCCTGTGAGGTAGGTGGGGCTGGGAGAGCTCTGACAGAAACTGCTCTTTTGCAAGAACAGCTGTGCCAGAACTATGGATTGCCGAAGGTCATCGAGCAGGTGCAATTGGAGGAGTGGGGAATCAAACCTGGTTCTTCCAGATTAGAGTCCGCACACTTAATCACTACACCAAACTGGCTCTCTCTACACCAAACAGTGAACACACCAGAAGATAGAGATAAAATTCAATGAGATCTGAACACGCTGGAAAAGTGGGCGGATGTGAACAAGATGCAATTTAACGAGTATAAGTGTTCTACATCTGGGTAACAAAAATGAGGAACACGCATACTGGATGGGGGATACACTTCTGGGAAGCAGTGTGTGTGAACAGGATCTTGGGGTACGGGTGGACTGAAAGTTAAATATGAGCAGCCAGTGTGATGCAGCTACAAAAAAGGCTAATGCAACCTTGGAGTGTATCAACAGAGGCGTAACTTCCAAATCACAAGATGTCATAGTCCTGCTGTACATTGCATTGGTCAGCCCACACCTGGAGTATTGTGTGCAGTTCTGGAGACCTCCCTTCAGAAAGGATGGGGACAGAATGGAGTGCGTGCAGAGAAGAACGATGAGGATGATTGGGAGCCTGGAGACCAAGAAGCCCTCTGAGAAACGGCTGAGGGACTTGGGAATTTGGAGAAGAGGAGGATGAGGGGGGACATGATTGTTCTTTTGAAGTATTTGGAGGGCTGTCACCTAGTGGAGGGCAGGGAGTTGTTTCTGTTGGCAGCAGAGGAGAGGACTCACAAGAATGGGTTTAAGTTGAGGTACCGGCTGGGTATTAGGAAAAACTTCTTTACAGTGAGAGTCGTGCAAGAGTGGAGTCAGCTGCCTGGGGAGGTGGTGAGCTCCCCCTCCCTGGCAGTCTTTGAGTGGCGTCTGGACAAACACTTGTCAGGGATGCTCTAGGCCAGGGGTGGGCAATTGTTTTGGCTCAGGGACCACTTTGTGGGAGCGGAGGTTAGCGGAGGGCCGCACCCTTTAAAATGATTGCATTCATTAGTTAACCCTCGCTTTGGCGCGGCCCAGGGAAGGCGACGGTGGGGGTGGGCAGGGTTTCCCTGGAGCGCTGCAGCCCCAGGAAGAGGAGGATGGGGGAGGGAAGGTAACTTACCTTCCTCCTTCTGCCTCCTCGTTGCCCAACAGGGCTGCTGGGAGTAGGGGGTGGGGCTTGGTAATGTGCCCGCCCCCTGGACACTTCACTCCCAGAGCGCCACTTCTCTGCGCTCCGGGCCCAACGGAGGCCTGACTGAAACCACATGGCCAACTGTCTTGGTGGGCCGCAAAAAATTCTGTGGCGGGCCGCATATGGCCCCCGGGCTGCAATTTGCCCACCCCTGCTCTAGGCTGATCCTACATTGTGCAGGGAGTTAGACTAGGTGGCCTGTATAGCCCCTTCCAACTCTCTGTGATTCTATGATTCTTTGAAAAAGGGCAAACCCACCTGCTCAGTGGCTGATTCCCTGCCTCGCTTTACTCTGGGGACATGCATTTATTAGGGCAGACAGGACAGACTGCCTTGCCATCCTGCCCTTTACCTCTGCTGAATCCCAAGTGCTCATCATTCTCTCTGCTCATTCTTGGGGTGGGGAGGTGGGGCCCTTGTCGTCCCTGACACAGAGCTGATGTCAGCATTCCCAGAGGTGGGGCAGCTGCCAGGGCCCAGGGCTCCAGGGGGGGTACTGCTGCTGATGACCCCCACCCCCACTCCCCTCCAGCCACCTGTCTGTGTGCCCTTCACCATCGATTTGCCTCCAGTGGTCTGCCACCTATCGTCCCACTGGAGAAAGGTATGTGGTGCCCAGTGGTGGTGCTGCAGGTTCCGAACTACATCTCTAGCTGAGAGGGTAAGACTGAGTGTGGCACTTCCGAGAAGAAGGGGGGAATTGCCCCAAGAGTAGCAGCCTGGAGACAGACAAAGGATGACACTTAACAGGAGAGAGAAGGTGCTGACCTCACTGTCCTATCTAACTGTCTTCTTGCTGCTCCCTGCAGGGTTGTCTTCTTTTCTTCTTTGTGCCTGTTCCAACTGGGGAAAGGGTGTGCAGGTACTGCACCCAACTGAGCATGGACAGTGGGAGAGTTTAGGAGTGGGAGAAGGTGGGGGGCATGGGGGCAGTCTGGTGGTGGGAGACAGGAATCCTCAGAACCTGGAACCGACCCTGCCCCGAGGGCCTGCGCTAGCAGCTGAGCCTGGCAAGCTCTGCAGAGTTAACAGGTGTGCAAGCCGCATGGCTTCTGCCAGGTGGACTGAGCCCCTTGCATGACTGTGGCGGCCACCTTACCTGGTCTGGGTAAGACAGTGAAAAGGGTCTCCATGCCGGCGTGGATGTGATCGGCCACATGGCAGTGCAGCAGCCACGTACCAGGGTTGCCAACCAACATTTCCACCATTTCAAAGGTCCCAGGAAAGAGGTCCACAACGTCTGCTCTGTAGCTCTTCCCACTCTGTCACAAGGAGAATGAGGAGAGGGAATGTCAGTTTGGAACAGATTTGTGTAATGCAGGGAATCTTATTGAAGGGTGCATCAAGTCTGCCCCCCCAAAAGACCAAATCAATCATTGATGGATTATGCTAGCTAAGAACAATTTATTTTGCTTGGCAATAATTTATTCCGCCTCTGTGCATGATCAGGGAGGGGCAAAGAGTTTGTAAGGCAGGAAAACTCATACCTGCTCAGGAAACTACCTGGCACAGGGGAGAGCTGCTGGCATGATGCTGTGGCATTGGCTGAAGCAGATCAGAAGAAGCGTTATTACAGCAGAACAAGAGTGAGCTTGTGGCCTAGTCCCTCCTCTAGAACAGTTCCTGCCATGACAGGAGAGCTCCAGGTAATTAAGTCCTGACCAGAGCTCCTGGCAATTCCTAGAGCTACCCAGAAGTGACAAAGGGTGGTTCTAGAAATTGCCAGAAACTGTACAGTCAGCACTTCCTGTAAGGTGACAAGGCCTTTTTTTTTCTTTTTAATTTTCCTCCCTGGATGCTGGCCCCACCACAGCCCTCCCACCAGTCACCAGGCACTGTCTGGCAACACGACTGTCAGGACGTCTCCTGGGCCAGGCTTGGGTCCAGGAATGGGCTCCTTGTCTGAGGGTGACCAGGGTGAGCCAGTGACTGCCCCAGGGGAAGATCAGGGGTTTAGGGGAGACCTGGCACCACCACAGCTCACCCAAACCCAGAGCCCCTGGATCCTGAGACCTTGCTCAAAGGGCCCTGAAGGCTCAGCTCCTGATGGTGCTGCCATCTGGCCAGACCCTGGAGTAGCAAGCCCCGTTCCTCGAAGTGCCAGACCCTGGACTACCACTCACCCCATTGAGCGAGAGCTGCAGATGCAGAGGGCCCACGAGCAGGCACTTTGACAATGATGAAGACTGGCGGCCCGTGTTCCTGCCACTGAGCCGGATCACTACCTGGGCACATTTATTTCTTTGCAGGAACCGGGCTCGATCAGACCCTGGATGGAGCCCAGAAACAGGTGGGGCTTCTTCCTCTTCGAGATGTTTAAGCTCTGGGCTAAGCAAAGAGCTTTGGGGGTTCAAGGAGTCTGCATATCTAGCGAGTGTCTGCTCTGCCTATGAATAGTGACCCAGCTGTATTCAGGCTGGCTGCACTGCTGCTCTGAAAACCAAACTGAGCCTCCAGCTCTGGTGCCGATCCTTTTTCCCCAGGAGCCCAAAGTCTATTTCAGAACCCCACTGTTGAATTCAGAACAGGCCCAGCCTGGAAGTGCTACTCTTCTCTCGTTGTTATGTATCAATATCGTGGTCACCATGTGCTCGCATAATGGTGACTGTCACGCGGACTTTGCACATGGTCCAAATCTACCTGAGCTTCGGCCAGGTAGAACAATAGCCGGTCGGATCCTTAATGACCACCAATTATGAGCCTAGGTTCCCCACCGGGGATCTATGAAATGTAACATCTTAAGGTCCTATCAGGACATCTGGGAGAGGTCGGAAGATTATCTCCGACCGGCATAAAAGAGGGCTCTGAGCCTGGGGTTTCTCATGTTCCATCTTGACCTGAAATAAATTACAATGCTGTTTTCACTATTACCGGCCTCCCGATTCCAGTACTTTTCAGTGGCGATGAGGATGGGATCCCGATGAGTGATTCATCAGCCGACCCGAGCACCGCAGCACCAAGCACCGATCTGCCAGCATCAGGCACTGCCGAGCTCCAGTGCTCCAAGGCACTGCCGCAAGCACTAGAGGACATCACTCACCACCCAGCTCCGGTAATTATGGCTGACGCTCTGGGACAAAGACCCCCTTTTGACCCATCTCGACCAGAGACGTGGGAGGCCTGGATTAAACAGCTGGGCTGTGCGTTCATCGTCTGGGGCATAACAGATGCGGACATGAAGCGAGCCTGGCTCCTAAGCTCGTGTGGCGTCGACATGATGCGCATCACCCAGAGCTTATTCGCTCCCCAAGACCCCCTAGAGGAGATCTACAATGCACTGGTCAAGGCCCTTGGAGACTACTTCACCCCAAAGCCGTCTTTGGCTAGACGGCCAAATTTCATCCAGAGGCAGCAACAGCCGGGAAAGTCAGCTGCCGTATTCATGGCCGACCTCCGCCGCATGGCTGTGGGCTGCGAGTTTCGCCATGTGGACGACCACGTGGAAACCGGGTTTATGGCGGGAGTGAGGGAGGCCAAATTGCAGCAGTGGCTCATAGCGCTGCCTGACCCGACTCTCGAAAAGATGCTCCAAACAGCTGTGGCTTTCAAGGCCACCCTGAAAGACAAACCAGCCTCCAACACACACCGCACGGCGAACCCGAGTCCAACACATCCAAAGACGAGGGCATCTACCGGCTACAGCAATGCCCACACAAGGGTGAGTCCCGTGCCTCTGGAGCCTGCTCCAGGCATCCGGCATCTGTCGCCGTTTCCGTCCCTGCTCCTTTCTCCCAACACAGGCCACCTCCCACATGCGCCAGCTGAAGAGACCCTCACGAGCAGATTCCATAATGCCATCTGCCGATCCTGCAGAAAAACAGGGCACATTGCAAAGGCCTGCCGTGCCCAGACCAGCCGCTGCTCCCCAGCCGTGAACTACAAAACAATGGACAGTATCTCAGCGACGGTACATAACCAGGTACTTAGCTTGCCCCAGCCTCTTCCTGGAAAGATCTCTGTCAAAGTTCGGATCGAGGGGTCCCCCTGTTCCATGGAACTTGACACAGGGTCCATGTACTCCATCATATCTGCTGCGACATTCAGGCGGCTCTGCCCACAAGGGGGAGGGGCTGGCTGCACAAGCCCGCAGGTCTGGTACTCCGGGACTTCCAGCAAAAACCAGTTGTGATCACGGGGCTGGGCAAGGTTAGGCTCGAGTATGAGGATTTTAGCGGCCCCGAAGACCTCCTGGTGGTGGAGAGAGACCTTGTCAACATCTGGGGACTTGCCTGGTTCAAACCCCTGGGTTTGGAGATCAGAGGAGTGCACCACATCAGCTCCGCAGACTACAAGTCAATCTGTGCCGAATTTCCTGCAGTTTTTGACAGCACGTTGGGTTCCTACCGGGGGCCTCCTGTCTCCCTGGACTTAGACCCTGCAGTCCGCCCCATCTGCATTGCGGCCCGGCGGCCTCCGCTAGCCATACAGCCAAAAGTCGAGGCTGAATTGGACAAGCTAGTGGCACAAGGGGTGCTTGAGCCGGTCTCTCATGCATGATGGGAGACCCCAATTATCACCCCGTTGAAGGCGAACGGGGAGATCCATATCTGCGCAGAATATAAATGTACCTTAAATCGTGCCTTGCAGGACCACGCGTACCTGGTACCTGTGATCAGCCACATCTTGGCTTCCCTTGTGGGAGCCAAAATTTTTGGAAAGCTGGATTTGGCCCAAGCCTACCAGCAGCTTCCTGTGGATGACACCATGGCAGAGGCACAAACAATCGTTACCCACAAGGGGGCATTCATGGTGAAGCGGCTCCAGTTCAGGGTCAGCATTGCCCCCGGGTTGTTTCAACAATTAATGGATTCTGTTTTGAAAGGTCTTCCAGGGGTGAAGCCATTCTTCGACGACGTGCTGATTGCAGCCCCGAATGTTGCCACCTTCAAGACCTGGCTGCGGTCCGTCCTCCAGCAGTTCCAGGACAAATGCATCTTGGGTGTCCCATCTGTGACCTTCCTGGGCTTCACTGTCAATGCTCAGGGCATCCACCCCACCCCAGAGAAGGTAGCGACCATCACGGAAGCGCCCCTACCCACTTCAAAGGCGGAGCTGCAGGCTTTCCTCGGCCTCCTGAATTTCTATCATGCCTTCCTGCCCCACAAGGCGGTGGTGGCTGAGCCTCTACACAGGTTGCTGGACAAGGGGGCCAAGTAGGTCTGGGGGCCACGCCACTCGGCCGCATTCCAAGCGGTAAAAGACTTATTGATTTCGAACACTGTCCTGGCCCATTTTGATGAGTCCCTGCTGGTAGTGCTGGCTTGCAATGTGTCCCCTTACGGGGTGGGGGCGGTCCTGGGCCATCGGCTTCCCAACAGGTGGGAAGTGCTGGTGGCTTACTACTCCTGAACCTTGTCAGCGGCAGAGAGGAACTATGCCCAAATCGCTAAGGAAGCCCTAGCCATAATCGCAGGAGTAAAAAAATTCCATTACTACCTGTACGGTAGGGCTTTCACTGTGGCCATGGACCATAAGCCACTCCTGGGCCTCCTTGCTCGCACCACCAAACCCCACACATGTTGTCCCTGTGGGTGCTTCGGTGGTCCATTTTCCTGTCGGGGTACCAGTACTCCTTAGTGCACCACCCCAGGAAAGCCATGGGCCATGCTGACATCCTCAGTCATCTACCTTTGCTGTCCTGTGACCCAGACCCTGCGCCTACCTTTCATGTTGCCCTCATCGAGGACCTCCCGGACCAGCCTGTCCAGGTATCTGATGTAGCCCACTGCATGGCCCGGGACCGGGTCCTCTCCCGCGTTTTGGACAGGGTGGGAAGGGGGTGGGCCACTCAAATGGGCCCTGATTTTGCCGCTTACATCGCCAGGTGCAATGAACTGTCCACCCACAAGGGGTGCCTGCTATGGGGGACGAGGGTGGTTATCCTGGGGCCACTCTGTGCCAGAGTCTTGGCAGCCCTTCACAAGTCTCATCCCAGAATTGTCCGGATGAAGGCCCTGGCCCGCAGCTACGTGTGGTGGCCAGGCATGGACAAGGAGATCGAGGACCAAGTCCATCAGTGCCGCAAATGCCAGGAGTCATGCCCCGATCCTCCTCATGCCCCTGTCCGACCCTGGGAGTCGACCAACAAGCCCTGGTCTCGCCTCCACCTGGACTTCGCAGGGCTGGTCCAGGGCCAGTTGTTTTTTATCATTGTAGATAGCTACAGCAAGTGGCTGGAGGTAGTCCTGGTGTGGGCTACCTCGACTGAGGCAGCCGTCCGAGCTATGTGGTGCATTTTTGCAACCCACAGACTTCCAGACACCCTCGTTATGGACAACGGGATGGCCTTCACCTCCAGGGAGTTCCAGTGCTTCGTAAACTGCCTCAGCATCTGACACATCCGCTCAGCGCCCTTCCATCCTGTGACCAACAGGCAAGCGGAATGAATGGTAAGAACTACCAAGGAAGCACTCAAATGGATGGATCAGGGCAACTGGGAATTTAAGCTGGCGAAATTCCTATTCGGCCAGCGGAATACCCCTCACACCGGGACAGGCCGCAGACTGGCAGAGATGCTGATGGGCCAGTGCCTCGGCTCCATGCTCGACCGACTCCACCCCAACTGTGCCACCAACGGCAACTCTGAGCCAGAGTTCTGACCAGCTCCATGAGGTTTCTTCCCAGTCTATGTCCAGAGCTACACACGGGGTCCAGCGTGGGTCCCTGGAAGAATTGTCCGCTTGACAGGACCGCTCTCATATGAGGTCCTCACCGAGGAAGGGTTGGTGTGGCAGTGCCACATCGACCAGCTCCGGTGGTGCCTAAAGAGCAACACACCATACGTTCCTGAGACTCCTGCATCCGCAGAACCAGACTAGGGCCCGCTCCCAGAGTCCTGCCACGACACGGAGCCTGAGGATCTCCCGCCACCCGACAGTACAAGTGATTCCACACTGCCAGCGCCGCTGCCGGACCTGGCCACAGATGCTCCCGAACAGGCACCTGCTACCCCGCTCCTCGAGTCAAGCAACGCCCCGCGACCAGCAATGCCCCGGCACTTGGGTTGCGAACATCGCTGGCCGGGGTACTTAAAGGACTATGTTTGTAGGGGGGATCTGGACTATGGGGGAGGGGTGTTATGTATCACTATCACGGTCGCCATGTGCTCACGTAATGGCGACCGCCACGTAGACTGCGCACATGGTCTGAATCCACTTGAGCTTCAGCCAGGTAGAACAATAGCTGGTCAGATCCTAAATGACCACCAATCATGAGCCTAGGTTCCCCCCCGGGGACCTATGAAATGTAACCACATCTTAAGGTCCTATCAGGACATCTGGGTAAGGTTGGAAAATTATCTCCGACCGGCATAAAAGAGGGCTCTGAGCCTGGGGTTTCTCATGTTCCATCTTGACCCGAAATAAACTACAATGCTGTTTTCACTATTACTGGCCTCCCAACTCCAGTACTTTTCACTTGTGAAGACCGGCCTCAGAGGGATCTCTCTCCCAGTCTCCTGGTGACAAGTGGTGTACCCGGGTCCATTGCATTCCAGGCTCCACCCATTCTGTCTCAGGAGACAAGTGGGCACCAGGAAACACACTGGTGGGTGCCACGGTGCCCATGGGTGCCGTACTGGGGATCACTGTTCTAGCCCACATTCTAGTAGCCAGAGTTGTGCCATGTGAAGATGCTTTGCTAAGCTACTTCCACTTGTGCTAGAAAGCCAAGTGTTGGTGCATACAGAGCCCAAGACATACTGATTAATGCAGCAGTCCTACACCTTAAAAGTTGAGATGTAACGTTTATTTTGTAAGGGAAGCCAGAAGACAGCAAGCCAGGCCACATCTAGGGCAGTCGCTTGGTGTCATGTTCCTCCATCACACACCAGATGCAGGTTTGGACTGTGCGGGAAGACAAACTTTGAGAAGCCGACAGGAACATACAGCCGTGCTTCAGAATGCAAACTGAATGCATTGGAAATGCGAATGAAGCATACATAATAGCTCTGGAAAGTCCTGCAGCACTCAAGACTGTGGTTGTGGTGCTGCTTCGTCTCTAGTTACTGACTCATTCTGTTGCTATGCGGTGCAGGCGTTTGCTCTGCCAAGGGACAAGCTGATATGGCCCCTTTAAGGTTCCTCTGGGTTTTGCATCCTGTCCTTTCCACCCGTTTTGGTTTATCTCAGTTTTGTGGCTGCTGTTAATGGTTTTTTCACATGCCACTTGTATGCTGTGAGAGACAAATAATGCTGAGGAAAGCATTGGTCTCAAGGGGGGGAACTCTCTGTCCAGAAAAAGAAAAAGGAAATCATTTCTCTCAGGAGAAAAAGGAAACCCAAATAGGGATATCTGAATAGAACTAGATCACTTTGGATATTCGGTCCTTACCTTCCTCCTTCTGCCCTATAAGTTTAATACATTTTATGCCGCCTTCCAACCAAAGTTCTAAGAAAGCTTATGATAAATTACAGTCATAAAGGCAATACAAATATAGATGTCAGACTAATCCATCTAAATTTTTATGCTCATAAGTGCCAAAAGTACAAAAGCGAAGCAAAGCAATAACCCAACCAAACCAGCAGCTCAGCAGCATCCACCAGGCATCCCACCAGCCAGCCAAGGGGGAGGGAAACACCAGTCATGTTTCTTCATTTAAAAAAAAAAAAGCCAGGCTGCCAATTAAATCTTTCAGCGCACAGAAATAACACTTGATCTTGTGAGATCTAAAAACAGCTCAAACTAATAACTTTCCCATGATGTCACCAGCCATAGATTGCTGACAGACAACTGTCCAGCCATTTAGAAAGTGGGTTAAGACCCCAAATTTTACCACACATGAGACTGCAGAGTTACACCACATTTTTAGAACCACAAGACAATCGAGCAGCCACTCTGGTTTTCTATATTGGCTCAGTGTGAATCATCAATGGGCTCATACAGAGGAGATGAAGATCACACATCTCAGTGTCGTCATAAAATGTTTTCCAAGGACACATCTTTACTCCTTTAGAATTCTAGCAGCAGAGCAACAGAGCTGGTTTAAAGCAGCAGAACAAAGCGGGGGCGGAATGTTTAAATCCCCTTCCCCTTCCATGCACGGTCCAAGGCCAACTGAGGCTGCACAAAGCTGCAAGGTGCACTTTACTGGTGGGCCCGGACGCACGACCTGCCTGAGCCAAACCTGCCCTGCTTCTTGTGCCCTTCTCCTGATCTGTCTCGACTCATAATAAGCTTCAGTCCTGCACCTCTGCCCCCTGAAGACCAGTTCTCCGAAAGGGCTTCACCCATCCCCCCCTCCTGACCCCTACTCCTGAAGCATCCTGTCAGAATGACTCACATGGTACCCTTCTCTCTCATCCTCCAGATCTTAAAAATGTATCTTTTTGTGAAGCCTTTGGCTAAAGGCCTTTCTTTGTCCACCTGCATCCCCTCCTTCCCTCCATCTAAATTCCCTTCCTGTTCGTCTGCTGTCATCTCCACTGTCAAAATGGTGGATTGCAACCACTTTGGATACAAGAAACCCATTTTTTCTACTCGGGATGTAAGTGCTCTGCAAATTTATGGTCTTGTAACAAATAATAACAATTTGAACCTAGAACATGTATTTGTTCTCTGCTGTGGCTGTTGACATCCAACCCTACCATCAAACCCTCTTGTGCAAACTGACGTCCTGCTTCTGGGATATGATGGGCCTTCAGACCCCATTCAAGGGCTTCTTTTAAGTTAAAGAAAATACCTGTAGAGCACGGGAGACTTTCACCCTGGGCTGAAGGCTCATCAAAGCTCTTCTGCTTGTTAACTATGCTACGTGAGGCTCACACAGATGTCTGATCTGATTAACCAGTAGAGAGTCTTACTCGGTAGAGGAATGTCTCAGCATGAAAGTGAACTGTGTGGATGTCAATTTCCTGGCCCATCCCCAGCAGGTACCAATTCACCCAGTCTCCTTGGTACATTGTCAGCCCGGGCAAGTTTGCATACAGTTTACCATTGATGGCTGTGGAAGGAAGAAAAGAAAAACAATCTGTTCATAGAAAGTTACAGGCAACTCCCATTTGTCTAATTACTGCTGAGTGCAGGAGATAGGCAGAGTTCCCGAGTTTGTGCAGGCAAAAAGTCTAAGCCAGTAGCAACTGCAGAGCAGGCAGAATTCAAAAACAGTGATGGAGAAAGCCTGACCAGTTAAAGGCATAAAGAAGGTGGCCGCACAGCTCTGTGCCAGAGTCCTGCAGCAAAAGACAGAGATTATGGTGAGATTCCAACACATCCGGTTATCAGAAGAGCCTTTGACCAGCTGAGAGCCACCAGGCTGCCTCCTCACAGAGATCCTCCCCAGCATGGGCGGCAGAAATGCACCCACAATAAGTGGGAATGTGCAGGTAAGCATGACTTGCCTGGTTCCCAATTTTTCCCCTTTGAGCTGGAGAAAATAAATCCCTGATTTTCTCCAGCTCAAAGGGGAAAACTGCAGCGTGGCTGTGGGCGGAGCATCCATGTGGGCACTCTACCTGCAGCCCCTGTGCAGTGGGGAAAGCTAGAGGCTTTAAAAAAAAATAATAAAGCTGGGAATTCAGAGGAATTAGTAGATCATGGCAATCGATCAGGATTCCCCAACATGGCAACTCGTGGTGCCCACCACTACTTCCCTGCTGCTTGCAGAACTTTATAGAAGGTGGGTGGGGCCATAGAGTTTTGCAAATCCTAGAGTGTTTCATGACTTTCAGTTTTCACTGGAAGTGATGCCAATATGATGCCAGTGCACCAGTGCTGGCCCCCTAAATGCTTGCAGGGCCACCCTGACAGCCCTCAGTCAAAAGCAGCTTCATGGGTTTAATAGAAGGAAACATAGGACTAACACAGTTAGTGAGAATGTCTGAACAGGTTTACACTGGTTTTCCGCCCCCACTTCCCATTGAAGTGTCTTGCGGATGGTTTTCTGACTTACTGGAATTAGGGGTTGCCGTGGCAGGCAGCCTCTCACCCCCTCACTCTGAAACGTCTGCTTGCTCAATTGGAAGTGACATCATTACATTTGTGATGCTCCGCCCATTCAGGCCCCACCCTTGAATTGTTCTCAGGGGTTACAAATAGAGGGCTGACAACCCTAACTGGATGACTCGAGCACAGAATGTTAACGGCTTTTAATGCAGTGATGAGAAAATCTACAGACGTCAAAATACCTCCCCCCCACGACAAAAACCATACATTCTTAACTCTACTTCAGCTCAACTCTGGGCACGTTGAGGGCTTTGGATTTGGTAATCTGGTAAACCTAAACTCTGGAAAATACTTGGTAGCATCCAGAGTTGCCATCTTCTTTTTAGTTGCCTGGTTCCTGGGCTTTTCTACAGCACCCTGCTCACACACAGAGAGAAGTTTAACGTAAGAACATAAGTGAAGCCATGTTGGATCAGGCCAATGGCTTATCCAGTCCAACACTCTGTGTCACACAGTGGCCAAACTCAGGTGCCACCAAGAGGTGTATTCTTACATTCTACACTACACGTGAGTTCACCCTTTAATTATCTCGGGGTATGTTTTGTTTCCACATTACACTAAGGTCACCCCAGTTTCGTCCCACACTTGTGTGGGTGTATTCCCACACTTGTCCCGGGATAAACAGATGATAAACAGATGCTCACGTATATAACAGATGCTGTTATAACCAGGGATAAATGCAAGGTATTGTGTCGCATGTTGAACTCTGATAAAACCAGGGATGAGATCCAACTGCAGAAAGGACTGTGTAGGGGATCCAAGAAGCCAGTGTCGATGAACAGAGAACCGAATGATGCACGAAGGGGGGAAAAGGAAATGTTCAAGAAATGGAGGCAAGGACATACCTCTAAAGAAGAGTATCTGTAGGACAGCCATCAGAGAGGCCAAAGCTCACAGTGAGCTACAGCTGGCCAGGGAGGCTCAATACAAGAAGAAACTCTTCTTCAGATATGTGAGGAGCAAACACAAGATAAAAGAGGCGATGGGCCCACTGTTGGGTGAAAATGGAGAAACTCTGACAGAGGACAGAGAGAAAGCAGAAAGGCTCAATGCCTATTTTGCCTCAGTTTTTTCCGTGAAGAAGAGAACAGGCTCCCCTAGAGATGGTAGTAGGCAAGGCACGGTGTCTGGGCTGCTGGTTGACACGGACAGGGAGGAAGCTGAGAAGCACCTGGCTGCACTGAATGAGGACAAATCCCCCGGGCCAGATTGTATGCGCCCAAGAGTGCTCGAAGAACTTTCTAGAGAGCTTGCAGAGCCTTTGCTCATCATCTTCCAGACCTCTTGGAAGACAGGCAACATGCCACAAGACTGGAGGAGGGCAGATGGTATCCCAATTTTCAACGAAAGGGAGGAGGGATAACCCAGGAAACTACAGGCCAGCCAGTCTGACCTCTGTCCCAGGGAAGATACTGGAGCAGATTTTAAAGGGATCAATCTGTGAGCATCTAAAGGACAACTTGGTGATCCAGGGAAGTCAGCAAAGATCTGTCTCCAATGGGTCCTGCCAGACCAACCTCACTTCCTTCTTCGATTGAGTGACAACCTGACTGGATCGAGGGAATGCTGTTGATGTTGTTTACCTGGATTTCAGTGAAGCCTTTGACAGGGTTCTCCATGATGTTCTGATGGGTAAACTAGAGGACTGTGGACTGGACTGTGGGATAGTTAGGTGGAGAGGGAACTGGTTGGAGAACCGCACTCATAGTTGTCAATGGCATTTCATCTGAATGGAGGGAGATGTCCAGTGGGGTGCCACAGGACTCGGTTCTGGGCCTGGTACTTTTCAATATTTTTATAAATGATCTGGATGAGGGCATGGAGGGGCTACTCATTGAATTTGCTGATGACACTAAATTGGGAGGAGCAGCAGACACACCAGAAGAAAGAGATAGAATCCAATGAGATCTGAACATGCTGGAAAAGTGGGCAGATGTGAACAAGATGCCATTTAACAAGGATGAGTGCAGAGTTCTACATCTGGGTAACCAAAATGAGGAACACGCATACTGGATGGGGCATACACTTCTGAGTAGCAGTGTGTGTGAACAAGATCTTGGGGTAAGGGAGGACCAAAAGTTAAATATGAGCAGCCAGTGTGCTGTGGTGACAAAAAGGGCTAATGAAGTCCTGGGGTGTACCAACAGAGGAATAACATCCAAATCACAAGATGTCCTAGTCCTGCTGTACGGTGCATTGGTCAGGCCACACCTGGAGTGTTGTGTGCAGTTCTGGAGGCCTCACTTCAAAAAGGATGTGGACAGAAAGGAGTGGGTGCAGAGGAGAGCGACGAGGATGATTGGGGGCCTGGAGACTGAGACCTACAAGGAAAGGCTGAGGGCCTTGGGAATGTTCAGTCTGGAGAAGAGGAGGTTGAGGGGGGACACACGACTGCTCTCCTGAAGTCTTTGAAGGGCTGTCCCTTAGAGGAGGGCAGGGAGCTGTTCCTGTTGGCAGCAGAGGAGAGGATTTGCAATAATGGGTTTAAATTAAGGGCAGGAAGGTACTGGCTGGATATTAGGAAAAACTTTTTTACAGTAATAGTTGTGCAACAGTGCAATCAGCTTCCTAGGTAGGCAGTGGATTTCCTCTCCCTGGCAGTCTTTAAGCAGCGGCTGGACACACACTCGTCAGGGATGCTCTAGGCTTAATCCTGCATTGAGCAGGGGGTTGGACTAGATGGCCTGTTTGGCCCCTTCCAACTCTGTGTGATTCTGTGATATTGGTAGCCAATGTAATAATGGCAGGTGTCCAGCTATCTGTGGACTTCGCAGAGCAAGGCTTTTCTGGTTTCCCCATCCTGCTACAGATCGCTGAGATCCTCAACTGCTGTTTCTGAGAGGCGGCTGATCTTCAGGACCGGCACAGGGAGCAAAGTGAGGGTCTGCAGTGGGAGCAGGGAATTGACCAAACTGAACCCACTCTCTTCCATGAATGGAAATGCCATTTCATTGGAAGAACTGTGTTGCTGGAAACATGCTAATGTGCTCCCATCTGCATGCTGTAACCAATAGGTGAGCTACGCTGGTATCACACCAATTGATGCTTCTGGATAGACTTCAAGGGTGGCTTCACATACAACACACTGCCACAGTCTGCTTCAAAGTTTAGCCTTTCTTTGGTAGTCCTGGCCCCTAGGAATACCTGTGGGACTAGAAATATTTGAAGTGGCCCATTTGAAAAGCACATCTGATTACAGCTTTCAAGCACAGAAGCACAACGAACCACAGTATCTGCAATATTTTTGGTCTCCTACATGCACTTTCTTGGAGACATCAGGAACTGAAACAGGAAGGATGTTGGGATGGCATGGAGATGCATCCAATTATGTTTCTTCTGTTAGGCTCCTGTCAGTTGGATTTTGCCATACTTGGGGCACAGGTGAGTGTCCTATTGAGTCAAAAAGGGATTTTGCTGCAGGACAGATCTGATTTGTTTTGTTTGCCTTTCTCTGCAGCTTGGCTTGGTTGCATGAGTCACTTCTAGCCCTTTGCTTTGTACATCCGCTTGCGTCTGCTGTCAGCCCACTCCGTGCTCCCGGCTCTTGATTTGAGGAGGGCTGGTTCTGCCTTCCAGCGGGGGTCTGAACTCAACAACTGTTTTGTTTGTTTCAGTGCTATAATTTCATTCAGAAACAGAAAGCCCAGCTGCAGCTGAGAGGCCCATGCGAACGTTCTCTGAATTTCTCCTAAATTACTCTCAGGAATGAATCATGTGTCAATTGCCATCTGATAGGATTTTATTTCCTACTCAGTAACAATTAGAGCCAAGCTTTGCTGGCAAATGAGCAAAAGAGCCCCAGGAAGACCAAAGGCAGCAGCATGCCCACTGGGAAAGTGAGAGGCAATTGCTGGGAAACGGCATATTCTGAGGCAGATGAGGACACCCAAATCCCATGCCTATTCTTTGTGGGAAGGGCATCTCAAGAGAGGTAAGGGAGGTGCGATGGGAGGGGGGAGATCCACCCTGACTCCGGAGCTGGGCTCAGTCTGGGTATGCAGTCAGCCTAGAGGCAAGTGCCAGCTCACACGCACAGACATGAGGCTGCCTTATACTGGATCAGTCCATCAAGATCAGTATTGTCTACTCAAACTGGCAGCAGCTCTCCAGGGCCTCAGGCAGAGAAAGGTCTTTCAGGCTGCGGTCACCTTTAGATCCAACTAACTGCAAATGCCTAACAGATCTAAAGGGCATGATCAGACAGCAACATCTGGGAAAGGCCCCGCAGTCACTGGCACCCCATGCTGCCCTACCACAGAAACAGAGTTAAAAGACACCAGAGAAAGTCCGGTCCTAACACTTGCTGACGGGCCATGGACAGACTCTCCACTGTCTGATTCCACAAGCACATTCTCAAGCTGTTGGGATGGTCTGCCCATTCCATCCTGACTCAGCCCCATTTTTTTTTGCTCACTTAGTGGTATGTGCATAACCGCATAATTGGTTCATGGAGAACTCCATGGAGAACTCTTTGCATGGGGATTTGATTCCTCATTGATGTGCATGCGCAAAAAAGGGCAACCCCCCCACTTGCCCGAACATGTTGTCTGGTTGCACAGTGATGGGCTGCACCCACAGCGAAACAGATTATACTGGGAAATCTGACTGAGCGGCTCCATTTAAAATACCAATGGATGAAATAGGAGTGCTTCCCAACCACGCCAAATGGCATGTCTGACCGCAGCCTCACATCACCTACTGCCTGGTCCTTTGTTACTGGAGATGCTGGGGACTGAACCTGGGACCTTCTGCATGCAAAGCAGAGGCTCTTCCACTGAGCTACGGCCCCTCCCCTTCACTGCAGATGCTGGCTGGCGGCACCCAGAAGGTGCATGGATTGAAGGTGGAACTGAATGTCACCAATAATAGCATCCCCATGATGAGTCTCCTCTTCCCTTGTATCACACCCAGATCCCCTACCTTGATACAGCCAATCTGGCCCCTTGGATCTACACTACAGTAACATCAGACTAGACTACTGTAACACACTCTACATAGGTCTCCCCTCAGAATCAGTTTGGAGAGTGCAGAAGGCCACACTTGGCTATAATCAGGATCTAGACAGAGCAAACATTTTAGTCCCATTTTGCAGCTACTCCGTTGGTTGCCCTATCAGTTATCAAGGGGGGGAGAGAAGAAGAAGAAGAAGAAGTTGGATTTATACTCTGCCCTTCACTTGGAGTCTCAGAGTGGCTTACAATCTCCTTCCCTTCCTTTCTCCACAACAGACACCCTGTGAGGTAGGTGGGGCTGAGAGAACTCTGAGAGAACTGCTCTTGAGAGAACAGTTCTGAGAGAACTTGTGACTGATCCAAGGTCACCCAGCTGTGAAGCCTTCCACTCTTCATGTGGAGGAGTGGAGAATCAAAGCCGGTTCTCCAGATTAGAGTCCACCACTCTTAACCACCAGGCCAAACTGGCTATCATACATGACCTTAGTCCATGGCCTTAGGCCATCATATCTGCAGGACAGCCTCTCCCCCATGCTCCACCAGGATAGCTTCAGTCACCGGAGCAAGGCCTTCTGCAAATGCCATCCTACAAGGGGGCAGATTCCGCTGTCGGCATGTAAAACAGTGGATGCCAGGCAAGATGACAGCAAGTCAGACTGATCACTGTGATCTATGTGACAGCTAGGAGTCACATGACTGGACAGGTTGCATCAGTCTAGAGGAGGAGCTCAATGACTCAGCATCTCTTTACTGATTGGACACTGTATTGCATATATTCTGTTCAGTACCTAGCTGTGTATGCCAGTGTGTACATCAGGTTGCCTTGCGAAGCATTTTGTCAGTGTGAAGAGCAAATGCTTTACTTTGAAGGACTGTGTATATATGTTGTAAATAAACTGTAAATATCTCTGAACTACACTTGGGCGTGCGCAGGACATCATCATTATCACACCATCATCCACAGCTTCCCACACATGTGCATGCTCTGTTGAGGCCCCCAGCTTATGGAATGGCCTACCTGAGAAGGTCAGGGAGGCTCCTTCTCTTTTGCCTTTCTGCAAACTGTGCAAATCTGAATTATTCAGGATTTTCTACGTAGGTAAGAGGGCGGTACTGGCTCAGAAAGACTCTTGGGTAAAGGGTTAGGCACTACAGGCTATACTACTGTTGTGATAGTTCATACTATCTGATGCTGTAAGTAGGATCCTATTATGTAATTTTTGCATCATTTAACACATCATTTCAATGCTTATGCTTTGCTTTAGCTCTGCTCAGCTTTCTGCTTAGTTCCAGATTTCTGCAATCCATACTCAATTGCACTGTTTTTAGGTGTCCCATTCGTGTTGATTGTATTTGTGTAATCTGCCTTGAGACCCAGTGAGAAAGGCAGAAGAAGAAGATATTGGATTCATAGCCCGCCCTTCACTACCCAAAGGAGTCTCAGAGCAGCTTACAAACTCCTTGCCCTCCCCATAACAGAGGTAGGAGGGGCTGAGAGAGCTCTTTCAAGAACTGCCCTTGAGAGAACAGCTCTGAGAGAACTTGTGACTGACCCAAGGTCACACCAGCAGCTGCATGTGGAGGAGTGGGGAATCAAACCCAGTTCTCCCAGAATAGAGTCTGTGCTCCTATAACCACTACACCAAACTGGCTCTCCATAGATAATGTAAATAAATAAATAGATTTGGCTTGTGTCCTGACACAATTACATTGTGTGTTGCCCCACCCCACGTCACTGGCTGCTATTGGCAGGGGTGGAAAGCAGGACTTGCATCACCTCGCACAAGTCCTTATAAGCTCACAAGACCCTTCTTTCTTTCCCTGTTTAATTCTACTCTGGACTGGAGCCTGAAGACGCAACCCCACATGTGGCTTTTTTCAAAATTTTCAGTATTCCTTTCGGGACAGAGGGTAACTCTACAGGTTTGCAGGAAAATTGAGCTGGGTTGATTGGCAGGGATCTGCAACGTCCCCCAGAGCCCTTCCCTCTGCCATAGCAAAAGTTTCCATTCCATTCATCCATAAGAATAAATCTACACTGGCACCTTTAAACATGAAAAAGTCAGACAGTTGGCCTGAAGCACATGGAAAAAAAGAAGGGGCAACATGAATGGCTGGGTGAACATTTGATTTGCTGGTTCGTCTATCTGTCAGTGCTGTTACAAGGCCAGGAAGAAGCCCAGCGAGCAAATTACAACCGTCCTCCCTTTTAGGGAGCTTCTGGAAGTGTGGAATCAAACCATCTTGTTTGGTGCAGTGGTTAAGTGTGCAGACTCTAATCTGGGAGAACCTGGTTTGATTCCCTACTCCTCCACTTGCACCTGCTGGATGACCTTGGGCAAGCCATAGCTCTGTACCAGCTGTTCTCTCAAGGACAGCTTGGGAAAGAGCTCTCTCAGCCCCACCTACCTCACAGGGCGTCTGCTATGGGGAGGGGAAGGGAAAGGAGTTTGTAAGTCGCTCTGAGACTCCTTTGGGTAGTGAAGGCAGCGTTGCCAAGTTCCCCGGGGGGGACAGGGAAACCCCCGCTTGATTGGCCTGCTTCCCGCCTGCCCGGATTGGGCCACCAGGGGGAAACCCCACCCCCAAATTGCCGGGCTGTGGAGATGTGCCCGGCGTGATGACATCAGCCAGAAGTGATGTCATTGTGTCGGGCACGTTTTTGGGGGGGATGCTCTATCATTTGAGGGGAAACTCTATGGTTTCCCCTTGAATTGTAGAGGTCCTGCTCCCAACGTGCCTGATGAGATGTCTGGGGACAATTCTAGGCAATTCTTTGCAAAGAATAATGGCAGTAATGTGTGGATCTGATGCAAGACACCAAAACAGGGCCACGTACCATGCATTTTGTTGCTTTCCACAAATTCTTCATCCTGCCGGTGCGCACGGGGCCAGTCTCCCTGAACAGCATAATTCTTCACATTCTCCTCCAGGTACCAAGACTGATTTTCATCAAAAACCAAGAAGAGGAGGGCAAACTCTTTGCTTACACCTTTAATTCTCCCGTTGAAATCCAGCATCCCTTTACGGCAGACCTTCAAGGGCCCAATGAGGCCGCTAAAGAGATCCTGAAGAAAAAAAGTAGGGATTGAATGACTGGAGGAGAAACTGTTCCCTGAAAGAGTCATAAAGGGGGGCATCCCAAGGTTGTGCAAGGAGGTCGACCCCCCCCCCCCGGTCCATTTTCCCAGGCCAGAGGTATGGATTCCCACAAAAAAATCCTGTCAGAGATTTTCTGAGAACTTCCATGAGTCAATACATTCATTGTAGATGTGTGTTATATACACTGTGAGGCATTCATGCATTTATAATGCTGACTTACTGATATACAATATTTAAAAAGGTATATATTCTGTGAAAAGAGAGAGTCACAAGTTCAGTTCATACAAGAGAAGTGGAATCAAAATGGGGATTTAAGGGTCAAAAGAACAAGGCTGAAAAATATGAAAGAACCTTCAATATATTTGCAGTTACAACTTGCAGATGCTTTCTGGAGGCATAGTTCTCTGACAGTCACACTGCATCTTGGACCTTGCACTGCATCATGGGTCTTGAGGGATAAGCAGCTAGAAGTTCTAATTAATGCCCATTTCATTGTTATACTGCAGCACAGCTTCTTGTAGTCTTGAGATTTAACATCTGACTGCAACCATCAAACTTCAAACCATATAATATTGTGCAAAATATTATGGAACAACTGTATGCACAGCCTTTGAACCAATAATGGCCAATAATAGCATTGTCCCAATATACGGAGAGCAGCTGTAAGATCTTGTGGTTGTATGCCAATAAAGGTTGTGTATTGTATTGTAAGATCTTGTGGTCAGGGTAAAGGTGTAGCGACAACATTCAATATGGTATTCTCTGTATTCGTAACAGGATGAATGATCTCTCAGCAAAACTACCACAAGTCAGGAGCTTTTAAAATCAGAAACATCACCAACCCAGTAGACATGCCAAGCATGGATCTATCCAGCTGGCTGTCTTCACATAAATAAAGACAAAACAATACTTAGTACTTCAGTAGGGCATAAGAATCACACTCCTGTATTGTTCGCATATACAGTCAAACATGTATCATACAAAGGGGGGGAGTAGAGGGGTGAAATCCTCTTCAAAAGAGGTTCACAAACTTTCACCTCTCTCTTTTCCTCCCTTTATTATGCGGATGGAAGTTCGGTGAGCTGTCTTCTGTTTACAGATTAGCAACTAGTATGAATGGAAGCTTAATTTCAACATCTTGATGGTAAGTTCCACTTCTGGTGAAATCCCCCCCCCCCAAAAAAAAATTAGTGGAGAAATCTAACCTTTACTGGGTCAACTTTGGAATAATAGACCCAAGGAACACAGGCAGAATCATTTGGTCCTGGACCAGATCTTTCAGGAACATCCCAGCGGTATGTTACAATTTCACCTAAGCATAAAAGAAAAATAGCATTTTATTATTTCTTTTAAGAATCTCATCTCAGACCTGTCTGCCTACTTTCAAAGAGCTGAGGGGTCATATGGTGTTCTTTTATTTTCTTAATGATTGACTACATATCTTAATGTTAACTCCTTCAGATATGAAATTCTTATCATGGGCACTTACCAAACAAGAACTTACAGCAACCAGGAGTGTGAACTTACTATCACCAGGCAGTTGAAGCTGCAACTGGGTCCCACCCTGCTTACTTAGGCAAATGCTGTGCCACCTAACACAGGTGTGCATGGGGCAGCCCCACCTTTTGAAAGACCCTATTTAGGACCTATGAGCAGCCCACAGCCGCATCGTTAGCACTCACTGCGTGCGTCACACAAAAGATAGCATGACAAGGGTTGCGACCCTTTGCATGGGCCATTGTTGACGTTTATGGGTGAACTTTTCCATAATAAATATGTACCTGGCAGAGGATATTTCTCTACCATGGAATTGGTTCTGGGTCCTAGGTAGGCAGGTAGTTAGATCTGTGGGATCAGGTGGGTGGTCTCTCTGCCCACTCTCTGCCCAATTGCATTGTTTCTGTGTTGTTTTCCGGAGAAAATTTGATTGGTTTTTCTCTACTTATAGTTGACCTTATTGAATGTTTACTGGGTTTTAATCATATGTTAATATTAGTATTATGTAAAGGGGTGCATTCAGCATAAACTGAACTGAACAAATACCCAAAAAATACCTTACCAGTATTTGGGGGGTATTATTTAAGCCAAATACAGATCAGAGGATCTGATTGGCTATCTGTATAAATGAGCCCAAACAAAAGCCGAGGGTTTTTTTGCCTTTTATTCAGGTATATTCAGCTATACCAGTTGGGGCCGTGAGAGCTGAGAGCTCCACGCTGCCTCGCCTGGGGCTGTCTCCTCTTGCAGCTCAGTTTAGACTGCATGCAAATCCTGGGGCCAGCCTCTTCTGTGACACAGCTGAAACTGAATCGCAGGAGAAGCCCTCCCAGCCAAATTTCTAGGTTCACTAGACATTCTGCAGGTAGCCAAAGAACATAAAACTGTTTTAAACATTCCTATTACAATCCTATTATTAATTCACGCAATAAAAGGGAACAAATCCCTGGGTTTAGATCGTTTTTCCTCAGGGTTTTATAAAGTTTTTTGTGATACCACTTCCACTAACACGGCTTTTGGTAGTTGTGTGATCCAAGCCCATTACCTCATACCTTGTAGAAGGCAAACAATTAATTCATCATAAAAGAAAAAATGGAAAAGAGCCAGCATTGCATGGGCTTTTAACACATAATCTCATTACTAAACAAGTATTAAAAGATTTTCATATAAAATCTCTTATCAAGACTACAAGGACACAAAACAATATGCAAGCTTTTGAGTTCTCCAAAACTCAGTTGGGACGTTAGAAGACAAAAAAAAGGGGGGGGGGAGAGGAGAGGAAGAGATGCTTCATGTCATAAGTTGAAGGCCTCTGCATCCTGTGTAGAATGACTAGATAACTTTGGTTGCCAACTCCTGCCTGGGAAATACCTGGAGATTTTGGGGGTGGAGCCTGGAGAGGGTGGGAGAAGGGAGTGACCTCAGGAATGTGTAAGTCCACAAAGTTCACCCTCCAAAGCAGCCATTTTTTCCAGTGGAACTGACCTCCATCATCTGGAGAGCAGCTGTAATCCCAGAAAATTTCTATCCCCCACCTGGAGGATGGCAACCCTACATTCTGGCTCATTTGCACAAGAAACAGTTGTCCCTACAGCTAGTGCACTGGCCTTAGGCAAGCCAATATTCTCTCATCAGCCAACTTCTACCAAGTGGCCTACCTTACACAGTTGTTGTAAGGATGACTGAATTAACATTCAAGAATTATTTTGAAAGCTCTGAGGTCATAACTGCACTGAAAACTGATATGCTTTAAGTGGCCCACATTTTAAGAGACTAGATTGTGAACCAAGAAGTCCTTGTTTCAAATCTAGCTTCACTCACACTCACACACACACTCACACACACACACAATACTGCAGAGACAGCATTTAGAGTACAGAATTCCCATTTGCAGCCTGTGATGAACACTGAGGCAATGCAATACGTGACTAGCTCTGCATCCCTCAGTACGATAAGGAAGCAGGAATAACAAGGAGTAATAAAACAAAGTTCGAGTCCAGTGGCACCTTTTAAGACCACCAAAGGAGTAATAAAACAAAGTTTGAGTCCGGTGGCACCTTTCAGACCAACAAAGTTTAATTCTGGATATAAGCTTTCATGTGCAGGCACACATCATCAGATACAATCATGAAAGTTTATGCCCAGAATAAAACTTTGCTTTATTGCTTCAGACCAACATGGCTGCCCACCTGAAGGAGTAATAAAGAAAATGCCTCTCAACAGCGCAGAGTACTTTCCCTTCACCAGGAACAGATGCAGACTCTTTTTTTCTCCACATACTTAATATTAGGAAGCAGGATTTACTAAAAGGATGGCATGTTTCTGATCTAGATTAAAACCCCAGCATCTCTCTTTCTAGAAATTCAATACTCATCCTACTGGCATCTATCAGTCAGGGAACACACAGAGTGTGGATCAAAAAATCCGAACCCCCAGGTTTGCAGAAAAATCTTACATTTAAATGTATATCTATATTTAATCTCCAGTCTCCTCAGATCTTGGGAGCTAAGCAAGGTCAGTATTTGGACGAGAGACCACCCAAGAAGGCTCTGCAGAGGAAGGCCATGGCCAACCACCTCCGCTTCTCCCTTGCCCTGGCTCAGGTTGCCAGAAGTTGGCTGTGAATTGATGGCACTTTACACACACACACACACACACACACACACAAGGTACTCCTTGGAATCTACCCACTAGAACAGCAGAGGGGGAAGCACTTAGCCTGGCTAATAGATAAGCTCTCTGAATCTTGGCAGCAGTCAGTTGATAAAAAGAAGATGGGAGGGTAAGAGGGGGAAGAATATACCCAAAGGTGGAAGAGATGCATTTCATATTTTACCTGTTCATCTTGATATTTCATCAATAGATTTCAGTGTGTGAAATTAAAGAGCCCACCTCTCACCTGGTGCATCTCTGGCTGGGCTCCCTGCGAGCTGAGAACCAGCCCAAAGTGAAAGCAGCTAATTTATATAAGACCAAAGCTTTGAGAAGGACCTTCAGAGGAGAAGAGGCAGAAAACGCATCAAAATTATATTTCATATCAATTTCTCAGTCTCTATGAGAACTTACGTAGTTATGGCAGTGATACTCAGTGGTGAAGGAGCCACACATGTTTCTTTGACAATCCACCTGTGGCTCTTCTGAGCTTCATTCCCCAATGTGGTACCTGTCTCAGGCCCCAGGAAAGGGCTCAATGCCACTGTCATGAGCCAGTCAGCTACCTCCTGAGGGGATACAGGGGCTTGCCATACAGTGGCTCGCTTCCTTTCTCCAGGGTCGGGGACAAAGGGTGGTGCTAGGGGAACAGCAGTCCCAGAGGTACCTGCTTGAATGCGGAGTGCCCCAGGGGGCAGTTCTGACCCCGATGCCTTTCAACATCTACATGTGCCCCCTTGCCCAGATTGCCCGGAGGGCTGGGCTGGGGTGTCACCAGTACGCTGATGACACCCAGCTCTACTTGATGTTGGGTGGCCAGTCGGCCTCCAGATCGGATGACCTGGTCCGGGCATTCCATGCTGTGGCTGGATGGCTCAGATTGAGTAGGCTGAAGCTGAACCCAGGGAAGACGGAGGTCCTGTGCCTGGGTCAGGGCGATCCGAGGTTGGGGCTCCCGCTCCCGGCCTTTGACGGGGCACCATTGGTGCCTGCGCCAATGGTTAGGAGTCTGGGAGTGCTCCTGGATCCCTCCTTAATAATGGAAGCCCAGGTAGCAGCCACTGCCAAGGTGGCCTTCTATCATCTACGGCTAGTATGGCTGTTGGCTACCTTCCTGGACTGCGCTGACCTGGCTACAGTGATCCACGCGATGGTCACCTCGAGGCTGGACTATTGTAACACTCTCTACATGGAGCTGCCCTTGCTGCAAATCTGGAGGCTGCAGCTGGTGCAGAAAGATGCGGCAAGGTTATTGATGTGTCTCCCTAGATGGGAGCACATCCAACCGACGCTAAAGGCATTGCACTTGCTGCCTATAGTGTACCGGATTCGCTTCAAGGTGCTGGTGCTTGTCTTTAAAGTCCTAAATGGCCAGGGTCTGACATACCTGAGGGACCGCCTTTCCCCACATATACCCCAGAGAGCACTACAGTCTGAGGTGCAATATTGTCTGGTTATCTCAGGCCCCAGAGAAGCCAGGCTTGCTGCTACCAGGGGGAGGGCTTTCTTGGTGGTGGCTCCTTACTGTTGGAATGAGCTCCTGGAGGAGATCAGGGCTCTGTGGGACCTTATGTAGTTCTGCAGGGCCTGCAAGATGGAGCTCTTCCACCAGGCTTATGAATAGGAGCTGCCACCTCCCCCCCCATCCTACGACCATCAACGATCACAGCTCATGTGAACTGTGACTGGCCGCGGGTACCATCATCTGGAGCTGGAGTCATCTGACATCTGGAGCTGGAGAACGTTGGGTTTATATACTACGCCATATACCACTGAGCACTCTACTGTTACTGTTATCGTTATTGTTATTATCTTGAGTTGTTTTACTGTGTTTTAATCTATTTTAATGTATATATGTATCTTGGTTCTGCCAAGCTATGTAAGCCGCTTTGAGCCTGTGTGCGGGGAGAGCGGCCTATAAGTCTAATAAATAAATAAATAAAATAAGATGTAAAGAACGCTTGATGGCTGTGGAAAGGCAAAGGCTAATTGCTCAACAAAGGTCAGTACTAATTTCTGAAGCTGTGCTCCGGGAGGATGATAAAGGATGACGCCAACCCCTGGTCAGTGTGGAAGCAATTTGTCAAACTCAGCCCTCGTTTTGCCATGTAATTCTTTCCTGCTTCCTGTGATGTCTGTAACTCAGTGCTATATTTCATTCTATGCTGGGAGTTAAGGGGGAAGGTGTGAGCGTGCACGTGGAGATGCTCTGCAGAGAATAGCGCTGGCTGGTAACTGTGTCTATGCGGGACCTCCCCATTGTGGGAACTGTGCGCGCTTGACCTTAAGTGCTGGAACTGGCAAGATAATGTGTCCGTGAGCTTGCAGGTGCTGGAGGAAGGGTGCTGGAGGCACCGTAGATTTTGGCGGGCTGAATGCATGGGTGTGATTGGACTGGGCACTGGGGGGGGGGGGGAATCTTTGAATCCTGTATATTTGGGGAACTGGCGCCAGAGGGGTCAGTTCTGACAAAGAGACGTCTATGCTTGAAACCTCTTTATCTCTCAATAAACAAATCACTGCCAAGAGAATGTTGTTGGGGGTCAGTTCTGTTCAAGACCTGACACAATTTAGCTTGCCCCCCCTCTGTGCACTAGCCTGCCTTGCCTATTGTCATGTGTTTTGCCTTGTAACCTGTGCTTGCTTTTTCAGGTAGAAACTCAGCCCCTGATTCCTGTCTTGGTTTTCCAGCTCTGACCCTTGAATCCCAGACCTTGCTGTTTCCCTTGACTCGGGTGGAATCTTTGGCTTGCTGACTCTGTGCTGGTTTGACCTTGCTCTTATCTCTTGCCTTCAATTGTGTTTACATTTATGCCTCCTGGAACTCCAGGCAGAGTAAAAAGGGCAGGCCTTGCCCTGAACGGGACATTTGTTCTTGAATTATAACTGTGTTGGTGCATACTGGAGGCTTGTGTTGGGTTATCACCAGGTTAGTCCTTGAACAGGACAGCCACTGTTAGAATCATAGAATCACAGAGTTGGAAGGGGCCATACAGGCCAGTTAGCCCAACCCCCTGCTCAATGCAGGATCAGCCCAGAGAGCATCACTGACAAGTGTTTGTCCAGCCGCTGCTTGAAGACTGCCGGTGAGGGGGAGCTCACCACCTCCATTGTCGAACAACTCTTACTGTCAAAAAGTTCTTCCTAATATCCAGCTAGTACCTTCCTGCCCTTAATTTAAACCCATTATTGCGAATCCTCTCCTCTGCTGTCAACAGGAACAGCTCCCTGCCCTCCTCTAAGTGACAGTCCTTCAAATACTTAAAGAGAGCAATCATGTCCCCCCTCAACCTCTTCTTCTCCAGACTGAACATTCCCAAGTCCCTCAGCCATTCCTCAGAGGGCTTCTTGGTCTACAGGCCCCTGATCATCCTCGTTGCTCTCCTATGTACACGCTCCATTCTTTCCACATCCTTTTTGAAGTGAGGGCTCCAGAACTGCACACAATACTCCAGGTGTGGGCTGACCAATGCACTGTACAGCAGGACTATGACATCTTGTGATTTGGATGTTATGGCTTTTTTGATATACTCCAAGACTGCATTAGCCTTTTTTGTAGCTGCATCACACTGGCTGCTCATATTTAACTTTCAGTCCTCCCTTACCCCAAGATCTTGTTCACACACACTGCTCCCCAGAAGTGTATTCCCCATCCAATGTGCGTGTTCCTCATTTTGGTTACCCCAGATGTAAAACTCAGCACTTATCCTTGTTAAATTGCATCTTGTACACATCCACCCACTTTTCCAGCATGTTCAGATCTCGCTGAATTCTATCTCTTTCTTCTGGTGTGTTCCCTGTTCCTCCCAATTTAGTGTCATCTGCAAATTCAATGAGTAGCCCCTCCATGCCCTCATCCAGATCATTGATAAAAATATTGAAAAGTACCAGGCCCAGAACCGAGTCCTGTGGCACCCCACTGGACATCTCCCTCCGTTCAGATGAAATGCCATTGACAACTATGAGTGCGGTTCTCCAACCAGTTCCCTCTCCACCTAACTATCCCACAGTCCAGTCCACAGTCCTTTAGTTTACCCACCAGAACATCATGGGGAACCCTGTCAAAAGCTTTACTGAAATCCAGGTAAACAACATCAACAGCATTCCCTCGATCCAGTCAGCTTGTCACTCGACAGAAGAAGGAAATGTGGTTGGTCTCGCAGGACCCTTTGGGGACAAATCTGTGCTGACTGCCCCAGTTCAACGTTGTCCTTTAGATGCTCACAGATCGATCCCTTTAAAATCTGCTCCAGTATCTTCCCTGGGACAGAGGTCAGACTGACTGGCCTGTAGTGTCTTGGGTCATCGCTCCACCCTTTTTTGAAAATTGGGATAACATCTGCCCTCCTCCAGTTTTGTGGCACATCTCCCATCCTCCGAGAGGTCCCGAAGATGATGGACAAAGGCCCTGAAAGTTCTCTAGGAAGTTCTGCCCCGGGGGATTTATACTCATTCAGTGCCGCCAGGTGCTTCTCAACAACCCCTCTGCCCTTGTTAAGCAGCCCAGACACCGTGCCTTGCCTACTACCATCTCTAGATGAGCCTGTTCTCTTCTTCAGGGAAAAAAAGGTCAGTTGAACTTGTGGCTGGCAGGCAGGCAGTTTCCACTTTCAAAGCTGCTTCCAGAGAGACTGGAAGATTGTCCAGCTTCCTCTGAAGCCTCTGGACTCTCCTCTCTGCACCTGGGCAGCTTCCGGGAGGAGAGCAAGCTGGCCACGCAGGAGAGAGCGTAAAAACATCATCACTGCCAGAGCAGCAGCCACTGAGGGAAAGAGTGAGCTGGCCACAGCGGAGATGCAGACATTTAACTGCCTTTTCCCCATGGCTAGCTTGTTCTCCTCCAGATGCCTTGGCAATTTCACTCTCTCACCTGAGCTGATGGGCCAATGATATAAGCGCACAGAGGAGATATAGATGCACCTTAGGAAAACTCTCCGGTGTGAAAATGAGACACTAGGGGAAATGCTGATGTTGCTGCGTGTCATGATTTAAATCTTATATGTGCATGCTATGTATTCTTATCTAGCTTCATAACCTCTGTAAGGTTCAGCAGCTGGTCAGCAAAAGGACCAGACTGCCTCTCAGCCTGACAGTGCATTAGTATAGCTGAAGAAATAATAGGTTTTGTATTTTTTTAATTGGAATCCAGCGGTGTTTTTAGACTTACAGCCTTGCTTTGAGAATTTAATGAGGGTTATCAAGATGTCCACCTGTCACTTAACTTCATAATCCTTTTAGGGGCTAACTGTTTTATTTAGAGGACAATCCCATGCTAATGTTAGAAAGATTTCTCTCTCTTCCTAAGTGTCATCGTCTCTATAAAAAGTGTTGTGTAAGGGGCTCCTCAGGCTTTCTGCTGGTGACTTCCAGTCGGAGAAGATCTTATCTTGGGTGAGCGTAATAATGTGACGGGATTCCAGATCTTACATAGCTTCTGATTTTCCTTGATTTTATATACTTAGCTAAATTTGAGATATGTAAGGGAAGCTGATTTTTATTGCAACTTGTTTTTTTCTGTATTCATGGGATTAATATGCATTTGTATCTATTAAGTTTTTGCCTAATAAAAAGAGTCATGTTTGTTCGTTTTGCTGGCAAAATATCTGAGTTCCCACCCCTAATATCTTACTGGCTGCACAAGATAAGTTTTTTCTTTCTTGCAGAGCTGCCTTAAACAGATCTAACTGGGAATTTTGCAGGGGTGTTAAGCGAATGAGAAAAACTCTCCCTGTGTGGAGCAGCCCCAATCCCTAGATGGAGTGTGAATTCGATCATTCATCCCACTGGGTTGCTCTGAGCTCTGTTGGTGGGCGGGACCCCTGCTAGGTGCTGGCCCTCCTCTCAGACCCTTCTCCCAAGCAGGGCTTGAGTCGCTTTGTGGGGAAGAAATGGCTCTGCAAGATCAGCATCTAGTCTGATTTGATTGTTAAAGGTGGTACTACAGTATGTCAGGAGAAAGCTAGCTCTGACATGCTGGATTTTCTTTTTCAAACCCCAGCTTTCCAAAGCGCACTGTGGCGCAGTGGAGGGGCTAGGTGGGGTGGGGCGTGCTAGCTCCCCACAGCGCCAGGGCCCAGGCAGCAGCATTCTGCTCCTTGACTGGGTCCTGGCCCGGCGTTCCCTTTCAGCCCCCTGGAACGAGGCTGGCCAGTCAGCGGCCCCTGGCAAGGGCTGGGGGACCATCAGCCACCACCTTGGGATTCTGCCTGCACTGACCCCCGGGGGGGCTGCCTTGGGTCTCCTCCCTCAGCAGCGGCTGTCTGTGCTCTCCGTGCCCAGGGAGACTCCTTGCGGGGAACTGCGGAAGACGGCCACATGGTGTGCTTTTCGGCAGCCACAGCGCCGCAGATGTCAAGGGCAACTATCAGAGGCTGGATCTGGGTGCAAAGGGACCCCAGGGGCTGGATTATGTGCACAGAGCTGTCCACCTGAGTGGCTGAAATTTGATTTGTGCTTCTAGAATTCATAAAAGGATCCCAAATACTGTAATTGCTACAGACAGTTTTGGATAACTGAGTGCCAGTCTTGTAGCGGTACCAAGCATTGCTTCAGTCAGACTGACTAGCTATGAATATTGGCCTGAGTTGGAACAGAGCTATACTTTTATGCCCCTGAAATCTGCAGTCATGAGCCCAGAGAGAGGACTGAATCCCATCATGTCAGAAGCCTTCGATAATAAAACTGGGGATAAAAGGGGAGCAGCAGGCGCTTAGCCAGGGGCGCTCAGCATTAACGGCTGAAGGAGACTCACCAGGCCTTGCAACGTCTGGCTCCGTCTGGCTCTTCTCCACTATTCCATGGGCATAAATGGAATAAGGCCGCGTAGCATTGTTCTTGAACACAATGTTGAGGATGTCGCCCACTTCGGCCCAAATGAACGGCCCTGGAGATGGGAAGACAACACTTTAGGCCCCAAAGGCAACAGTGTCAGTTCGCAAAATGTCCAGGAATGGATCAGAAATGACAGCAAAACACCATGTGCCAAGGGGGAAAAAAATTGGAAGAGAAGGAAGACATTCCAGCTTTGCTCACAGCATTACTGGGTAACCTGGAGGAAGAATTGGGTGTCTGTTGATAGAGTGACCATCCCACAACCCAAACCCAGTTGTATTCCTTTGCTACTAGTGGCAGCTGGTCATATTTTTCTTTCTTAAGAGACTGAGGCTGAAATCCTAGATACCTTTGCTTGGGAGAAACCCCATACAACCCTGTGAGCTTACCTCCAAGTAAGTATGCACAAGACTGTGCTGTAAACAACAGGAGATCTCTGAAGAAATGGGCATATAAAGCTGCCTTATAGAATTGGCCAATCCAGCTTTTGGCATTGATGGCGTCTAGAACTTCAGACAGATGTCTTGTGTGTCCCTTTAAACTGGAGATTCTACTGGGTCTTGAATCTATGACCTGTGGCATGCAGAGCAAGAACTTCCACCCCATCCCCAGCAACCCAGAATGAATTCCAGTCCTCTGGGCATTTACTTGGGATCGAGCTCCACTGAACACAGCAGGACTTGCCTCTAAGGCACACAGGATCAGGGACTGAGAGCCAGTCTGCACCCTGCAAAGTCCTTGCATTGGTGGACAACCTGAGGTCTGCAGATCTGGCGGTCAGTCAAAGTTCTGCATCTCTCAAAGGCATGCAAAATCCCATGGCTTGTGTGGCTGCATGTAAGTTTCACAATAAAGCCAGTAACGGCCCCACAAGGTAGTCTGAGGAAGCAAAAATGGCACAAGGGAAAGCTGAAGCCACTTCTGCCCATGTGCTGCAGTCACAAGGAGGAAAGGGAAAGTGTTAATCTGGGAGGCACAAAAATCGCACTGAACGTCCCCAACCAACAGAAGGGTTTTGCTCTGGGCAGACTAGCCCGAAGAGGGCACCCTCATTTTCATGGGTGGCTCAGAGGGCTTTCTGATCCTTAGCAATTTTCCATCCACAGAGATTTGTTGCTGTGGCCAGGTGCTTTCTGGCATGCCCTTGCAGGTGTGTGCAGACACTTTTCAATCACTGTTATAGTGTGGTGTTTCCAGGGGTCATTTGGGGCCGGAGCTAGGCAGAGCAGAGCTCCGCCAGCTCATGAGTGGACACTAGGGCAGCCATGGGCAGAATCAGATTCTCTGATCTGATTCGGCCCGCCACTGAATTGCTGCCGAAATTTGGTGGCAGCTTAAAAAGCGGCTGAAGGGGAGGGGGTTTGAGGGAGAGGCTCCAAACTTGCAGGGTAGCTGCTGGAGCCTCTCCCCCAAATACCCACCAAGTTTCAAGAAGATTGGACCAGGGGGTCCAATTCTATGGGCCCCCAAACAGGTTGCCCCCATTCCCTCCATTGTTCTTTATGGTGGGCCCAACTGGAAATTTTTTTGTGGGGCCCCAGTTCACAGCCAAAGCCTGCAGAATCTTAGAGATATAAATAAAATCCATCTAGATTGCCCTTGTGCAGGGACCCCCTTGGAGCCCACAGGTCCCATTTTGGCCAAATTGCTCCAATTTCCTTAAGGCCAGCCCTGATGAGACCGTGCACGGGTTGGACTGACAAGCCCTGCCCCTTCTAGGTCCCTGGTGCCACTATTCAGAGTACAGACTCCAGGACTCCAGAGCCAGCAGCCCAGAGTGAAACTGCAAAGCCTTCCCCAGCTCAAGGGTCAGGTCAGTAGTGGTACGTGCTGCACTTTAATCAGTGGGAGAGTGCGAGTGGGGGGCCGGCTGGGGCAGATAGACCAGGCAAGCAAGTTCTCCCAAGTCCCTTCCATTCCTTCCCTCCGCCTTGGCTTGAACAGAGCAAGCACATGTGACTGGCACTGGCCTCACCCCTCCCAGGCAGGGAAGTCTATCTTTCACCCTTCACAGAGCCCTGTGGGTGCCTGCAGCATGCCCTTGCAACCCCTCTCTCAGAACTTCTTGGATATGAGAAGAAATATTGATGGTGTCAATTGTCATGCCAATGAATCCAAACAATACTGCTTCATACATTAATAGTAGATTAATTGTTCTAAAGCCATTGCAGAATCTAATCAAAGTTTGACATATTTATTTTATATAAAATTTTTTGGCAGTTGGCTCTTTTAAATGGCTAGTATTGATTGCTGGATGGGAGCCTGGTGTTTGCTGTTGCTGCTGGAATTATTAGATGAGAAATTATAGTTAATTATTAACCTATGTTTTTGCATCATTTTCAAGCCTCCTAATTGCATGTGTCTTGGAGAAAATTATTTTGAGTCCTCTTGGCAATTCTGGAAGTTTATAAACTTTTGAAAATGTTTAGATTGGAAAATGATGTTGTGCTATAGGGTTGCCTTGTTGGATGTGACAGAATAGACTCCATTTTATGTTTGCTTGAGTTTTGGTTGTTTAGTTTAGTTAAAATGGCCACCCACCCTGGGAAGGAGGGCAAAACTCCAGGGTAGGCCTACAAATCCCAGATGCCTCTCTGGTCCAAAAGTGCAGGAAAGCCAGGGGGCAGAGTCAGAAGATATAAATGCTCCAGCCAGCCCTGGGGGAGGGGGGGGGGAGTCATCCTGCAACCCTCAGAGAGGCCAGGGGGCTCTTGCTGCAGATTGCCCACAGGCAGAGAGAGACCTTGGGGATCAGGGAAGACAGCAGTGGGAATGGATCCTCAGAGGGATCCAGAACTACCTGTAGAAGGCAGGAGACCAGGCTGCTGGTTGGTAACTGAACCTCATCCCAAGGGGAAATAAGTAAAGGGATCAGTTCAGGGACAGAGGAACTGAGTTTTGTCTTATTTTATTTGTGCCTGCCTGGTGGTGTTTTCCTTTCTGTGTTTGATTTAAAGTGCCTTTTTGTGTTTAAAATCCTGTTACTTGTAAATAGTCAATAAAATCTTTGTTCTTTGTTTAAAACTAGGCCTGCCAAGTCCCCCGCTTGGGCGGGGGAAACACCGATTTTTAGAGCTTACCTCCCGCTTTTCCAAAGATGGCCACCGGGGGGACTAAATGGCTGCCTTAAAAGGGAAATGTCTGCAGAGAGCCTGCCCTGCAGTAAAAAGCCTCGCCAGACATTTCCCCTTTAAGAAGTCAGCAAGACTTCTTCCCCTGTCAGCTTCCACAGCAAGAGAGGTCCGCCCAGAGATTAAGGAGGGACTGAAGGAGCTGCTTTTGCATGTGGCTGGCAAGGTAAGTTTCTCTTCCAGCTCTTTTCATTCTCTCTCCCTTTCTTTTTTCTGTCTGTCTGTCTGTCTGTCTCTCTCTCTGTCCCCATCCAGCAGAGGTCTATCAGTGGCTATTATAGCCACAAGGTCTAAATGGAAGTAAGTGCCTCTGCCAGTTTTTTCCCTTTCTCTCTCTCTCCCTCTTTCTTTTTTCTGTCTGTCTGTCTGTCTGTCTCTCTCTGTCCCCATGCAACAGAGGTCTGTCAGTGGCTATTATTAGCCACAAGGTCTAAATGGAACCCTTTGTCTGGGACAGTGAGGCTCTGCATTCTTGGTGCTTGGGGGGCAACAGTGGGAGGGCTTCTGGAGTTCTGGCCCCGCTGCTGGACCTCCTGAGGGCACCTGGTATTTTTGGCCACTGTGTGACACAGAGTGTTGTACTGGATGGGCTGTACTGGATGGGCCGATCCACTGTGGCTTCTCTCCTGTTCTTATGATATGAAAATCATATTTAGCACTTGTGTAGCACTTAGGGCTTCATATTCTGCCGAGATGAGGAAGGATTCAGTAGGGCCGTTGCTCAGTGATAGAGCATCTGCTTGACATGCAGGAGGTATCAGCCTCTTCAGCTAAAAAAGGATCAGGTAATAGGTGACATTAAAGATCTCAGCCTGAGACCCTGGAGAGCCACTACCAGTCTGAGTAGTCAATACTGACCTTGATGGACCAATGGCCTGATTCAGTATTAGGAAACTTCATGAGTTCATGTGTCAGCATGTGGAAGCAACATCACAGGATGTGACATCACAAAATGATGTCACTTCCTTTCTCCTGGCTCCACCCCCAAAGTCTCCTGGCTCCACCCCCAAAGACCCCAGATATTTCCCAAGTTGGACTTGGCAGCCCTATTTAAAACCCCAGTCTGGTGCTCTGACCACAGAGTCTCCCCAGCTCTGCCCACTACCAGTGCCTTGAGAAGGGTCCTGGGAGGAAAAAAGCCCCAAAATGTGCAGTTGCCAACCCTTCAGGAGAAACCCAAAGTTAGGGGTTTGCATCCCCAAACCCCAGGAGTCAGTCAGAGGGGTCTCACTGCCCCTCAAGAAAGGCATAGGGAAGTCAGTGAGTGGTGGCAGCTACTGAAGAGTGGCAGAAGCCCACCAAGGAGGTGGGAAGGCGAAGCGGGGCTCATGAGCCACAAACTGGCTACTCAGTCCCCCAGGGCTGAGGGTGGGCACCTGTTTTGCCACAGTGGAAAACTGAATTCTGTAACCCTTCAGCAGCAGCCATTTATACCTTGTGCCAATAGCCACTGATGGAGCTCTGATCCATGTATTTATCCAGTTGAAGATTAATTTTACTTTTTATTTTTAGATTCTAATCTAAGCATGGTAAAAGATTTGAAAGTGGTGCTAGCAAGTGCAAGAGACAGAGACTTGAAAATGCTATGGTAATGAAGTTAAGCAGGGCTCATTTTGTATCAGGAGCTCCTCTGCATATTAGGCCACACACCCCTGATGTAGCCAATCCTCCAAGAGCTTACAGTAACCCCTGAAAGAAGAGCTCTGTAAGCTCTTAGAGGATTGGCTACATTAGGGGTGTGTAGCCTAATTTTTTTAAAAAATATTTTATTTCTTCATTTTAAACGTATATAACAACACCAACAAACAGTTTTTCATAGAAAAGGGAGTCAACTATAAATCAATGTAACCTTGTACCATATTTTCTATTATACTTTAGAAATATTATCCAACCATTTGTAAAACTTAACCCAAGTGGATTCAAACATCTCTTTGTTTCTATTCTTTAACAATATCATCAAATTGTCCATTTCAGCAACTTCTAACGTTTTAGATACATATTCATCTCTTTCCGGAATCTTATCTGTCTTCCAATATTTAGCAAAAAGCAGTCTCGCTGCTGTGATGCTGTGCAAGATCAAACTTCTATCCGACTGATAGTAAATATTAGGAATTACATTGAGTAGAAATAGATCAGGTTTCAGAGGTATCTTTAACTGTAATATTTCCTGCAATATTTTCTGAATTGTCGACCAGTATTTGGTGGCCTTCCAACAGTCCCACCACATGTGAAAATAGGGGTGTGTTCTGTTTGCATTTCCAACATGTTTTGGAGATCGTTTTTGAATACTTAGATCAGTGTTTTTCAACCTTTTTCAAGCTAAGGCACATTTCTTTCATTGAAAGAATCCCGCGGCACACCTGACAATATCTCGCGGCACACCAGTGTGCCGCGGCACAGTGGTTGAAAAATACTGACTTAGATAATTTATCAGGGGAAAAATGCCACATGTAAAACATCTTATATATGTTTTCCTTGTAGGAACTTGCTCTAGTTATTTTAATAGTTCTTTCCCACACTTTAGCCCACTCATCGAGTTCAATATTATAACCTAGATTACGAGCCCATGTGACCATAGTTGGCTTTACCAACTCATCTTGCATTTTAAACTCCAAAAACCAATTATAAATTTTCTTTATCAATTTTTCCTCTGTACCCAGCCATACTTTATCTAAACCTGCTGGATCTCTGTAAAAACCTTTCTTTCTATCTATTTTATATCTAGATTGTAATTGTATAGATTCCCACCATGTTAATCTAATGCCCTGATTTTCTAAATTCTCAAGATTCTTCAATTTGAGTTTGGTGCCCAATAATTCTTCATAGCTAGCCTTTTTCTCACATGTTAAGAGCATAGGTTTGATGAACACCTCAAGTGGCAACACCCGTTTTGGGGTTTTGAGGTAAAAATTTTGTTTGACCTCCTTCCAAATTTTTAAAAGTGGACCTCTAAGAGCATGTTGATTAAAATGCTTAATTTGCTGACCATACCAAAACACTGCATGCCACCCCGTTTGAAGGTCATGTCCTTCTAGTTTTAGTAGTCTCATATTATTTAAATTGGCCCAATCTTTTAACCAAATCATCCCCGCAGCTTTATAATAACCCATGGCAAACCCATGCCGCTCTGATCTATTTTGTCTTGAGGATATTTAAGCCTAATTCTAGGTCTTTTAGTTAGCCAAATAAAATCCGCAATGGTTTTCTCCAGTTCCTTAAAGAAATTCTGGTTTTTTTATAATGGGTAACGTTTGGAAAAAAAAAGATTAGCCACGGTAAAGACTCATTTTACATAACGCAATACGTCCTAGAAAGAAAAGTTGTAGCCCTTTCCAATTTTCCAGATCTTTTTTGATTTCTATCAATAATTTTCTATAGTTATCATTAAACAAAGTACTACATCTACTTGAAAGACTGACCCCTAGGTATTTTACTTTTTTGTATACTTCAAAGTTCGTCCTTTCTTGTATTTGTTTTTCGACTTCCTTTGTACAATTTTTAGTAACTATTTTAGGGTTTTTTGAGTTAATTTTGAAACCTGCTACGTTTGTAGTTTCATAACTCATAGAGGAGATTGTCTATCGAGTTAAGCGGGTCTTCCAGAATAAAAACTAGGTCATCGGCAAACGCTAAGAGCTTGAATGATTCATCTTCTATCTTTAACCCCCTGATTGAATTATTCTCCCTAATGGCATCACATAAGGTTTCTAACGCAAAAATAAATAAAAGCGGAGAAAGTGGACAGCCCTGTCTTACACCTTTTTGTATTGGGAATCTCTTGGTGGAATCTCCACTAAATAATACTTTTGCCTCCTGCTCGTCATAAACCATTTTTACCATAGAAAGAAACTGATCTCCACAGTCCCAACATTTTAGTTGTGCAAGTATAAAATCCCAACTTATCATATCATTTCTCCGCGTCAACAAAACAAAGGGCCATTTGTTCGTCAGAATGAACTCTGTAGTACTCAAGTACATTCAAAATAGTATGTATATTATATCTTAATTGTCTGCGGGGTAAAAACCCTGTCTGGTCAACATGAATCATTTGTGACAAAGCTTTTTTAAACCTATTGGCTAAAATGGTAGTATAAATTTTGTAGTCCGTGTTTAAAAGAGAAATGGGTCTATAATTTTTAATATCAGATAAAGTGGTATCTTGTTTTGGAATCAAGGTAATTAATGCCTCTTTCCAAGAATGGGGTAGTTTTTTCCCTTCATACACATTCTGCATAGTCATTTTCAGGGGCATAACGATTTGATCCTCGAATATCTGATACAACTCAGATGGAATACTATCTGGACCTGGCGATTTTCTCTTTTTAATCTTTTTAATAGTTTCAGTTATTTCCAACATCGTAATCGGTCCATTTAATAATTTTTTCTGCTCTTCTGTAAACTTTTTCTTAACATTATCTAAATATGAATTAACTTCATATTTATCATTTCCCTCCTCTTTGTATAATCTCCTATAAAAAGTCTCAATAATTTCTCTTAGACTGCTAATTCTCGTACAATTGTCTCCTTTCTCATTTCTTAAAGATTTTATGTACCTATCAGTTCTGTCGTTTTTTAATTTGTACGCCAACCATCTAGATGGTTTATTTGCATTTTCAAATGTATATTGTTTAGTGTACGTAATTTTCCTTGCAAGTTCTTCTGATAGCAGGCAATTTAAAAGATGCTGGAATTTCCTTAAGTTATACTTATTTCTTTCCAAAAGAGGGTCTTTTTTCAGTTGTATCTCCTCTTTTTTAATTTGATCTACTATGTTGTGATATTTTATTTTTTCCTGCTTCCTAAGCCAGCATTCCTTTCACCGGTAGAGATGTCTCCCTTTAGGTTCTCAGGTCACAGCTATGATTCCGTACTTGTCACGAATCTCCTTGTCTTTTCTTCCTGCTCTGGTCGAGAATGGGTAGCGTTGCGGACCGCTGTCCATCTATCTCACCCCCAGACAATAGCCTTGCCTCCGGCTCTCTCTGGGAGACTTGTGGGAACCTGAAGAAATCCTCGGTTCCCCTTGGAAGAAAAGAATTCAGCCTTGGGTCACGGAGCAAATTCCCGCACCTCCTGCTGCCGCAGCGACCTGAACCGGAACTTGGGCTGTGTGGCCTAATATACAAAGGAGCTCCTGCTACGAAATGAGCCCTGAAGTTAAGACCAATCACTGCTTTCATGCATCAACCACTCATTGAAGCAACAAGAGCCAGCAGTGAAGCTATCCAGCCTGAGCCAACTACTAGCATGCAACCAGACAAAAACCTCCCTGAAAGAGAAACAGCAAAGCAGGATGTGGAACAGCAAGCTGATTGTGAGGAAGCAGCCATGATGCTGGCTCAAACTGAAAATATAGAACTAATTCAAGAGTCACTTACTGGACAAGGAGAGGCTAACGAGCCAAAAGAAAATGATGTAAATAGTCAGATTTTGCAGTTCACACCTGGTAAGATAGGCCAAGTCCAAGGTGTTCCAGATGCAGATAAAAATAATGCCAAAGATAGATCTACTGTAACAGATGTTGGTTTGTGGTCAGAATTATCACATGAGGAAGTATCCTATTGGGTAGAGAGGGGTCCCTCTCAAGTTCTGCATTATTGTGGACCATTTTCAAATTCCAAGCAAGTGTACAAAAAGCAGTCCAGGTTTTACACAAAAGCTCTTTTTTATTCAACAAAAGCAATGGGAAAACATATAGCTGAGAGTGGCTTGTATATTCTCCCTCAAAAGGCTGGATTTATTGCTTTGTTTGTAAACTCTTTCCAAACCTTGCATCTTCTTCCACAGCTTTAGCTACTGAAGGGTCTGATGACTGGCAAAACCCCCATCTTATCCAAACTCATGAAAACATGAGAAGCATAGGAATGCCATATTGGCCTACCTAACAAGGAAGCAAGGGCAAACATTAACTTCCAAGCTAGAGGAACAAATATAAGCAGAACAGCAGTACTGGTGGCATGTCATGGAGAGAATTACTGCTGTAATATGCACTCTTGTAGAACAAGGCTTACCATTCAGAGGAGACAATGAACACTTTAGATCTCCAAATAATGGCAATTATCTTGGTCTTTTAGAACTAGTGGCAAAATTTGATCCATTTTTACTTGCTCATATCAATCAGTATGGACATTCTGCATCAGGCAATTCCTCTTATTTGTCAAAAACTAGATGTGAGGAAATGATTCAACTCATGGCAGAAAAAGGTTAAGGATGCAATTCTGGCTGATGTGAGAGAGGCTGGATATTTTAGCTTTTCAGTAGTTTCCATTCCAAACATTTCTCATACTGATCAGTTGACTTTAATTATCAGATATGTATCACCTGAAGGTGGTTTGCCAACTGAGAGATTTTTAACTTTCCTTGAGGTAAAAGACCACTCAGGAGAAAGCATGGCTGATTTAGTGTTCAACTATTTCACTACTGAGCTTGAAATTGACTTTAGAAAATGTCTTGGGCAGTCTTATGACAATGCTGCCAACATGGCTGGTAAGTACAATGGTATGCAGCAAAAAATCATCGAAAAAACCCAGTTTGCAAGATTTATTCCATGCACAGGTAACTCTTTAAATCTGGTGGGCTGTTCAGCTGTGGATTGCTGCCTTGATGCAGTGAACTGTTTTGGCATTATCAATGAAATTTATACCTTCTTTTCATCCTCCACAAAGAGATGGACAGTTCTAAAATCATTTTTGCCACCTCAGTCTAAATATTTGTCAGACACTAAGTGGGACGCACACGCAAAAGCCACAGAAGCTGTTTTGGAAAGTTACAGTGCTATCACTGATGCCCTCAGTTATTTGTACTCTGATGTTAATGGGAAGGAGGAGACCAGGCTTCAAGCTAACAATCTTTTGTAGAAAATGGAAGAACTGGAATTTGTGTTTATGCTGCATTTTTGGACCCATGTGCTAGGTCATTTTCACAAGGTCAGCAAAGCCCTTCAGAAATCAGACCTGTTATTGAGTTCTTGTGCAAGTTTGTACAGTTCACTTCTAGATTTTTAAAGGAGAATTAGAGAAGATTTTGATGAGCTTGAGAAACAAGCAAAAGCCACTTTGCCAAAGGTTATCTACAAAACAAGGTGACAAAGAGTAAGGGAACGGCAAAGAAATGACAGAAGTGCTCCTGATGCCTTAGATGCACTTTCTTCAAGAGATAAGTTTAGGATAAAATCCTTTATTCCTATATTAGATGCACTTGAAGCCAATTTAAAGAGAAGAAGTACTGTGTACAGTGATGTTGCACAATTGTTTTCCATTCTTGCTAATCTGACAGCATCTAAGCAAGAAATTCAGCAAGGTGTTGAGCTGTTGATGGAAGCAGACCCAGAAGATATCAAACTTACTGATGAACTTTTGCACTTTCACCTGTACGTGAGACAGAGCCATAGGCTTACAGAAGAACACCCTCTGTCTCATACAGACCTTTATCAAATTATATACAAGGGAAAAAAATCAGGGGGCCTTTCCTAATGTGGAAGTAATCGTGCGGCTATTTCTTAGTTCTATGGTCACCAACTGCTCAGGAGAGAGGACTTTTTTCAAGACTAAAAAGAATTAAAAATTAATTAAGGTCCACAATATCTCAAGAGAGGTTGTCCACACTGAGCATTCTGTACGTTGAAAGTGCAAACTTAGACAAACAAGTTTTGATGAAGTTTTGGATGATTTTGCTATGAGGATAGTTAGAAAAAAACATTTTTAGACTCACTGTATTTGATGGTTGTAGTTTACTTCTTAATATGCATTTTAAAATTGACTGTTTAATGACAACATAAAATAGATTCTAAAAGTGTCAGGTAATCATGATCATATTATTTTCACTTCCCAAGCAATATAATTTGTAAACTCAAGGTTGTTTGTTTTAAAGAATAACATTAGAACTTCATTTTCCTAAAAATTAATGCTTATTCCACAAAAGGTTTACAAAGTTCAGTTATTGTAAAAGTTTTTCAGAGAAATTGGGAACTGCAGAATTTTAAATACCCATCATCATCCTTGGCTTCACTCAATTTTGTTTATAACACTTCCATTTTCTTCTGGTCTTGAGGGTGGGGGGTTGGGAGGGGCCTCACAAGTGGAGTAGCCTAGGGCCTCTCTTCATCTAAATCTGGCCCTGGGGAGCTCTCAGTAGCAATTGCTAAATCAGAATTCACATACAGGTTTGACACTATCAGGGTTGGCCTTAAAAGAGGACGGGGAGAAGTTTGACTATTACAGAACATAATCACCTCCTTTAGAGTTTCATGTACACTTTTCACACTTTGCCAGTTAATCAGCACTTGATTAACTTTGCCAGTTAATCAGCACAGTCCATCATTCCCCTGACCAGATCCTTCACTCTTCTGAGTGGATCTCCTTTTCGTTTCCGCTCTGCAAAAGGACAGGACCCACCTTGCTCTTGGATTACTGCATCTTCTGGTCTCACTTTGTAACTCCCCCCCCCCCCCCCACTCATTCCTGCCCTTCTTCTCCTTCTACTCATATCTATATGTTTTTGCCAACTGAGGGTAACTTCTCATGCACCTGACAAAGAGTTTCCCAGCTTATGAAAGCTACTCGTGACAATAAATGTGTTTGTTTTTAAGTTTTGGTTGCAACAGACTAATACAGCTCCCCCTCTGGAGTTTCCAAGACTAAGGAGGCCTTGGTCTCTGGACTTCACTGCTGGTTATCTAGGCATCCTTGTGGCCCAAGGAAACAATTTAAGGGACTAAAACTGCATTAGGAGTAAGGCCTAAGACCTGGTTTACACAGGCAACAAAATGAGGCAGAGAGAAGGGGGAGAGGTGATAGAATGGACCATACAATTTCAGACAACAGGTGGGGGGATCAGTTAAATGGCTTTTTCATTAAAAACAACAACAAAAAATACTGGACTTGAATTTTGTTCCAGACATTTCTTTAACATGGGAAATGATTCAAAAATTGCATCGCCCACCAGAAGCATGAACTTGTACAGTCCACTTTGTCACCTCATAACAAGCCAGGCTCCTGCCCTAGAGAAGACTTGATGTAGTCTGAATGAAAGCAGCCGGCCTCGATATGTTCTTACCCAAGATGCCTAGATGTTCTTCACCACTGCTCCTGTTCTTCGGGGTCTTGAATGTCCCGTCAGTGTATTCCCGGTAAACAGCCTTCTTGTACCTGGAGCCAAGGAGTCCATTCCCACGGCTGAGAAATGCATTGCCATAGCTGTGAATTTCAAAGTTCCTTGTTGCATTACTGATGCTCTGCTGATATTAAACAACACACATCTGCATGCAAGAGCGCTCATGGCTGTGAACAGACTCCACCTCTGGGAACCTGAGCTCCCACAAAGTACAGGGTGCGGGACAGGAAAGCCTGGCTCTGACTGGCAGAGGCCTTGGGCTGAGAACAGTCTCTTTCTGTCTCGCTCTCTGAGGTCCTGCAAGGCCAGGGACTGAACTTGGTGACTTAATCAGCTGCTAAACTGTTAAATATGTATGTATGTATGTATGTATGTATGTATATATATATATATATATATATATATATATATATATATATATATATATATATAAAACTATGAAGTATAAAAATTCACTACAATGAATTCTACTGTGTTTGTTGTTGATTTCTTTTTGCAGTTTAACCTTGACTGTATGTGTCAATGGGGGTCCTTTGTACTCTGCCTGTCCCCACTGAAATCTCTTTGCCCCTCCCCTGTCTCCTGCCTAAATGGTCCCGCTGTATTTTAAGAACATAAGAGAAGCCAATGTTGGATCAGGCCAATGGCCGATCCAGTCCAACACTGTCACACAGTGGCCAAAAACACCAGGTGCCATCAGGAGGTCCAGCAGTGGGGCCACACTCTCCCAGGATGCAGCTGGTTTCCCATCTGTAGCATCTTCTCTACTCCATGGGAGGGCCAGGTCACAGACGGGAAGGAGTTACCCAACTATTTGCCACCTAAAAATATGGCTAAAAATCCCCATGTCTGGTCCACAGGCAGGAATACTCTTGCCATTTCATCAATGTATCTCGCAGTACAGGAGGCAAAAAGAATCTGCTTTTTGCCTGGCAATTTGTGAAAATAGGGCAACCAAGCTCATTCACCTCTGAAACGACCCTGTTACCTTTCCTCACCAGAGCCATTGTGCCTTTCCAGCTCCCAGCTGCGGTCCGGGGCATAGTCCCAATCCACCTCCTCTGCCATGATGTAGACAGTCCTCGCTCTCTCGTATCGCCTGCTGAGAAAAGGTTCCTTCTTTCCACACTGCTGAACTGAGTAATGTCCCCTCATCCCCGACTGGTAATGGTTGCTTGTCTGACAGTAGACCTCGGAAGACCCTAGAAGGAAGCATGGACAAAAACACCGTGAATAGGACCAGGGGTCCTTTGGGGCTGGAGTGAGGCGGAGCAACACTCCGCCAGCCCAGGAGTGGCCACTAGGGCAGCCACGGGCCGAATCAGATTCTCTGATCTGATTCAGCCCGGCCGAATTGCCGCCGAAATTCCGTGGCGGCTTTAAAAATGACTGGAGGGGAGGGGGTTTGAGGGAGAGGCCATAGAGAACAATGGAGGGGACCATAGAATTGGACCCTGTGGTCCAATCTTCTTGAAACTTGCTGGGTATTTCAAGGAGAGGCCCCAGCAGCTACCCTGCAAGTTTGGAGCTTCTCCCTCAAATCCCCTTTCCTCCAGCCCCTCATATACCCTATGAGTTTTTGCCATTGATTTCAATGGCCCATAGGGTATAAAGGGGCTGAAACTGACATTCCCTTTCAGACACACGTCTGGTGATGTCAGGGGGCGTGGCATATGCTAATGAGTTATGCTAATGAGTTATGCTAATGAGCTCTTGCACCTCTTTTTCTACGAAAGGACCCCTGCATAGGACAACAGAGATCTTTCACCAGATGTAAGGCAGACCTGATTCTTAAAGAGAAGTCATTGTCTTTCCATCTGCTGTGGGAGCCCAGCTGCCCAATGAATTTACAATTTGCATGACAAATGCACATTCTGTCAAATCAAACAAGAAGCCATCCTCAACCAGCCTGTGATGTTTCAGTCCAGCTTCCTGCCTTTCCCCCCTTTTATAGAAACTGCCACAGGAACATTAAGATCTTCCTCCTCCTCCTCTCTTCCTCTTTAGAAAACAACCGCAAAACTGTTCTGAGGATGGGAAGGAGAAAGGTATTGTGCAGACATTGTAGGCACTAGCCAATTGCTGCTATCTGCAGCTGGCTTTGGGCACAAACTTGCAGACCCATTTTTTAAAAAATCAAGGCCACTACCACCAACAAAATTTTAAAACAAAATGAAACTTGACCCCAGAGAGAAGAAATTAGGTTTGTACTGAAGACACTCCCAACCTGATCCCACTGCTCTTCAAAAGAAACAAATGCCTCCATAATACCAAAGCAGTGTGTTTGCCCTAACCTGGATGGCTGCCACCTGCCCGCTTGCCTCGCCCCTCGCCTCGCCCCCTGCTTGGCTCTGCTCATCCTGGCTGTGCTCTTTCTCAGCTTGGTGGGAGGGCGCTGCACTGGCTGGCCTGCCGCCCCTCCCTCACTTCATCAAAAGCCCTGTTCAGTGGCTGCTCCGCTCGCCCGGGCTGTGTGCTCCTCCTTGGCTCGGTCAGAGGGCGCTGTGCTGGCCTGCCTGCCGCCCCTCCCCTCCCCTCCCTTGCCTCGCCTTGCCAAAAGCCCTGTTCGGCTGCTGCTCCACTCGCCTTGTGCTTGGCTGGAATGGCTGTGCAGCAGGAGGAAAAACACTCATCTTCCATCGACTCCAGAGTGCCACGGTGATGGTCCTGACACTCGGGGGGAAGCTCTGGCAAGCTCTCTTGATGATCCGCTAGTTTTCATGTCGCTACCACCATCTGGCAAGGCTGCCTGCTGCCAGCAACACGTGGCAACCTTTTACCAGGGAAGTGGGGGGGGGTGGGCGCTGTTTCCGTGGCCTATGCACTGAGACCAGGAGATGCACACAAGTCACCTCTTCCTCCTGCCCACTTCCTTCACACAGCAACCAGTGGTTTCACCCCCTGCAAGCAGAAATCTCCCTTCCAGCCCCAAGGGATGCCTAGAAATGGTGCGGCACATTATTTCCTATATGGAGCAGGGCCGGTGCCTCCATAGAGGCAGGTTAGGTGGTTGCCTAGGGCACCATCTTTATGAAAACGCCATGCTGGCCTGCTGCCCCACCCCTTCCTCGCCAAAAGTCCTGCACCTCTGCTCACCTCGGTCAGTGGAAGAAATGGCTCTATTGTCTCCTGGAGTTCCAAGCGTGGCAGGCAGGCAGGCGCTGGGGGCCCCTGGGCTGCTGTCTGGGCAGCCCTTCTGGCGACAGAGCCAGGCACTCTGCAGGTCAGCCCAGCCAAGTCTGTCAAGGCTGCGGGACCCTGTGGGGGGGAGAGCAGCGGGTGGCCCCATGGCCAAACCAGGTGGTGTGCGCTGTTGGGTAGCCATGGTGATGCTTCTGCATGGTTGCAGAGGGCCACGCCCAAAGGTGACGGCTGAAGTGTTCCCTCTGGGACTTGGGCACCTTACTACTGGGGCCAGCAGACCCAGGGGGCAGCTCAGTGGCACTGGAGGGACAGTGGGCTTTGGCGGTCCCTTCCATGGGAGGCAGCAGGGCTGGGAGAAGGCCTCTGCCCCTGCTGCCCCTGCCATCTCTCAGCCAATGCCACCTGGCTCCCGGCTCCCTCCTCCCTGGCCCCTCTGGCGGGGCTGGTGCTTGGGGAAGGGGAAGCCATTTTGCACCTTCTCCATCTCCACGTGGCCCCGCCACCAAATGCAAAGGACGGAGGACAGGCTGCCTGGCGAATTGCCTGGAAACTACTGTTGTCACCTCCAAGGGCGGCCCCATCCCTAAGCATCCTTGTTTACTGCCCCCGGCAGCCACTTCCGCCGACTGCGACTAACAGCACCCTCGTCTCCCCCATTCCAAGAGAGCTGGGCCCACCGGTGAATGAGGATGGCATGCTCTCCTCTGATCCTCTATGGTTTAGGTCAGGAGACTAATGTCTGAGTGGCCAAGTGGTGAACTTGTTGCTGCTCAAGTCAGGATTCAGACCTGGGCAGCACAATCCCAGGAACGTCGTGATTTGTACAAGAGTCAGTGCGGATCCAAGGGCTCCCTTGGTACAAATAGCCACGTGGGGGTTCAGAGCCTGAGAGTCCCATGAGGTGCAGCCATTAACCTTGCGGGGGGGGGGGGGGGGGACTTCATCAAGTTGGAGCCTCTCCACTATTCCACGCACCATCTGGCTGGATCCGGAGATGGATAGCATTCATGAGCAATAAAACAAAATAATTTGGGGTAGGGTTTTTTTTAAAAAAAATTGATCCCACCTAGATAATAGGGTAGATACACCAGATGCCCTCCATGCAGGTTACCACCAACAAAGATTTAAAAAAAACCTGGGGCAATAGACAAAACCAGACCCAGCACGGGGGTGGGGGAGACCTGGTCAGTGGGGGGGGGGGGCTTCTGGGCTGACAAAGACAGCGCTGCTCCCCTCCCCTTGCGTCTGTGGGCTCCAGCTGGGCTCTGCCGCCCGTCCAAAGTTAAGGAGGTAAAAATGCATCAGGGGAGGGATGGGGCCAGTAAGTAATTTGGGGGGGGGGACTTCTGGTGGTGACCAGAGGGGCTTGGCCAAAGGAGAGGAGCTGCAACCCTCGGGGGTGGGGGGGCTCCTTGCAAGGGAATGGGGGGAAACCGGGGAAAGCCTCTCGCTCTCCTTCAGTGCCCTGCAGCTGCCCCACCTTTGACGGGGGGGCGGGGGAATCCCTCATTCCTCTCTGCAAAGCCAGGAGGGTCCCTGCAGGAGCTTCCTCGAAGTGGAGAGCTCAGACGCCTTCCCTGTACATGTGGAGGTGATGCACTGAAAGCGTGGGGGTGGACCAAGAGACTCCCCCCCCCCCCCCCAGTGTTTGTCCACAACTGGCTGCTGTAACTTGGAGCTTTTACTCCCTTCTCTGACACAGGGCGCAAGAGTCCAGGAGCACTTTAAAGACTAACAAAACTTGTGGCTGGGGAGGAGATTCCACTGCTGACTTCTTCAGATACAGCTAAAAATCTTGGGCTGGATCCAGCCCGGGGAAGTTGCTTTTTGTACATGGGTCTCCCCTCAAAATCAATTCAGGAACTCCAGTTGTAGCAGAATGCCACAATTCTTCCAAAAATGCATTTATGTTTGAAAATTGGTGGGCGCACGGGGGGGGTGGGGGGGGGAGCACCAGAAGGTGGCCTGGTCTAGTTTGCAAAAAAAACCTGGCACTGACCCTGATATGGAGCTGCTGAATCCCTCACCATGACCCTGCCTCCAAAACATGTGGGGTTTTTTCAGGGGGGGGGTCAGTTGCTCGGGCTGCCGATTTCCCTCCCACCCCCTGGCTTCTCTGGAGGGCCTGAGCTTGGGCCACCCATTTCCCTCCCCACCTAGGGCTGCCAAGTCAGCCCGGGGGGTGGGGGATCCCCCGCTATAGGGGTTCCCGATCCGCCGGCTGGGGGGAACCCCGCCCCCAAAGTCGTCCACCCTGGACAACTTCCCCAGCGTAATGACGTCACCTGGAAGTGACGTCACCATGTCGGAGACGTTGCCAGAGCATCGCCCTGGCAACGCCCCCAACGTGGTGACGTCACTTCTGGGTGACGTCACCGGGCGCGCGCGCAAAGTGTGCGCACCAGGGGAGGCTCCCAGGCGGCTCCCGGGCGAAGAAGGCCTCCCCCCTGCCAGTAGGTGAGTACGACTTGGCAGCCCTATCCCCCCCCCCCGGCTCCTGCGCTGGGCCCGAGTGGTTCTCAGCTGCCAGGCCACTGCAGAGTTCCAAGAGTGTTCCCTGCGCATACTCAGGGAACACTCTTTAACTTTGCGGGGGATTTAAATCCCCCTGAAAGTTTTTAAAAGTTTCCAGATTTTTCTGCGCATTTGGGAAGCCTCCCAAGTGTGCAGAACAATCTCCCTGTCCCCCAGGTGCCCCCCCCCCACGCGGATTTAGATATCCGCACACAGGGGGTGCCTTTGCTGTTAATCTATAGATAAAAAGTGTTGCAAACCTAACCATCTTCGGTCACCTGTCTACACATTTAGCTATTATTAAGGAGACAGGACATTTTTCTCTAGGCCTCTTGGCAACCCTATGCTGCCAGTCTAAACAACAGTGGTAGATTTTTACTCCTTGTTTTAATCAATGCAGAACTGCAAAATAAACCTCCCTGTACAAGAGTTTATTGTAGGTTCAAAATCAGACGTGGCAGATCCTAGAGGAAGAACCATTATCTTTGCCTCCAGCCTCTGTCCCTGTATGTCTTTTCATCCACACACATACATTAGAAAGCTCCAGTCCAGAGCTGGGGCATCGATTCATTTGCAACCGGGTAGGCATTTCATTTGCAACAATCCATAAGAGACAGCATATACAGCAGAAAACAAACATTTCCTATATGAAAGGGTCAGTTTCTGAAACCCTTGTTTAAACTCGGCATGTCCATGATTCTGTGAAGGGAGAAGGAGGGCTCTAAAAGGCCAAGTGCTCTGCCAGCATCTCTTTAGTAATCATTGCCATGCTTCTCATGAGCCAAAGGGGGAAGAATTGGAGACAGACTTCTAGCTCCTGGAGAGTTAAGTTTTACCATGGTGAACTGTAGCAGTGTACTAGTGCTGTGTTTAGAGAGAGTAAACTGCATGCTGGTTTATAAAAGGCATATTGTGTGTGCGTGGAGGGGGGGAGGGGGGATTGGTAGCATATTTTTTAATGGGCCATCATACTCAAATGTTAAGCCTTTAAAGGGAGGAGTTAAATGTATCCAAGGATGTTGCTTGAAGGCAAGGCTGCCAGGACAGAACTATAGAGACGGCTCTTGTAACTCTGCAAGTAAATGACTAGCAAGATGGAAACCTGGGAAGGACTTATGGGGCTTGTTTTTCAAGCAAATGCTAACTTAGGGCTTCAGGAGAAATGGAAGAGAAGGCATGCACCTTGCAAGAAAGCCGTTGCAGAAATTCAGCAGCTAGATGAGCTCATTCATTTTGCTACCTAATTTGGCCCGGGCTTCCTTTGAAGGCAGTTGCCCAGGTAGAGCTGGACTCATCTCCAGTCCCTCCCTGCCCTGATGGCTTCCTCTTGTGGGGGGGGGGGGGGGGTGCCAGAAGGTAGCCTCACCTAGTGTGCACCAGCCCTTGCCACCACCAGTGAACGCCTTTGCTGTAAAACAAGCACAGCTCTGTTAAGAAAAAAACGTAGAGATTAGTGCAGCCTGAATGGATCCTGCCCTCACCTTCGTTGTCTGCCTGCATGAGCGCTGTGGCGAAAGTGTGAGGGAAGAGACTGGCCGTGTCTCGCCTCATCCCATCCATCAAGACAGTATTTCCTTGGAAGACCACTCCATGGACATCGGCTTCAGTGCCCAGGCCCAAGAGGTGCCAGGAGACCTTTTCTCCTTTACATACGTCCAGGCTAGGCAAGTTACTGAACATGAATCCATTAACGGCTTCCGTGAGGAAAAACACACACACACATCACATTAATACAAACAGAACCCCAGATGACCCGTCTCCTCTGAGGCTCGTGGGAAAGAGGGCACTGAATCTTTTAACATATTTGTTACAGTGACATCCTGCTTTTCCTCCACAGAATGTATAGAGACATAGTCTGGGTCCCTGGGCTTCCCCTCAAGATAAGGGCCAGACCTAGATCTGCAGAGCTTCACAACTACTGCCGCACTGTGCGCCTTCAGACCACTCCCTCAGTGCCTGTGTGCATTCCCTGTTCCTACCCACTCAGTGGGCAAGCTTTTGAATGCCATTTGCTTTTGTTTGAAGTGTGGGGGGGAATAGCTTTCCTTGAAGCACTGCAGACTGGACACGCATGCTACGAAACACAAACAACTGAACTGGGCTCATTGGTTGTGTTTTTATCATCACCCAATTTAAGGCATCTGGGTCTCATCTGGGTGTCTTGATTTCCCAAGATCTGGTGGATTTGCTTGGAATGACAGACACTCCTTGACCCAGTACAGAGACGGGAACTGAATCTGTGGTTGCCAGGTGACAAAGACACTTGGTCAGAACCTGCTGAGATCTGCATTATGGGAGCCTCCCTCTTTGTACTTTATGACACCTACTAATCCACTGTAATTACCCCTTACTCTCCTGGAGCGGGTGCTGACATACCGTGCATCCTGTTGGACTCCTGGAAGCCATGATCCTCAAAAGCCTCTTCTTTCCTCAAGTAATATTTCAGATTCACATCCAGATACCAGCTAAGGTTTTCATCAAACACTCCGAACAAAAGATAAAACTCTTTGTCAACTCCTTTCTAGGAAAACAGCACATGGAATTCATTCCATTTTTGAAACATCCAGATTTCAACATTTTAGTAACCTGTGGGTTATAATTCACACTGCCGGCACTGTAGCACTCAATAGTGGGGAGAGAGGAGAGAGGGAGAAAGAGGGAAACAGGCTGTGGCTGTGGAGCCACATGCAGGGTGGCTGGGACTTCAAGGAACAAATACAGTCTTGTTAAGAGAATGACAACACATCGAATCCAGAGTCTGGTTGCCTGTGCAGAGTTGTAACCAGAGTGGGGGGCTCAGGGAGTGCATGGCCCCACCTGGACCACTGACTAAAAAGAGGGTTTCTTCATTTTGAAACAACCACAACTGCCTTCTGTGCCTTCAGTTAGGCTGATGATTATGTTTTAACAGCTTCCACTGACAATGAGGAAAGTTCTAGGAAAATATCAGAGGTGGAGAGTGGCCCTGGAGCTCACCTGCTCCACTCAGCCCTGCCCAGAGAGCATTTTTTAAAAGGATTGTGATGCCCTCTTGTTGCCCTGACCTGAATGCCCTGACCAGGCTAGCCCTTCAGATCTTGGAAACGAAGCCGACTTGGCCCTGGTTAGAGACCACCAAGGAATCCCAGGGTCTCTATGCAGAGGCAGGCCATGGCAAACCACCTCTGACAGTCTCTTGCCTTGAAAACCCTCTGGGAGCACCGTAAGTCAACTGCAACCTGATGATACTTTCCACCATGACCTCATGTTATGCTAGGTGGTTATTAAACTCACACACTCCTATTGCAGTTACAAGATTCAGGAAGCATTCATACGGCTCTTTTGAGCGGCGCCAGGCCTGAGTGCCTGGTGGATTTAAAGTGCACGTCCAGACCTCAACATCCGGGAATCATGCCGCTTTCGTTAGTAGCCCATCAATCCCCATTGGGGATCCGTACTTAAAAGACAGTCGTTAAAGTCTGGACTAAAGTTGGCCGATGGGCCAATTCCGGACTTTCCCCCATCAGGTCGTTCCACCAGCGCACAGTCAGCCTGGCCATCATTTTTAAAAAATCTTAGCAATGCGCACATAACCGCTTAAGCATGCAACGTCCCCAGAGCTCTGCTCAAGCGATCCAAACAATCATAGACATCAACTTCAGGGGGGCTGGGGAGCTGTAGCCCCCCCCCCCCCGAACTTTTCCCGGAGGTGCTGAGCCTCCACCAGAGACAATAGACTGTGTTGTCTCTGGCCCAGCCCCAGCCCCCCCCCCCCCCGGGGAAATTGGAAAGTCTACACCCTTGCAAACAATTTTATGTTTCTGAGGGTCTCCTAACCCCAATCAGCTTTATTAAGTGAAATACCCGCTGGCGGTGTTTTTACCATTTTTAGTACGCGCATGCACAGACAGGATTTTCTTTTTTAAAAAGCTGACCACGTGGCTTCTCACGGTGGATGCCATCTAGACAATCCATTGCGGGAGTCACGTGCGGTGAAGCGCTTCACAGGTGGGCAGTCTGGTCGTGCAACACTAAATCAAAAAGACCTAGCTCAGATTACAGCCGGGCCAATGGCGGGATTAGCTGCCCATCTGAACACACTCTCAGTGTGGCATTCACTGTGAGCGGGTCTGGCACAGTCACTCAAGGAGGTCATTCACTGTTCAAGAAAGGTGCCAGTCGGCTATAAGCACTGAAGGCCTCTGAACTCAGAGATAATTGTTCTTATTCAGATTGTTTCTGAATTCCCAGATAACTAAGCCATGGGCCAACACTTGGGCTTGGTGACAGGGAAATCAGATATTCTCCATTCACTGGTTTGAAGCTCCAGCCAATGAGGAACCCTGACTAAGGCCTTGTTCCCACAGTGGCTACTCAGATTCTTCCAGGAAGCCCACAGATGGGGCACAAAGGTGATGGCCCTTCTGGGTGTGGCTCTCCAGCAAGTAGAATTCATAGCCGTACTGCCTCTGAACCTGGAGGCTCCATTGAGGGCACAGTTAAATAGCTCTGTTAGGGCTAATAGCAGTCACAGATCTGTCTTCCTCCATGAATATGCCTGGTCCTATTTTAAATCCATCTCAAGGCACAGACACTATCTTGGGGCACTGAGCCTCAGGGGGGAGGGAGAGAGAGAGAGAGAGATCTTTGTCAGCTAGGGTTGCCATCCTCCAGGTGGGCCTTGGAGATCTCCCTGTATTACAATGGACCTCCAGATGACAGATATCAGTTCCTCTGGGAAAAAAGGCAGCTTTGCCAGGTGGGCTATGGCATTGCATCTGTTGAGCTCGCTCCCCTCCCCAAACTCCACCCTTCCCAGGCAGCGCCCCCCCTCCAAATCTCCAGGTACTTTCCAACCCAGGACAGGCCAACCCTATTGTAAGCCCTGTTGCTGGAGAGAGATTTAAATGCAGACCTAAATGCTTTGGGATGTGCTCTAAACCCGCGCAATGGATCTATCCAAGCCTGTGGCAAGGGCAAAGTTCATGACGGGACATCCACCACGTGGTCAGTCCCTTGCCCAGCCCTGTGCAAGCGGCAGCTGGTGAGGCCGAGGATTTTGTTCCATGGGGAGGAGGCAGGGAGGCTGGGCTGTGGTTCTCAAGGCCTTGCCTCAGCAAACCGCCCTTCTCTTCCTCTTGATCGTGCCGCGACGGTTCCCTAGGCTCAGCAGGCTGACAGACCATACCTGCTTGTTCTCTTCACTGAGGGCTCCGGCCTGACAGATCAGCAAGGGGCCCACTAAACCAGAGCTCGTGTCTCGGGGGGCATCTACTGCAGAGAAGTACATCCGAGTCAGGCAAGGAGGGTCTGTGGCCGTAGATCCCACATGCTGTGGGACTGTCCAGTGGTACGTGAAGTTCCCCAGGGGTTTCACAATTGCTCCATTCCGGGAGAAGCCTTTTGAAATGCAAACAGAAATTATATTGTAAAGACAGAACAAGCCGTTCTGAGGGAAAACGGCAGAAACACTCATTCATTTCTCAAGCCCTCAGAAAGCTCAGATCACTGCATGGTGCCCCTAGACTGGTATGGATGACCTCCTTAGCTTTCCTCATATGACAGCATCATATCATAGAGAGCCAAAGGTTAGAGCAGGGGTCCCCAGCCCTTTAGAGCCTGTGGGCACCTTTGGAATTCTGGCACAGCATGGTGGCTGCAGCCACAAAATGGCTGCCACAGGAGGCAAAGCCAACCACAAAATGGCTACTGCAGTTTACCTTTGGTAGATTCTTGTTCTGTGGTAGCTGCTGCCGCCAAAGCAATTGTTTTTAAAAATCTGCCCTGTCAAACAGAAGCCTTGCTGGGCAAACACCCCACCTGGCCACTCCGGCCCCACCCACTTTTTAAAGACACTTGGCAGGCATCAAGAAAGGTGCCAGCGGGTGCCATGGTGCCCATGAGCACCACATTGAGGCCCCTGGGTTACAGTACTGGACTAGGGAGGCTTGCCTCTGAATAACTGGATGGCCTTGGGCCAATAGCTGTCTTCCAGCCTAACCTACCTCACAGGGTTGTTATGAGGATAAAGCAGGGGAGGAGAGAACCGTATTCACTGCCTTCACCTCCTTACAGGAAAGGCAGGATAAACATTAAACACCCACAATGGCCCTTTCCAAAATGCACTGGACCTAACTGGCACCTTCGTCACACATTGCACTGTGGAGATTTAGGGTTGCACCCTGTTCCACTCTACACCTGTTTTCAAGATAATCTGTGAAAAGTACTGGAAGCGGAGTCCGATTGCAGTGAAATCAGCAAGCATTTTATTAAGTTGGTTCAGATGAGGCATGGAGGCGGAGGTCAGGGGGCCTGCTTATATACACAGGTAAGCCGCACCCCTGACCTTGCCCAAACAAGGCAATTGGATAAGGTAATTGAATAAGTTTCAAGATAATTGAATAAGTTTCCCGCCAGAGGCTGTCATAGGACTATTTGAATATCCTAAGCCTCTGATAGGGGGACACTAGGATCCTAGTGTACTATTGTTCTCTGGCCCCAAGCTCAGGACTTCACTGGGCCATGTGCTCTGTGGGGGGCATGTGGCTTCTGCCATTACATATATTACACCCCTCCCCCCATAGTTCAGACACCGCCCTGGTGGCACACATAGTCCCTTAAGTAGGGTGGTGACTTGCGCTCTCACCCCAAGTGCCGCGGGGCCACTGGCGAGGGGGTGGCCTCTGGCGTCATTGTGACGGGTGTTGGAGGAACGTCTGGTTTGGCTCCGGCCGGACTGGGGTCTGGTGGCAGCTCGCAGATGACAGAGTGCTCTGTCGTCTCCGGCGGTTGGCCCAACTGCTGTCTCATCTCGGATATGTGTGTCTGTGGCTCCTTGTCCAGGTCCTCAGGCATCTCAGTGTCCGGTGACAGGTGGCAACAGCGCAGCTGGTCTATGTGCCATCTCCATAGCTGGCCTTCCTCCCTGGTGACCTCGTATGACACTGGTCCGGTGACTCATACGATGCGGCCCGGCACCCAACCCGGGCCAGATGCATAATTTTGGATGTAGACGGGGTCCTCCGGGAAGAACCCTCGCGGTGGTTGCGGCTGGACAGTATCTCCTCAGGGGTCTGGTGCGTGGTCCGGGTGGAAGCGATCTAGGCATGCGGTGAGGCGCCAGCCCATGAGAAGCTCTGCAGGGCTGTGGCCTGTTGTGGTATGTGGTGTTGCCCTCTGACTGAAGAGGAAGGCCGCAAGTCTGTAATGCCAGCTGCCCTTGTCTATTCTCTGCAGTACCTCTTCCATTGTCTGGACCATGCGTTTGGCTTGGCCGTTGGTTGCTGGATGGAAGGGGGTGGAATGGACATGGTGGATGCCATAATGCTCCACGAACTCCTGGAATTCCCTGGAAGCAAATGCTGTTCCGTTATCTGTAACTAGGGTGTCAGGTATGCCATGCGTACTGAAAATACACCACATTGCTTGAATAGCTGCCTCAGAGGATGTGGTTGCCATCGGGGCCACCTCAAGCCACTTTGTGTAGCTATGTCGGGGCCACCTCAAGCCACTTTGTGTAGCTATGTACTAAAATAAAGAAGGACCTTGAAAGGGGTCTACAAAGTCCAGGTGAAGCCAGGACCAGGGCTTGCTGGCAGATTCCCAGGATCGGATGGGCACCTGGGGTGGTTTGGGGCATGACTCCTGGCAAGTGGTGCACCGCTGCACCCAGTTCTTGATGTCCACATCCATTCCCAGCCACCAAACATAACTCCGTGTGAGCGCTTTCATCTGGACGATGCCTGGATGAGTCTCACAGAGCGCAACCAGCACCTTTCCCCGTAGCGGGGGAGGGACAACCACCCAGGCTCCCCACGGTAGACACCCTTTGTGGGTTGACAGCTCAGCCTGCTGGGTCTTGTATGCCATGAAGTCTGGGCCTGGGCTGCGCAGCCACCCCCTCCCCACCCAGTTAAAGACCCACAACAAGATGCGGTCATGGCCAGTAAGCCACACAATGTCTCTGACCTGAATGGGCCGGTCTGGAAGGTCCTCGAGCAGTGTGACGTGGTGGGCTGGGTCCAGGGAGGGCAGCAGCAGGTGGCTAAGGGCGTCTGCATGGCCCATAGCCTTTCCCGGATGGTGGACAAGGGAGTATGAATATCCTGCGAGGAAGATGGACCTGCGCAGGACTCGGGGGGACAACATGTTCGGTATCTGGCGGTCTGGGGCCAGGAGACCCAGCAGGGGTTTATGGTCCATGGCGACCGTAAACTGTCTCCCATATAAAAAATCCCTGGAACTTATGGACCCCAGCCACGATTGCCAACGCCTCCTTGTCGATTTGGGCGTAGTTCCATTTCTCCAATGACAGGGTGCATGAGTAGTATGCCACTGGAACCTCCCGGCTGTCCGGTAGCCTGTGCCCCAGGACTGCTCCCACCCCGTATGGAGATGCGTCGCAGGCCAGGACCACTGGCAGGGACTCATCGAAGTGGGCCAGGACCGAATTAGAAACGAGAAGGTCCTTGATGGGCTGGAAAGCTGCAGCATGGTGGGGGGCCCAGGTCCATTTGGCGGTTTTGTCCAATATCCAGTGCAGGGGCTCTGCGATTGCCGCCTTGTGGGGGAGGAACAAGTGGTAAAAGTTCATGAGACCTAGAAACGACTGTAGCTCCACTTTGCAGGTTAGCTCTGGAGCCTCAGTGATGGCACAGACCTTATCCTGTGTCAGGTGGATGCCATGGTCATCAACCATGAAGCCGAGGAACTCCACTGATGGAACTCCCAGCCGGCATTTCCCTCGTTTAACTTTTAGTCCAGCGTCGTTGAAGCGCTGCAGAACCTGGCAGAATCGGGAGGCAAAGGTCGAGATGTCTGGTGTGGCGATCAGAACATCATCGAAGAAGGGAAACACACCTGGAATCCCTTTTAACAGATGGTCCATTAGTTGTTGGAACAGACCCAGGGCCATACTCACCCCAAATTGCAGGCGGCAGACTTTGAAGGTGCCCCTGTGCGTGACAATTGTCTGCACTTCTGCAGTGGCATTGTCAACTGGGAGTTGTTGGTAGGCTTGCACCAGATCCAACTTCCTGAAAACCCAATGCTCCCGCAAGGGAGGCCAGGACATGGCTAATGACCGGCACCGGGTAGGCGTGATCTTGTAGTCGGCACAAATATGGATGTCCCCGTTTTGTTTTAAGGGCGTTGCGATGGGTGTTTCCCATTTCCCATGGGACACCAGCTCAAGCACCCCCTGTGCCATGAGCCAGTCCAACTCTTTGTCCACTTTGGGCGCGACTGCCAGCAGGGGCCATCGTGCCGGTACACGGATTGGCCATACGGCCGGGTCTAAGTCAAGGGAGACTGGGGGCCCAGTGTACACACCTAGCACCCCATCAAAAACTGCCAGGAATTCATCACACACCTTCCCAAAGTTGGTGTCTCGGATCCGGTTGACTCCTGTGATGCCCAGTCCCAGAGGCTTGAACCAGGCCAGGCCCAGTAAGCTTGCTAATTTGCCCTCCATGACCAGTAATTCGAGCATGCCAGTGAAATCTTTGTAACTGACCCAGACTTTCCCCAGAACCCAGATGGCAATGGGATTTTTCTGGAAATCCCTTAAGTGTAGGCTGGATGGCTTGCGGAGCCGGGGCCCTCCGTTTGGGCAAAGCTTGAGGAAGGTTTCCGCCGAGATGATGGAGTACGCCAAGCCCGTGTCCAGCTCCGTAGAGCAGGGGGAGCCTTCTATGGATTCTGGGACATCAATCTTGTTGGGGGGCCCCCGGGAAAGTTGTAGTACCTGATTGTGGGAGGTGGAGTGAAGGTCCGCATCCTCGGAGTGTGCTGCTAGCAAGTGATGGCTGATGCGGGAACGGCAGACCCGGGCTATATGTCCCTTCTTGCCATACGACCGGCACTCTGCGCCCCGGAACCGACAGCTCCAGTGGTCATGTGGGTCACCACAGATGGCAGAGGGAGCCTGGTTGTTGGGACATGAAGGCCCGGAGGACAGGGAGACTGACCTGTGTCCTGTGAGCGGTGCACTCCTGTCCGCCGCAGCTCGGGGTGCCTCTCTCTGGGGGCACTGGTTGACCTGCAGGACCTCGTCCTCTTCTTCGGACCCAGAGGATGTGGTGGTCTGGTGGGTGCTCAATGAGGGGCGCTCTCGCTGGGCCGTCTTGAATGCTGCTGCTGTCTGGAGCACTTTCTCGAGCATGGGCTCAGAAAGCGCAATCAGCCCGAGCCTTAGTTTAGTCTCCCACGCCCCCCCTGTGAACATGGTTATGACGTGGTCTTCCACATGCCGAAACTCACAGCCGACCGCCAGACGGCGGAGGTCAGCCAGGAAAGCGGCTGCAGCCTCACCTGGCTTCTGTTGTCGCTGGATGAAGTCCATTCAGAGGGCCATCATGGAAGGTTTGGGAGCGAAGTAGTCCCTGAAGGCCTTGATGAGCTCATCGTAGGACACCTTGAGGAGGTCCCAGGGTGAGATCAGGCTCTGGGCGAGACGCATCATGTCCACGCCACAGGAACTCAGGAGCTAGGCCCACTTCGTGTCCATGTCGGTTGTGCCCCAGGCGATGAAGGAGAACCCGAGCTGTCAGGCCCAGGCTTCCCAGGTCTCGGGTCGGGACGGGTCAAATGGGGGTATTTGTCCCGGAGCGGCAGCCATATTTACTAGAGCAGCGCGGTGAGCGATATCCTCAGGGGCTTGTGGCAGTGCTTTGAAGCACTGGCGCTCAGTGATGCCGGATGCTGACGGATTGATGCTTGGTGCGGCGCTGCTTGGTGCGGCTGGTGAGTCGCTCATCGGGATCCCACCTTCACACCACTGAAAAGTACTGGAAGCGGAGTCCGGTTGTGGTGAAATCAGCAAGCATTTCATTAAGCTGGTTCAGATGAGGCATGGAGACGGAGGTCAGGGGGCCTGCTTATATACACAGATAAGCCGCACCCCTGACCTCGCCCAAACAAGGCAATTGGATAAGGTAATTGAATAAGTTTCAAGGTAATTGAATAAGTCTTAAGGTAATTGAATAAGTTTCCCGCCAGAGGCTGTCATAGGACTATTTGAATATCTTAAGCCTCTGATAGGGGGACACTAGGATCCTAGTGTACTATTGTTCTCTGGCCCTAAGCTCAGGGCTTCACTGGGCCATGTGCTCTGTGGGGGCCATGTGGCTTCCGCCATTACATATATATTACAATCTGAAAGGGGTACCTGCCCCATTTCCCCCAATTACTCAATCCCAGGATGAGTTGATGTCTTTGAAAAGCTGCTGGCAATTAGCTAAGCACACCTAGCAAGATGGAAAATGTCAGAGACACTGACATGCCTCTCTAGGGAAGAACAAAAGACGAGCCTGGCTGGATTGGGCCACTCAGTCCAGCATCCTGTTTCCAAAAGAGGCTTGCCAGATGGCAGGCATCATCCCTCTCCTGTGGTCTGATACCAGCTGCTGGATTTAGAAATAGATGTGTCAGAACTTGTTTTCCAACACGCTTAACTAACAGCCTTTGGTAAACCTTTCTTTTTACAGAGGTCTATGCTAAATGGCTTACATCTTGTGGCACTGTGTGAAGAAATATTTCCTTTTGTCAATCTTGAACAGTCAGGCAATCACTTTCACTGGGTCTCCTTGAGTTCTAAGGCATAAACCTCTATCATGTTTCCCCTTCGCTATTTACACTAAAAAGAACACACAGAAACAATTAGTCCTTCACCTCGATCATTCCCATTTGTGGGTTGTTGTTTTTTTGGCACTTTGAGGTCTTTTTTGTAAACAGTATTTCCAGTATTGATTCATGTATCTGAGAAAGGGAGCTCTGACTCTCGGAGGCTCATACCCCCAAAATATTGTTGGTCTCTAGACTCAACTCAAGGTCTTCGACTGCTGACCAACACAGCTACCCTCTGAAATTGTCGACACATGAAGGTGATACTTGACCTCTTATTTTCTACCCTTTTCCCAAGAACTAGTTTTTCATCCTAAGTATTCCTCTTGAATAATCTGTTTATAGGAGAATCATTTTTACGTGATTGGGATTTTCATGTCAGATCTTACAATAAGAATACACCAACCGTCATGGTAGGGGGTTCCCTCCCACTCCTTTCCATAAAATACGCCATGGGGTTGGATACTGAACGGCCAGGAGGCTTTGTTTGCAAAGGTAATCTGGATGGTATCTCCTACTTCGGCTTTGATGACAGGTCCTGGAGGAGAAAGAAAAGGAGAACGAGGGGGGTGGGTTATGGTTGAGTGTCCAAAATTACTGAGGAAGACTGTTCAATCCAAGGCCAGTCAGTGGCTGCGGTCAGATGTGCAGTTTGATCCAGTGTGGCCCCGCTTCTAATTGAGGACAAAAAAGGGGAACAAACTCAACCCTGAAACCTAGGATCAAGAACCTAAAGAGGTAAGTCAAACAGAGTAGAGAGCCAATAATCAAAACTTGATGTATATAATATAAAAATACATGTATTTATTAGTAAAGAATTAAAAAAAATGTAAGGTCCCAATTACACCTCATATAAAAATTCCAAAATCATACACACAAGGGCCAGTGGACTTGACCTGATGCATTTCAGCCTGTTTAGGCCTTCTTCAGAGGTCAAACACAATGAGGAACAAATTGGCTTATACCATACTACAATACAATTATACAACATGGATACAAAATGGACCAGAAAAGGATTGTTCCAAAGTGAAACCACGAGGCACAGAATAAAAGTATAAACGAGGCCTCCCAAGATCCAATCACATGCCAAATGATATTTCACTGATAATAATTTCTCGTCCAGAAATTTCTGGTCCTTTTGCTGAGGACACTTTGGCTTGAACTAAACAAGCATTGGAAAGCACTTTCTGGACTAGAAATTATTATCAGCGAAGGACCAGAGTTTCCCCAGTGCCAAATAACTCCAGCTCGAAGACAGGTCAGAACGGGGTGCCCGTGACTGGGGAACGGAAGACAGATGTTGCTGTCTGGACGTGCATTTTAAATCCGGAAGGGAACAGCAACGACACCAGATCAAACAGCACATCTGATCACAGCCAGTAATTCCCAAAAGGCTCAGAAACAAAAGGCTAAGAACATCAAAGATTAGGTCTACTTAGTTCCTTAGCTGGAAAGGCTGGAAAGAAAAAAAAGAGGGCGAGAGGTGCCATTGTTCTTTTAAGCCTTGTCTAAACAAAAGCTGCCCTTTACTAATCTGGTGTGGGGGACCAAAAAAACAAAACAAAACAAATCTTGGGGGTTGCAGTAAGCAACAGATTCGGGGGGGGGGGAACCCTTTATTAAGTATTTCCCTTTGGCAGTAAAAGAACAGAATAGCAGCAAAGACATCAGGGAGAAAAATATAAGAAAATACAGTTTTGTCACTTTCATCTTAGATACTAATTTAAGTTTTCCATCCAGTGCAGTTGACCTATAAATGGCCTCAACACTATCAGAGAACACCCTGCAATTTGTGGTGTGTGTGTGTGAAATGCCGCTCTATGGCGATAAATGTGTGCATGTGAAAATCCATGTCAACTGAGTGCCCCCCTTTTGTTTGTGATGACTTTCCTTCCCAGGCACCCTCCTCTCCTGTCCGTGACGGCTATTAAGAGTGCTTTGGGGAACATTCTCTTGCCGTATTACCCAGTATGCCAAGGTGCTTCTCTTCTTCTGGCCGTTTTTTCTCCACCCGAAAAGTTTCATCCGTGTATTCCACGTATCTGGCCTTCCAATATGTCCCCCCAATCCGAATGGGACTCTTCTTAAAGAACAGCTCTGAGAAGCTAAACCCAGACAATTACAAGCCTCATGGCTGATGAACAACCTTTCGCAACAGCTGGATTTTAAAATTCTGCAGCTATTTACAATAGTGGTGCATGATTTGCTGATAAAGATCCAGCAGTGTCAAAGCTCAAAGCATTTTTCACCCTGAATGTGTATAAAGTATCTTGACAAGGAAATACAGCCTTTGTGCAGAGGATGATTAACTCTTAAAATGACACTTCTTAAATTATCAGTATTTTCAACACAATTAGAAACAAGGAAAAACCAGACCTACAGCCAGTTGAGTGCATCAAGATTTAGAATCTGAAATCAGAACCCAAAATGTTGACATTCACCAGTATTTTCATTTGATCCATAACTCCTGCACAGAGAGTTTTTGACAGGAGTCAAAGAAGATTTTTTGATAGGAGTCACTCCAAGCCTCTCCCCTTTCTTTCCCCCTCCCTTTCAGTAATTTTCCCTATAAAAAAGTGGAATATGATTTCCTCTTCATTGCATCATTGCATCTGAAGAAGAGACGACTAACACATGAAAGCTTATGCTGGAATAAACGCTGTCAGTGTTCAAGGTGCCACTGGACTTCTGTTTCCTTTGACTCTGACTCAGCAACTGGAGCCCTGAAAGAGCTTAGGGAAAAGAGGAAATTAGGAAGCAGGAGAGCTTTTGCTACCTAGTGATGCTTGGTGGTGGGAGTTGTGGAAATCTCAGTAAAGGTTGCCTTGTAAGGCTTGGTGAACCCTACCTCCTCCCACTGAGATAATTTCCACTCTACCTTCATAGGATAGTTCAGACAGCTGATGCAATTCCAGTGGAAGACAAGGGCTCAAAACCCCACACACCATAATGTTGTCAGTTTTCTCTCACACATATTTATCCTGCCCTTCATCTCAGGGTCACAGAGCAGCATACGAAATCCTTTCCTCTGTGTTATCCTCACAACTACCTAATTCATGTGTGTGTAGCAACTACTTTGTTGGATTAGACCAAAGGCCCACCTAGCCAGTTTGGCGGTGTACTCAAAACTGGAGAACCGGGTTTTATTCCCCACTCCTCCACATGAAGCCAGCTGGGTGACCTTGGGTGAGTCACAGTTCTCTCAGAGCTCTCTCAGCCCCACCTACCTCACAGGGTGTTTGTTGTGAGGAGAGGAAGGGAAGGTGATCATAAGGCGCTCTGAGACTCTGAGTGAAGGGTGGGGTATAAATTCAATTCTTCCTCTTCTTCCTCCTCCTCCTGCTGCTGACATCCTAATGTCTGTCTTCTGTACCTGGCATTCAGAAATAGACTGCCTCTGTACATGAAGGTTCTGCTGAGCTGTCGTAGTCAATGCCCAGATACTACTGATAGATCTGTCCTCTGTCTTTTCAGTGCTGCCGAAGCTCATGCTGCATTTTGTGGAATTCACAGTATGACTCCCCCCCCCCCCCACCCGCAATCATTTTAATTGGGCAACCCTGAATTCTTGTGTTACGAGGAAGGGAGAAAAGTTGTTTCCCCATATTGTAGATGAGCAGCTGAGCCAGGCACTTGGCTCACCCCGATCTGCAGACCACCTCTGCCACCCTGTGTCTAGGCAGGGGTTGGCTCTTCAGCAGTTCTCTCCCTGTCTCCTTGTCCTTGACTTGGGCAGAGGTTGGCGGGTAACATGCGGGGGCTTCTCTGAGAGCTGAAAATGATGAAATGGAGCCAGCAACGCCTTTGGGGTTTATGTGCTTTTCTTGGGTCACTGTTCTGTCTGTTCAAACAGACTTTACTGTTTTTTTTAAATGCAACAGAACCCTGCAGGAGGAGGAGGAACAGGCACAGTGTGGATAACAGGGCCTCCTATATTCCACCTCCAACACTATGGCCCACTGACAGACAGAATGAGTGGGGGTGGATGAGGATGCCCTGGTCAGCAGTGCGGGTGGGCACTGACTCTTTGAACCACCCCCTGGGGCTTGGGGGACAGTAGCAAAAAAGCCGAGGAGGGAAAGCTTTGCAAGCAAGCAACAGCAGTGTCATGCCTTCTTATTAGGAGCAACCAAGATATGACAAAATAGTAAGCAAGCTTTCACGTTCCCCAGAATTCTTCATCAGATTGGACAATAAGCAAAACAAACGAACAAACGAAAGGTCAGGTGGGGTGGGGGGGACTTAAGATCTTGATGGAGAAGCCTCAGTCTGTAGCATAGGGTTGCCAGGCTGCAGCTCACAACCCCCAGGAGTAGCATGGTCAACTATGGGTTGGGAATAGGGCTGCCAAGTCAGCCTGGGGGGCGGGGGATCCCCCGCTACAGGGGTTCCCGATCTGCTGGCCAGCATTCGGCCGGTGGGGGAAACCCCACCCCCGAGGTCGTCCAGCCTGGACGACCTCCCTCACGTAATGACGTCACCCAGAAGCGACCCCATCACGTTGGGGGCGTTGCCAGGGCGACGCTCTGGCAATCGCCCCAAAACTCTATGATACCATAGAGTTTTGGGGCGATTGCCAGAGAGTTGCCCTGGCAACACCCCCAACGTGCTGATGTCACTTCCGGTGATGCCGCCTGCCGCGCGCGCTTTGCTGGGGAAGCTCCCGGCCAGCAGAGCTCCCCCTCCCCCACCGGTAAGTCTGATACACTTGGCAACCCTAGTTGGGAAATCCCTGGAACTTTGGGGGTAGAGTCTGGAGAGGGTGGGGTTTGGAGAAGGGAGGGACCTCACATAGCAGAATGCCATAGAGTCCACCCTCCAAAGCAACCATTTTTCTAGGGAAACAGATCTGTGACATCTGGGCAACGAAGATGGCGAGGGGTCTGGAGACTGAGTCCTATGAGGAAAGGTTGAAGGAGCTGGGTATGTTTAGCCTGGGGAGGAGACGACTGAGAGGTGATATGATAACCACCTTCAAGTACTTGAAGGGCTGTCATATAGAGGATGGTGCAGAGTTGTTTTCCGTTGCCCCAGAAGGTCAGACCAGAACCAACAGGTTGAAATTAAATCAGAAGAGTTTTTGGCTAAACACTAGAAAGAACTTCCTGACAGTGAGAACGGTTCCTTGGTGAAAGAGGCTTCCTCGGGAGGTGGTGGGCTCTCCTCCTTTTGAAGGTTTTGAAGCAGAGGCTAGGTGGTCTCCTGACAGACATGCTGATTCTGTGAACTGAGGCAGATCAGGAGAAGGGAGGGCAGGAAGGGGTGCCTCAGTGCTTAGTTCTCGTGGCCCTTTTGTTACACGCTCAGGGAAATGCTGATCACCACTTTGGGTCAAGAAGCAATTTCCTCCAGGCCAGTTTGGCCAGGGATCCTGGAGGTTTTTTGCCATCTCCTGAGCATGGAGGTCACTGGGGTGTGTATGTGGGGGGAGGTATTTGTGAATTTCCTGCATTGTGCAGGGGGCTGGACTAGCTGACTCTGAAGATCCCTTCCAACTCTTATGATCCTATGATTCTAATTCCTGGCATTTTCCAGGCCCACCTGGTGGTGTAGCATGGCCTAGCACACTGGACATTACTTCTAGTAAAAAGAAGTACATTGTTTTTATTTATTTATTCACAAGGGACACCCAGGCAGCTAACAATTTAAGCCATGCCTGATAAAAACAACTTTTAAACACCATTAAAATGGACATCATTTCCAGTTTTTACCAGAAGTGGCCCCTGTGTGCTGGCAGGCCTGAGGCCCCTGCAGGGGAAAGAGGAGCCGGATGCTTGGCATCCCTACCCAAGGGAGCCTCTTCAGTTGGACTGGACCCGGGGGGGGGGGGGGAGGATGCATGGCAGGTGTCAAGAGGCTACCAGGTAGGGCTGCCAAGTCTGGGTTGGGAAATACCTGGAGACTTTGGGGGCGGATCCAGGAGAGGGCGGGGTTTGGGGACGAGAGAAGCCTCAGGATGGTACAATGCCATAGAGTCCACCCTTCAAAGCAGCCATTTTCTCCAGGGGAGCTGATCTCTCTCAGCTGGAGATCATTTGTAAAAGCGGGGGACCCCCAGGCCCCACCTGGAGGCTGGCAACCCTACTACCAGGACAGAGAAGCAAGAGCTTGGGACTCATTCTCCTTTTTGAGAATAAAAAAGCCGGCAGTTTGTTGGTGCAATTTCAGACTTGTTTTGCACCCAACATGGCTGAATTACATGAACTCTGCAACAGTTCCCGTCCTCCATGTTAAGGATTTTTTGGTAATGAATATTCAGCTTGGAGAAGACTTCTAGGGAACTTGACGGTCTGCTCCTTTTTAATAAGGTTTGGCTTGACTGAATGAAAGAGAATGGCACAGCTGCTATTTTTGGCTTTTTCCTACGGATCAGCGCAGGGGTCCCCAACTTTTTTGAGTCTAGGGGCACCTTTGGCACTCTGGCACAGCATGGTGGGTGCAGCTACAAAATGGCTGCCCCGGCTCCCCTTCAGTCGCACAGTGAAGATCCTTGTGCTGGGGTGACAGCTGTTGTCAAAGCAACCTTGTTAAAAATCTGCACAGCCTATCAGAAGCCTGGTGGGGCACAAGCCCCCCTTGCAGGAAGCTTCAGGCCCCAGGACTGGGGAGGGGATGCAGGGGGTGGGGGGGAGAGGCATTATGAACAAATTCTTTTCAAACTACATTTCTTTTCTCGGGTAGGTTTCCTGTATACAAACTCCTTGTTTAATCAATTGAGCGACAAAGTTTCTCTGGGAATAAAATCAAAAGACATCTATTTGGGGGGTCTGTGAATTGTGCAAACCCCAAACTTGGTGCTTTTTGAGTTTCAGATTATTCTGTTGAAGACGGCATATCCCTCCCATTAAGCCCCTTTCAATAACATGGCAAAGTGATCCCAAACAAAGGGCCAAGCTTCTCTGAACCCCTCCTCACCATTCCCCACCTCCCTTACCTGTGTGGCTCTTGCAGACTTTTCCCAGTGCTCTGGTCGAATCCTGAGGGTCCGTAATTCCACTGAACTTCCTTTGCTGCAATGTAATATTTCCGTAGCTTCCCTCTCAGGGCAGGCTCTGGGCCTTGAGAGGAACAGTTCCTGACCTCATAGAAAGCTTCCATCCCTGCTGTAGAAAGCACACAGGAGAGTCACGTTCCTGCCCGAGAGCTGGTCAAAGAGGGAGACACTATATAAGTGGAGCATTCTCAGGACAGGGTGTGAAACAGAGATGCCGAAAGGGAATGCACAGGCTCCAAGGTACGGTGAGAAGGTTGGAGTTTGCAAAGAAGGGAGCATGCCTGTTGCAAGCCCCAAGAGAAGGCCACTTTTCTGCCTTGTCAACAATGCTGATGGAATCAGTGGGGCCAGCGGCCATCTATGGAGTCAGGCTAGGGTTGCCAACCTCCACCTGTGGCCTGGAGTTCTCTTGCAACTGATCTCCAGACTACAAAGAGGGGGTGCAGACGTCTCCATTTCCCGGGGGGGGGGGTGAGCATGGGGCTGGACCTGCTCCAGGCCCATAGTTAGTAATCTGTATTAAATTATTTCAATATGAAATTATTTATATTTCCAATAACCATATGCCATCAACAATCATGTGGGGTTTTTTTTAAAAAAATCACTCTTAATAGTCTGAACGCTGAATCTGAGTCAAAGAAGGAGGATTCTGTAAGAGGTAAGGAATGATGTCACAAACTCCTTGACTGAGCAAATACTTCATGAAAGGAAATACTTCCTCCCCCTTTCTCTTTTCCTCACAACTTAGGCTGAGTGTGCGATTGATCCAAGGTGTCAGAATCTGACAATTGTTTGCCCGTCTTTTTGCAATTAATGATTGTTCTGTTACTTTCTGTTTCTTTGTGCCACACTCTCACCAAATGTTTTATTGCTTGCCTTGAAGTAGAAATAGCTGTCCTGCTTAATGTTACTTTCTTCCCGGGAGGATGGCCTGCCACATTCCTGGTCGACACATAAACAACTGAAGATATCTCTTCCTGCTTACTCCTCCTCCCCTTTCAGGCTTGGAGTATTTTATCAAAGTTGTTTCAACCTTGAGGACTGTTTAATTGTTGCTGACCAAATGTTTAGCCTAGAGTTCGCACATCTGGGTCACACAGGGCAAGAAGGGAATTTTTATAACTTTCCCACCTTCTGGTGAGAACAAACGGTTGCCATTTCCCCCCCGCTTCTGAGCATTCATTCTGATTGACCAATTATGTTCAACCACCTATGCCTGAAGGTATATTAACCCATGTTATTTCTTTTTCTGTATCTCTAACAAACATCGATTACCTGTTCCAGTATTAGAAATAAAGAGCTTTGCTTTAAACCCAAAGGTCTGATCTGTTGCTGTTAGTACAGAAGCCTCACACAAGGTGACACATGGCCAAGTGTGGATGTGGACTCTAGTCTCCCCATCTTAGATAAACACGCTAAAAACTACACCACTCGTGTACTCAGTACAAATCTCTCAATGCATCTCAGAATTCACAATAAATAATGGCTTCTCAGATACCATGATTGAAAATATGGGAGTATTTGTTTGGCTGAAGTACAGTCCCGGACAGCCCAATCACCTTACTCTCCAGATCTGCTGAACCAGCTTCGTCTCCCCCTCTTCACAGAGACAAAAAGAAAATGGCTAAAGGCAGAAACATTCCCATCTTCTCCGTTTCTTTTTCTCTAAAGCTGCAAATTCCCAGGATACCAAAATCATTCCCATCTTCTCCGTTTCTTTTTCTCTAAAGCTGCAAATTCCCAGGATACCAAAATCACCTCGACTTCCATTCGTGGTTCCAGGGACCCACAGGTTGAGACTAGGGGCTTTAGGCAGAAGTTCTAAAGATCCCAAGGAGCGGGGGGGGGGGGGGTTAAGAGAGTGGACTGGTGCACCTGTGTTCCCCCAAAAAACTTTTTCCACTAAAGCTTTAAAGGGAAAAAATGTTTTCAAAGCTTTAGGCTTCCCATTCCATTGTATCTCTCTCTTTACATCTCATGTCAATTTCATTCCGCCCCAACAATCCCCTCCTTTATTTTGTTTGCATGCAGCACTGAATTTTATTTTACTTTTTTTGCATTGGGGACACTGCCATTTGCCTCCCCTCCGATCCCCCTTTCAGGTCAATACCAGGTCAATACCAGCGGGGAACTAAACCTCACAGAGCTTCTTTTAAACTTTCCTCCATCATTTTAATTCTTTTATTTAGCGATCTGAGACAAGTGATAGTCTCATACCATTAGACTCATGCCGTTTATATAAAAAAATAAAAATTAAAAAAGAGGGGGAAAATAATCAATGGAGCTTGTACACCGTTGAAGGGGGGAGGGTGGCAGAAGGTGCAGAGTGGGAGGAGCGACCTTGATGTGGGCGGGGGAGTGACCTTTGAGGGGTGGGAAAAGGGGGGGAATTCTGAGGGAATCTGTATGCTTTTGAATTACCTTCAGCTTGGAAGCAAAACAAAGAAAAAATTGGCACAAAAGCACTCTCAGAAAACTCGGGAAAATAGTGACCAAAAAAGTAACTGAGTATTGAAGAGAGGAAAATCAATGCAGAATGACAAATAAAACCCAACGGACATGCACAGTGAAGGGGGGGGGGGGGGACACCCATGTGTAATAGGCCAAAGTATAATTCTGGGCATAATACCCAGAATTAAACTTATACCTAGAATTAAACTTTGTTGGTCTTAAAGGTGCCACTGAATTAAAACTTTGTTCAATTACTTCAGACCAACATGGCTACCCATCTGAATCTATTGTTAAGTGCTGTATATCAGTTGAATGAAAAAGCTGGGATGGCCCTGGGGCTCACCATCTGAAATACCAGAAACTTAAGGAAAGGGGACTCTGAAAGATGAACATGAGGAACATCCATTTGACAGGGCCAGAGCCAAGAGGCACAGACATCCAATTGGGACAGGTGTTGGTAGGGCCTATGCCCACTGCCCTGCTGAACCCTGTTGCCACTCTACCATTCATATATTGACTTTACCAAATTTGGATTTATTTTGAAAGCTGTTGGGCAGGAGTGATGTCATTGTTTGTGGTCTGCTTCAGGCAACAAATAAATGGGAATAATTAGCATTTCAGAGGAAGAGGAGGAGAAGGAAGAGAAGGTGAAGGCACCAATATGCAGACTACATACATTCTGCCCGCTAGTGCCATCCACTGCTGGGGAGAAACCCTGCCATCCCCAGAAGGGAGTGAAGCTAGTGAAAGGCAACAACTGCCAATGAAGAGGAGTACCCTTGACGGACTCTAGTCAGGAATGCAGTGGTCAATAGAATGCAAGCGTCATTCTATTTTGCCTGCCTTAACCAGCAGGACAATTTAGGCAGTATCGTGCCCGATCGCAGGACCACCTGTAGCAGTCAACCAGAAAGAAGAAAGTGTGACAGAGTGTGGGTGAATTTGGTTCACCTGTTCCCCCCAGAGTCACATTGTTGAATGGCTGTATAGCATTGGTAATTTCATCTTTGTTGCAGGCTAGTGTTTGCCTTGAGTTTTGTGAGGAGACGACCGTCAGGCCCCGCCCAAGAGAACTTTCCCTCTCTCGTGCCCTTATCTTCAAGGCCTGTGTTGTTTCTGGATGCCAGGTGTAAGAAGGCCTGGCTCATCCTATTGTTTGGGATAGCTTAACTAACGATTTCTTGATGGTTAGCCAGCATTTAGGGTAGAAGATGCTTGAGAAGACAAGAAGATTTGACATTTATGCAAGGAGACTGCCTAGGCAGCTATCACAGAAGAGGTGGCATTTTTCAAAATACTGAATTTCAAAAGTAAAATTTTAAAATATTGGAAAGTCAAATGCTGGATTATATACATATATTTAAAATTTGAATTGAAGCCAAATTTTCTTTCAGCACTGCCTCAGATATGGCTACAGTGCTGTCCATATTTCATGAGAAGGTAACATGTGAAATCCTTGTTCCAGGTGGCTGCAGTGGGCAAGGAAGATGGGCAAGCACTGGCCCAGTGACTGTTTGCCATGACTCCTTACCTAGCAGATGCTTGTGAACCTGGCAGCTCAGCAGCCATTTCCCAAGGTTATGAGGGATCATTTCAGCCGTGACAAAAGTGGCTGGGAAGAGGCTGACCACGTCGGTTCTGTGGCCTCGGATGGTCAGGGTCTGTCCATGGAAGAAGGCAGTATGGACGTCCATCTCATTGCCCATCCCAAAGAGATGCCACGATACATGATCCCCAGTGCACATAGTCATCACAGGTAGGTTACCAAACACATAACCATTAATGGCTGTAGAAACAAAGGTAAAGATGGCAGTAAAATGACATTTGTTCAAAAGTAATTGGGTGTTAATTTTATAATTTGCTTTATTTTTAACTGTTGCTAGCTGCTCTGAGCCTGGGGGAAGGGAAGTGATAGAAATTGAAGTGGACTAGAGAAAGCATTCATAAGAAGGTCCGCACCCAGTGCCTCCTGCATTCCATCCTGTGTCCAATATGGCAGAGATCCCTTTCCATCATGGATCATGTTCTGAATTGCAGCTTCAGCCCTTGAAGGCAGAAGCTAAAGGCAGCAGGGCTGGGGGTGCTGGTGGCTTTGATATCCACCTTAGCTTACACCCAGGATGCCCTCATTCTGCCACATAATTGCAAGAGTAATTCAAGAGATTACAATTAGATGTTTTTCACTCAATCCTTCTTTCCACTGTCAGTTATTTTATAGCCTGACTTCAACTCTGAGGTAAACTGTGAACCAGTTCACACATTCCAGAAGGGCACTGCTGCAGCCTTCATGTGACTGATCCCACAGAATACATTGTGTGGGGATTGGTTGCTTGGAGTCGTACTCTCCTCCGTGAAGGGAAATTATGATATGGGCACACACGTCTAATTAAAAAGGAAATCATTAAATATTTCCTCTTCTTCTTTGTTCTTCTTTTGTTTAATGAATTGTATGTTGCTAATATGTAAAATAACCAACAAGGAGATGTGAGATTTAGGTAATATGAAAATGTATTGGTTGACTATAAGGAGATGAATCCACCAGCAAAAATTTATAGCTAGTTGACAGCATTACAGTTCATGTGTTATCTGTCCTTTCTGATAGCTGAGTTTCTCAGATTTATTTTGTTTATTTATTTATTTATTTATTGAGATTTATATCCTGCCCTCCCCGCCACATGGTGGGCTCAGGGTGGCTAACAAGAAAGACAAAGAATATAAATATCATATTGTAAGAACATTAAAACATATAAAAACATAGACATCATAAACATCAGATGGCGTATCTTCAATTTGGTATATCAGAGCAGCTCCCAGATGTAACCATTGGATACGTTCGTACAGACTGGCGGACAGAATCGGGCCAGGGCCGAGATGTAAATACTAGGCAGCACCTACTTAAAAGCCTGGTGGAAGAGCTCCATCTTGCAGGCCCTGTGGAATTGTAAATAGTCCCGCAGGGCCCTGATGTTATCCAGGAGCTCATTCCACCATAGGCCTGCCAAGTCCCCCGCTTGGGCGGGGGAAACGCCGATTTTTAGAGCTTACCTCCCGCTTTTCCAAAGATGGCCACCGGGGGGACTAAATGGCTGCCTTAAAAGGGAAATGTCTGCAGAGAGCCTGCCCTGCAGTAAAAAGCCTCGCCAGACATTTCCCCTTTAAGAAGTCAGCAAGAGAGCTTCTTCCACAGCAAGAGAGCCCCGCCCAGAGATTAAGGAGGGACTGAAGGAGCTGCTTTTGCATGTGGCTGGCAAGGTGAGTTTCTCTTCCAGCTCTTTTCATTCTCTCTCCCTTTCTTTTTTCTGTCTGTCTGTCTGTCTCTCTCTCTCTCTGTCCCCATCCAGCAGAGGTCTATCAGTGGCTATTATAGCCACAAGGTCTAAATGGAAGTAAGTGCCTCTGCCAGTTTTTTCCCCTTCTCTCTCTCTCCCTCTTTCTTTTTTCTGTCTGTCTGTCTGTCTCTCTCTCTCTGTCCCCATGCAGCAGAGGTCTGTCAGTGGCTATTATTAGCCACAAGGTCTAAATGGAACCCTTTGTCTGGGGCAGTGAGGCTCTGCATTCTTGGTGCTTGGGGGGCAACAGTGGGAGGGCTTCTGGAGTTCTGGCCCCGCTGCTGGACCTCCTGAGGGCACCTGGTATTTTTGGCCACTGTGTGACACAGAGTGTTGTACTGGATGGGCTGTACTGGATGGGCCGATCCACTGTGGCTTCTCTCCTGTTCTTATGATATGAAAATCATATTTAGCACTTGTGTAGCACTTAGGGCTTCATATTCTGCCGAGATGAGGAAGGATTCAGTAGGGCCGTTGCTCAGTGATAGAGCATCTGCTTGACATGCAGGAGGTATCAGCCTCTTCAGCTAAAAAAGGATCAGGTAATAGGTGACATTAAAGATCTCAGCCTGAGACCCTGGAGAGCCACTACCAGTCTGAGTAGTCAATACTGACCTTGATGGACCAATGGCCTGATTCAGTATTAGGAAACTTCATGAGTTCATGTGTCAGCATGTGGAAGCAACATCACAGGATGTGACATCACAAAATGATGTCACTTCCTTTCTCCTGGCTCCACCCCCAAAGTCTCCTGGCTCCACCCCCAAAGACCCCAGATATTTCCCAAGTTGGACTTGGCAGCCCTATTCCACCAGTACAGGGCCGCCACAGAGAAAGCCCTAGCCCTTGAAACCACCAGCCGAGCCTCCTTCAGCCCTGGGAGGATCAGACAGTTTTGGGATCCGGACCGAAGTGCCCACTGGGGAACAAATGGAGAGACGCTGTCCTTCAAGTAGATAGGTCCCAAGCCATATGGGGCTTTATAGATAAGTACCAGCACCTTGAACCTTATCCGGTATGCTATAGGCAGCCAGTGCAGTGCATTTAGGGCGGGCTGGATGTGCTCCCGCACAGGAAGGCCCATCAACAGCCATGCCACCGCATTCTGCACCAGCTGCAGCTTCCGGATTTGGCACAAGGGCAGCCCCATGTAGAGAGCATTACAGTAGTCCAATCTTGAGGTGACCAGAGCATGGATCACTGTAGCCAGTTCGTTGCGTTCAAAGAAGGAAACCAACTGCTTGATCAGCCGTAGATGATAAAAAGCTGACCTCACAGCGGCTGCTACTTGGGCCTCCATCGCTAACAAGGGGTCCAGGAGCACTCCCAAGCTCCTAACCATCGACGCTGATACCAACGGCATCCCATCGAAGGCCGGGAGAGGGATCCCTACCCCTGGTCCACTCCGACTCAGGCATAGGACCTCCATCTTCGTCGGATTCAATTACAGTCAACTCTGCCTGAGCCAACCAGCCACGGCTTGCAACGCCAGGTCCAGATCACCTGGACTGGAGTCCGACTGACCACCCAACAACAGATAGAGCTGGGTATCATCCACGTACTGATGACACCCCAGCCCATGCCTCTGGGCAATCTGGGCGAGGGGGCGCATATAGATGTTAAACAACATAGGGGAAAGTACTGCTCCCTGTGGGACACCGCAGTTCAGCGGATGTCTTTGGGAGAGTTGTTCCCCTACCACCACCCTCTGTTGCCGATCTTGGAGAAACGACGAAAGCCACTGTAACGCTAACCCCTGGATCCCAATATCGGCGAGGTGGTGGACTAGTAGCTGATGGTCGACCATGTCGAACACTGCCGACAGGTCCAACAACATCAGCACCGCCATACCGCCTCGATCCAAATGCCTCTGGAGGTCATCTGTGAGGGTGTCCAGCACCATCTCCGCCCCGTGGGCTGGTCGGAAACCGGACTGGAAGGGATCTAACACAGAGGTGTCATCCAAAAAGCTCTGCAACTGGTCCGCCACCACCTTCTCGATTAACTTACCCAAATAGGGTAAGTTAGATACCGGCTGATAGTTGGCCAATTCATCCGGATCTAATGATGGTTTTTTAAGGAGGGGACGTACTACAGCCTCCTTTAGGGCACTAGGGAACATCTCTTTTGCCAGGGATGCATTGATAATCTCCCTAAGTGCCCCTCGCACCCCTTCACGGCTCGCTTTAATTAGCCATGATGGGCACAGATCGAGTCTACAGATGGTTGGGCGGACCAGAGAGAGCAAGTTGTCAACCTCTTCCAGACAGAGTGGACTGAAATAATCCAAAATATGACCAGAAGATGTGCTTGGAGCCTCAAGTTCTGCTACTGTATCAACTGTGGCAGGGAGATCCTGGCAGAGCGACAGGACTTTATCTGCAAAAAAGTTCCCAAAAGCCTCACAGCCAATATCCAATTCTCTATCATTTGTTCTGCTTGCCGGCAGAGTCGTCAGTGACCGAATTGTCCTAAATAATTGGGCTGGGCGGGAACTCACAGACGCTATCTCAGCCGCGTAAAAAGCTTTTTTCACAGCCTTGACAGCCATCTCATAGGCTTTCATAAACGTCCTATAAGATGTTCTTGCTGCCTCGTCAGGAGTGTGACGCCACCGTCTCTCTAGTTGTCTGAGCTCCCGTTTCATATCCCTCAACTCGCCCGTATACCATTTACCGATGAATGTATCAGTCCTTTCTACTTGGGCTATCAAATGAAGGGAAGGCAAGGGGGCATTTACCATGCATCTGGTTGCTCTCCCTGAACTCCTCATCTTTCTCATCCACAGATTCTGGATCTCCACAGAAGGACGCGATGTTTTCTCTCAGGTGCCAGCTTTCATTCTCATCAACCACGCTGAACATCAGAAAGAAACTGAGATCCACATCATGGCGTCTTTGAAAAGCACTTTTCAGAGTTCCTGTCCCAGGAAAGGACATGAGTAAACAGAGGTGGGGATCTGCTGAATGGACAGCAGCATGAATGTACAACATCAGTGAGATAATCAACTTCTGACTGCCTGCTCAGAGACTAGCCAATGGACCCTTCTTGGTGACAAGCAAGATCTCCACTATGTGGGCCACTTTCAAGTACTCTGTTACATTTAGGTGTGGGCACTGCTGCAGTGCAGTCTCCTCCCACACTGCTCTCTTGGAAGATGAAGTGATGTGGGAGGAGCCAGAACCATGGCCCCGTCCCAAGCCTGATGGGAACTATGTTAGTGTGGGAGGAGCTGCAGCATGACTCTTCCTGCATAGGCCAGAGATTCTGGTGTGACTGGTGCATTGGAGAAGGTGTCACGACAGGACAGAAGGGGCTTCAGCCTTCTGCCCCACACCATTTTCCTGACCTGAAATAGTCCAGGAAGGGGATGCTGGGGAAACCCACCAGTGTATGTGTGTATTTCTGGGACTGCTGCAATTCTGGAAAACAGCACAGGAAGGAAGGCTAAAGTTCCTTCTCCACATGCACTGCAGCCACAATCCAAAAGAGGCACCACACTCATGGGGATTGAAGAGAACCTGCAGCTCCCATGTGGCTGTTATGCAGGACCCAGGGTGGGGACCTGGGACCCAACTTGCATACTATGTTACACGTGAATAACAAACCTGAATCCAGCAGAATGACCAGAACTTTTTTCTGGAGTTCTCGCATCTTGTTCCTGACTCTGATCTTTCTGGTGTTACAGAGAGGCCTGCCTTTAAATATTTCTCATCAGCTCAAAAACATGCATTGGAATACAGCAACACTGGCTGTTCTTCTCGTCCACAGGAACATGTGCAACTGCCTTTGGGCCTCACCCTTTCCAGTTCCTTTAGCAAGCTCCATAGTCACGAAGAAGCCTGCAAACAGAACTCACTGGGCAGGATTCCTTGGAGAAGGGCTTGAGACCTGCTGTGGGATCAATGATATGATGTGGGCAACACATCACACAGCATGGGTTTATCAGGGAAGGGACATGGCTGATGGCAGAGTGCACAGTTGGCATGCAGAGGGTCTTGGGTAGCAGCTGTTAGAGAAGAGCCTTTTCTACCCTTATCCTGCTGAGCTGGTGCCAGTCCAAGTAGATGGTCTGTTATGGCAGTGCCCCACGTCCTGGAGCCCTTCAGAATTATTGACCATTAACTAACAGGTTTTCTTCTTTCTGCTTGTCTAGGTTTTGTAAAGCTTGGATAAAACTGTACTTTAATTGCCAGAGTGAACACAGACCGGCAACTAGTTGTGCAGTAGGGGAATGGGGGGACTTATGAGGAGAAAGAGAAAGGCCTAGGCCTCATCACTGGCACCACCCAGGAAGTGATGTAATCATGCCAGCAACATCTAGGTAATGCTCTAGTACTGGGGCAAAAACTCAATGGTACAACTGGCTTCTATCGTACAGTTTTTGTCAAAATACCAGCTGTGTCGCCCTGACGTAGCTGGTGTGATGATGTTCCTTCTTGCACAATACCCACGACGAGGCCTAGGCCTTCTCCTTTCTCCTGATAAGCCCCCCTCCTCTAGCAAACTGATTGATGGCTGGGAGTAGGGCCTGGCGGTGGGGGACCCCCACCTCCACTGGGGGGGGGAGGTCTGGCAACCTTCTTGTGTAGCCTGATTCTGCACAGGTTTACTTGTATGCAAGTCACACAGTATTCATTTGTGAGGGTTACCACAAGGTAAATGTAATACCAGCAAAGGAATAACATGGGGCTGTATACTGAATAGCAACCTAAGTCAAAATAAACTATAGCTGGGGAAAGTGGGAAAAAAGGTATTGTTTCTTATTATATCGTCTGTAAGATAATCTCAGCCCTGAACTAGATGGCCCAGGTTAGCCCAGTTTCATCAGATCTCAGAAGCTAAGGAGGGTCAGTCCTGGGTTGGTTCTTGGATGGGAGACCACCCAGGAAGTCTAGGGGTCACTATGCAGAGACAGGTGATGGCACGCCAGCTCCGTTGGTCACTTGCCTTTAAAACCTTACAAGCTTGCCAGAAGTTGCCTGTGACTCGGCAGCACTTTCTACTACCAAGATAATTTCTAGGTAGGCTACAAAACCTATGGCAGTCTTACCTTTTTTACATATCAGTAATGGCCCAATTAAGCCAGTGGCAATATCTTTTGGTGCATTGACGTGAGAATGATAGATCCAAGTCAAACATGTTGGATCGTCAGCAGTTGGTCCGTGATCCTCAGGAACCATCCAGGTATAAGTATGGTTCCCTCTGGGCAGGACAGCATCATCCTTCTTGAGATCCTGTGAGGACATATCTGGATACTGAGACCCTGCAAGAAGTAGACAATCCATACACATGTTTGAAAAGTTTTACTGCTTTAACAGTAGAGAACTAGAAGCCACCTTGGCGGTCATTTGGCTGGTACAAAGGTTTTAAAGCAGAGGTGTCAAACTCATTTGTTACAAGGGCCGGATCTGACACAAATGTCTCCTTGTTGGGGCGGACCACGTGTGCCATAAAACGTAATGCCAGGTACTGGAGACAGAAACTGTATAACGGGCAGCAGCTGGTAAGCTCTGAGTGGGTGTGTACTCACGGCAAGGCCCCCTGGGGTGGGAGGGGGGTGCAGAGGGAAACGTACAGAGGCGGACCAGAGAGGCAGCCGTGCAGCGCTGGGCAGATGCCCCCACAACGCTTGACTGCTGCAGGCAAGGTTGTTCTGCTGTGCTAAAGCCGTAATGGACTGGCCCCGCCCACTCCCCCCATTGCTCCCTCCCTTGCTCTAGTTGCTCACGGGCCACGTAAGAGCCCTGGGTGGGCCTGATCCGGCCCCTGGACCCTATGTTTGACACCCCTGCTTTAAAGGCTTCGGCTGGGAGGGTGGGGTAGAAATCTGAGGAATAAATAAATAAATATATAAATAAATAGAAATAATGCAGAAGCAATGGGTATTGGGAGTCTGAGACAGAAAACTGGTGGGGAGGCCCGGACCCAGAGACTGCACACATCATTTTTCTTGGAACACCAGAACGAACGACTTACCTGGTACTCGTGAATGCCAGTTGACAGCTCCGTTTCACATGTGTCTGCCTGTGCACTGCAGAATGACCTCCGTTTCACATGTGTCTGCCTGTGCACTGCAGAATGCCCTCCGTTTCACATGTGTCTGCCTGTGCACTGCAGAATGCCCTCCGTTTCACATGTGTCTGCCTGTGCACTGCAGAATGCCCTCGGTTTGACATGTGTCTGCCTGTGCACTGCAGAATGCCCTCCGTTTCACATGTGTCTGCCTGTGCACTGCAGAATGCCCTCCGTTTCACATGTGTCTGCCTGTGCACTGCAGAACCAGTAGCATGGACTGTGGTTGACAACAAAGGTTGCCAACCTCTGGGTGGGGCCTGGAGATTTCCTGGAATTACCACTGATCTCCAGGCCACTGAGATCAATTCCCCTGGAGAAAATGCCTGCTTTGGAGGGTGGACTGTATGACATTATACCCCGCTGAGGTTTCTATCCTCTGCAAACTCCACCCTCTCCAGGCTCTCTCCCCGCCCCCCCCCCCCCAGGTTTCCAGGAATTTCTCAGCTTGGAGTTGAGCCCTCTGTTGATAGCTTCAGCTGGACTAGATGCATTTGATGTAGGACAAAAGTAGATGTACATGAACATAGACCCCAGATCCCAACACTCGAAGGAACTCTATGCCTGGCTTCGTGCCATGCCACAGGTCACCAAGAGTCTTCACTGTGGTTTTGTAGGCAGCCCAATATTGCAGTCATTGCCGCTTCCCCCCCAGCTTCCCCCCTGAATCAATTAGCATGCATCCAATCATGACCGTTATAGAACAATTATTGTGCTCAGCTACCCCCATTTTGCTCCTGAGTGTTTGTTGTATTCTGTTGTCTGAAAGTGAGCAGTGAGTTCCTGTTGCACTCTGGGCCCTCCCTTCACCTCCTGTGTCTTTCTCTCTTCCCTCATGGAGTTGCAAGGAACAGGATGTTCCTGTGAGCCTCTCCTGTAGGAACATGCAAGAAACATGGTCAGGTACACCCAGGCAAGCATATATCTACTCACATGAAACTGGATTAACCAGCCTTTCGTTTTAGAGAGAAGTGTTTGTTGGAAAGGTATCGGTTGCAAGGTCTCAGATTCCAGCCATTATAGGGTTAACTTGTTTACCTTCAGTTCTATTGTTTAGACTGACCTGGAAGGGAAACCTGGGAGACAACCAGTGCTAGCTTAGCCCAGGAAAACTGGTCTGTTTTGTAAACGCTGATTGGTTACTGTATTCAGGTGACTTCCTTCTAAAGGTCAAGAAGAAGGAGGATTCGCCATTGTTGTCTGACCATGCTTTTGTAACAGTAGGATGCAAAATGTAGCTCCTAGATATGTTTGTTGTTTTCTAGCTTTCCTGTAAACCTTTTACCCTTAGAAATAAAGTTTTTTTAACAGAAAGAAATGTCTCCTCTCCAGTGAAGCAAAGATCCACTGAAACCTCTGAGTATTTAAGTATTTTGAGACTATTTTTTCTAACAGTGTTCTTTTTTGAATAGACTTCTATTCCAATGAACAGGAAGCTACTTCAATAAACGTATAATTTCTGCCTTGTGTGTTTTGATGTGCTTTGTATCCATGCTTTGTTGCTGTATTACTCTTCTAACTATACAACCCGTACTCTGTAAGGCTGATTTTACATCTGACTTTCTCGCTGGAATCATTCTAGTTCCTAAAAAACCTGCCCATACCTCTGTGCAGTGTGAAACCGTGCTGCCACTGAAATGTCCATATCTACTAATTGCCCTCCTGGGGTCAAGCTAGTATAATACCGCTTTATTCTGCTTTAAACAATTGCTGTTGATTAGTGTACTTAGACCCCCTGGAGTGAAATTTCACACCACTGTGAAATCAGCACAGGAAAAGACAGCAGTCAAACTACTTTAGAGGGGAGGTGTAAAATCAGCCTAAAAGTCTCCAGAGCATGGTGATTGAGTAATTTAGGATTGTTTGGGGGTTTTTGGAACTACAAAAGAGTTCTGTTTGTCCATGTGATTGTGGCCAGGCCAGGCCAGGCCAGGCTGTCAGGGTGCTCTAGGGTGGTTTGGGCTGCCAGGTTTCTTGCTACAGAGCAGACCTCCCAGAAAAGTTGACTGTTGCCTTTCCGCACCTAAAATGCTGGTGGGAGGAAAACGGTACGAAATGGGTGCCACCGTGTTGACATCAGTTTTATCAAAAAATTCAAAGTAGTAATGTCATGGTGTCCTTCTCTGCAGCAAGCTTAACAGCTTCAGTCATGCACAGCAAAATGAGTCTTAGAAAAGTGTTATCCCCCTTCTGGACTGGAAAAAAGGTGCAGACATGCAGCTGTTCCCCCGCTCAGTGGATAGAATTTCCATGCACAGATTTTCCAAATTAAAAACCAGTTCCATGGACTAGGGAACTGCAGAGCTGCTAACCAAAAGCAAGCCTGCCATTGGAGATGAGGACACTGAAATGAAGCTATTATGAAATGGGAGAAGCAAGATAGTAACAGATTATCAATTGGTATATATAAAGAGTGGAGCAAATGTCTAAAGACATGATTAATGCATTGTAGAAATTGTATATCCTGCAAAGATGATCATAGTAGATTATCTTCTTCAGGGCACTTTTCTCAACCAGACTTGAAGAAGGTGAGAATTCTCATTTCCAAAGAGAAGCCTTTAGATAAGCTGGCTACTGTGGGACGTGTATTACATGAAAAACTAAAAGAAAGAGACTTTAAAGATTTACTTTCCAAAAGTTATTCATTTCAGCTTTCAGTGAGAAAGACTGTAAACTACAGGATGTGCTTAGTTTAATAAGAACACAGTCCCTTGGGCAAAGTTCCTAGGGGGGTCAGCAGGGGCCAAAGTGTAAAAGGAACTCTCTGCTTACTTCCGTATCCCTCTAGGCGGGAGAAGACTCGTATTCCAAGATGAAAAGAGAAGCGCGACCTCGGGTGTCCAAAGAACACAAAGCTGCCTTTCCTCGATATACATCTCCACAAGGCAATTTCACGTACCTTCGGAGTCCTTCTCATAGAAGACGCCATGAGGATGGATAGTGAATGGCCGAGTGGCAAAATTTTCCAGGTGAACTGTGATCGTGTCACCCACTTCGGCTTGGATGATGGGACCCAGGAATCCCAGCCAGGCAGGTTGGGGTACTTCTGTCGTGTACGTGGCATCGGAATACTGCTTATAAACAGACTTCTTGTAAATGCTGCCGACTCTGTTCTTGGCAGGCTGGAGGAATTTAGAGGCAATTCTGGGGGGAGGGGAAAGGCAAGAAAGGTAAAATACCAAGATTTCTCCCCACATACACCCCCAATTCAGTGTTTAATCCTACACCCCTGATGCCAAAGCACCCTGGCCCCTCATCCTCTCTTATGCTATTTGTGTGCACAGGTGGCTGTTGGTAACGCATCCAAGTAGGAAGGAGGGAGCCATTTTGAAATCAAATATGTATTCTCAGAAACATGCACTTTACTCATGCACACAACAGATTGAATGGGGCAGACCTCCACGTCTCTCATATGGGGTTGCCAGCTCTGGGGTGGAAAAATTCTGGTAGGGATGCCAGCCTCCAGGTGGGACCGGGGGATTCCCCAGTATTATAGCTCCTCTCCAGACTACAGAGATCAGTTCCCCTGGAGAAAATGGCTGCTTTGGAGGGGGGACTCTCTGGCATTGTCCCCCACTGAGGTCCCTGTCCTCCCCAGGCTCCACCCCCAAATCTCCAGGAGTTTCCCAACCTGGATCAGGCAACCTCCCCCCCCCCCCAATCCCCTGCCAGTGGCCAGGTGGGACCTGGCAACCCTAAATTCATGTTTTTATCCCGATCGTCTTCCAAGAGTCTCTGAACAGTAAACTTAGGGTTCCCTTCCCACCTTCTAGCCACACAACAGCCCTGTGGTGTAGGTTATATTGAGATATGGTGACTGGAGAAATACATTGGCTTTCTGAACGCTCCAGTTTGTCAGAAGCTCCAACCAGACCATCAGATACAATGTAAAGTATGTGTGCCACTTTCCCAAGGATGCAGCAAGGAAATTTGCTTTAAGGGGGTGAAATGCTGTCTGTAACTCCCAGGGAGATGGACTTACCATCAATTGTTTGGGTAATGTAATAGATGTCTCCCTGATAAGCCTTGCTTTAACAGACAGCCCTCGGGGGGGGGGGGGGGTGGAGCCTGGGGAGGGCAAGGCACTCAGCAGGGTACAATGCCATACAGTCCACCCTCCAAAGTGGCCGTTTTCTCCAGGGGAGCTGATCTCTGTATTTATTTTTTGTTTGTTTATTTATTTATTTATTCAATTTACATCCCGCCCTCCTCACTTTCCGGAGGGCTCAGGGCGGCTACCAACATACATTAAAATATACAGTCTTATTAAAACATTTAAAACATCAAACAGATTACGTACCCCACTACAAGATGGCGCATCTTCTTTATCAGGATAATGTCTAAGGTGTTAAACAGTACAGACGGCGGGAGAACGTTCAGGCTGGCGGATTCTCAATCGGGCCAGGACAGCCCCTACTTGAAAGCCTGGCGGAAGAGTTCCGTCTTGCAGGCCCTGCGGAACTGTAAAAGGTCCCGCAGGGCCCTGATGTTATCCGGGAGCTCATTCCACCAGTGTGGGGCTGCCACTGAAAAAGCCCTGGCCCTTGTGGCCACCAACCGGGCCTCCTTTGGCCCTCGGAGAACCAGGCAATTCTGGGATCCCGGTCGAAGCACTCGCTGGGGAACATATGGGGAGAGGCAGTCCCTCAGGTAGGTAGGCCCCAGGCCATATAGGGCTTTATAGGTAAGCACCAGCACTTTGAAGCTTATCCGGTATGCTATAGGCAGCCAGTGCAGTGCCTTTAAGGCGGGCTGGATGAGCTCCCTTACAGGGAGACCCAACAACAGCTGCGCCGCTGCATTCTGCACCAGCTGCAGCTTCTGGATTTGGGACAAGGGCAGCCCCATGTAGAGAGCGTTACAGTAATCCAATCTTGAGGTGACCAAAGCATGGATCACTGTAGCCAGTTCGTTGCGTTCAAGGAAAGGAACCAACTGCTTGATCTGCCGAAGATGATAAAAGGCTGACCTTGCAGCGGCTGCTACCTGGAGGTCAGTTGTACTTCCAAGAGATCTCCAGGCCCCACCTAGAGGCTGGTGACACAATGAGCAGCAGCCCTCCCTCCAAAAGTCTCCTGTTTTAATTGCCCCAAACTCATAAGGGTGGAAATTGCTTTTGGTACAGATTGTGTGTGTGTGTGTGAGAGAGAGAGAGAGAGAGAGATCAGGGTGGAGAAAGGATTTGGCAAGCCAGGATATATGGCTGGTGGGCTTCATTCAGGATGGGTGACACATTTGATCAGTCTGTTGTGGGAGTCAAAGTACGACAAAAGGAAATATTACACGGCTTGCATAAAGTCTGTAGGAAATGAATGTGTGTTTCTACTCTTGTTTTTTTGTTCATTGCTTAATGCCACATTCAGAGGGAAACTAAAAGGTCAGTAAAATAAATCAACCATAAAGTACATCGAACACACAGTGCATTAATTCTAAATTGGACTGGCAATTGAAAACATAAACAAAACAAGTAAAAGGCAAGTAATTGGCCTGGCAATGATAAGTGCTGGCAAGCCACAGCTGACCTATGGTGACCCCGTAGGTTTTCAAGGCAACAAACCTTCAGAAGTGGTTTGTCATTGCCTGCCCCTGCCTAGAGACCCTGGACTTCCTTGGTGGTCTCCCATCCAAGAACTATCCAAGGCTGACCCTGCTTAGCTTCCGAGACTGGGCTAGCCTGGGCTATTCAGGTCTGGGCTGGGGTGGGGGCTGTGTGTAGGTGTAAAATGCTGTCAAGTCACAATCAACTTATGGCAGCCCCATAGGGTTTTTAAGGCAAGAGAGGTTAGAGTTGGTTTGGCATCACCTGCCTGTGCCTAGTGACCCTGGACTTCCTTGGTGGACTCCCATCCAAGCACTAAACATGGCTGACCCCGCTTAGCTTCCGAGATCAGGCCAGCCTGGACCATCCAGGTCAGAACATAATTGTTCTAGGGCTGCAAGAAATCAGGAAGGAAAAATGGGCGGCCTCTTCCATAGGCTCTTAATGTGGGGAAATGGGCAGAGAAGATTTTTGTGGCATAGTGGTAAAACATCATATGGTAAACAACATACATATACGTCCTTCCTCCTCTCAAACTATTCTAACAAAACCACCTTTAAAGGTGGCCAGATTTTGTGCCTCGGTGTGGTCAACAGGAATCGTAGAATCACACAGAGTTGGAAGGGGCCATGCAGGCCGTCTAGTCCAGCCCCCTGCTCAATGCAGGATCAGCCCAGAGAGCCTCCCTGACAAGTGTTTGCCCGGCCCACTGCTTAAAGACCTGCCAGGGAGGGGGAGCTCACCACCTCCCCAGGCAGCTGATTCCACTCTTGCACAACTCTTACAAGGAAGCAAGCTGGTCAAGTCTTTTTATTAATTATGTCTGCACTACCGAAATCAGTCTGTTTAATTGTATGTAAATGTCCTGATGACACTCTGTGTGTATCAATATTGGCTGATCTATGATAGTAACAAATAAAGACTGATTGATGGTTGCTAACATCACATTAAGCTTCTATTAAAGGGAAAGGGCATTTTTTCTCCAGGACAGTTGGCAACCCTAAATTGGTCCAAAAAATTAAACCAGAATATATATTGATTTAATTTAAAACATTTCTATGCCACCTTTCCACCCAGGTCAGGATCCCCAAGCTGGCGAACATTCGAACATTAACTTTTTTCAAATCTTAAAAACATTTCGGAACATTAAAAACCATGTTTAAAATACAACTCTCCCCCCCCCCATATATTCAGACACCCCCCTTATTTAATCAACTGAATAAACACACCAGAGAGGATGACTAATAAGAGTTATTGAGGGAATCCGAAACCAAACAAAACAAAAGGCTTTGCCCAGGGGCAGAAAATAAGGATGGGGGGGAGAAAGGGATCGATAATAGTAGCACGAGAAAGTCCCCAGGACCCAGTGATAGTTCTAAGCAGGAGTCAGCTGAATTCAGGCCACTTCTATTAAGCTAATCCCTGTTGCTCACTGATGGGCTCTAAATGTACACAAGTGCAGGGTCCAGGAATAATCCTTCAGCGTTACATGCATGCTGAATGTGCACGCTGGCTGCATAAGCAGCGCCTTGCTGGGTCAGTAAAGATCCACCCGGGCTCGCAATGCTCTGCTAGACTCCCACCCGCTGCAAGGAATGGCCAGGCCAGTAACCCACTCATAGTCTGCTAGGGTTGCCAACTCCAGGTAGAGAAATTCCCAAAGATTTAAGTGCGGGGCCCGGAAAGAGACCTCCGCAAGGTATAAATAATGACACAGTCCACCACCCAAAGCAGCAATTTTCTTCAGGGGAAACGATCCCTACCACCTCGTAATCAGCTGTAAAGTTTGAAGATCTCCAGGCCCCACCTGGCAGCTGCTGCCAAAATGAGTTTTTTTAAAAATCTGCACAGCCAATCAAATATTCAGTTGCCAACCAGAAGGCTTGCTGGGTCAAAGCCCTACCTGGTCCCACCCATTTTTGAAAAACACTTTGCAGGTGTCAGGAAAGTAGGTTTGCCAACCTTCAGGTGTGTCCTGGAGACCTCCTGGAATTACAACTGATACCCAGACTGCAGAGCTCAGTTCCCCTGGAGAAAATGGCAGCTTTGGAGGGTGGGCTCAATGGCATCACACCCTAGTGAGCTCCCTCCCCTCCTTAAACTCTGCTCTCCTCAGGCACCACCCCCAAGTCTCCAGGAGTTTTCAAAGCCAGAGCTGGACTGACTAAGCTGTGACTCTGGAATGCCTCAGTTTGCGGCTTGCTGTACCATAAACTTCTCTCAGCCTGCAAGCTCTCCCTTCGTATTAGCCGACAGAGCCAAACTAGACAGGCTGTTTTATAAAGAGTTACCCAGACCCAGCTGTTTCCCCTCAGATACACTGTGGGGAATGTCTATGAAAAAGTAAAGTCCTTTAGGCCTGGAACGCTGCCATGGGAGGAGGAAGAGCTCCTCCCCCCCCCCCTGCTGTTTTCACATCAGCTGATGTGATAGATGGGCAGGAATTATTTTCCCTTTTTTGCTGCTCCACATGCACAGACTATTACACGTGGGGCAGCAAAAACAGGGACACTCCCCCCTTTGCAACATTTGTGCATGAGGAAGTGGCAGGGGGGAGGAATGAGTGACCCCCGCAGCAGTGTTCCAGGTCCAAATGGGCTCTCCTTTATTTTTAAACAGACATTCCCCACAGCTGCTGTGTGGCTGCAGGGGAGCTCTTTAAAAACAGCACGTCTGTTTGGCCCTGAGGTAATGTATGCCAGCAATGCTCCCTCTAAGCTGTGGAGTCTTGTGAGCAAAAATTCTACTTTGTGAGCTGCTGGCATTAAAGTTGTGAGCGAGCGATTTGGCTATTGCATAAATTAGGTTGCTCTGGAGCCATCCGCCCTGAGCTCAGACAAAAATCTGTGAGCCGGAGGCTAAAAAACTGTGAGCCAGCTCACACTAACTCAGCTTAGAGGGAACACTGGCCAGGGGTCCTTTGAACACTCAAAAAATGCCATGATGAATTACAAAAAAAGAAAGAGTAACAGGCTAAGGTGTTACATATGAAAGTAAACTATAATAGTTTGCATGTTCCCCATGGCATAGCTGTCTTAAGGCACTATGAATTCACAGTATGAAAATGCCTGAGACAAAAGAAGTTAAATATTAAGTCAGCAAAAATCTGGTCCATGTATTCTTTCTAAGCAGCCTTCTTTTTTGGGGGGGGGGGGGTGGAAAGAGAAGTGGAACCTACGGGTCATCTGTAAAGCTCTGTCCCATGACTTCATTCTTTTGTAATGGAGCATAATTCCATTCCACCTCACGTATTCCCAGATAGTAGACTCTGGTGGTGCCTTCTGCCAGAACAAGAAAGAGGAAATGGATGTGGACTATGGCACGCTGATAGGATCCCATCTCAGCTCTTGGAAGGTCTTTTGGAGATCTTTGGAAAGAGAGGAAACAACCATCTTAGATTGAGTCCTAAGAACCAGAAGGACCAATAGGGCAGCACCCCCAAACTGTGACTGGAGCAGAGGTCTGAGCCAGACCTGCTATGGATGGAGGCAAAGAAGAACCAGCCCAATAGCACAGTGCATTCTCACTCAGTTGGTGGAGTGTCAAGATGAGCAGTGACCTGGACAGGACAGCAGCACACTGGTCCCCTCATAGTGAACATGTGAGGCCGAAGAATGGAAGCAGAAAGAGTTGTATCCCCAGAGTTGCCAACACCATGTTGGGACATTCCTGGAGGTCTGGGGGTGAAGCCTGCGGAGGGTGGAAACTGGGGAGGGAGCTCAGCTGGGTGGAACACCATAAAGTTCACCATCCAAAGCAGCACAGGTCATTTGGGGCCACGGGGAACTGGAGCAAGACAAGGAAAAGGGGGGCGGGCGGTGTAAACCGCCCCGCCCCCCCTTCCCTCCAGCAGCGGCCACTGTGGAGCGACTCTTGGGAGAAGGGGTTTGAACTTTAAACCCCTTCTCTCTTCGCTTCCCCCCCCCCCACCTTGGGCTTCCCCCCCCCCACCTTGGATGGCTGGCTAGGGAAGCAAAAAGGGGGGGGGGGATCTTCAAAAGCCTCTCTTTCCCTTCCCTTCCCTTCCCTTCCCTAGCTGGCCTGCCAAGGCAGGTGGGTGGGTGGGTGGGTGGAAGCGAAGAGAGAAGGGGCTTAAAGTTTAAACCCCTTCTCTCAAGAGTCACAATCTTTCCATGTCTGCCTCCCTGCCCTCACTTGAGAAGGGGAGGGGAGGTAGGCAGACATGCCCCCCTTCCCCCGAGCCTCTCCGCTTTTGCGGAGAAACTCGGGGTGTGTGTGTTGGGATTTAAATGCCTGGGTTCCCTGCCCGATCTTCTCCAGGTGTCCTGTAGCCGCAGGGCACCTGGAAAAGATCGGGCAGGGAATGCAGGCATGTCTGCCTCCCTGCCCTCTGACACACTTCTGGTGATGTAAGGGGATGTGACATATGCAAATAAGTTATGCTAATGACTAGTTATGCTAATGAGCCCCTGCACCTCTTTTTTTACGAAATAACCCCTGCAAAGCAGCAATTTTCTCCAGGGATCTCTGTAGTTTGGAGATCAATTGCACTTCCAGGAGATCTCCAGGCCCAACTTGGAGAGTGGTAACCTCCCTGTGAGATTGGCTCCTGGGCAGGCTCTGTTAGGAAGTCCAGTCTAAACCAGGCTGCCCAGCCGAGAACACACACTCCTCTCAGTTCAGTAATTTTTCCCCCCAGCAATCCAAGTTTACTGATAAAATCATCCCACTTGTTTTTAAGAAAAACTTTTAAAGAAAAATCTGAGGGAATTTTACCTATGGCTTTGAAACGGTGAGGGGAAAGACTGCCACAAAACCACTCTGAGAAATTCTGGGGAAACAGCGAGTGGAAAGCAAACTGAGCACTGAATGTGGGAGGGAAGAACAGTGCAGAACGAAAAAGAAAACCTGACAAACATGCACAGTGACAGTGGGAGGAAATGCAGAATGACAAAAAACAAACAAACCCAACAGTGATGCAAGATGAAAGCGAGGGAAAATACCAGTGCGTAATAGGCCTCATTCACCTGGTCTTATGCTTGATCTTCTACACAGGGCCCCATCAGAAATCCACCTATCATCATTTAGGTTTATTTGTTTACTAGGAGTAAGGCCCATTGTGGGAAATAAATACAACGGGCTCTAGAAAGAAGCTCTGGGAGAGTGCCAAGGCCTTGGGCACTCAGCGTCATTTTGCTGTGGTGACCTCAGCAGGGTATAATGACACAGAGTCCACCATTTTCTTCAGCGGAAAATCTCTGCCATCTGAAGAGCAGTTGTAATTTGGCCTGATCTCCATCCCTCCCCTGGAGATTGGCAACAATGCTTCCCCATGAGGGAACAGGTGGTTTGGAGGGTGGACTCCATGGCCTGTCTGAGGTCCCACCCCTGCTGAAACCTCACCCTCTCCTGGGTCCACCCTCAAGTCTCCAGGAATTTCCCAACCAGAAGTTGGCAACCCTATCTCCCTCCCAGCCAACCATCAATGTATCGTTATCTGCCCCCTGGCTTCAGCTTCCCATCTCCCCCCTCGAGAGAGCAGTTGTAATTCTGAGTGATCTCCAGCCCCCACCTGGAGATTGGCAACAATGGTTCCCCATGAGGGAATGGCTGGTGTGGATGGTGAAGTCTATGACATTGTACCTGTCTGAGGTCCCACCCCCTCCTCCAACCTCACCATCTCCAGGCTCCATCCCGCAAATCTCCAGGAATTTTCCACCTGGAGTTGGCAACCCTATCTCCTTCCCAGCCAATCATCAACCTCACTCTTCAACTTTCCATCTCCCCCCCCCCCCGCAGCCTCCACTGTGCTCTGAAGCCCTGACTGCTATGTCACATTGGCTGTCATAGGGGGTCCATCTCAGCATGGTATAAGGACATAGAGTCCACCATTTTCTCCAGGGGAACTGATCTCTGCCATCTGGAGAGCACTTGTAATTCTGAGTTATCTCCAGCCCTCGCCCGGAGATTGGCAACCATAGTTTCCCTGCAGGAAAAGTAGTTTTTCTCTGCAATGGGGACCAAAGCAGCTGACACCATTCTCCTTTCCCCCTTTTGACTTGCACAACAACCCTGTGAGGTAGGTTAGGCTTAAAGTCTGTGACTGGCCCAAAATCACCCACTCAGCAAGAACCTGGGTCTAGCAGATCCTGCTCTGAAGTGCTGACTGCTATGCCTAGGGTACCCAACCTCCAAGTGGAGCCTGAAGATCGCCAAGTATCACAATTGAACTCCAGACAACAGATCTCCCCCCCCCCTGGAGAAAATGACTGCTTTGGAGGGTGGCCTCTATGGCATTCTGTTCAGCTGTCCCAATGAGTTTTCTCCCAGAGGCCAACATAGGTGTGGAAAGGGGCTTTCAGAGAAGCAAGCTTGGTTGCCTAGCAACAGGCACTGAGGAGAAAGGTGCCAGGCCCTAAATACCTGGTGATTTGGGGGGTGGATCCTGTGGAGGGCAGCATTGTTTTGGGGGGATGGAAGGACTCAGCAGGGTATAATGCCATAGTGTCTACCCTCCAAAGCAGCCATTTTTTCCAGGGGAACTGATCCTTGTCATCTGGAAATCAATTATAACAGCAGGAGATCTCCAGGTCCCACCTGGAGATGGGCAACCCTAGAGGGAAAGTCAGCCACACAGCAGGGGGTTGAAGAGAATGGTTTGGTGGTTGCTGGCCCACTTTATTAGCCAGCCAGCCATGGTGGAGCTAAGCAGGAGAGAGAGCCTTTATTCTGACAGGAATATTCACAGTTTATTCTGACAGGAAAGTCAGAAAGTCAGGCGGGGGAGGGGGGTTAGGCTGAAAGTCCATTGTCTTTTCACTGACAGAAGAAGGCCATTGAGGGGACAGTTAGACCCACCTGGCAGTGGGTGGAGGAGAAGAGTGGACCCAGCACCCAGCCCTTCCCCTTCGCTGGCTCCCTCCAGACTGAGGCTGAGATGCTGGCTGGTGGCTCTGTGGGCGGGACTGAGGCAAAACAATGAGAGAATGCAGCCAGTGGCCAGGGACCCCTTTTGAGTGGCAGTCCTTCCAGCCAACTGATTTTGGCGCCCCATGGAATCTTGCCACTTGAAAACGGCTTTATATAATGAGAGATTTTGAAAAATCATGTTTCCTCCTCAGTGACGTGCCATCTACCTATCAGTGGCATTTTTATCCTGCCCTTCCCCCAAGGAGCTCAGAGCAGCCTCATGTAACCCATCTGAATCTTCACAACAACCCTGTGAAATGGGTTAAACTTGTAAATGAAACGTATTTGGCACCATGATTTGTGAATGTGCCCACTGACCATTGGGTCCAGTGTGATGTTGTGGTCCGAGCGTTAGACTAGGCTCTGGGAGGTCCAGGTTCAAACTGCGATGCTGCCCTGGAAGCCGGCTGGCCAGTCCTGGACCACTCCCACCCTCTCAGCCTACCTTACCTCACAGGGTTGTTGTGAGGATAAAATGGAGAAGAGAATGATGTAAGCTGCTTTGGGTCCCCATTGGGAGAAAGGTGGGGTATAAATGAAGTAAATGAATAAATAATGGGTCAAATGCAGAGACTGATCACGTCTCCTACACACAGTTCTAATCCTGTGCGCATTTTCTCAGAAGCAGGTTCCAGTGTGTTGAGTGGGGCTGACTCCCAAGGTTACATGCAGAGGATTGCAGTCTTAACAGTGGATGAGCAGAAGAAAGAGCATTCCTGGTCCATCCAACGGAGCAGTCCTAGCCTGCCTCCCCTCAAAGTGGGTCAACAACACCTGAGAATCAACACTTCCCACAAATTATTAATGAGACATACTTAAAATGCCATCATTCTTGGCTTTCTTCTCAGTGGCAGAGAGTACAAAACTCTCATGACATTAATACGGACAAAGGGTACCCGCTTACAGAACCAACCGCTCTGATCAAGGGAAGCAGAACTCTTTTCAGGCCTTATACATTTCGGGCCTTACACATTCTGTCCGGCAGCCTGACATCTCATTCAAACCTTTCCTTCCCATCCCCCACCCCATTTAGGTTCTCTCCACCAATAACCCAACCCTTTGCACATTCACTGAGAAGGAAGGAAGTCCTAGTTGGACTTGCACAGCTAAGTAGGCCTAGCGTGGCTGCTGAGAAAAGCGCAGAAAGCGTTAAATTAACTTAAGGAACAGGTGTCTCTCTTACTTTGCTGAAGAAAACTGGTGACTAGCATGAAGGGCTTGAGAAATATTTCCCCAGCATTTTCTTCCAGCGTCTGAAGCACCAATGAAACCACACCAGATGGACAAGCTGAGCGGGGGGCAAAGTCTCATCCATAAAACAGGGTGGCGATGCCTGGGCTGGAGGGCTGGTCTGGCAGGGAGGGTGCAGCTGGCGGCTGCTGCGGCTGCTGCAAAACCATCCCAGTCAGCAGAGAGACCCAGCAGCCTTCATTACCTTATCTTCCCAGGGTTCAGAGGCAAGGGACAAGCAGGGCGTGTGGAGCTCCTAATGAGGCCTGACCACAGATAGCACTCAGGTAGGGAAGATAACCAGCAATAATACGGATTAGAACAAAGGGCAAACCATTAGGACCCCGTCCAGTAAAGTGGCCCTGACCTGGACGGCCCAGGCGAGCCCCATCAGATCTCGGAAGCGAAGCAGGGTCAACCCTGGTGAAGACTTGGATGAGAGACCAGCAAGGAACTCCAGGGTCTCAGCACCGAGGCAGGCAGTGGCACAAGCCACCTCTGAACATTTCTCACCTTGAATGCCCTAAGGGGTCACCATAAGTTGGCTGTGACTTGATGGCACTTTACACATACCCACAATGTAGTGAGCAGAACACTGCATTAGGATCTTGTTCAACTCCCCCCTGCCCTTCACCAGGGAAGCTTCCCGGGGGACCTTGGGCCAATCAGACTAACTTACCTCACAGGGCTGCTGTGAGGATGAAATGAGGAAAGAAGAACTATGGTTGCCTCTTGGAGCTCCTTGGAGGAAACGTGGGATGTGAAGTCTGTGGGGGTTATTGGTGGTGAGAATGCCAGAGATCAGCTGGAGGGACGGAACCCACGAGGTGAAGGGCTTGAGGGTTTGTTTGTTTTTTGTAGTTTGTGTGGGAGACACTGCCAAGCTGCTGGAGGGAAGGTGGAAGCCCAAAATGTTACAGCACACATTGGACAGGGGCTGGAGTTGGGTTATGAATCAGATACATAAATGGTTAAAGAGCCAGTGTGGTGTAGTGATTACAGTGTCGGACTAGGAGCTGGGAGACCCAGGTTCGAATGCCCACTCATGCCACAGGAGCTTGCTGGATGACCGCGGGCCAGTCACACATGCTTCAGCCTAAGGTACCTGACGTGGGTTGTTGTGAAGATAAAATGGAGGAGAGGCAAATAATGTCAGCCACCTTGATTCCCCAGTAGAGAAAAAGGTGGGGGTATAAATTAGGGTTGCCAGATCTGGGTTGGAAAATCCCTGGAGACTTTGGGGGTGGATCCAGGAGAGGGCGGGGTTTGGGCAGGGGAGGGGCATCAGCATGGTCCAGTGCCATAGAGGCCACCCTCCAAAGAAGCCATTTTCTCCAGGGGAGCTGATCTCTGTCAGTGGGAGATCAGTTGTAAAAGTGGGAGATCCCCAGGCCCCACCTGGAGGCTGGCTACCCTAGTATAAATACAGTAAATAAATAAATAATAGCAAGACTGACTAAGATGGGAATAATAGCTAGACAGACTGGGAATTTCCGGGAGGCTGTATGCCATTCTGGGAGTCTTTTTACACACCCCATAAGAAGTGTCTGTGCTATCTAACAATTTCAAATCTGGCTGCAACAAGACCCCAACAAGTACACATTCCAAAGGGCTTGTTAAGCAATCACCCGGGGCCTCGAACAGGACATTTATCATCAGGAGTTGGGGGGGACAGACTCACAGGAGCCTTTTTTCTTCTCACAACTGGGCCACACAGGCAGAACTGGCTGTGGCCTTTCCCTCCGTGCTGTTTTCCCCTCCTTAGACCCCTCCTTAGACCCTACTTGCAGGCCGCACCACAAGAGAGAGAGAGAGAACTGCATCACAAGGAGCCTCTTTACAGCAACAACAAAGGACCACAGCCAGGCAAGGAGGAAACAGCTGCGAGCCGGGCAGATAACTAGGGAATGGCTTAAAGACAGGAAGGCGAGGGCAAAATTCTTAACTGCCTAGCATGACAGATTACAATAAAGAGAGTCACTCACACCCTGGGCCAGCACACACTGACTGGTCCTGCTCACATAACATCACATCACCATCACTCGCATCACAACAGACCTCTGAGTATCCACATTGGGCATGAACACAGCTTGCCACCACACTGATGTGCTACTATCCACACACTGTTTTGGGAAGCCTTCAGTCAAAAGGCCATGTCCAGAGCTAGGTGAAAACTGGGGTTGTTGCTCTCTCCACACTAATGCCCGTTCTGCATCTAGCATTTGCTCTGCCGTTTTACCAAGCCCACACTGGAACAGACATTCCCTTCTGCATTGCACGCCACTGTCACTTTGATTGTCAGATTTTATGGCAGATTTTATATCCCTCTAAGCTGTGGTGTCTTATGAGCAAAAATTCTACTTTGTGAGCTACTGACATTAAAGCTGTGAGTGAGCAATTTGGCTACTGCATACATTAGTTTGCTCTGGGGCCATCCTTCCTGAGCTAAGACAAAAATGTGTGAGCTGGAGGCTAAAAAACTGTGAGCTAGCTCACACTAACTCAGCTTAGAGGGAACACTGGTGTCCAGACTGCATGCTGCTTTCACTTAGTTTGTTCTCTCCATTTCATGGTACTGTCTGCATAGCGTTATGGTCATTTTGTGGCAGTTCAGAGGTGACTCTGCAGTCAGCACGGCATTGGCCAGTGTATTTCAATGTGGGTTTGAGCCGCATCTTTTCCTGTTCCAGTGTGGGTGTGGTAGAACAACGGAGTGAATGCTAGATGCAGAATGGGCCAAAGACTGTAAACCAGGAGTCTCCAACAGGTAGCCTCTGAGGTCCTGATAGCTCACTGGCTGCTGCAGAGTAACTTGTGTATCCCCTGCTAAGAGACCTAGGAAAAGACTGTTGTCAAAAATTAGCTTCTTTTTTAAAAAGTTATTATGTCATAGGATTGTTCTCTGCACCATTTAGCTGCTAGCCTCATTTCTGGTGCTCTTCCTACTTCATGTTCTTTTTCTAAGACAGAAGAAAATGTAGCAGCATGCAAGCAGAGAGGAAGTAGCTCTGGTTATTTTTCATTACTCAGAAATTCCTCTCACTAAAGAAAAGGCTGGTGACCTCTGGATTAGCCAGCCTCAATTTATAGGTGTACAAACACATTGTTTTTATCTCCACAGATCAGATGCGGCCAACACTGGCCCCTAGACAGGGTGAGAAAACGCATGTCCTGTTAGACTCAATGGCTGTGGTCATGTCTGAAAACCAAAGGGCATTCTGATTGCCGAAAGTGACATTTCTCCTACCTCATTAGTGAAAATACTGTGGGTGGGATCAGTCTGGATTTCAACAAGGCATTTGACGAAGGTTCCCACAGTATTCCGATTTACAGGCTGTTTCAATCGGCTTTTTGTTCATGGGCACCTCCCAGTCCTGTCCACATCGTGCAATCAATCATTTCATGGTTTGGGAATCCTTCAGTCTCCCACTTGCTCTGCCATCCAGATGCAAGCACTTGGGGGAAATGGAGTTTGTGTCTTCTCCGCAGGTTGGGATTCTAAAATGGAATTCAATCATGGCTTAACACAGGGGTCCCCAGTAATCAGAAGCCTTGCTGGGCAAAAGCCCCACCTGGCGCATGCCAGGAAAGATGGTGGCAGGTCCCATGGCTGCCACGTTGGGGACCCCTGCGCTGGTGGCTTCAGTTGTCTGTTTGTACTCTGCCTCAGGCCCAGGAGACAGAAAAGAAACAGAGTAGGGATTTACTTGGGCCTTTCACAAGGTGAAAAGTACTGGAGTCGGGAGGCTGGTAATGGTGAAATCAGCATTGTGGTTTATTGCGGGTCAAGATGGAGCATGGGGACAAAGGGATGGGGAAGCCACTTATATTTACAGGTAAACTGCACCTTGACCATGTCCCCCCTTAAAGGGATTGGTCCAACAGGGATTAGTCTCCCGCCAGAGGCTGTCATAGGCAGGGGTCATTTCATAGAAAAAGAGGTGCAGGAGCTCATTAGCATAACTCATTAGCATATACCACACCCCCTAACATACCGGAAGTGTGTCAGAAGGCAGCACCCACCCCTCAGGCTCCACTCCACAGGGGAGTGAAACTGACCTGCTCTTCCTCCATTCCCTTCCCCATCCAATACTTGGTGCAATAAAAATAAGCGTAAAGAACACACCCTCATTCTCTTCCTGCTCCCTTGAAACCACCAGGTTTCAAGGAGACTTGAGATACCCAGGACTTGTGCACCATCCATCCCTTCCCCTTCCCCTCCCCACAACAAGACACCCTGTGAGGTAGGTGGGGCTGAGAGAGGTCTTTGGAGAACTGCTCATGAGAGAACAGATCTGAGAGAACTTGTGACTGGCCCAAGGTCACACCAGCAGCTGCATGTGGAGGAGTGGGGAATCAAACCCGGTGGGTTCTCCCAGATTAGAGTCCAACTCCTGACCACTACACCAAACTGATGGGGTGGAAGCTGCTGAAGTGTTGGTGAAATTTCTCCAGTACTTATGTGCCATGTGCCCAGATAAAAAATGGTATACTTAGAAAATTTATATACCACCTTGAGCAAGTCTCTGGAAAAGCAGCACACAGTCATAAAAGGAACAATGAAAAAATTACCAATATTAAAACAAAACATTAAAAACAATAAAGACCCTAGCAGGGCTTTCCCTGGGGTGCTGCACCTCTGCACTGCTTGGGGAAGCTGAGGAGGGGGCGGGGCTTGGTCATGTGCCCGCCCCCTGGGCTCCTCACTCCCGGAACTGCGCTCCTGTGCGCTCCCACTCCAACGGACCCCTGGTCATAGGTCCATTCAAATATCCTCAGCCTCTGATATGGGGACCGGCAGGATCCCTAGGTCCATTGTTCTCTGGGGAAGGAAGCTCTGTTCTTATCACATCCCATTACAGGTAAACATGCCCAGACATGTTCCCTGGCTGCAGACAAAGGGTCATGCACTGGACATAACACAAGGACTGACAGTGGCTGATTGAGCCTGTGTATTTATTCACTTCATTTATCCTCCGCCTTTCTCACCGAGGTTCAAACTGGACTACAAAACTAGATGATGTTGTAATAAAGAACAGTAAACACATACAACAAGCAATGCAATAGTCATTAGTTGTTGTAGATTTTCTGGGCTGTGTGGCTGTGGTCTTGGCATTGTAGTACCTGATGTTTTGCCAGCAGCTGTGACTGGCATCCTCAGAGGTATAACACCGAAAGATGGAGTACTCTCTGTGTCAATGTGAGAAGAAAAATGGTAGGCAGGTTATTTATTTCTACTCAGGAAAGTGGGGTAGGGCTGAGTAATTATCTTGTAGGAGTTCCCCAGGCTGTGACATGCTAATGGAGGAGCTTTCCTGAGGAGATTCTTTTGCATAGGGAGTGGCTGTTGACATTCTAATCTTACCTGTATTGCTGTTGTAAGATGTAGAGCATCTTGGGTTTTTCAGGACTGGAAACCATGCTCTATTAATTTTTAAATTCTCTTCTTTCCTGTTGAAATTGTGTTTATGTTTATGAATGTCAGTGGCTTCCCTGTGTAATCCGACATGGTAACTGGATGGGTTGTCCAGCATTTCCGTGTCTTGGAATAAGATAGTGTGTCCTGTTTGAGTTAGAACATGAAAGACACTGCTGATTTTTCAGGTTTGCCAAGTAGGATAGCCAAGTCCGGGTTGGAAAATACCTGGGGACTTTGGGGGTGGAGCCAGGAGAGGGTGGGGTTTGGGGAGGGGAGGGGCCTCAGCAGGGTACAATGCCATAGAGTCCACCCTCCAAAGCAGCCATTTTATCCAGGGGAGCTGATCTCTCTCAGCTGGGGATCAGCTGTAAAAGCGGGAGATCCCCAGGCCCCACCTGGAGGCTGGCAACCCTATCGCCAAGTCTGCAGTGTCTTGCATGTTCTTTTATTCTTGTCAGTTGGATTGCACAGAGAATAGAAAACAAAATCAGCATAATAAACAAAGGACGCGGATTCCGCAGATCGGTCCGGGGAACAACGCAGAACAAGGAGGGAGGGAGGGAGGGAGGGCGCTCTGCACTGCCTGCCCGCCCAGTTCGCTTTCCCTCTCCCTGTACCCCCCCACCCCTCCCTTTACAGACAAGGGCCCTCCTGAACCAGAGCAGCCAGCCATTCTCCAGCCAGGCGGGCGGGACCTAAAACCCACATTCTCTGTGTTGAAGCCTTTTCGGCTGCACGGAGGCAAAAGGGCTCCGGGACTCGCGCAGCGCTGCAGGTTCCGACGGGGAGGAGAACTTTTCCTGCGCCTCTCTTAGGGGACGCGCGGCAGTGACGTCAACCAGCGCCGAGTGCCCCTGAGCCCCAGCTCTCCGCCCATTGGCTGTCCTCGGGCTCCTAGCCCTGCCCCCTGGCCTGACGTCATGTCGGCGAGGCGAGGCGAGGCGAGGGGTGGGCGGGGCTCTCCCAGCGCGTTTCTCCGCGTCGCGTCGGAGCGAGTCCGGGATGAAGAAAGCGGAGGCCGCGGTGGCCGTGCCCGGGGGCGGGGGGGCTGCGGCGGTGCCCGGCTTCCTGGCCAAGCTCTGGGCGCTCGTGGAAGACCCCGGGAGCGACGACGTGATCTGCTGGAGCCGGGTGAGGGGGCCGCCGCCGCCACGCGCCCCTTTGTCTCTCCAGCCCCTCGGCAGGCCGACCTCGCTTGTGCCTTGGAGGGAAGGGGCGTGCGGCGGCAGCAAGAGTGGTCACGGGCACTGACCCCCTCCCTCCCCCCCTCCCTCCCTCCCCCCGCCCCGGTAGAAGTCTAATCTTGTTTCACAGGGCTTGATCATGATAAATGTGCATTTCTATGTAGGAATGCTTGTGTGTGCTTACATTAGTATATTGAATTGGGGTGTGCGTGGTGCAAAAGAATCTGTGTGGCCTTCATATTACACATGCACAGGCTTAACTGTGCATGTATTCCACTGCCATAACATTTGAGAAAGGAAGGCATTTGCATTTTGGTATGCAGACAAGCATTCTGTTTACAGGGGCACTAACTGTTGCTTCTCAGAGTGGCTTACAATCTCCTTTCCCCTCCCCTCCCCACAACAGACACCCTGTGAGGTAGGTGGGGCTCTGAGAGAACTCTGACAGAAACTGCTCTTTTTCAAGGACAGCTGTGTCAGAACTATGCCTTGCCCAAGGTCATCCAGCCAGGTGCAAGTGGAGGAGTGGGGAATCAAACCCGGTTCTCCCAGATTAGAGTCCGCGCACTTAACCACTATACCAAACTGGCTTTCCAGTTTAAGACTCTTACACTGTTCACAGGTCTCTGCTATGCCTGCACCAACAGTGTTTCTTGTGCAGGTGAATTCTGTGGCATGTGAAAGACATCTCATTGTTTTTCGCTTGCTCCTAATGAGGAAGTTGTTCTGTTGCTGCTGTTTTCCCTGAGTGAAATAGAACAGCAGGTATTTTGTGTCTTGACCCCTCCGGCATAAATCTTGCTGAAAGTACTTCTTGCCTGTGTCTAATCCCATCTTGTTTTTAATCGATGGTGTCATTTAAACAGGAAGAAGTGAGTCTTGGTTTTGCTTTCAGTTTTGCTGAAAGAGTGAAGGCTGAAGAGTGCCCTGAACATAGTTTTGTGATCAGGCTACCGGGGAGGGGGATAATATTGAAAAATTGCCTTTCTCTCTCATTTGGTCACTCTGTACCTTTCAGTGTTACCTGTGGGATTATCCTTGTATTTATAACAATGACATTCTAGGTTGAGAAGGTGAGAATTCTGGCCCAGTGGCCCAGGCTGAATTCCTAAGTCCTCAGAGAAGCGGTCTTTCCTTGCTGGGTATGGATTCCTGAGTGATGCTTGGATCTCTCTTGCAGTAAGGAGCTGTACATTACAGTGTAATAACACACTACATTGCCAAGTAGCCTATCTTTAATAAATTTATTTTATTTTTATTTCCTATATTTATAGTCTACTTATCTTGCTGCAATGAGGTAGATTCCACACTAAGTCAATGTGATCGATAGGGTGAGACATCTAGTAAGCAATATAATAGAACCAATGCTCCCTCTAAGCTGTGGAGTCTTGTGAGCAAAAATTCTACTTTGTGAGCTACTGGCGTTAAAGTTATGAGTGAGCGATTTGGCTATTGCATAAATTAGTTTGCTCTGCAGCCATCCTTCCTGAGCTGAGACAAAAATGTGTGAGCCGGAGGCTAAAAAACTCTGAGCTCACACTAACTCAGCTTAGAGGGAACACTGGCTGAAATCTGCCACAAGTGTAAATATTAAACATAATACTGAATGCGGATAAAACGCAGAAAAATGGTGCTACATCAGTGGTAGTCTTCAGTGCCTTCACTTTCTAAGTTCCTTGCTGAGCCATTCTGTGGCACTATAGCCCTATTATCACCATACAAATGCCCTCCTGAACAGTCCTGTCATTCTGCAAACTATATAAAGCAAAAGTGTGGGAGAGCCTTCTTGACCTCCTCAGACAGGCCATTCCATGGGGTTAGAGCCACGGTGGAGAATGAGCACCTCTGGGCAGCTAAATATTTGGCAGGCAAGAACCTATGAAGTTGTCTGGTTTGATTTGGCTTGATTTCCGGCGGCTCTTCCTTCCCCGTTCTTCTTTCCTACGGACTGTTAAGACTCAGAGGTCACAGTGCAGGTGACGTCAGGATGTGATGTGTACAGACCAAACACTTGCATTTAGTCTTGCCCGGTTAAAACTGTTAATGTGGGCAGTTAAAATAGTTTCACAACTTGTGACTGTGACTGCCATAACTTTCTTCTAACTAGATGGGCAATAGTTTGGTTATAGTATAGTTAATATCAGGGTACAAAGTTGGGATCAGCAATAAAATAATGAAATAAAGAAAGAAGAGAGGAGGGGTGAAAGGGGGTTCCAGTAGAAATTGGTGAAGTGTGTGCTGTCTCTAGGAGAGTGCTCACGAGGTAGGTAGGTTCTGATAGAGAAGCAGTAGGGATGTGATTATAGGAGGTTTTTCCCCAAGAGTCCTCCGTGAGTTTTGCTAGTCCTCTGGTTCCTGTCCCTGTTGTGTAACTTCCCCCAAGATGATGTGTTGGCACATTCCGGAACATCAGGGAGTTACCGGGTACAGTTGTGGATTTCCATTGAGTTTTCATAAGTGCTCTTGAAGCCACTAAGCATGATGAATGTTGCTGATCTGCTGGGTAGATGCTAGAAGAGTGCGTGCCTGAAATATCAGGATTTGGAAGATGGCAAGGCTCAGCAGAAGAGCCTCTGCTTTGCATGCCAGAGGTCCCGTCCTCAGCACCTGCTGTTAAAAGGACCAGGTGATGTGAAAGACCTCTGCCTGAGACCCTGGCGATGGACTGATGGTCTGATTCAGTCTAAGCAGTTTCAGGTGTGTTCACACGTGCCATTAAGTTCCTTGTGCAACAGCTTAAGCGCTCCCCAGTTGCATTGGGGAGCCCCGACTGAGAGGCGCTTTGCAGGCTCAGAAGGCTATTTATTTGGTAGGAGGAGGTTCTCCTGTGGAGGCTGAGGAGGATTGGGCTCTACTGATGAAGGGATGGATATCTGTGCAGTCGGGGGAGTCTCAGGGTCAGATTAACAGCCCTGCTTGGCGTGTCTGGATTTGATCCAGTAGTTTGCCCTGGACATTCAATACATTCCTGCCGCATCTGTAGCAGATATCATGTTCCTCACAGCTCCTGCCCCTTTCTGTGTACGTTCCTTGTACGTGTTGTGATTTCAAAGGTGGCCAGTGCCATCTGATTGCTATTTTACAGGTTGGTTCCTGGATTTTTTTGCACCTTTTGATTTTAGTATGCTTGTGGTCCCTGTGCTGCAGGTCTTCCCACTGGATTAAAATGAGAAGTGCCAGGCCATTCTGCAACAGAGCTGTGTTTTCTCTGCTCAGAGTGGTGGGCGGGGGTCCTGCTTGGAGCCTCAGCTCAGGTTGGCTCCTCTTGCCCTCCCCTGGCTCAGGAGTGGGGTGGTCCTTCCGGGGTCCTGCCAGTGCTTCAGAGATTCTCCCTCACCTGTCAGTGATTGTGTGGCTGTATGAGGGTACCAGTACACCTTGCCCCCTCAGGAAGATTCTGCCACCCATCTATTGAGAGGCTACATAAACCCCATCCTGGCATGGAAAGTGGCCACATCTCGAGAGAACTTGTGACTGATCCATGGTCACACCAGCTGGCTGCATGTGGAGGAGTGTGGAATCAAACCCAGTTCTCCCAGATTAGAGTCCATGCTCATAACCACTCCACCAGACTGGCTCTCAGAGGTGGTTTGCCATTGCCTGCATGGACCCACTTGGGTTCCAGAATGCTCTGTGGGATCCGATGCCCTCCGGTGACTCATTAGATATGCTGGTAGAGGACTGGAATTCCCGTCTCTCTGAAATCGCTCCCCAATGTCCTCTACATTCCCCTGGTACACTATTTATTTATTTATTTATTTGGGTTCCACCCTCCTGGCAAGTGGGCTCAGTGTGGATCACATCACAAGTTGATAAAAACATCTCTCTTATACATAATTCTCTGTTGGTGGTGGCACGCTCCTGAACATTCCACACGCCATCCCAGCCTTTGGTCCCCTGGCCTGTCAATCAGAAGCTGTCCCTATCCATTGGCTGTGAATACTTGCATACCATTGGCTGGGTGCTGCTCCTCTTCCCCGCCCACTCCTTCAACCTCTGTGCCCTGTCAGAATCTGACAGACGGCTTTCTCTCTTGACGAAGACACTTCTCCTGTTTCCTTCCTGTGGGAGGATTAACTGTTACCTCAGTAGCTGTTAGTAGGTGAAACAAAATGGCAGTTACCTGTGTTTATAAGAGGGGCTTCAAAGCAAAGTAGGTTGATGCTTGGCTGGGAAGGAGATGGGGTTGCCAACTCCAGGTGGGGAATTCCTGGAGATTTGAGGGGTGGAACCTGGAGAGGGTGAGGTTTGAGGAGGGGTGGGGCCTCAGACAGGTACAATGCCATAGACTCTGCCCTCCAAACCACCTATTCCCTCTTGGGGAGCCACTGCTGCCAATCTCCAGGTGAGGGCAGGAGATCACACAGAATTACAACTGCTCTTCAGGTAGCAGAGATCAGTTCCCCTGGAGAAAATGGTGGACTCTGTGCCATTATACCCTGCTGAGGTCGCCACAGCAAATTGACGCTGAGTGCCCAAGGCCTTGGCACTCTCCAAGAGCCTCTTTCTAGAGCCAGTTGTATTTATTCCCACAACGGGCCTTATTCCTAGTATATTAATAAATATGACAATATTTTAAGCAACTAAGTAATACAATTTAAAACAACTGTGTATAACCACAAACAAGAGTTTCAGCTGGAGTGGCTGGATCCAGAGGTCTTCTTAATCTGGGCCTAATAAGGATGACAGCCTTCAGTGAGGGAGGCCGACTTCACTGGATGCCCTCTGCCTCAGCCAAAGGCCTGGCGGAACAGCTTCGTCTTACAGGCCCTGCAGATCGATAGTAAGTCCTGCAGGGCCCTGATCTCAAACAGGAGCTTGTTCCACCAGGTTGGGGCCAGGGCTGAAAAAGTGATGGCCCTGCTCAAGGCTAGATGGACGTCCCTCGGGCTGGAGACTACCAGCAGATGCTGATTGATCGAGCGCAAGGCTCTCCGAGGCACAGAATGGGGAAAGGCAGTCTCAAAGGTATGTTGATCCCTGGCCATGCAAGGCTTTAAAGGTCAGAACCAGTACCTTGAAGTGGATCTGGTACTCAATTGGTAGCCAGTGCAACTGGCGTAGCACTGGCTGAATGTGTGCCTGCACAAATGTTGCAGTCAGCAGGCGCGCCACCACATTTTGCACCAGCTGGAGTTTTTGGATCAGCCACAAGGGCAAGCCTGCGTAGAGCAAGTTACAGTAATCAAGCCTGGAAGTGACCATTACATGGGTCACTGTAGCCAAGCTTCAGCCGACTTGGGCCAATGTAGACAGGATTCTGGGCGCTGTCAGGCTGACCACATGCCTCGGACCCTTGGACCCATGTTCCTTATTAATCTGTCCCTGGATTCAGGGCTCTATCTGGAGGGATTAAAAGAGGCTGTGGTTGTATCGCTCTTAAAGAACCCAACTTTGGCTCCTTTGTTGTTGTTCAGTCGCACAGTTGAGTCCGACTCTTCGCGACCCCATGGACCACTTCATGCCAGGCCCTCCTGTCTTCTGTTGTGTTCCGGAGTTTGCCTAATTTCATGTTTGTTGCATCGATGACACTGTCTAACCATCTAATCCTTTGCCGTCCCCTTCTTCTCTGACCTTCAATCTTTCCCAGCATCAGGGTCTCTTCCAATGAGTGCTCCCTTCTTATTTGGTGGCCAAAGTATTGGAGCTTCAGCTTCAGTATCTGGCCTTCCAGGGAACAGTCAGGGTTGATTTCCTTTAGGATTGACTGATTTGATCTCCTTGCAGTCTCTTGACTGCAAGGAGATCAAATCAGTCAATCCTAAAGGAAATCAACCCTGACTGTCTTCTCCAGCACCATAATTCAAAAGCATCTATTCTTCAGCACTCAGCCTTCCTTATAGTCCAACCCTTGTAGCCATACATCACTACTGGGAATACCATGGCTTTGACCAAATGGATTTTTGTTGGCAGGGTGATGTCTCTGCTTTTTGTTATGCTGTCTAGGTTTGCTATCACTTTCCTCCCAAGGAGCAGGCGTCTTTTAATTTCATGGCTGCAGTCACCATCTGCAGTGATCTTGGATCCCAGCAAGGTGAAGTCTGTCACTGCTTCCACAACTTCCCCTTCTATTGGCCAAGGAGTGATGGGGCCGGATTTCTTCGTTTTTTTGATGTTGAGTTTCAAGCCAACTTTTGCGCTCTCCTCTTTCAAGGCTCTGAGCAAGAGGCTCTTGAGGTTCTCTTCACTTTCTGCCATTAGAGTGGTATCGTTTGCATATCTGAGGTTGATGTTTTCCCCAGCAATCTTAATTCCAACTTGTGATTCATTTAGATCCATCCAATTACCACCCAGTTTTGAACCTTTGATCTGGAATAGTCACCTCCAGATTGAACTACTGCAACTCACTCTACGTGGGCCTACCCTTGAGACTGACCCGGAAGCTTCAACTGGTGCAGAATGCAGCAGGGCAGGTCCTTACAGGGACCCTGCGATCAGTGAATATTTGACCCGTGCTGTATGAGCTGCATTGGCTACCGGTTGAACTCCAGGTCAGGTTCAAGGTTTTGGCGCTTACTTTTAAGGCCCTTAAAGGTCTGGGACCCATGTATCTCTGGGATCACTTCTCCCAGTATATCCCTTGAAGAGCACTGCACTCAGTTGATAAGAACTTGCTTGTGGTCCCCGGCCCAAGAGATATTCGGCTGTCTTCGACCAGGGCCAAAGCTTGTAGAGCACTAGCCCCAACCTGGTGGAACTCTCTGCCGTGCAACATCCGTGCCCTGCGGGACTTGTTACAGTTCCCCGGGGCCGGTAAGGCAGAGATGTTCCGCCAGGCATTTGGCTGAAGACAGTGACTGCGTCCACCTGCCTGGCCCTCTCCCCCCTCCCTGCCTGCAAGATGGTAGCTGAATTGGATTTTGACCGCCAGCTGTTTGAATTGTATTGCTGTTATGAATTGTACTGAAATGTCTACTTATTTTTAATTTGTTGCCTAGTGATTTTAGTGTCTGTTGTATACTGCCCTGAGCCCTATCTAGGGAATGGGTGAAATATCAATTGAATATAATAAATAATAATAAACGAAGTACCATATGCTATGGACAATATCCACATGATCCATGTGCTTGAAAGAGCTTGAAATCTCATAGAGTTTGATACCTCAGCAGGGCTTGGTTCTTTTATACCCAACCTTTCTCTCCAGCGGGGACCTTCGGGTGCTTACATCTTTCTCCTCTCCTCTGTTTTATCCTCACAACAACCCTGGGAGGCAGGTCAGGCTGAGTGTGTGTGACTGGCCCAAGGTCACCCAGCAAGCATCCATGGCAGAGTGGGGATTTGAATCTGGGTCTCCCAGGTCTTCCTAGTCTAGCAGTCTGACCGCTACGCCATGCTGGCCACAGGAGTGTGCTTAACAAAATGTGCCCTGATTCTTCCCAAAGTATTTCACATTCCCTGGATCAAACTTCTGCCAGCTGTTTCTGTGCTGAAGATGGGTGTGTTGCTGTGTCGCTTCCTTGGTCATCCCTGGAGCCTTTGGTGGGACTCAGAGCTGTGCTGGCCACGGTCCAGTTCTCCAATTTTAGAAGGGATTTATGTGTCAGAGCTAAAAATGGCGTGGTGGGGGTGGGGGAACCTGGGGGAGATTCAACAAATAGCTTGTGATTTGGGACACCTTATTTATTTATTTGTTTGTTTGTTTGTTTAACTTATATCCCGCCTTGTCAGTTTTACAACCGACTCAAGGCGGCTTACAGCATATAAAAACATAAAAACAATTTTCCAGATTAAAACATTTAACATTAAACATTTAAAACAGCACTAAAATTAATTACCACAAGATGGCGGCTTCCTAACGCTCCGGTGGGTGACTGCAGCAGGGTGCGAACACCAGGGCCATGGTGATGGTATGATTGGCTTTTCTCCCCGGCGGCGGCCCCTATTTGAAAGCCTGGTGGAAGAGCTCCGTCTTACAGGCCCTGCGGAACTGTAACAAATCCCGCAGGGCCCTGATGTTATCCGGGAGCTCATTCCACCAGTAAGGAGCCGCCACCGAGAAAGCCCTGGCCCTAGTACAAGACAACCGGGCCTCCTTTGGGCCGGGATAAGTCAGGCGATTTTGGGTGCCCGACCTCAGTAACCTCTGGGGCCTATATGGGGAAAGGCGGTCCCTCAAGTAGGCGGGCCCCTGACCATAAAGGGCTTTAAAGGTTAAAACCAGCACCTTGAACCTGATCCGGTATGCTATAGGCAGCCAGTGCAGTTGCTGCAGCACCGGCCAGATGTGGTCCCGCAAAGATAGACCCATCAGAAGCCTGGCCACAGCATTCTGCACCAGCTGCAGCCTCCGGATCTGGGACAAGGGCAGCCCCAAGTAGAGAGCGTTACAGTGATCAAGACGTGAGGTGGCCATAGCATGGATCACTGTGGCTAGGTCTTCGCGTTCGAGGAAGGGAGCCAACTGCCTAGTCAGCCGCAGATGGAAAAAGGCTGCTTTGGCAGTGGCTGCTACCTGGGCCTCCATCGTCAAAGAGGAGTCCAGGAGCACACCCAAACTCCTGACCCTCGGAGCTGGCACCAATGGCGCCCCACTGAAGGACGGAAGAGGGTGCCCTAACCCCGACCCGGTCCGACTCAAGCACAGGACCTCCGTCTTCAGAGGATTCAATTTCAGTCGACTCAGTCTAAGCCAGCCCACAACCTCCTGCAGCGCTCGTTCCAGGTCATCTGGGGAGGAGCCGGACTGGCCGCCCAACAGCAGATAGAGCTGGGTGTCATCAGCATATTGATGACACCCCAGCCCATGCCTCCGGACAATCTGGGCAAGGGAGCGCATGAAGATGTTAAATAACATCGGGGACAGGACCGCCCCTTGAGGAACACCACACACCAGTGGGTGCCTCTGGGAGGTCTGTTCCCCGAGCGCAACCCTCTGTCCCCGATCTTGCAGAAAGGAGGCAAGCCATTGTAAAGCGAGCCCCCGTATCCCAGCATCGGCGAGGCGGTGGATCAACAACTGGTGGTCGACGACATCAAATGCCGCCGACAGATCTAACAACACCAGTGCCGCCGTGCCGCCTCGATCCAGATGTCTTCGGAGGTCATCCGTGAGGGCGACCAGAACCGACTCCGTCCCGTGACCCGGTCGGAACCCGGACTGAAACGGGTCTAGCATGGAGGTGTCATCCATGAAGCTCTGTAACTGAATCGCCACCGCCCTCTCTAAGACCTTACCCAAATAGGGTAGGTTGGACACCGGCCGATAGTTGGCCAAAACAGCCGGGTCCAGAGATGGTTTTTTAAGGAGAGGGCGGACCATCGCAACCTTGAGAGCCTCCGGGAGCAGTCCTTCTGCGAAGGACTTGTTGATAATCTCCCGGAGCGCCTCACGCAACCCCTCATGGCAAGCTTTTATAAGCCACGAGGGGCACGGATCAAGGCTGCATGAGGTTGGGCGTACAGTCAAGAGCAACCTGTCAACCTCCTCAAGACTGAGAGGACTGAAATGATCCTTTTCAGCTTTTCAGCTCACTGTGTCTCTTGTAGGTATTGCCAGCTAGCCTGTTCGAAAGGAATGTTCTAGTTTGCTTGAGCCTGCCTGCCTGCCTGCCTGAGTCATGCGTAGCCTACGAACATGCTCGCCATGAAACTTCCCTGTGTAGTTGCCAAAAGGTGATTCTTGCCCTCTGAGCGGTTAATTCATAAGCAATTACTGTTCTCCAGGTAAGTCCCCCCAGAGCAATGGCTATGAAAGCCAAACAAGCAGACTATATGGCTGCTTTTTGACTGAACCATTCTTAATGAGAGGCCTTTTAATAGCTGGCTGCTGGGCTGCTATTCTTAGTCCTTTTCCATCCTTCAGCTCCTTGTCAGTAATTACCACAACTGTACTCAGCTGTTACTTTCTCTTCTGTGTTGATACTTCTGCATTCAACCTGCTGGAACGATGTGTGATTAAGTTGGGGTTCCACTCTTGAAAAAGATGTTCTTGTTTTTAGTAGACTGTTTTTCTCCCGTCATTCTGTTTAGATTCCAAATGGATCCTGCATTGGCTTCAAATTGGTGGCTTGTCATTTTTGCCTTCTTCAAGGGATCGCTGTACTTGGAGCTGTGCATTTTGGGGGTTTGTTAGACTTGTATTGCGTGCCTGATGGAGTCAGTCTCGTGGTTGCCCTTTCTGTCCCGTGGTTCCCAAGCCCTGATGTCTTGCAGTTGGTAGACTTCGCAGTGCTTGGCTGTTGGCTGGGGCGGGGCCGGCCAGCAGGTATTGTCAGACTAGACGCATGGCCTCTGGCACAGGCAAAGGCAGCCATGCGGGTGTCCAGGACTTAGCTGCTGAGTAGCTGTCTTCTCTGTGGGCTGCTTGCAAAACAACCAAAAGTCACATCCCTTCAAATACCCAGGAGTACCATGGTAATCCATACATTCCTGCCCACAAAAATACTCATCAGTCCCCCTGACAAGTTACTCACTTGGGGGGGGGGGGGGAAGGGGGCACACCGGCATCCTAAAAGGAGAGGAAGACCCAGATGTCTTTGGATCAAAACAACTACCTTATGCAGGAGGCCGTTCTTGCGACAGGCAGCCAAAAGCGTGGCAATTGACAAGTTAGCGCTTCCTCCGCAGGCATCTAGCTGGAACTGCAAGAACTGGACTTCTGTGGCTCATGCTTAGTTTTGATCTCACTTGATTTCTGATTTTTTTGGGGGGGAACTGTGGGCTGATCCCAGTGTTTTAGGATTAAACACTCAAGGGGGAAATTTGTGTGAATTGTTCACATTTCACCTTGTCCAGCATCACTAAGTTACAATACTTACAATCTTTTCTTTAAAAGTGAATTGCTCTGTTCTACAGTAAGTTAGGTAATTTGATTTTATAACTGGCATAAGTATCAAACTGTTGGATGATTAAAGAATCTTTCCTCTGTGTTTTTAAATGACACCGTTTGTCCAATATGTGAGCCGTCAGTTGACCATATCTTTTTTTACTTTCCCAGAGTTCAGTTTATTGTAGAATATTCTTTTGCTGAGGAATTGTCTCTGGTTTTGTGGTCATTTTTAATGTTCTGTTCATGTTGAAGTGCTTGTTTATCCCCTCAGCAGCACTTTAAGGTACAGGAAGCCAAGGAAGTTGCCCAGACTTGCCGTTGTGAGTTTTCCAGGAAAGAGGAAAGTTGAACCTCCAATTTCTGGCATGCTGGCCTCCCGTTTTAACTGCTGCACCGTGCTGCTTCATGTCCCTTTCCCCCTTTTTCTCTTACAAGAGCACTTCCTAATGAATTAAAATGTGGCTTGATGTGTGGATAGTGTGGCCGTGGCTCAGGATTGTTTACCTTACATTCCTTATTGTGGTGTTTCTCCGTTTTCTCTAGAATGGACAGAACTTTAGCATTCTGGATGAGCAGAGGTTTGCAAAAGAGTTGCTTCCCAAGTACTTCAAACACAACAACTTGTCCAGCTTCATCCGTCAGCTCAACATCTGTAAGTATCTGTTACTCTGTGTGGGACTACAGTTTTCCTTTCTGCTTGAAGGTGGAAAACAGAGCCGTGGGCCACAGGAAGCTTCATGCAAGCAACACATAGCAAGATTTAGGCCTAGCTTGTTTCCGAATTGCAAGGTGGTGCTTCAGCCGTGATGGGAAGCCCCTGCTAAAAGCCAAAACCACTTTGCCAGATGCAAAGCAAGCAGTCACTGGGGGCTTCGGGCTGACTGATTGTGTTGGCGATGTGGAAGGAGCTGGTAGAAACTTAACAGAATGTTTTACTCTTAAGGCCTTGGCTTTAAAACTCCTCCTGGGGTTCTGTAGCAACTCACTGGGGATTCCCTGATGAGATCATGAATGGTAGAAAAAGCGTCTGTGGTTTACAGCTTCGGTGCACAGATGTAGAGGAATTGTGTGAGCGTTCTTTATAGTAACTGTTTTTTTAAAGACAGTCTAGGCATAATCAAGCCATGATGATAAAATAGTTTAATATTCAAATTCAAGCACAGAGCCCAAAATGTACCTCACATTTTAAGTAGAATTCCACTAATTGACACTGACACCGTGATGGTAATGCAAACCTTTGGTAGTATACTGATGAAAATGTTCACAGACTACCTCTAAATGCTGAAAAAAGTTCGAGTCCAGTGGCACCTCTAAGACCAACAAAGTTTTATTCAAGGTATGAGCTTTCATGTGCATGCTACCCACCTGAATCTATCCCTAGAGGTTGTAACTGTTGTAACAAACATAAGAACATAAGAGAAACTGTGTTGGATCAGGCCAGTGGCCCCTCCAGTCCAACACTGTGTCACACAGTGGCCAAAACCCAGGTGCCAGCAGGAGGTCCACCAGTGTGGCCAGTACTCCAGAAGCCCCTCCCACTGTTGCCACCAAGAAGACAGAGCATCACTGCCCCAGACATAGTGTTCTATCTATACCTTACAGCTAATAGCTGCTGATAGACCTCTGCTCGATATGTTTATCCAATCCTCTCTTAATGTTTTCTAAGCTTGTAGCTGCCACCACTTCCTGTGGCAGTGAATTCCACATGTTAATTACTCTTTGGGTGAAGAACTTCCTTTTATCCGTTCTAACCTGACTGCTCAGCAATTTCATGGAGTGCCCATGAGTTCTTGTATTGTGAGAAAGGGAGAAAGGGACTTCTTTCTCTACCCGCTCTATCCTATGCATAATCTTATAAACTTTGATCCTGTCACCCCTCAGCCATCGTTTCTCCAAGCTAAAGAGCCCCAAGTGCTTCAGCCTCTCTTCACAGGGAAGGTGTTCCATCCCCTTAATCATTCTAGTTGCCCTTTTCTGCACTTTTTCCCAATGCTATAATATCTTTTTTGAGGCGCAGTGACCAAAACTGTTCACAGGATTCCAAATGAGACCACATCATTGATTTATAGAGGGGCATCTTGATATTGGCTGATTTGTTTCCAGTTCCCTTCCTAATGACCCCCAGCACAGCGTTGGCCGTCGGCCTTTTTATTGTCAGTCTTTATGGCTTTTTGCAGTGTGGTCCTCACAGTGCTGATCACCGACTTGCATTTCATTTGCCACAGCCTGTGCTCCCTTTTATTGACCTCACTCGGACTAGCCTTCCACCACTTAAAGGAATTCTTCTTATCTTTTCCTACTTCCATTACTTTGTTAACCATGCAGGCCTTTTTTATATATATACACCTATTTGTACCTTTCCTAACCTGTGGTATACATTTTATCTGATCTTCTAGGATTGTAGTTTTTAATAGTCTCCATGCTTCCCGAAGGGATTTGACCCTCCTTTTCAGTTTCTTTTTCTCGAGCCCCCTCATTTGAGAGAAGTTAGCTCTTCTAAAGTTAAAAGTGGTTGTGTTGGTCTTTTGGGGGCATAAGTGTTGAACTTAATAACATTATGGTCACTGTTCCCAAGTGGTGCTGTCACAGTTACACCTCTCACCAGGTCTTGAACATTGCTTAGGACCAGGTCCAGGATCGCCTCTCCCCTGGTAGGTTCTGGGACCATCTGCTCCATGGCACAGTCATTGAGAGTATCTAGAAACCCAATCTCTTTCTTCTGCCTTGAACACTTATTGACCCAATTTTCCTTTCTCACTAGGAAGTTCTGTGTAGATATTGCTTTCCTGTAGCTTTAAAAATTCAGCAAGTGAACCATTGATCATCAAGTCTGACTTTGGCCAAGCATGCTTTTGAATGAACTATTTCTGTGCATGACGATTAATTAATCTCAAGGTGCACTGAATACTATGTTGGGAGTTCTTATACTGAGAGTTAATATGAGGACAGATTCTGTCCTGCCTCTAGCATCACACAGCCCCAAGTGAGGCAGTGCAGCGTTCCATTTAAGCGGGCAGTTGCTTCTCCACTCCTTCAGGAATGTTACAAAGGATCAAATGATTCTTAGGATTTATGGTCTAACTTCAGTCTTCTCAGAAATGCAATGACTGTTCCCCCCCCCAGCCGCAAGTCTCACCATTTCTTTAATATTGGGCACTTCTGTGTTCTGAAGCAGCTATTGTTAGTTCAGTATCATGTGTGTGTGTGGGGGGGAGAGGGGGCGGTGTCACTATCAACCCTTGTGTAGCCCAACTGTTTGTAGGCTCCAATAAGGTATCTGTGTGCAAGTTCTATTCCCCCCCCCCCCAGCTGAATGTTCAATAGTTAACTTTATCATACAAAAAAGTTTCTAATGATTACCCAGTTGCAAATCAAACTGTCATTTAGCCAAACCCCAAAACAAAATTGTTTAACAGTTAGAAACCCACCCTCAAATCACTGATAATTAAATAAGCAAGATTTTCAATTAAGCTAACAATTCCATTACATTGTAGCCGTAATCATATAGCCCAATCACTATTTTAATTTTCTCATGATACAAAGTAGAGATTTTCACAGTGCAATTGGGAGCAGGGAAAGAAGTGCCATTTTAGCAACCTAGTTGCCTTTTCTTAAAAAAAAAAACACCAGGAGCCTTTTATTAGCACTCATAAGTCAAGGTGTTCCTGGAAAGCTTGGGGGAAAGAGTTGGGGCCCTTTAGGAGAAAACAAAATTGATGTTTTCTCTTTATGAAGTAGATGGTTGCTTTGTTCCCATATGCAGAGAAGATACAGGCAAGCTTCTTTCTCTCCCTGCTCTTCCTACCCACCATAAAAGTGAAGGAACTTTCATGAAAACCTGGAAATGCCAATATCTCTTCTCCTGTTCCATTAAAAATAGATTACAAAAAGTGCATCTTAAGTTTTCAGTTGCTATAAAACCTCAAAAAAAGTGAATTGGCAGGGTGTGATCACTGTTGGGGTGGGGATTGAAAGGGGGTTAATTCCAGGGACAGAAATCCAAAAACAGGTCTCTGAAGAGCTTTCAATCACTAATAAACCATTAAGCTACAAATGGCCACACTTCAGACCCCAGGAATTAAATGTGATTAATTCATGTGTTCATTCATAAGTTCCCCTACTTGCTTGCAAGTGTGTGCAATAGCTGATAGGAGGGGGCATCCAGCTCTATGTGTGAAGGGAGAATCTTTTGCTCTGCAAAGAGGATCTACGGTGAGTCATTTAGAAGGGAGGATTAGTTTAGTTTATTGCTATTACAGTCCTTAGACCAGATATGCGCTCTCTCTCTCTCTCTCTCTCTCTCACTCACACACACACACACACACACACACACACACACACACACACACATATATATTCCAGAAATTAAAAGCTAGTATAAATATTTCAGATATGGAGATAAAACACTTCCAAATAGCTTCTAAATAAAACATTTCCAAAGATTAGAAGCTAGTATAGAAATTACACTTGCATCTAACCGCTGAACAATTTCTGTGACCTGAGTATCACCTTACAAAACCTGGTGACTTGAGTGATCTTGGGGATGTTTGTCAATCTGAAGAAATTCAAGTTTGTTTTTTTCTGGCAGACCCGAGATTTTTCCTACCAGAGGGGTGATAATCTCTCTATGCGCCACCTCATAGTGTGGGCATTTGAAGAACACATGTTCTATAGTTTCTATCTTCCTAAGTGGGGAAGGGAAGATTATGACAGCAAAGTGTGTTAAAGCTACAGCCTTAAGGATGGTCTTACATTTATTTTTATTTATTTTATTTTATTTATTTTTGCATTTATATCCTGCCCATTCTGTAAATGGACTCAGGGCGGGTCACAACATTTCATGCTCTTGAGAGAATCTGGCCCATTGACTGGTATGGCCGGTTATCAGTGGGTGGGAGACCGCAACCTGGGGGGGGGGGGCATACGTGGACTCCCACTGCCTCAGCCAAAGGCCTGGTGGAACAGCTCTGTCTTGCCGGCCCTGTGGGATTGCAGGCCCTGGTCTCAAGAGGGAGCCTGTTCCACCAGGTGGGGGTTGGAGCAGAAAAGGCCCTGGCCCTGGTTGAGGCGAGGTGGGCGTCCTTCGGGCCAGGGACCGCCAGGAGATGTCAATTATCAGAGCGTAACGCTCTCCAAGGCGTATATGGGAAGAGGCGGTCCCTTAGTTATGTTGGTCCCAGGCGGTGTAAGGCTTTGAAGGTAATTACCAACACCTTAAAGCGGATCCGGGACTCAACTGGTCGCCAGTGCAGCTGACAGAGCACGTGCCGAACGTGAGCCTGCACAGGCGTCAATGTCAGCAGGTGTGCTGCCGCATTTTACACCAGCTGTAATTTCCAGATCAGATTCAAGGGTAAGCCTGGGTAGAGCAAATTGCAATAATCAAACATGGAAGTGACCATTGCATTGGTCACCATAGCAAAATCCTGGGGGGAGAGATAGGGCTTTAGTAGCCTGGTCTGCCTAAGATGGAAAAATTCAGATCTGGCGACTGCAGCAGCCTGGGCCTCCCTAGAGAAGAAGGTACCCAGTGTCACTCCCAGGCTCTTCACCGACTGAGCTGGCACCAGAGGTGCCCCTTCCAGCGTGGGAAGCCTGGTGCCCATCTCCAAACGCCCACGACCCAGGTATAGGACCTCCGTCTTTGATGGATTTAACTTCAGTCGACTGTGCCGCATCCAGCCACAGTGCCCAATGCCTCAGCCAGATTTCCAGGAACAGAGGGCAGATGGCCATCCATTAACAGATAATTCCAGACTAACTGGGCAAGGGGACACATAGATGTTAAATAGCATTGGCGAGAGGATCGCCCCCTGTGACACTCCACATTCTAGTGGGTACTGCGGGGTGACCCTCTCCCCCAGTGCCACCCTCTGTCCCCGACCACGGAGAAAGGAGGAAAACTATTTCAAGGCAGTCCCCTGGACTCCTACTTCAGCAAGGGGCTGGGTCATAAGATCATAATTGACCGTATCAAATGCTGCTGCTAAATCTAATAACAACTGCAGCGCTGACCCACCTCGATCCAGATGTTTATGGAGGTCATCTGTAAGGGCGACCAGAGCTGTCTCCGTCCCAGGGCGGAAGCTGGACTGGAAAGGATCAAGGGTGGAAGCGTCATCCAGGAAGGCCTGGAGTTGTTCGGCCACCGCTCTCTCAACCACCTTACCCAGGAATGGGAAATTTGACACAGGGCAGTAGTTGGCTAGAACTGTTGGGTCCAATGATGGCTTTTTCAAGAGCAGACAAACTACTGCCTCCTTTAAAGCCTCTGGAAAGGTCCCAGTGGATAGGGACAAGTTGATGATTTCTTCCAGAGGGGCCCGAATGCTCTCCTCACAAGATTTCACTAGCCATGCAGGGCATGAGTCAAGGAGGCAAGTAGTACGCCGCACAGCTGCTAGGGTCCTGTCAACTTCCTCCTGGGTGAGCCGATTGTAGTGGTCCAGTAGTGGACCAGAAGATGGACAAAGGGCTTCCAGTTCCTTTACTGTCTCAGTTGTGGCCGGGAGGTCCTGGTGGAGTGCCACAATCTTCTCTACGAAATAGCTTGCAAATGCCTCACAACCAAAAGCCAATATCCTACTGTTTGGTCTGCCTTGAGGCAGAGTCGTAATGGACCAAATAATTCTAAATAATTGGGTGGGGCGCAAGCTCGCAGACGCAATGGAGGCTGCGTAGAAATCTTTCTTTGTGGCCTTCACTGCCATCTCATAAGCATCCTATAAGATGTTCGTGGCAGTTCATCATGAGCATGCTGCCACCTTTGCTCTAGCCGTCTTAGCTCCCACTTCATCCTTTGCAGCTCTGTGGTGTACCGTGGTGCTGCTTTCCTGTGGGGGTACAGAGAGCCGGTTATCCCAGTCCTCCACTAGCTCATCCAATGAGACACCAGGGGGCGTTGGAGCCTGCAGAGCCTCCTGAAGCTGATTAGGGTCCATTTGACTCCACGGGCGTGCATAAATGCGCTCGCCGCTTAAACAGGGTGGGCATGGTATGCTCAGCCGGACTTTCAGGGCGAAGTGGCCAGACCATGGGACTACATCTGTAGTCATCAGATCCACATGTATCCCCATCCCAAAAATCAAATCCAGTGTGTTGCCCGCTTGGCGTGTGGGAGTAGATATAAACTGGGTAGATATAAACTGAGTAGATATAAACTGTCGTCCATGGATGACACTAGGTCCCTGGCCTGGACAGATGCTGCATCATCGGCATGAACACTGAAATCACCCAGGATCAAGGAGCCTGGGATATTCCAATGCCCAGCCTGATACAGCATCTAACAGGTTGGACAGGGTGTCTGCTGGTGCGTTGGGTGGTCGGTACACCAACCAGATAGCCAAACTCTCCATGACATCACATGCTAGACCAACACATTTAATGCCAGAGATTGTTGGGGCGGGGAGCGACCTGAAGGGACAAAACTCATAATAAGCTAAGCCATGCCTCTCCCCCCCGCCCATAAATCCACGACTGGTGAAAGACTGAGAACTTAGGTGGGGCAAGCTGGTTCAAGGTGACAGTTTCACCATCTCTCACCCAGGTCTCGGTCAGACAGGCCAGGTCTACCCATGACTCCATGAGATAATCACGGAGCACCTCGGTCTTTTTATTGATAGACCTGGCATTGAATAACACCATGTCGGGGAAGGGTAAGTTTTCCTAGCCCCACAACCAACATCCTGTGGGATGGGACATAGATGGGAAGAAGTCCGAGCATTTCCATATCTGATTTCTTCCATTCCAATTAAAGGAAGAGCACCTACACCCACCACTATCGCTCCCCTGCCCCATAATCACTGGCATCCTTGACCCTTGCATGGCCCCCCTTCATTGGCACTGGCAATCCCAGCTCTCTCCAGCAATCAGCTAAGGCTATAACTATCCAAAGTATAAGATCTGTCTGGCTCATCGCTGACCTTTTGGCTAGATTAAGTACCCCGTATTGCCTTCTCCAGCTATTTAAACTGCTGTCTAATTTACCCACCCTATTGCAGCTAAACCAATTGGGTTGAATTGGGATGAATTAAACAACTGCAATCAGCCTGATCAACTCCAATGTAATAAACCGATTTGATTAAAGAAAATCAGTGATCAGTTAATTGGGGGGGGGGAATTCAGTAGGGAAAATTATATAAATTAGTCAATCAAATTACCCTCTATCTAACCACCCAACCCCCACTGCATTAACATTATAAAATTATCAAGAATTGATTAATACAATATAAAATCAATTTAAATATAACCAAATCATCAGTTAATCAAAGTAATCGAACTAATCATTAACTGCAATCATTAACTAATCATTAACGTTATCTATATTCTAATTCCGAGAGGTTTTTTTTGTGTGTGTGGATGCTTATATTTGCCAAAAGAGAGCTCACTCTCCCCCAATAGCTTTTCCTACATAGTTAGGCCCCTTCCTCAGTCTGCAGAAAAATCCAAAAAGTTTTTAAAAAAACCCTTCAGGGACTGTTGAATTCCCCCCAATACCTTTGGAAATGGCATCAGCTGCAGGCATCAACTGTGAGGAGATTAGAATGTTCGGGGGGAGGGGGGGAGGTTCTAACTGTTTCTGTCAGCAAAAGGCAGGGTTTTTCTGGCAGCAGTCTAGGGTTGCCAAGTACCTCCCCTGGCCACCACCAGCAGATCCAGATCCAGGCTGGGAAACTCCTGGAGATTTGGGGGTGGAACCTGGGGAGGACAGGGATCTCTGTGAGGTACAGTGCCATAAACTCCACCCTCCAAAGCATCCATTTTCTCCATGGAAAGTTATCTCTGTAGGCTGGAGATGAGCAGTAACTCCAGGGGATCCCCAGGTCCCACCTGGAGGCTGGCGTCCCTAGGCAGCACCTTCTGTGTGACTTGATGCCACCTGATTTGCATGGCTTAATTAGGCCCAGCTGCTTTGCTACTGTTCAGTAGAAAAGGAGGTTCTCTGTGCATTGTTCACTTCCGCATGATGAGTTCTTGGTCTTGGAATAAAGTGGTGAGACTGGAAGATGTTGTGAATGGCAACACTGTGCAGTGTTTATGAGATGCTTCTGTCTGGCCAAAGCTTTTCCTCTCCCACTTCTTAAAACACACACAGGCTTGTGACCTACACAGAGCAAAGAGCATGAGCGAGTAAACGTTTCACCCAGGGGAGATCACTGGTTTCTGTACTTTGCTCTTCTCTCCCTGCCTACGTTGAATCAAAGAGTCCCCTAATTCATCCGCAGATAGCTGTCACATTGCACGCTGGGAATACTCCACTGGTTTTTGACAATCTTGCACTAGATGTTAACTAGGAAAAAAGTCCAGAAGGGATCAGTGAATGATGTGTGGAGTCTTAAAGCTGAAAGGCTTTGTGTGAGCTTGGGGGGGGGGGGGATCTTTGATGTGGGGAAGAGAAGGAATGTTTGACGTGAATGTCTATCACTAACTACTTTCTTCAGGTAGTCTTTTGAGCAAATTTGATCCTTTTGAAAAGGTTGCCTGTTCTTGATTGAACTGGAAGAGAAAATAATTTCATGTCTTTAAGAATTTGGAAGGGGGGGTTTCTTAGAATCTTATGGTATTGTTAGTGTGAGATCTTGAGTGGCCTGTTGTGTGTTTGTTAATTTATTTCATTAGACTTATATCCTGCCCTCCCCACATTGTGGGCTCAGGGTGGGTACCAACCAGTGTTCCCTCTAAGCTGAGTTAATGTGAGCTAGCTCACAGTTTTTTAGCCTCTAGCTCACACACTTTTGTCTTAGCTCAGGAAGGATGGCTCCAGAGCAAACTAATTTATGCAGTAGCCAAATTGCTTACTCACAACTTTAATGCCAGTAGCTCACAAAGTCAAATGTTTGCTCACAAGACTCCACAGCTTAGAGGGAACATTGGTACCAACATATATATATCTGCAATTGATGCAGATTTAGAAATTAAAACATATTACAATAATCAGTTAAAATCCATGAAATCATCACCCTTAATTCAACGAAAAGCATCAGAAACAGGATGAGGATTGAGACATGTGCTTCAAAAAAATGCCCAGGGTGAATTCCTGATCTAGCATGTCGCTGAAGTAATCTTAAACATTAGGGAAGAGGTTAAAGTCTCGCCTGTTGTGATGTCACAGAAGAATGCTAAGTTTTCTAATGCCTTCACAGATGGCTTCAGGAAGGTGGTTGCCCTGGAGAATGGTATGATGACCTCTGCGAAGAACTCGGCCATTGAGTTCCAGCACCCATTTTTCAAGCAAGAGAAGTTCAGCTTGCTGGCAAACATAAAACGCAAGGTAGCACCCCCCCCCCCTTCCCAGTGAGAATGTCTTGTGTCAAATGGGACTGGTGTGAAGGTAGTTGCTGTCTCCTCTGTGATGATCAAGTGCCCGTAAACAGTTCTTGCTCGGGTGTGTGCAGAGGGAGCAGGGAGGTGCTGCTGGCTCTGCCCCCCCCCCCCGCTTTTCATCTGGACGCCCCTTGAGTAAAGCTTTGACCTCTCTCTGGCTCTTCTGCCCTTCTGGAACAGGAGTCCCCAACCTTTTGGAGCTGGTGGGTGCCTTTGGGATTAGGACACAGTGTGGTGTGTCAGTCAGAAGACTTGCTGGGCAAAAGCCCCACCAGGCCTAAAAAATACTTGAAGGGTGCTGTGATGCCTATAGGCACTGTGTTGGGGACCCCTGCTCCAGAGAGGGCTTTGCATGCCATTCAGCCCCGTAGCCAGAATTTCTTTGGGGAGGGGTGCCCAGGGGCGCTGATTTTATTAATGGAGCTAGTAATTAATCTTTCCCTGCATGCTGTCCGAGGCAGGCAGGGCAGCAGGCGGCAAGCTTGTCCACCCAGGGGGCATTGATCTGAGAAAGGCGAAAGGAGGCAGGGCTGCAACAGCTGCCACCCCATGCCACCCTTGATAGCAAAGGCAGGACGAGACAATGCACACCGTGAGTGCACAGCCGGAAGGGAGGGAGTGTGGAAGTGAGCCACAGAAGGTAGAGTGAGTGGAAAAGAGAAAGTGAAACCTCCCCCCCTCACCTTCTCCCCCCCCCCCCCAAAAGCTCACAGGTGCGCACTCCTTACACAGCCTTCCTTGTGCCAGGATCGAAGTCAGACCCATGGGACTCAGTTGGACTTGGTTCCGAGTAAATAGTTTAATCCACCCCCGCCAAGCCCCACACGCCTAGGTACTTCTGGGGTGGGGGGGAGGAAGGCAGCGCCGTGCGCCCCAGGCTTAATCTGGAAGGAAGGAAGGAATGTCCAAGGAGGATGAGAAGGTTAGGGAAATGGCACTTCGGGCTGGCCAGTGCGGTGCAGTTTTAGCAGTAAATCTGAAGTTAGATACTAAAGGGAAGATTTGGGGAAATTTGGTGGGGGGCGCAGCAGATTTGATAGGGGGCACCGCCGGCAGCACCCCACTGCTGGCTACAGGCCTGATGCCATTCAAAGTAACTTTTTACATATTCTTTACTGGAAAACGTTTTATTTGTACAAACAATACAGGGAAAAACGTCAAAATCTTACATTATATTCAGAATTTATAAGCTTTTTCTTGGTCATCTCTGCCTTGCAACTTAGACCAGCTATCTCTGTGTCTTGCAGATAGGAGGCTGAGGCCAAGGCAGAAATAGGGGGACTTCCATGTAGCTGGGCATAGGGTCGAGGTGCTGAAGTGGATTCCGTTTTTTGTAGCAAAGGGGGAATCAGAGAAGGTGCTTAGCCAGCCACATCAGATAAAAGTCTTCAACGCCCCCTGCTGTTGCTCTCTGGCCTTTCCTCTTCTTGGCCACGTGTGTACAGTTAAGCCTGATTTCAGGCCTAGTTGGAACTTTTGTGTGTCTTTTCCAAGCAGTTAACCTGGCAGGAATATTTGTCTGCACATTGTTACTGGATCCTGAGCTGCAGTGGCTTTACCAAAGACCCTCAGCAAAGCTGTTTTTCTGCTTTCTGGGCAGAAGTGTGGGGGCTTCACCCACCCCCATTAGACTGACTCCTAAAACAGTTCTGCCATCAAATGCTCCCTTCAGACTTCTTTTGTGAGTTTTTAAACGTTAATTCTAAAAGGGGCAGGTGTGGCTTGAATTTCTACACTGCCTTTTTACATCTCCTGAATTCTCTAATGCTTAAGAAGAGGAATCCTTTTAAAAACTGTGGTGTTTCCATTGTGTGTTCATTCTCATCAAACTGCTCTTTGAATTAATCCAGTCAGTAGTGCAGGCTGGGGGGAGGGTGCACTTAACTTTCCTCCCACTTTGTTGTCATATAAGTAAACCACCAGCTACTTTTATCATTGGTGGTTGTTCAGAATGCAGAAGCCTTCAAACAATCTGCCATCAGGCAATTCTTGTGCATTTGTGTTTTAGAGGAATGATGCACTGGTGTAGGGAGAGGCCAAAGTTAGCAGTTGGCTGCTGCCCTCTCTTTCTTAAAATGGCTGCTTTCCCTTCTTCTCTGCACAATCTGATGTGCTCTTCTGAAATAGCTGCTTGTATGCTCATTGCAAGGAGATTGTGACCCCTTGCCATGAGGAGTCCTCAGCCCTGAGAAGAGGGAGTGTGCCAGTGCAACAAAGTGATTGGCAGACATGTTCCTTATCTAGGACTGCCAGCCTCCACATGAGGCCTAATCAGCTCCCCTGGAGAAAATGGCTGCTTTGGAGGATGGGCTCGGTGGCACTGTGCCCCACTGAAGTCCCCCCCCTCCCTGGGCCTTACCCCCAGATCTCCAGGAATCTCCTAACTTGGAATTGGCAACCCTGTCCTTATCGCGTGGCCTTTCTGCAAGCTCTGAGCGGCAGCCTCTCCTGACGTCCTCCTGAGCTGCTAGGGATGAGATCATGGCACACGCTCGTAGAGTTGTGGTCAGGCGCCCGAGCTCTTTCCTGCTCTCGTCGGCAGGATCTCTGCCCTTAGTACGGGGTGAAAGATCCTGCCAGTGTCCCGTGTCCTCCAGGTGCAGGACTGTTGTGGCCGAACCTGGCCACCTGCCTTGTGTCAGTGTGTGGCTCGGCCAGCCAGTGAGGCCTTTTGGTGAATGCCTCTCGTCTGGCTCTTGAACTGGTTGAGAATGTCGTTGCTGCTGTGTCTTTTAAAAACACAAAGGCCGTGGAAATTGGGCACGACACGAACGTGGTGAGGGCATCTCATCCACCCCTGGCAGCACAGTGTTGTGGCAAGAAATCCCGTTCCTTTTGCAAACAAAAACAGCTCTCTAAGCCCCTGCCCTCCATTCTCTTTGCTGCCCTGGGAGGAGGGAAATGGCTTCTGTCATGGCCTTGTGGACCAGAGCAGTCATGTTCTTGTGAAGGGAGGGAGCTGCAAGGGGGCAGGAACAGTGGCATTTTGCCCAATGCACTGCTTTACATTTGGGGGGGGGGGGGGGGAGGGAAGTTTTGAGAAAGTCGGTGGGGTCAGGCAGGGATTTTCCCCAGCAAAGGTTTTGATTGGCCTTGAAGATGTGGTTGGCTGTGCAGATTTTTTTTTTAAATTGCATTGGCACCAGCTGCCGTCCCTGCACAAGGGTCTTCACAGTGTGCCCGGGGGAAAGCAGGTGCAGCCATTTTGCGGCTGTGCCCACCGCCTCATGGCGGATTTCCAAAGGTGCCCACAGGCTCAAAAAGGTTGGGGATCCCTGAAGTCAGTCTTATAGCCGAGAGGGCTGCAGAGGGGCCAAGAGTCAGAAGGCCTCTGCAGCCCTCGGCCATAAGCCATAAGTGCGAGTCTCATGTGACCCGCTTCTCTGAGAAGGTTAACAAAATGGTTGCCTCTTGTTGCCACCCTTTGGTTGTCATCTTGGCCACAGGGATGCAACTGTTGTGAGTGCAAATCTCATGCACATGGGAGAATGTTGCCGTGATGCATCACCATGAGCCCTGTCTGTCACATGGGAAAGCCCCACATCTCGTGAGGGAAGCTGGCTTTCTCTTTGAGCGAGAGTGCTGAGCAGAGTCCCAGCACAGTCCCCAGTCCACTTCCTCCTGAGGCCTGTAGCAGGACAGAGATCATGTAGTGGGCTAAGTGAGCACAGACACACGGTAGCTGCGGCGGGACATGCTGTGGAAGTGGTTTATGTTGTTTACAGCATTTAGATAATTAAGACTGAGCCTCTCTCTTTAGCTGGAAATGCCAAATGGCCACCGGGCTGCCCTGAGTTCTGACACTTCTGCTGTGGTGGGTAGCAGTGAGGCTTCACTGTTCATTCCTCGGCTGGTCTTCATTGTCCTCTCTCGGAGGAGCGGTCCTCTCGTATTGCATACGATCCTTATAAGAACGGTGTGCCTTTAAAATGAGCCTTGGTCCTGCCACAGGTGTCTGCGGTGAGAGCGGAGGATCTCAAGGCCTGCCCAGAGGACCTGCACAAAGTGTTGTCTGGAGTCCAGGAGATGAGAGAGCAGCAGAGCGACATGGACCTCAAGCTGGCCAACATGAGAAGGTGCCCCTGTGTCTCGTGGCCACGGGTTACGGCGGGAAGGGAGAGCTGGTCAGGGCACGGCAGGGTGGCCGTTGGCGTCAACAGTTGGAGCATTGCTAAAATAAAAAAGTACAAGTGTGTGTGTGTATAAAATAATCTTGCAGTGTGACCCACCAGATGCTAACCCTGAATGATCCAGTGGTAAGGTTGTGGAATATTTATGTTAACAAGAACAAAATGAGTCAGTAAGATCTTCGCCGTGGTCTCTGTGCTTCACACCTATGGGTTTACTGCGCCTGTGTGGAAATCCATCGGTATTGTAGAAAGCTTTAATGGATTTTTCACGCCCAGTGCCTCCAGGCGTGCACGGAAGCCCTGTCACGCATGCCCAGAGGAGCAGGGTGCTGACATCCCGCCAGTTCTCTTCTGACCACCGTGCTGTTAGCAGCTCTGTCAGTTAGCTAAGTACTTGTGGAAAGCTCTCCTTCTTGATCCCTTCTAGTCTTTCTCTATATTTTTTTCTTATCTTCTCTCATTTCTATCTAAACCCACCCCCCAAAAACAAACTATTTTTCCTTGGGCAAGGGTTTTTTTCCCCTTCGCCCTCCCTCCTTCCCCTCTTTGCTCTCTCCCTTTGTCTTCTGCCTCGACTGTATGGCTAAAACGTGGGGCTGTTTCAAGTGTTGCTCAGCCTGTGGCAGCAAACTGGCTGCCCCTGACAGCCACTCCCTTCGCATCTTCCAGGGAGGGAGTCACTGGCCTGATTCCTGCATTCATTGCACAAAATTCAGCAACCAGACGCGCAAAAACAGGGCGGCTCGACTTAAAGTGGCCTTATTGGAGTTGGCCTTACTTCCTGCCTCCTCTGCTACGTCGATGGAGACATCCGTATCGATGGCCGACACCGTGAGGCCATCGACATCGAGACCTGCCTCTTATACCATCCGTTCTGCATCGAAGCACCCAGCTCCGACCCAGTCTGCGGCGTCGACCCCTCTAAAAAAGAAAAAGAGGAACAAGTTGGAAAAATGTCATAAGGAGTCCACTGCCACCTCTGGTAAGCATCCTAAGAAGACCTCGGCCTCTGCTCCTAAGGCCCCTTCACTGCCTAGCGCCTCCACCATTCCTCCCATCATCGAGGCTGCGGCTATTAGGCAACTGGACCCTCCCATGTTGGACCACTTCTTAGCGGCGCAGGAGTTTTCCGAGGTAGACCGGGTACGAATCTACACCCGCTCCCCTCGACGCGAGAGATCGCTCTCGAAGTCTCTGTTTTCCGACCGATCTGTATCTCCAATCGATACTGACCTCCACCGTCCGCAGAGTCGACCAATCGATGCCGATGCTCCCTCTGCCTCTCCTATGGTTGGAGACTGCCGAGATCGATCCCCTCGTGGATCACCTTGACAGCAGGTCCAGTCCGTAGGAGCCAAATTGGACTCTGTAGCCCTGTGAGCATGCCTTCCAGAGGACAGGGCCCTCCCTATCATGGCCCTTGCCCGACAAATCTGGTCCCAACCCCTCTCCACTGCCCTTGCTGTACAGTGTCTCTGAGGCTTCATGGCAGCCACAACGGCAGTTCTAACGTTCGCAAAACTAAAGATGCACCCCCTGCAAATGTGGTTCATCCGCTTCTTCCGCCTTCAAGTACAACTGCAATCCGTCTGCCTTTCACCACCCTCGGAGGTAAGGGACTCTCTAGTGTGGTGGACTCAAAAGCCAAACCTCCTCCAGGGGGCTCCATTTCATCTCCCCATACCAAGGCTTACCCTGACCACCGATGCTTCCAGATGGGGATGGGGAGCGCACCTCAACAGTTTCAACATGGGCGCCAGATGGGACCCCAGCCTATTGTCACATCACATCAACTATCTGGAACTGCTAGCAATTCTCTTTGCCCTCCACACCTTCCTTCCTATGGTGAAGGGCCAATGTGTCACGGTCTTGATGGACAATACCACTGCAGTCAGTTACATAAACAGACAAGGGGGCACAGTGTCCCGCAACCTCTGCCGTCTTGCCATCCAGTTGTGGGACTGGTGTATGGACAATGAGGTCTTTCTCCGGGCAACACACATTCCGAGCTCCCTCAACATACAAGCGGACCTCCTGAGCAGGGGTCAGGCCCGGTTCCATGACTGGGAACTCACCTGGACCAACTACGTTCAGTGTTCCATCGCTGGGGCTTCCTGCAGATCGACGTATTCCCCACTTGAAACAAGAAATGCCCGATGTTCTGCAGCCAGGGAGGAGTCGACCCCCTCTCTCTAGGGGACGGATTACTCTACCCTTTGTCCCATGACTTCTTCTACATGTTTCCGCCCTTGCACCTGCTGACTCATGTGGCCCACAAGGTCATCCTAGATGGCGCGAACTGTATACTAATAGCCCTGTGGTGGCCCAGGCAACCCTGGTTCCTGATCCTTCTATCCCTAGCCAACGGGAGATTCCATCACTTCCCGCCACAGCCAGACCTCCTCAGTGTCTTCGACACCCCCCCCCCTCTACACCACGACATTCCCCGCCTCAAGCTCACGGCATGGAGGCTCCTTCCTTTGTGTTCTCCAACCGGGTAGCCAATGTTATCCTAAACTCCCGCAAGACCTCCACATGTAGGTCTTGGGCCTATAAATGGACCCGCTTCTGCTCCTCCCTCGCACACGACAATGTCTCACCACCCTTTGTGGGCTTGCCTTGGATCTTCGATTTCCTTCTATCCTTGGCAGATGCTGGACTCTCAGATTCTTCGCTGCAGGTGTACCTGTCAGCCATCTCAGTGTTCCATAACAGAATTGACAACTTCTCGATTTTCGTCCACCCACTGTCTAAACGTTTCCTAAGGGGTCTGCTGCATCTCTACCCCCCCACCAAGGCACCTGCTCAACTGTGGGACCTCCCCTTGGTATTGCGTACCCTCACCAGGAAGCCATTTGAACCATTAGCAACGTGCGATCTCAAGCTTCTGGCGTGGAAAACAGCCTTTTTAGTCACTATTACATCAGATATAAGGATGAGAGAACTCTTTGCCTTCCGGTATGATCCTCCATTCCTCTGCTTTTTACCTAATGCAGTTTGACTGGTACCCAACATTTCCTTTCTCCCCAAGATAGTCTCTGAGTTCCATCTACACTCAGAGGTCATTCTGCCGGACTTTTATCCTACTTGCACCTCGGAACAGGAGCATCTCCTCCATACACAAGATGTCAAATGAGCTCTCCTGTTTTATCTTGCCCATACCAAGCCGAACAGACACACTCCTCAGCTGTTTGTCTCCTACGCACCAAGCAGACTGGGCACAGCCATCACTGCCCAACGGCTCCCCAGGTGGATCATGGAACTCATCCACCTCTCCTACTTCCTGGCTCAAACTCAGTCTCCGGGCCCCATCCGAGCCCACTCCACCAGGGCCATGGCTACGTCCACGGCTTTCCTCAAGGGTGCCTCCATAACAGACATATGCACAGCAGCAACTTGGGCGACTCCCAACACCTTTATCAAGCGTTATGCCCTTGACACTCGGGCCACAAGCCGCTCAGCAATGGGTCACCTCATCCTCTCTTCCGCTTCTCAGTGACAGCCTGCCTGCACCCTCCTCCAGGTAGGCCACTGCTCGCTACTCTCCCATAGGTGTGAAGCACAGAGACCCTGTCGAAGATAAACAGGTTTCCTACCTGTAACTGGTGGTCTTTGAGTGGTCATCTGCGCATTCACTCCACCCGCCCACCCTTCCCCTCTGCTGCCAGGCTGGGTCTTCTTCTCTATCAAGTCTGGTTTGCAGCGGTCAGAAGGAACTGGTGGGATGTCTGCACCCTGCTCCTCTGGGCATGCGCGATGGGGCCTCCGCACATGCCTGGAGGTGCTGGGTGCAAAAATCCGTTAAAGCTTTCTACAATACCGATGGGTTTCTGCGCAGGCGGAGTAAACCCGTGGGTGCGAATGCGCAGATGGCCACTCGAAGATCATCAGTTAATGGTAGGAAACCCGTTTTTCTTACCTGCCTGCGAGGGGGAGGCAAACAGAATTGAGAGAGAACAGCGGAGAAAATGACAAGTGAGGCAAAAGTGAGATCTGGAGGGGGGGGGGGATCTTTTGTACACTTTTAAAAGTGTGCTCCTCTCTTCCTGCTTTGACAGTAGACGTTCATAACTTGGTTTTTGGTATATGTATTTCAGATTTTATTCCCTCCCCCTTATAAATCAGGAAAACGTGCCTGAACTCAAGCAATTCTCAGGGAAATAGGTGACGCTTAACAGATGTACCGGCAGTAGCATCCATTTATTGATTTATTTTTTTTTAAATGAAACACTTGAGTTTTTTGAAATGGAAAATATTTTATGGTAAAATAAAGCATTGGAAAATTTTCCACCTTGCTCTTCTGGCTACTGATGCCAGAATGGACTAGTGGGTTCTGCCCAAGCTGATTGTGCTGGCAGAAAGCGTTATGAAGTCTCAGCTGACTTGTGGTGACCCCTTCATGGGGTTTCCAAGGCGAGAGACGTTCAGAGGTGGTTTGCCATTGCCTGCCTCTGCATAGCAGCCCTGGACTTCATTGGACTTCCTATCCAAGTACTAACGAGGGCCAACCCTGCTTGGCTTCTGAGATCTGACGAGATCAGGCTAGCCTGGGCAATCCAGGTCAGGACGTCCAAGCTGAGTATCTCCTACTTAGGTTTGCAGCTTGGCGGTGCTCCTCGATCCATCTCTGTCACTTGAGGCTCAGGTGGCATCGGTGGTGCGGAGTGCTTTCTACCTGCTTCAGCTGGTGGCCCAGTAATGCCCCTATCTGGACTGGGATGGCCTGGCTTCAGTCATTTATACTCTGGTAATCTCCAGACTAGATTACTGCAGCACATTGTGGGTGGGGCTGCCCCTGAAGATGGTTCAGAACCTGCAGCTGGTGCAGAATGTGGCAGCTAGCTTAATTAACTGGGACCCAGAGGTCCACACACATAAGACCAGTTCTGGCCTGCCTGCATTGACTGCCTGTATGCTTCTGGTCCCTATCCAAGGTGCTGGTCTTAACCTATTAAGCCCTCCATGGCTTGCGACCACAATGTCTGTCAGAGCACCTTTCCCAGCCTCAGTCTACCTGGACACTCAACTTCTGGGGCCTTCCTCCAGGCGCCAACCCCTTGGGAGGCTTGGAGGGTGACATCTAGGGGGAGGGCCTTTTCGTTGTGGCCCCCCATCTTTGTAACAGTCTCCTTGCTGCGGCCCACCTGGTGCCAAATTTGTCATCTTTTCAGTGCCAGGTTAAGACAGCCCTCTTTGTGGAGGCCCTTAAAGACCCTCTAAAGACCTCCCTGGTAATCCAGGGGCCCGATATGATTAGCCAGGTGCTGTTTTTTCACTCTGGTTTAGGTCTTTTTTTGGGTCCGGTCTATTGTTTTTAATATTTTAAATGTTGTTTTAATTAATTTTTAACTCTTAATGTTTTCTCTATTGTATTTTATTTTTTATACTTCTTGTAAACCAGTCAGGGAGCTTTGGCTACAGGTGGTACAGAAACGAAATAAGTGGTAAAGGGCCACCCCTCAGTGTTCTGCCAGCAGATAGCGCCAAAGGGTGCTCTCACCTGCCCCTTTGCTGGGTCCCGATCAGGCCTGCGAAGCGTGTTCCATGACATGTCCTTTGGCTGCCCCTGGAGTGTTGCTTGGGCCGCTGCTGGGTCTCGGCACCTGAGAGCCATCTTTGTGGCACTTGCTGTTGTAGGGCACGTGGGCTCACCACACCCCCCCCGGGACAAGGCGTTGGGTCCAGTCCTGGCTCCCTGAATCCACCTATATAAAAATGAGTGTGTGGCCTTCATGTTTTGAGGCATACCCATAAATATCTTAGGTGTACTCCTAAGAAGGGAAAACATGGATTGACTCTGGTGTCCTGTGCTGAAGGTGAGATGCATGACCCCGAGTGCTACTGGGGAAACGGAACAATCGTCGTCTGGAGCAAGCCAAGTCAATGTCTCTGTTCTTTCCCTCGGTTTTGGTGCGTTTTCATGCAGGGAGAACAAAGCCCTGTGGAAGGAGGTGGCATCTCTGCGGCAGAAGCACAGCCAGCAGCAGCAGCTCCTCTCCAAGGTACCAGTCGCAGCCTGTCCCCTCCTTGGGTGACTCTTGAGCAAGCACACCTGGGGCGGGGGGGGGGGGCATGCCATAGAGGGGAGCGGAGCCCTGAGGAACTGTCATTTCCTTGGCCTTCCTCTGGGCTTTGCAAGATCTCAGGATACTAAAAGCAAAAACAGATGATTGGTGGTGGAGGAAAGGGCCATCAAGTCACCACTGACTTCTGGCAAACCGTGGTGTTTTCAAGACAAGAGATTAGCAGAGGTGTCTTGCCATTCCCTGACCTGGAGTTCCTTGGAGTTCTCCCATCTGAGCCCTAATCAGAGCTAACCCTGCTTAGCTTCCGAGATGGGGCTAGCCTGGGCCACTTGGGTCAGGGCAAAGTAAAGCTTTTACTAAAAGCAAGAACACGTGCTTGAGCAACCTTCAGACAGCACTGTGAGGAGTTAGGCGCTTGGATCAATTGTTTGCAGGATGCTGGAGCTGTCCATATTTCAGGCGGTGCGAGCCCCAAATCCTGCAGCAAGGAGCCATTCAGGCCAGCTGTCCTGCAGGCATGGGACTTCAGTTGGTGTGCTTCCCCCTGGGCCTGGCTTGAAGTTTTGCAGAAGTTGGGCCCCAGGAGAAATGAGTAGTATAGATGAGTGGGCAGCTGACAGACCTAGGGGTTTTTTTTGGGGGGGGGGGGTTCAGTGGAGATCAGGAGCTCTTCACAGAACAAAGGCATCATCTCTTTCAGTGAAGGCTTCGTGAGCACTTCCATATGTTCTTGTGAGTGTGAGCGGAAGTGATCATCCTCACTTTTTTCAGAAAGAAAGAACCAGCTTCTAAGCCTTGTATTAGATTTGGCTTGGATACCTGGCAATGTGGATCCAGAGACCTGAATATTCCTAGTTGGGTGTGGAGGATCTCAGCCTCCCCTGCCACAGAAGCCTCCCCCCCCGCCCCGGGGGCCTGGCAGATTCACTCTGACCCATCCCAGATCCCATTACGGTCTCCATGGCCACGTCAGTCACATGATGTGCAACAGAGTACTGGCTGTGCTGGCGTTGAGCAGTTGAGTCAGAGGGGTTGTCTGGGCCTCCTCAGTGGGAGGAGGGGAGGCAAAACTCCCCAAACCCCTGGTGGAATCTGAGATCCTTGTAGAATATGTGGACAAATCAGATCTTGGGCAGAGCTACTGAAGGGGACAGCAGGATGAAAGAACAGAGCTTTAGATACTGGCAGAGTCCAAAGTGGGCATTGGGAGGGTTTTTTTCCAGAACTTTAGCCCGGCCCAGGTTTACTTGGCCTTCACACTCGCAAGATAGCCCTGGGCTGGGCATGTTCCACTGGCTGAACCTTCACGGGGCTGTTGTGAGGGTGAAGTGGAGGAGGGGAGACGAGCACCCACTGCCCTGTGCTCCCTGAAGGACAATGGGCTGAAGGTGTAGCAGAAGCAGCAGGTGACCCGGAGAATGCAAGTCAGTGTCCTCACTGTACGTTGTCTCGGTACTCCATGCTGGCCTTTTCTAAGGTAGGTCAGGAGCCCGGGCAGAAAGTCTCCGCTTTGAGTCCTCCCTCCGGTGTGGGCTGATGAGGTTTCCTTGGGCAAGTCTCAGATGCCCCCCCCCCTCCCGGCCGCCATTTATGGGAGTTACAATCCTGCCTTCCTTGACAGGGTTGGGTGTAAAGCTTACATTATCTCATTGAGATGGTCCCACGGAGCGAAGTTTGGCGGCTTCTTGCAACATCAGTTTCCCCTTGGAGGAAGGCTCCTGAGGTTGGTTAGGTCCTCCCCCCACCCCAGCAGGTGGGGAAGGACTTCGCGTATTCTCAGTCACCTGAACAGCCCAGTATTGTCACGTAGGGTGGGGGGTGGGGCTGAGGAGCCTGCTGGAGAATGCTTCCGTCCGGCCTCCTGGGCTTCAGGGAAACTTGACGAGACAGAAACGAGTCAGGTCATGGGACAGGCTGGGCTTTGCATCGGGCCCAGTTACTTGGTGCATGTGACAGCCCTGATGGGAGGTCTCCTTCCTGAGGCTTTCTGAAAAGGTTCTGAGAAGAGCCGGTGTCTCACCCTCCGCCTCTTATCCCCAAGCACTGATGGCACCACGGGACCTTTGGAGATGGTCGCAGGGATGTTTCACCGCGAAGGTTTTTGCCAGCATGGAGGCTGGCGTGTCAGCTGGGCTGTTCCCTGACCTCGCCTGAGTGCGGTGCTGCTGAGGGAGCGCTCCTGACGTTTTCCCTCCCCCCTCTCTTTCCAGATCCTGGAGTTCATCCTGAACTTGATGAGGCGGAACTGCATCGTGGGGCTCAAGCGGAAGCGGTAACTGTTCCCTCTTCCGCTGCTTGGCTGGGATGCCAGTTGGGCCTTGCTAGAGGTGCATGGGGTGATCTGTGTGTGGCCGTGACACGGTTTTTGCAGCAGCCACTTTCTGTGTAAGGATATAAATTCCATTTATTTTGTCAATAATTGAACACAAAGGGTTATATATACAAGTGTGTGTGTGTGTGTGTGTGTGTGTGTGTGTGTGTAATTTTAATCATTTCCTGCATGTCTACCTCACCCTTCCTCCAGGGAGCTCAGGGCTGGGGGGGGGGGGTGTTTCTTCCCTCTCAATGTTATCTTCTCAGCAACCCTGTGAGGTGGGTGAGACTGAGAGAGGGGGACTCTCACACAGTGAGCTTCATGGTGGAAGGGGGCTGTGAATCCAGGTCTCCAGGATCCTGGCTGCACCTTCGAACTGTTCCATTGCAGAAGCTCCTAATTTTCAGGGCTGAGGTGCCAGCTGCATTCCCAGTGCTCCCTGCAGTACAGGACCTCCTCCCATACCTCCAGACTGTGCGGAAAGTCTCTTTGGTGTGGAATCCCCTGGGGGGATTCGATCCCAGATAACTATACAAATTGGAAGTTAAAGCTAGCAGACTGTGTATGCTCTCAGGGCCTGGTCTGGCTGATTCAGAAACCACAACGATTGTTAAAATCAACCCCCTCCTGCTGTGATCACCTAGCAGCTAGGAAAGTGGTTTCTCGTTTACCAGGGCAGCATCACGAATCGTGCCCAGTTGGACTTCATTCACAGATAACTTTTCCTATTGGTGGTTAACCTGCTCCCCTTAGGATGCTTATGCATGTGGGTGGTTGATAAGCTGTCTTCAGTTACCCCTCAAACAGTTTGTGCCCCACCCCCACCCCCCGTAAAAATGACAAACAGAAAGGGACTGAGAATCTCGGTCTTGCACCTTATTTTCTGCTGCTGCCAATAGAAGTAAGAAATCAAGCGTTTTTCAAGGCGGAAATGAACAGCAGGATTTACAGTGCAGCAGTGCTGACATAACTTTCCTGGGAGTAAGCCCTATTGCGTAAACCTAAGTAGGATTCTGAGTAGACCTGCTTAGGATTGGTCTCTTACACCAGTTAATCTGTACTTCTGTTACCTGCCGTTTCTTCTACGTCACCAAGAGAGGCCTCTGATTTTAGGAACGTCTCCCATGGGAAATGTGTGAAACATTATGCCATGAAACCATCTTTCTGAACTCACTAAGCACGTTCTAAGAATCTGCTCTTGTCTCCCACTAGATCGCTGTCTGATGGTTCAGGCGCCTCGCCCACAAAATACGGCCGCCAGTACATCCGCATTCCTATTGAAGACTGTGAGGCAGTAAGTCCTTTTGTTTCTGGGGCGGCTTCATTTGATTCTTTGAGGGGTGGGTGCCAGAATCCCTTGATCACTGAGGTGAAATGCTCCCTGATGATCCGCCTTGAGGTAACCAGTGGATACTCCTGTTGCTTTCCTGACTCAGTAATACAAATCAATATAATTGCAGTGTTTGTAAAATGGTGAGAATAATAACTGTAGCACCTGCATGTCCTTCTGCTGTGGTTGCGTCTCTCCCGTAGGCGACGATTTCTGAGAACCACGCGGGTTGTGAAGATGCAGTCATCATTCGTGACATCACCAACGTCCCTGAGGAGGAGGAGGAGGACCCTGGGGATTGCCCAGAGGGGCCGCTTGCTGTTGCACACACGGTCAACGGGGACTGGTGAGGACATGCAAGGGAAAGTGTTCCCACCTGGCCCTGTGGGGTGCCCAACGAGACCAGAAGCTGAAAGTGGCCTTACAAGTGCTTTGCTGGCTGGGGGGATCACCGGCTGTGACAGGCTTGAGTTGAAAGGCAACTTTTTAAAGTGGGGCTTTTCCTTGAACAAGAAGGGCTGCAACGTTTTAACTGAAGGGGGGAAAGCTTGGGGCCTTCTGCTGAATCAGGCGGTGGCCTGTCTAGCCCAGTATTTTCCCTTGGCTGGTTTTCTGAGGCTCAGGTAGAGATTTGAACCTGGGCTGCAAAGCAGGGGCTCTATCACTGAGCTATGGCTTAACTCAGGGCATCCCCAGTGTGGTGCTTGTGGGTGCCGTGGGGCCCCCCAAGTGTTTTTAGGAAGTGGGTGCAGCCAGGTGAGCGTCTGGAAATATGATAATCTGGGAGACTGCCTCCTGCTGCCACCAGGGTTGCCCCAACCATGCCCTGGGGTGGATCCCCACAATGTGGACAGAAGATGCTGCTGCCATGACCGCGGGTCACGAGAGCCGTCACCTGCACAAGGGAGCAGGTGGGAGCTGCCTAAAGCCTCTTCCCTCCCTCCCTCCCTCCCTCCCTCCCTCTGTTGGGGCGTGTGCGGCCCTTTTTCTGGGGCCATTTTGGCCTCCTAGTCTCACCCTTCTATGCCTCTGGAGTCCATAGACGCTGTGGGCCAAGGGGAGTTGGACGGCCTGCTCATTATCATCCCTGGACCATCTGTCTGTTTTGGGGAAGTGTAACATTGAGTGGGGTGGGCTGTCAGTTCTAGCACATTGCTTCTGATTTTGTGCCTTAGTTTTGGACGTTTCCTAGGAAAGCGTCTCGCAACACCTCCAGAACGTGCCAGTCTCTTCTAGGGTGTGGGTGCTGAGCCTTGCACCCTTTGCATGTGTTGTGTGTCCTCAGGGGTAGCCAGCTGCCCGCTACAGAAGGCATCCTTCCCTGCAAAGGACCGCAGGCCTTAGGGCTGGAACTACCGGAGGTCAGCTGTCCAGTTCAGCTCGTGGACCACCCAGGGGGGGACGGCGTGGAAGAGAGCAATGCGGTGGAACTGCATTCTGCACAGCCCGGCCTGACGGAAGACCCTGCTGCAGTGATCGCTTCCATCTTGGGTGAAAGCCCGGCGGTGGCACAGAGTGGCCCTGTGCTGGAGAGGTACGGCTGGTTTCCAGAACATTCAGCCAGAGTCAGGCTGGGGCTGTAGAATAGGCGCCTGGAGAGAGGCAGGCCTTCCTGGGCTGGGATCCCCAGGTGAAAAGCAGTCTTTGGCAACTGTCTGAAAGCTCAGGCTCCCTCGCAGTCTCCCCGACCCAAGCAGCCAGTGCTCACTCTCTGCCTCCCATTCAGTCCCTGAGTCTTAGAGCCACTGATGGACATCTCCGTGCATTTGATGAATCCCCCTTTTAAGTAGCAGCAATTGTTACATCCCGCGGCACTGAGTTCCACCGGTTAGTTATTCTCGGGATGAAAAAGTGCTTCCTTCTGAATCTATGGCCCACCCACAGTTTGGTGGCACAGATGCTGGTGTGTCGTCTGCCAGGAATTTGGCGGCAGCAGCAGACTTGAATTGACGCCATCAGCAGTGCCAGGAAGAGCAGGAGGCAGCAGGAACAGGGGAAGTCCCAGCAGGAGATGGGCTGACTCCGTCCAGGGAGCTGCAGAGGCCCCCTCCGCTGGCAAGGCCCGAGCCGGGGCTCTTAGGGACGGGGCGTTTTGGAGGGTGCCATAAGTCGGAAGCGACTTGACGGCACTTAACACACACACATGCCCATTTTTAAAAGCAGCACCCACATAGAATTTGTAAAGGGATCGTGCATAGCTACTTACTTCATTTATACCACCCCTTTCTCCCCAGCTGGGGACCCAGAGCAGCTTCCACCCTCAGAGTCTCTTTGCACTGAAAATGCTGGTCATCTGTTCCAGGCGACCCTGAGTCTGCATGTGGTTTGTGAACGCGAGGAGTGTCTTGCTGGGGAAGACTTACCCGACAGTCTAGCACAGGGGGTGTAAAACATGAAGCCCGTGGGCCGGATCAGGCCCACAGTGGAACTGGCTGTCTCCTGCGTCTTCTCCCAGTTCTGCAGCTGCATCTTAGCTTCCTTGCCAGATTCTTTTAATCACTCAGGAGAGATCGATAGGGAAGCTTCTGTTCCCTGCTCTGGCTGGGGCTCCTCCCCCTCCTCCTGCCAGGCAGAGGGAGGGAATGAGCCAGAGCTTGCTTTCTGGCCGGGCTGCCTCAGTCACATAGGAAAGGAAAACAAGCCTTTCTTCCCCTGCATTGGCTGAGGCTCCTCCCCTAAGGGAAGGAGGGAGAGCTTGCTTTGCTGGGCTGCCTCAGTCTCATGGGAGATAGACAAGTTTTATCCAAGGTATGTGCTCTTGTATGCCTTGCTACAGTGTGTGTGTTTTGTTGGGCTTGTTATGCTGTGGTTCTTTTGGATGCATCTAGGTTCCCTCCCCCTTTTCACTGTATTCATGCTCTCATAATCCAATCTTTTTCAGTAGGAAAGCCATGTGAACTATTTAGATGAGGAATAACAACAAGCCAGTGAGGTGGATTAGGCTGAGAGTGTGTGTCCAGACCAAGTTCACCCAGCGCATGTCTTTTGGGAATTTTGAACTTAGACTTCCCAGATAGTAGGCTGATACTGACCACTGAGGAAGACTAGTTTTGTAGACAAACACATAGCCCTCAGTCTCCGTCATGGTGCCTTCTCATGTTCTTGACCAGCACACAAAGCAGTTTATGTATAAAAGCTTGCAGTGCCCAGCCGTTTCATGTTTCCCCCCAGGTCCTAGGCTCAGAACTCGGAGCATGAGATTTCTGTAGTGTACAGGGGTCCGTTGGGGCCGCAGCTCAGGAGTGGCCCCTAGGGCAGCCATGGGCTGAATCAGATTCTCTGATCTGATTCAGCCTGCTGCTGAATTGCCGCCGAAATTTGGCGGCAACTTTAAAAGCGACTGGAGGGGAGGTGATTTGAGGAAGAGGCTCCAAACTTGCAGGGTAGCTGCTGGGACCTCTCCCCCAAATACCCACCAAGATTCAAGAAGGTTGGACCAGGGGGTCCAATTCTACGGGCCCCCCAACAGGTTGCCCCCATTCCCTCCATTGTTCTCTATGGTAGAAAAAAAGGTAACACTTTTTCCCACCATAGAGAACAATGGAGGGGATGGGGCAACCTGTTTGGGGGCCCATAGAATTGGACCCCGTGGTCCAATCTTCTTGAAACTTGGTGGGTATTTCAAGGAGAGGCCCCAGCAGCTACCCTGCAAGTTTGGAGCCTCTCCCTCAAACCCCCTTTCCTCCATCCCCTCATATACCCTATGAGTTTTTGCCATTGATTTCAATGGCCCATAGGGTATAATGGGGCTGAAACTGACATTCCCTTTCTGACACACTTCCAGCGGTGTCAGGGGGCGTGGCATATGCTAATGAGTCATGCTAATGAGTTATGCTAATGAGCTCCTGCAGCTCTTTTTCTACGAAAGGACCCCTGGTAGTGTATATCAATAAATCAAAAGTAGGTTTGCAGCTTACACATACACACTTAAATAGCTGACTCAGGATTGCAACAGCACAGACATTTTGATGCAGTAATTCAGAGCAAGAGGCGTCAGTTATCAGAGATTGTTGAATGAACAAAATATTGCAAGAGTGCTAATGTTTTAAGTTTGTTTATTTTAAGTTTAAAAAAAGTATTTACTTGTGTTTGTATCCTTTATAAAATTTATATCTCTGCTCCTTACATTTTATGGCACACATGGCCCAGCCCAACAAGGTCTCATTTCTGTCAGCTCTGGCCCTTGTAACAAACGAGTTCAACACCCCTGGTCTAGCTAGTGGTACTTGTGAGACTCCCAGCAGGGCCTTGGGGTCCACCAGAAGCTCCCAGCTTCTGCTCTCGTGCTCAGCCAGGTCATGGCCCTGTGAATGTCCTTGGAGGGGGGGCACCCCCCAGATGAGAACTGCCACTTGTGTAGGGAAATGCATGGACCGAGGGAGCCAGGCTCCTCAGGTTCTGTCGCCACCCCCCCCAAGCGCTTAGAAGAAGAGTTGGATTGATACCCCGCCCTCCACTCAGAGTGGCTTATGATCTCCTGTCCTTCCCCTCCCCCACAACAGGCGCCCTGTGAGGTAGGTGGGGCTGAGAGAGCGCTTTCAAGGACTGCTCTTGAGAGAGAAGCTCTACAAGACCCAGCTGGCTGCATGTGGAGGAATGGGGAATCAAGTCTGGCTCTCCAAATTAGAGTTCGCCGCTCTTCACGACTACACCAAGCTGGCTCTCATTAGTTGCTGCTTCTGCTGTGGGTGACTTTTCCCAAGCAGAGCAGCTCCAGAGGCATCTCTCCCAGCCCCACTCACCCGGGGGGCCTCTTGGTCTCGGAGCACACGTTGAGCGGAGGAATGGCAGCCTCTTAGCCTTGTGCTGCGCCAGACTAGCGGGACTCCTTGGCCAGAGCAGTACAGATGAGGTGCACAGTGTTCTCCCTCCATGCCGGTTTTCGTTTCTGCGAAATGTGACCCAAGGCCAGGCGGGGTGGTGCCAGTCCTAGTTGGCCAGACCTCCCAGGTAAGAATGCCAAGGACAACAGCTTGTCACAGGCAAGGCAGGAAGAACAGGCGGTTACGTACTCTTTCGGGCTTCCTGCAGTGTGGGCGTGGAGGTAGCTGTGAAGTTCCTGCATTGTGCAGGGGGTTGGACTAGATGACCCTGGAGGTCCCTCCCAACTCTTTGACGCTATGAGTTGATGATTGTGAAAGGGTTGGGGGGGGGGTGCAAGGAGAAGACTTGGCTGGATGGAGAGGTTTCCTCAGGGGGAGAGCACTGTGGGTCTAGAAGACTTTTACAGTCTCAGTGGCCACTCAGTGCTGTGTCTTGAGTAATTGAAAGAAGTAAAATACTCCAAGAGCAATACTTCTTAGAGCCAGTGGCAGACTAGGGTGCTGGGGGGCCAGGTTTCAAGTCACCCCTTCTATCACTAAAGCTCGCTGGGTGACCTTGGGCCGATCACAGACGCAGCCTGGCCTACTTTGCAGGGCTGTTTTGAGAGAATCCCTGCGGGGAGAATGCTGTTCTAGAAAGCCACTTGTTTATTTATTTTTATATTTGTGTGTGTGTGTTGTGTGCTTGCCTGGAAGTCACGGTTGACTTCTGGTGACCCCCACTGCGGACTTGGCTACAGTGACCCACGCAATGGTCACTTCCAGACTTGATTACTGTAACTCGCTCTATGCAGGCTTGCCCTTGCGGCTGACCCAGAAACCCCAGCTAATGCAAAATGTGGTGGCACACCTGCTGACTGGCTGCGTCACCTGTGCGGGGGCACATTCAGCCAGCACCACACCCAGTTGCACTGGCTGCCGATCGAGCACTGAATCTGCTTCAGGGTACTGGCATTGGCCTTCAAAGCCTTGCCCAGCCTGGGACTGACATACCCGAGGGACCGCCTCTCCCCATGTGTGCCCCGGAGAGCCTTGCGCTCTGCCGCTCAGGATCTGGTTGTCCCCGGGCCAAGGGACATCCGCTGAGCCTTGACCAGGGCCAGGGTTCTTTCTGCCCCGGCCCCGGCCTGGTGAGACAGGCTCCCGGCTGAGATCAGGGCCCTGCGGGACTTATTACCACTCTGCAGGGCTTGTAAAACAGCTGTTCTGCCAGGCCTTTGGCTGAGGTGGTGGGCTTCCAATGAAATTTCCAGGGAGGTGGCTTGATGAATATGGGCTGCCTCTGTACCCCACCTCTGGTATTCCTTGGAGGTCACCCTTCCAGATACTTGCCAGAGTCGGCCCTGTTTAGTTTCTGAGACCTGACAGGCTCAGGCTTGCCTGGGCTATCAAGGTCAGGGCGTTCCAGAAAGCCCCTTTGAGTCTCAGCTGGGAGGAGAGTGGGTTATGCCGAATCAAATGCAGGCTGGCCTCCTGCAGATGCCGTGGAACTTTGCTCGGGAAGAGACATGCCTGGTTTCTTCCGGTCGTTCTGTCCTGTGGCCAGTCTGCTTGGGGAATGTGGCTGCTGCCTTCTGTTTTCCCTTCGCGCTTTGACTCTGTGGGTTTCCCGCTTCTTTCCTAGGGAGGAGATGCAGGATTTCTTGAACTGCATTGACGCCAGCCTCGAGGAGCTTCAGGCCATGCTGTCTGGGAAGAAGTTCAGCCATGGCTCAGAAATGCTCCCTGATGTGAGTACCTCTGTGGGCTGAGGTGGGAAGCCTCCGGTGCTTCCTTTTCCTGTCAGCAGCAGCCATTCACAGCTCCGGGCATGGAGCCAAAGCTTCCCTAGGGAGCCAAAGCAGCTTTTACGAATAAGGTCACCTGTGCAGTGATCTCGGCTTTGGAGAGCCAGGTAGCTACACAGTGTGTCATTTACCACAGATATACCCTGCCTACAGACCAGCATTTGTTTGAAGTGACCGATAGCATGTTAACCAGTGCAGCATTACATAATCAGCTACAGCAGTCCGAGGCAGAATTGCCAACAGGTGAGAATTGGAAATTCAGGAACTGGTAGCCAAGTGTCCAGCCTGAGGACTGCAGTTCAGCAGAGGAGGTATCGCTCTCAGCGGAAGGGGCACGAGCAGGACCTGTGCAGGGCTGAGCAGCCAGTCTCTGGCGCTTCCGGCCAGAAGCAAATTGGTGAGACACTGGGAAGAAGTGAGGAGCAGCTCCCGCCCCACTTCTTCCTTGCTTGGCCGGCTCCTGCGCAGAAGCAGCCTGGGGGGCGGGTGTCCTGGTAGCTGCCACTACCGTGTTTCCAGGTCCTCAAGGAAAGAACAGACAGGAGAATTTCTCTTCCAACCTGTTAATCATCTCCGAATCCTTGTGTAGATGATGGTGTGTAAAGTGTGTGAACAAACCAAGCGAAACAGGCCTTGGTTCCAAGGAAAAGGAAAGAACTTTACGTGGAAAAGCAAGCGAGAGAGGATTGCTTCAGGAAATCCAAGCAAAGCTCAGAGGCAGAGGCTGGAGGAAGGAAACCTGAATGCAGCAGAGAAACTAGCAGAACCTGAACCCAAAGCTCGCGAAAGGCCGTTCCCTAACCTGCAGCTCCTGTGGGCTCAGCAGCCTATGAGTTTGAGCTCCTGCGCCCATCTGGGGCGGCTGTTTCCTTGCGCGGGTGGCGCTCTGGGCCGTGCCTGCTCCGTGGGGAAGTGTGCCTCGGGGTTCCTTTGGAGCTGGCAAAGCCCACAGCCCTCACTGGGGGGGGGGGGGGGGGGGGACGTTTTGAGCAGCTGCTGTTTCCTTGCCAGTTGTCTGTGAGCAAAGCGGGGGGGGGGGGATATTACACCTCCCTGGGCAAGAGGACGTACGTCTCCATTGCCGGAGTGTCTGCTTCTGGGTGCAGAGAGGCTGCTAGAAGGAGCTGAGCATCTCTCGGGAGCTTTCTTAACGAAGAAAGATGTTTACAAAATGAAGAAATTATGCAAAAATTGGATGAAATTACTGGGAATATGACAGGAACATCATGGCTGATGTTGCTCCCTTTTGTCGCTGCTGCTGCTGCTGCATTTGGACCAGTTTAAGTGATGAACTGTCTCTCTGAAGACATGTTACCCAGTTCATTAGTTAGGCAGGCAGGGGCCTTTTCCATTTCCAATTGTTGAACAGCCTGTCTAAACGTTTCCCGCCTGCTGGTTGCCGTATCTCTCTTTCTTGGCTTCTTCTTTAGCCCGACAGTCCTGAACCTGAGTTGGACGGCAGCTTGACAGAAGTTCCCACCCATCTGGAGGGTGTAAGTGGGGCAGACCTCTTGTGGGGGGAGGGCTGACACGAGTGGGGCAGGCTTGCTGGGAGCCTCTTCTCAGTCTGGGGTGGGGGTGGGGGCTGTGGAGGCCGTGGGCAGCTGGTCCCTCTGGAGCGGAGTGCTGCCTCCCCCTTCCGCCCTCTCCTGCTGCAGCTGGCGGCACCAGGCTACCCCTGGCAGCTTCCTTTCTGTTGAGACTCTGAATGGCTTTCTGCACGCTCTGGTGGCTTGGAACTGTGTAGCAAGGAGAGGCTTGAGGCCTGCTGGCAGGACAGGATCCGTCCACTCGGGCTCTGCTCTTTTGGCGCCAGCCATGGCGACTGGGCTGAGGTGGATTTGTGTCCTTTCCCTTTCTCCACAAAGCCCAGGTTAGTGTCTCAGGAAGAACGCCGTGCTCTCTTCTGCTTGTCACGGCCGCGTGATGAGGAAAGTTAAGCTACCCAAACGGAGGCTTGTGGCTAAGCAGGCATTTGAGCCAGGGCCTCCTGTGCCAACTCCGGCCTGCCATTCCTGGCACCACGGAGCACTTCCTGGGTGTGGCTCCCGGGTCTCTGGTTTGCGAACTGTAAAGCCCAGCTTGTGGGTTGTGGTACTTAGTCCTCTAGCTCCCCTGTGTCACCACTGGCACTCTGCCCCCCCCCCCCCATAGCCTTGCCCCCTTGTGTCCTTTTACGGGCGGGGGGGGCATGTGCCCTTTTCCACACTTGCACAAACGCTTCTGTGGTGAGCCCTCAATTTTAGCCACATTTAAGTCCTTTGGTTGAGCTATCACAGAGAGTGTCTGCTGGTCAGTGCAGAGGGAGGAAGGCCCTCTTCGCCCCCTGCCCCCGGCCCAGTTTGTAAAAAGCCTTTTGTGTTGTTGTTTTTTAATCCTCCGCATCGCTACCTTTGACTTGTGCAGAGGGCTCCAACCTGATTTTTTTTTCCTTTTAAAGAAACCTTTTTTGGCACTGTTCTAGGGTGTTGCTGGAGCTGCTTTTTGACCCTTGGGCATGGCAGGGGAGGATTCACTCATGAAATCTCCGTGTGCCGAGTTACCGTGAAAGGTGGCGTGGGGGGGGGGGCACTCAAAGGAAAAGCCATCCTAGGATCGCTTTGAGAGTCCACCAGTGACTAGCTGAGGGGCAATACGAACTAAGTTTGGGTTTTCCACCAGCCGGTCAGGAGGAGGCATTTCCCACCTTGCTGTCTACAGTTGCCGCCTAAAAGAGGCAGGAGAGACATGACAACCAAATGTCGGATTCGAATTAAATGAGCTTTTCCATGATGGGTTTGATTCTGCTGCCTGGAGAAAAAGTCTGGCCGCTTCCCCTGGGGGTGCTGAGGGCTGGGTCCAAGAGGGTTGTCTGACCTGGAGGGAGGAGGTGGCCACTCTGGTGAGGAGGGACAGATCTCTCCCAGCATGCAGTGCAGCGGATGGACCAAGAGGCCTTGCTTCCGCTGCGCCTGCTGGTGGCTCCGGCTGTCTGGAGAAGCTGGCAGTTGGGGGTGGGGAGGGGGAGGGGGAGGGGGCCAGCCTTGGGGGCGGCAATGAAGCAGAGGCTGTGCAATCCGTGGGATGGGCTTGCGGAAGTTGCCTCTCATATCCTAACTCTTTGAAGAGTCCTCACAGCTCTGCTTAAAGCAACAACAACAATGAACCAACCCTTAGAAATGTATCAGTTGGCGGGCCACCACTCAGAGTGGGCCTTCGGTCACATGCCTTGAGCTCAGAGGTCTTGTTAAATTCAGGAACGGTTCTGACATCCGCAGTGGGCTTGCTGCAAGCCAGGGTGGTCCTATGGGCCGAGCCGTGGGCTGGGGAGCCAGGAAGCTCATTGGGGTGGCCTTGGCCAGTTACTGCTTGGAGGTAAAAGGGAGGATGGAGACCTGCATTCCATTCTGAGCTCTCTGGATGAAGGGTCACGTAAAAGTGTGGCCATCTCCAGGTGTAGACGTTAATCTTGGATCTCTTAATATTTGTGCAAGTATTGGGATCACCTGGAAAAAGCTTTGGAGTGTGAAGTGCCCGCAGTGGAATGGAGGGAAGCCAGGATAGGATGCAGGAGGGGCCAGACTGGCAAACCATGTGGGGCGGGGGGGGCTGGACCTACAGGCTAGTTTTGACCGGGCAAAACTTTTTTATTGTGGAAACAAGCTCTGTAAGAGTCTTGGAGGCAGAACAAGAATCGCAAGAACTGGTGCTACAAGGTTCTTTGGTTTTTAGAAGACTTGTATTTTATGACTTCTTGTATAAGTTTGTGGGTGTGATCCAGCCAAAGGAAAAGTCCCGTTGTTTTCAGGGGCAGAGGTGTGAACGTGTTCCGAAATCCAAGGGACTTGAAAGCCCTTAGCGATGGCTGGGATGGGCTTTATAACAGTGCTTCATTCCAAGAAATACTTAAGTGCCCACTAAACCAGTTTCCTCACTTGCCTCTAGATGGAGTACTTGCCAGAAAACACGGACACTGTTGAGACAGACAAACAGCAGACGTCAGGGAAGAAAGGTGAGCTGTTGGGGAAACCGGGAATGGCTTAGACATCCTGATTCCGGGGTAGCTGAAATAGTCTGAAAAATTGGAGCCCAAATGTGGGTTTCAAAAGCCGGGGAGCCGTTTGGGGAGAGAGCTTGCCTTCCCAGACCCCACAGGTGACACATTCCGTAAGCACACTCCTGGCTGGTTTGGCTCGATCATGAAAGGAGAAGAGCGTGCTGCTCTTGTTCCGCTTGGACTTGGCTGAAGAACCCTGCTGCCTCTCCCCAGACACAAAGCCCTCGGGAATAGCTCCAGGGGGTGGCTGTGTCGGTCTGCAGTAGAACAGCCGGATTCGAGTCACAGAGCAGGATCCTCAGGGGAGGAGCTTTTGAGCGTCAAGGTGGGATCTGATGAAGGGAGCTTTGACTTCAAAGGATTCTTCCCTGAAAATCTTGGTGGTCTGGAAAGTGCTGCTGGACTCGAAACTACCCGTCTGCAATAGCATCCCTGTTTTCTCCTTGAAATCGTCGCTGCCTGAAATTAGGGGAGCTCCTTTAAAATTTGTCTTCCTCAGTGCTCCTTCCAGGCTCTGCTTTGAAGAGGGCCACGGGAGTGCAGTGCTTCCGCCTGCTCTCGCATGCTGCCACAGTTCTGTTAACTGATTGGCATCCGGGACAAGCGCGTGAGGTGCTGGAAACGGAGAGAGCAGGCCTGGGGAAGCAATGCCAGATGGGTGGCCCCTAGCCCCCTGAGACCTAAAGTAATTCTGGCTTGGCCCAGGAGCCCAACACAGGAAGTGCCTCTTTCTTGTCTCGGACTGCAGGTGCCATGAAGCAGCTTTTGTGCTTTCCCACCTTCTCTGGGGCTCAGCTCATACATCAGGGCCCCCCAGATCTTTTGAGCCTCTGGGCACCTTTGGAATTCTGACACAGCATGGCAGGCGCAATCACGAAATGGCTGCCACAGCTAACTCCAATCACACAGTGAAGATCCTTGGGTGTGGTTGCAGCTGCTGCCAGAACATTTCAGAAAATCTGCACAACCAATCAGATCTCCAACAGCCAATTAGACGCCCTGCTTGGCCCCACCCACTTTCTCAGAACATTTGGTGGGCACCAGGAGAGGTGGCAGCGGGCACTGTGACACCCACATGCACCACGCTGGGAGCCCCGTCATACATTTCTGTAGAGGGCACATCCCTCGGTTTCTAGATCCGAGTCCAGTAGCACCCTAGGGACCAACACGCTTTTGGGGGGGGATGAGCTTTCAAGAGTCAGAACTCCCTTCGTCAAATTTTTTGATCGGCGGCGGAATGTATGGACTGATGGGAAACTTCTGTATCCAGTACTAGATCTGTAGCTCTTTCAGATGAACGGTCCTCCCTTGAGAGTTGTGTGGCCTCTGCTCCATGCAGGTCTCAGCATTTTGCTCTCCTAATGCAGGGTTTTTTCCTTCCCCGCAGACATGCAGCTGATCCAGTACAGGGGGAACCCCTTGCTCTCCCTACTGGAAGACGCCCCTTCAAATGAGGTTGCGTGCAAGATGGAGAGTTCCAACAATGTTCTCCTGGCTTCGCTGGAGGACGAACCTCCCTCTCCTGTTTCTTCAGGCAGGGAGGCAGCTGCTCAGCAGTTCCCAGCTCCAGCTGCCAACAGCCCTGGCCTGGAGCCCCCAGATCCGCCCCTTCTCCCTGAAGACATGAACGGGGAATACAAGCTTTTCCCACTCCTGCTTCTCAGCCCCGTTGCAAACTTCATAGAAGAAGCCTCTGAAATCAAGCCGCTTGAACCAGACCCAGGTCTTCTGGAAACTGCTTCCCAGCTCTAGAACATGCACAAGGCTGTCGGGGGGGGGGGGGGGGGATGAGCAGCTCTCTGTCTGCAGCATGGATAAAGGGGAATTGTTTTACCAAAAAAGTTTCTGGGAAGGCGGCCTCCAGAGCCAGACGGATGCTGCATTGGTTTGCTTTTAAAAGATAGAGAAGAACAGCTAGTGATCGACTTCCAGCTCGTTTTTACAGATGTCTCATCTACGGGCAGGGCAACCAGTTAGTGTGGCTTTGTTAGATTAGTTTTTTTAAATCACAAAACTCTTTCCCTGCCATTAGCAACAGTCCAGTTTTTGTATTGGGCTAAATCATATCTTATGCACTCCTAAATATGCCTCTCAGTATCTGTGTAAGCAAGTTCTATTTCCTATGGAAAACAGTGTATTTTTAACTCCGATCCATAAAATTATGCAGAAAGTGGATTTCTCATTCACCTTGCATACCAAAAACCTGCTTGTGGTTGGAGTTGTGGAGGGTGATGGTGGGAAGAGGGTGAAGCTGTGAATGTGCCTGAGGAAACACAGCTCATACGGGGAAACAGGGACACACGCCCTGGCCTGTCTGCACCCCCCCCCCCCGGTTGAGCACGCTGGCCCATGCCTCTCACTGCGTCTGTGCCCGTGTACACCCTGCCTCAACAACTGGGAGCACTGCTTTCCCAGCATGCAGAATTCAGGATAAAACCTCAAATTTTAGTGCTGTTCCAGTAAAGGAATGAGGTCAGTGGGGTGGGGGGCAGCCTTCACTGCTGCTGCCTCCCCTTAGCTGTTCTGTTCCTGGGTGGGGAGGCACCACACCTCTTCTCTCCTCATTTCCGGGTGTCTTTTAACAGCAAAGCAAGTTGCTCATCTAATAGGGTTTCCTGAAGGCTTGCTGCATTGTGTTTCCAGGCACCGGGGGGGGGGGGGGCACACACTTCTGCCTCCATGTTGTAGAAGCTCAGTGCTCAGTTCGGGGTGTGGCCACATGCTTGAGCCTCCAAAGGCAGCCAAAACTTTGAGGCTGCTAGAGTTTCTGGCAAATGCTGTTTGGAAGGCCTGGTGCCTGTGCATCTTATCTCCTTTTTCCCTACAAAATGCTTCATTTTTTAGGTCCTGAGTCCTGACTTTCCTTACCACTCCGCTTAATTCACAGACAGGGACTGGGGTGTGAGAGTCCTACAGAGTCAGTTAGCAACAAGTGTCCTAGATAAGGAAGTCTTTATTGAGAAAGGTCTGTTGTGGTTATCTGCACTTCTTGTGTTAGTAATGGCTGACACAGCCTCAAGGAGGACAATTATACAGAATTCAAAAAGGGGTCTGGTAAAGAATTGCAACCAATCACCAAGGGAAAGAAAAAGTGCTCAAAATACTGGTTTACGGTTCCCAGGGAAAAAGTGGGAAGAAATAGAGTCAGACAGGAGAAGCGATACATGGGCAGGCACCAGCCGTCTCCCAAGGTCAGAGAGCTCGGAGAGCGATAAGCTCGCCATGAGAAGTATAACATAACATTCCGCAGACCCGACATCAAGGGTTCACTCATCCCACCTCCCGGGCAGGAGATGGCAGCATTAGCTGACAGCTGCTGCTTTTCCTTCTGCTATGTTTTCCCAACAAGCAGCCATGTTGGGCAAAGCCTAGGGGATTGAGAAGGGGCGGGGGGAGGCCCTGCCTCTGCTGTGGGGCATCAGAATAAAGCCTCGGGCACCAAGCAAAGTGATCCGGGCACACGAAAAGCAGCCATCACGAGTGGCCTCTTTTGATGTCACACCAGCCCAGGGTTGCCAACGCCAGGTTGGGAAACTCCTGGAGATTTGAGGGTAGGACCCAAGGAGGGAGTTTAAGGGGAGGAGGGACCTCACTGGAGCCTTATGGTCCACTCCCCAAAGCAGCCCTGTTCTCCAGGGCCAGTGGCCGCTGCAGCTGGAGATATGCAGCCGTTCCCGACTGGAGGTTAGCAGCTCAGTCCCAGCCTCCTGTGGGCTTCCTCTGGTGTTGGGGGTGCATGAAGCTGCATTGAGAGTCCCCTGGCCCGGGTGTGCCTCTGCAGCCCACTACTGGCGGTGGAGGCCTCTCAGATTTGGGGAAGAGAGATGAGTCTAAATTGCCGGGTGTCCTGGTCTAATGGGAAATGCCAGCAGTTGGTACCCCTGGGACCTGCAGACGTGGCATATTTCTAACCATGGATGGAGCTGCGGCCCAATGTTGGACCAGTAATTAGGGGTGCCAGCTCTGCCTTGGGAGGTTCCGAGAGACTTTGCAGGAGTGCCTGGGGAGGGTGAAGGGTTTTTTGGGGGGGGGATCAGCAGGAATGGGGGGTGCTGTTGATACCAGCCGTGTTTTTAAGGTCAGCCGGGCTTTTGACAAATAGGTTGTGCTTCCGGTCCGCTATACCCAGTCAAAGGTTCCTGTGCCCAGCACAGTGCTTCAAGTGGTGGGGTGGCACTGGGGTGGGTATTGGGCTGGAGCAGTGGGGGGGGGGTAGTATTCTAGCAGAGCTTTTGTGCCTTCAAGCCCTGCTAGACTTCTTTATATGGGGCAGCAAAGCAGGGAATGGAAACAATGACCTCATGTCCTCCTACCTGTTATGCAGAGAAATGGGAAGGGAGATGTGAGAGTTCTGCTCAAAGTAGTCAAGGATCAGATCTTGGTTGGTTAACCACAGTTCTTTATTTCCAATCTCTACATTAGTACAGCGTCTCGGATTATTGTCAGAGATGAGACAGATAATACAAGCAGGTCTATTATACCATTCCAAGGAGTTTGAATTACCCATAGGTAGCCAATCACCTTAAGGGAAAATTGGCGGGCAAAGAGGTGTCCTGGCCGTTTGGTTCTCACAGGAAAAGAGTGAGGTGTTAAGCTGTAAATTTCCTCTCCAAAACCCGACCCCTCAGATGTTACCAGTTCACATAACAATCAATGGCCTCAAGGTTTTTGCATGTGATAAGAGATGAGAGGTATCCTCCCTTGAAGTTCCTGCCGGAGCAGCTGGAATGCGGAGGCAGGGATGAGAGGCCTCCTTGTTCACATAATTTACTGGTGTCACCCTCCCGGTCTGGACAAGCATCAGTACATGACAGTTACATAGGAAAAAGAAAGACATATAGCTACTTTGAAAGTACAAGCATGAATAACATAATGTCTGAATTAGTAGATTCTGACAGGAGACCACAAGTGGCGGCTAACTCCCAAGTTGCATAGAGTCTTCAGCCCTTAAGTGGAAGTGCTCTGCAAGCAGGTGTGGTCTGTGTGGGGTGGTCTTCTGTAAGTTCCAGGGGACTTTGCAGGCAGTTGGGCAGTGGGAGTGGGATGGTCCCTTTGCAGCACTTCTGTGCCAAGTAACTTCTGCATACCTGGACAAAGTGTGGCCAGTGAAGCTTGGCTGTGAGATGCCACAGACACAGCAGAGAGGCCTGAAGTTTTCACGCCCTGCCTGAAGTTTTCACGCCCTGCTTTCACGTCTCCGGAGCATCACACTGGCCTCCAGCATTTATGAGCCGCGTTGTTTTTGCAACTGCAGGCGAGCAACAGGAACAGTAAGTGCATTGAGACTCCGGCAAACACTGTGCCCAGCTCTTGGCCCGCATTTGCAAGCTGTGCACTAGCCAGTGGAATTCACTGCCACAAGAGGATGCAATAGCATCCTGAATGATTGTTCAGTCCGTTAGAAGTCGAAGCAGTAACACAGAAGCTGTATGGAGTGAATTGGAACCAAGGCCGGTTTGGTTGTTGATATGCTTGAATGAAGAAAGCTGTATGAACAAGGTGCCCCCTCCTTTTTAAAGTGAGGTCCTGATCAGCGGGTAAGAGGGAGCTCTGAGGCTGAGTTGTGTTTTGCAGTTTCATAAAAGATAGCACCAAGAGAGCACGTGAACCAGCCTGCCTCTCCCCTTCCTGGCATTGGGAGTGGGGGTGCAGCAACGGCAGGATTCTGACTCACTGACACAATGCAGGGCTTGCTGGACACTGGTCTGTTCAGTTCGGGGTTCTCACATAGTGGCGCAACACACAAAATGACTCTCTGCAGGATCATTGCAAAACACGGCTGTGCTGGAGGTGAAGGATTTTTGCAGGTCATTGGCAAGGTGATGTGGGAAGCCATCGATGCGTCCTCTTTCTGGTAACCTTGAGTGCCAAGCTGGGAAAACCACATGACAGGGCATTTACCTCCTTGCAAAGGAGCGTTGCCTTGAAGAGCAGCCTGGCTCAGAATTGCTGGCCAGCTGCCTCCTTCCAAAGAGGGAATGCTCTACCAAAGTCTGAGGTGTTTGAGTTTTGACTTGAAGGTTTCACACTGAGCTGCAGATAGCCTTAGACTAAACAGGTGATCAAATGACCAGCGATGGCAAGTGGCAACTGAGTATTTTGATGCCTTAAATTAGGGGCTTCAAACATGGCCCACGAGCAACTGAGACTCTGCTGCTTTCTGCTTCCTGTTTTCCTGCATCACAGCTCCTTTTGGCCAGTCTCCTGTTACCTACTTCACAGAGAAGAGAAGAGAAAGCTGGCCAAAACTCCCTTCCCTTGGTTGGCTGAGGGCTCCTCCCCCTCCGGTGGGGAGGGAGGGGGAGGGAAAGAGCCAGAGAGAGAAATGGAGTCCTGTGGCACTTTTAAGAAGACCTCAACAGCGTTTTATTCCAGGTATAAGCTTTTGTGTGCAAGCACACTTCAGGGAGGGAGGGAAAGATACAGAGAGAGCACACCAGAGAGGATGGAGTCCCATCATGGCACTTGGAGAGATTCCCCCTTTCCAGTTCCAACAGTTGGGGGGGGGGACCTAACAGCACAGCTTTATTAGTGAAAAGGAGCAAGAGCTCAGTAGCACCTAAATGACTAACAAAGTTTGTGGTAGAATATGTGCTTTCATGAGTAACTGCTCATTTCTTCAGACTTATTTCCAATCAATCAATGAAATGTATTGTATTAGCCATAGGCCATGACAAAGTTACTATTAAAATACAGGAAATACATAAGGAATAAAACCTAAAACTGCATACACGAGCTATAAAATTATACAGTAAAATGGGTTACAAATGGCCAGCAAGTTATAAGAATGACCCCTGTGGTGCTGCCTTGACTCTAATCTTTTTGGCCGCAACACGAACTTATTTTAGAATATACATTTATGGTAAATAAAATTCCTGTCAGGAATTTGTCTCTGGGTGCATTGTACAACGGGCAAGCTAGAATACAGTGGGGAAGGTTTTCAATGGCAAGCAAGCTGCAGACACATCTACATATATATTAAAAAGGCCCCCTCACCATAAAATCAATACCCAGGCCAAGCCACTGGACCTAGAAGCACCAAATTTGGGGGGAGCACTCCTACAATGGTGTAGGTGCTCACTAACAAGGGATTTTTAAAAATTCAACCTCTAAGTTGGTCAAAAAGGGGGGATGTGCTCCCCCATTGATTCCTATATGGCTGTCTCCTTGCACCCCCCACTCTGATTGGTCAGCTGCAGAGCTCAGCATTCTGAAGTAAAAAAAAAGTTACAGGAGACTGTAGAGAGCTAACAGCAGTTGAGGAAATCAGGAATGGCCAACAACCACCTGTGATGAGCTGTGATGCTGCTGGCCCAGCCTCTCCAGTGGTTTCCAACACACTCCCACTCACCTCCTGCACCTAACTGACAGTTGTCAGGTGCAACAGCAGTTGCAGAGTGCTTAAAGCCACAAGGGAGCCTGCCCCAGCAGTAACACCTTAGTGATCCTGCTGGCCCCACCTCCACAGTGGCTTCTAATACTCCTCCCCCTCCTACACTGGACAGGCAGCTGCCTGTCAGGTGTAGGAGAGGAGGTGGGATGCTTAGAGCCACTGGGGAGGTTTTCTCAGCAGGATTGCCTTAGCCCTGCTGCTGGCCCAGCCTCCCGGATGCCTTTAAACATAATTCCCACATATACCAGACAGGTGGGTGTCTTGTCAGTTGTCGGAGCAGGGCCAGGGTACTTTGATGCTACGAAGAGAAGGCAACTTAGGAATGCAGCAAAGACATTTGTACATAGTACTCCTGCGGGGCACTGAGCTACGCAGGCCAAATACCAGCAAGATCACCCTGAGGCACTCAGAACAACACAGGCTCCATATGAGCACAACAATCCAGGAACACCAGTAGAAAGGCCATCACTTTCGTGGAAGGTGACAGGAGTTGACTTAAAAGATGACTGCTTCTGACATGGACAGTTCTATGTTGCCTGCTCCAGAGTGAGCTCCCCAAGCAGCCTGGTGATCCCAGCACCTGAGGGCAGAACTACCAATGTGGTCTACAGAGAGGTCCTTCAGTAGAGAGAGAGAAAAACAGTACATATGTCTCACTTCATTTTTTACACTCCATTAGAATCCCTACAACAAATATTACATTTCAAACTTCACATCGTCAGTATTATAACTGGATTTACGGAACTTAAATACTGTAGCAAAGCATGGGTATCAGGCAGCAGTGATCTTTCCATTGTATTCTATGGGGCCATAGAATACAATGGAAAGCTCATGCCACCACTGCTGGCGTGACTCTTGAGAGAAGGGGTTTAAACTTTAAACCCCTTCTCTCTTGCCCCCCCCCCTTGCCTTGGCAGTCCAGCTGGGGAAGGGAAGGGGAGGCTTTTGAAGATGCCCCCCCTTTTGCTTCCCTTTCTGATACACTTCCAGTGATGTCAGGGGACGTGGCATATGCTAATGAGTTATGCTAATGAACTCCTGCACCTCTTTTTCTATGAAATGACCCCTGGTATGGTGTATCTACAAAAGATATTTCTATGACAACTAGAATGTGTAGGGTCTTTTGTTAGTCATGACCTAACAGATTGGTGGCTCAGCCGAGATATGACACCATACAGTCCACCCTCCGAAGGTGCCATTCCCTTTGGGGGAACTGGTCTCTGTTGCCTGGATATCAGTTCTGATTCCAGGAGATCTCCAGGCACCACCTGGAGGATAGCAACCTCACTTGTTAGCCAAATCAAAGATGTCGAATTCTAGTAGACACAGGTTTGCTGTGCAGGCTGCTGCTACTGTAAAGTCGGTGACCATTTTGGCCTTCATTCGGAAGACCTTCCCCCCACTCTCTCTTACCTTGGAATTAGTCAGACCGGACATTGTGAAACTGCCCCCTCGGGGGGGGGGGGGGGGCTCTGGTGGCATCATGAGCTGGCTGCTTAAGAAAAGGGGCAGATTCTCCCTCCTTCGGCAGCTGGCCCCCCGATCGGTGTTTGCTGACTTTAGACTTTCATCAGAATCAATTGGTAAAGCTTTTCCTGGGGTGGGGGTGGGGGTGGGGGGTGTTTTCTTTCCATTATGCTCTAAGCTTGCTGCTTTTTCCTGGGATTGTGGTTATGGGTTGCAGTGGATGTTTTAAAATAGCACCCAGTATGTGCATATGCAGCATACAGAACTTCCTGTGCTGTCCTGCAACTTTGAAATTCTGTGCAAAAATAACCAGGCAATTACAGCAAATAGCAGACAAGAATAGAGAAAATGCTTGAGAAAAAGCCATTATTATGAGGATACCTCTGTACATACACTCATGTAAATTGCAAGGATCCTTGGGGGGGGGGGGTCATAGAACCATAGAGTTGGAAGGGACATCCAGAGTCATCTAAGTCCAACTCCCTGCACAACACAGGAAATTCACAAATACCTCCCCCCGCACATCCAAGTGACTCTTGCTCCATGCCCAGAAGATGGTCAAAAAAACCCACACCCCTCCAGGACCCCCAGCCAAACTGGCTTGGAGAAAAATTGCTTCCTGACCCCAAACTGGCGATCAGCATTTCCCTGGGTGAGTAAAAAAGGGCCACGAGAACTAAGCACTGATGCAGCCCTTCCTGCAGCCTCCCTCTCGTGATCTGCTTCAGTTTGCAGAACCTCCAGAAAGCAGCAACTGTGTATGAAAATAATCACTAATCAGTACATTCAAAATGTTCACAGAACACATCAAGTGAATATACACTTCACAAATCTGCAAAAGATTTATCCAGTATTAAAGTGCATATGACCACAAAGTACAAAAACAATTGTGGAACTGAATAAAGACACTAGATAGATAGATATAGATATAGATAGATATAGCGTGGTGCTCCCTCAGGATATGTCTATAAGTCACAAATTGTTAAACAGTCCTTGGTGTTCATAGAGGACACGCTACAAGACAACACAATCCAACTTCCAGGGGTGGATGATCCAGTCACCAGTTTGACATCAAATTAGGTCCTGCCTATGTACACAGAGGGTTTTCCAAAGGACCAATCTGGCAGATGCATAGAACAAGCACTGCGCAGGGACTTTGAGGCCTCTTCTTGCCTGCTGAGGGCGTCCATGGTGGGCTCCATCTTCGCAAGAGCGGCCTACGCATAGGCATCATATCCAGCTTCTGTGAAGAGTGATATTCCTAAGGGGTTCAAAGATGAACTAAAAAAGATAGCTCTGACAACTGTGTTCGCAGCAGATGCCACACTCGATGCACTTCAGCAATCAGCACTGGCCGTGGTGAGCAGCATAGCAGCTAGGAGACACAACTGGGTCAGAAACTGGGATGTGGACTCAGCAGCTCACCTTAAGGTGGCATCAGTACCATTCAAAGGGGTCAACCTGTTAGACAAATACCTAGTAGAAAATAGGGAAAAGAAGGAAGTTCTACCTTCAAAGGGGAAGGAATATGAAACTCAAAAAAGATACCAGTCCTCTTGTGACTCCAAGAAAACAAACCGCATGAATTACAATTTTTTGTATGTTACTGATTTTAATGCTGTGAGCCGCCTAGAGCTGCTTTGTGCTGGCTAGGTGGGATATAAGTCCAAATAAATACAATAGATCACCCAAAGGGAAATGACAAAACAGATCACGAGATGGCAAAACCTCCTTTACCCATAAAAACCATCAGGGAACCAGAACCGGCAAGAAGGGTACTACAGCATGACTATGCCAAGGCACAAGGTCGCGGGATTCTTTGCACATCATTGGTGAGAGACAGTGAATGATCAATGGGTACTGGAAACAATCTCTGATGGCTATTCAATAGAATTCGCCAGCCTTCCTTGCAACCACTTTGTACAGGTCAAGAGAAGCCCATCAGCAGAGAAACATCAACTGCTAATTGGAGCCATTCAACATCTAATAGACATAGGCACAATCGAACGAGTACCAGAACCACGGTTGAAACAGGGAGCCTATTCCATCTTCTTGGGGAGGGGAAAGGAGTTTGTAAGCCGCTCTGAGACTCTTAAGTGAGTGAAGGGCGGGATATAAATCCAATCTCTTCTTCTTCTTCTTCTTCTTCTTCTTTATCGTCCCAAAAAAGAATGGGGAAGTCAGAGCGATTCTGGATCTAAAATGGTTAAACAAGCATGTCAGAACAAAAAGTTTCCGAATGGAGACTTTAAGGTCCATTCTCTTGGCTATCCAAAAGAATGAATTTCTAACCTCCATTATTCTTCAGAGGCCTATTTGCACAGACCCATCAAGGAAGCACATCGCAGGTTCCTTCGCTTTGTTTAGGATGGGCATCACGTCCAATACAAAGCTCTCCCGTTTGGCCTGAAGTCTTTCCCAGGGTATTCACCAAAATACTGGTGGCTTTGATAGCTCATCTGCAGATGCAGGAAATAACTTTGTTTCCGTGTCTGGATGACATTTTGATCAAGGCACCATCCTTTCAGAAAAGTGTGGAAGTGTCAAACCAGACTAGCCAAACCCTCAAGGAACATGGAATTGCAATAAATATGGAAAAGAGCAGTCTAAATCCAACTCAGAATCTGGTCCACCTGGGTGTGCAGGTGGATACAGTGAAGGACAGAGTATACATCTCACAGAAGAGACAACAAAAAATCAGATCACTGACAGACTAAGTATTGAACAGACCCAAAGTAGAGGTAATAGTCTTAGCCAAACTTTTGGGTATGATGGTTTCCTGTCAGGAAATAGTCCAATGGTCAGATTCCATGCAAGGCCATTGCAAAGGTTTCTTCTCCCCTTTCAAAATATCATCGCCAAGAAGGAGCAACAGATGGTCCAAATCTCACAGGACCTTCAACAGCAATTACAATGGTGGACGGAACCCTCTCTGTTTCTCCGGGGTTCCCAAATAGACACCCTGTTAGCGTCCAGGAAAGGGTCTACAAATAGGACATATAACTCTACCTGACAGGTGTTTCAGACCCGGTGTGTGTGTGGGAAACCTGGACCCTCTAAAAGCTGCAGTTTGGACAGTGCTGCTTTTCCTACAAGATGGCTTGGATAAAGGGCTTAGTACAAATGCGTTAAAAAGGCAGATAGCAGCCATCAGCGGTTCGAGGAGTGGGCGATCCCTAACCAGGCATCCCCATGTCCAAAGGTTTTTAAGGGGGATCACATTGTTGAACCACGTCCGGTTCATCAGGCCCCTACTTGGAAGTGCAATGTGGTTTTGAAAGCCCTATGTAAGCCCCCTTTTGAACCCATGGCATCATGTCCCCTGAAGGAATTAACAATCAAGACCCTGTTCTTAGTAGCAGTGACTTCAGCTAGAAGGGTATCAGAGCTGAGAGCTGAGATCTCTGTATTTTTCATAGCGACAAGGCGGTCTCACGTCCAGACCCAGCCTTCATACTGAAGGTCAACTCAGCCTTCCATAGATCTGTGAGAGTTCTGCTCAAAGTAGTCAAGGATCAGATCTTGGTTGGTTAACCACAGTTCTTTATTTCCAATCTCTACATTAGTACAGCATCTCGGATTATTGTCAGAGATGAGACAGATTATACAAGCGGGTCTATTATACCATTCCAAGGAGTTTGAATTACCCATAGATAGCCAATCCCCTTAAGGGAAAATTGGCGGGCTAAAAGGTGTCCTGACCGTTTGGTTCTCACAGGAAAAGAGTGAGGTGTTAGGCAGTAAATTTCCTCTCCCAAACCAGACCCCTCAGATGTTACCAGTTCACATAACAATCAATGGCTTCAAGGTTTTTACATGTGATAAGAGATGAGAAGCATCCTCCCTTGAAGTTCCTGCCGGAGCAGCTGGAATGCGGAGGCAGGGATGTGAGGCCTCCTTGTTCTCGCAAATCATTGGTGTCACCCTCCCGGTCTGGACAAGAATTATTACAATACGGTTACATAGAATCCCAATACATGACAGATACATAAGGAAAGTAAAAGCATACATGAAAACTAAGGGGAGGAGGCCTGACTAATATATTGTCTGAATTAGCAGATTCTGACAAGATCAGAGCAGATAATTCTCCTATCCTTTTGCCTGAACCCAAAATGTGATAGGGAGAGGGAATGGCACTATTTGGATGTGCACAGAGTGCTTAGTTTTTATATCGATAGAACCAAGCAGTACTGGCAGGTAGAGGCACTATTCATATCCTTTAGGAGAGCAAACATGGGGGGAAAGGTCTCCACCTCTACCCTCACTGGGTGGCTTAGGGACTGTATTGTGCAAGCTTACAAGGCCCGAGGGATGGATCCCCCAGAGGGGATTACAGCGCACTCGGTACAGAGGGCGTCGACCTCAGCTGTGTAATGGTCCTTCCTGTCCCTGGAAGGAATATGCAAGGCTGCCACCTGGAAGTCGGTGCACTCTTTTACGAGACACTAGAATTGATAAACTGGCCTCGGCTGAGGCAGTCTTTGGGCGCAGCACACCCTGTAGCTCTGGAAACCGAACAACCCTCCCTTGGGGCACACTACTTTTCTATGTCCCATAAGGAAGGACTGTCCCCCTCACTGGACCACCGGAGAACGGAAAATTTGCATTCACTTACCGTGAAGCTTCCTTTCTCAGAGGTTCAGGAGTGGGACAGTCCTGCTCACCCAAGCTGGAAAAAGGGCGGCTTCTGGATACACAGGGAGAGTGAGATGGTTTTAGGTTTATTAGCAGAAGCATCAGGCTAGATGCGAGCGATAATAGTTAAGTTCCCCTCTATGTTGAGTTTCTCTGTTTGGGGCGGGGGGGGGGGGGAGGTTGAAATAAATACCTTTGTTATGCACAGTTTAATGTTGTTGGGAAAGTGTATTTCTTTTTAGTGCTAAGGGCTGGGGGGAGTTCATGGCTTGGAGACGACTGGGTCTTCCATTCAAGCACTAACCAGAGGCAACCTAGGCCAGCCTGGGCCAACCAGGTCAGGGCTTGAAAGATACATGCAACCAATGGGAGGACGTATCCATCTGTTTTGCTTCCGTGTAATGTAGTATGCTCTGTGTAGCAACCAGCCTGCCATGTGCTTTATTCCCTTTTCACTGCACTCCCCAATGTTGACGATGACGTTAAAGGCAGTGTCTTAGCGGTGGTTTCGGAGTCTCAGAAAGCCCCCACTTCTCCTTTCAGAGCCACCCTGTTGCAATGAGGGAGGAAAGCAGGGCACAGCCCTTCCTTTGACCGTTATGTATGTGGCCCAGAATAGGCGACTCTGACATGAGTCAGCCCTGGAAAAACTCGTGCCTCTTATATCGTTGTTGTCAGCATCTTTTACACACATCCACGCACACACACACCCTTTTTCAGTTGAGCTACCTTCAGGGTGTTGAGAGGCCCTGGGGTAATGTTCCCCCCTTGCAAGGGGTTGAGGTGTGCCATGCAAACTGAAAATTCTCTGAGCAGGGCCCAGCCATGCCTTCCCCCTAGTCTGGTAGTCTTTATATCAGTGAACCTTGAAATGCTGTGTGGTGTCAGAAGTGGAGAATGAGGAATAGCTTCAAACAAGTTCGATATGGAGAGCAACAAAAACATGTCAATGTAGCAGTGTCTAAGCCTTGCTCTTAGGGTCACCAACTCTGGGATGAGAAATTTCTGGAGATTTGGGGGGTAGATCCTAGGGAGGGTGGGGTTTGAGGAGGGGAGGGACCTCAGTGGAGTATAATGAATAATAGAATCACACAGAGTTGGAAGGGGCCATACCGGCCATCCAGTCCAGGATGCAGGATCAGCCCAGAGAGCCTCCCTGACAAGTGCTTCTCCAGCCGCTGCTTCAAGACTGCCAGGGAGGGGGAGCTCACCACCTCCCCAGGCAGCTGATTCCATTGCTGCACAACTCTCACTGTAAAGAAGTTTTTCCTAATATCCAGCCAGTACTTGTTCCTGCCCTTAATTTAAACCCATTCTTCCGAGTCCTCTCCTCTGCTGCCCACAGGAACAGCTCCCTGCCCTCCTCTAAGGGGCAGCCCTTCAAAGACTTCAAGAGAGCCATCCTGTCCCGCCACCCCCTCTTCTGCAGACTGAACATCCCCAAGTCCTTCAGCCTTTCCTCATAGGGCTTCTTGGTCTCCAGGCCCCCCGTCATCCTCATCACTCTCCTCTGCACCCGTGCCACAGAGTCCACCCTCCAAAGCTGCTGTGTTCTCCAGGGCAACTGATCAGTGTCATCTAGAGATCAATTATAATTCTGGGAGACCTCCAGACCCCACCTGGGGCTCGGCAACCCTACAAGTAGCTGTAGAACTAATTAGGCCAAGCGATTTTAGGGCAAGCCTTCAAACAAACAGTTCATTAGTTTTGTTCAAAAAGAAGGGAATGTCTCTTAAATAGTAAATTCTACCACTGTGTTCCCCCCTTTACCTCTCTTGCAATAGCAAAGTATAAAAATTGTATATATTTAATTTATATATTGAAAGTATATTTTCTATAAAAATGATCTTCACCACTTAGAATAATACATGACTCCGGAGAGGCTCCTTCCTCCATCCAGCCACTCCAATAAAAAAAGTTTCATTTTTTTTTATTGTTCCCCACCTTTCTATATGCCTCAAGTTTGAAGTGTTCTTCCAATCTCAGAAGCATTTCTCCAATTCAGGTGGAAAGAGATTCACTTAAGTTGGATGAAGGCCCCTTATGCTCAAGGAGGGCTACTTGGAAGACATTTGGATCCGTTCTGCTGTGTTCATCATACAGAGTTCCGTTCCCCTGGAGAATATGGCTCCTTTGGAGGGTGGACTCTATGGCATTGTACCTCACTGAGGTCCCTGTCCTCACCAAACCTCACCCTTCCCCAGGTTCAGACCTGCTGGAATTTTTTTAAAAGGAATCTTCTGGCAAAAAACGGTGTTGTGTCAAGGCTCCAGTTCTCTCTGTCACTGTAGTTCTTTGTTCTTGGCTCACTGTTCACTTTGCCATGCTTTTTCGGGGGGAGGGAATTCCTGAGGGGAGTGTGTGTGTGTGAAGGGGTGAGTGCCTGCTAGTGTGAAGGGGTGAGTGCCTGCTATTGTAGCCATAATCATTTCTTCCAAGTTGTGCCCCTCGGCTTTCTCACGAGAGTGGCCTTGGAGATGCTTTTGCCAAGCTACCATAGATAAGACACCATATATCTGTCACAGTTGTCATAGTAACACTAGGGCAGAGTGCTGACGTATGATTGTGGGGTGTGGGGAGCTATTGAACCTTACCTATAACTTTTGGGTTTCGCACACTTTATTCCTGTCAAGAAAGCAATTCCATAGTAAGCATATCTCTAAATAAAGCATTTTAATAAAGAAGCTGTGGAGAGTGTCTTAACTGGGGATCTGACATGTTGCTAATCATGCTTGCTTGCTCTCCTTGGCCCATAGATCCGTTACCATGTTTATTTCCTTTCACATCAGCACTGTTACTAAATCAATCTGAACAAAATGGTCAGCATTATCTGCTGCAGGGTTCAGGGAGAGAATGAGATTATCTGGCTGGCCTTGACATTATCCAGTCATGACTGGTTGAAATAAAACAGGAGTCAGTCAGATCCAGAGAAAGGGCCAGATCTATGACCACTGGATCTACTCTGCTTATTTTAGTTAGCAAAGGAAGATGCCAGATCATTCATGATCACTCCATCCAGGCCTGGGATAAAAACTGGGCTTAGTCGGTCGTTTGCCGACCAATGAGAGCTGCCATTGGAAAATAAGGAGAGCTTCTGCTGTGAAATAATGTTTTTTTTCTTACTTTACAAACTTCACTATAGTTTACTTTATGGTGACAGATGATAAGCTCATGCCAAAGAACAAATTGTCCCCTCTAATGACATACACTTCCCTTCTCTTGGTTAACAGCAAATCAGTGGATATCAAGGAGAATTTTTATTGAAAATTCTGCATGTCACAGATACAGCAGGAGGAAGGTCTTGCAAGCACTATGTTAGGCAGAGGGACAGAGGTGGTTTCTTCATTGCCTGCCTCTGCGTCATGACCCTGGTATTCCTTGGTGCACATGAAAGCTTACCCCCAGAATTAAGCTTTGTTGGTCTTAAAGGTGCCACTAAAGTTAAACTTTGTTTAACACACACTTCTTCAGATACACTGAAATGGAAGTTACCAGGCCATACATATAGGTAGAGGATGAGCAGCAAATTAGCATACAACATAATGAAGGTTTAATTCTGGGAGAAAACCCAATCAAATGGTAACAATATAAACTAAGCTTGTTATTCCAGTTTGGTCCTTGAATCTGTTAGACACCTACGTTATATTGTATGCTAATATGCTGCTCACCCTCTACCCATATGTATGGACTGAAAACTTCCATTTCAATATATCTGAAGAAGTGTGTGTGTACACGAAAGCTTACCCCCCAGAATTCAACTTTGTTGGTCTTAGAGGTGCCACTGGAGTTAAACTTTGTTTAAATTAAGTTTTTTAGTTCCTGGGGGGAGCTGACATTTCAACCTGAGATTCCTGAGTCTGAGGGGAGGCTAATACTCACTTTAAGAATAAACACATGGGTGATAACTGTTTTCGGCACCCAGGAGTTGGCAACTGAAATGTTATAATTTAATGAGCCCAGCCAGTGCTGTGTCTTATACCTGGAAATAGTTTTAAGCCTGTTTACTGAACAGCCTTATTTCCCCTGTCCCTGGTAGTGAATAAAAGTCACTGGGTTTTCCCCTCCTGTTTCCCTGACATCTCATCAGAAAGAACTGCATTTCAAAGGCCACTTGGGTTCATTCTGTCAGGAGAAGGGCAGGGTTACGGTGCACTCTGGTCAAATGTCACATTATGCTCACTCTAGTCAAGCATCCTTTTAACATCCCAGCCTTTACATCTGCTTTCAAAGGCCACTTGGGTTCATTCTGTCAGGAGAAGGGCAGGGTTACGATGCACTCTGGTCAAATGTCACATTATGCTCACTCTAGTCAAACATCCTTTTAACATCCCAGCCTTTACATCTGCTCTCAAGGCTGACCCTGCCTGGGTTTAACCTGGGTTTGGTTCTGCACACTCCTCAGCAACAGACACTGTAAAGCAAAGAAGGCTTACTGGTGAAAGTTTTTAAAAGCAATGCATATAGTTCAGTGGCAGTTCAAATGAACAAAATAATAAAGTTAAAATGGCTAACTACTTACTCAGTTATTGCAGCAGAGCAATCATTTTACAGCTAAAGCATGATGTTCCAGAGCATGCTGCAATATCACAGGTGGGATGGAGGGATGGGGGACAAGAAATGCAGAGGGGGGAAAGGGGTATCATCTCCCATCACAGGCTATTCTTTATAGAAAAAGGAGGCTGTAACCTCCTGACCTTCCCCAAGCAATCACAAGGCTGTCTCCATGGAATATTCTGGGCAGGAGTAAGCTGTCCCCCTCCCTTACAGCATTCACAGCTGAGCTATGTGAGCTAATTAACAGGGGGTGACCTTGACTAGTAACCATCAATGGGGGAAGGTAGCTGATACCTGCAAACAAGTCAGAGTGCAGCAAAATAAAAGTTTAGCTGGAATTTTCCTCTAAGATGGCCTCACTCTTGACACCTACCTCACAGGGTTGTTGTAAGGATAAAATGGAGGAGAGGAGAATTATTTAAGTTGCTTTAGGTCCCCACTAAATGAAGTAAATAAATAGGATCACAAAGTTAGAAAATCAATGTAAAAGAAAAAGGTATGACATGACGCACCATAAACAATGCAGAAAATGGAGTTAAATAGTAGATGATAATGCGGTGAGAACAATAAAATACGCAATAAATATTGGAGTAGACTATAGTCATGTTCTTTTTATAATGAAGCATTCTTCCTGAACCATTCCATTACTTGACAGCCCTATGCCCTTTATAAAATGCCCCCCTGAGCAATTCTGTTTCACAAACTGCCTTTGTATTCCGTTTTAGTAACTGGTTGCTAATGGATTTTTTCTGTCATTTCAGACAGACCTGTTTTAGTAACCAGCTGCCAGTGGAATTTATTTACCTGTTCACACAAACCCCCTTGGGTTAGCAAAGCGTAGTTGAACTGCTTTTGAGGGAAACTGCTTTCTTCCATTTTTTACCCCTTTGTTATGCTTCTGAATCACTGTGGTGTGCTGTTTAAAAATGTCCATAGTGCTCCTACAGTGCCACTTTCCCCCCCACCCTTTTTCACCACACAATCTTCCTCAGACTTTTAAAAAACATTTTAATGTGAGCGCTATAGTGCTAAATCGTTATAGCACATAGCAGCACCATTCTGGTGGATTGACTCCACTGAGTCAATGCATCTCAATGATGCAGCTATAGCACACACACACACACATGCACACACATATATATATATGCCCAGATGAAGTGCTGTAGTGGTTTAGCGCTCTACCACGTTAGAAAGTCCAGGGAAGAATGTATGATGAAAAAGGGCATGGAATTAATAACCATAGTGCTTCGGAGTTGGCTCATTAACAGAAGGAAATTGGCAGTATGAAAACCCCATCCCCAAAGAGGCACATGGTGATGCTGATAAGGATGGCCACCTAAAACCATCACTCTGTGACCCACCTGGCTCCCTTACAGCCTCCAGTGACATTTATACAAATTCAATCTCCAAATATGGGGGGAAACGATGGCACAGGAACAAAGAAGAACTTAACAAAACCAACTCAAAAAATTAACAACTTCCGGTTTTGGCGACTTGCTGGTGGGCATGATCTGCCAAGCTTTGGTGAGGGTGACCTGCAAACGTGGTGGACAGGAGTGGTACCGGACTATCCCAGACCCTCCTGAGCCCTTGTAGAGGGCTCACAGCCTGGGGCATGAGAGGTGCCTCTCCTGAGGCTGCGGCCAAAGGATTGAGGCTCCCCTTTGCCCTGATAAGTCCTGCCACTGCAGTACCAGCAATGGAACCAGAGGTGCACACCAGGTCGAGCAAGCAAGTGATCTAATGGTTTGAAGCTCTCCTTACCTTATGAGCAGTCATCGAATGAAGCGTGAGTGCATATCTTTACAAACTAGTTAAACATACAAGCAGCCAGCCGAATACCCCATAAACAGTGGAGGGAGAGGGAATGCACCCACCCCCGGGAAAAAGACTAAATTAATGAATGAGCAACCAGGGGCAAAGAGTGATGGTTTTTTCACCAAGATTGTTGATTTGGCCTAGAAGAATGCAGACTGATTAGAAGCATTTGATTTATCAAGCTTTCAGAGACTTAAAAGTACTTTTCCTGCAGTGTAAACAATGATTCATCAGGCAGATAAGATGGTAATGAGGATGAAGCCTTCTCCAGGAACTGCCAGCTCATCACTTCCAGCCACTAAACCGGAAGTACATATTGACTTCCCCAATATTTTGGCTACAGCACTGCACCCTCTGTTGGACCAGATGACCAATCTCAACAACAGCTTTGAAGCTCTTCAAAAACAATTGAAGGAGACCAATATAAAAGCAGAGGAAACTGAAAAATCGGTAGAAAAAGTTGAAGCTAAGACAAAAGTGATAGACCAAAGGCTGGAGGTTGTGGAAAAAGAGAGGGCCTCTGATAAAGAGCAGCTTTTACAACTGCAAATGGAAAAAGCAGTATATGTTCTGAGATTTCAGGGTGTCCCTGAACAAAAAGGAGAGAACTTGCAAGAGATCTTGAGTGAAGCGTGTTAAAGCGGAACTACTACAAAGTGATATAGATGTGGTCTAGCGGACATATTTAAACTATATAAAGGAAAAAAACCTGCCTGGTGAAATATTTGTGAAGTTCTCTAAGGGATCCACAGGAGATGTGGTACAGAAAGCGACTAATGGGACAACCCTAAAAATCAAAGATGAAGTAATTAGTTTTAAAAGACATTCCATTTGAGATACGGAAGAATAGGAAACAATATAGAAATCTGACTATGTTTTTACAGAAAAATTCTACCCCCTACAGATGGATTACACTAGAAGGGCTTATCTACAAAGAGCTTCAGAAGGGCTTATCTACAAAGAGAGAAAAGAAAAAAATTGACTCTGTTATAAAAGCAAAGTGGTTTCTGGAGCAGCAACAAGGTACGACAGAAGATAAAAAGGAAACAGAGGAAGTTGGCGAAGAAGAAGAAAATAGCACACATGGGTCGGGAAGCCAAGAGAACTCAACAAGCAGTATCTCAGGAGAAGATTCTGAATCAGAAAAAGGGGCGATTGCTCCCAAACTTCTCAACATCAGATGGACTTATGATAAAAACAAAGCTAGAAGGGGGGGGATCTAAATAGCATAATTATATAGCATTGAAAGTCTAATTTGTACTAAATTGCATTCACTTGAGCTAAACTTACATTTACTAGTTTGATATAGAAATATTAAGGAGAGATTTTTATTCCTGTAAACTTTAGTATGGAGGAAGCTTCAGTTTAAGCTATTTATGATATAATGATACACGATCATTGTATAGCTATTGTTTTAGTCTAGTGTGTAGTGTTTAGTGTTTTTTTGTAATCTGTAGTGAAAAGCAATAAAAATCCTTAAAAAAATAAACAACAACAAAGAAGGTAAATTAGAAACTACTGCCATTGCCAAAGAAATGGACAGCATGGCAGGGGGAAATGACCTAGAGAAACTGATAGACTCAGCACTCAACAGACAAGGCACTTTTTGAATGAATGGAAAAAAGGATGTGACAAAATACAAATATCGATGCAATCAATAAAAGAACAATTACAAGAAATACAGACAACTTTAAAAATAACCACGCAAACAGCAGACACAGCACTGAAAATGAGTTCAACTGCCAAAAACGATATCAGAGACCTTAAGAGATCAGAGGAACAAAGTAAGGACCGATTTATTAAAATTGAAATGGATTTTAAAAAGCTTAACCTGAAAGTGCAGGGGATCCCTGAGGGAAAGGGAGAGTCACTTAATCCTACAACTTTTATACAAGACTGGCTAAGATCAGCTACAGGGGCTGATCCTCCCACAGCACTAACAATAACCAGAGCCTTCAGACTTGGAGCCATCAATAACCCATATCGACGAGTCCCTAGAGACTTCCTAATCCAGCTACCCAACATGGAGATCAGATCTAAAATAATTGTCGAAACAAGAAGTAAAGGAGCTTTACTGTTTAAAGACAAACACATCTCTGTGTTTTCGGATCTACCCCAAGAAGCACTAACAATACGATACCTACTAAAACCCACTACTGCTAAACTCCAAACCAATAAGATAAAATACAAATGGTTACCATCCAAGTGACCCATCAGGGAAAAATCTTACAAGTGCAGGATGAGGACTCAGGAAGTAGGCTGCTCCACACACTCAAAATTGTAGATGACTCTTACCAAAGGAAATCTTTCAAACGGAAGATGCTGTAAATGGTGATGCCTGAGAGAATCTCCAAGCTGCCGATCTTTCTCCAACTACAGTGGGATCCAGAAGATATCTCAGACACTGCTCCTATTCAGGAAATTAACTAATTCGTGTCCCTGGTTGTTCCTCGGGGGACACGGAGCGGACCTTGCTAGCTCTAAACACACAGGGCTTCAGGTAAGTTGTTCTACATGCTAAGAACCAAACTTTTCAACATTCAATAGATCTTGCATCAGAGAAAAGAAGAGAAAGGACCAAAAATCATCAAACAAGGATGATCAAAAACAGTACTTGTTTATTAGTATACATTCTATATAACAAAGGGGTGGGAGGGTGCAGGGGGAGGGTAAATTTTACTGTTTAAATTTGTCTTTAAGGTTTATCTTGTGCTTTGTATAGATCCTTACTTTTTAATAATCATTTTTACTATATAAATTGCACTGGAATCAACTAAGATAACAATAGGCTAGACTGAAGTACATAACTCTCTTTAGATAAACATTTATTCTACAACTCTCCAAAATGCATTAGGCAATAGGCCAACAACAATAGATCCACAAAGGAACCTTAGAACATTCTTGGGCAGCATTGTGATAGAAGTGACCGATTACTAAAAACCCTAGGCTACAACCATCTGCTAACTAAGACCTAAAACAACACAGGCACTCTATAAAACAATACATAATAAAAAACAGAAATAAAAATAAACAATTAGTAACAATAATATTAAAAACAAAAAAAAACATGAAGATTATTTCGGCGAACATCAGAGGCTTGAACAACGCCATTAAAAGGAAGAGGTTAATACAACACTTAAACAAAAAAAGACCTGACATACCCTTCCTCCAAGAAACCCACCTGAAACCACAAAATGAACAGATGCTTAAAAGTCTTTATATCCTACACAAGCCCATGCACAAGATTCATCCAAATCAAGAGGAGTGGCAACATTCATATCAAAAAACACTAACTTCAAGTTAGAAGCTACAATCAAAGACCCACTAGGAAGATTCATTTTCATCAAGGGAGCCCTGGAAGGGGAAAAAATGACTTTAGCATCTATCTATGCCCCAAATAACACTCAAATTCCATTCTTTGATGCTGTTTTAGCAGGTTTAACCCAATTCCAGGAGGGTGAGCTAATCATAAGGGCAGATCTTAATTTCATTGCTAACTGGGATCTAGACAGAACATGGAAATCACCATTCCAAAACTCCTAAATCTCGTGGCAACACCAAACTCAAAGATATCTTCACAAAATATCACCTAAGTGACATGTGGAGATTCATGCATCCATTTGTAAAAAAAACTATACATATTTTTCACCCTGCCATAACATATTCACAAGGATAGACTATATACTAACCTCACATCCCCTTGCCTCCCAGTTCACCTCAATGGAGATAGACATGAGACCATGTCTTATCAGACCATGTCTGGTTAGAGGGGAAGACTGACTTTAAAATCCAAAACAATACAGAATGCTTCTGGTAATTAGACAGAAAATTTTTATTAAATCCAATAGTCAAAGAACAAATTGGAATAGACATTAAAAAATTCTTCAAAGAGAACATCTCACCCGAAATACCAGCAGGTCTCCTCTGAGATACAATGAAAACTGTCATCAGAAGTTTCATTAATAGCCATTACATCCAGACTCAGAAAAGACAAACAATGATTAAAGAAGGAAGTGACAGAAAAAATTACTGACTTGGAAAGGAAACACAAAATGTCCGGAAATACTAAAATCTATCAAAAACTTTGTGTGGAGCACAAAAAATTAGATGACCTTGAATCATCGCAAGTCCATAGAAATCTAATTTACTTAAAGCAAAAATTCTGGCAAAACTCTCCAAAACATCTACAAATTCTAGCCTGGAGAGTAAAACAGAAGCACAACTCTATTAACATCTTTAAAAATGATAGAGAAGACATATTTTCAGCAAAAGACATAGCCCAGAGTTTTGCAACTTATTACTCTTTTTTTTTTTTTTAATTATTTTTAACAATTTTTTCATTAAGAACAATTCAATAGTTGGTTGTGGTAACATACAACGAAAAAGCAATGTATACATTTGACTTCCCAAGTCTAATCCGGTAGAATCAATTCAAAAACAACCTTTTCCATGAGCCTACTATTTATAATTCTGCAACAATACTCTAAACTTATTAACCTATTACCCAAAACTATAACTCTAAACCATGAAGCAATCAAAAAAATAACGGCTTCTGATAATATTTGTTTTTAGGAATAACTCCAGAATTCTCCAGGTACACAGTGATAGGAAACCAAACAGCTTGATAAAATTTCTGGTAAGTAATTAAATTGTGGGACAACGAGTAAGACGTTATCTTCCCATAAACAAAATGATTCCATAACTTATTTTGCCAGGTCTCCAAAGAGGGGGAGGTAACTACCTTCCAATTTTGCGCAATAGTAAGTTTAGCTGTAGTAAGCAGTGTGGAGATTAAAGTTATTTGTGACTTTGATAGGTTTTGCTGTGGGAACATATCCAATAACACTGCCTCAGGTAGCATTGGCAATTGTATAGTAGTTATCTTTTGGATTTGGACCAGAATTTGGGACCAGAATGCCTGTATCACTGGGCAAGCCCACCAACAGTGAATAAAACCCCCAATTTGGCCACATTTTTTCCAACAAAGGTTATTCTGTGTGTGATATATTCTTTGAATTCTTTTTGGGGTGAAATACCAACGGTGTAATATTTTTAAAAAATTAAATTTTATACAAAAAACAGTTGAAGATAGGCTTGGTGAGGCCCATATTTGGTCCCAATGACTTGACGAAATTCTATTATCGCAGTCCAGGTGCCATTGAACCTGAGATTTTAGTATACTATGCTTTTTTGAGGCAATCAAAATTTTGTAGATTTTTGATAGCAAACCTTTAATTTCCACATTTTTATTTTTAATTAGTTTTTCAAATTCAGTCAAACTTTGAAAAGAGTTTGATTCATTAGAGTAGGAATGTAAAAGATTATATACTTGTAAATATTGAAACCAGGGAATAGGCTTTCCTACTTTGGTTTCAATCTCTACTTTTGTATACGGTTTATTTGTCTTACTATTTATCAAATCAATCAAACGAGTAAAACCAGCTTGTTTCCACATATAATATGATTTCCCCTCTTTTCCAGCTGGAAACCAACTCTGGTTAGTGTAAGAGGACAGAATCGTTCTCTTGGTGGTCAGAAGCTGTCTTCGTCTGTCCCAAAGATCCAGAGCCGTGTCTAGGTAGGTGGGCATATGGTCTTTCTTTAAAGTTTGACGGTAAGGACGATGTTGCCATATAATGTCCTGTATCGGAATAGATGGGTACTGAAGGGACTCAAGTTGTAGCCATATAGGAGGCACCTCTGTTATTAATAGTCTGGCTATTGTGGTTAACTGAGTGGCTTCGTAATATGCAGCTAAATCTGGAAAATCCAGACCTCCTTTTCTTGTTGGAGCCTGTAAGGTTGACGCTTTTATTCTGGGGTTCTTATAGCCCCAGAAAAATTGGAAGAGGGATTTTTGCCATTTATGTAGATCTTTTGATAAAAGTTGCACTGGGATTGCTCTAAAGAGAAACAAAAATTTTGGAAGTATCAGGGATTTGATGACATTTAGTCTATCTGCCCATGACAAGTCTAACGCATGCCATTGTTTCATCTGAGTGTTTGCTTCTTTAAAAGTCTTTTGAAAGTTAACTGCAATAATGTCTTTAAGATCCGGTGGAATAAGGACCCCTAAACACCTCCAGCTAGACGTGGTCCATTTATATGGGAAAAGACGTTGGATTTCTAATTTATTTTTAGCTGTAATCACCAAAGGAATTATATTTGATTTCTCCATGTTCACTTTCAAACCAAATAAAGGTTGTATTTTTTTAAACACATTGTGAAGTTCTAATAAAGAAGAGAGTGGTTTAGAAAGAAAAATAACTAAGTCATCCACATAAAGACTAATTTTGTGAGTTGAGGCGCCTATGCAACTTATTACTCAACACTCTATAACCCGAACCAGAAAGATTGAGAGTTTTCTAAGCTCAATCACATCATTACCAACTATATCTCAAGATCACATTGATCAAATGGAAACTCCGATAAGCCCAAAGGAATTAAAGGACACATTAAAACTTCTTAAAAACAACAAGGCTACTGGACCAGACGGCCTTCCCTCAGTATTTTACTAGACGTTCAATGATATTCTGGAAGAACACGTTCTTAACACCTGCAATGACATTCTAATAAGGGGAACTATTCCTAAATCCTGGTCTGAATCAACTACCATGGTTATACACAAAGAAAACAAGGAGCCAACAAATCCAACATCTTACAGGCCCATCGTCCTCCTGAATCATGATAATGAAATTTTTGCCACAATACTAGCCAACAGATTAAAAAAAAATATTTCATGCCACATCAATCCAGACCAAATGGGATTCATACCCAACCGTCAAATTTCAGATAACACCCGGAGAACACTAGACATCATCATACACACGAAAAAATCTGAAGAAAAAGTATTAGTCTTAGCCCTAGATTTTGAAAAAGCCTTTGATTTGGTGGAAGTACCTTATATAAACTCACTACTTACAATATTAGGATTTGGAAACAACTTCAGAAGAACTATACAAAGCATCTATTCCAACAATAGGGCAAAGATAAGGGTCAACGGAACCTGCTCTACCTACTTCAATCTCTCTAGAGGAATCAGACCAGGTTGCCCTCTCGCCTCATTAATATTTGGAATAGAATCCTTGGCAGAAAGATTCTGACAAAACAATAACTTCAAAGGGATACTCATCGATGATCAGGAGCATAAAACAAGATTCTATGCAGATGATCTTACATTATACATCTCTGACCCAATACATTCACTTCCAGCAATAATCCAAGAACTAAACTCATTTGGGAAGTTCTCTGGACTAAGAATAAATCACATTAAATCCTAAATTTACTCAATCCACATTGACCGGGCATCTGAATTGGAGCTACAAAGACAACATCCTTTTAAATGGATAAAAGAGACTTGGAGATATCTAGGAGTTCACATTCCAATTAAACTACAGAATTTAGCTAAATCCAATTATCACAAGCTGCACCTGAAAATCAAATCCAACATAAACAACTGGAAAGCACCACAATTATCCCTACCTGATAGACTCCATCTGACCAAAAGTGTTATAATCCCTAAATTTATATTCCTTTTTCGGACTCTACCTATCTTTATCAGAAAAAAAGATCTTCACTCCTGGCAGACAACCCTATTGCAATTTCTCTGGGAAGGGAAAAAAAGGATTAATAACAGTGTACTACACAAAACAACAAAACAAGGGGGCCTGTTTCTCCCTCTTCTACAAACATATCACCAAGTGGCAATTTTATCACAAGCTGTTCAAATAAAGATCACCAAAAACACTGAATGCAAATAGAAAAACTCTACACAGCTCCATTTGATCTCCAGGAAATCCTCTGGATTAAACCCACACTTCAACCAAAAGCTATTAACTACAACATGTATCTTTCAACAGTAATTAAAACTTGGGAGCTCAGCAAGAACAAATTTCTTCCTCCAGGGATTTCACAACTATCAACGACTGGTTCCAACCAGGCAAAACTTCCAGTGCCTTTGACGACTAGAAAAATGCAAACATTAGGCATCTTCACGACTTAGTAAACAAGGGTAGAATCCAGGAAAAACAATATTTTGATCAAAAAAGTGACAAATGGAGAACCGGGCATCAATACTTTCAACTAAGAACCCTCACAGAACATCTAGCAGGACTGGGAACTTTTCAAAGAGAATTAACTAACCTTGAAAAGATCATCATTTCATACCCAAACTCCCCAAAAGCCATACTATCCAATCTATATAACATGATAATAACAACATACCTGCATGTAAAATTTAAACACCAAATCAGATGGGAAGAAGTACAGAATGTACAATGGCAGGAATCAAACTGGGAGACCGTATGGGCCTCACCGGCAAATAATTGCAATGTATACAACATAAAGCTTCAATTCTTCAAACTTATCACCAGATGATACATGACACCCAAACAAAGATAAATCACTTTTGGAGGAAAATAGAACAACAAATCAAAGAAATCACTACACTAAACATCCCCTTCAGGCCAGAAATCTTTCTATTAAATTACTGGGATGACTCAATAAGTGATAGCAAGAAAATCATCATCGCAACTCTTCTCACTACAGCACTCTCAATAATTGCAACTGTCTGGAAGACCACATCAACACCAACGATTTCCGCATGGCACGACAAGCTGTGGGAACACTATATAACGGTAAAAATAACAGACTCGATCCAGAAAGTGCAAACAAAAGCCACAAACCACACAAAGTTTGAGGCAACCTGGTATCCTATCTTCTCCTTTTTGCTAACCTGTGATATACTCCCAACCAATCCTTCATATCATAAATGGATAACGCTTTAGTCTAGCTCTTATAAATCAGATCACACCATAAACCACACAGGCAGCACAACATATTTATCCAAGCCTTATGCCAATATCAACTCCAACACAAATCCAACACTCTCAACTGACTCCAATAAGGGATGGGGAAGGATAGCCAGTTTGGTGTAGTGGTTAAGTGCGTGGACTCTAATCTGGGAGAACCGGGTTTGATTCCCCACTCCTCCACTTGCACCTGCTGGATGACCTTGGGGAAGCCGTAGTTCCGGCACAGCTGTTCTTGAAAAAGAGCAGTTTCTGTCAGAGCTCCCTCAGCCCCACCTACCTCACAGGGTGTCTGTTGTGGGGAGGAGAAGGGACATGAGATTGTAAACCACTCTGAGACTCCCTTGGGTAGTGAAGGGCGGGGTATAAATCCAGTCTCCTCCTCCTCCTCCTCTTCTTCTTCTATTCAAATATCGCAATGCTGTCTAAGAAATTATATTGTTTTAACTTATATAGTGTACTATTTACTGACTGTATTTTCTAAAATGATTTCTACTGTATATGCCTCTATATTCTAGTTATGATACATTAATCTCTATCAGTTGTTACATTTTAAAAATAAATAAAAAGAATGGGGGGGGGAGAAAACCCCTTTATCCTTTTGCATGAAATTGGACCAACAATGAATAATATCTGGTTTAGAACAGTAATGTGAAAAGGGCCATGATCTGTACAATGAGAGGAATTTGGGGGAGGGGCTTCCTGACCTATTTGATTAGACCATTCCATGTAGGAGGACTCAGCCATGTGATATTTAGTATATTAATAGGGTGAAGGATGTTAGATCCAGCATTATTTAAAATTTATATAATTTTAACATTTTTGTACTTATTATGCTAGCCTTACTTTTTTTAAAAAAAAGATTTGTATTGATCTGTGTTTGCTGAATGAAATCTTCACCTGTATCTTAACAATGTACAGTTTAGTGAGTGCCCCCCCTGCCCCGAGATTTGCTGCCATGAGGGAGGTTCCTGCAGGCAAACTTGTGAGAAGCTGTAAGAGGGTCCAGCACTCTGCACTGTGGTGGAGAAAGACGCGAACCCACCTCACCGGGGGGCGGAGGGCGGGGGTTGCTAGCTGATCCAGAAAAGACTAGTGTGAGGCGTGCCAGCCGTGTGAGGGAAGGAGAGTCTTTTGGCCTAGTGGACAGATCTTGTCTTCCTTACTTAAAAAGGAATCTTTGAAGTCAGCAACAAAATCTCCCTTCGTGCATATGCACAGCATGCAGGCTACAGGCGAGCACCGCCCCCCCCCCCAACTGCACCACTTCACAGCAACAGGGTGATGCCCTCTAGTCAGCCCCTGTCTTATGTGGTGCTGTGGGAGAAAGAGGTGGTCTTGGCCAAGCTGCTGCTGCTGCCGCTGCTCCTGCCAGAGGTCACCGGGGTCTGCCCCTGGGCCCAACAGGGCTGCCCTTCTCACTGTTGCCCAAATAACCCATGAGGGGCAGAGGTACACACGTACCACAATCCCACCCCATCCATGCACACAGCCTCATGAGTCATGAAAGAAGACTTGCCATTTTCATAGGGCTGGCAGCCTCCAGGTCGGGCCTGGGGAGCCTCTGCTATTACAACCAATCTCCAGGCAACCGAGATCAGTTCCCCTGGAGAAAACAGCTGCTTTGGAGGATGGATTCTATGACATTCTATCCTGCTGAGGGTCCCTCCCCTCTTCAAACCCCGCCCTCCCCAGGCTCCACTGTCAGCTAATGCTGCCATCCCCTGCCCTGGAGGTGGGATGGGTGGACCCTCTGCGTCAACTGACAACTCTTGAATTCTGTATAACTATACTGGGTACCTTAGGGCCCACCATTACTAACACCAGAAGTGTGGATGGCCATGACAGACCTTTCTCAATAAAGAATTCCTGTTTAAGGACACTTGTTGCTGACTGACTCTGTAGGACTCTTACATCCACCCCCAAGTCTTCAGGAATTCCCCTCCTGGAATTGGCAACCCTACATTTTCATCTGGCTTTATTTGTAAATGCACCCACAGAACACAGGTGGAGGCCCAGAGAGGCCCTCTGGCTGGGCAGCTGATCTGCTATCCCACATGAGATCTCCAAAGCCAGAGAAGGGTCCAGTGCTGCTGCCCACCCACCTCAGGGCCTGATTGCTTCTCTAGGACTGATTCTTGCAGCATCACAGCTGCGCTTTCTTTCCCTGCAGGCACTTACGGGCAATGCTCCCTCTAAGCTGTGGAGTCTTGTGAGCAAAAATTCTACTTTGTGAGCTACTGGCATTACAGTTGTGAGCGAGTGATTTGGCTGCTGCATAAATTAGTTTGCTCTGGAGCCATCCTGCCTGAGCTAAGAAAAAAATGTGTGAGCCGGAGGCTAAAAAACTGTGAGCTAGCTCACACAAACTCAGCTTAGAGAGAACACTGCTTACAGGTGTTGTGTACTAGTCACGAAATGGCGACCGCCATGCGGTCAGAGCACATGGCCCGATTCTACCTGAGCTTCAGCCAGGTAGAACAATAGACAGTCGGATCCAAAACGACCACCAATAGCCAGCCTAGGTCTTCCGCGGGGGACCTATGAACTACAACGTAAGACCTAAGGCCCTATCAGGACTATGCGCATATGCTAAGCCCCTATCAGGTATTTTGGGTGCGGCCAGAGGTGTGGCTCCGGCCGGCATATAAGCAGGGCCCTGGAGCCCTGGCTACATGCTTGATCTGACCATCTCCTGAACATGCTGACTCACTAATAAAGTCTTTGCTATGATCATCATGCAACTCGCCTCCCGACTCCAGTACTTTCCACTGGCGACAAAGGTGGGATCCCGATGAGCGACTCATCAGCCGCGCCGAGCAGTGGAGCTCCGAGCACTGGGCCGCCGGCTCAACAAGCCCCAGAGGACATCGCTCGCAGCCTCACTCCTGCCTCGGCAAACATGGCTGCCGCAGCGGGAAACATCCCTCCATTCGACACCTCCAAGCCCGAGCACTGGGACGCATGGGTCAGGCAGCTCGAGTTCCTCCTGACCGTGCACGGAGTCACCGAGGCCACCCTGAAGAGGGCCTGGCTAATGGGCCACTGCGGCATCGAGACAATGCACATCGCGCAGAATATCATAGCACCCCGAGACCTGCTGGACGTCTCCTACAACGACCTCAAGAAGCTGCTCAGGAACTACTTCGCGCCAAAACCATCCATGTTGGCGTTCCGGGTCCAGTTCCTCGAACGGAAGCAGCAACCGGGAGAGAATGCCGCCACGTTCCTGGCCGACCTCCACCACCTGGCAGTCGGGTGTGAGTTTAAGAACGTGGAGGACAACCTGCTAGGCAGCTTCGTGGCAGGGGTAAGAGAAGCCAAGCTCCGCCGCCGGCTTATCACCACCCCCGAGCCAACCCTCGAGAAGGTACTGCAGGCTGCCGTCGCGTTCGAGGTGACCTACAAGGACAAGCAGGCGTCCAAGGTCCACTGCATCGCCTCCTCCGGGTCTGAGACAGATGAGGACGAAGACGTCCACCAGCTACGCTGGCGTGCGCAGAAGGGTGAGTCTTGAGGCCGCGCCCGGCACACCACGGCCGCCGCCTCCTCTGCTTCTTCCAACTCCAGCAGGCTGCCCCCAACGTGCGCTAGCTGCGGGGACCCCCACGAGAGACGCTCCTGCCGTTTCCGGGATGCCGTTTGCAGAATGTGCGGGAAGACGGGGCACATCGCCAGGGCCTGCCGCTCCCGGAACGCGCGACAGTCCTCCGCGGCCTCCACCGCCCACTACGAGGCAGTTGACAGCACCTCTTCGGCCACCCAGGTGCTCCAACTATGAGAGCCCCTCCCTGCAGCAATCCAGGTTAACCTGTGGATCGGGGGCACCCCCTGTTGCATGGAGGTTGATTCCGGGTCTGCCTACTCCATAGTCTCAGCAGCCACTTTTAAAAAACTGTTTCCACAGCGGAGCCCCCGGCTGCGCCAGCCAACTGCCCTCGTGCTCCGGGACTTTCAGAAAAACCCGGTCGCCATCAAGGGACTGGCGCAGGTCCAGGTGCAATACCAGGGTGTATGCAAATCCCTCGACCTACTAGTGGTGGAGCGGGACCTCAACAGTCTGCTGGGGCGCGCTTGGTTTAAGCCCCTGGGGATGGGCATGACGGGGGTTCACAAAGTGGAGTTAGCGAATTATGACTCAGTCTGCGCGGAATTCCCGGCCGTCTTTGACGGCACCCTCGGTTCCTACCGGGGTCCTCCAGTCTCCCTGGACCTGGATCCGGCCGTACGCCCAATCCGGGTGCCAGCCCGGTGGCCAGCTTTAGGAATGCGGCCCAAGGTGGAGGTGGAACTAGACAAACTCGTGGCTCAAGGCGTGCTGGAGCCAGTTCCCCATGCAAAATGGGAAACCCCTATAGTGACCCCGTTGAAGTCTAATGGGGAGGTCCGCATCTGCGCGGACTACAAATGTACTCTGAATCGGGCATTACAGGACCACTCGTACCCAGTACCAGTGATCAGCCATGTGCTAGCGTCCCTAGCGGGAGCCACGATCTTTGGGAAGCTGGACTTGGCTCAAGCCTATCAACAGCTCCCAGTAGACGAGGCAACCGCAGAAGCTCAAACCATAGCGACACACAAGGGCGCTTTCAAAGTGAAAAGGCTCCAGTTTGGGGTCAGCGTTGCCCCTGGTCTGTTTCAGCAACTAATGGACTCTGTTTTAAAAGGCATTCCAGGGGTGAAGCCATTTTTTGACGACGTCCTCATCGCGGCTCCGGATGTCGCCACCTTCAAGACACGCTTACGAGCCGTTCTGCAGCGTTTCCAGGATGCCGGTCTCAAGGTGCGAAAGGACAAGTGCACCTTGGGAGTACCTTCAGTAACGTTCCTGGGGTTCCACGTGGACGCACAGGGCATCCACCCCACCAAGGAGAAGGTGAAAGCCATCACGGAGGCGCCGACCCCGATGACAAAAGCGGAGCTCCAGGCATTCTTGGGCCTCCTCAATTTCTACCACGCGTTCTTGCCACACAAGGCAGCGGTCGCCGAGCCCCTCCATAGGTTACTGGACACAGGCGCGAAATGGGCTTGGGGGCCGCAACACGACAGGGCTTTTGCAGCAGTTAAGGACTTGTTGGCGTCTAACGCGGTCTTGGCACACTTCGACGAGTCTTTGCCGGTGGTCCTTGCGTGCGACGTATCTCCATACGGGGTGGGGGCTGTCCTGGGCCATCGTCTGCCAAACGGTAGGGAGGTGCCCGTGGCCTACTACTCCCGGACACTGTCAAAGGCAGAGCGGAATTACGCCCAAATAGACAAGGAGGCTCTGGTGATAGTGGCAGGGGTAAAAAAATTCCACGATTACCTCTACGGCCGGGCGTTTACGGTCGCCACGGACCATAAGCCACTTCTTGGGCTGCTCGCCCCACACCACCAGACGCCCCAGATGCTGTCCCCCCGGGTCCTGTGGTGGTCTATTTTTCTTGCAGGTTACCAGTACGACCTCATCCACCGCCCTGGGAAAGCCATGGGCCACACCGACGCCCTCAGCCGCTTGCCCCTCCCGGACTGCGACCCCGACCCGGCTCCTGCATTCTACGTGGCCCTCCTCGAAGATCTTCCAGATCGCCCGGTACAGGTACCCGACGTGGCCCGCCGCACGGCGCGGGACCGCGTCCTCTCCCGGGTTTCTGACTGGGTGGGGAGGGGGTGGCCCGACCATCCGGGCCAGGAGTTCACCGCTTTCACAGCTCGGAAACATGAACTCTCCACCCACAAGGGGTGTTTGCTCTGGGGGTCGAGGGTAGTCATCCCCGAGCCGCTCCGCCCGTACTAGCAGCCCTCCACGAGGCACACCCCAGAATCGTCCGGATGAAAGCCTTGGCCCGCAGCTACGTGTGGTGGCCAGGCATAGACAAGGAGATTGAGGATCGGGTACACAAATGCAGCAAATGCCAAGAGTCGCGGCCCGATCCTCCCCATGCCCCCGTCCGGGCCTGGGAGTCAACTGACAAACCATGGTCGCGACTCCATCTCGACTTCGCTGGGCCAGTCCAGGGGCAGTTGTTCTTTATTGTTGTGGATAGCTACAGTAAGTGGCTGGAGGTAGTCACGGTGCGGTCTACCTCGACCGAGGTGGCCAAGAGAGCCCTGTGGTGCATCTTCGCCACCCACGGAGTGCCAGACTCGCTCGTGACAGACAACGGAACGGCCTTCACATTGGGAGAGTTCCAGCGCTTCACAGACCTGTTCGGCATCCGGCACATCCGCTCGGCACCGTTCCACCCAGCTACCAATGGACAGGCAGAACGGATGGTTCGCACAACCAAAGACGCCATCAAAAGGATGGACACCGGGGACTGGGAGCTGCAGCTAATCAAATTCCTTTTCAGCCAGCACAACACCCCACACACAGGAACGGGTCGCCGCCCAGCGGAGTTGTTGATGGGCCGGCGACTCGGCACCATACTGAATCGTCTCCACCCCGACCGCACCATCGATGCCGACGCGAGGACAGAGCTCCGGCCAGCCGCCCGAGGTTTCGCGCCCGAGGACCCCGTCTACGCCCGGAACTACGGCCGGGGCCCATGGTGGATCCCGGCATGGATCATCCGAGCAACTGGCCCGCTCTCGTATGAGGTCGGGATGGAAGAAGGAGCAACCTGGCAGCGCCACATCGATCAGCTCCGGCGGCGCACTCTGGACCACACACCAAGTGTTCCCGAGTCAGCACTTCCCGCGGAGCCATCACCAACCCAGCTAGGGGACCCTGATCCGGAGGATGAAACCTCAGAATCCCCACCGGAGGAGCAGCCCGTGGACGGAGCACCGGCCGAGCTGCGGCCCAGCGCTCCTGAAAGCAACCAAGAGGGCACCCCGATCCCAGGGCCTGCCGAGGCCCCGCGACCTGCAACACCCCGGCGCTCGGGCCGCGAACGTCGCCGGCCAGAGTACCTTCAGGACTATGTCTGCCGAGTGGGACCGAACTATGGGGGGAGGGGTGTTGTGTACTAGTCACGAAATGGCGACCGCCATGCGGTCAGAGCACATGGCCCGATTCTACCTGAGCTTCAGCCAGGTAGAACAATAGACAGTCGGATCCAAAACGACCACCAATAGCCAGCCTAGGTCTTCCGCGGGGGACCTATGACCTACAATTTAAGACCTAAGGCCCTATCAGAACTATGCGCATATGCTAAGCCCCTATCAGGTATTGTGGGTGCGGCCAGAGGTGTGGCTCCGGCCGGCATATAAGCAGGGCCCTGGAGCCCTGGCTGCATGCTTGATCTGACCATCTCCTGAACATGCTGATTCAGTAATAAAGTCTTTGCTATGATCATCATACAACTCGCCTCCCGACTCCAGTACTTTCCAACAGGCAAAAACTTTATGAACTACTGCCTAATACAATAGCATCAATCATCTCTCCTGTCCTGTGTTTCTATGGGACAAACATGCCTTCCAGCACTTGAACCCCTTGCACATTTTCTCCACTCATGAGGAGTCAGATTTTCAGAACATTTGTGGTCCTGGAGACTCCTCTGCTTGGACACAACATTGGGGGAGGGGAGGGGGAAGGAATGCAAGAAGCAGGAGAGGAGAAAGATGTGAGAAGAAGAAGAGAAGAGAGATTGGATTTATACCCCACCGTTCATTTGTAGTCTCAGAGTGGCTTACAAACTCCTTTCCCTTCCCCTCCCCACAACAGACACCCTGTGAGGTAGGTGGGGCTGAGAGAGCTCTGAGAGAACTGTCCTTGAGACAACAGCTGGGACAGAGCTATGGCTTGCCCAAGGTCATCCAGCAGGTGCAAGTGGAGGAATGGGGAATCAAACCCGGTTCTCCCAGATTAGAGTCCGCGCACTTAACCACTACACCAAACTGGCTTTGCTGAGAAAGCATTCAGTGCTACCAAAAGTTTTATGATAAATAAATACTACTAGCATCTTTCAGTGATGTCCTGGCCACTGAAACCAGTGCATTTCGTCCTGTGGTTTTACTCATCCATTTGTAAAAGAAGGAAGGGGCAGAAGCAATGCAAGATCCCAGAGAATATAGTGAGAGAAGAAAAGGAAGTTGGGTTCACTTCACGCCTGGTCTCTGTGGAGGGCACGGCCTCTCTAAATGAAGACCGGGGAAGGCCCAGGTGAAGCTCTCTGCTGGAGAATGGAACTGTCCCTTCGGCTATGGCTACTTGTGCTTGCATCCACAGGCTGCGGGACAGGTGAGTGCCAAGCATGCCCTCTCCACAAAATTGTACAGAGTGATACCGAGGGTTGCCATGTCCCCCCGGCCACTGGCAGGGGATGCAGGATTGCCAGATCCAGGTTGGGAAATTCCTGGAAATTTGGGAGTGGAGCCTGGGGAGGACAGGGACCACAGTGGGGTACAGGGCCATACAGTCCACCCTCCAAAGCATCCATTTTCTCCAGGGGAACCAATCTCTGTAGTCTGGAGATCAGTTGTAATTCCAGGGGATCCCCATGTTCCACCTGGACATTGGCAACCCTATGTAACCTCAGCAGTATTTAACACCAAGAAGACTAAATATATTGTTTGCTGCTGTAAATGTAATAATGAGGATGTTGTGGATGGGTTCTCCTTTGGTGGAGGGGTTCTTTGAAGAAAAGAACTATTAGTGTGAAATGCTAAGAATTCTGGTTAGTGTAACTGGATGCAACCTCTCAACCTCTAACCCCATGTAAAGAAGCTTTTTTACTTGTGATGAGCCAGTGGAGCAAATGTGGACAGGGACACTGGTGTTGGAATGCATATGGCAGCACCGATAGGTTGTGCCTCCTCTTGGATGCACATCTGGACAGGCACCAAGTTTATGCTTGCAGTTTGCATACCAGGGGGGTGTGTGTGTGTGTGTGTGTGTGTGTGTGTGTGTGTGTGACTTGTGTGTGCAGATTGATCTCTTCACTGGTTGGAGTTTAGTTGAGAGCCCAGACGAAAGGACAGACATGTGCAGTGTGACCCTCCTGGCAGCTACAGAAATGGTCTGGAACAAGGCAATGAGCATTTGAATGCAAAGTTTCTGGACCCGTAGTAGAAGACAACAATGACTGGACCCCGTAGTGAGGATCATCTCCCCCCCCCCCCCAGCAATTAAAATTGGAGGCATTTCACTTTTAGACCCCCCAAACTGGTTTTTAGAGCATGTCTGAGTCATAGTTGCACTTGCTCTAGTGCATGAGTTGCTGCTGTCTGCCTCTTGCTTGGCAGGAGGCAAGTGCACAGCCTTGACTCCCACAGGTGCAGTGGGCACGCTTCTCAGGAGGCAGGTAATCCAGTCTCTCTCTGCGCTGGCACTGGCTGTGAGTGGTTTGGTCACCCCAACACAGAGACCCATCAGAATTATTTATAGGCAATGAACTGTGAATCATGCAGAGATGCAGTGTCAACCTCCTGCATAGGTACATACTGGGGGCTTGGAGGGGTGCTTAATTGTGAAGTGAATGGTTCGTTGTTGGCCCTTGCACACTTCTCTCCAGCCGCTCCTGTCACAAGACCCTGGGAATCTGCTCACTGGGGTCGAAACAGATCTAATGCCAAGCTGATTCTCAGTGCAATTTGAACATACAATACAAGTTCTTTTTTTTGGGGGGGGGGGGGGAATAATTTGGCACTTGTACTGCTAGAGAATTGGAATTCTGCTTAGACTTAGTTTTCAGAAGGAAGCTGCTATCTCCAAAGCCGGCAGCTTTAACAAAAGACCTTTGTTCTGCTGCTTCAGACCGACATGTTCCCCACTGGAACACAGCTTTAACAAAAGTTATTGGACTTTGGTTCAGTGGAAAAAACTTCCTGTCTTCATTCACATTAGGAAGGGGATGAGGAGTACAAAATTACAGATCCATAGCTGTTTTATCTACAGTATTGCAATAAATACAGATTTGTGGCACAGCACGTGTTATAAATCCTCCTAACAGAATATCCCGTTTGTCTGTTTTCATGAGTTAAAATGGAGACCTCCCTTCAGGCAAGACACAGCAGAGAAAGATGCCAGGACCTGCAAGAAACACCACGTCCTCACTAACTGTGATGGGCTGCAAGGCGCACTAAGGGAGATCATCAACAAGTCCCTCAGCGAGGGACTGTTCCCTAGTGCACTAAAGGAGGCAGTGGTCCACCCTCTCTTTAAAAAAAACCATCTTTGGATCCGGACGAGTTAGCTAATTACCGGCTGGTATCCAATTTGCCCTATCTGGGCAAACTAATTGAGAAGGCCGTGGCGAATCAGCTGCAGGGCTTTTTGGATGACACCTTGATATGAGATCCCTTCCTGTCCGGCTTCTGACCAGGCCATGGGACAGGGACAGCCGTGGTCGCCCTCACAGATTATCTCCAGGGGCATTTGGATCGAGGCAGTACAGCAGTGCTGTTGTTGGACCTCTTGGCGGTGTTCAACATGGTCGATCATCAACTACTGATCCACTGCCTCAGTGACACTGGGATTGCGCTGGCTCTCCTTGTTCCTTCTGGGTCGGGGACAAAGGGTGGCAACTGGGGAACAGGTATCCGGAAGGCGGAGTGCCCCAAGGAGCAGTGCCTTCCCCATTGTTATTTCACATCTACATGCACCCCCTTGCCCAGATTGCCTGGAGGTATGGACTGGGCTGTCACCAGTATGCTGATAACAGCTTTATCTGCTGTTGGAAGGCCAGTCAGACTCGAGAGATCTGGCGTTGAAAGCTGAGGCTGGTTGGCTTAGACTGAGTCAATTGAAATTGAATCCAATGAAGATGGAGGTCCTGTGCCTGAGTCAGAATGGGCCAAGTTTAGGAATCCTGACTGTCGATGGGGCGCCACTGGTGCCAGTGCCGGAGGTTAGGAGCTTGGGAGTGCTCCTGGACGCCACCTTAATGATGGAGGCCCAGGTAGCAGCCACGGCCAAGTCTGCCTTTTACCACCTATAGCTGATTAGGAAGTTGGTTCCCTTCCTTGAACGCAACAACCTGGCAACAGTGATCCACACAATGGTCACCTCATGTCTGGATTACTGCAATGCTCTCTACATGGGGCTGCCCTTGTCCCAAATCCAGAAGCTGCAGCTGGTGCAGAATGCAGCGGCAAGGCTGTTGTTGTGTCTTCCCATGTGGGAGCACATCCAGCCTGCCCTAAAAGCACTGCACTGGCTGCCTATAGCATACCGAATTTGGTTCAAGATGCTGTTTCTTACCATTAGAGCCCTATATGGTCAGAGAACTATCTATCTAAGGGACCACCTTTCCCCACATGTTCCCCAGAGAGCACTAAGATTGGGATCCCAAAACCACCTGGTTCTACCGGGCCCTAAAAAATCCAGGCTGGTCGCAATGAGGGCCAGGGCCTTCTCTGTGGCAACCCCTTACTGATAGAATGAGCTCCAAGACAACATCAGGGCCCTGCGGGACCTTCTGCAGTTCTGCAGGGCCTGGAAAATGGAGCTCTTCCACCGGGCTTTCAGTTAGGATGCCATCTTTAATATCCTGGCCCTGGCCCTAACACCAACATCACCATTAACTTGATGATTAACAGCCTGGCAGGAGCCTGGACTAGGGCAATAGGTGGCCATGGAAACGCTGAGAGAACGCCGCCATCTTTTATTAACATCCATGCTGTGATTTTAACTTAATTTTGCCTTTTAGCATATTTTTGGAGTTTTAATGTATATATTGATATGTATGTTAGCCGCCTTGAGCCCGCCACAATGGAGAGGGCGAGATACAAATTAAATAAATAAATAAATGTATGTATCTATGTATGTATGTATGTATGTATGTGCTGGGCAAATGCTCGAGGTGGGGTGTGCAAAACACATACCTGCCCACTCAGATGATCACTTCATCCATCTGGCAGACTGGGAAATAAATGTGGTAGTCTTTCAAGTGCCAAAAGAAGCCCACCCTATTAGTTTCTGGTTGCTGAAATTGACCATCTAAGTAAAAGAGCTTCCTTTGATGTATTTAAGAAAATGCTACTTTTATGAAAAAGTGGAAGCATCCGGGCTGTTTGTGCCTGTTGCAGAGAGGCTGGAAAGATCTGATTTTCAGAATGTAGCAACATCATCACATTGAGCAAGGACAATGAACTTTTCCCACTAGTACATAAGAGTTGACCAAGTTGCATGCTTTTCTGGCATGGTAGCTTCTTCACAAAAGTCTATAGGGTTTCATGTAGTGGTTAAGTGCGTGGACTCTAATCAGGGAGAACTGGGTTTGATTCCCCACTCCTCCACTTGCAGCTGCTGGATGACTTTGGGCAAGCCATAGTTCAGGCACAGCTGTTCTTGAAAAAGAGCAGTTTCTGTCAGAGCTCGCTCAGCCCCACCTACCTCACAGGGTGTCTGTTGCAGGGAGGGGAAGGGAAAGGAGTTTGTAAGCCGCTCTGAGACTCCCTTAGGTAGTGAAGGGTGGGGTATAAATCCAATCTCCTCCTCCTCCTCCTCCTCTTCTTCTTTGTGCGTGTGTGTGTGTGTGTCTATAACCAGAGTTCAGGACTGTGCCATGCCTAGGATAAAATTCTCTAATTACTGTTCTTCAATCCCTTGCATTTCCATGTGTGCAAAAAGATTTAGACTTTATCTCATGCCTTTAGTTTCATACAATGGATTGGATCTCCTAGTGCCTTCCACAAATGGGGGTGCTTTCCCCCATCCCAAGGAGCCTTCCCTAGGTTCTTGTGGCAGGGGAAGGATGTTTGTGTGAGGGGAAGGCCCTCCTGGAATATACAAGGTCTATAGTGCACCTACTTGAAGAAAATCAGAAGCACAGCTTAAGGGGAAGGCTGAAGGACTGCTAGTTAGCATCGCTAGATTAGGGACTTCCTGTCTCCTGATTGGCTCTTTGGAGACTTCCTGCTCCAACTGAGCCCTCCCCTTCATTCCAGTCTCTCACAGCAGTTGGTCACTTAGTTAAGTCTCTCACCCTCTTCTCTGTTCTAAGAGTTTATTTCTTATTTAATAAACCAAATTATTTTCTTTAACCAATTAGTGCTCTGCATGTTCAAACTTTGCCAACAGTGTTCTGGGCCCGGCATGAGCACCACAGTAAAAAAGGGGAATGTTTACATAGTTCACTAGGCAAAAGAAGAAACTGCAGAATGGCTGCTTCCTGTACAGCTCAGCACAATTACTTACTAGATAGGTTGACTGACAACAATTTTCTCACCTGGAGGGAGAGAATGAAAAGCTACTTGCTTGAAATGGGACTCTGAAACGTCATTAATGAATCCTGGCCAGGTAATGACACCCCAGTAAAGCAGAAACCCTGGGACATGCACAATGAGAAGGCAAGAGGTGCATCGATAAATGGTTTGTTCAATAGAGATGTTTTGCAAGTCATTTGAATGCAATCTGCAAAGGCAGTCTGGAATGAACTGGAAAGACTTGATGTTAAGTCCTCTCTGAAGAGCCAGCTTTATATCCAAAAGAAGTTATTTAGCATAAGGATACCTGAATCAAAGCTAAGAAGTGCTGGCTAAGGTATTGCAGAACAGGATTTGATTGTTTAGATTTTAGTCTACCCAAGACTTATGAAAATGTTGTATGCCAAACAGAATCAAAAGGAAATATCTCTCTATCAAGTGTGATAAATGAACTGGAGCAACCATTCAAACACAGTTTGAGGAGTCCAAAAGAAAGGCTGAGTAGAATGCTGACCAAGTAGCTCTATATGTAAATAATAAAAACAAAGTAACTTGTTATTCATGTGGAAAACAGGGTCACGTTGATACGGACTGCAATGCTTTTTAAAAAGAAGGGTGCCCCACCAAGACAAATAAAAGAGGAGAATTTGAAACAGCCACCCCTGAAGAAGTGTTTGGGTTTATTTATTTATTAAATGTATACTCCGCTCTCCCCACTGCAGCAGGCTCAGAGTGGCTAAAGACGCAACCAGAAGTCATATATGATTCTTAGTGTATGCTTAATGCACATGAGTGCACAAGGAGACTTTTTTGAAATTCTAAATGAAGAAAAAAGAGAGTCACTAAGTGTAGCTGATGGGAGAGCTGTTGTGGCAGAAGGGGTAGGACCGGGAACTATAAAATGCAGACTCACAGACAGACAGGTCAGAGAAATCCTTATTGAGTTTGTATGTGCCACAACTAGCAAATAACTTGCTTTCAGTAAGAGTTCTTGCAAAAAGAGGAATGATGACCTCATTTGGGGAAGGATGTCTTATCAAACGAGATGGTGAACTGATTGCAACAGGGAGACTGCATGAAGATTTACATGCACACAAAGTGCAAATTTGAGCAAAAGTTGCAATTGTAAGAGACATTCCAGGTTATGGCACCAAAGATTGGGGTACAGAAATAATTATGTAATTGCCCAGCTTGAGAACTAGAATTTGACCAAAGGCATACAAATAAATAAATGTACAATCGAAAGGAATTGCATGCATTGCATCCAAGCAAAGAGGACAAGACCAAGTTTCAGCAACAATCATGAACCAAACCAAACAAGGCACCCCCAGGAGCTCATTCATAGTGATGTTTGTGGCCCAATGAAAACAGAGACCCCTAGTGGGAACACATATATTTTGACTTTGTTGGCGATTTCTCTAAATGCACAGTTACCTACTTGATCAGGGAGAAGAGTGAAATATTTGAAAAACTCAAGGCATATGTTGCAATGCTTAGCAACAGGTTCCAAAGAAAATTGCTGGCAATCTGAACTGACAATGGAGGAGAATATGTGGGACATGACATAAAAAGGTATTTAACTGAACAAGGTATTGAACATCAACTCACTGTCCCATACCTACCAGAACAAAATGGCATTGCTGAGAAGAAAAACCGCTCCCTGCCAGAAATGTGCAGATGCAGGGGCGTAGAGTTTTGTAAATTCCGGGGGGGGGGGGGGGGCTCTTTAGCATGCGCAAGAAGCACGTGTGTTCGCTGGGGCGATGTCCCCCTCCCCGCTGGGAAACCTCCATGCCTCCCCAGGCCCTTCCGAGGCCCGCAAGCCGCTGCTGCCGGAGCCTCTCTCTCTCCCCCCCACTCCTTCCCTCTCCCTTCGCCGGGAAAAGAGGGAGGGAGAGGGAAGGATGAAAGAGTGGCCAGGCGGGGGGGGGGGGGAGGCACCACCAGCAGCAGCTGCCAGCCTCGGAAGGGCCCCGGGAGGCGCGGGGACAGGCGCTACATTTTCCCGGGGGGTCTCAGTCCCCCCCGGGAAATTTCAGGGGAGGCTTGAGCCCCCCCGTAGTCTACGCCTATGTGCAGATGTATGTTACTAGAAGTGGATCTACCAGAGAAATACTGGGGAGAAGCCACCAACACAGCCACTTATTTATAAAACAGGCTGCCCACAAAAGGTGCCAGGAGGACACCATATGAACTGTGGTATGGGCAGAAACCCAACATGAAACATCTAGGGGGATTTGGGTCAAAACCCTTTGCCTACATCTCCAAAGAAAACAGGTCCAAGTTGGACTTAAGGATTGAGCAAAGTATTTTTATTGGATACACTCTGGGATGTAAGGGATATAGATAGGGCTGCCAAGTCAGCCCGGGGGGCGGGGGATCCCCCACTAAAGGGGTTCCCGATCTGCCGGCCAGCATTTGGCCGGCGGGGGAAACCCCACCCCCGACGTCATCCAGCAAGGACGACGTAATGACGTCACCGGTAGTGACGCAGCACGTTGGGGGCGTTGCCCTGGCAACGCCCCCAACGTGCTGCATCACTTCCAGTGACGTCGATGGGCGCGCGCGCAAAGCACGCACGCCAGAAGAAACTCCTGGTGGGAGGAGGACTCCCTCCCACCAGTGAGTTTTCAAGACTTGGCAGCCCTAGATATAGAATCCTTGATCCAAAAACATAAACTATAAGAATTTGCAACATGATCTACTTAGACAAGAAGGAAAAATCTAAAACTACAGAAAAAATGGACACTATAGAATCCAAACCGATGGAAGACAATAAAATGCATCAGCCAGAAACGATGCAATCAACCACCTTGGAACCTACAGATGACACACCAGAAGAGCCCCAGGAACCAGAAGGGGATAAGGAACCAGAAGCTAGACCCAACAAAGGAGTACCACCAAGAAAACTTTCCTAACTGACCAAACTAGAGACTGCAATGGACCTTCCACATGGGAAGACATAAAGAGAATACCCGCTGATCAGGCAGAGAGGTGGAGAAATGCCGCAGAAGAAGGAATTAAATCTTCAGTCAAGAATCAGAAATGGAAATTCACAGAAGCACCTCCAGGATGGAGGGTAGAATACAAATGGATTTTCTGAACATACAGTTGTTAAACTTGAACACTGTTTTTAAAAGTTGAGATTCTATGAAGAAAAATGAATCTTGTGGACTTGCAGAATAGACCTTGAGAAGCAGTGTTGGAATTTACAAGGCCTGTAGTGCACCTACTTGAAGAAGATCAGAAGCACAGCCTATAGGGGCCAGCTGAAGGACTGCTAGTTAGCATTGCTAGATTAGGGACTTCCCAAAATTTCAAATTATGTCTTTCCTATCTCCTGATTGGCTCTTTGGAGACTTCCTGCTCCAACTGAGCTTTCCCCCTTCATTTCTGTCTCTTACGGCCAGGGGTCATTTTGAGCAGGAACACACAGGAATGCCATTCCAGGAATAACAAGCCCAGGAGTGGACACATATGATGATGCACTGTGGGGAAAAGCAAAAGCAGACTAACTTGATCTGTATTTTCCTGCTTGTTGTAGGGCAGCTTCCCTGCAAGAGCAAAGGAAACCTAAAGTGTCTTTAGTCAAAGTGTCAAGCTGGCTCGCCAGCTCTGCGTTGGGAAATACCTGGAGATTTTTGGGGTGGAGCCTGAGCTGTGGGTGTTGCCTTCTGACACACTTCCGGTGATGTCAGGGTGTGTGGCATATGCAAATAAGTTATGCTAATGAGCTCCTGCACCTCTTTTTCTACAAAATGACTCCTGCTTACAGCAGTTAGTTAAGTCTCTCTCCCTCTCCTCTGTTCTATCAGAGTTTATTTCTCTTTTAATAAACTGAGTTGTTTTCTTTAAGCAGTGGTGCTCCATTCCTCTGCATGTTTAAACTCTGCCACCAGGCGCCACCTTCACCAGAGCGCTTCCAGAGCAAGGCACCTAGGCAATGTGTATAGAAGATGCTGGGAACTGGCTGACTCCCTCACAGTTGGCCAACATTATGGGGGTGTTTGCTTCCAAACATTGCAAGAGGGTCCCTTGTGACCACAAGACTCCACGAAATGAGACCATTGCATCTCACTCTCTCCAAAGGGAAGAAATCATAAAACATACCCCACAATGTTTACATGATTTCCCTGGCGGCTGCAGAGCTGAAACATGGCTTATCAAATGGGCAAAACAAAGGGCATGAAACTGCCCTCATGAAGAGACCATCACTCAGACCAGACCAAACCCATATACAGGAAACAAAGCCCTGGGCAGCCTGGGTTCTCTTGCCCTTGCCCGCAGAGCAATCCCCTTGGATTCCTGGAAAGGGGAATTTACAGTGGCCAACTGAAACATAAGTGCATGCTCTATAAATAAATTATTTTTAAAAACTTAAAGGTAGAACTGAATTTTCTTCATATTTTTCTTAATTAATCAAGAAAGGGCACATGCAAATGCCAGACCAAAAGCATGCCTCTGTTAGCTACATGTGTGTCTCCTGGAAGGGTCGCGTTGTTCCAGGGTCCTGTTGCCCTACTGCTGCGCAAGCATTCTGCAAGCATTCAGATCTAGGTTGTGCCAGATTTCATGGGGGCTTAGTGCATAATGGCTGGTTGTGAAAGAACTAAAATATTGTTAGAAGTGGAGGACTTGGCACTGTCGCCTGCCCCAGACTTGAGAAGATGGCACCAAAGAGTTCAGACAGATAGAGAGGTCAGGACACCCAGAGCCTCCTTTCCTTCCTGCTATCCGATCCTTTCCTTTGAAGGAGAATGCGACTCTTAGGGACAATTTCCTCTGTTTCCACTCTCTCTCACACCCTCTTCTCTCTTGCAGGCACACAAAGAAGGTGCATGATCTCTCCATCTTGCACCATGGAGGCTGGACATGCGTCCAGCATCCAATACCACCTAGTTAGTTAGAGCAGACAATCTATATCTATCTCTTACCTACACTCTCCAGCATGTATTTCCTTTAATAAAAGCTGCTTATTAGCTTTAGAACTGACTGCTGACTCTGTCTACCTTTGTAAGTCTGTCACCACACCCAACCAGTGTTCCCTCTAAGCTGAGTTAGTGTGAGTTGGCTCACAGTTTTTTAGCCTCCAGCTCACAGATTTTTGTCTTAGCTCAGGAAGGATGGCTCCAGAGCAAACTAAGTTATGCTATATCCAAGTCGCCAGCTCACAACTTTAATGCCAGTAGCTCACAAAGCAGAATTTTTTCTCACAAGACTCCACAGCTTAGAGGGAGCCTTGCACCCAACCCCAGCTCTGCTGCATTAAAGCCTTGAGCACTCGGCTCTTTTTTTTGGTGGTTCCCTGGCAGTAGCAAGTCCAGATAATCCAACAAATATCACGTGGACATGCAACACGGGGGCTCCTTATTTGCAAGAAGTAAATGAAAAGAAGGCCATGACAGGTTGCCTGAAGTTGTTCCTGTTTTAGGTTGTCCTGGTACAGGTTCTTAAGAGCATGAAAGTAACCTCTGTGTCAGACAGATTCGAGTCCAGTAATACCTTAGAGACCAACAAGATTTTTGGGGTATAAGTTTGTGAGATCCCTGACGAAGGGAGCTTGGACTCTTGAACACTCCTCCCCTGGGAATCAGGCTGGTCTCTGAGGGGCTCCTGGGCTCGGAATGAGCCGTTCTGCTGCAGACCAACACAGCTGCCCGCTGCAACTACCTTTGTGTAAGGTAAAGGCTCCCCTTGCTCGAAAGCCAGTCGAATCCGACTCTAGGGATGCAGTGCTCATCTCCGTTTCCAAGCCAAAGAGCCAGTGCTGTCTGAAGACATTTCCGTGGTCATGTGGCCGGCATGACTAGACGCCGAGGTTCATGGAATGCTGTTACCTTCCCACCAAAGTGTTACCTATTTATCGACTTGCAATTTCTTGCTTTCGAACTGCTAGGTTGGCAGGAGCCGGGACCAGAGATGGGAGCTCACTCCATCACGTGGCACTCGGGTCTCGAACTGCTGTGCTACCGGCCTTCCGGTCTGCAGCTCAATTAATCTCTGAGCCACCGCAGCCCCACCTTTGTGTAAGGGAACCTGCATTCCTTCCCCAGCATGCTGTTCTCTTATCTAGAGATCACTTTTTTGATTTCATAGAGTTGTCATCTGTTTATAGCTGTCCTGTTGTGTTTACAGCCCTGCTGGATCTAACTGGTGTACAGGAAATTGAAGGGACCTGGAAAGCATCCATTTGTTTGCCGTGTGTGTACGAACCCTCTGCTGACTTCAAACAGGAAACTGTCTTGTGGAAAGCCTCTCTGTCAGATGATGGCACGAGGACCATTTTTCGCCGGGATCCTAACTCTGGGGATCAGACGCTCTTGACGCATTTCAAAAACAGAATCCGTATTCCAAAAGACTCACCTGGAGATGTCTCCCTCCTGATTGGGGACCTGGAGATGAGTGATCGTGGGCCATACACCTGTGAAGTTGTCTGGGTGGCAAGGAACAAGAGCAGGGTGACAAAAGGGAGGGTGACTGTCCTCAGGGTCATCAAAGGTAACCCCCGCGGGCTGCAGGGCACGTAGTGGGTAAAAATGCCATTCGCTTTGAGCAATTTATCCTGAGCTTTCCTTATGCAGGTTTCTAAACTTTGGCTTGTCCAAGAGCAATGGGGAGGAAGGGCAGGAAAGGCTCCCCAAGCTATTCTCTACCCAGAAACATGACCTTCTTGCTGATACTGCACTCCCATCCTTTAATTTCTTGCTGCCCCCCCCCCTCCTCCTGTGTCTTTTGGACTTCAGCTGGTGGTTCAGTGCCCGGCTGCAGCAGCTGCTCAGTCAGCATCCTTCTCCTGTCCTCCAGTTGCAGTGGCCAAGCCTGTCATCACGGCGGGGAGCTCAGGATCCGTCCTGCCCAGAGGGAGGAATACCAGCCTGGCCTGCCACACCAATGGCTCCCCACCCATCATATACCGATGGCTCAAGGCAGCGCAAAGGGGAAATGAAGACCAAGTCAGTCAGAATGCCGTACTTCACTTTGACAGTCTGCAGCTATCGGATACAGGAACATACTTCTGTGAAGTAGAAAACCGAGTTAGCTCTGCTGTCCAACGGAGCAATGCCTTTCAGCTGATTGTGAAAGGTAAGGACTCCAAATCACATAACGGAGTGGCAGGTTTTAAGAAACACCATTAAAAAAGCATTTTCCAATAAAGTTTTACCCCCTGTGCCAGGGGGTCCCCCCCCCCCCAACATGGTGCCCGCCAGTACCTTTCCTGCTGCCCACTGACAGTATTTTTAGAAACTGGGTGAGGCCAGATGGAGCTTTTGCCTAGTTGGACTTCTGACTGACCATCAGAGATCTGATTGGTTGTGCAGATTTTTTTTTAAAAAACCATTGCTTTTGGCAGCCGCTACCACCGCAGCACAAGGATCTTCATTGTTTGACCGAGGAGGTGTGCGTGTATGCAAGGAAATGTTTTTAAACAATATGGTCATTTGAAAAGGTATCCTGTTAAACAAAGCTTCTGCCTGAAACAGTGAAGCGTTATTCTTAGAGTTATGCATAACCTCACTCCCTGACATTGTGTGGTGGCCCCCCATCTCCCATGGTGGCCATTTTGTGGTTGACCACCTCCTGTGGTGGCCATTTTGTGGTTGACTCCACCACCCTGTGTCAGAATTCCAAAGGTGCCTGCGAGCTGAAAATGATTGGGCACCCCTTCTCTGTATTAAGTTCTTTCCTCTAAAATGGATAGTTTCAACATATAGTAAACTCAATGTTTTCAGTCCCAAATATTAATCTGATCCATTTTCCTCAATTTATTATCTCCCACAAATCCATGGAATCTCACTAGGGTTGCCAGCCTCCAGGTGGGGCCGGGGGATCTCCCGCTTTTACAACTGATCCCCAGCTGACAGAGATCAGCTCCCCTGGAGAAAATGGCTGCTTTGAAGGGTGGACTCTATGGCATTGCACCCTGCTGAGGCCCCTCCCCTCCCCAAACCCCTCCCTCTCCTGGCTCCACCCTCAAAGTCTCCAGGTATTTTCCAACCCGGACTTGGCAACCTTAAATCTCACACAAGCTCCACCCACATTTCTGTGGTAGGCCCGGCTGCTGCCACCTTCAGATCTGCCTTTGGGCCCTCCAGATCAGCCACCTGTTCTTCAGGCCATTCCAGATGTTTGGGTGTGGAGAGAGGCAGGGCAGGGCACATGGGAGATGCTGAGCCCCTTCTGAGCCCCTTCTGGATAGCTGGGCAAAAGCTCGGGTGTGTTCAGAGAAACCTTTTCTGAATTACGTCAGAAATGCTATAATTCTGAAAAGCTACAGCAGATCAGATTTTGAAATTGAAACAAATAATTTCAAGTGCAGCTAATGACTCTTGCGGATTCTTGGTCCTGATGGTATAGATTGCAGTCACTGGTCAAAAAATATCCCCTTTGAGAATGCGTCCAACAAACATCAGATGCATGGTCCAGTGGTACACACATATTTTGTGTTTAGAAGGTCCCAGCTGCTGTTGGGGAAGAATTGTCTGTGCCTGTGATCCTGGAGAGCCACCCACACTCAGAGTAGACAGTACTGAGTAGACAGTCTGACTCAGTAGGAAGTAGCTTTTTGTATCTACCTGAAACCAGGCATTTCTCCAGCTGTTCATCAAGTATGGGAACAACATACCTGAAAGACCGACTACTCCCTTATGAACCCGCCTGACCACTGTGGTCATCTTTGGAGGCCCTTTTTTGGTGCCTCCACTTTCTGATACTAGAAAGATGGCAACCGGGGAGAAGGCCTCCTCAGTCAACGGCACCAAGAGAAGAGAAGAGAAGAGATTGGATTTATAGCCCGCCCTTCACTCATTTAGAGTCTCAGAGCAGCTTACAAACTCCTTTCCCTTCCCCTCCTCACAACAGGCACCTTGTGAGGTAGGTGGGGCTGAGAGAGCTCTTTCCCAAGCTGTCCTTGAGAGTACAGCTGTGCCAGAGCTATGGCTTGCCCAAGGTCATCCAGCAGGTGCAAGTGGAGGAGTGGGGAATCAAACCCAGTTCTCCCAGATTAGAGTCCGCGCACTTAACCACTACACCAAACTGGCTCCCCAAAACTCTGGAACTCCCCCCACCACTACCAACGGAGGGTCATCTGCTCATCTCCTGTTGCCCTCTTCCACCAGCAGGTGAAGACTTTTTTGTTTTGTTTGCCATTCCCTCAGCAATCTCTCCTACTGGACCAAAGTTTTGTTGTTTGTACGTCTTTAGTTCTGTTTCAGTTGTTTTAATTAGGTGTTTTTGTTGGGGGTTGATTTAAATGGTTTTAAAATGTGATTTTAGATATGTATATTTTAAGTTATCAGCCGCCTTGATGGTTTTTTTGAAGGGCAGGAAGACATGATATACATTTTGTAAAATGAAATAAATTTTTAGTTTGCTTTCCTTGTTTAGGCTTTCTCAACACTTTTTTGGGAAGCTACCAGAATGGGTGCCCCTCTCCTTACTATCATGAGATGTTCCCAGACAGGCCACCAAAGATTCTGTTATTAATGGAGGAAATGGCAAAGTCTCATGCCGGGTGCTTTCTCCTTGTAGATCCTTCAGAATTTCCTACTTTGAACAGACCGAGCTCTGAGAATGCAGATACAACTGTTACCGAAAGAGGTAAGCCCTTTTAAAGGGTGGTTGGAGGGGATGCCAGATGGGGACGGGAATGAAGCTGCTGCTGCTGCTGCTGCTGCTGCTGCTGCTGCTGCTGGGTTTGGGTTTTGCAGGCAGGGCTTCCTGGGGCTTTGGGAACCTGGCTGGCAGCTGGCCTCCACTCTGCTGGAGCAGGTATCTCCTTGGAAATGGAGATGACCTCAGCAGCTGCCAGCATTCCTCTGCACTGGGGCACTCTGGGGACAGGGCTTCCCAACACGGTGCCACTGTCCCACACCCTTCCTGGTGCCCACAGAGTGTTTTTTAGACAGTGGGCAGGGTCAGGTGGGGCTTTTGTCTGATTGGGGCTTCTGATTGGCCTTTTGAGGTTTGATTGGCTGTGCAGAATTTTAAAAATGTTTTGGCAGCAGCTGCCACCACAGTACAAGGATATTTCCGTGTGCCTGAAGGTAAGATGTGGCAGCCATTTTGTAGCTGGTTCCACCTCCTGAAGCAGCCATTTTGTGGCAGTCATTTTGTGGCTGTGCCCATCATGCTGTGTCAGAATTCCAAAGGTGTTCTCAGGCTCAAAACGATTGGGGACCCTGCTGTAGTGACAATGTCCAGTTGTGTTAGAGACACAGCCCTTTATACTGAAATCTGCCAATTTCACCAGTTCCTGTTAGATATTCATTAATCAGAATGATAGATCTTGCTTCTGGAAAAGAGAGACAGCCTCCTTAAAGTTAAAACAGTTTATTTAACTAAAGGGTAGGGAAAACAGGATCAGCTATTAAAATAAAGGAACAAGCAGCGACATGTTGCTCCAGTCTTGCTACTACAGCATCTTACACGAGACTGATGAGAGTACAGTGGAGAATCCCTCCGTCTTCTTGACCCCTGAAAGTCAGTCAGTCAGTCAAGTTTATTGTCTTGGCCATTGGCCATAACAAAACAAAACAAAATAAAACAGATAAAACAAAATACAACAGACATTATAAACCAAAATGGGATAGGCCCTTCAGTAACTTGCTGCAAATCCAAGACTTAGTCTTATTTTTTTTGCCACCAATGCAAACAAAGCCATTCTGCTGGTAACATATGTGTCATTATCAGAGAGCAAAAAAACAGTCATGTCCAAATCTGAAATTCCATTATGCAAAGGTATAATGGGGTAAATAAACCTTTGCCTAAGTGATTCATGCCAAGAGCATCTCATAATATAATGCTCGACGTCATCCACTTCGCCTACGCCACACTGACATATTCTAGAGACAGGAGGGGAGCCCAAGAAGCGACCAATACAAACCATTGAAGGTATGGCATGAAACCTTAGGGCGGTAAAAGCCCTTCTTAGATCAAGAGTGGTTAATTTCTCGAGGTAATCAGTCCTACAGTGATCTCTTTTAAATATCCTATACAAGGGGGCTGTACGACAACTTACCACCGCTTGGCGGTTCAAAAGCCCATCCTTATTAAATACCCATTCCTTCAATTTGGACTTTTGACTTTCACTGTCCCATATATCGTCTGGAATTGAATATTTTAGTAAAATAGAGGTCAGGTGGTCACCTAATCTTTTGGAGGATTTCAAAAGCAATATAAAACTTCGGACACCTAGGATATCCTGGGGACGTTTTAAGCATTTCCTCCAATAAGAAAGAATTCTCACATTTACCCTGGCTTCCAAAGATACCATACCCAGTTCAGCCCTCATCAGTGCCACTGGTGAGCCTTTGGGTAAAACCAGAATCCGCCTCATAAAATAATTTTGCACGATCTCTAGCAGAGACCGCAGCGGCTCATCCCAACCCCAAATCTCTACCCCATACAACATTGCTGAGGTTATCTTACTAATGTATAGTTTGACAACCGGATCTATCATACCTCTGCCCCTGGAGAAGTAAAATTTCAACAAAGCCCCCAAATTGTTCATAGCAACAGTCTTCAATTGTGTAATATGGGGGCGCCAAGAGAGGGTTTCTGAGAAGGTTATGCCCAGATATTTATATGTACTGCATTGTTCAATTGGTGTACCAAGAATGCTCCAAACTGATTTCTTAGGTCTTTTCCTGAAAACCAAGACTTTAGATTTGGCGTAGTTTATTTGCAGAGCTTCTGCCTTGCAATACTTGCCCAATTTATTTAGTAGCCTCCTCAGACCAATCTTGGTTACGGAAAGAAGTACCATGTCGTCCGCATACAAAAGGATTGGAACTTTGTATTGCCCTATGGCGGGAGGCATGAATTCACTGCCTTCCAGACTGGCAATTAGATCATTCAAGTAAAGGTTAAACAGGGTGGGAGCTAGCACACAACCCTGTTTCACTCCCTTCTGCACTAATATATCTTCAGTGAGCCAGCCCTCCCTTCCGACCTTAACCTTCACAGTGGTGTCATTATACAACAGGCCAATTAATTTAACTAACCGGGGATCAATATTTATATTCCAAAGTTTCTGCCACAATCTGCCTCTATCTAGAGAATCAAAGGCTGCTGCTAGATCGATAAAGGCTGCGTAAAGGGCCTTTGTGGGACCCCTAACGGCCAAGGAGGCCAGAGTGTATAAGGTTTGGCAGTGCTCAATAGTTGAGTGCTCTTTTTTGAATCCAATTTGAAGAGGGTGAATTAAGTTATTCTCTATAACTTGATCTTCAAGTTTATTTTTTAGATGACTACTGTATAATTTAGAAGCAATTTAGAAGGACTTCCGGTGCTCGCGGGGAGGACGCTAATATTTGCCTCCCTCCCCCTTAGGGAACTATTTTGTTATTTTTTCTAGCCAGCTTATTTTATATATATATTAAGTGGCTATTTGCTGGAGCCTTGCATTTTGCCGAGTCGGCCCCACTTAATTTTTAGCTTGGTTTGGCTTGGTTTCCTATGTTTTATCCTGCTTATTCTAGTGCACCAGGAAGGCTGCTCTTTTATTTTTCTCTCTCGCCTTTCCTCCTCTGCTGTTATCTGTTTTTCCATGTGATAAGAAGTTGAGGCTGAACTCTTACTGCTGCCAACAGACTATCAGCTGGTAATTTGAAGTGGACGGTGAATTTATGATCAGGAACTGCTGAGCTTCTTTTGCTTTTAATTAATGGCATCCGGTAAATGACCTAGAGACGCGGACAGTACGAACATTCCTGCTTCTAAGCAGTCAAAGTTAGAAGACTTTTTTTCTACCTCAGATAATGTAAGTGGAACAACTGCATATAATGTAGAAACTACCAATCGGTTCACTCTTTTGGAGGGTCTAGGTGAGGAAGGAGGAGACATTGAGCAGCATGATAGTAGCATAACTTTTCTGCGGGATAGTCCTCCAATAGCTCAGAGTTGTCTCTCTGGAGAGGGAAGCGAGGAGGCTTGGGACTCTTTGCTGGGTAACCAATCAATTCTGATTGCAAGAACTGTAAGAAGTATTTTTGAATGTATGGAGGCAATCGCCAGTCAAGTTGTCCAGCTAAGGACCAGAGTGGAAGAAGTGGTGGAATTGTTGCAACCCAGCAAAAATCCCAGTAGGTATAACGGGCCCCAGTATCATAATTTTGTACAGCGGGAGCAGTCTGAGGCAGCAAACAATCTTCCAGCAGACACTTACCCGATGGAGGAAACTGGGAAAAATAAAAGAGATCACCTCATCCTTAAACCCAATTCCATTGTCCTGATAATAGACGGCTATCCAGTTCCCCCCAAGAAGGCCCCCGGATGGGTTGGGCGGAGGAGGAGCATCACCCATCTGTCGAGGCTATTGGGAATGGATAAGACCAGAATTGATCTTGAAAAAATCTTACACCTCAATCTACCTGACCAGACGCAGAAAGTCCTCCTCTCCTTTGCTTCCCCAAGAATTCCCTCATTGATCCACAAGGATAAAAATAGACTTTATTCATGGGGAATTCACCCGGTAAGAGTGTTCGAGAACCTGGTGGTTAAACCCCTGATACAGATCAAGGGAAAAAAACATAATACGGGTTCCCTCATGGAGGGCCCCACTGAGCCACTCAAGCAACAAGCTGAGCAGTTGATGCATGTGGAAACCAATACTCCTATGGAAAGCCAACCTTGTCAACAGGAGATCAATGGAAGAGGGCCTTATATAACACCTACAGAGGAGCAACTAATGGAGGGTCAGCTACTGAATGCCTCGGAAGAAGAGCTCCTGATCTCATTTGGGGACCTGATTCCAGCTGAACAACAGGCAGTGTGTGAAAGACTGGCCTCAACACTAAAGAATTTAAAGGATCTCTCAGGAATAGAAACCACCCTGCAAAGTAGATCGTTGGATCCAGGAAGAGGAGAAATTGCGAAGGGACTTAACCATCTCCCTCCCGGGGTAGTTGCTGTGTCTTCGCAACAATCACCCCCCCATAGTGGCCCGGCAGGGGGATTGCAGAGTCGCGTTACGCAAACCATCACCAATGGCTGTATTTTTCGAGACCAGGAGGGGAAGCTGGATCAAATTAGTATGGATCAATGACGCTTAAAAATTCTGACTTGGAATATAGGCGGGTGGTGGAATAAACAATGGGACCCTGAGTTTAAAAATTTTTTAGGTTGCGTAGAGAAAGTGATGCTCCAAGAGACCTGGGCATCAGCTTTAGCCCCCCCCCCCAACATGGAGGGTTTTAAGGTTTACAACACCTCCACCATTAAGATTCATAATAAAGGGAGAAGCTGTGGCGGTTTGGTTACAGCGGTCAAGAACTCCCTTCATTTGGAGGTGGAGCCAATTCCCCATGACTGTGATAACTTTGTGTTGCCTCTCTTGTTCAGAGGCCTTCCCTGGGGAAGTCTTTTGTGTTTAAATGTATATTTACCCCCTAACGATATAAATGGAATTAGTAATGAACTGTGTTGGGGGAAACTAGTTGCACTTATGGAACGGTTAGTGGTCCAATACCCAAACGTTCAACTAATTCTGGGGGGCGATTTTAATGCTAGGATCGGGTCCTTAACTATTGATCAGGAGGATGGGGGGTGTCCCTACGGGAGTATCCTGGCTGATGGACGCATCCTCCAGGATTCGGTTATTAATAAGCCTGGCAGGAGATTTTTGGAGACTCTCTCAATGTTCAATTTACTGGTGTTGAATGGCACAAGATGGGACTTGTCTAATGGGTCTTTCACTTATTTTTCCAGTTTGCGAAGAAGCACCATTGACTTTGTGGCCGTTTCGGGGGATTTGTTAGAACAAATCCTCTCTTTTGACGCGATTGAATCTATACATAGCGACCATAAGCCACTGCTGGTGGTTGTGGGTGCCCTGAAAGAAGTAACTCGGGTTTGGGATGATTCTAACGGGAATGCTTCATCACATAGGAGGCCCAAATGAACTACAAATGTCCAGGAATTAGTCTCGAAGGTACTCCCTAGTGCGAGAGTAGCATCGGATCACACCGACCAAACCATGGAAGAAGTAGATGTGATTAACTCCTATGAGAATATTGTGGAACAGTTAAAATCCCTATTTTTGAAAGAGAGCACTGTTAATACCTCTTCTGATCTGAGGGCCAAGTGGTTTGACAGAAAGTGTGCGCAATTCAAGAGATATCTGTTGAAATGCATCAGGCTAGCAAGAAAAGATAGGGACCCAGAATCCCTTAGGTTAGTAGGCACAGTTAGGAGACAGTATAAAGATCTGTTAAAGGAAAAGAAGGCAGCCTGTACCGCCCGCCTATGGGTGGAGCTCCAAGAAGCGGTTAAGAGTAGAAACGAAGGTAGTTTCTGGCGCCTAATCGCCACAGGTTTCAGTGGTAAATCAAGGGGGAAAGGTTTTAATATCCAAGCAGAGACTTGGTTTGCTCATTTCTCCAAGGTTTTTAGTTGTGGCTGTGAAAGCAACCAGGTAAACCCCTCCCTTTCCATATTACCACTCTGGCCTGAGGTAACTGAGCGTGAAGTGAGATCATTGATCGAATCCACACCCAGTGGTAAATCTCCCGGTGAGGATCTAATTCCAATTGAGTGCTTTAAATCATTTATTGATTGGTGGGCCCCAATGTTAGCCAAACTTTTTACCTGGATTGATAGAACTGGCAAACTTCCTAAGGGCTGGACCACAAGTATTATTGTTCCAATTTATAAGAAGGGTGAAGAGTGTGATCCCAGTAATTACAGGCCAATTAGTTTACTGTCAGTTGCTTCTAAATTATACAGTAGTCACCTGTTTATACAAACCAATCAGACAATACAATACCCTTGTAGATACACGGGCTTTTCAAAGATTGGCTAGTCGCCAAGTTCCTTCCGGATCAGGCTAAAACAAAGCTCTGCAAGGTAAATAAAGTTAACCCCATAATGACTGAATAGTCAGGTCTTGTATAACTCATACATTTCTAACACCCCTTCTCAAGACCTAACATGTAAGTCATTATACATGCAAAAACATTATTCAGCCTTAGTATCAGGCATATTCAACAGTTCACGAATTCTTTCAAACTTGTCTTTGGTCAGTGGCTTGGTCAGGATATCAGCCACCATCTCTTCTGTACGACCATGCTTAATCTCTATCAGCTTTTTCTGGTACAAATCCTTCACTAATGCACGTTTGATACCAATAGATCTACTTCTAGCAGTCGTGCTTTCTTCCTTACATATTGTAATACAAGCCTGATTGTCTTCTAACATAAGTACAGGTACAGTATTTTGGCTGCATGGTATTGCCACGAAGCTGTGCATCCGTGATTTCTATGGTTCAGGCTGTGGGCATGGCTATGATATGGGATTTAATGGTAAGTCTGGGGTGTCCCAACACAAAAACCCCAGGCGTCCATGAGGATCCATGCTCCAGAGCCATGTTTTCTGTGGTTCAAGCTGTGCCCATGGACATGATATGTGATTTGATCGTGATGTTGGGGTGACCCAACTGAAAAACCCTGAGGATCCATGAGGATCTGTGCTTTGGAACCATGTTTTGTGGTGCCACGAATTCGTGGAGGCATGATTTTTGTAGTGCTGCCTATAGTCTAAGACATGGTCTACAGTATGATATTGGTATTATTTCATTTCAGCATAGAAATCATATGAATTCATGTGGAGCCGTGCTTTGGAATCATGTTTTTGCATTGTTGTGGTGCCACGAATCTGTGGATGCGTGATTTTTTGGTGCTCCCTATAGACTAACACATGGTCTACAGTATGATGGTGGTTTCATTTCAATGTAAAAATCATATGAATTCATGAGGATCCATATAGATCCGACTGTTACCCATACCTGCTGAGGAGGGTGACGTGCCCAGAGGTGTTCTTCGTGGCGACCCAGGCCCTGGTGCTGGAAATACCACCCAGGGGTTGAAGGAAGGGAAGGGCTGCGGCGTCAGCATCAAGATGCACCTTTTCTCCTATACCCTCCCCTCTCTCTGTCACCCTTTCCATTCGCCAAGCAGCCCTCTCAAGACCCGGCCCAGTGCACAGAGGACTCCGGGCTTGCTGAGAGAGTGTGATTGGCCCAAGGTCAGCCAGAAACCTTCCATGGCAGAGTGGGGGTTTGAACCTGTGTCTCCCAGCTGGTGAATCTGAGGCTCTAGCTGCTAGCCCACACTAGAAGCCAACTCCTTTGATACTCCTAATCTCTAAAGATATTTGCTAAAAGTGCCATCCATGTCAATGAAACTCACTTCCAAGTGTCAAGTTTGTGCACACTTTACTTGGAAGGAAGCTCCAGGGTTTCAGTGGAGCTTACTTTCTGGATGGGGTGCACAAGGGCTGCAGTCTCTTTGGACTTCCTCATGAGCAAGTCCTCCTTGTGCTCAGTGGGACTTCCTCCATGCATGTGTGCAGAAAGAATGGAGACCTGGAAAATCCTGGTATTTAATATGAGGTACCCAGTAGCTCTATCCAGAGAATAAGCCAGGTTGCTACTTTTTAAATGTGGTGGGGCGTTCCTTTTCTTTCCTTTGGCAGGGCTTTGTTCCAAGTCAGCTGCCTTAACTGGTTTCTGGATCAAGTTTTAATTATGACCTACAAACTCCTTAGGCCTGTGAGCAGTGGCTTTCAAGTCCCCCCTTAGGTCATCTAAAAAGGAGTAAAGTCCAAGTAATTTAGAGATCAGTGTCATCCCTCCAAGGGCTGCGATCCACAAACCATATCAGTCAACTCCAAAGGCTGCTACTCCTGTGGATGCCAACTGTTTCTTTTCTGCCAAATCTTGATCTCTGGCTTGATTTGCAGATCTGGTTCCAACTTCACTGGAGCCTCAGGCGGATGGTAGAGTCCCAGATCGCCATGTTGTCAACCCAGGTATGGGAAGTTGAAAGGAGGAGGGGCAAGTGGAGCTGCCCCACTGTTCTGTTGATGCTCCAGAGCAGGGGTCCCCAACGTGGTGCCTGGGGGGGCCATGGTGCCTGCTGACTCTGTTCCTGGAGCCCACCAAATATTTTCAGAAAGTGGGCAGGGCCCGGTAGGGGTTTTGCCAGCAAAACTTCTGATTGACCATTGGAGATTTGTTTGGCTGTGCAGATTTTAAAGAATGTTGCTTTGGCAGCAGCTGCCAGCACAGCTCAAGGATCTTCACTGTGGGACTGAAGGTCAGCTGTGGCAGCCATACAGTGGTTGACTCCACTTCCTGTGGCAGCCATTTTGTGGCTGATCCCCTCATACTGGATCAGAATTTTGAAGGGACTCCTGCTCCACAGGTTCTGCTGGCTTTTGTATTGTTTTGGCTGACTCACCTGCCTCAATGTGTGCACAGAATGCCCACCCCTTTCAGGGCCACTGGCTCCAGGGGGCCGGGGGGGGGGGCTTGAATCCTTCTCACTGTTTTTTTACATAGCCATATTATTATTGATCACTTGTGCTGGCTGTTTGATGCCCCCAACTGTAAGCACACTGATGTGGAATTAAGTCCAGTGCATATTTATGGGCTTCCTTCCAAGTAAGTCTGCACAGCCTTAATGCGCAGAAGCACTCAACTTGGCTTTCTTTTCATTATTTTAAGACCTAATTCCATCAATAAAGCTTCAGGTGGTTCACAAAACAGACTGCAAACATAACCCATGAAAAGGACAGTGGAAAATTCCAGGGCTGTTGGCTGGGAAACCAAAACCTTGTGACCAATTGTGCCCAATAGCCCATCGGAACTGTTTCTCAGAGACAGGCACTGGCAAACCACCTCTGAACCTCTCGGGCCTTGAGAACCCTGTGGGGTCTTCTGTGACTTGAGGGCACTTCCACCACCACCACCACCGCCGCCGCCAGTTTTGCACCAAGAAACCTCTGGCAGGGCATCCCACCCAGCCTGCCCTCTCAAACAGAAGCGAACATGCTGGGTGACCTTGGTGGGCAGGTGCCAGACTCCCGCAGAGAAAGGCCGTCCTTAGCAGAGGTGGACCAGGCCATAATGACTCATGCTGCCTTAATGGTTTTTGCTCCCTTAAGGCAGGCAGCTGAAGGGCTCCATGTGCCACACTGAGATCAAGGATAGCCTGCAGAGAGCGGCAAGTGGAACCTTTGATTTGGTGGCCCTCTGCTTTGTAAACCAGCCCTGACTGAAGTGGTCTCTGCCCTTTTGCTGCAGCTCCTGGGACAACCAGCCCGCCCCTCTACATCATTGTCCTGATTGCCCTGCTCTGTGCCGGGGTGCTCCTCGCCATCTCAGTGGGCGTCTTCTGTGGAAGGAAGACCAGGCCTGGTGAGTCACTGGAAAGGGAAGGGCTGTTCTGGAAACCGTGGTGGTGGAGAGAGTGGTTCCCAGGAGGCACCGGGGGGGGGGGGCGGGGTTCTGGAACCCTTTGAATAAGGACACCAGGCTGTATGTAGAGGAGAACACATTGTTTCTTTGTTTCTTTATTGAAACATTAATATCCCACCTTTCCTTGTGGTTCAACGAGGTTTACAATAATAGTAAAAACGGTTTCAGTTAAAACCAGAATAAAATAACAAAATCTCTCCTCCCCCCCCCCCAAGATGCCTGCCATTCAAACTCCCTCAAAAGCCCTGGCAGAGGGGCGGGCCTTGCATCACCCCCCTCACCTCTTCAGCAAGCCCCTCCCACAGAGCCGGAGCCACGATGGAGGAGGCCGAGGCTCTGGTCAATGCCAGACGGGCCGCCCTGAGTGGTGGGGGAGCCGGCAGGGGGCTGCCTGAGGACCACAGTGGGCGCACAGGGACGGCCCTTCAAATATGTGGGTCATGAAGGGCTTTAAAGGTCATCACCAGCACCCTGAACAGAACTCGGAAACAGACTGGCAGCCAAATAGGGTTGCCAAGTCTGGGTTGGAAAATACCTAGAGACTTTGGGGGTGGAGCCAGGAGAGGGCGGGGTTTGGGGAGGGGAGGGGCCTCAGCATAGTACAGTGCCATAGAGTCCACCTTCCAAAGCAGCCGTTTTCTTCAGGGAGCTGATCTCTGTCAGCTGGAGATCAGTTGTAAAAGCGGGAGATCCCCCGGCCCCACCTGGGGGCTGGCAGGCCTACAGCCGAATGTAGCTGTTTCCAAATGGGCAGCAACTGTTCCTGGCGGCCAGCCCCTGACAACAGTCAGGCTGCCACATTCTGGACCACTTGTAGTTTCTGGATTGCCTTCAAACAACAATTTGGAAGATGGCCTTTGGATTCAGTGATGTAAACTTTGAATGCCACACAGCAGATTTGCAATTTATGATCCACCATTTTTTCCTGTCCTGAAGTTTAATTTTCCTGCAAGGTTTCTCCCTCCTGGGCAACAACTTGTGGCTGTGCAGCAGGGATGACTTACTTCAAGCTTTCTGCAGTTTTGTGCTGTATATGAAGAAAAATCAGGGTTCCCAAGTCGGCCCGGGGGGCGGGGAAAACCCCGCTGCAGCGGCCCAATTCCCAGCGGCCCAGATTGGGCTGCTGGGGGAACCCCACCTCCAAATTGCCGGGCTGCATAGACATGCCCGGCCCGATGATGTCACCCGGAGGTGATGTCATCACGTCAGGCATGTTTTGGGGGGAAGTTCTAGAATTTGAGGGGAAACTCTATGGTTTTCCCTCGAATCTGAGAGGTCCCGCCTCCAACTCTGCAATGCCCCCCCCTCTTTAAAACTTTCTATCTACAGCCCATTGTCAGAAGATGGTGATAAGGAGGCTTAATCAGCCAATCGCCAACTGTGCCAATGCCATGTGACACAGGAGAACACGGGGGGGGGGGCAGACATGGCACATTAGGTGGCCTCTTTTGAAGGGTGGTTTTTACTGCATTCTGGTCAAGCCCTCCCCCCTTGGGGGTCCGCTGCCTGCTGGTTTTCTCTTCACATTTTCAGTGGATGCTGCTCGCTGTTTTAAAAGGAATTTGCTTGCTGGAAGAAAGATTTTCACATAATGCTCTGCTGTTTCTTTTTCAGGCCACACCTATGAAGTGACCTAGTAAGTAGCTTTTGGGGTCTGCAAGGTGGAAATGTTGGATGAAAATATCTTGGTGATATGGCTGTTGCAGACGGAGTGAAAAGAGCCCCAAGTGTTTATGCAGGGGCCCTGCAGGGAGACTGTGGAGGAATAGCCAGGAGTCACAGGTGGGGGAAAGCAGCCCAGATTGTTCTCTGCTCCAGTCAGGGGAACAGTCTTTTCTGGTTTTAAAGGGGCCATCTGACTAAACCACCATTGTCTGCTTGTTTGCAAACCTGACCAAACAGAAGAAGAACAACACCAGTGGTGCCCTTTCTGCATCTCCCCTATTTGGTGACAGGCGCTCCCACCCACAGGTGACAGCTGTATTTGCTCAGTGAGGAGACTGGCTTGCACACAGGCCCCCCGTTGAGCATGATGGATTGGGGCCAGTACTTTTCAAACTAACAAATGCAATTTAATAACAACGAGCACAATCTAAAAAGCTGCAGGGGGCACTTCTGCCCGCATGCTGAGGCATCTGAGCCCCCCCCCCCCCATCCTCAAACCACTCAATGTACGGATATGGCATCAGGCCCAGCGAGGGGCTTCCAAGGCAAGGGAGTAAGCGGAAGTGGCTTTCCACTGCTTTCCTCTGCAGAGCCCTCCTTTGTGGTCTCCCACCCCAGTACTACCCTTGACAAGACTGGGCGATGCCAAGCCGCCTTCCCTCCAAACCACTCTAGGAAGTTTAAAAAGAAAAAAAAGAGTCCCGCAGCAACTCCAGTATTGCTTTATCATGACACAAGTGTTTGCGGACTAGAGCCCGCTTAGACAGAGTGCCACCTTCATTTAGCACACATTCATCATGGGAGAAAAAAAGGCAAACTATGGGGTCAAATCACCACGAATCACCAGATCATGCGAAGTTGATGGTATCGCTTGACACTGCTCTGGTTAGGCTTCACCTAGAGCAGGGGTGGCCAACCTGTGGCTCGGGAGCCGTATGCGGCTCTTTCACACATATTATGTGGCTCCTGGCAGGGCAGCTGGGGAAGCTAAATATCATTAGAAAACAAATATCATTGGACAAATAAATACCATTATCAATATCTGCTTTTACCCCTTTTGTTATTATTTTTGGCAGTCACATTTAATGTTGATAAGAGGCAAATCTGCATATTTCCCAATAAAAACACGTAATGTTTGTTCATGTTGTGCGGCTCTCAAACATCTGATGTTTATTCTATGTGGCTCTTACGTTAAGCAACTTTGGCCACCCCTGACCTAGAGTATTGTGTTCAGTTTTGAGCAGCACAATTTAAGAAGGACTTAGGTCGCGATCAGATGGCTCTTTTGATCTGACCCAGGCACCTGGGAAACGTGCTGCTGCTGTGAGCAGCCCGTTGATCCCCGCCAGGGAGCCATACTAAAAAGACACTGGTGGAAGTCCGGCCTAAAGTTTGCCGACAGGCCCATCACTTTCCCCTGTTTGGTCATTACAGTGCGCAATCAGCCTGCTGAGCTGGTCTGACTCCAGACCACCCTGAACGGCCGCCATTTAAAAAAATTCGTAGCGGTATGCGCATAAATGCATAAATGAGCGATGGCTGCAGAGTGCTGCTCAAACATTCTGGACAGTCTCATGTTTCTGAAGGGCCCGTGAAACTCATGAACTTTGTTAACTGAAATGGTACCTAGAGGAAGGTACTACTGGCGGTGCTTTTAACATTCAAGTCCGCACATGTGGGGAAAAAACAAGTAGATGGTGAGGCACATATGTGCATGCACAAACAGAATTTTAAAAAAAACCCTGACCACGCGTCTCCTTCAGGTGGATGCTGTCTAGACAATCCACCACGGAGTCCACGCACAGTAAGGCGATTCACTGGGGAGCTGTCTGGTCATGCAACACTGGATTAAAAAGATCAGGATCAAAGTAGAGCCAGGCCAATGGCAGGATTAGCTGCCCATCTGAACGGGACCATAGACAAGCTGGAACGACACAGGCAACGAAGATGGTGAGGGATCTGGAGACCAAGTCCTGTGAAGAAAGGCTGAAGGAGCTGGGTATGTTTAGCCTGCAGAGGAGATGACTGAGAGGTGATATGAAAGCCATCTTCAAGTACTTGAAGGGCTGTCATATAGAGGATGGTGCGGAGTTGTTTTCTGTTGCTCCAGAAGGTCGGACCAGAACCAACAGGCTGGAATTAAATCAAAAACTGCTTTCGGCTAAACATTAGGAAGAATGTTGGAGTGGTTCCTCAGTGGAACAGGCTTCCTCAGGAGGTGGTGGTGGGCACTTCTTCTTTGGAGTTTTTCAAACAGAGGCTAGATGGTCATCTGACAGCAATGCTGATTCTGTGAATTTAGGCAGATCACGAGACGGGAGGGCAGGAAGGGTTGCATCAGTGCTTAGTTCTCGTGGCTGTTTCTTACACGTTTAGGGAAATGCTGATCGCCACTTTGGGGTCAGGAAGCAATTTTTCTCCAGCCTGGTTTAGCTGGAGATTTTGGAGGGTTTTTTTGTCATCTTCTGGGCATGGATCAGGGGTCACTGGGGTGTGTATGTGGGGGGAGGTATTTGTGAATTTCCTGCATTGTGCAGGGGGTTGGACTAGATGACTCTGAAGATCCCTTCCAACTCTGTGGTTCTATGATTCTATGGAACGGTTGTAAATCTGCAGGGCTGGATTGGCATATATAAGAGGATAAATGTAATGACTACTGGAGAATCACACAACTTTAAGGCTGATGATGAGGAAATTGCAATTGTTCAAGATTTTCTATTCCTTGGCTCCATAATCAACCAAAAGGGAACCTGCACCCAAGAAGTCAGAAGGAAACTGAGACTGGAAAGGACAGCCAGGAAGGAGCTAGGAAAGGTCCTGAAGTGTAGGATGTGTTGCTGGCAACCAAGATCAAGTTAATTCATGCCTCAGTATCCCCCATTACTCTGGATGGGTGTGAAAGTTGGCCAAGGAAGAAATCAGACATTGCTCCCCCCTCCCAGATGGTTTGTTCAGAGTCTTTTGTTCAAGCTCATGCACAAGATGGAGTTGGAATATGAAGTGGTAGTCACTCAGTGGGGGGCTGGTCTGGCTACATGGACGTTTTCTCAATATTTGGGAACATTTTTGCCAAAATATTTGGCAAAATACCCCACCCTTCACTTGGAGGCTCAAAGCAGCTTACGATCTCCTTCCCCTTCCCACAACAAACACTCTGTGAGGCTGGTGGGGCTGAGAGAGCTCTTTTGATGACTGCTCTTGAGAGAACAGCTCTGAGAGAACTTGTGACTGACCCAAGGTCACACCAGCATGTGGAGGAGTGAGGAATCAAACCCAGTTCTCCCAGATTAGAGTCTGCGCTCCGAACCACTACACCAAACTGGCTCTCAGCCTGCTTCCCTTTGTGCCTTTTTGAACCAGAGCCAAAGATCTCACATCCTGTAGATGGGAGGTCTTGCAGAAGAGATGCTGTGCAAATTGCACCGTTATAGGAAGGGCCAACCCACCACTTAGGTTCAGCTCTACAAACGCAGATCCGCTGAACCTTATTCACTTATTCTTGCATAGACCAAGCCATGGCACAGTCGTAACCTTAGCTTTCTATTTCAGCAATAATCCTGTGACTCTCACGAGGGAGGAAGGCAGCCCTGCTGGGACCAGAACATACAGGTGTGAATCTGAGCAAGTCCCCCCAAGGGCTGAGAACAACTACACCATGGAACCTACCCCAATCTCTGAATATGTGCTCATGGACACAAAGTTCGACAAGGACTATGAGAAGCTGGTGCCCAAGATGGAGTCAGAGTATGAAGTGGTAGACCCTCCGTGGGGGGCTGGTGTGGCCACCTGGAGGCCAAGCCAGTGATGGACCTTCAAGCACGTAGCGTGAGAAAACATCCCCTTCTGCTGCCCTTTCCTTGGGGGCATCTATTAGCTTGTGTCACTTGAGGTTCGCCCTCAACATCTCTTCATTAGAGCCAGCTGTCCCATGAGTTTGTCCAGATGCGCAAAGCCAATTGGACTCCCAGCTCCCATAGCAATGGGCTGTCCACAAGTGCCTGAGAGAAGAGAGAGAGCCCATGGCCCAGATCCAACACAGCAGCAGGCTTCTGCACCTGTTCCCACAGCTGGGTGGGGAAATGCCCCGGCTCAGCTCTCTGGCCAGAGTGCCACAGCCACGGTACCAGCCACAACGTGTGTCTTTGGGGTGGGGAGCAGTCCTAAGCAAGGCCCTGCCATCCAGTCCTCTGAAGTCCATCAGCTCAGGAGGGCCCACTCTGCTCAGAATGGCACTGGGAGTCTCCCCCTTAGCTTCCCCCTTCTTTCTGAAGAGCTAGTTGGGGGCTTACTGTGGGCATCGGACTACGGCGGGGGGGGGGGCAACCTTTCTGAGCCTGCAGGCACTGTTGGAATTCTGCCATATGGTGGGGGGCACAAGCACAACATGGTTGTTACAGCAGGTGCAGCCAGCCCCAATATGGCGACTGCAGGGGGCAGAGCCCCACACGAAGAAGAGGAAGAAAAAGCCCAAGTGCCAGGGGGGAGGGAAGAGAAATAATTTTTTAAAAATATGCTGGGTAAAAGGAGTGATAGAGAATAAAAAGTCAACAGTGCTGGCAGCTGCCACTGGTAGTTTCCCAAGTCACCAATATAAGCCTGTGAGATTTCATGCATGCCAGTTTAGGAGGGGCATCTGTAGCTGACCTAAGGCTGAAATTTACCCAGTGGCACTCTTAAGGTCTTTGGTAGGATTTCTCTTAAGTAAACCAGTTCAGGGCACAATCCGGGGGGGGGGGGGCGTGTTTCCTCCTGTGCTAGATTTATACTGCTACATTTCCCACCAGATTGTGCTTCCAGCTTTCAAGGGGAATCATCAAATTGCCTTGGTGAAGACAGAGAACCCCCCCCCCCCCAAAAAAAAACCCCAAAAGAATTAAAGACATAGTTGGACCCAGTGAGGTGCCGTTTATGGGGCATATGCCCATCCCAGTGTTACCCCGGCAAACAGATCAGCTCTCCAGAAGCCCCACTGGGCAAGAGCCCCTCCTTGCCCCACCCAGTTTTTAAAAGCAGAGGTGTTGGCAGGTGCCGTGGTGGCCACAGGCGACACACTGGGGACCCTGGGCAAGGGCTGCTCCCTCCACTCCCAGGGCTCCCTCCCCTCCCAGGGGGGGCACACAAGGTGAGGCCTCAGAGCCTCAGAGTACAATTTTCACCAGTCATTCAATCACAGGCCCCAGGGAGGCCATCCAGCCACTGCTCAGGCTTCATCCAACGGAAGTCAGCCCCCCCCCCCCCCCCCGCAATCTGAATAGCGCTGCTGTCACCTGCCAACTTGCATGGCAGGACCATGTTTGGACCTGTGCTTCTCCCAAGGTACAAATCATCAATGTCAGCTAGGCTGCCATAAATAAAAGGGGGGGTTAAAGAAGCTGGGTGCCATAAAGAAGGGAGGGGGGTAGTTAACTCTAGGATGCTAGCTTTTGATTCTCCTCTAGCATTTGTCTTTGTTTTGACAAGATCTTCAGTCTCTCTTGTGAGTTTCCTGCTAGGAACTACGAGCCGTTACTTTCCACGTGAGGGTAACCAGGCATTCATTGACTTGTTGCCATCTGACGATCCATGTCTGAACCTTGTATAAAATCCCATTCCCGCTTTCCCTCTTTAGTCTTAACACAGATAGTCTTAGTGCAATATAGTAACCTGACTAAAATAAACTGATCCTGATTAAGGAACGTTTGTTGAGTGTTGATTACTGGAGACTCTGACAGAGTGTTAAGATTCCTCATCCCTGGACTGCGCTCCACACCCTGAATCTCAACATGAGCACAGGGAACGGTGGAGACCAGCCAGTCATGGAGGCAGAGATTTCCATCACCACGGTAGGTCCCTGCGACGGGGACACAGACACCGCCCCCAGGTCGGGAGCTAGTGGGAGGTGCTCGGCCCTGGGGGAGTGACCTGTACTTGTGGGTGCACCTCTCTACTGCTCCAAGGGAGTCGTGGATGCTGACTCCTTGGGTGGCTGTACCAAGCTGCTATGACTGAGCGGTCCCCAGCCGTCCAGAGTCACAGGACCTGAGTAGAAGTGGCGAGGTCAAAGCGCTAGTTGAGCGCATGGGAACATGCTTGTGAGAGTAAATGCAGCAAGAAGTTTTTGAACTAACAATTAGATTACCCCGAATGATTTTGGAAGTGGTGTGGGATGAACTGAGGCAACAGGCTCCCCTCCAGCCAGGGGCGGCCACGGCGCCGATGGAGCCACCAGCCGGGCAACTGGGAGCCCTTCCTGCACAACCTACAGCACCCGCTGGGACACCAGGGGCAACCAGCTCAACCCCTGGCTCCTGGGGTCCCCAGACTGCAGCAACCCAAGGAGTTGCTGGAACCTACATTTGACGGGACCCCTGAGAAGTTGGCGTTCTTTCTAGTGCAGGTACGCAGATTCCTAAGGGACTGGGGCCATCTGTTCCCGGATGATGAGCACCGTGTTGAGTTCATCAGCGTGAAGCTGAGAGATTGGGAAGCAGACTGGTACGTGGGTTTGCACAAGATCCAGGGTCCTGAGCTACGGGATGTGCAGGCCTTCATGTGGGTGCTACGAAGGCAGTATGAAGATCCACTGGCGGGCGAGAAGGAGAGTGCGTGTCTCCGTACCTTAAAGCAAGGCAACTGTACAGTGCGCAAGTACTCTGAAGAGTTCAAAATGATCGTAGTGAAGATCCAGGGGTGGCCAGAGCCCATGTTGATGGAGCACTTCCAGTCATCAGATTCTTGACATGGTTCTGTGAAATGTGCAACCCCTCACCCTGGCTGCCTGGATGTGAGAAGCAGACGATGCGGAGAACCGCCTGCAGATGATCAAGATGTGGGCCCCATGGGTGTACCCTAAAACCCTGGGGGCCCCCCAGAAGATGACCCAGCCCAGAGGAAAAGATCCAATTAAAGGACAGCGAATGAGGCAAGAGCTTTTCCTCAGGTGTGGAGAGGCCAACCATTTCATGGCAGCCTGCCCAATGAGTGCAACTCCAACCTCTCAGAAAGCTGGAGAGAAGAAAACCACAGGGACCCCAAAGTGACCGAGCGGTGGGAAGGGGAAGTTCCCAAAGGTGCTGCAGCTGGGAGCACAGCTGGAAGGCCCCTCATTAAGCAGCGAGGAAACACAAGAGCCATCGGGAAAAGGCCGGGACCTGTTGTAAGAGGCCCAAAACAACAGGTCCGAGAGCCTATGGTAAGCATTTCTGACCCCATCCTGAGAGACATGGGCATGCAAATTCAAGTCCAGGCGCTGATCAGCTTGGGCCGCGCGAGAGACATAATCAGCCCATCCCTTGTTACGGGGCTGGGAACCCCAGTCCAAAGACTTCCAGAGCCGTTAGTTTTTGTCCAGATGGACGGCTCCTCTATGCAGGAGCCATGTAAATACCAGACGGTCCCCTTGCCGATGGGGACGGGAGCACATTGGGAGCACCGCTCTTTTGTGATCAATCCCAATGTCCGGTTCCCAATGGTGTTAGAAGCCTTTGGCTGTGTGGACATGATCCTTACATCCAGTGGAGCAAAGGGGTGGTGTGTTTTGTTGACCTGGGGTGTAAATCCCAAGTGTGGTCACCTGAATGGGGTAAGTCTCCTCCAGCAGACTCAATGATTACTTGCCTAGTGGAGGAGAATCCGGGGAGAATCCCCCGAGAGTATGAAGACTTAACTGAGGTTTTGGGGGAGGTGTAACCAGACGAACTGCCCCCCCACCAGAATTGTGACTGTGCTATTGAACTGCTGCTGAGGCACAAGTTACGGAAAGGAAAGTTGTATTCCATGAGCCCTGCAGAGAAAGGGGAGCAGTGAAAGTTTATTGACAAAAACTTGGCACGAGGTTTCATCCATCCCGCCTCCTCCCCTAATGTGGCTCCCGTTCTCTTCTGGAAAAAGAGGGATGGCGGGCTCAGATTGTTCACAGATTATCAGGGGCTCAACGTAGTGTCAACTACCAATGCTTACCCCCTCCCACTTATCAAAGATTTGTTAGCAGAGGCTTCCAAGGGAAAAATCTTTACTAAGCTAGATCTGTCGGATGCTTACTTTAGAGTGCGCATAAGGAAGGGGGATGAATCTAAAATGGCTTTCAACACACCCCTGGGGCAATTTGAATACCTTGTTATGCCATTTGGCCTCCAGGGGGCGGCTGGAGTTTTTATGAATCTGATCAATGAAGTCTTACACAAGCACTTATTCCAGGGGGTGCTAGTGTACTTAGATGACAGTCTTTTGTATTCCCCCAATAAGGAATCACAGGTCAAATTAGTGTGAGGGGTCCTCTAGACCCTCCTGGAGCACAGGCTATTTGCTAAGCTGTCCAAATGCGAGTTTCATAAGGAGGAAGTGGATTTCCTAGGCTACCGCATCTCCCATAGGGGCTTAGAGATGGGCCCTAAGAAGGTGGCTGATGTGGTGGGGTGAAAGGCGCCCACCACCCGGCACCATCTCCAATCGTTCTTAGGATTCTGTAGTTTTTATAGGGGTCTCATCTCAAATTTTGCCCAGGTAGCCCTCCCCCTCACTGACTTGCTGAAAACAAAGGGGAAGGGTGTGGATAGTACAAAGCCCGAGGCCAAGTTAGACTGGACTGAGGAATGCCAGCATGCATTCGAGACACTGAAAAAGCTGTTCACTTCTGAGCCGGTGCATGCCCACCCCAATGAGAATAAGAAATTCATTGTTCAAGTGGACACGTCGGACGTCACAATGGGGGGGGGGCAGTCTTTCAGGAGGGAGCGGATGGGCAGCTCCACCCCCTGGCTTACATCTCTAAGAAGTTCAGCACTACTGAGTGCAAGTGGTCAGTGTGGGACATGGAAGCTGTGGCTATTAAATTGGCTTTGTTGATGTGGCGTCATTGGCTGGAGGGGGCACAGGTAGCGTTTGAGGTTTGGACTGACCATAAGAACTTAGAGACATTACGCACCCCCTGGAGTCTCAATGCTAAACAACTGCGATGGGTGGAGTCTTTCTCCAAATTCCATTTCACCCTCCACCATCTCCCGGGGAAACCAAACCTTCTGGCCGATGCCCTGTCACGCCTACCCCAACATGTGAGCCAGAGGGAAGAGGTGATTGATTCTATGTTCACACCCTCACAGTTGGGAGGGGAGGTCATGACTCGCAGTCAGGCAAAAGTGGGGGGGGGGGAGGAGAAGGAGGAGCATCCATGGAGTACCAGATTCAAGGAGGGTGTGTCTGACAAAGACAAGGAGGAACTTGTGTCCACACTGGCAGTAGAGGAACACGAAGACGGCTGTTGGTATAAGGGGTCCAAAGTCTTTGTGCCTGTTTCTGTGCGGGGGGAGGTGATGCGCTGGGGCCACAAATCTAAACTAGCTGGACACTTTGGGTTTCTGAAGTCTTTGAATTTGCTGCAATGCCAGTTTTGGTGGCCACATATGTGGGCGGACATTTCCCAATATGTTACCTCATATTGGGGCCGGGAGGGGCCCCTTTAGGGGGGCAGGATGTCAGCTAGGCTGCCATAAATAAAAGGTGGGGGTAAAGAGAGTGGCCGCCATAAAGAAAAGGGGGGGGGGAAGGTTGTTGACACTGGAATGTTACTTTTGATTCTCCTCTAAGATTTGTCTTTGTTTTGACAAGATCTCCGGTTTCTCTTGTGAGTTTCCCGCTAGGAACTAAGAGCCGTTACTTTCCACGCAAGGGTAACCAGGCATTCATTGGCTTGTTGCCATCTGACGATCCATGTTTGAACCCTGTATAAAATCCCATTCCTGTTTTCCCTTTTTAGTCTTAACACAGAAATTGTTTAGAGAAGTATAGCATCTATGAGAGTCCAAGGCTACAATAAACTGGTCTTGTTTAAGGAGCGTTGTTGAGTGCTGGTTACTAGAGATTCTGACAGCGGGGGAGGGGCAACAGTGGGAGGGCTTCTGGTGTCCTGGCCCCACTGCTGGACCTCCTGAGGGCACCTGGTGTTTTTGGCCACTGTGTGACACAGAGTGTTGGACTGGACGGGCCACTGGCCTGATCCAACACTGACTTCTCTTATGTTCTTATGACACTTTAGATCAGTGTCAGTTCTTCCACCCAGCTGCCCACATAACTGATTGGGGCAGCATGGAGAGGTGGGTGCTCGTGCACCCAGCCTAGGGTTGCCAATTCCTGGTTGGGAAATTCCTGGTGTTCTGGGAAAGGCTGGGTTTGGGGAAGGGAGGGAACGCAGAGGGTTATTATGCCATAGAGCCCGCCCTCCAGAGCAGCCATTTTCCTCCAGGGGAACTGATCTAGAGATCTTTTGTAATTCCAGAGGATCTCCAGGCCCCACCTGGAGGTTGGCAAGCCTAATGTCTTATCCCTCAGGCCAGCCTCTTCCCTTAAATTGCAGCCCCTGTGGCAGCATTCTGCTGAAAAGAACCATTACAAAAATAAATGAACAGGTAACAAACAGTCTCACCCCTTGAGAGTGCTGCTTGCAGTGCTCACAGACTTACCGAAGTGATTTCCAACAAGCGCTTTCATGGGGAGTTCTTTGTGAGTGCAGTGGGCAGAAGGCACTGTGGTCCCCAAAGCCGGCCTTGCCCTCTCTGCCTGTAGGGTTCTCAGGCCTTACCTGGCTGCTGGCAGGGTGTGTGTATGTCCCTCTCTCTGTTCGGGACCTTATGGCGCACATGCAAAGCATGCACAGCATGATGATGCCATCCTGAAGTGATGTCATTGCTCCGGATACGTTGCAGGGGGACCCTCTATCATTTGAGGAAAAACTCTATGGTAACCATTGAGTTTTTCCCTCAAATGATAGAGGGTCCCCCTGCAACATGCCCTGCATGATGATGTCACCTCTGGGTGACGTTGCACCCGGTACGTTGGTGCGGACAGGGCACTTTGGGGGTGGGGTTCCCCCGCCGGCCAGATCGGAGATGGAGGATTAGGAGCCCCAAAAGTGGGCAACCCCCCCCCCCTTGGGGGAATGGTGACCCTACCTGCCTGCTCTCAGGTTCGGCTGCCTGTCTTCCAGTCTGCCTTCATAACTCTGCCTGGCTTCCGGCAGGAGCAAGCTGCAAGCTTTTCAGACACTGCCTGCCTTAGGGCTGCCAGCTCTGGGCTAGGCAGTTCCTTGAGATTTGGGACCCGAGAAGGGCAGAGTTTGGGGAGGGGAGGAGCAGGGTCCACCCTCCCAGGCAGACAGCTGCTCTGGGGGAGCTGAGATCCGTTCAAGTTCCAGGAGATTGCCAGGCTCTACCTGGAGGGGCTTACCTCTGCTTCCTCTCTCTGCGAACAAGAATCCTAAGTCTTTGAAATCCAGCAGGGAGGGTTCATGGAAAACCAAGCAAAATAGAGATATGTTTCCTGTTGAAGCCAATGGAAAAACTAAACAAAACCATAAATGAAGCCAATGAAATTTCTGAAAGAAAATGTATATTAAAAAATATTTGGACACTTATAGACTCAAGTAATGAAGGCGAGCTTTTGCATCATCCTCAGGAACAGAGAAGCCAAGCCATTCTTGCATGCAACGTGTTCTGTCTCTGGATTATGTAAATCCAGGCAGGTATTTCAGGATACGAGTAAAGTGATTTTAGTCCCCACTGCTTTTTTACCTCTTTAATTGCATGCACCAAATATATGATGCAGTGGACATGCCTGGCGCCCTTCACTTTGTCCTCCGTAAATGGCTGTGTACAGAATTCCTGCCCCTGCGAGCACAGGTCCTGAAGGGGAAGTGGTGGCACCCGAGGTGGGGATGGCTTGTTTTCTTCACAGGATTGCAGTAATCATACAGCAGGCCTTTGTTCAAGTCCAGTCTTCTACTGTTAAAATGTGTTTTGCCCCTTTTATGTATACATGTACAAGGTGACAGGTAAAAATAAAGTTTTCCCTTGCTCGAAATCCAGTCAAATATGACTCTAGAGATGTTGTGCTCATCTCCGTTGCCAAGCCAAAGAGCCAGCGCTGTCCAAAGATGTTTCCTTGGTCATGTGGCCGGCATGACTAGATACCGAGGTGGACGGAACGCTGTTAAGATGATACTAAACAGCAAAATGCTCTCTTTCAAACCCACTCATAGCCATATGATGAAAGCAGCAAGCAATGAACAAGAATTGCATGGTCCATGTCATTTATTCAAGGCAGCTTACAATAATCATTAAAAACATACCCAACTAAAACCAAAAAATGAAACCGCAAACCCCAAATCTCTCCTTCCCCTTTCCCTTTCCAAGGATGACTGCCATTCAACACCCCCCCCCCCCGAAAGCCCTGGCAGAGAGGCTGGCCCTGCCACACCTCCCGAAGATCTCCAAGGAGGCGACCCCCCCCCCTTCAGGGAGCCCCTTCTGCAGAGCCAGAGCTACGCTGGAAAAGGTGGGGGGGCTCTGGTGGATGCCAGATGGACCACCCTGAGACTTGCAAAATGGTTAAAATGTTCCTGTCCGGACAGGGTTTGGCTGCTTAGAGTCTCTGGCTGCCTTTTTATATACCATCTCCTTCCACAAGTCCCTGGGTGCCAACTGCATCGCCAAGCAGCCATTTGTTGGCTCTCTAGGGTTGCCAGGTCCTCTCTGGCTACCGTTGGGGAATGGGGGGCCCATTGGGTTGCCAGCTCCAGGTTGGGAAACTCCTGGAGATTTGGGGGTGGAGCTCGGGGAGGACAGGGGACCTCAGTGGGGCGCAATGCCACAGAGCCCACCCTCCAGAGCAGCCATCTTCTCTGGGGAAACTGATCTTTGTAAGTCTAGAGATGAGCTGTAATCCCAAGGGATCCCCAGGTCCCACCTGGAGGCTGGCATCCCTATCAGGCTGTAGGATCCCTTCTAACTCTGCATCAAGAAACTGGTCTCCTTTAAGAGAGTGTTCCTGCCCAAGTGTGCGCTTTCTTGACTATAGAAGTCATCACCCCCACCTGCCAGCCTGTGATCAGAATGGCTGCTTCTTGTCATCTAAAGTGGTTGACAGCTTGCAGTTTAGAGATCTATCTATCCTGGTAAAGTTTTATGTATTTTTATTTTATACAAATTGGAGTGAGTTTCCTGGCCAAACCCAGATAAGTATTTCCACTGCCATGCCTACCATCTGCCAAAAAAATTATTCCCCCTCCCTCCGCCTGCTCTTGTCACCCTCTAGGGCTGAGATTTGCAGAAGCTGCCATGCTTTGATTTTAAGAGGCTCGATTCCACAGTAGCTGAGTCCTAATCATCAGCATTCCGGCTTTTCTCTCCGCAGTCCTCCACATGCAGCTGCTGGTGTGACCTTGGGCCAGTCACAAGTTCTCTAGAGCTGTTCTCTCATGAGCAGTTCTCAAAAGACCTCTCTCAGCCCCACCTACCTCACAGGGTGTCTTGTTGTGGGGAGGGGAAGGGGAAGGGATGGGTAGTGCACATGTCCTGGGTATCTCAAGTCTACCTGAAACCTGGTGGTTTCAAGGGAGCAGGAAGAGAATGAGGGTGTGTTCTTTACGCTTATTTTTATTGCACAAAGTATTGGCTGGGGAAGGGAATGGAGGAAGAGCAGGTCAGTTTCACTCACCTGTGGAGTGGAGCCTGAGGGGTGGGTGTTGCCTTCTGACACACTTCCGGTATGTTAGGGGGTGTGACATATGCAAATGAGTTATGTAAATGAGTTATGCTAATGAGCTCCTGCACCTCTTTTTCTACGAAATGACCCCTGGACATCGTTGTTGTGTCATGCTGTCGTAATGTAATGGGGGGGGGGGGGGGCAAAAAACCCCACTCGTGCCAGGGCAGGAAAGGGAGGGGAAAGGGAGAGGAGAGGTGGGAAAGGGGAGGGAAAGAAGCAGAGGGGCGTTAAAGGGGTGGACCAAGAAACCCTGATTTGCAAGTTCCCCACTAGAATGCCCCGACTTCAACCCCGTGGCAAAAAAAGAAACCGAAAATCCCTGAAACGGAAGATCCGGGGGGAACGAGGATTAGATTCGGGCCAATTGCTGACCCGGCGCAATAAGTGGGGAACTGTTGCTCTGCCGTGGATTTTATCGGGGGATGACGCCGGGGCAGCCGCTGGTGCGGAATCGGCCCAGGAAAAGAAATTGCCCCACAAGCCACAAAATCCTGGCTACCGGCCTGGGCCCGACATTTTGGCACTTAACAAATAGAGCACAGAAGCTGGTGTGTGTTTGTGTGTTATTTATTATGTATTTTCTTCATTTAGACCCTTTCCCCCCAGAGAGGGGGGCCCACAGCAGCTTACCTCATTCTCCTCTCTTTCATTTTATCCTCCGGCCACCCTGGGAGGGAGGAAGCTTTGACGGGAGGAGAGGGAATGGCCTGAGCAGGGGTTTGAACCTGGGGCTGCCAGAGCCTAGCCTGACCACTCCGCCACGCTGGCTCCTGGCAATGTGTCACGTCCTGAACTGGACTGCCACCGGACACCTATTTCGGCAGCCCACGCAGCTCCCCCACTACCAGGGCTGCCAAGTGCCGGCGACTTACCGGCGGGGAGGAGTTGTTCTCCCCCCAGGAGCTCTTCTGGCGCATGTGCTTTTGCGCACGCGCCAGCGACGTAATGACCCTGGCAACGCCCCCAATGTGATGATGTCACCTCCGGGTGACATCATTACATGAGGGAAGACTTCTGGGGCGGGGTTCTCCCAGCCGGCCAAATGCCGGCCGGCGGATCGGGAACCCCTATAGCGGGGGATCCCCCGCCCTCCGGGCTGACTTGGCAGCCCTACCCACTACTCAACGGGTTGTTAGTCCAGCCAGTGGGAAAGCCTGAGGAGGCCGAAGCTCTTCTGACACCGTCCGGTCACACACACCCCTTTCTGGCACTCCTTCCCTGTCCCACCACCTCAGTCTTGGGGTGATGCTGCTTGGTAAGGGCAGCAGGGGATGGGTGGAGACCTGCAGTCTGACACACCCCTCCTGCGGTGCCAGTCAAGGCCAGTCCCCCCAGTGATGGGGAGGGGGGGGTCGGTCTCTACTTTTCTTCAGAGGTGCCATTTTAGACTGGCTTCTTTAAACAAGAAAAAAGATTCCTGCCAGCTGGGGGGGGGGGGGGGGAAGGGGGGAGGCTAGGTCCTGTGCTGGGTGCGGGAGGCGGTGGTGACAGGAAGAGCCTTCTGTCACGAAAGCAGCTCCTCTTTGATGCAGTCAGTCTTCCTTTTCCAGGAGGCCACATCAGTCCTTGTCTGTGAGGCCACATCTGGCCACTGTGATTGGGCTGCCCCTCGGGATAGCACTGCCCAGATCTGTTTGGGCAGAGAAGGTGGGTCAGAAACAAGAGTCCTGAAGGAAGAGAGAGGCATTCTCAAACAGTATCTCTGCTGCTAAATTTATTTATTTGGCTTTTATACCGCCCTCCCCTCAGAGCAGGCTCAGGACAGTGTAAAGTAAAGGGAAAGGTTTCCCTTGCTCGAAAGCCAGTTAAATTCGACTGTAGGGGGCAGTGCTCATCTCGGTTTCTAAGCCAAAGAGCCAGCGCTGTCCGAAGATGTTTCCATGGTCATGTGGCCAGTATGACTAAACGCCTCGGCACACAGGACTCTGTTACCTTCCCACCTAAGTGGTACTTATTTATCTACTTGCAATTTCTTGCTTTCGAACTGCTGGGTTGGCAGGAGCTGGGGCCAGAGACAGGAGCTCACTCTGTCATGCAGCACTCAGGTCTTGAACTACTGATCTTCTGGTCTGCAGTTCAGCATCTTAACCACTGAGCCACCGTGGTCCCCCTCAGGACAGTGTACAAGGGTTTAAAACAAGAAAATATATTAAAATACAATCCACTAATATACAGAAGCCGTGAATGTCATAAAACCTGTATGGTGCCACAGTACAAAAATTTCTAAACCCCAATGCAGGGGGGGGGGGGGGAGAGAAGTCCTGCAGGGCCCTGGTGTCATTTGGCAGAGACACACATCTTATAGTCAAGCAGGCATGACATTGGTATGGATATACAGCAGTTTTCTTTCTGGCCATTCGACATGGATATTATTTTCCCTGGGCTTGATGCCATCATCATCATCCCTGCTGCTCTGCAGGATTAATGGTACATTCACACACCTCACAGAGTTTCCCAGGCTTTTCCTCGATCCTTCTCAAACCTGCTTTGCGTCAACACTTTGGGAAAGATCTGGATGGCTGCTGTGCGAGAAAGTGGGTGCTTATTTGTAAACAGAGCCGGTTGGTGAGAGGACATTCAGTGGCTGAATTCAAAAAGCACAAAGGGGGGTGGGTGGCCCCGGGGGAGGGAATGACTGCTGCTGGAGGGACTGGGGCAAGAAAGCTGGGGGGACGGGGGAGGAGGGCGGGATGGACCAGCCATGTGGAAGCCCTGCGGACACGACACTCTCTTGGCAGCCACAGCTCAATCACACAAGCCTGTTCCTGTGTGGGAAATTTGGCTGCTTTGGGGAGTGGGCTCTACAGCATTATACCATGTTGAGGCCCCTCCCTTCCCCAATCCCCCTTCCCCAGGCTCCAAGCCCAAATCTCCAGGAATTTCCCAAGTGTGTGTGTGTGTTGAACTGCTAGCCACGCAAGACAAGATGGAAGGTGGCCCTCCTTGCCCAGCGGCCTTCAGTCTCCTTCTGTCACCACTCATGGAGGAAAACTCGAGGCAGGTTCCAGTCTTTGCGGGTAATTCCTCTGGGGCTGCTGGGTGTTGCAGGGCAAATGCCGCACTTTGTATATTTGACAAACTGACACTGCCACACTGAGTGTCGAACTCAGCTCGTCAAATACACGGAGAGCAGCACTGCAGGACTCCGCGGCACGTGGCTGGTGGCACCATCAGCAAATGGACATCTAGACTGCAAAACAAAAGGCAGAGAGCTGAGGGAAGCGGGGCCTTTTTGAAGCCAAGCACTCCGACCGCGAGCCTGACCTGCACGAAAGGAGAACTCCAGGAGGAGACACAGAGGAGGCGGGCAGCTCACGCTTCAGGTGGCTCATGGCACACATCTCCCTTGGTCTGGCCGCCTTCCCTGCAGCTTTTGGGGCAGACGGGATAACTCGAGTTCACCACAGTTTTGTTTACTGTCACTGGGACTCTCTGCTTGTGGGACGGGCAGTCTCGACAGAGGCTGTCACAGAGTGTGGGATGGGAAAAGCCACACTGCCAGTTTCCCTCTTATACAGTGGACCCTGCCTTCTGTGGTATCGCCTTACATTAACTGGCATGCACACAAATCTGGATTGTGCCATGCTGTACTACATTTGTGCAAAACCCATATTTAGGGTTGCCAGCCTCCAGGTGGTGGCTGGAGATTGCCTGGGACTACAACTGATCTCCAGGCAACAAAAACCAGTTCGCCTGAAGAAAATGTGGAAGGTGGACTGTATGGCGTTATGCCCCATTGATGCCCCTCCCCTCCTCAAACCCTGCCCTCTTTAGGCTCCACCCCCAAAATGTTAGTGAAAATAGGTTACAAATCCAATCCGAAAAACATGCATTTGATCTGTTTGACAAATGCATGTGTGCGTAATGGGCCATCAAGTCACAGCTGACTTATTATGGCCACCCCAGCCAGGGGCTTCCAAGGCAGAAGAGCAGAGGTGGGTTGCCCTGGCCTTCCTCTGCAGAGCCTTCCTTGGTGGTCTCCCTTCCAAGTACTGGCCCTGCTGAGCTTACGAAATCTGACAGGATTGGGCTAGAACATGCTGCTTGCTCCCCCCCCCCCCCATACAAATGCCTACACTTATGCAAACACATGATGAGGACTAATAAATCACAACGACTTCAGTAGTCAAGTTCAGTCCCCCTATTTTATAACAGTAATGTGAAATATCTTCAGATTCCTTACAAGAATGGTATTTCAGTAGTGGTATTCTATATTCTCCTTATATGATTATTTTTGTTTAACAAACTCAGCTACATATTGTGTTGTATTCAGAGCTTTTAGAAACTGGAAAGTATATAAACAGTGTGAATTTGGAAATTGGGAAGTTGACATGTAACATTATGGCTTTAAAGCTCATCCACAAGACATTTAAATCTTTTTGTATTGGTTCCTCAAGCTGAATTTCATAGTCAAAAATTGAAAATGTCTGCAATTCACACATTCAGAATTTTTTCCTGACATCTTGCTGAATTTTAAATTTAAGCAGATTCCAAGTAAGGAAAAACATTTCAGAGAGGGACAAGACCTTTTCTAAGATGGGGTACTTCCTTTTCAGCATGCCAAAGGGGGCAAGTAGCAGGGCGGCTTTCAGGGTGCAACCTCTGTGGCGATTTGTATGGCTCCCACTCCTGGGCTATCCCTGCCCCTGACATGGTGGGAGGACAGCAACTATGAACTGACTGGCTGATTTGGAGAGTTTGTGTGCCGCCTCCCCAGAACCTTCAAAACGCCCATTAAAACATATATAATACAAACTCAGCTTGGGAAGTTGTCTGCCATTTTAAAAGCCCTTGTTGTCCTGTTCAAATCTGATGTGAGGCCCCAGTTCATCGGGGGCACCTAGCAGGGCAGCCCCAGGAGCTCTTGCCCCTGCCTCTTTGCACGTCTTTCCGTGGGCACAAACAGGGCCCCATGGCTGGGCGCAGGACAGGCAGGGTGCCGTCCCCAGGCGGAGAGAAGGGTCTTGTGCCTCTCCCACGCCTCTCAGTGGGGCCTCTGCAGAGCTCCCCAAATCGCCTGTGCACCCTGGGGCCAGCCCCGCCTCTCTCCCACTCCGCCCTCCTCAGCGACACCGCAATCAACTTTCTCTGGCGGTCCCATAATTTGGGGGTCCTGATCAAAGCCATCTCAGCCCTCAGCCATGATCTCCAGGGCAGGGTTTACATTTTCAGATGCAGAATTCATCAGCCTGCAGCCTTCTGTCAGATCCCAGTCCTCTCAGTTCAATATATTATCTGCTCCACATGATTAAGTACCCCTGATACTTCTCAGTCCTCAATAATTCATTTCCCCCTGTTAAATATATTGTACAACATTCTGTCCTGCACCAGGATAATAGAGGGAAGTTGAAGGAAACTGTTTTCATCCTCATGAAGAGCTCAATAGATCTCGAAAACCTGCCACATTTCCACTGGAAGACACTGGGCAGCATTCAGTAAACATTCATTGCAAGTAACCAGATGAGCTTTAGATCATCATGACAGCCCCATTCAGTTGCTTTTAGCGGGACTGAGGTTGTAAACATTTCTCTGTATGAACCAAGAAGATGCATTTCCTTCTGTTGCTTCAGACCAACACGGCTACCCACCTGAATCTTCCTTCTGAGTAAACATGCACTGTATATCACACCTGCTTCTGGATTGTGCCCATTGTCTAAATTCCTTTCCTGGCATCTGGGACTCTAAAATGATGATCATTCTTTTAGCTATACTTTTAATAAGGCAAACCAAAATGACCCCCCCCCTCCCAGTCCCATGCTTATAACCAAACAGTGCTACGTTCCTTTTTCAGAGATAAAAGACAGCCGGAAGGGTTTTCTGGAACAGGAATATTGACATCTGTGGATTTTGGGTCTCAGAACCAGGACTGGCTCCAGGTTTTGAAGTGGCCTGGGCAGAAAGTGTTCAGAGGCCCCCCCTCTTCCCACCCCCAGGATCCCCACTCGCACCTCCCCTCCCACCCCCACTATGTACCTTTTCCCGGCCCTTCTCCTGCTTGCTCATGAGTCATGACCCCTCCACTGCCCACACTCTCAGCTACCTACACACCCTTTCCTCCACAACAGTGCTGGGCTGGGAGGGCATCACTTGCATCCCCTGTTGAGGCTGGACAGCCAGGAGCATGGGGGGGGGGAGCACTTGCAAGTAAGTGGGCAGGGGGAGGTTAAACAAGTTGGTGGCAGAGGGGGTGAGCCGGCAGGGGACAGTGGGGCCTGTAAGAAGCTCTAGGCCCTGGCAGATGCCTCACCTCAGGTATGCTGCTGCTGGCCCTCCACAGAACCGCTGGAGCCATGATGGTCACCCAGAGGATGAAAGGGAGACTGAGCAAAGAAAAGTCCAAATATTTTTAAAATGCAAGAACTGTGCAGCTCCATTCTGTGCATCGTTACTTAGACATGTGCCCTACTGAATTAGCTGAGAGTTTACTCTTAAGTAAATGTTCATAGGATTGCTGCATCACAGTTTGTCATAAGTAGTGGCGGGGGGGGAGGGGAATTTGGCCTTACTCCAGTAAGTGAAAAGGCAACGTGAGTCAAGTTTTCAGATGAAACCTGTAACAATAATCTTAGTTTTGTAAAAACAGCAAAAACAAGAAAAAAAATGTTTCAGGAAAGCTCACCATACTTCAGATTTCAACAGTCCTTTCCACTAAATAATGTTAACTCCTCCTGTTCACCAACATTAGTCATATTATAAACCCCAAAGTGGAGACCCCAGTGGCCAGAGTGGGAAGCATTCTTCTCTCTTCAGCTGCCCCGTGGCCACTCCAGCTTGGGCAGCAGCCCAGTGAGAGCAGTCCAGTCCTGCGGCCTCTTTTCATAGCACAGAAACAAATTCCAGCTGCTGCCGATCAAGACCCTGTTTGAGGCCAAACTGGCAGGTTGCCAACCCGCCATATTGAGGGAAGGATGCCTTAAAGCAAGAGTCAAATGTAAGGAGACCTCAGTGCCTGAAGTTGCCTTATACGGACTCAAATGCAGAAGGGGGGGGGGGGGGGGGAGGGGAGTAACCGTATTGATCTGAAGCAGCAGAACAAAGTTGGAGTCCAGTTGGACACCTTTTAAGACCAACGAAGTTTTATTCATGGGATAAGCTTTTGTGTGCACGCACACTTCCTCAGAGCCACCCACCCACCAAGGTCAGTATTATCTACTCTCCAAGGTCTTAGGCGGAGGTCTTTCCCAACCCTTACCCCCTGGTCCGTTTGGTTGGAGATGCTGCTGGCGCCTGGCCCTTCTGAATCCCAAACAGATGCTCTGCTGCTGAGCCACGGGCCGGTCCTCTCAAGAAAAGGAGATGTCTTTGGAGAGGGCGGAGAGAAAAGCTGGGGAGCCCAGCAGCTGTCCCTCACAGAGGAGGATGCCAGCTTTGTTTGGGCTGAGACTCCCCTGCCTGTAGCCACGACAGGCCAGAAGTCCCATGTCATAGAGGTGCAGCCATGCAAAAAGCCTTCAGCTGCAGAATTTCTGCCTCTTGGGCAGCTGCTAAGAGTCCAGCAATCACTGTAGGAGTGCTGGCCAATTAGATGTCTCTCCAGATCTCTCAGGTCTGGAGACAGATAATAGTTTTCAAAGGAGATGGACCTTGTTTGAAAGAGGTACCATCTCTCCTGGCACACAGGCAGGTTTCTTTGGTCCCACTTCAGCTCCTGGTAAAACAGGGTTTGCAGGCTTTTGAAACAGTACAAACCCTTATGAATCCTGTTGATGTGGGGCCAGAAAGCTGAGAGCACACACCACCATCCCACAAGCAGCCGTGGCCATTCATCCGGAATCCAAGGCCATCTGAAAGAGGCGAGTGCCCTGGGGGCTTGCTGGGGCTTCCCATAATCCCAGAGACCAATTTAGCCAGGCCTTGACTTGGATGGCTTAGGCTAGCCCGATCTTGTCAGACCTGGGAGGCTCAGAAGGGCTAGTTCTTGGAAGGGAGACTACCAAGGAAGTCCAGGGTCGGGACACGGAACGTCTCTTGCCTTGAAAGCCCTGCAGAGTCACCATAAGTTAGCTGCAACTTGACAGCACTTGGCATTCACACCCTGAGAGGCGAGAGTGGACTGAAAGACAGTTGCAGCGATTCCTCCACCTTACCTCTTCCTACAGAGAGCAGATGATAGACCTGCTCGAGCTCTTTTACCTCTATGACCATCACACAGAAAGGGCAAACAGCTGAGCCTAGGAGAGGAGGCATGTCATACCTGTCCCCGCAGGGTCCCAAGCTGGGCAGACTCACACCCTTCTCCTGCTCCGGCTAATGCACGGCTCCCAGCCCAGCTCGAGAGGCGCAGTGGAGTTCTGCCAAGGGAAGCTGGGGCGTGTTTTGAAGGGGCCTCTCCTCTTTAGAAGAGGAAGCTGAAAATGGGGAAGATAAAGCTGAGGTTAGATGACAGGAAATATCTGGATGCGAAGTGACAACATGTCAGGGTTGAGAAATGTGGCAGCCGGCACACTCTCCGGCCTCTGCTGTGTGGAAAGCAGCATAACGCCTGATTTTGGCTTTATTTGAAAGCCCTGACCGCTCCCCTCCTTTGATCCCACTGTAGACTGTAAACGGGCAACCTTTGTGCTCATCTTATGTGCAGGTAGAGATGAATCCCATCCCCCGAGAAGAAGGATGGCAGAAAGGGGGAGAAGGCAGTTGCTCTTCACTTCCTCTTTTGTTTCGAGCTTCTTATAAAAGAGGAATGGAAAAACCTGTGCATATTTAAAAATAAATGGGAGAGGAGCAAGGGACTGCCTATAAAGTTTGTCACACGCTTTCCCACAATCTTTGAAGCCCCCCTCCCCCAATACAATGCAGACTGTATGTGTGCATGCATGAGGCTTTCCATTACTTTCTTTGCCTCTGCTAGAGCAGTAGTCCTCGGACTTTAGAAACCAGGGGCGGTTATGGTTTGCAATTCTTCACAGAGCTCTAATCCTTCCCCAGCATCCTGAGCCATGGCATGCCACATATGGAGGGCTCTATTCTCATGCATCCTTAAAGCAATACAAAACAATATTAGGGGTGTGAAAAAAAATGGGGTGTTGGGGTTGGGTATATTGGACCCAGAAAATATCAGTATTTCCCAATATTCCCAAATCCCAATATTGGTATGGTATTTGGATTCAGGATTTTTCGGGCTGAATTCTTTCAGGTCCTGTGGGGACCATTATTCTCAATGGAGAATCTATCCGGGGTTATCTAAGGGTCTGGGTGGGCTGTTTTCTTGAGGGAGAGGCACTAAATTTGCAGCATAGCTGCTGGTGCTCTCCTCAGAAGAACCCCTAAGTTTCAAAAAAATTGCCTGGAGGGTCCAATTCTATGGCCTTCAAAGAAGGTGCCCCCATCCTCTATTGTTTCTAAAGGAGGGGGGGGGACAGCAAAAACAAAACAAAACAGCAAAAGCAATAGAAGCCCAACAGATCAGAATCAAAGTCCCTGAAAATCTCTGCAATAGAAACTAAAGGTGGGGGAGGCATTTTTGCAAGCCTAGCAGTATCAGTGCAATGAGCCCAGCAGAACCAGTGCCACTGTGGCACTGCAAACCCAACAGGACTAAGGTCAAATCTCTGCAGTAGAAACTGAAGGTGGGAGGGGGCATTTTTACAAGCTCAGCAGTACTAGTACAATCATAGAGTGCCCAGAAAAACCCAGTGCCATTGTGGCACTGCCAGCTCAACAGGACTGATGTGAAGCACAGAATCACACTCCAAGCGGGGCCAGCAGAACCAATGCAATGTAAGGACTGCAAGCTTGGATTTCACTAGAAATCCAGGCAAAAGGGGGGGATTTTGCAAGCCCAGCACAAGCAGTTACAATGTGCAGAATGCCCAGCAGAACCCAGTGCCACTGGCATTGCAAGATTAAAAAGACTGATCTCAAAACACAGAGTCACAACAAATCCAAGCAAGAGGGGGAGGATTTTGCAAGTTCTGTGCAAGAAAATTGGAAGGGAACACAAAAGCCTATTATGAATGGGTGTTTTCCCTCACTTTCACTGTGCATGTCTGTCAGGTTTTCTTTTTCATTCTGCATTGATTTCATCCCCTTTAGCACTCTGTTCACTTTCCCAATGCTGTTTCCCTGAGTTTTCTAAGAGTGGTTATGTGCTGATTTTTCCCTTGTTTCGCTCCAGAGCCAAAGGTAATTTAAAAGCACACAGATTCTCTCGGACCCCCCCCCCCGCCCCGCCCCGCCCCTAGAGGTCCCTTGTTGTTTTACTTTTTTTTTTTACAAGCAGCATGAGTCTAGCAATGATGAGACCATCACTAGTTTCATGCCATTCTTAAAAAAAAGAAAGGAAAGAAATTACTCCTGGCAGGGCCACCCTCTCCCACCACCTGAAGGAAGAGGAGGAGGAGGAGGAGGAGGAGGAGAGAGGTTGGATTTATACCCCTCTCTTCATTACCCAAAGGAGTCTCAGAGCGGCTTACAATCTCCTTTCCCTTCCCCTCCCCACAACAGACACCCTGTGAGGTAGGTGGGGCTGAGAGAGCTTATTTTTATTTTATTTTATTTATTTGGATTTATATCCAGTCCTCCCCTTGATGGGCCTTGAGAGAACAGCCTGACAGAACTACAGCTTGCCCAAGGTCATCCAGCAGCTGCAAGTTGAGAAGTGAGGAATCAAACCCAGTTCTCCCAGATTAGAGTCCGCACACTTAACCACTACACCAAACTAGCTCTCAAGGCAGCGGGAACACTGGGCCTTCTCCACACACAGCGATCCCAGTGGGACTGCCCTCTACCTCTGCCTGGTTACAACTGAGCTGTTGCAGGCAGGGACTAGGGAGGCTCTCCATAGGCTGCCACCACTCTGGTATGGGTCTCCTCAGGAGGGCCCAGAGCACCCACCCAACTCCCTTGCCTCACTTCCTTTCCAGCAGGTTTCACCCTCTAAGTGACCAAATGAGGTGTGAGGGCCCAGGCAGAGTAATAAATTTATTAAAGAGGTCTAATCCCGGATATCTTTGGGATGCTGAAATATACTCAAAAAATATCAAGAAGGTATTTTTCAGATATATTTTTGGCTCGGTTGTATCCAAATGCATACCCCTAAACAATACCACTTCAACAACACTTTAAAAGTAAGTTTAAGGTACCCATTTGCATTGTCTGGATATGTCACCAACCTCCAGGTGGGGCCTGGAGATCTCCCAAAATTACAATTTATTTCCAGACTATAGAGATCAATTCCCCTGGAGAAAATAGCTACTTTGGAGGGTGAACACTATGATATTACACCCTGCTGAGGTCCCTCTGCAAGCTCCGTTCATAAATTGGGAAGAAAATAATGCCACACTGCTAAGTTGGAGAAAAAAAGGGAATATGTTCTACTTTCTCTTGCACCTCGTTCCCTCTTCCCCCCTCCATCCATAAATCTTCAGGAATTTCTCAGCCCAGAGTTGGCAACCCTATGCTTGGACAAGGTCTACAAGGTTCAGGTCTCAAAGGGTCCCTGACCCAAATTTTAATGTCACTACTTGATCAGAATGGAAAGAAACTGTTAATAACATCTGGTGGCATAGGCCCTCGCTGGTGATGTAACGGCATTGCCAGCAGCTTCCCATGTACCCAGAAGAGATGTCAGTATGTTGCTGGGGTTGCTCTGTAAAAATCTGAACTAGTTTTCACTCAATTTTCAAATACAAAGAATTTTACCATGGAGCGAGAGGGGCAACACTCTGGTTCCCTCGGCCAATGAAAGTTGGAAACCTGTTCCCGGAAACACAAGGCTCCAGCACCTCACTGCACTGCCATCTGCTGCCCTGGACCCCGCTCACCACACCGCTGTATCACCACGAGTCATGGCTGCTGCCGCTTTCCAAGTCAGATTATGGCATATGACCCAATTAGTCCTGAGCTCTGGGAAGCATGGGCTGATCAGCTTGGGTACTTCTACAGGAGGTCACTGATGCCGGGAAAAAGAAGGCTTAGCTCCTGAGCACATGCAGGGTCGACACCCAGCACTTAATTAGAGGCCTCATCTCACCCCACACCTTGGCCGAGACTTCGTACAATGACATCCTCACGGCTCTGAACAGCTACTTCACGCCAAAACCGTCCATGATGGCCATGCGCATGGACTTCTGCGGCCACTCACAGAAGCCAGGTGAGACCGTGGCTACATTCATGGCTGGCCTCCGCAGATTAGTGGTCAGCTGTGAGTTTGTGTCAGTCGAGGACAACCTCCTGACAAATTTGGTCTGGGGAGTCCGCGAGCCGAAGCTCTCTCCGGCGTGACCTTAGAGAATGTTTTTCAGACTGCCTGTGCATTCGAGAAGGTGCAAAAAGACCGGCATGGCTCCTCCACCTCTACACACCGCACCACTTCATCTGGCTCCAAGGCCTCCAATGAGGACGACATCCTGCAGCTCCGCCGCTGCCTGCCGACAGCCTCTTCCAGAACCACTGCAGAGGGAAGTGTCACTGCCGGTTTTAGATCTGCTGCCACAGCCATCGCAGCACCATGATATAGCTCAGCTACCACGTGCGCCAGCTGCAGAGACTCGCATGAGCGACAGACCTGCCATTTCCAGGACACAGCATGTTGCTCCTGTGGTAAGATGGGGCATGTCATGGGCTGGGTGCTGGTAGGTCAGGAGTTAAGCCGGAGTCTGGGACAGTCCGAGGTCAAGCCAAATCAGGAACGAGTTATCAAGTCCAAAACATTAAGCCAAAAGCAGAGTCAGTCCAAGCCAGGGTCGGAGAGGGAAACTCACGAGCAAACCAGTCCATGGAGTCAACAAGAGCCGAAGACAAATAGAGCTGGAGTCACAAGTCAGAGGATCCAGAATCAGGTTAGCTATTGTGAGCCGAGCGGGTGCAGAGCTTAGCCAAAATGACTTGTTGCTAGCACAAGTCAGTAGTCTCTGTGCTGTGCCTAAATACCCAGCCACTTCCTGTGCTTGTTAGCAGCTGGCAGTGAGGTCCCAGCTCCTTCTAAAACTCAGGACTGAGTGATCTGTGACCATGCATGCATGCCTCTTTTCTCCTAGCAGCTAAGTCTTGCCTGTATCGGGACCATAGATGTTCCACCCAAGGAGGTGAATCAGGTGGGCTTGAGCTTGGCTGTGGCTCAGCTGCTGGTGGTGGTGGGGTAACACCCTGGGAGGTGCTTACTTGAGCCTCATCTGGTTTAGGTGGAGGCTCCTCTGGAGCTGGGAGCTGATCCTCCACCTCACTTAGGCCCACAGGAGGCAGGTCCTCAGAGGTACTCACGACACTATCCCCCCAGGGCCCCCCCCTTCCCAAAGAGCCGGGTTTGGTCGGGTAGTCCACATGGAATTGGTGGATGAGATCCGGAGAATGGAGATGGTGCATCGGCTCCCAAGACCGATTCTCGGGCCCATAGCCCTCCCAATCCACCAAATACTGGAGTGTGCCATGATGGAGTCGTGAGTCCAGTATCTGCCGAACCTCATACTCTTCCTGGTTATCCATGAGTACTGGTGGTGGTGGTGCAGGAGGTGTAGGATGCAGGGGGTCTGGAGGTGCGGCTGGAACCAGCAGGGATCAATGAAACACGGGGTGGATCCGCAGGTGCACCGGTAACTGGAGCCGGAAGGCAAAGGGGTTAATCTGGGCTTCAATGGGGTAGGGTCCAATGAACCTGGCATCCAGCTTGGGGGACCAACCTGGTCACCGAAGATACCGGGTTGACAACCAGACGTGGTCTCCTACCCGTAACGGAGGTCCTTCTTGCCATTTTCAATCAGCCATGCACTTGTACGTGTCCTTGGCCTGCTGGGCATGGAGTTCTTGCAGGTGCGCATTGGCAGCAGGGACCTGGGTCAGTGAGCGCACTGCCGGGAAGTAGCGAGGGTTGTACCCATACACGGCGGCGAAGGGGGTGGTTTGTGTGGAGGTATGGATGGCGTTGTTGTATGCAAATTCTGCCACTGCCAGCAGGCCCAACCAATTGTCCTGCTGGTAGCAGGCATAGCACCTTAAATACTGCTCCAAGGTGGAATTAGTGCTCTCTGTCTGTCCGTCAGTTTGTGGGTGACTGGCAGTGGACCTGAGTCCCCAGACCAGAGTGTAGGGCTTGCCAGAACCAGGATGAGAACTGGGGTCCATGGTCTGAAATCACATGGGCTGGGAGACCGTGTAGCCGGAAGATGTTCTGAATATACAGATGAGTGGTCTCATGGGCAGATGGGAGCTTAGGACAGGGAACGAAATGCGCCATCTTGGAAAATAGGTCTACCACCACCAGAAGGCAGGTATAGCCATGAGACCGAGGAAGCTCAGAGATAAAGTCCATTGAGAGGGTGTCCCACGGCCCTGCAGGCGTGGGTAGTGGTTGCAATAGCCCAGACAGTTTTGCGGGGATGTCCTTGGCAAGTCAGCAGACTTCACATGAGGTGACGTACCGGCTCACATCCAAGTGGACTCGTGGCCACCAAAATTCCCTCGTGAGTAAGTGCAGGGTTTTGTGGAGTCCAAAATGCCCGGCAGGCGGAACATCATGAGACAAACGGAGAACCTGCTACTGCAGAGGCCCCAAGGGCACGTACACACGGTCGCGGTGCAACAGAAGTCCGTTACGTGTGGTGAATTAAGAGGCTAGTCCCTGTTGCAGTTCCTGCAGATGTTGTTGTGCCCAAGGGTCCGATGCCTGACTGTCCCGAAGGTCCTTGGTGAGCGGGGCAGAAATGGTGGTGGTTGCGACAAACACTGAGGGCAGCAAGACTGGCATAGCAGGTGCTTTTGCGGTTACAGCCGATGCATATTCCAGCTGTTGTGAGAGAGCATCTGCTTTTTGGTTTGGGGCATGGGGGACCTAGGTTATTTTGAAGTTGAACCTGGAGAGAACAACAACCAGCAAATTTGTCTCTGGTTCAGATTTCAGGTTGTCTGGAGGTGCTCCAGGTTGCGGTGGTCAGTGTGGACTTGTACTGGGTGGCACGCTCCCTCCAGGTGATGTCTCCATACCTCAAAGGCCGTTTTGATGGTGAGTAATTCTCTCTCCCAGATGGTATAGTTCCTCTCGGCTGCTGTTAGTTGGCGGGAGTAATAACCGCAGGACTGGAGAGGCTGTGATGGGTCATTGCGCTGGGACAAGATGGCTCCAAGGGCTACACCAGAGGTGTCGGCTTCCACCGTGAAAGGCAGCTCGGGATCTGGGTACCAATGGCAAAACAGGTTTTTAGCATGGCAAACGCTTGAGCGGCCTCCGGGGTCCAGCAAAACGGTTCCTTGGGTTGGAGGAGCTTAGTGAGCTGCACAGTCAACACAGCGTATCCGGAGATGAATTTGTGGTAGTAGTTCGCGAAGCCAAGGAGGCGTTGAATGTCCTTGCGGTTTTGCGGGGTCTGCCATGTTAGAATGGCCTCTATCTTCTTGGGGTCCATGAGAATCCCCTTTGGGGACATGATGTGCCCGAGGAACTCCATAGAGGACAAGTGGAAGGCACATTTTTCGAGTTTGGCATAGAGGCCATGGGAGCGCAGGCGTTGCAGGACTTGGTGCACATGCTCAATGTGTTGCGCCTCATTGTTCAAGTAAATCAACAGATCATCTAAGTAGATTATCACGATATGGTCTAGCAGATCCCGGAACACATCGTTCATAAAGCGTTGGAAAACGGCTGGCGCATTGGTAAGGCCGAAAGGCATCACTAGGTACTCATATTGTCCGTAGCGGGTACCAAACGCAGTTTTCCACTCATCGCCTGCCCAAATTAGTACCAGGTTATAGGCCCCTCGGAGGTTGAGTTTGGTATACACCCATGCCCCTTTGAGCCGGTCCAACAGTTCCGGAATCAGCGGCAAGGGATACCGGTCATGGATTGTGATCTTGTTTAGTGCCCAGAAGTCGTTGCACAGCCTCAATTCTCCACTCTTTTTTGACGAAGAGCACTGGAGCAGACAATGGAAAGGTAGAGGGACAAATGAACCCCCGGGCAAAGTTCTTATCCAAGAAGTCCCAGAGAGCTGCAAGTTCTGGTTCTGACATGGGATACAAACATCCAGCAGGCAGCGTGGCTCCAGGTTCTAAGTTAATTGTACAATTGTAGGGCTGATGCAGAGGAAGGTTGTCAGCCCCCTTTTCCTCAAACACATCTGTAAACTCGGCGTAAGGTTGTGGGAGGCACAGGGCAGTGGCTGATGCAGCAGCTGCCAGAGTGGTGACGGAGTGCAGATGTGAGCAGGGAGCGGGAAATTTGAGTTCTAGCTTTACCCAATCTACCCTGGGGTTGTGAGTCTGTAACCAGGAGAGACCCAGGATAATCAGGAACCGGGGCATCCGGACTACGTTGAATTTCACCGGCTCCTGGTGCTAGTGAATACAGAGAATCAGGTTGCAGGTTTCCTCGGTTACCGGACCGGAGCATAGGAGGCATCCATCAATGGCCTCCATGAGCGTTGGCGTTTCTTTAGGCCGTACTGGGATCTGGTGCTGCTTAACAAACGCAGCGTCGATGAAGCAGGTAGCCGCCCGAGTCCAGCATGGCAAAAATGAAGAGCCACCATTCATCTGGAAGGTCGAGTTTTATGGGCACCAGGAACAGGCCAGGGTCCAGAGGAGCTACTTCCGAGGACCCAGCTAAGTGCTCCACGCTGGTGGCCCATTTAAGCATGGGGCTGATCTTTTACTGGCAGCAGTAGCTGTGCCAGCAGTGCAGGCGGAGTCCACTTGGCGGGACAGCCGGAGGAAAAATGCTCAGCCCCACCACAGTAGAGACATAGATTGAGGGCTCATCAACACTTTTTTTCCGCAGGAGTCAGGCAAGGTCGGGCTCCTCTGAACTGTATCAGCTCCTCTTCAGCTGGGCTTGCCCGAGGGTGGCTGGGCATCTGCCAGGACGTAGGACGACAAGTGGTTTGTCCGCAGTGGGAGGTGGCACGAGCCTGCCGCTGCCCGGCCAAGCACCCATCAATCCGGAGACAGAGTGTTATAAGTGCTTCCAAGGAGCCGGGCCACTTGACCCAGGCCAACTCATCTAAGACTTCATCTGCAATCCCTTCCACATACTGGTCCATGCGGGCAGCCTCATTCCATTGTAAGTCCTGGGCTATGAGCTGGAACTCCGTGGTATAGTTAGCAGTTGTGCCTTTCCCCTGTTTCAGCGCTCTGATCTTACGATTGGCCGTCTCCGCTTGCAGGGGTGTAGCAAAGGGGTGTAGCAGGGGTGTAGCAAAGCAGGGGTGTAGCAAAGCCAAATGGGTACGGAACCCCCAAAAGTCCGACAGGAGCAGCAAAGCCTCCACTAACAGAGGAGTGGCCCATTTTGCTGCCTGGCCCTTTAAGAGGCTGATAACAAAACGAACTTTCATTTTATCTTTGGGAAAGTCCCGAGCACGTAGTTCCATATACAGCTCGCATTGTGTCAGGCATGCCGGGAAGTCCTCCACATTTCCACCAAACTTTTCTGGAGGGCTTACCGGACATTTTGGCGGAATGACAACGGTTGCGGCGGGTGGCAGCTGCTGCTGCTGGAGCTGCACAACCAACTGCGTCAGCTGTTGGACTTGGTGAGCAACGTCCATAAGCTGCAGTGGCACTCCAGCTCCATTCGCATCCATCGAGGTGGAGTGAGTTTGAGGGTGGTGCTAGCAATTTGTCACGGGCTGGGTGCTGGTAGGTCAGGAGTTAAGCCGGAGTCCGGGACAGTCCGAGGTCAAGCCAAATCAGGAACGAGTTATCAAGTCCAAAACACTAAGCCAAAAGCAGAGTCAGTCCAAGCCAGGGTCGGAGAGGGAAACTCATGAGCAAACCAGTCCACGGAGTCAACAAGAGCCAAAGTCAAACAGAGCTGGAGTCACAAGCCAGAGGATCCAGAATCAGGTTAGCTATTGCAAGCCGAGCAGCTGCAGAGCTTAGCCGAAATGACTTGTTGCTAGCACAAGTCGGTAGTCTCTGTGCTGTGCCTAAATACCCAGCCACTTCCTGTGCTTGTTAGCAGCTGGCAGCGAGGTCCCAGTTCCTTCTAAAACTCAGGACTGAGTGATCTGCAACCACGCATGCATGCCTCTTTTCTCCTAGCAGCTAAGTCTTGCCTGTATCGGGACCGTAGACATTCCACTCGAGAAGGTGAATCAGGTGGGCTTGAGCTTGGCTGTGGCTCAGCTGGTGGTGGTGGTGGGGTAACACCCTGGGAGGTGCTTGCTTGAGCTTCATCTGGTTCAGGTGGAGGCTCCTCTGGAGCTGGGAGCTGATCCTCCACCTCACTTAGGCAGGAGGCAGGTCCTCAGAGGTACTCACGACAGGGCACATCGCCCGGTCTGCTGCTCCTGGCCCTCCCAATACACGCAAACTGCTCATTCAGAGTTTGCGGACCTGCACTCCACTTCGTCGTCCCACCACCAGGTAATGAACTTGCCCTGGGACACCCCCTAATAAGATTTCTGTCCCCATCACCATAGAGGGGTCCCCCTGCCACATGGAACTGGACACGGGGTCCACCTACTCCATTATCTCACCAAGGCTCATTTCATAGCAGGAGCTCATCTGCATATTAGGCCACACACCCCTGATGTAGCCAATCCTCCAAGAGCTTACAGTAGCCCCTGTAAGAAGAGCTCTATAAGCTCTTGGAGGATTGGCTACATTAGAGATGTGTGGCCTAATATGCAAAGGAGCTCCTGCTACGAAATGAGCCCTGCCCTTCACAAACTCTGCCCGGGGGGGGGGGGGGGGGTGACTTCAGAAACCCATGGGACTTAGATTACAGGACTTCCAAAAAAATGGCATTCAAGGGGTTGGGCAAGTTCAGGGTCCAATTCAAGGATTTTGATGGACTTTTGGACCTTCTGGTGGTGGAAGGCAAGCTTTCGAGTTTATTGGGACTATCTTGGTTTGGGCTCCTGGGACTGGGAGTCCCCGGGGTGAACCAGATTTATGGCACAGACTTCCAGGCAGTCTGTGATGACTTCCTAGCTGTGTTTGATGGCACACTGGGCTCATACACTGGCCCTTCTTTTTTTTAAATTTTTTATTAATTTTTCAACTATTTCTATAACTACACAGCTAAATTCTAAGCTAAATTACCTCATACAGAAAATGCTGAGTAAAATAATCATTTTAAGCAAATTAATAAATTTGAGAAACAAAAATTCTTGGTTTAACTAGTTACATATACTACTGCTTCTAAAAAACACATAGCTGATTTGCTGGTACACATAACTTTGGAGCACGCTTATTTCCCATTAACATATACTTAGTGCTCGACTTTTAACAACAAATATAAAATTTATTTCTTCTTTCGCCCTCTTCTTGTCTTTTTAGTCTCTTCCATAGGTTTTGGAGCCGCAGCTCCTTTCTCCGAGTCCAAGTTGTCTTCTTCACTCTCTGAACTGTCCAAGCCATATAAACTTTCCTGCTGTGCTAGTGAATCGTCTGAGTCTGTCTCTTTTTTCCTTTTCTTGCTTTTTTCCAAAAAAGCTTTCGCTTGTTCAACAGAATCAATCTTAACATTCTTTTCTTTGTAGCTGAAACACAGTCCCTCTGGAACATTCCATCTATATATAATTGATTCAGACTGAAGCCAGGTAGTTAAACTTCTGTAGGCTTTTCTTCTTTTTCTTATTTCAAATGGAATGTCCTTTAGTACCTTGATGTCTTCCTCCTGGATCTTCAGCATTGTTCTGTTGGTGGCTCTTAAAACCACATCCCTTGTTGATCTTTTGGAGAATCTTATCATAATTTCACCTGGCAGGTTTTTCTTTTTGACTAGTTCTGGATAGGTCCGGTAGACCAAATCCATGTCGTTTGTTATTTCTTCCGCTTTTAAACCTGTCACTGGTGCCAAAGCTTCACTCACTAGCTTTTTAAGATCCTCCCCTTTTTTTTCAGGAACATTCTGAAGTCGTAGGAAATAACTTGAACATTCCATCTGTAATTTCAAAATATTATCACATTGAAAAGCCTTCTCCTTCTCAATTTTTTGTAGTCTTGAATCATGCTTACTGGTAGTCGCTTTCACTTCCAAGAGGTCCCGTTGTAGCTGTTCTGTTCATTTGCCAGATTCTTTCAGTTCATTTTGCATTAAATCCATCTTAGTGTTGAGAGCAGTCATCTGATCCACTAGTGGCCGCAGCAATGTTGAAAACATTGAGCTCATCTCTGTGGTATCGCCCTTTGAACTCGGAGGACCGCTTCCTAGTTTAGGGGAGGGTTTTGGCCGCCCCGTCATTGTTACAACTTCGCTTTTGTTTACACTTAGATAAGAAGGGTCGTAAAAGAAGCAATCATAGTCGCACTAATGTCTTTTGAAAGGTTTTTTCTCCGTGTCTGCGATCCAGCCCTCCAGCATTTTCAAAACGCCTTTGTAGTTGCAGTAACGCTGTGGGAAAGTCTCATCCGCTTCGGTAAGGAGAGGGGGGGGAACACAATCCTCCCTTTCCCTCCCCGTCGCTTTATTTATTGTTAGGTTTTGCAACTCACGGTTTTCACCATTGCGTATCAGGATTGTTGATTGTTTCTCCGCCAAGCATTTTCTGCTGCTTCTCGGTCACGCTTACGCAGCCCGAAGGCTTCCTCGGCAGGGGAACCTACGGGGGTGATGAGGGGGGTCTCAATCTTGTGGTCGCCACCATCAAGAGAGTCTCCTCCTCGTGCCACCCCAGGCAGAGCCCCTTCACTTGGGTCTCTGGGGGTTTGGCACCTGTCCAGAACCCCTCCACCCTACTGGGCACGGATCATCTCTCCTGCATGAGCAGGGAAAGGCGTCCGCCATTGAGCGCGTCTCTTCCGGAAGTCCATACACTGGCCCTTCTGTGTCACTAGACCTTGACCTGACAATCCAGCCAGTCCGCCTGGCGGCCCGGCAGCCCCCCACTGGCAGTCCACCCAAAGATTGACAAGGAGCTGAACTGGCTAGTTGCTCAGGGGGGCTTAGAGCCGGTCTCCCATGCCCGGTGGGAAACCCCCATTGTGACCCTGATGAAGCAGAACGGGGATATACATATATGTGCAGACTACAAATGCACACTAAATAAGGCCCAGACAATTGTGACACACAGGGAGGCGTTCAAAGTCCGGCGTCTACAATTCAGGGTCAGTGTTGCCCTGGGGATATTCCAGGAACTAATGGATTGCTTACTTAAAGTTATTCCCGGGGTCCAGCCCTTTTTTGATGACGTTCTGATCACCGCACCAGGCATCAAGACCTTCGCGACCCAGCTCTGCTCTGTCTTCCAGCGCTTCAGTGACGCTGGCCTGAAGGTGAAAAGGGAAAAGTGCCGGCTGGGAGTCTTATCGGTGGAATTCCTCGGTTTTAATAACAGAGGCCCCAGCGCTGACCTCAAAAGCGGAGCTTCAGTCATTTTTGGGACTCCTTAACTACTACCATGCCTTCCTCCCCCATAAGGCAGCAGTAGCAGAGCCACTCCACTGGCTCCTCGATAAACATGCCAAGTGAACTTAGGGCCCCCGCCATGCTGCGGCCTTCCAGGCAGTCAAGGATCTGCTTGCATCGAATGCAGCTCTGGCCCACTTCGATGAGTCCCTCCCGGTGGTGCTAGCTTGTGACGCATCACCCTACGGGGTTGGGGCCATCCTGGAACACCACCTGGCGGACAGGTGGGAAGTCCCTGTTGCCTATTACTCCCGTAATTTGTCCCCGGCCAAGCGCTATTATGTGCAAATCGACAAGGAGGCACTGGCCATTGTGGCAGGGGTGAAGAAATTCCATGAGTACCTGTATGGCAGGCCTTTCACAATTGCCATGAACCACAAACCCCTTCTGGGTCTCCTAGTGCACGGCCATCAGACGTCTTAGATGCTGTCACCCTGGGTCCTGCACTGGTCAATATTCTTGGCCAGCTACCAGTACGAGCTGGTCCACTGCCCAGGGAAGTCGATGGGGCATGCGGATGCCCTCAGCCGTCTGCTACTCCCATCCTGTGACCCCGACCCAGCCTCGGCGCACCACATCACCAAGCTTGAGGTCCTGCCTGACAGGCCCATTCAGGTGAAGGATGTCACAAGGCTCACTGCCGGGGATCACACCCTATCCCGAGTCTTGGACTGGGTGAGAAGGGGGTAGCCCAGCAGTCCTGGGTCCGAGTTCACCACCTACTCAACCAGGCAAAATGAACTGTCCACCCACAAAGAATGTATTCTCTGGGGCACGTGGGTGGTCATGCCTGGGCCACTGTGCAAAAAAGTCCTTGCTGCGTTCCACGAAACCTATCCCAGCATCATCCGGATGAAAGCTTTGGCCCAAAGCTACATATGGTGGTCAGGGCTAGATGCAGAGATAGAGGATCAAGTCTGGAAATGCAGCAAATGCCAGGAATCTCGGCCCAACCCACCTCAGGTGCCAGTACGACCCTGGGAATCACCTCAAAAGCTGTGGACTCAGCTCCAACTGGACTACGCGGGGCCTTTCCAGGGACAGCTGTTCTTCATACTCATGGACAGCTACATCAAATGGTTAGAGGTGGCCCCCATAGATGCAGCGTCCTCTCAAGCTGCCATCCAGGCCATGTGGCACATTTTTAGCATGCATGGCATCCCCGACATGCTGACGACAGATAACAGTACAGCTTTCACCTCCAGGGAATTCCAGGAATTCAAGGAATACTACGGGATCCAGCATGCGCGATCCACCCCATTCCACCTGGCCACCAACGGCCAGGCAGAGTGCATGGTCTGCACCATGAAGGATGCCCTGCACCGAATGGACAAAGGCAACTGGCACCACAAGTTAGCCGCATTCCTCTTTGGCCAGAGGACTACTCCTCATGCCACAACTGGACATAGTCCGGCTGAAGTCCTCATGGGACAGCAGCTCACTACTAGATTAGACCGCCTGCACCTGGACTGTGCCCCGGAACATAGTGCAGCACCGGAACACCAAAAGGCCCCATGGGGGTTCTTCCTCGAAGTCCCTGTGTATGTTAAGAACTTTGTCAAAAGCCTCGCCTGGTTACCGGGCCAGATCGTATGGGCAACCGGACCCCTGTGGTACGAAGTCACGGGAGAAGAGGGCCAAGTCTGGAAACGTCACATCGACCAGCTCTGCCACCGACTCCTGACTCCCAACTCAACTGAAGAGACCGAGGACTCTGTTCCCGACCCAACAAGTAGCAGGGACCCAGCAACACCAACAGAAGCACCATGGCATCCGCTTCCATCCAACACTCCCCAGGATATTCCCCTGGTACTGGAGCTGTCAGTACAATCCCCAGAACCAAACACAACCTCCCCTGATCAGTCCCCCATGGCAACCGTACCACGCCGATCAGATTGAGAACGACAGTGGCCATCCTATAACCATAGGCGTCAACTACAGGGGGGCTCAAGGGCTCAAGCCACCCGTGAAATTTCCCAGGGGAACTGAGCCCTCCTGGCAAAACGGAGCGCCTGTTGCCGCGCCTCCCCACCATGCCTCCCCGGGCCCTTCCTAGGCCTGCCCACCTGCCGCCGCCACCTCTCCCCTCCCGGCCTGGCCACTCCTGCCTCCATCCCTCCCTCTGTTCATCCAGGGGCCAGCTGGGCAAATACCCAGCATGCTGGTGTCACCCGGAAGTGATGCCATCATGCTGGGCACGTTGCCAGGGCAATGCTCTAGCAATCAGGGTGATTGCCAGAGCGTCACCCCGGCAACGTGCCCAGCTGGCCCCTGGACGAATGGAGGGAGGGACGGAGGCAGGAGTGGCCAGGCCAGGGGGGGAGAGGTGGCAGTGGCGGCGGGGACATGGTTCCAGCGTGTGTGCGCACAAAGCGCACACACATACAAGAGCCCCCCCCCCAGGGATTTTAAAACTCGACGCCCCTGATCCTATGTAAGAGACTATGTGTGCTAAGATGGTCTGAACTATGGGGGGAGGGGTCTAATGTATGTAATAGTGACCACCACGCAGACAGCAGAACACACATAGCTGGGCTAGCTGCCAGAGCTTTGATTTGGCAGACAATAGCCCAGCCGGATCGTAATTTCAACCAATTGTGCGCTTAGGATCTGACAGGGGACCTATAGCACACAACTGTGGGAAAATAGCCCTATCAGGTTTATTGGGCGAGGCCGGGGATGCGGCTTAAGTGTGTTTATAAGCAGACCTCCACCCAGCATGTTCATCTGACCACCAAATAAACATAAGAGCTGAATTCACCATAGCAAGTCTTCAACCTCCATACTTTATAGCTGGAAAGATATTCAACAAAATGGAACTGAAACAAACCCTTTGATGTCCTTGACTGAAGGGAATCTCCGTCTACAGAAGGAGCTGAATTCCAGCGCTGGGAGGCCGCAGTAGGAGGGGAAGCCTTGGTCTCTGTGTCTTCTTTGTTTGGCCCTCCAGAGGAATTGATTGGCCATTGTGTGACAGGATGCCAGACTAGGTGGACTGCTAGTCTGATCCAGCAGGGTCCTTCTTCTGTTCTAATGAAGGCCTTGGCTTCTATACACAATTGTTGGCCCTCCAGAGGAATTGGTTGGCCACTGGGTGAGACAGGGTGCCAGACTAGGTGGACTGCTAGTCTGATCCAGCAGGGCCCTTCTTATTTTACCATTTAAATGGATACAAAATGAAAAGGGACAAAGGGAAAAGTGAGAGGCATAAAACATCATTTGTTAAACACATTTTAAGGACATTGCATAATATACTAATATCAAACGTGAAAAAGTATCATAAATCAAAATATGGTAAATATATTTCCATGTATATTTCCATTATTTCCTATCTATAGGGCTAGGTAGAAAAGCATATAAGCAAGAAACATAAAAAAGAAAAGAGCAAAAAAAATTCTTATCTTTTTACAAGGTTTATACTATCATATAATAACTAGTAAAGATGTAACTGTAAAAGATTAATGAGTATAACTATGAGAATATGATTATATGATGTGAGTATTAATCTCTTCAAATTTCTTTGTAACTCCTCGAACAGCTTTCTCTAATCTATGTAATAGTAAATATAAAAGGCTCTCGATTTATTCTCAAATTTGCAGATTGGCTTTTTATTTATATAGTTTGTCATTTATGCCATAATAGCATATTCTTCCATTTTGTCTCTACAGTTCTCAAGATTTGGGCAGATTTCAGACTTCCACTTGGTTGCAAATACTAGTCATGACCAATTCTCCCTCTAAGCTGTTGGAGACTTGTGAGCAAAAATTCACTTTGTGAACTATAGGCATTAAAGTTGTGAGCATGCGATTTGGCCACTGCATAAATTAGTTTGCTCTGGATCCATCCTTCCTGAGCTAAGATAAAAATGTGTTAGCTGGAGGCTAAAAAACTGTGAGCTTGCTCACATTAACTCAGCTTAGAGGGAACACTGGTCATGATGCCCTTCTTATGTTCTTGCCCACCCTGGTTCTTCTTAAAACCTGCAAATTACAACTCTGGCATATAAGTCATGGGTTAAAGCAAATGCCAGAACACTCTTTAGGTCAGCTGCCCTCTGTCTCCCCACCTGTCCATTCTTCTCCTTGTGTCTCCTCAGTGAAACGTCAGAAGTTAAGACCTTCTGGCCATAGACATTGACCAGGGCTAAACCGTGCTTCTACAACAGGAATAGTCACCTGAGCAGTAGGTGAGGCATGATGAGTGATTCATAGCCCCATGATTGTTCCAGAGGGTGGCCATGTTGCTCTGCAGTGGAAGAGCTACATGCACGTCCAGTACCACCCAGGAGACCAATAAGACTTTCAGGGCATGAGCTTTTGAGAATCAAAGCTCCCTTTGTCAGATAGCTGCTCTTGGACTTGAATCTAGCAGCTCCACGATTGACTCTACTTGTGTGGTTGCATGGTTCACATGCAGAGCAGTATTTTGCAAGGGGGAGGGGGGATGAAAAGCTGATTGCCCCAGCAGAAAGAGTGAGCCTGGTCTCCCAAATTATTCTGAGCTCTTCCTCCACCACTACCCTCTATCTCCCAGGCAGTACCTAACCGAGGAACATCAGAACACAAGTAATTTCTGAGCCTCTGTCCATTATTTTTGAGAATTCTTGGAGAACAGGTGAGTTTCCAGAAGACTGGAGGTGAGCAAATGTTGTACCCATCTTCAAGAAGGAGAAAAGGGAGGATCCGGATAACTTCCGACCCATCAACTTGATGTCTATACCTGAGAAAGTTTTAGAACGAATAATCAAACAGACAGTCTCTGAGCATTTAGAAAGGACAGCTGTTATTACTGAGAGCCAGCATGGGTTTCTCAAGAACAAGTCATGTCAGACTAACCTTATATCTTTTTTTGAGAAAGTTACTACCTTGCTGAATCAGGGGAATGCTATAGACATAATTTATCTTGATTTCAGTAAGGCTTGTGATAAGGTTCCACATAATCTACTTGTTGACAAATTGGAAAAATGTGGTTTGGATCCTATGACTCTTACATGGATCTGTAACTGGCTGACAAATCACACCCAAATAGTGCTTGTGAAAGGTTCCTCACTCTCTTGGAAAGGAGTGACAAGTGGAGTGCCCCAAGGATTTCTCCTGGGACATGTTTTGTTCAACATCTTTATCAATGATTTGGATGGAGGAATAGAGGGAATGTTTATTGAATTTGCAGATGGTACTAAATTGGGAGGGGGAGAAAATATGTTAGAAGACAGAGTCAGGATACAGGATGATCTTGACAGGCTGGAAAACTGGTATAAAAGAAATTTAATGAATTTTAATGGGGATATATGTACTGCATTTAGGTAGGAAAGACCAAACGCATAATTATAGTTTGGGGGAGACTTGTCTTGGCAGGATCTAGGGATCTTAGTAGATCTAGGGATCTTAGTAGACCATAGACTGAACATGAGTCAGCAATGTGATGTAGTTATTTTCTGTTGCCCCAGAAGGTCGGACCAGAACCAACGGGTTGAAATTAAATCAGAAGAGTTTTCAGCTAAACATTAGGGAAGAACTTCCTGACAGTTAGAGCAGTCCCTTAGTGGAACAGGCTTCTTCGGGAGGTGGTGAGTTCTCCTTCACTGGAGGTTTTCAAACAGAGGCTAGATGGTCATCTGACAGCAATGCTGATTCTGTGAACTTAGGCAGATCATGAGAAGGAGAGCAGGAAGGGTTGCATCAGTGCTTAGTTCTCGTGGCTGTTTCTTACACATTTAGGGAAATGCTGATCACCACTTTGGGGTCAGGAAGCAATTTTTCTCCAGGCTGGTTTGGCCAGGGATCCTGGAGGCTTTTGGTCATCTTCTGGGTGTGGAACAGTGTCACTGAGGGTGTGGAGGGGGAGGTATTTGTGAATTTCCTGCACTGTGCAGGGGGTTGGACTAGCTGACGCTGGAGGTCCCTTCCAACTCTATGATTCTATGATTATAAGTCTACCTAGAAGGCAAGAGTGTCTGACTTGGAGGAAAGGCACTTTGTGTGGGCATATGGTCATTCTTCTTACTACGATTTCCAGAGAATCTGGAGCTCTTCAACCCAATGCTAGGCTCAAAGTTAAATCCCCACAGGGAATGGAATGGCTTGATTTTGACACCTTTGCTCCCACATACCATAGTCACATAGGGCTGCATGCCAAAGAAGTGGATCCCATGTAGCTCAGCGTATTTGGGTGTGAGATAGGGTTGCCAGCTCCAGGTTGGGAAATTCCTGGAGATCTTGGGGGTGGAGCCTGGGCATAGCAGGGTTTGGGGTGGATATCATGCCTTAAGCTGCAGCCATACATGCCATTTGACATAGCTGGGAAGCACTCCTATTACCTCTGTTGGAATTTGACACAGAGTTGTGCAATCACACATCCCATTTTGCTGTGGGCTCAGCCCATCATTGCGTGATCAGATGGTACGTCCTGGCATGTGGAGGGTTTGCATTTTTTTGCACATGCACATGAATAAGGAATCAAACCCCTGCATGGAGGGTTTCATGCATACGAATCTCCGATTCCAAGAAACAACTGTCTGCTTTCTAACTTCCCCAATTCTATGGAACGATTATGCGGTTATGCACATACTGCTAAGTGAGCAAAAAAATGGCGCTGAGTTGGGATGGAATGGGCAGACCATCCTGATGGCTTGAGAGTCTGCTTGTGCAATCAGACAGTGGGAAGTCCGTGGTCCATCAGAAACAGTTAAGACTGGACTTTCCTCGGGGTCTTTTAACTCTGTTTCTGTAGTAGGGCAGCACAGAGTGCCAACAACTGTGGGACCTTTCCGAGGGGAATTGATTTTGGTCATCTAGAGATCAGTTGTAATAGTGGGAGATCTCCAGGCCCCACCAAGAGGGTGGCAAACCTACTGTGAGGAGGCCTGAGGGGAAATGTATTAAAAGTGACATTTCAGTGGAGGTTAAACCACTGGGTGTATCTTTGTGCTTTCCCTTCAGCTCCCGATGGTAAAGTTGACTAGGAGAATGAGCTTTCAATGGGGTTGTTATTCCTGACTGAGCAGGTAAAGAATCTAAGGTAACCTTGCTGAAGACCTTCCCCTCCCTGACACCTTTTAATCTCCCACCTATTGGTGCCCGTGGGATAAATTTTGTTTTTAAAAATTAATGTATTTTTAAAAAACGCCCTGCAAATGTGGAAGAGAAGTCGAGCAATACCTTTAAAAGATTTACAAGGCGTATCTCGTGCCTCCCAAGCCTTCAGATGGCAGACGCTGACGAGGGTGACTGTTCCATAGACGGAGAGGATACTGCTGCTGGAGGAAGATTATGTTTGTGTTGTGTTTATTTAAAGGTCTGGTTTCATTTTGTTTTTTAAGGATCTTTGAGGCTTTAGTCGTCTCTCAGATGAGCCAAGGATGATAAGAAAACCCAAGCTAACTGTCACAGGCTTTGGTGATGGGCAGTTTCACCACTTGGACAAGCTTTAGTGAAGGGATATTCAAATGTGCCGTTTCTCACCTCTTAAAGGTCCCACACTTCTTTGTTACAAGTGTTTTTGTCCCACCTTTTTTCTTTGCTGGTTTTCCCTCAGTGTTCATTTTTCATGTTTTAACGTTACTTTATGGGACTCTTATATCCTTTATACATTATGCACCATATTAATGCAAAAACTGTGAATTTTACAATTGAACTTGGTTGTTTGGATGAGAAAAAGACAAATCTAACGTCCATCCACCTCCCTGCTCCTGCCCCTCTGCCCTAGAGATGCCAGTGCAATTGCAGACAATGTTCCTCTGCTTGTGGGGAAGTTTATTCTCCCATCCTTTAATATTTTTTTTTAAAAAAATCTGTAATCCTGGGGTTTTTCTCAAACATGCAGAAAAATCTCCCTCCTTCTCCATGTCCCCAGTCCATGGATTTAAGTATCTGCAGATGGGGTCTTGCTGAAAATTACTGATAAAAAACATGAGACTCAGTAAACAGGAGAAACTGCCCTTCCTGTGTTGCCCAATTCCCCCCCCCCCTTTCAAATTACTCTGTTGCTTAAAATTGTTCTTTTCTGTGTTCTCAGCTCAGGTTAGCCAACTTCTGCAAAAGCTGTTGAAATAAAATGCAACATCATGTTTTTAACCACATCATTTCCCCCTCCTTTTATGGATTCCATCAACTCGGTCCTGAGAAAAGCAATGCTAGGGATGCCAGATCCAGGTTGGGAAACTCCTGGACATTTGCAGATGGAGTCTGGGGAGGACAGGGACCACAGTGGGGTGCAATGGCACAGAGTCCACCCTCCAAAGCAGCCATCTTCTTCAGGAGAACTGATCTCTGTAGTCTGGAGATGAGCTGTAATTTTAGGATCCCCAGGTCCCATCTGAAGGCTCGCATCCCCAGCAATGTTTCTGCCGGAAGACCCCAAACACACAAATGGGCACATTAAACCCTGTGGGATTAGGGCTGCCAAGTCACCCCGGGGGGCGGGGGATCCCCCGCTATAGGGGTTCCTGATCCGCCGGCTGGCATTCGGCCGGCGGGGGGAACCCCACCCCCGAAGTCGTCCTGCCTGGACGACTTCCCCAGCGTAGTGACGTCACCCGGAAGTGATGTCACCACATTGGAGACGTTACCAGGGCGACGCTCTGGCAACGTCTCCAACGTGGTGACGTCACTTCCGGGTGACGTCACCGGCCGCGCACGCTTTGGCTCCCGGGCGGCGAGGGACTCCCCCCGCCAATCGGTAAGTAGGACTTGGCAGCCCTATGTGGGACAGCCATGGGTATCTAACTCCCATTTTGGGGGCTCCATTAGGTGGGAGGCAGGAGATGGATGATCAGGATTTCCCACAGTTCTTTAACATTTCAAAGCATCCCTGTGGGCTGCTGATTCGATTGGGGAAGAGGGTCGTATTCTTCTTTCCCCTTGTGCTGTTTCCCTAACTGAAACCAACTCTCCCCACTTTGTTAGCTCCTTGGGGGCAGGGAACAGGAAAATAAGACTCTGTGGGTTGGGAGTTCTTGGAGATTTAAGGGTGGAGCCTGGGGAGGATGTGATTTGGGAAGGGGGGGGACCTCAGTAGGGTATAGTGCCATAGGGTATGCCCTCCAAAGTTAACATTTTCTTCAGGATAACAGATCTCTGTCATCTGGAGATGAGCTTTAATTCCAGATAACCAGGCCCTGTCCGGAGGCAACCCTACCTGATACCAACTTTTGCAGGGTGGGTGATCCACAACGCAGAATAAAAAACATCCCTGTCCCTCCCCAGTGCAGTTTCCCCAATTGAATCAGCAGCCCAATATGTGGCCACCAGGCCTAGGGTGACCCTTAGTGTATCCGAGGGTTCTGCAGCTCTTAACAGCCTCCCCCCGCAGTGCTGCCTCTGAGCTACCTCCATCCTAGCATCAGGTCTTGAAGATCCCATTTTTGAGGCAGGTCTGATCAACCAACCACTGCTCAAGCTGGGGTGGTTTCAGTTGTGGTGCTTACCTGGTGGGACAGCTTTCTGGTCCACATGAGGAGAGCTCAGACACTGAAGCCTTTCAGAAAGTTTTGCAAAACTGAGATCTTCAGGCAGGCATTTTGAAGAAACATCTTAGGGCTGCCAGCTTCCAAGTGGGACCTGGAGTTCCCCTGGAATTCCAGTTGACCTCTGGACTACTGGGACCTGTGTTGCTGGAGGAAAGGGCTGCTTTGGGGGGGTGGGGGGGGGTTTTGACTCTGTAGCATCACCTGGCTGACAAGCTCCCTCCTCTTCCCAGAGCCCACCTTCCCCAGGCTCCGCCCCCAGATCTCCAAGATCTTCTTTACCTGGAGCTGGCAACTATGCCAGATACTTGGTGGGGCCTGGGATTCTCTCAGAATGATGACTGATCTCTAGAGTACAATGAGCAGTTCCTAGGGTTGCCAGCCTCCAGGTGAAGCTAGGAGATCTCATGTTATCTATGTATCTAATAGCCAAGTGGCCCTCCGTGCGGATATCTAAATCCGTGGGGGGAACTTAGGGGGCAGGGAGATTTTCCTGCACACTTGGGGGATTCCCCACATGAGCAGAAAAATCCTAAAAGTAAAAAAGAAACTTTGGGGGGGATATTTAAATCCTCCAAAAAGTTAAAGAGCGTTCCCTGCACATGCGCAGGGCACTGTGTGCAGAACTCTTGGAACTGTGTGGCAGGCCGGCAGTTGGGAGGTATCCAAGTCTCGCCGCCAGAGCTGGGGGGGAGAAGAGGCAGGCCAAGCAGCTCTTGGGTGCTTGGGCCTCGCGGTGGGAGCCCCGGGGGGGGGGGGGGGGGAGAGGCTACATCATTTGTGAATCTCGCTTCCCTGCTGCCTGTTGGAAAGCAATCCATCCCTCTTAGAGCTGACTTCCCAACCAGAGACAGGTCGACTCGAAGACCAGGTCGACTCGAAGACCCCACCCCCCCGAATATCTTCTTACTCATCAGGCCCTGCGCTTTCGATCTGGCGATGTCTGGCCTCCTGAAAACCGAAAGATCTCTCTCCCCCTCCCCTCCCCCCCGTCTGCACACCCAGGCTGCCGGAAAGTCCTGGAGTGCTCGCAGAGTTGCTCCCGGCTAGGACCACGACGGGTCCGGAAAGGCTGCAGCTGTTTCTCTGTGTAAACGGGGCCTCCCTCCCTCCCCTAATCCAAAGCTCCTTTTCCTTGCCCGGGGAAGACCGCCTTGGAAGGAAGCGGCAGCTTGACTCAAAAGTCAGCTCCAGGCGAGGCAAAGAAACTTCCTTCCAAGTACCAGGGCGGGGTGGGGTGTCGATCCAGCTGGAAGGGTTGGCCCAGCCTGCCCCTCTTACGCCGGCCCCACTCCTCCCCCCACGCCAGCCGACCTCGGCGGGGCTTCCCCGGGCAAGGTGCCTTCGATGCCCAGGGACAGGCCTATTCAGGTGGGCGCACCACGCTCTCCCACCCAGGCCTTGAGCAGTCCTCCTTTGCTCAAAGACAAGAGCCGACAAGCGCCAGCTGCCAGGACGACTCGGAGCAAGAGAAAAGGAGAGGGAGAAAGCTGCCGCTATTATGGGATACTCCTCGAGCCCCAAAGGGGGGGAGACGGGGAGGGCGGCGCTTAATTAAAACCCCTGGTGGAGGATTCCCCAGAACAAAAGCACCTGTCGAAGGGCCAGGGCGGAGGGGAGGCGCTCTCCTTGCGCCGGCTCCTCTTGTTACGATATATTTCCAGACTGCAGATATCAGTGCCCCTGGAGGAAATGTCAGCGTTGGAGGGTGGGCTCCATGGCACTGTACCCTGCCAAGGTCCCCCCCCCTCCAAAATCCCCCCCTCTCAGGGATCCACCTCCAAAATCTCCAGGTCTTTCCCAACCCAGAGCAGGCAGCCGTGTAACCCCCCCTGGAGAAAATGGCAGCTGCAGAGAGTGAAAGCAATGGCATCACATTCCTGCTGGGATCCCTCCCCTCCCAAAACTCTGCCTTTCCCAGGCTCTGCCCCCAAATCCCCAGGAATCTCCCTACCTGAAGTTGGCAGCCTTAGCTGGACCTAGCTTGTTGCAGGCAGGAGGCTTTTAGCACCTCCAAAGGGGTTGGGTGAAGTTCAAACATGCCTCTCCACCATAGGGGAGTGGTGTGAAGGGGAAAACCTCAGCTGACAGTTTTGGAGTGCAAACCCTCCCCCTCACATCAGGGGTCCTCAGATTTTTGAGCCTCCAGGCACCCTTGGAATTCTGACTCAGGATGGTGGGCACAGCAGCCACAAAATGGCTGCTGCAAGAGGCAGAGGCAGACACAGAATGGCTGCTGCAGCTGACCTTCATTTTCTCCAGGTTAACTGATCTTTGTTGCCTGGAGATCAATTGGAATCCCAGGAGATTGCCAGCCAGCCACCACCTGAAGGTTGGGACCCCTGTTGGGGACCCCTGTTTACACTTTACCTGTGCTGCACTTGTTCCGGACTGGCCTTCCCTCTGAGGATGTCGAACTTCCATATCCCTCTGGATCCAACAGGAATGAAGGGCCAAGACCTTCTCAGTGAATCATGCCTCCCCTGTGGAGCTCCCTTTCCTAAGGAGTCTGTCTGCTCACCCCCGCCTTGTGACTCAAGAAATTGGAGAAACCCTTTGGGGCCCCCATGAATGACTTTCAAGACTCTTTTTGGCCGTATAATATTGGGTTTTATAGTGCTAGTATTTGTTGATCGTTTCCTATAAGCCATCCTGTGGAGTCTCCTTGCTTGTGCGGAGGAGCCGTGGCTTCAGCGTTTCAGGGATGGTTCAACCATCATTGGCCCAGCTCCTCGGTCTGGTATGGCCAGCTCTGTCTCTGACCTAAAAAAAGGTCTCTAGGAGAATATGGACTCTAGGCCAGGGGCACCTTCAGGACTAACAAGATCTTCAGAGCAGAAACTTTGGGGAGTCAAAGCTCCCTTTGTCGGGTATCGTATCTGCCAACGGGAGCTTTGACTCTCAAAAGCTGATATCCCAAAAATCTTGTTGGTCTCTAAGGTGCTACCGGACTCGAATCGAGCTCTTCTACTGCAGACCGACACGGCTACTGTTAAAGTTGCCAGAATCAAACTAGGAGTGAGCATTTGGCCTGAGGTTGACCCGTCTGTGACTTACAGCAACAGGTGCAGTTAAACTGGTCGGAACTAGTTCAGAAACTGGGTAAAAGATGTGTCACATGCCTAAGCAACAGCAGAGATCAGTCAGACCATCAAGTCCTGAACCAATCATATGTTTTCCCACCAACAAGTGCATGTGGGAAGTTGTAACACAGCTCCTTTTTAAGATCTATAAATGTATTGTGAAAACTCAAATCAGGGTCCTTGAGTCTGGTGTTCTTGGACCCGTGTACGTTAAATAAATTCTGTTTTTCTGGTTAAGGAGTCTCTGGCTTAGGATATGGTTGTTTCCAGGTTCAGCCTTTAGGGTGACCTGGTGTGCCAAAGAAATTCCAGGAAGCTACCCTCTGAAACCGTCTTCATGGAGAACATAGTGAACTCCCAAAGCCAATGTATGTTCAAAAAGATTCAGTGTTTTTCCCCCCTCCTGGGCAACTGATTGACTGTGACTTGGAAATGGATCTGACTTCCTTTCTGTATGGATTTGTGAGTTGCCTCCAGCAGAGTCTGCTCATCAAGGGCTGGTGCACACCTGTCAGGAATCCTCTTTTATCCTCCAATACCTGTGCCTTGGTGTCTAGTCATGCCGGCCACATGACCATGGAAACATCTTTGGACAGCGCTGGCTCTTCAGCTTGGAAATGGAGATGAGCAGCGCATCCCTAGAGTTAAATTCGACTGGCTTTCAAGCAAGGGAAACCTTTACCTTTACCTGTGTGAGGCAGGTTATTTATTTATGTCATTTCTACCCCACCTTTCTCTCCATCATTCTTGTTGCATTGATTTAATCCTCACAGCAACCCTGTGAGGTAGGTCAGGCTGAGAGCATGTGACTGGCCCAAGGTCACACAGGGCAGAGTAGGGATTTGAACCTGGGTCTCCCATATCCTAGTCCAGCACTCTAACCATCACACCACACTAGGGCTGCCAAGTATTGAAAACTCACTGGCGGGGGGGAGTCCTCCTGCCGCCGGGAGTTTTTTCGACGTCACCGGAAGTGACGCAGCACGTTGGGGGCGTTGCCAGGGTGACGCTCTGGCAATCGCCCCAAACGTGCTGCGTCACTTCCGGTGACGTCATTACGTCGTCCTTGCTGGACGGCGTCGGGGGTGGGGTTCCCCCCACCGGCCAAATGCTGGCCGACGGATCGGGAACCCCTTTAGCGGGGGATCCCCCGCCCCCCCGGGCTGACTTGGCAGCCCTACACCACACTGGCTCTCTCTGAGGCTGCGGTCACACGGCCCTTTAATGCGGGAGGAAGGGCTGCTTCCTCCCGCATTTAAAGGGGCCGTCCACAACGGCCCACAGCGAGTCCCGCGGCAAAGCGGGCTCCAATGCGGGTTGCGCCCGCATTTTCCGACCCCGGGAAAAACTAGTGTTTTCCCGGGAGTCGCGGGAGGAACCCGCATTCGAGCCTTCTGGACAGCCCTCTCTCACAATTATTGCGAGAGCAGGGCTGTCCAGATTGCTCCGGCCGCCATTTTTTTTCTCTGGTTTACACTTGGGCGCTTGGGCAATCAAGCGCCTGAGTGTAAAAGGAGAAAAAAAATTTTTTTTTTTACTTACCAGGCGGCTGCCACCACCGCTGCCGCCACTGCCGCCGCCACCACCACCAGCCGCTTCCGCAGAGGTCGCTGGAGCGAGCTGCGGAAGCCAGCAGCCTCCGCCCTCTCTGCTGCCTCTGCCGCTGTCCTGCTGCCGCGGTCGCCGGCGGAGGGGCAGCAAGGCTCCCTTGGCGGCCGCCCCACGCCGCCCGCCTCCTTCTTTGCAGCTGCGGACGCTTGCCGCAGCCGCCAAATGTGGCTGCCGTCTCCGGGGGTTGGGATGTAAACATCCCAACCCGCGGAAAAAAACCACGGCCCCTTTAATCCGGGAGGGATCCCGGATTTAAAGGGGCCGTGTGCTCACAGCCTTAGATTAGGTAAAGAGGCTGTGACTGGCGCAAGGTCGACAGAGACCTTCATGGCTGGGCAAGGATTTGAACTCACATCTCTATGGACTGAGTCTGCTGCACTGCATTGATGAAGTATGGGTAGGGTTGCTAGGTTGGGGAATGACCTGCATGGAGGATAAAGCAGACCTGAGACTACTAGCGTGAGAACTCCCTTGCAGGTTGCACACCAGGCCTTTCAGCAGACCATCATCTGTGCCAGATGCAGCTCTCACAATGATATCTATTGCAGGATAGGCCTCAGGAAGGGCAGGCCTCTTCCTCCTGCTTCTGGGGAGCCAGCAAACGTGCTCCTTATCGACTGCCAATTGTCCCGCCCCAGCCAAGTCAACTTTGCAAAATTGTTCTTTCTGCTTGCCCAGTCATTGCCGCAGGGAAGTGACACCACCCCCCACCCCCGGCCTTCTGCTCCTGGGTAGTGGACTCGGTTGCTCAAGTCCAACAGTTGGGGGCTTACATCAGCCTCTAATCTGCTGTGGCAATGGAGGTCCTTCCTTAGCAAGCAACAGCTCTCTTCAGCTGCTGCAGAAGTGAATGTGTATGTGTGTGTGTGTGTGTGAGAGAGAGAGAGAGAGAGAGAGAGAGAAGGGGAGGGTTTCCTTGGCACCCCTGGCTGCGCCTTCTTAAGGGACCAGATCCACTAATTCCAAAGTGCTGTGGATCTTAGTGAAAACTGTGGAAATAGTCCAAAGTAGGGTTGCCAACCCCCAGGTGGAGTCTGGAACTGATGTCCAGACTATAGAAATCAGCTCCCCTGGAGAAAATGGCTGCTTTGGAGGGTGGACTCTGTGGCATTATGTTCCACAGAGTTCCCTTCCTTCCCCAAACCGCACCCTCCGCAGGCTGTACCCCCAAATCTCCAGGAATTTCCCAAACCAGTTCTGGCAACCCCTATGTTCAAGTGAACATGCTGAAGAACCATGAAGTTCAATAATATCTGATGACATTTCAAATTTGAATCCAGAATTACAAGTGAAACTAAATGCGAATTTAAATGTGAATTTTTATCTTGAAATGTGAACATTTAGGCTTGTAAACATTTGGCTGTTTTTAGTAACTGCCATTTCATGTTTCTTATCAAATAACGTCAATATATTAATATCAGGGCTTCAGTCCTCTTCCTCTTCCCAGTGTCTCCTTGAGACTGCCAAGATGGACCAGAGAGAAGGATCAGGGTGAGGAGGCAGGTAACCAAAAAGGTTGGCAAACAGCGGGAGACGGGGAGGGACTTGCCAGGAAAAAGAGGAAAGCCCAGGCCATGTCACTGGCCTTGTGGCCAAACAGCTTTGGTTTTAGTGGATTTTTTTACTGTGTATAATGTGCTAAAGCTTTGTTGACTTAATATATGTAACCTCGGGTCCGTTGGAGCGGGAGCACACAGGAGCGCAGCTCCGGGAGTGAGGAGCCCAGGGGGCGGGCACATGACCAAGCCCCGCCCCATTCTTGGCTTCCCTGAGCAGTGCAGAGGCACAGCGCCCTGGGGAAAACCCTGCTAGGGTCTTTATTGTTTTTAATGTTTTGTTTTAATATTGATAATTTTATCATTGTTCCTTTTATGACTGTGTGCTGCTTTTCCAGAGACTTGCTCAAGGTGGCATATAAATTTTCTAAGTATACCATTTTTTACCTGGGAACATGGCACATAAGTACTGGAGAAATTTCACCAACCCTTCAGCAGCTTCCACCCCATCAGTTTGGTGTAGTGGTCAGGAGTTGGACTCTAATCTGGGAGAACCGGGTTTGATTCCCCACTCCTCCACATACAGCTGCTGGTGTGACCTTGGGCCAGTCACAAGTTCTCTCAGAGCTGTTCTCTCATGAGCAGTTCTCAAAAGACCTCTCTCAGCCCCACCTACCTCACAGGGTGTCTTGTTGTGGGGAGGGGAAGGGATGGGTGGTGCACATGTCCTGGGTATCTCAAGTCTACTTGAAACCTGGTGGTTTCAAGGGAGCAGGAAGAGAATGAGGGTGTGTTCTTTACGCTTATTTTTATTGCACAAAGTATTGGATGGGGAAGGGAATGGAGGAAGAGCAGGTCAGTTTCACTCACCTGTGGAGTGGAGCCTGCTATGGTCATCTATTTATTTATTTATTTATTTAATTCAATTTCTAGGCCGCTCTCCCCACATAGCAGGCTCAGAGCGGCTTACATAATTAGGTGAACATTGTTCACACTAAACAGTTAAAACAGTTAAAACAAATTAAAAACATTACAACATTACATAGCAAAACTTAAACAAATATTAAAGTGCTCAGGGCTATCTGGTGGCGTGTCAGATGATATTACTTGCAACCAGCTATTGGTAGCATAAAGGTCCTCAGCGATTTGATGGAGATGTTGAATTGCGCATTCGATGGTCACTAAGTGGCAGGGGGGGCAAAAAACAGGGGTGGCGGCCCCTATCCAAACGCCTGGCGGAAGAGCTCCGTCTTGCAGGCCCTGCGGAACTGCATCAGGTCCCGCAGGGCCCTAAACTCTTCTGGGAGCTCGTTCCACCAGCTAGGGGCCGCCACCGAAAAGGCCCTCCCCCTGGTGGCCGTGAGCTTGGCTTCTCTTAGGCCAGGTATGGCCAGGCGATGTTGGGCCCCGGACCGAAGTGCTCTCTGGGGTGTATACGGGGAAAGGCGGTCCCTTAGGTAGGTCGGACCCAGGCCATTTAGGGCTTTAAAGGCCAATACCAGCACCTTGAAGCGAATCCGGTACACCACTGGCAGCCAGTGCAGTGCCTCCTGTTGGAGAAATGAGCATGTAACACAAGGCCTGAGAAATTCAGTCATTATAGGGTTAACTGTGCAACTTGTTTGTTTACCTATGTTAGCCTGGAAGCAATACCTGGCAGCTGCCCAATTAACTTTGAGCCCGGGAAAACTGAAGGTGTACTGTCTTGCTAATTGGTCAATGATATCAGGTGTTTCCTTTCAGGGGTCAAGAAGAAGGAGAGATCCTCCATTGCAATCTCTCACTCTCTATCAGTATGTCTTAGTGTGCAGACGCAGCAGAATGCTGCTTAGCAAGCATGTTTTGTTTATTTGTAGCTAATCCTGTTTACCTTTTCCCTTTAGTAATAAACTTCTTTTAATCTAAAAGAAGCAATCTCTTCTTTCCAGAAAAGCAAGATTCATTACTCTGAATTTTTCTTGATTATTGGACAAAAGTCCTAACACCTCCAGCGTTGGTCGTATGTGCTCCCATCTCGGGAGACACATCAACAACCTTGCTGCAGCGTTCTGCACCAGCTGAAGCCTCCGGATTTGCGCCAAGGGCAGCCCCATGTAGAGAGCGTTACAATAGTCTAGCCCCGAGGTGACCGTTGCATGGATCACTGTAGCCAGGTCTACATGTTCTGTATCAGTAATGGCTAGAACAATCCCTGATGCAGGCCTTTCCACACTCCTCACCTGTCGGACTCAGGGCCACAATATGTGTGACAGCGAGTTGGGCCCAGCACTCAGGTCATGTATTTTGGCTCTTACTGCATCAAGAGAGCCAGTTTGGTGCACGGACTCTAATCGGGGAGAACCGGGTTTGATTCCCCACTCCTCCACTTGCAGCTGCTGGATGACCTTGGGTAAGCCATAATTCTGTCAGAGCTGTTCTTGAAGAAAGAGCAGTTCTGGAAAGAGCTCTCTCAGCCCCACGTGCCTCACAGGGTGTCTATGGGGGGGGGGGGGGGGGGAAGGAGTTTGTAAGCTGCTCTGAATGAAGGGCAGGTTATAAATCCAATCTCTTCTTCTTCTTCTTCTTCTCTTCTTTAAAAGTGCATGAACCCTAAGTACACTTACAGCACTTGGGCTGATCCTGCTTCAGAAGACTCAAAGAGAGCCTGTTGCTGCTTTGACATTTGCCTACAACGCCTATGTCTAGTGTTTGCAAGATCTATAGCAGCCACTAGATGGCACTGCCCACACAGATGGCTTAAGAAGGCTTCGCAAGAAGAGCCAATGGCCCCCATTTGCCTCTGCGGGCTGAACATCTGTGCTGTGTGTGCCCCACCTAGCTGGAGGAAGGAGCCCTGAGGTGAGCCAACATGGGTGAGACCCTCTTTGTGGCAAGGGGGGATCTGAAAGCAGAAAAGTTTCTCAGTGGCTGAGAGCACAGTTTTGCCACACCAACTTGGGGGACAAAAAGCAGAGTTCTCCTTGGATTCTTCAAACAACAAATGACCTCATATTGGAAAGATACAGTACGCCCAGTCACATAAGTAATATGCCACAAGATCTGTAGCATTAAAGGTAATCCAGCAATTATACAGCAGTACATAAAGCATGTGATTTCATCTTCCCTTTTTGGGGGGGCCAGGTATGACACAGTCCAACACTGTCAGAGTTGCCAGCTGCTGGTTAGGAAATTTCTGGAGATTTGGGGGTGGAATAGGGTTGCCAGGTCCCCTTGCCGTGCTGGCGGGGGGATTTGGGGAACATTCTAGGACATCCCCAACATGATGACATGACCCAGAAGTGATGTCTTCACGTCAGCAGCGTTGCATGGTGATGCTCAGGTTTGAGGGCAAAACTCTATGATTTTAGGCCAAATTTGCCATAGAGTCTTGCCCTCAAACCAGAGTATCCTGTGCAATGTCCTTGACATGATGACTTCACTTCCAGGTGATGTCATTGTGTTGAGGACGTTGTGCAGGGTTGTGGCTGTTTTGGGGCAGGGTTTCCCCCGCTGGCCAGCTGAAGCCCCAAAAACTGGGGGAACCCGCACCGGGTCCTAGGGACTGCCCACTCTAGAATGGAACCTGTGGAGGACAGGATTTGGGAAGGGGAAGCACCTCGGCAGGGTATAATACCCTTGAGTCCACCCTCCAAAGCAGCCATTTTCTCCAGGGAAACTGAGCTCTGTCATCTGGAGACGAGTTGTAATTCCAGCAAGTGAGACAGAGTTGGGCTAAATGGTTTAGCACATTTGTATTTTTCCTCTGCTCAGTAGTGGAGATTTTTTTTATTGCTCACAGTAAGTTTTTCCTCTCTGTAATGAATGGCTTTAATCACATCCTCTGGCTGGTGCTTGCAGGAAGCATTCTGCCAGACTGGCAGCGCCCTCACTGTGCCAGAAGGCAAAATGGGAGTCTGCTGATGTGGGAGGCAAAACATGCATCTAGTCACCAGTTTATTTATTTAAAACACTTCTGCCTTCCCCCCACATAATTTTTGAGGCACATCAAAATGCAATAAAATCTATAAACGATAAAGCCAGTGAATAAAAACAGCAGGAGCACAACATACATTAAAAGAGGAAAACAATCTAGAGGGCACAAATGAAGGGAAAGCTCCCTCTTTCTTGGGAAAAAGGCGCATCTTTACTGGGAGCCAAAGACTTCTCAAACACATCAAAACAAAGATGGCTGCTGCCTCTGGGAACCACCCTCCTCCCTTCAGAAACTGAGGCACATAGACAGGACCTCTGTTGAAAACCTAACAGGTGTAGGCAGGTCTCTGATCCATTCGAGCTTTCAAGCTCAGAACCAGCACTTGGACTCCCAAAGCTGAATCGGAAGCCCATGAGATTCTTCGAAGATTGACAGAACATATTTGAAGATTGACAGAACATATTTCAGTTCTTGTCAGCAGTCTTGTACTTGCAGTTTGGACCAAGTGAAGTTCTGGTGCTGCAGCAGGGTCCCAGATACCTTCTGTCACACACCTCAAACTTGGTAAGACTTTCTCCACACCGTCATCCAAATTACAGTTGCCAGCTGCCAGGTGGGGCCCAGAGATCTCCCAGAATTACAACTGATCTCCAGACAACAGAGGTCAGTTCCCCCGTAGAAAATGGCTACTGTGGATGGTGGACTCTATGACACTATACACTTGTGGAGGTTCCTCCCCAGGCTCCACTCTCAGATTTCCAGAAATTTCTCAGTCCAGATCTGGCAACCCTAATCCAAATCTATAACAACAGAAAGACCCAGCTGGCTATTTGTGGCATGCCTAGCCCTCAGGAAATGAAGCTGGGAGTCTCAGAACTGACCACTGGCTTCAGGATGATCACAGGAGTTGCAGAACCAAACAGAAAGGGAATCAAAACATCCTGGCCCATGTAATATCCAGAAACACCTAACCCCTTCACACACACACACACACACAGACTTTTTTATTGTAAGATACGGTTGTCTCCAGCAGACATGAATAATCAGAAAATAAATAGGCATCTAAAAACTGGCCACCAAGTTTAGAATGATGATGGGAGTTGCAGTGCCCAAAACGAAGGGTGTAGGAACATCTTCCCCGATGTTATCCCCAATAGCCCCTCCTCCCATGCTATGTGCAATGGAAGCAGAAGGTCTGCTAGTGAGGCATAACTCATCAGAAAATAAATACTGCAAGTCTGAAAACTGGCCACCCACCCCAGAATGAAGTTAGAAGTTGCAATGCCAAAAATGAAGGGAATTGGAACATCCTGGCCCAGGTTTATCTCCAATAGCCCCTGATGCTATCTATGCACATCAGCAGCAAATGTTGTCTGTTTAGAAAACACAGCTAGGAGTTGCAAAATTGGCCACTGGCTTCAGGATTATTGTGGGCCTTGCAATGCCCAAAATGAAGGGAATAGGAATATCCTGGCCCAAGTTCTGTGTCATGGGTGTGGATGAGGGAGAGCTGACAGAGCTTGCAGAAACCGCAGCTGGCCCCTCTGAAGCAGCAGAGGAGGATAGCTGGCAGTTGCCTGGATCAGCATTCTTCACACCTGGCTCAGATAACTGAAACTGAAAGTCCTCCTGACTCACCCCCACAGTGACTCGTTTAAGGGAGCGACTGTGGCAAAACTTAGCAACCAGGCAATTAAAGGCCAGGCTACAGGGAAGTTGCTCGGCTAGCCCAGAGTTTTAATAGGATCCTGGGCGATCGTGCAGTTGGCTAATTGGAGGTAGCATTTAAGTCCACACTCTGGGCAGTCTCTTCATGGACACAACGAATCAGCTTTGTGCCACCTCGCATCCACTTTGGCTCAGCTCTTGCACCTAGACCATCAGACCTCCCTGGCTTTCACCGGCGTAACCTATGGGGGGGCTCGAGGGCTCGAGCCCCCCCCCCGAAATTTCCAGGGGGGGGGACTAAGCCCCCCCCCGGGAAAATGTCGCGCCTGCCGCCGGCGCCTTGCCACCGCGCCTCCCGGGCCCTTTCGAGGCTCACCAGCTGGTGCCTCTCCCCCCCCCCCCCCCCGGCCTGGCCATTCCTCCCTCCTTATCTCTCCCTCTTCCTCTTTTAGAGGTGAGGGAGAAAGTGGCCAGGGCGGAGGGGGAGGGAAAAGCACCAGCAGCACCGGCTGGTGAGCCTCGGAAGGGCCAGGGAAGCGCGGCGGCTGGCGGTAGGTTTTCTGGGGGGGCGGAAACATCACCCCAGCGAGCGCAAAGCACGCGCGCTAAAGAGCCCCCGCTCCCCCAGACTTCAGAAAAGTCTACGCCCCTGCTGGCTTTGGACTTGGTTCTGTTTCTGGCTCCTGGCTTGGCTTTGGAATTTTCACTGTCTTCTCAGCTTTTGACCTCGGCCTGTTCTGGACTCCCTTTGACTGGCACCCCAGCCCGTGACATTCTGTCCAGAAACCCCAATCCTCCCATGCTATTTTCAATGGAAGCTAAGCTTGTCTTTGGCAGGTATAATTAAGCAGAAAATAAAGCTGGGAGTCTCAAAACTGGCCACCAGCTTCAGGATGATCATGGGAGTTATTCTGCTAAAGATGAATGGAATCAGAATATGTTTTCCCAGATTATTGTGACACCCCCCCTGTCAGAATCTGCTGATTCAGACAAAGTATTTCTATTGCTTGCTGCTATGATTTCTGTCTTGCTGCTATGATTTCTATGCTGCCATGTATGTTTCTATAACACCTGCCATGTAGTTGCCCCCCTCCACCATGTAACCCCTCACTTTGGCCAGTATGTATGTAATCTATATGACCCTAGGTTTATGACCCTGACCAGGCCTGGTTTGTGTAACTGTCAGGCCGGGAGGATGACAACTTCAAAGTATGGGAACAATGGGCCTCTCACACTCCTGCCTCCGCATTCCATTCATCCCGGCTGGGACAGCAAGAGAGGACAGGTCCCATCTCTTATCAACGTGCGAAAGCCTCGAGGCCAGCGATTGTTATGTGAAATAGTAACATCTAAGGGGTCTGGTTTGGGAAGGGAAATTTACAACTTAACACCTCACTTTCTTTCCTGTGGGAAGCAAACGGCCTGAGACCCTTTTTGCCCGCCGTTTTTCCCCTTTAGTGATTGGCTACCTATGGGTAATTCAAACTGTTCTGAAAGGTATAATAGACCTGCTTCTGTCATATGCGTTATCTCTGACAATAATCCGAGAAGCTGTACCAATGTAGAGATTGGAAATAAAGAACTGTGTTTCATCAACAAAGATCTGATCCTTGACTACTTTGAACAGAAATCTCACCGATTGTCAGAGATCTGTGACTGGGACTTGGCCGTTCCTGACCATGTCGGACGACGGTACTCTTCCCATCCCTACTACCGAAGACCAGCCAGTAACCCCTGGGGACCAGGGTGCCGGTGGTGGAGGTGGCAGAGGGGAGCCCGAAGTACCAGTGACTACGATTCAAGGGGCTCACTACATCCCGCGCCCACCTCCTCTTCAGAGCATGACCCCGAGGTACTCATGGAGCAATTTCGGTCGCGGGACCGTAGACTCCTGGGTGCACGATCGGAAAGGGGCACGGGTTTCGTTCCAGGGCGATCACCTCGACCGTGGGAAGCCGAGTTTCCTGGGAGACGAATGCGAGACGACCTACGGAGGAGATTCGCGTCTCCCGTCCCTGGAAGGAGAGAGAACGGGGCCGTACGGGCCCGATCCCTACAGAGAAGATCAGACTCAAGCCCTCGACCGGATGATGGGAGATTTGTGGTTCCAGCTTACTACCGAGTTGCGAGAGCTAGCCCTCGATCTCCAGTATCAGTTCCGGGACGCCCTCACAGCTATGCAAGCGGCTCAACCAGCACCAGCCGGGGGAGGACCTCCCGCGGTCGGAGTCCAGCAACTGGTGGTGCCTCCCGGAGGAGTCCCTGCCCAGGTGCCGCCGCAAGTGCCGCCGCAAGTGCCGCAGCAAGTGCCGCAGCAGGTCCCCCCGGCTGTTCCCCGCCAGGTGCCCGCACCCCTACCTGCGCCAGCCCCTGTGCCGACAGGGCCGGTGGTTCACCCGGCCCCCGCCGATCCGTTGACGGCTACTTTCGATGGGGACCCCGAGAAGTTGCGGTTCTTCCTGCTAGAGATCGAGCGGTTCCTAGACACCTGGGGACATCTCTACCCCACCGAGAGGGACCGGATTGGCTACATCGGGTCCAAGCTGAAGGACACCGCCAGCGATTGGTACGTGAGCCTGCACAATGCCCCCGGGCCTGAACTGCGCTCGCTGAACAACTTCATGTGGGCCCTCCGACACCACTACGAGGACCCCTTGGGAGAAGAAAAAGCCCGGAACCAACTGCGAAGGCTGACCCAAGGGCGGTCCTCGGTGAGGGACTACACCGACAAGTTCCGGCACATCTCAGCCAAGATTCGCGGCTGGACACAAGACCTGCTCATGGAGAAGTATCGAGAGGGCTTGAGTTACGAGGTGTACGAGGCGGTGTTGCGGGGGGGAAGACCTGGATCGTTGGCCGCCTGGATGAGGGCGGCCGCGGACGTGGAAGAACGCTTCACCCTCATTAAGATGGGAGCTTCATCGATGGCTCAAGGCAAAGCAGCGCCGAAGATGAAACCCAAGCCCAATCTGCAAGATATTCGGGATGCCCGCTTCAAGCAGGGGCTTTGCATGAGATGCGGGGAGAGTGGTCACTTCGCCTCGGCATGTCCTAGAGGAGGGGGAAAAGCTCCGAAGACCTCCACCCCGGTGTCCAGAAGCACCCCCAGCAGAGGGAAGACCCCGTTTAAACCCCGGGCTCTGCAGCTAGAAGGGGCAGCGAGTGAGCAGGGGGAGTTGGAGCTGACAGAAGCGCAGATGTCAGGAAACTCCAACGGCCTGCAGTGAGCGGCGCAGAACTGCAGGTCCCCAGCCACGACGCGCCATCTCCGGTGAGCATCCCTGGCCCCTTATTATATATGGTAGTGACTGTAATAGCCCCTGGGACGGGGACCCATGTCCGAGTCCGAGCCCTAATTGACTCTGGGTGTGCCCGGGACTTAATTAGTCCGTTAGTAGTTGAAGGGCTGGGACCTAAGGTCACCCCGTTGGGGGAGCCACTCAAGTTCACGCAAATGGACGGTTCGGAAATGAAAGAGGCGTGTGTGGCAGAGACCGAGAGACTAATTGTGGGGACGGGGGAACATTGGGAAAAGAGAGCCTTTGTCATCACTCCCAACACCCAATTCCCCATGGTGTTGGGGAGCCCCTGGTTAAGCTCCCATGACCCCTATATCAAATGGAGCGAGGGGAAGATCTCCTGGGTGGACGAGAAGTGCCAAGGCCACAAATAGGACCCGGGGTGGGGCCCAGGACCTCCAGTACCCCTCCGGGCGGCGGCCCTGGCGCCCGCGACCATCCCCCGGGAATATCGGGACTTAATGGGAGTGTTCAGTGAGACCGAAGCGGACAAACTACCCCCCCACAGACTATCGGATTGTGCCATAGAGCTGATCCCGGGTAAAAAACTTCCAAAGGGAAAACTTTACTCCATGAGTCCTCCGGAGCGGGAGGAACTAAGAAAGTTCCTAGACAAGAACTTGGAGCGCGGCTTCATCCGCCCTGCTAAATCCCCCTTCACGGCCCCCGTTCTCTTTCGAAAAAAGAGAGACGGGGGGTTACGCTTGTGCACGGACTACAGAGGACTAAATGCGGTGTCTGCTTCCAACGCCTACCCCCTCCCCCTCATTAAAGACTTGTTAACGGAGGCAGCCAAGGGAAAAGTGTTCACTAAGTTGGACCTCCGAGACGCATATTTCCGGGTGCACATCAGGGAGGGGGATGAGTTCAAGACTGCCTTTAATACCCCGTTGGGACAGTTCGAATACCTGGTGATGCCGTTCGGTTTGAGTGGCGCACCAGGGGTCTTTATGAGCTTAATAAATGAAGTGTTGCACAAGCATTTATTCAAGGGGGTGTTATGTTACTTAGATGATATCTTGATCTACTCTGCTGATAAGACAGAACACGTGAAATTGGTCCGAGAAGTGCTCTCAACCCTGTTGAAAAATCAGTTATATGCAAAATTGTCTAAATGTGAATTCCATCGGGAGTCTGTAGATTTCTTAGGGTACCGCATTTCCCAGAAGGGACTGGAGATGGACCCTGCCAAGGTAGAGGCGGTGGTTCAGTGGGAAGCCCCCCGAACGAGAAAGCAACTTCAAAGTCTATTAGGATTTTGTAACTTTTACCGCACCTTCATAAAAGACTTTGCCACGGTTACCCTCCCATTGACTGAGTTGTTGAAAACCAAAGGGAGGGGCCCGGAAGCAGGGAAGCCCGGGGAGAGAATTGCCTGGACTGGAGAATGCCAGAAGGTGTTCGAAACTCTTAAGACTCTTTTCACCTCAGAGCCCATTTTAGCTCACCCCGATGAAACCAAGGAATTTGTAGTTCACGTAGACGCCTCAGATGTGGCCATGGGGGGGGCCATCCTACAGCAAGGGTCGGATGGAATGCTGCACCCCCTCGCCTACATTTCGAAAAAATTTAATGAGACAGAAAGGAATTGGTCAGTTTGGGATAAGGAAGCCGCAGCCATCCGACTGGCCCTCACCACTTGGTGGCATTGGTTGGAGGGAGCGCAGACCCCTTTTGAAATTTGAACAGATCACAAAAACCTAGAAGCGCTGCGCACACAAAGATCCCTGAATGCTAAGCAGCTCCGCTGGGCAGATTTTTTCTCGAAATTCAATTTTGTGCTTAAACACTTCCCTGGGAAAGCCAACTCGTTAGCAGACGCACTCTCCCGGTTACCCCAACACGAGAGTATGAAAGAGGAGGTGTTCGACTCCATGTTCTCCCCTCAGCAGCTGGGAGGTGCGGTGACTACCAGGAGTCAAAGTAAGCAGGCGACAGCAGAACTGGGGAAGAGCGACTGGGGGGGGGATTATTCCCCGGAAGAAGTCGAAGAGTTGGAAACATTAGCAGACTGCTCCCTCCGGGAAAATAAATGCTGGTACCACGGGGATAAACTGGTGGTACCCCGAAGCAAGAGAAAAGACATACTGCTGAACTGCCATTCCTCAAAATTAGCAGGGCATTTTGGATTTCTAAAGACACTTAACTTAATTCAGAGGCAGTTCTGGTGGCCGTGCATGCGCAGGGATGTCTCGGACTTTGTAACTGCCTGCCAGACTTGTTTGATGTGCAAAAGAAGGGGGGGAAGTCCTGGGACTTTTGCACCCGCTGCCCACCCCCTCTCGCCCTTGGGAGGCGATAGCTATGGACTTCATCACCAACCTGCCACCCTCAAAGGGAAAGACTGTAATTTGGGTGGTGGTAAATATGTTTTCTAAACAAGCCCACTTCACTCCCTTCAAGCAGCTGCCTACGGCAAAGGGAATGGCCAAGGCTTTCTTCAACCACGTGATCAAGCTGCATGCTTTCCCCAAACGGGTTGTATCCGATAGGGGCAGTCAATTCGTTGCCAACTTCTGGCGGGAGCTTCTGAAATTTATGGACATTGAGCCAGCCCTGAGTTCAGGGTACCATCCAGAGACCGATGGGCAGTCCGAATGAACTAATCAAATTTTGGAGCAATTTCTAAGGTGTTACACTAACTACCACCAGGACAACTGGGTGGAGTTGCTACCGTTCGCTGAATATAGCTATAACAATGCAGTGCATTCCTCTACTGGCGTTTCTCCGTTCATGGCTGTAGAAGGTTTTGAAGGAAAACCACTGCCCACAATTGAAAACGCATCAAATACTCCCCCCACAGACTTTAAGCGATGGTGGGCCACCCTGCAAGAGTCGTGGCCCCTGATAGCCAAAACCCTGGACCAGGCAAAAGAGGACTACAAGAAATATGCGGACCGTGGCCGAGCTGAGGGCTGGGACCTCCAGCCCGGGGACTCTGTTTACCTATCCACAAAGAATATACATGGCTTACAACCCAGTAGGAAATTGGGGTGGAAATTTGTGGGCCCTTACAAGGTGTTGCGTAAAATCTCTGATGTGTCTTTTGAACTGGAATTGCCCAAATCAATGAGTTCTGTGCACCCTGTTTTTCATTTCAGCTTACTGAAGAAGAATCCTGGGCCGAATGCATGGCATCCAGTTCCTCCGACTCCTCCTCCGCTGATGAAGGGGGAGGCACCCCATTTTGAAATTTCGGAAATTCTTGATTCTAAACTGCGTAGGGGCCAAATATATTATTTAGTTAGATGGCTTGACTTTGGCCCAGAACAAAATGAGTGGGTTCGTTCTGAAAATGTGCATGCTCCTAAATTAGTTAAAGCTTTTCATAAAAGGTTCCCGGACAAACCCGGGTAGATTTATTTTCGGGAGGCCAGTGTGTCAGAATCTGCTGATTCAGACAAAGTATTTCTATTGCTTGCTGCTATGATTTCTGTCTTGCTGCTATGATTTCTATGCTGCCATGTATGTTTCTATAACACCTGCCATGTAGTTGCACCCCTCCACCATGTAACCCCTCACTTTGGCCAGTATGTATGTAATCTATATGACCCCAGGTTTATGACCCTGACCAGGCCTGGTTTGTGTAACTGTCAGGCCGGGAGGATGACAACTTCAAAGTATGGGAACAATGGGCCTCTCACACTCCTGCCCCCGCATTCCATTCATCCCGGCTGGGACAGCAAGGGAGGACAGGTCCCATCTCTTATCAACGTGCGAAAGCCTCGAGGCCAGCGATTGTTATGTGAAATAGTAACATCTAAGGGGTCTGGTTTGGGAAGGGAAATTTACAACTTAACACCTCACTTTCTTTCCTGTGGGAAGCAAACGGCCTGAGACCCTTTTTGCCCGCCGTTTTTCCCCTTTAGTGATTGGCTACCTATGGGTAATTCAAACTGTTCTGAAAGGTATAATAGACCTGCTTCTGTCATATGCGTTATCTCTGACAATAATCCGAGAAGCTGTACCAATGTAGAGATTGGAAATAAAGAACTGTGTTTCATCAACAAAGATCTGATCCTTGACTACTTTGAACAGAAATCTCACACACCCCTGCGCGTTATTTGCAGTGGAAGCCAAGGTACTCTGTTTGTGGCATATGTAACTCATCAAAAAATAAAGCCAGGCAATTAAGAGTTGGCCACCAACTTAAGGGTGATCATGGGAGTTGCAGTGCCAAAATTGAAGGAAATTGAAACATTTTCGCCACATAATCTTTTGCTAGGTGACCTTGGACTAGCTACACACTCTTAGCCAGGCCTACCTCACAGGCTTATTGTGAGGATAAAATGGAGGAGAGGAAAACAATGCAAGCTGCTTGGGATCTCTACTGCAGAGAAAGACAGGGAATAATGTTTATTACAAATCAAATCTTGGCTACAGTTTGCAAAGAAGGGTGATCACTCTTGGTGTAGCTTCATCCAGTAGTCTTACAGCTCTTTTGGAGGGAGGCAGAACTGCTCATTCAGTAGTATAGCTAACTGTTAAATATCGCAAGCACAGCAAACTATGGGGCTGGCAAGCAGAGCAAACAGGGGCAGAGCCCCTGGTGAGTAATAAAGATGTTCAGTAGTACCAGCCCCCAGACAGAGCCTGGGTCTACCTGACTCACAATTGTTCTGCAGTTGGGTGAAGAGACATTCATAACTCTGTGAGGGTGGTTCCTCAAGTGTCAGAACACCTACGTTTCATTATCTTCCCCATCAGAACGTCATGAGGGTATCTTATATCGAAGGAAGGAAGGGAGGGAGGGAGGAAGGGATATTCTTGACAAATCCTTGCTGATTTTTATTAAGAACTGCATTGTTGTTTTGTTAACCTTAATCAATTGTTAATCTTGAAAAAAGCTGACAGGAAGAAAGTTGATTCATTTGAAAGGAGGTGTTGGTGGAGAGTTTTAAGGATACCCAGGACCGCCCAAAAGAACCAATAAGTAGGTTCTAGACCAGGGGTGGCCAACCTTGCGTAACGTAAGAGCCACATAGAATAAACGTCAGATGCCTGAGAGCCGCAAGACAGGAACAAATATCACACCCACACGTTTTTATTTTTAAAAATATGCAAATTTGCTTTTTATTAACGTTAAATGGGACTGCCAAAAATAAAAGCAAACGGGGAAAACCGGTTATTGATAATGATATTACTTGTTTGCTAATGATATTGAGAGGAGAGAGAGAGAAAGAGAGAGAGATGGAAAGAAAGAATTAAAGAAGTGGAAAGAAAGAGAGAGAGAGAAACTAGGAAAGCAAATAGATGGGAGGGAGGAAGGCAGGAAGGAAGGAAGGGAGAAAGAGAGAAAAAGCATGCCTCCCCTTTGCTTCCCCAGCCGCCCTGCCAGGAGCCGCACAATATGTGTGAAAGAGCCGCGTGTGGCTCCCGAGCCACAGGTTGGCCACCCCTGTTCTAGACCAAATCAAGCCTGAACTCTCCCTAGAAGATAAAATGACTAAACTGGGGCTGTCGTATATGGTTGCATTTTGAGAAGACAAGAATCACTGGAAAAGAAAATAATGCTAGGAAAAGTCGAAGGCAGCAGGAAAAGAGGAAGATCCAAAAGGAGATGAACTGACTCCATCAAGGAAGCCATGGCCCTCGGTTTGCAAGACCTGAGCAACAACAGGATATTTTGGAGAACACTAATTCATAGGGTAGTGTCAGCTAATGCTGCCATATCCCGCTCGGGAGGTGGTTTCCTCCAGGTCAGGCCCCCTCCTCTGGAATGAGCTCACTGTTCTCAGGCTGGCTGCTTGCAGTTTTGCTCACGGCCTCCCTCGCTCCTCTGACCTTGAGAGCCTGGCTCTCCGCAGCTTCTTCCCTTCAGGTGCAAACTGTAACTTTCCCCGCTTTTAGACTGGGAAGAAAAGACCAGTATTCTTAGGCAGTTTTTTTGATCTATTCATGATTGGTGGGGACTGTCTGGACTAACGTTTGAATACTGTATATTATGCCTGGTCGTATGATTGCCAGGTATTACTAACCCAAGAAGTGTAAGTGAGCAACAAGACCTATCTTGCAATAAAAGACTTTCTGTTTAAGGACACCTGTTGCTGATTGCTTCTACTGGAACACTCTCACAGAGTGTTAGTAATCCTATAATCAGGATTGTCAGCCATACCCAACCATAGAAGATGGTGCAGAACCCCTGACAACCTCTGAATCCGAAGTGCTGATTTCTATGAGTGAGGAACCGATCCATCTCCTGACCCTGACCCGACAAGATGTATTCATGGTCCCAATTTGGATCACAAACTGTGGAGACCTAGTCTCCTTGGAGGGACTCTAGCCGAATCCCAAGGACTGAGGCTGGCACTGAGGCTGGTGCACAGCCACAAGAGTCTACCCACTATGGAGAAATGTGGGCTCACATGGACTGCAGGTTTGAAACCATGCACGAGATGTTGCAGAGAGAAGTGACAGCGATAATCACAGATTTACCCACTGTCATTGCCCAAGCACTCCGGGGAGTGCAAGGGCAGGACAGTGCAGGAGCCGGGGCGGGAGGAGATGGAGGCAGCCAAGCCCCTCCACAGCAGCAACCTCCACCCAGTGGCATGCCAGTGGGCCCGGGTGCCGGTCCCCTAGTGCCAGCAGTTCCAGCCCAGGTTCCGGAGCATTGCCCTGTTCTCCAGGAACTGATGGAAGCTACATTCGATGGCAACCCAGCCAAGCTTCAGTTCTTTACCATTGAAGCCAGCTGATGTCTGCAAAACTGGGGCCACCTGTTTGCAACGGAGCGAGATCGTGTTGGATATATTGGGTCACGATTGCAGGAGGAAGCTGTGGACTGGTATGTGAGCCTCCAGAACCCGCCTGGACCTGAACTCAATAGTATCAAGGAATTCATGGGGACCCTACGTCGGCAATACAAGGACCTGATGAGCAAGGAGAAAGCGTGCAACAAGATTCGAACCCTGATGCAGGGCAAGACATCGGTACGTGAGTACACCGCAACTTTTAAACGCTTTGAAGCTAGAATTTGGGGCTGGCCCAAGGCGGTGTTCGTGGAACAGTACAGGCAGGGGCCCAATCTGAATCTATATGAGACTATTTTGAGAAACATCAACCCCACCACCCTGGCAGGATGGATCAGAGCAGCTGAAGAAGCAGAAGGGTGCTTTGACCTGATCCACATGCGTACCGCGTCTTCTGCCCAGAAACTGACTGCCCATTTGAGCACCCCATACAAGCCCAAGCTGAAACCTCCGCTGAAAGACACCCGCGATCTGCGAATGAAACAAGGCTTGTGTGTGAGATGCGGAGAATCTGGGCACTAAGTTTCTTCGTGCCCTGCTGCGACTCCAAAGGTGATGCCATCAACTTCTATGCATATCCCACGACCGGTGAAGGGGCCACATATCCTTAAACCATGAGCCCTACAATTGGAGGCACTCCCAGAGCTGGAGAAAGTTGCTGTGGTGGAACCTACTAAGCCAGCGGGAAATGACCAGGACCTGCTCTAAGCGGCGTGATGCAGCAGGTCCCTTCTTCTCCAGCACCAAAAGAGGTGAGCTCACCTGCCCCCCTTCTCAATATGATTTTGACTATAGCAAACCCCAAGTTGGGCACCCAGGTGTGGGTATGAGCCCTTATTGACTCGGGGTGTGCAAGAGATTTGATTAGCCCCATAGTAGTGGATGGGTGGGGGGTGGGAGTAAACTCCTTAGAAGAGCCCCTGAGATTCACACAAAAGGATGGCTCAGAGATGAAAGAACCCGGTGCTTTCAAGACTGAACTGCTGATAACTGGCACAGGAGACCATTGGGGGGAAAGGGGATTTCGTGATTACCCCTCATGCCGTTTCCTATGATTTTGGGGAGCCCATGGCTTGGATCTCATGACCCCTATATAAAGTGGAGTGAGGGGAGAATTAAATGGGTCTCTCCCCATTGCCAAGATCATCAGTGGCAGTCAGCCTGGGGCCCCTCACCAGGGCAGGAATGGGCTTGTCTCGCCCGTGAGGAACTTTTATCGATACCTTCCACATACTGGGATTTAGCGGAGGAGTTTGGGGAGATGGAGGCAGACAAGCTGCCCCCCCATTGGAATACTGACTGTGCTATTGAACTGTTACCCGGACATAAATTACCCAAGGGAAAGCTGTATTCCATGAGCCTGGCTGAGCAAGCCGAGCTGCGCAAGTTCATCAACAAGAACTTAGCGCGTGGATTTATCAGACCAGCCACCTCCCCCTTCAATGCACCCATCCTTTTCCAAAAAAAGAAAGACAGGGGTCTTAGACTATGTACAGATTATAGGGGATTAAATGCTGTGACTGCTTCCAACTCATAGCCACTGCCCCTCATTAAAGACCTCTTAACGGAGGCTTCTAAGGGGAAAATCTTTTCCAAACTCAACCTCCGAGATGCATATTTTCGAGTGTACATAAGGGAAGGGGATGAACATAAGACTGCATTTAATACTCCCCTGGGCAATTCGAGTATCTGGTCATGCTGTTCGGTCTTCAAGGGGCTCCCAGAGTTTTTATGAATTTAATAAATGAAGTGTTACACAAACACCTTTGTAAGGGGGTTCTATGCTATCTGGATAATATCCTTTTGTACTCCCCGGATGAGGCTTCACATATAAAACTGGTTCGCAAAGTCCTCACCACCCTGAGGGAGCACAAGCTTTTTGCTAAGCTCTCTAAATGTGACTTTCACAAAATAGAAATTGACTTCTTGGCCTACCACATCTCGCCCTGAGGGCTGGAGATGGACCCGTCAAAAGTTTTGGCGGTAATTGGGTGGGAGACCCTTCACACACGCCAACAACTCCAAAGTTTTCTCAGATTTGTGAATTTTTATCGCTCATTTATAAACAACTTTGCCAAATAAAGCTTTCCCCTCACTGATCTTTTAAAGACCAAGGGGCAGGGGCCCAAGTCGGCTAAACTCAATGCCCAATTGAACTGGACACCTGATTGCCAGAAGGCGTTTGAATTGCTTAAGTACCTTTTTACTTCGGAGCTGATCCTGGCTCATCCTGATGAAACCAAAAAGTTCATTGTGCAGGTCGATGCCTCTGATGTGGCTATGGGGAGGGGGGCGATCCTGCAAGCGGGTCCCAATGGGAAACTACACCCCTTGGCTTATGTATCCAAAAAGTTTGGGGAGACCGAAAAGAACTGGGCAGTGTGGGATAAAGAAGTCGCCACAATTCAGTTAGCCCTCAACACTTGGAGACCCTGGCTGGAAGGGGCCAGGCTCCCGTTCGAGGTTTGGACTGATCACAAAAACCCCGAAGCCCTTTGCACGCAACATTCTTTAAATGCTAAACAATTGCGATGGGCCAATTTTTTTCTCCAAATTTAACTTTACACTACACTATTTCCCTGGGAAAGCGAACTCCCTGGCTGATGCCCTGTTGCGGCTACCTCAGCACGATTGCAAAAGGGATGAGATTATCGACTCCATGTTCACCCCAGAGCAGTTGGGGGGGCAGTGCTCACAAGGAGTCAAACCAAAAAGACTGTAATTCCTGAACCTATGGAGTGGAACACTAAATGTTCCAACGCTTATACAGAAGATGAGCTCAATGAATTCCGAGCAAATGGCTCTCTCTCTCTCAGGGACCAGATGGTTGCTGGTTTAAGGAGCAAAAGCTAGTAATCCCCCTCAGACTCAGAAAAGACGTTATGCATGCGGCACATGAGTCCAAGCTCTCGGGGCATTTTGGCTACCTTAAGACTTTGCACCTTCTGCAATGGCAGTTTTGGTGACCCCATATGCGGAGCGATGTATCAACCTATATGTCTTCTTGTCAAACCTGTTTAATGTGTAAAAAGCATGGTGGGAAACCTCTGGGTCTCCTTCATCCCCTGGAGATGCCGAGCAGACCTTGGGAAACTATTTCAATGGACTTTATCACAGATCTTCCGCCTAGTAAGAGCAAAACAGTGATTTGGGTTGTAGTAGACACCTTTTCCAAACAAGCGCATTTTGTTCCTTTCAAGCAGCTCCCCATGGCTAAAGCTTTAGCTAAGGCATTTCTGTGTAACGTCATCAAATTACATTTGTTCCCCTGAAAGATAATTTCAGCCCATGGATCTCAATTCATTGCCAATTTTTGGCAGGAGCTTTTACAGATTATGGGAGTTGAACCTGCTCTAAGTAGTGCTTATCACCCAGAGACTGATGGCCAAACAGAATGTGTAAATCAAGTGCTAGAACAATTTCTGAGGTATTATACGAACTACCAACAAGATGACTGGGTGGATCTACTCCCTTTTGCGGAATACAGTTATAATAATGTTGCACTCATCAACAGGCATCTCGCCGTTTATGGCAGCAAGGGGGGTTGAGAGGGTCCCCCTCCCTTCCTTGGGACTGGCCACTCCTGGCCCCGGAGAGTTTGCAGACTAGTGGAACTCATTATGTGACTCTTGGCCACTGATTGCCAAGACTTTGGATGCAGCCAAAGGGGAGTACAAAAAGCACACAGACAAGGGGAGGGTTGCGGGGTGGGATCTCTCCCCAGGGGACTCTGTCTATGTCTCTACCAAGAACATCAAAGGTCTCCAATCTAGCTGCAAACTTGGATGAAAATTAGTGGGGCCTTTTCCAGTACTTCGAAAGATCAACAATGTAACTTTTGAATTGCAGTTACCTAAATCACTAAGACTTGTTCACCCTGTTTTCCATTACAGCCTCCTGAAAAAGGACCCAGGGCTGAACGCATGGAGCCCCCAATCTTCATCTCCTCCTCCTCTGATGACAAATGGTGAACCTCGCTATGAGGTGGACCAAAATTTGGACTCTAAATATAAATGTGGTCGCCTGTTCTATCTTGTGAAATGGCGTGATTTTGGGCCTGAGGAAAATGAATGGGTTGAGTCCAGTCATGTAAACGCTCCTGGAAAGCTTCATGCCTTCCACAAATTGTACCCTTTAAAGCCCAGGGTTGATGTTGGGGGGGTCTTTGGGTGAGCAGAATGTCATCTAATGCTGCCATATCCCGCTCGGGAGGTGGTTTCCTCCGGGTCAGGCCCCCCTCCTCTGGAATGCGCCCACTGTTCTCAGGCTAGCTGCTTGCAGTTTTGCTTATCGCCTCCCTCCCTCCTCTGACCTTGAGAGCCTGGCTCTCAGCCGCTTCTTCCCTTCAGGTGCAAACTGTAACTTTCCCCGCTTTTAGACTGGGAAGAAAAGACCAGTTTTCTTAGGCAGTTTTTTTGATCTATTCATGATTGGCGGGGACTGTCTGAACTAACGTTTGAATACTGTATCCCATGCCTGGTCGTATGGCTGCCAGGTATCACTAACGCAAGAAGTGTAAGTGACCGACAAGACCTATCTAGCACTAAAGGGCTTCCTGTTTAAGGGCACCTGTTGCTGATTGCTTCTACTGGAACACTCTCACAGGTAGGCATACATTGGGAATGACTTGACAACACGGAACATATACACAATTAATCTTAATCAATTGCTTATTACTCAGTGTTTTATGCTGTGACGTCTTTCCAGGTATCTACTTCAGGCTAATTGCCCTGACATTTCATGGGCATTTAACCCTCCTTACTTCAAGAAGCTACATTTGCCCATCCCTATTCTGTCAGCACCCTGCCCATTCCTCAAGAATTCTCAAAGATCCCAGCAGGGACATCAGCAAATTCCTTTACTACTGTAGGATCTAGTTGATCTGGCCCTTTAAACCTAAACTCATTTAAAAACATTAGATGTCTTTGACCATCTCTTTCTCTGTCTTGCACTGTAATTCATTCTGTTCATTATTTATATTTTTGGCCCATTGGACACAATTCCCTATGCAAAAGGAGACACATATAAAATAGGAACTAAACAGTTCCACTTTCCCTCTACCACTCATTAACAATTCCCTGATCACCACCACCCTTCTTTTCTCTTCTTCTTCCTGGGAGTAAAGGTTGGGTCTTGCACACACAACTCTAAAGGGACAGAGACAGACATATGTTGACCAGATGTGTCAGTTTTGAGATATGCTGTCCCCCCCCCCCCATGCACAGACATCGGGTGAAACAGAAAATTTGCCAAGACTGTTGAGACCCCCCTGATCATTATCACTTTCCTAAAATCTGGGGTCTTTTACCCAAATCAGTCCCTGTCTCAGGACTGTCATGAGTATTCTCTACTTGTGCAAACCTCAAAAACATGAGTCCAGGAGTAAAAAACCCAGATTGCTTGAGCCTGTTGTGCTCATGGGCACAAGTCTGACACAACACTCTCGAGAAGAAAAGACAGAAAGGAGGTAAGGACTTAACCAGCAAGTACATTTATTGCCCTGTCAATTCAAGGTGACAATGAGCAATTGCAAATACCACAGCAATTTATACATAGCATCTAATAGATCCATTCACATTTGCACAGTCTTAGTGTGTTGTTGTGTTACTTCTAATGTAAATGTCCAAGTAATGTTACAGTTAACCCAAACTGTGTTTTCCCCATGTGGTCCAGAACAAACCAACCCAAAGGAAGGGGATAGATGAGGGCTTGCACAAAAGGACCAAAAAGTTCAGTGGGATAAACGGGGAAAGAGACTCAGTGAGGAGCGAAGGGCAAGGGCATAGACTTTCCAATGGGGGGTGGGTGGGCCTGGGCTCTCTGGAACTGCCCTCTCTCCCTTCTGCAGCAGGTGGACAAAGCCGGGTCACTGTCCATCTCTGCCGCTGGCCATCAGATGGGGCAGGGGTGCTGTGGCAGCCCGAGGAGGGTCCACGTGTTGCTTGGCCAGGAGGCTGCAATGGGCAGATGGGCTGAAACCTGATCTGCAAGGGCTGGCTGGAAGGTGCTCCCGCACAGCCCTTCCTGTGCTCAGCCCAGCCATGCCGTGCCCACTCCCCTCTCCCTTGCCTTGGCATGTTCCCTGCTGTCCCCTCTCTCTCACCACCACCCTGGCTGGCCAATCACAAGTGCCGCTGCGCCTCCCAATCCTCCTGGCTCTTGTGAGCTGCAATTGCAATGAGGGCGCTGCACCCGCCCGCCCCCATACTCACTCACTTAGGCCAAGTAGAGAAAGGTGCCGGGCACATGCTCAGAGGCCATGGGGCTCTCGGGGGGAGGGGCACCTGATCCATGCCAGGGCTTGCCACCCTTTAAATGGATCCAACTGCCCCCTGGAGGGGGAGAGGGCCCAAGCCTGCTCTGCCCTTTCTGTGTATGGGGGGGGGGGGGGTTCTGTAAAATTGGTGCACCCAGCAACCCTACCCCCCGGGGGGGGTTCAGTAACCCCTGGAAAATTTCAGGGGGCATCTTCAGCTGCCCAGCCCCCCCCCCCCCCAGATTACACCTATGGGGAAGGGAGTCCCTGAACATTACAGGAGGCTACAGGAAAGACTGGCCAGCAGTAAGGCAGACAGATGGAGAATGAGAGGGGGAGGAGCAAAGAGATGAGGAGTGGGTAGAAAGATGTGGAGGGTTAAATTTGGGAAGGAGAATAGAACAAAAGAGAAAAATATATTCTGCCTCTATGGATGGGAAGGGCCTGGTGATTTTGTGCTTGTAGCATAGGAAGAAGGCTCTGGATGGGAACCAACTGTGAGAGTCCTACAGAGTCAGTCAGCAACAAGTGTCCTTAAACAGGAATTCTTTATTGAGAAAGGTTGTCATGCTCATCCACACTTCTTGTGTTAGTAATGGTGGGCACAAAGGTATTCAGTATAGTTATACAGTATTCAAGAGTTGTCAGGCAGTATAATGCAACCAATCAACGTATCAAGAAAAAGGCGCTTAAGATACTGGCTCTCTGTTCCCAAGAAAAACCTGGGAAGCCTTCTAGCTAGACAAGGAAAAGATACATGGCTTGGTACTCACAGCCAGTATTCCCTCTAAGCTGTGGAGTGTTGTGAGCAAAAATTCTACTTTGTGAGCTACTGGCATTAAAGTTGTGAGCGAGCGATTTGGCTACTGCATAAATTAGTTTGCTCTGGAGCCGTCCTTCCTGAGTGAAGGCACAAAAGTGTGAGTTGGAGACTAAAAAACTGTGAGCTGGCTCACACTAACTCAGCTTAGCGGGAACACTGCTCACAGCCCCTCAAGGTCAAAGCAGTAGGGAGAGGGCGATTAAGCATGCCTGGGAGAAGTATAACATAACATTCCACATAGGCCAGGGGTGGGCAAATAGCAGCCCGGGGGCCACATGCGGCCCGCCACAGAGTTTTTTGCGGCCCGCCAAGACAGTCGGCCACGTGGTGTGATAGGGTACATTTGTCTCATTAAACTGATTCTAAAATTAAATATGCTTGCAGCTATAGATGATATGAGATTAGCACAATAAATAAATTGAATAAAACTACCACTATTTTATTTAATTTATACTTATTGATTTTTATGATACAATTTATACCTTTTCTGAAATGCACAGTTAACTAATGAATGCAATCATTTTAAAAGGTGCGGCCCTCCGCTAACCTCCACTCCCACAAAGTGGCCCCCAAGCCAAAACAATTGCCCACCCCTGACATAGGCGATGCAGTGAGTCCACCCATCCCACCTCCCGGGCAGGGGATGGCAGCATTAGCTGACACCAACTACCAGACGGGGGTGAGGGAATCCAGTGAGTTCAGCATTGGAAGAAGGTCAAGCAGTACTACCTACTATAAAAGTGGGGGGTGCAAGCCTTTTTAATGTGCATACATTTAGCTGGCCTCCAATGAGGGATCCAGGTGGGGTAGCCATGTTGGTCTGAAGCAGTAGAACAAAGTTTGCGTCCGGTGGCACCTTTAAGGCCAACAAAGGTTTATTCAACATATGAGCTTTTGTGTGCATGCACACTTCCTCCGATATAATGAAATGGAATTTACCAGTCCATACATATAAGCAGAGGTTGAACAGCAAATTAACATACAACATAATGAAGATGTTTTAACAGATGCAAACAGGAATAATGAGTTAAGTTTATAAGGTCATCATTGTTTGGATTTAATTTTGGGGGGGGGGCTGACAGACAGGGAATCAAATAAATATGTCAAAATTGGAAATAGATGTGTAAATGTATCCTTTTTAATTATGGAGTGCTAAGAGTAATTACCTGAGACCTTGTTGTTATGCTTCATCTGTCTCCTTTCAAGCAAGGAGGTACAGTCCTTATATTTGTATTCTCACCAAGAAGGGCTATACATCCTCTTTATTTTAGGGCATTTCTTATTTGGAATAGTAGATTAGAATAGTGATTGTAATATAATGCAATGAATATTAGAATGCTGTATTGGAATGCATTTCTCTGGTCTGGTAAGAGAGGAGACATAACACTGCACTACAAATCACCCCACCTCAAAGAAAAAGGTGCTATTGAGGAAATGTTGGCTGCGATTAATTGGTTATATCGTTACTTTCTAGGCCACAGTCTGAAAGTATATGACAGCAACAGCATTTACCACCTGTGCATATGCACTGGACACACGACTTAATCCTAAAAGGCCTCATAAACATTCCTGTGTCTATTAATGTCATTAATCCTCCTGGACCTAACTGAGATCTAGGTTTCCTGTCTCATCACCAATGCTGATATCTCCATGCCTACTACTTCTCTGCTGCATATCACACCTAATCCAATCAAGCCTGCTATTGCCATTCGACATCTGAAATCAACTTTATAAAGCTTATATCTCTTTACCTCATGTTACATTTTATGGCACACATGTACTGGCCTGACAAAGTGACATTTATGTGAGATCCAGCTGTTATAACAAATGAGTTCAACACCTCTGATCTAGCTAGTTTAGATTAGATTCTATCCCTGTCTCTCCACCTGCACTATCTAGAATGTAGTTCCTTGAATAAAGGAGTCTTATTAACATGAAACTGACAAGTGGCTCCGTGTAACTCAGTAACTTTGCTAGCACATACAGAACAAAGACGCTACTGCTGCCTGTAGCCTAGTGTGCTCTGCTACGTATAGAGATTCCTGGCTGTAACGTACCAGTGAATCTAACAGCTACCAGGCCTGGCTCTAATGGTGGATGTGTGCGTGGGGGAGAGTCTCTAGCCCTGACATCAGTGTGGCCTCTCAGCCAGGCTCCCAAGCTGCTGTTAAGTGCTGGAAGGGCTTTGCCAGCACCCTGACCACATTTAAGGTCTTACAAGAGTGGCGCTCTCTAGCTGTGCCTGGAATGATTCCGTATTCATTAGCTCGTTTGATGGCAAGCATGACAGGGAGATCAGAACTTTGATGCAAATTAGATACCGTTCCTTGTGCTTAAAGCTGGGCAGTGCGAATTCTCACAGACTTTTGCAGTCTCAAGTGCTTTTTCTTCTAGAGGACCCACAAGATTAGGATCTGAAGGGCTGCAACACTAGGAATATCTGTTTTGTTTTCTTGTATTTTCTTTCATGCTGGGGGAATTGTCGGGTCCAGCATTAGAGTTTGTGAGGTGTTTTTCCTTAAATCACTCTCCAATGCACCAAGGATGGATCCCAACAGTACTTGAGCAGCTAAACTTTGCAAAAAGGCAAAAACAAAAACCCGCCCTGGTTTGTGGTCTGTTTATTAGAGCAGCCTAAGTAAGAGTGAATGGCTGCTGCGGAATCTTCCTTTTTCTTCAGTAACTTGAGGTTTTCTAGGTCATAAGAAGCCGTTTGTTGTTCTGACGCTATGCTGCGTGCATGAACATTTCTTTTGTGAAAGTCAGGCATTCCACTGGAATTTACTCTTTGTCACGTTACTGCAAAATGGAGCGTCAGTACACAACAAGGCCTGAAGAGCCAGATGTTATTTGGACAAGGCTGTTTTCTTTTTTAAGATTAAAGGCAGATGCCTCAAACTTTCCACTTTGGTAGCTTTGACACGTACAATCTCATTTCATTCAGATATCCGGACCTTTCTCTGAGTTAAATCACAGGCTGGTAAATTTTGTCATTTTTCTTCCACTGGGCCTCTGATGGCTGAATAATGGTTCTCAAGATTTCCCTGGAGACAGAGCTCCTCAAGTGTTTCCTAGATTTGCCAACCTACAGGTGGGGCCTGGAGATCTCCTGGAATTATAGCTGATCGCCAGGCTACTGTTCCTTTAGAGAAAATGGCTACTTTGGAATATGGACTCCATGGCACTATAGTCTGCTGAGCTCTCTCTCCTCCCCCATACCCTGTCCTCCCCAATCTGCACCTCCAAATCTCCAGGGATCTCCTAACCCAGACTTCACAACCCTAGGTGCTGACCATAGTCTTTCAAGACTTTGCTCAAACTGATCTCCTTGGAGTGTAAACTGTCCTGAAGGCCATTCCTTACAAGGCTTTGTACCTTCGGGGGGGGGGGGGGGATCCATAGAGGAAGTGTGAATGACCTCCTCCATCAGGAGTCTCAATGCGTGGATGAGATGATGGTGTAGGGGGGAAGGGTTCAAGTTTGTTAGGCACTGGGATGCTTTTTGGAACAGGAGGGAGCTGTACAAGAGAGACAGTCTCCACTTGTCCCGGGAAGGAACCAGGCTGCTGGCGCTTAAAATCAAAAAGGTGGCAGAGCAGTTTTGAAACTGAATACTGGGGGAAAGCCGACAGGAGATGAAAAATCTCTGGTTCGGGATGGTTCATCTCAAAGAGATGAAGGGGTAGCTGTTGCTTTCCTACAAGGAAATGGATCAGAATTGTTCTATGAGACTGTGGCAAATGATAGAGACTGCCTGGCACGGTCTCGAGGCAGCAAGAGGAAGGTTGTGGGCTTAACATGTATGGAGGACTATAGGTGTTTATATACTAATGCTAGAAGTGTCCGAGGTAAAATTGGAGAGTTGGAATGCTTGGTGTTGGGGGAAAACATAGACATTGTGGGTATTTCAGAAACTTGGTGAGATGAGGAAAATCAGTGGGATACGGTGATTCCTGGTTATAAATTATATCAGAAGGATAGGGGTGGGTGGGGTGGGGTGGCTGTTTATATCAGAGAGGGTATAGAGTCCAGTAAGACTGAGAGGGTAGGAGAATTGGATTCACTTCTGGAAATGCTGTGGGTTGAATTAGTGGGCCCAAAAGGAAGCTTAACATTGGGAGTTTGTTATTGCCCACAAGCTCAAAAGCTAGAGGTGGATTATAAAATGATGAATGAATTAAAGAGAACAGCTAGATGAAATAACTGTGTTGTAATAGGTGACTTTAACTACCCACACATTGATTGGTTCAATATGTGTTCAAGTCAAGAAAAAGAGACTGAGTTTCTAAACACTCTCAATGACTGTGCTATGGGGGGTCCGGGGGGGGTCTAGGAGGGGGCCGTGCAGGAGGGGGAGGAGGCCACTGTGGTGGTGGCTAGGTCAGAGGAGGAGGAGGAGGAGGGGCTCAACCAGGCACTCCAGGGAGAGGGGGGGTAGACAAGGGGGCAGAGGGGGACGGGAGTTCCGATTGGGGGGGGAGTATATGTTGAGGTTTTGTGTGTTGTTTGGGGGGGGGCTGTTCTTACTGTTGTGGGGTTGTTTTGTTTGTAAATAAAATGTGTTTTGTAGTTTTGTACACCGTTGTCCGTGTCATCTGTACCAACCCCGTCCCCCTTACAACGACACATGGGTTTGGGTGTTCTACAAGTTGTCTTTATTGGCTAGCACCATTCCCATCCCGGACATGGCTGCTGGCATCTGCCCAGTCCCTCCCTTGCAGAAGCCCAGGAAGTGCTGGTGAGGCCAGTATAAAGACTCCCCTCCCCACGGCTACATGGCGACCGTTCCCCTGTCATGGCTCATGCAGCAGCCAGCTCCCAGGGGACCCCACTATGCAAGGAGTGTCTCACTGCCACTGGTGACCACCCATTGGACTGCACCCTGTCCACACCCACTCCACTATTAGATGGCAGTCTCCCATTTGTGGCACCATCGGACGAGGGTGGTGGGGACCTGGAGGCTGTCACTGGGGACGGGGTGGGTGAGATGGTCTGGTGGCCAGCTGGACCCCCCAGGGGAGGCCTTTCCTGCCATGTGCATGGCTGGTGCCCTATGCGGTATTCCCTTTCTTGGCTGCACGGCCGCGGCTAGCCTGGGGGGCGGTGACGCTGGAGCCTGGCCGCACTGGCTCTGGGGCCAAAGCCCAGGTGCAGTAGGTGTCCACTAGGAGGGTGACTGCTTGGGTCAGGCCAAGTATGGCATCATTGGATGCCTCCATGGTGGCCTGCGTGGCAGCGTGTGCCGCTTGGTCCTGCTCCCGGGCGGCCCTCAGCTCTGCAATCAGCTCCTCATGGAGTCTCTGGTCTTCCATCCGGGCCTCTCTGTTGTCTTCCCGGGCCTGCGCCGCTAGGTGCTCTCCGACCCTCTGGAGGGCCGCGACACACTTCTTCCTGGTGTTGCACACGGCAGCTCTCTCAGCGGGGGTCAGGTCTCCCATGGTCACATCTGGAGGCAATTCTGCGTGATCAGGGAGATGAGTCAGACATCGTAGCTGCAGATCCAGTTCTCACCACTTCCTCCTGGCCTGTGTCTGACATGCCCCCAATAGCCGACCTTGTCCCCTGCCTCCACTCACATTCCAGGTTTCGACCGGCAGCCTCCATAGGTTCCTCGTCCTCCTCCATCTCTGCATTCGAGACTGGCTCCAGTGTCCCTGGGGAGACACAGCTTCAGGTACAGGGGTGGAGGTGGAGGTGGTGCTTGACAACGCACCTGGATGGCTGTTGCTGTGACTCCTGGCCACGTTCTCCTCGTTCCCTTCCTGTGGTGTGTCTGGGAACTCAGACCTTGGAATGGGAATGGGATGGGGATCATAGCCGTGGAGTCTGTGGGGCATCCCTCTGTGACGCACTCATGGCCCATGCACCGTGGGTGGCGTCCCTGTCTTCTGCCACAGGACCTGCTGGCTGGGTGGCCCTGTGGACTGCCATGTGGGCCCCGTGCTGCCACCTTCACCCTCCCCAACTGGACGCTGGGCCCCCCTTGCTGCACACCTCCTGCCATGAACTCCCACCTCTCCCACCCCAACATGGATCCTGAGTTCCATGTGCCGTGGAGTGCACTGGTGGCCTCCGTGCTATCCGTGTCTCCTGAATGGAGGCTGCAGCGTGCCACAGTCTACATGTCTGTGGACCACCATCCATGGTACAGGGGTCCTGTTGCTGGGGGCCTGGCCACGGGATCCATCCACAGAGGCTGGGTTCTTCCCGCGCCATTGTAGCCAGAGGTGAGATGCCATGCTCGTTCTGTGTGAGTTGCCTCTTGACCATCTCTCCCCATATTTCAGCCTCCAGGACACTGGAGACGACCCTAGCCATCTCCCTGGGACCTGTGTCCTGCCCCTGGTGCCACCTACCTGTGTGGCTGCTGCTCGATGGCAGGGGCTCCAATGACTCCAGGGAGTCCTCCGTGGTGGGCCCCTGCGATGCCTCCTCAGCAGAGGTGCTGGGGCCCTGCTGGATGGGGCCCTGCCGCCACCCAAGGTTCTCGAGCACCATCCCTGAGTCCACATCTCTGCCCATCTGGAGGATCCTGTCTAGCTCCTCATAATAGGGACAGGTTATTCTGGGTTGGCCAGATTTGGAGTTGTTAGCCACTACCTTTCTATACCTCAGCCGCATGTCCTTGGTTTTTGTGCGACGTGCCTCAGCATCCCGCCTATGCCCCCACTCAGTCATGGCTGCGGCGACCTCTTTGAACACCTCCATATTGCACGCAGACTGTCCCAGACTCAGTTTCACCTGGGCATCCCCCCCACAATGCCAACAGATTCTTCACTTCTGCCCAGGTCCATGAGCGCCCATGCACATTAGCCATACTACACCTCCCACCCGTGGGTCTGGGGATGTGGATCCACTACACATTTTTGGGGGGGGGGGGGGTTTCCTGGGTCCCGGGCTGCACTTCTAACAGCGCAGTGCCAGTCTCCCTCAGCCGACAACAAAGCCACTACTGCGCTTGTGCAGACCGATCCTCTTGCGCATGTGCACACTTACGTTCATACACATCCAACGGGATGGGGAAAAAACATCCGCCAGGAAGCCGACGAGCGCAGGATGCTACGGCATACTTACGCTTCCATGATCCCACGCCCACCTGCTCCCGGGTTTTCCAGATACTACTGGGGTTTTACCAGTATCTTTTTGAAGCGCTTCTTTGGCGGCCTGCAATGCTTCCCCAACGCCTGCCCTACGCTTCCCAGATGTTCTCGTGTGATCGCACCGGATTGAACCGCCAGTGAATCGTCCCTCTAGTGTGGCAAATAGGTGCGTGTGGAAGGGGCCTCAGCCTGGGGCAAGTGATGCTCTGTATTCTTGGTGCTCGGGGGGGGGGGCAACAGTGGGAGGGCTTCTAGTGTCCTGGACCCACTGGTGGATCTCCTGAGGGCACCTGGTATTTTTGGCCACTGTGTGACAAAGTGTTGGACTGGATGGGCCACTGGCCTGATCCAGCATTGGCTTCTCTTATGTTCTTATGTTATGTTCTTATGTTCATGCTTCCGGGACACACAGCCTGTTCTGTCCCCTCTTTAGGAGAATACATTCCTCCCCCTAAAGGTGCCCTCCTTTGGGCCATGACCCAGAAGTGTGAGAAGCATGAGATACTTAGACTTCCTCTTTAGCACTCTTGAAGAATGTGATTGCCCATGAATGAGCCTATTGTCCCCTTGACAGCTTCCCAGTTCAGCTGTGCTGGATGTTCTGCAAATGAATTCACTCAAGGTGCTGGAGTCCCTGTGGAAAAGATTGGTTCATGCAGACAGTGGTTAGGGCTGATTCACAGTCTCTTATGTATTTATTTATTTGGATTTATACCCCGCCCAGCCAGCAAGGCTAGTGGCATGTTCAACTTGAGTTGACTTTTTCTTCAGGTTTTGTGATGTGTTGGACTGTACTTGTGGATAGAACAAAGTGTGGGCCCAGTGGCACCTTTAAGACCAATGAAGTTATACCCAGAATTAAACTTTGTTAGTCTTAAATGTGCCACTGGACTCAGACTTTGTTCTGTTGCTTCATACCGACACGGTTACCTACCTGAATCTATGTTCTTGTGGATGTCTTACATTCTAACATCTTCACATGTGTAGAAATGTTTGCAAGATCAATACAACATTTCAACATCGCTGAAAATGTCAACAAATGGTGGCCTCCCTGTGCTGAAGGTGAACCAGTCCCAAGTCACTCACTTGATCCTATGGGATAGTGTAAAGTGGCTCCAGAAGGCTAAGCCATCTTCTAGTGGAACTATAAATGACAAAGAAGAGAAGATCTATATATGACAAAGAAGAGGGGTCCTTTCCCCCTCTATTTTGGTCATCCCAGAACTGCAGCTTTGCTTTACCATCTGATGTAAAAATTGTCTGTGATGCTCACTTGGAACAAGCCAGGAGTCAGCAGGAAGGGGAGGCAGATTCTACAGAAATTCCAGGTCTTCCTGTATAACAATGAGGCTGTCTCCCCCCCCCCCCTTTGGCTTTGTGCCAGGCCCCAGTCCAGATTCACTCTTGTTCTTTGACAAGAAGCAAAAAATGCTGTTTGTTGGTGGAGAACTGGGGTATTGTCCAGGAGACACCATTTGGCTGCCAGATGTTTTGGCTCCCTCTGTGCTTGTTAATATATATTCGTTTTGTTGGACTTTTCCCCCATGGCAGGAGTTCAAAGAAGGAAAAAGAACCTCCACCTTGCCAGAGATGCTGTTGCAAACAGGGGTGTGAGCCAGTTTTGTGCCTTGAAGTACAGTTACATTCTTGAAATCAAAGGGAAAATGGTCTCTCATATGACATTCAATGTAATGATCAAAAACTGCTTCCCAGGACTATTCAAAATTTATATTTCTATTTCCTCAACCCTTTCCCTGGAAGAGTGCCAGAGACAAGGAACGGGAACACATTAAGTGGTAGCCAGATATCCCCAGATCCTCAACTCACTACATGGGGGCAAAAAATAACCAGGGGCATCTTTGTGGGCTCTCCCATCCCTTGGCTGTCCAGCCCAGCTTTTACAGGGGGAGGAATAATCTTTTTGGCAATTTTTGCAGACACAAGGACATCCGTAGGAAATAGGAGTCATCATTATCCCATTAGGCACAGCTAACTAGTCAGATATATGAGAAAGTGGAAATCTCACTGACACACAGTTCCACTGGTGTATTTAGACTGGCACATGTGGAACACAGACTGCTCTAGCCCAAGGGTTACTTATATCAGGGATGTGCATTCTCTGATATGATCTAATCAAAATACAAACAGAATAACGTAACTGAACATATATGATAATTATAATAAAGAAAACCATTTTAACTAAATTGTACCAAAATTAAAACAAATACAATCCAACAATGGTGTATTCCAGGGGTGTCAAACATGCGGGCTGGATGAGGCCCTCGGAGAGCCCCAGTCTGGCCCACAAGGCCCTGGCTGTTTCCTACTTCCATTTGCAGTCCTGCTGCTGCTGCCATGTTACAGCTTGCTTTACCAGTCTCTCTCAATCACACAGGAGAGATAGATAGGCAAGCCTCTCCTATGCAATTGAGAGAGTCTGATAAAGGACTGGCTGAGGCTCCTCCCCCTCCTCCTCCCGGGGGGGGGGGTAGGAAGGAACAGCCAGAACATGCTTCCTGGCCAGGCTGCAGGAGACAAAGGGAACTCTTTCTTCCCTTCCACTGGCTGAGGCTCCTCCCTGAAGGGAGGGAGGGAGGGAATGAGGGAGAGCTTGCTTTGCTGGGCTGCCTCACTTGTACAGGAGAAATACGAAGCACCTTTAAGACCAACAAAGTTTTGTTGAAGGTATGAGCTTTTGTGTGCCTTGCTACAGTGTGTGTGTATTCTGTTGGGCTCCTGATGCTGTGTGTATATGTTTTGTTGGGCTCCTTATGCCAGGGTTCTCCTGGGTACAACTGGGTTCCCTCCACCTTTTCACTGTATTTATGCCCTCATGATCCAGTCTTTCTCAGTATGTTGGCCAGCAAGGCACTGCTAGTGCTCTTACGAATTATGATATTCATAAGCATGAACTTTGGGCTGCCTTTAATGGAAGGGCCATGTGCTTTCTTCATAATAGGAGCCAGCTCCAGCCCACACCAGGAGGCTGACACCCTAGATGAGTTCACCAGAGACAAAGGTCTCCTCTTGCCATGAGGTTTCTTTCTGTTTCCACACGCTGGCCTTCCCCTGCCCCCTCCAACATAGCTAAATGGATTATGCTAACGTAGTTGCTTAGCAACTATTGTTCAGGTCACCACCCAGTCAGCCAAAGTCATTGACTTACAATAGATGTGGCCAGGTGAGTCATCAGACCCCAGGCCCAGAACCTGTTTCCTGATGAGATCATACTCTGCACACATTGACCATCCCCTGGATCTCCTCCCTTTTGTCCACCTTTCTCCTATCCCAAGGTCCAGAAGGGACGGACCGCCTAGTAGGTGTGTTAGTGGGATGTGGTCTGTGCAGCCCTCCCCAAGACCACCTAATAAAAGAGCCTGAGCAGAGGTGTCAGAATCTGCCAATTCAGCCAATGTATTAGTCAGATCTAGATTTAACTTCCTGCATGCATGTCTTTCACTATCCTATGTATCTAAAGTATATTGGGACCTATGTAACCATGATGCATTGTTTCTGTCCTGGCCGGGAGGGTGACAACAATGATTTGCGAGAACAAGGAGGCCTCACATCCCTGCCTCCGCATTCCAGCTGCTCCGGCAGTAACTTCAAGGGAGGATGCCTCTCATCTCTTATCAAATGCAAAAGAACCTTGGAGCCATTGATTGTTATGTGAACTCGAAACATCTGAGGGGTCTGGTTTGGGAGAGGAAATTTACTGCTTAACACCTCACTTTTTTCCTGTGAGAACCAAACGGTCAGGACACCTTTTAGCCCGCCAATTTTCCCTTAAGGGGATTGGCTATCTATGGGTAATTCAAACTCCTTGGAATGGTATAATAGACCCGCTTGTATAATCTGTCTCATCTCTGACAATAATCCGAGATGCTGTACTAATGTAGAAATAGGGAATAAAGAACTGTGGTTAACCAACCAAGATCTGATCCTTGACTACTTTGAGCAGAACTCTCACAAGAGGCATTCTCTCTCCTGAGCCATCATCTCTCCTGAGCCATTATCTCTCCTGAGCCATCATCCCTCCTGAGCCATCGTCTCTCTTGAGCCATCGTTCCCTGCTTTACCCCCCCCCCCCCCACCTCATGTCCAGCTGCCTTTCCAGTCACTCTAATCTTCTGTTGGAACAAGGATCCATCTCCAGGATAGGTAATGTATTGCTTCCCCACCAATGAACTCCTGCAAATTGCAACAGTGCTATTTTCTATCTTTATTTCTTAGGCCTGTGTGTATGTGTGTGTGAATCTGTTTTTGTGTGCTTGAACTACACCATTAAGTAAACAGCATTTAATTTGCCATCTGCCTCACGTGCCTCTTTCCTTGAGAACTCCCGGGAGGGGTGGGACCCTGGTATAGTTGGCAAGAACCCGTGTATTTTGCCAATCGCTAAACGTAAATTAAAGCAATTCGGCTAACAAGTAAGAAAGAAATGTAAATTATTTTAGAGGAGGAATAACAACAAGCCAGTGAGGTGGATTAGGCTGAGTGTGTGTGTCCAGCCAAGTTCACCCAGGACAGTTCCCTTGCAGGAAGTTGTAGTTATTTCTCTGGGGAAGGCTGTAATGTATTAATTAGCAATTAAAATCCCCCCCCCCCCCAAAGAAGAGATGTCTGAATACTCCTCATTGTTTGACTCATTGAAAGTCTTGTTGGTTAAAGACAGAATTGCTCAGCGTAATGAAGATAGGGTAAAGAAACTGGAAAACTAGCTGGAAGAACACAGTAAGAAATTGGAAGGGAAACAGAAGGAGATGGTGACAAAAGCAAAGTATTTTCATGTGAAATGGGATTATAAACTCTAAAAGAACTAGAATGGAAACATGATGCATGGGAATAAAAAAGACAGAGGAGGACAGAGGAGTCATCTGCCAGATCTTTAAGGCAAGATGGGTAGAGCTGTGTTAGTCTGTCTGTAGCAGAAGAAAAGAGAAAGAGTCCAGTGGCACCTTAAAGACTAACAAAATTTGTGGCAGGGGAGGAGCTTTTGTGAGCCCCAAATTATGTTAATCTTTAAGATACTAATGGACTCTAGATCTTTAACTGTCACACCTGCAAAAAGACTGTTCAGGAGTTAGAGACAACAAGGGATTTAATTGATTGTAGTTTAAAATTTGTTTCTTTTTTTGATTGAAGACTACATTTTGTATTGATTAGAAAAAAGGGACATGTCATGACTTTCAATGATTGTGAAAGGATTAAATCCCCCTTATAAAAGCAAGAAATAAGAACATAAGAACATAAGAGAAGCCAATGTTGGATCAGGCCAGTGGCCTATCCAGTCCAACACTCTTGTCACACAGTGGCCAAAAACACCAGGTGCCCTCAGAAGGTCCAGCAGTGGGGGCAGGAAGCCCTCCCACTGTTGCCCCCCCAAAACACCAAGAATACAGAGCATCTCTTGCCCCAGACTGAGAGTTCCTATCTATACTTTGTGGCTAATAGCCACTGATGGACTTCTGCTCCATATGTTTATCTAATTCCCTCTTGAAGCCATCCATGCTTGTAGCCGCCGCCACCTCCTGTGGCAGTGAATTCCATGTGTTAATCACTCTTTGGGTGAAGAAGTATTTCCTTTTATCTGTTCTAACCTGACTGCTCAGCAATTTCATGGAGTGCCCACGAGTTCTTGTATTGTGAGAAAGGGAGAAAAGTGTTTCTTTCTCTACCTGCTCTATCCCATATATAATCTTATAAACCTTGATCATGTCACCCCTCAGCCGTCGTTTCTCCAAGCTAAAGAGCCCCAAGCGCTTCAACCTTTCTTCATAGGAAAAGTGTTCCAACCCTTTTATCATTCTACTTGCCCTTTTCTGCACTTTTTCCAATGCTATAATATTTTTTTTGAGGTGTGGTGACCAGAATTGTGAACAGTACTCCAAATGAGGTCACACCATCGATTTATACAGGGGCATTATGATGCTGCCTGATTTGTTTTCAGTTCCCTTCCCATTAATCTCCAGCATAGCGTTGGCCTTTTTCATTGCAGTCGCACACTGTCTCGACATTTTCATTGAGTTACCTACTACGACTCCAAGATCTCTCCCTCTTGGTCAGTCTCCGCCAGTTCGGACCCCATCAACGTGTATTTATAGTTAGGATTTTTGGCTCCAATGTACATCACTTTGCACTCGGCCATACTGAACCCCATTTGCCACGCTGATGCCCACTCGCCCATCCTTGACAGATCCCTTTGGAGTGCCTCACAATCCTCCATGGTTCTCACCACCCTGAACAACTTGGTGTCATCTTCAAATTTAGCCACTTCACTGCTTACTCCCAACTCCAAATCATTAATAAACAAGTTAAAAAGCATTGGACCGAGTACTGATCCCTGCGGTACCCCACTGCTTACCTCCCTCCACTGAGAAAATTGCCCGTTTATACTCCCTCTCTGTTTCCTTTTAATTAGCCAGTTTTTGATTCACAAAAGGACTTGTCCTTTTATCCCATGACTACTGAACTTACTTAGGAGCCTTTAATGAGGAACTTTATCAAAAGCTTTCTGGAAGTCAAGGTAAACAACATCTATTGAGTCTGCTTTGTCCACATATTTGTTTACTCCCTCAAAAAACACTAACAGGTTAGTGAGACAAGATCTTCCCTTACAGAACCCATGCTGAGTCTTCCTCAATAGATTTTGTTCATCAATGTGCCTACTAATTTTTTCCTTAATAACAGTTTCCACCAACTTACCCAGGATCAACGTCAGACTGACTGGCCTGTAATTTCCCAGATCTCCTCTGGAACCATTTTTAAAGATAGGAGTGACATTTGCTACCTTCCAGTCCTCAGGAATGGAGGCAGATTTTAAGGAAAGATTACATATTTTGTCAGGAGATCCACAAGTTCACATTTGAGTTCTTTCAGAACTCTTGGATGTATGTCATCCGGGCCTGGTGATTTATTAGTTTTTAAGTTGTCTATCAGTCGTAGGACCTCCTCTCTCATCACCTCAATCTGACTTAGGTCTTTCAACACCCCTCCCAAAATCAGTGGTTCTGGAGTGGGCAGGCACTTCTCATCTTCCACAGTGAAGACAGAGGCAAAAAATGCATTCAGCTTCTCAGCCATTTCCCTATCATCCTTCAGTACACCTTTTACCCCTTGGTCATCCAAGGGCCCCACTGCTTCCCTGGCTGGTTTCCTACTTCTAATGTATTTGAAGAAAGTTTTATGGTTGATCTTTATGTTTTTTGCGATATGCTCCTCATATTTCCTTTTTGCCTGCCTGATCACAGACTTGCATTTTATTTGCCACAGCCTGTGTTCCCTTTTATCAGCCTCACTGAGGCTAGCTTTCCGCCGCTTAAAGGCATCCTTCTTACCTTTTACAGCTTCCATTACTTTGTTTGTTAACCATGCAGGCTTTTTTCTATACCTATTTGTGCCTTTCCTAACCCATGGTATATATTTTTTCTGAGCTTCTAGGATTGTAATTTTAAATAGTCTCCAAGCTTCCCCAATGGTTTTGACCCTTTCTACTTTTCCTTTCAGTTTTCTCTCATATGTCCCCTCATTTCAGAGAAGTTACCCCTTTTAAAGTTAAAAGTGGTTGTGTCAGTCTTTTGGGGCAACTCCCTATTTATACAAATGTTGAACTCAAAAAAATTATGGTCACTGTTCCCAAGCAGTGCAATCACTTTAACATCTCTCACCAGGTGGGCCCAAAAGGAAGCTTAACATTGGGAGTTTGTTATCGCCCACCAGCTCAAAAGCTAGAGGTGGATTATAAAATGATGAAAATTCAAGATAGAGGCTAGACAAAATAACTGTGTTGTAATAGGTGACTTTAACTACCCACACATTGATTGGATCAATATGTGTTCAGGTTGGGAAAAAGAGATTGAGTTTCTAGACACTCTCAACGACTGTGCTATGGAGCAAATGGTTACAGAACCGACCAGGGGAGAGGCGATCCTGGATTTGGTCCTAAGCAGGGGTCCGTTGGGGCTGAAGCGAGGCGGAGTGAAGCTCTGCCAGCTCAGGACTGGCCAGTAGGGCAGCCACAGGCTGAATCAGATTCTCTAATCTGATTCAGCTCGCCGCTGAATTGCCGCTGAAATTCGGCGGCAACTTTAAAAGCCACTGGAGGGGAGGGGGTTTGAGGGAGAGGCTCCAAACTTGCAGGGTAGCTGCTGGGGTCTCTCCTCGAAATGCCCACCAAGTTTCAAAAAGATTGGACCAGGGGGTCCAATTCTACAGGCCCCCAAACAGGTTGCCCCCATTCCCTCCATTGTTCTCTATGGTAGGAAAAAAGTTAAAAAAATTTCCCTCCATAGAGAACAATGGAGGGGATGGGACAATCTGTTTGGGGGCCCATAGAATTGGACCCCGTTGTCCAATCTTCTTGAAACTTGGTGGGTATTTCGAGGAGAGGCTCCAGCAGCTACCCTGCAAGTTTGGAGCCTCTCCCTCAAACCCCCTTTCCTCCAGCCCCTCATATACCCTATGAGTTTTTGCCATTGATTTCAATGGCCCATAGGATATAATGGGGCTGAAACTGACATTCCCTTTCTGACACACTTCTGGTGAAGTTAGGGGAAGTGGCATATGCTAATGAGTCATGCTAATGAGTTATGCTAATGAGCTCCTGCACCTCTTTTTCTACAAAAGGACCCCTGGTCCTAAGTAACACCCAGTATTCAGTTTCAAAACTGCTCTGCCACCTTTTTAAGCGCCAGCAGCCTGGTTCCTTCCTGGGACAAGTGGAGACCGTCTCTTTTGTACAGCTCCCTCCTGTTCCAAAAAGCATCCCAATGCCTAACAAACTCAAACCCTTCCCCCCTACACCATCGCCTCATCCACGCATTGAGACTCCTGATCTGTGCCTGTCTCTCCGGCCCTGCACAAGGAACAGGTAGCACTTCCGAGAAGGCTACCTTGGAGGTCCTGGCCTTGAGTCTCCTGCCTAGGAGCCTAAATTTTTCCTCCAGGACCTCACAGCTATATTTCCCCACATCGTTGGTGCCAACATGTACCACGACCACTGGCTCCTCCCCAGCACTATCTACCAGACTATCTAAAACACACGTAACGTCTGCTACCTTCACACCAGGCAGGCAAGTCACCATACGGTCAATACGCAGTTTTGCCACCCAGCTGTCTACCTGCCTAAGGATCGAATCACCAACTACCAAGAGCCCCCCTCCCTCCCTGCCCAGGGACGGTTCCTGCAAGGGATAGTTTCTTGGTTCACTAGCTGTAGAAGAGGTCCCTTCTGAGGGCGCATTCCCCTTATCCACAGCACAGTGCCCTGTTCCCTCTCGACCCTCATGCTCCCTGACAGCAGCAGGGCTGCCAGATACAGAGTGGGACATATCTAACATATCTAACAAGTCCCTGAGAGTTTTCTCCATGTGCCTAACTGACTGTCTCTGCTTCTCCAGGTCAGCCACCTTGGGCTCCTCAAGGGAGCAAACTCGTTCCCTGAGACCCAGGAGCTCATTGCACCAGGGGGCACACACCCAAGACTTCTGCCCAGTGGCAGATAATCATACATGTGACACACCGTGCAAAACACTGGATAGCCCCCAACCCTCTGCTGGCATTCTGGCTTCATAACTGCTTTAAAAATAATTTAATATAATCCCCCCTTTTTAAACCCTTTGTATTCTTTAATGTCTCATATTCTACGTAAGGGTGCTGTTATTTATTTGCAGAAATGCATATGAAATGTGGAGATGAGATGTACCTTAAATATACAGCATCCAACACAACTAAGAAATCATAAGTCACTGTTATAATTAGGATATCATTATTTATGAGATTTTTCAGCAATAAGGAAGGCAGATATTGGATACCAAAGATAATTTTACATTTATGTGTGTTTAGGGACTTCACTAAAAGCAAGCATTTACAGATCTTTCATGGATGAAGCTGACCATTTTGTTATGTAAGTCCTCTGTCCTCCAAAGGTGTTCTTCCTCCTAGTTTTAACTGTGGAACTATAGTTAATTTCTATTCTGTTAAGGATAATTCACACCTAAAGTACCCTATGAGAGCCTCCACCATTAGTGATACAGTTAGACTGCTGATGCCAAAGTTTGTAATTACCTGTTCTCGAATAAACATTTGGCCAGCTCATAGTGTTCAGCTATATTCCAAATCAAGCCCCATGGCCCAAGGAAGAATGGGGGACTGGAGTCTGCACACGCACCTCTAAATTAGTGTTCAAACTGCTTTGTGGGTGCCGCTGCAAAAAACATGTTCCATGAAGGAAAGCCTAGAGAGAACTCATGGCAAATGTGAACTTTTTAAAAACAATTTTCTTTTTAGAAGCCACAGATACTGAGCTCATTCGGAACTGAGGCTGCAGTCGCACACACTAAATAATCCACTTTCAATCCACTTTCAGTGCACTTCCCAACTGGATTTTACTGTGTGAACTGGCACAATTCAGTTGGAAAGTGCACTGAAAGTGGATTGAAAGTGGATTATTTAGTGTATGTGACGGTAGCCTGAATTAAGTAGAGTTTGCTAAGAAGAGAAATCCATGAAGGAAACTTGTTGACCTCTCCAAGGTTTAGTGAGGGGTCAGTTGCACCAGTTCCCATCAGAGGAAGCAAAATGAATCAGGGATGGGAATAAAGTATTAATAGTTTCTTTGTTTCTCCTCAAACCTTTTGTGTTCAGTTAGTAAATACCTCGGTGCACAGTCACTGAAACAGGAAGAAGCTCTCATCAGTCACAAAGCGATCTGCCAGGAAGCGTTGCCCCTGTCAGCCACTGCCAAATATTCACGTCTCTCCTTTTAGGAAAAGCTGATTTCTTTCCATGTGAACTTATCAAATCCGTTAGTATCCCAGGGGAGATTCAATATAGCACAGGCGGTGGTTGACAGCTGTACTATTTTCAGCTTGTTCCACTCCATGCATGATTCTGCTTTGAGAGAGGAAGGTAAAACAGACTTTCTGGGACTGGAGCCACAGATCGCCCTTTGAAAATGGGATGCATTTTCCTGTCATCCAGACACCCTCTTGAGGATCCATCCTTAATCTGAGCTCAGAATCAGCCCAAACTGGTCTCTAAAACTTGGGCTCAGGCTCAGGCAGATGCATCATTTGCTGGACTTGGAGTTGCCCTCAAATGAGCTATTTGAACCAGACCTTGCCCCAGTCACTGCCCTGGGCAGTCTTAGCCACTTGTTTGGAAGGAAGCCAGAAACTGCGCTGCAGAAGCAGGAGGGAGCTTAGATGGGAAGGCAGAAGGTTGGAGGCAGCAGAGGATTCCCACAGATACCGTTAAGTGTAACCATACGGATACCCTGGAGCACCCAAAAGACAAATAAGCAGGGGTCCGTTGGAGCAGGAGCGCAGCTCCGGGAGTGAGGAGCCCAGGGGGTGGGCACATGACCAAGCCCCACCCCATTCTCGGCTTCCCTGAGCAGTGCAGAGGAGCAGTGCCCCGGGGAAAGCCCTGCTAGGGTCTTTATTGTTTTTAATGTTTTGTTTTAATATTGATAATTTTATCATTGTTCCTTTTATGACTGTGTGCTGCTTTTCCAGAGACTTGCTCAAGGTGGCATATAAATTTTCTAAGTATACCATTTTTTATCTGGGCACATGTCACATAAGTACTGGAGAAATTTCACCAGCCCTTCAGCAGCTTCCACCCCATCAGTTTGGTGTAGTGGTTTAGGAGTTGTACTCTAATCTGGGAGAACCGGGTTTGATTCCCCACTCCTCCACATGCAGCTGCTGGTGTGACCTTGGGCCAGTCACAAGTTCTCTCAGAGCTGTTCTCTCATGAGCAGTTCTTAAAAGACCTCTCTCAGCCCCACCTACCTCACAGGGTGTCTTGTTGTGGGGAGGGGAAGGGAAAGGGATGGGTGGTGCACATGTCCTGGGTATCTCAAGTCTACTTGAAACCTGGTGGTTTCAAGGGAGCAGGAAGAGAATGAGGGTGTGTTCTTTACGCTTATTTTTATTACACAAAGTATTGGATGGGGAAGGGAATGGAGGAAGAGCAGGTCAGTTTCACTCACCTGTGGAGTGGAGCCTGAGGGGTGGGTGTTGCCTTCTGACACACTTCTGGTATGTTAGGGGGTGTGACATATGCAAATGAGTTGTGCAAATGCGTTATGCTAATGAGCTCCTGCACCTCTTTTTCTATTAAATGACCCCTGCAAATAAGTAAGTTCTAGACTAAATCAAGCCTGGACTCTCCCTGGAAGTTAAAATGACTGAATTGATGCTATGAGGCTCATAGACCAAAAAGAGGCACATCCTGCCTACACCCACCATGAAATGAATATAACATCTGTGCAGCATGACCATGGTTTTGTTATCATAGAAACCACCCATGGGTCTCTGTCATCTTTCCCTCTGTGATGCACCCTGTGATATAGCCCTCCTCCCGACCTGGAGAAAGAGACACTCACTAGAGGTGCCGTGGGCCCTTTCTTTATCAGATCCCAAACGCACGTGCAATAACCACAGTCTTCAAGAGAAAGACAATTTATTTTGCAAAAGAACAAATATCAGTACTTGCAAGAGACCAAAACAGAAAACTTAAAAAAGAACCCAGCTACTTGAACTGTCTCACTTTGTCTTTAAAAGCAGGTTCTTGTTCCAGAGAAAGTCTCAGACAGGAGGGAAGTAAAACATTCAATCTTGCCAGCCGCACCCAATTAAGCGGGTGGTCAGTGGATTCAGAACGGACAAAAGGAAATAACTTCTTTACACAGCAAGTGATTAGAACGTGGAATTCACCACCAGAGGATGTGGTGATGACCACAGGCACAGGTGGCTTTAAAAGAGGGTTAGAAGCTAGTTGCCACGGCAGCTAAAGAGAACCTCTGAATACCAGAGCCAGGAGATAACATCAGATAACATCAGACTCTCTTCTTGGCCATCAAGAGTAACTGGGTGGCCACTGTGTAAGACTGTATGCTGGACTAGGTGGACCACTGGGTTCTTCTGATGTCCGTCTGGCCCACAGACTTCCCCTGTTTGGAGACTGTTGACCTGGCCATGGTGATCTAGCCAAGTCTGAGGCTGAACTATTGTAGTACACTTTTTAATGTGGGACTGACCTTCAACTTTCAAAACATGGTGGCCTATTTGTACCAGGTGCCAGCTTCAGGGAACTCACTACACAATTATTACAATAATCGTATGGGCTGTCCGTCTGTTTCCCAGTCCAATTCAAGGTGCTGGTGAGTCACCCACAATTCAGGCCTTCAGAATCTGGGGTGTATGCACATCTCTCCTAGCCTGAGCCCATGCACCAGGGATTATTCTGCCCCCTGGGAGGGAAGCTGGTGTTGGAGGGGAACTGACTTCTGAAAAGGACTGCAGGACTCTCCCCATTTCATATTCATTCATGGTGGTTACGGCTGCATCTAAGACCAAAAGAGGGAGAGAAGAGTGTGTATGTGCAGGTGCATTAAAGATTCATGGGTCAGAGTGAAAAGTACTGGAATCTGGAGGCCGGTGGAGTGAGTTTCAACATGATCAAGGTTAGAGAATCGCAGCCTGGTTGTCTGTGGAATTGCGTCCAGGACATAACACCCCTCCCCCCATAGTTCAGGCCCCCCCCCCTAGCACACAAAGTCTTTGAGATAGGTCAGCCTTCTCCACTCTCTGTCCGACCGACGGAGTGTTGGAGTTGGTGGACCCGGGGCCGCAGTCTCTACCTTGGGAACCGGAGCAGCTGGAGTCGGGATCTCAGGAGCAACTTCTGGCTGGCTTGTTTCCGGGGCTGAGTTCCGCAGGTATTCCTGGGGTACAGTGGTCGGGTCTGGATCAGCCTCCTGTTGGTCCTCCTCGTCCATGCTGGGGTCGTGGATGTCAGGTCCTGGTCGGTCTGTGGTTCCTGGATGGCTGGAGCTTGACCGGCGTCACAACTGGTCTATGTGATGTCACCATACTAGGCTGTCCTCTGTGGTGACCTCGTAAGGGAGGGGTCCATTGACTCTGGTGACTCTACCTGGTACCCAGAGGGGGCCCTGTGTGTAGTTCCTAATGTACATGGGGTCTTCCGGGAAGAATCCTCTCAAAGCTCGGGGTGTGTTGGGTTCCTTGGACTGGTGTGGGGCCCTGTCCAGGTGCAGACGGTCTAACTGAGACGTAAGCTGGCGTCCCATGAGCAGCTCCACTAGGCTGCGGCCGATGGCAGTATGGGGCATTGCACGCTGACCAAAGAGGAAGGCTATCAACTTGTACTCCCAGTCCCTTGATGTAACCAAATTTGTTACCTGTAAAAGCTAATAATTTTAAATCTTTATCATTGCTATTAGATATATAATGATATAGGTGAGGCGGGAAGTCCCAAAGTTTCTGAATTATAATCGGAATACATAGCTATATGGAAAAACGGATAGTGATGATAATATTTCAAAAGTAACTATGTAAAGTTTTGTAACGGAAAAATAATAATAAAAAATTGTTTTCAAAAAACTTGTACTCCCAGTCCCCTTGGTCTATTCTCCGCAGTGCCTCCTTGATCGTGTGAACCATCCTCTCGGCTTGGCCATTTGTAGCTGGATGGAAAGGAGCAGACCTTATGTGTTGTATGGCATGTAGCTCCATGAATCGCAGGAACTCTGAGGAGGTAAATGCTGTGCCATTGTCAGAGACCAACGTGTCTGGCAGGCCGTGCGTACTGAATATGCGCCACATTGCCTGGATGGCATCCTCGGATAATGTAGACTTTATTGGAACAACCTCCAGCCACTTGCTGAAGCTGTCAACGAGAATGAAAAACAACTGCCCCTGGACAGGCCCCACGAAGTCTATGTGGAGCCGGGACCATGGGCCTTGAGCCAACTCCCAAGGAGGGACTGGTGCATGGGGAGGGTCAGGACATGACTCCTGGCATTTTGCACAGGCCCGGACCCTGGCCTTAATGTCTTTATCCAGCCTGGGTCACCATACGTAGCTGCAGGCCAGGGCTTTCATCCAGATGACCCCACGGTGGTGGTCATGAAGAGCACTGAGCACCCTGGCACAGAGGGGCTCTGGAATCAGCACCCTGGATCCCCATAGTAGGCACCCCTTGTGGCTTGACAGCTCACTGTGCTGGGCTGTGAATGCAGTGAATTCTGGCCTGGGAGATGTGGGCCACCCCCTTCCCACACATGTCAAGAACATGGGAGAGCATGCAATCCCGGGCTGTGCGCCGGGAGACGTCTGTTACCTGGACGGGACGGGACCGAAGCTCCTCCAGGAGCGCGATGAGGTGGGCGGGAGCAGGGTCAGGGTCGCAGTCGGGCAGTGGAAGGCGGCTCAAGGCATCTGTGTGCCTCATGGATTTGCTGGGGCAGTAGACCAGGGAGTACTGGTAGCTGGAGAGGAAAATGGACCACTGTAGAACCTGAGGAGACAGCATTTGAGGGGTCTGGTGGTCAAAGGCAAGGAGCCCCAGCAGGGGTTTGTGATCGGTGGTGATTGTGAAGTCCCAGCAAGAACTTTTTTACCCCTGCCACAATAGTGAGAGCCTCCGTGTCTATCTGTGTGTAGTTCCTCTCCGCAGCTGTCCTAGAGTAGTAAGCGACCGGGACCTCCCAGCCATTGGGCAGGTGGTGCCCCAAGACAGCCCCCTCTCCATAAGGGGATGCGTTGCAGGCCAGCACCACAGGGAGGGTTTCATTGAAGTGGGCGAGGACCACAATAGAGATCAGAAGAGATTTCATGACTTTGAAGGCAGCCATGTGCCTGGGGCCCCATTCCCATTTAGCAGATTTGTCCAATAGTCTATGTAGTGCCTCAGCCACTGCAGCCTTACGTGGAAGAAAATTATGATAGAAATTCAAGAGCCCCAGGAAAGATTGAAGCTCGGCCTTGCACATGGGAGCCAGAGCTTCACGAATCGCTTTTACCTTTCTGGTGTGGGGTGGATTCCTTGGGCGTCCACAGTGAACCCCAGGAACTCCACTGATGGCACATCCGGAAGACATTTCTCAGTCTTGACCTTGAGCCCTGCATCCTGGAAATGTTGAAGGACTGACCGGCGTCATGTCCTTAAGGTCTGGGCATCCGGTGCCGCTATCAAGATGTCATCGAAAAAGGGCTAGACATTTTTAATAAATGGTCCATTCATTCCTGGAAGATCCCTGGGGCCATGCTGACCCCAAACTGGAGCCGTTTCACCTTGAACGCCCCTTGTGAGTCACTATTGTTTGGGCCTCTGCTGTGCCTTCGTCCACTGGCAGCTGCTCGTAAGCTTGAGCCAAGTCCAATTTGCCGAAAATCTTGGCCCCCACCAGAGTGGCCAGCACATGGCTGATTACTGGCACCAGATAGGTGTGAGCTTGAAGTGCCTTGTTTAGCATGCACTTATAGTCCGCGCATATGCAGACCTCCCCATTGGGCTTAAGTGGGGTCACAATGGGAATCTCCCATTTGGCATGTAACACTGGCTCCAGCACCCCTTGAGCTACGAGTTTGTCTAGCTCCTTTTCTACTTTGGGCTGCATAGTGAGTGGAGGCCAGTGGGCCGGGACCCGGATGGGTCAGACCGAGGGATCCAGAGCCAAGGAGATCGGGGACCCCATAAAGGAGCCTAGTGCGCCATCAAAAACTGCGGGAACTTCTGCTCAGACGTCCTGAAAGTCAGAGTCCTGAATGCGGTTCACTCCGGTTACTCCTAGCCCTAGAGGTTTGAACCAGGACAGACCCAACAGGCTTGTGAGGTTGGCCGCCACCACCAGGAGGTCCAGTTTATCCTGGAACCCCTTATATTCCACTGTGAACTTGCCTAGGCCCTTGATTTCCATGGGATTTTTTTGGAAATCCCAGAGCCTGAGGCCCTGAGGCTTGTGCAGGCGGGGGCCCCTTCCTGGGCAGAGTTTGTTCAGAGTAGCCTCTGAAATGACGGAGTAAGAGGACCCAGTGTCCAGTTCCATCAAGCATGGGGATCCCTCTATCAGAACGGTGACCTTAATTTTGTTGGGGCCGGTCGGGAACAAGTTCAGTACCTGGTGGTGGGTCGTGACGTCCATCAAGTTGAGTTCAGTGGATTCCTGGTGTGTGGCTTGCGTGCAGCAACTGGATCTGAAGCGGCAGGCCCGGGCAATGTGCCCCCGCTTTCCGCATAACTGGCACTCTGCATCCCGGAATCGACAGGTCCGGCGGTCATGCGGATCTCCGCAGCTTGCACATGTTGCAGCGCCTGTTCTCAGGTTACCCTGTAAGGGTTGAGCTGACCTGTGTTTGCTGGGCTTGGCCATTGTGCGAGCATTCCCGGGCCGGTGGTGGACCTGCAAGACTATGTCGTCATCAGAGACCTCGGACTCTGACATGCAGCCGGCATGGTGGACGGCCGTCGGGCTGCTGTATCTGTCCTTTTGGGAGACTTCAAAAGCACATGCTGCCTGGAAAACATTACTCAAGGTGGTGTCCGTGATTGCCATGAGCTTCCTCCGCAACTTCAGTTCCCGCACCCCACACGGACAAGAGAATCTCATCCACTTCCCTGAACTCACACCCCACTATGAGCCGGCGGAGCTCAGCCATATACATGGCCACAGACTCGCCCTTTTGCTGGAGGTGAGTGAATAGGGTTACCCGCTGGGTGAGCTTTGAGGGTTTTGGGGTGAAATAGTTGTTAAGTACTTCCATAATCTCAGTATAGGAAGCTTCTGTAGGGGTACAGGATGAAAGTAAACTCCATACCAGACGCATGGTTGCCATATCGCATGAACTCAGCAGCCAAGTTTTGCGTTCTTTTAGATCAGTGATTTTCTGTGCTTTAAAGAAGAACTCCGCTTGGTCAGACCAGGCCTCCCAGAACTCTGGCTTCGTGGGATCAAATACCTCCAATCGATGTCCTGGAGCAGTGGCCATTTCAGGAACCCTGGGAGCAGCGAGGTGATCTTTGAGAGCCTGAGCCGGTTGGCGAACTTCCGGAGTAGCAGCAGAGCGATCCTTGGGGGTCAGGAGCGGCTAGCAAACCTTGGAAGTGGCTGGAGCAGCAGCGGAGCGGTTCTCTGGAGCCGGGAGTAGCAGTGGATCCTCTGAGGCAGCGACTGTGCAATTCTCAGGAGCCAGGAGCGGTGAGGCGGCACTGGGACCGATCAAGGCTGGAGTCGGCTGATGAACCGGGCTGGAACCGGGGCTGGGGTCACTGGCTGATGAGTCAGTCATCGGGATCCCATCCGCATCGCCACTGAAAAGTCCTGGAGTCTGGAGGCCAGTGGAGTGAGTTTCAGCATGATCAAGTTTATTGTAGGTCAGGAACAAGCATACCTGAGGTGGCCTGGGGGTCAGCTTATATGCACAGAAAAGCCTCGCCCCTGTCCACACCCACACTGCGGGATAGGTTAATCTTCCCACCAGAGATTGCATTGGTTCATTTGAATATGCTAAGCCCCTGATAGGTGGATCTTTAGGAGCCTGGGCGCTATTGTTCTTTTACCTCAAGCTTGTACCTTTTCCAGGCCATGCGGTCAGACCACATGGCCGGCGCCATTACATGTTTGGTCACATCAAAGAATCATACAAGTGTACCCATAGAGAATCGCAGCCTGGTTGTCTGTGGAACTGCGTCCAGGACATAACAAGAGGAAGCCTGAAGTTCTCCTGTTCCATCATCCTGCCAGGAGGATGGAGGTCCAGCTGGGCCTGTGAAATGTTAGCCCTTCGTAGCCCGACCTTTAGGCCACTGTTGCCCCCTGTGCCTGGGAGGGCCGTGCCTCCTTGGTGTCAGAGTGGCAAAGTGTTGGGTGTCATGGGTCAGGCCCCTGTGCCAGCGGCTCTACTAGGGACATTCACACCAGAGTCCTGGATCCTCCTGGCCCAGGAGACCAGTAATACCAAATGGCTCCCCAGAGCAGATGCTTTTTCGCAGGGCCAAACTGCCCGTTTGGGCCTTGAACTAGTTGATTGGGTCTGGGTTTCCTGGACCCAACTCAGGCCCCCTGCAGCCGCATAGCAGCTGTGGAGAGTGGCTATTTAAAGATAAGACAGAGCCCATTGGAGCTGGGAGCACATCTGGGGGGGAGCTCCTGTCTCCCCTACCCAAGCCATTTCCCATGCAGGAACAGTGTGGCTCCCTATTTTTGGCTGAGCCCTGGTGAGCTGCTCTCACGGAGGACAGTGAAGCAGCTGGTGGAGCCAAGAAGGGAGCATTCCATATTCTGCCTGCTTCACATTTTTGGTGCACAACATGCAGATAAACCACACGGGTGGAACTCAGCACACAGAGAATGCTGTCATCAGAGTAACACAGGTCTTAAGTCATATCTCTGAAAGCTGAGTGAGGGAATGGCTAAGGGGACAACTCAGAGCTGCAGCTGTGCTGGAAGGTCTTTGGAAAGCGCATTCTTTCCCCATAAATGGCCAGTCATTTGAAAACATCCTGAACTCATCAGGATACATGAAGCAGTTCTCCTGATGGGACAAAGAGGGGACGGTTGTTACCAAAGCGATGCTCATGTTGCAAAATAAATATCCAGGGCATTTATGGATGCTGTGGAGAACACTGTTCCTCGAAAGACCTTGCCGAGTCACCATCACAGAGGGGACCGAAGGCAACCATTTCTCCAATCTTGGAGAGACCTCTGAAGGGTGTGAGAGAAGGACGTGGAATATTTACAGGCATTTCCCAGCCAGCCCTTATGGGCATTCTTTGGTTAAAGGGGTGCCCTTTGTGTGACAGGAATGCCCTTTGCTCCTGAGAGTGCCAGCACTGCCGGGGGGGGGGGGGGGGGGAGGAGTCCACATTTCAGAACAAGCCTAACATCATAAGCACATCACCAAAGAGAAATAAAATAGTAGCTCTGGGTTGTCCCTCATTTCTTACCAGTAAGATTGCCAGCTGGACAAAGTCAATAGCAGCAGAATGAAGCAAACTACAAAAAGATGCTTTGGGTTTTCTTCAGGCGTGGCTTGTTTTGACTCGGCTTGGTTTGTGGAATCAGGAATTGGCTCACAGACAGGGTTGCCAAGTCTATGTCAGGAAGCTTCTAGGGATTTAGGGGCGGAGCCTGAGCAGAGGAGCAGAGTTTGGAGAGGGAAGGGAACGTAGCAGGGGTGCAATGCCATAAAGTCTACCTTCCAAAGCAGCCATTTTTCCCCAGGAGAATTAATTTCTGTAGTCTGGAGGTCAGTGGTAATTGCAGGAGATCTTTCAGCCCCCAACTGGTGGTTGACAAGCCTTCTCACAGACAATCGTTCAAATTCTGGTTCCCTGAAACAAACGGTTTTCTTTGCTTCTTCCCTCAATTCCCTCACAGACACCTGGCTAGTGTCCTGGCTTCCTGGTGGGGCAACACTGAAGAATAAGCCAGAGTGAAGCCCAGATTCACATCACATGCAAGACTCAGCCCACTTCAAACTATATTTTCCCATCCTGGCTTGATGCACCTTGATGCTTCATTCCATTCACAGAACAGGTGCAACCGTGTGCCAAGATGCTCAGCTGCGGTGTGGCGCATTAACAGTGGCAGAGATTTGGGGTCAGCATGCCCACCACCAGGGAGTGACAAGGAGTGGGGTCCTTTCACCCAGAGTCCTGCCTCACCTGCTGCTGCTGCTTTCTGGGGGAGATGGAGTTCTTCCAGCTGCTCAGCCCCTCCCTTCCCACTGTTTTCTACTGTACTGTTATATTTAGATTTTTTTTGTTAAGCCACGGAGTCTTGCATTGCAGGAGAAAAGTGAGATAAAAATATCTGAATAAATAAATAAAATAGAGATGCAGTCTTGTTGGTCTCTGTCTTTTCCCTCCTGCATAAGGGAAAGCAGTCCTCGGGGGGGGGGGGGGGGCGTTTAGACCAGCAAATCAGTCCATGGACAGTCCATGGACAGATTAATGCCCTCCCCCAATTCTGCCGTCATATCTACTCACAGCTGATGCCTACTTAAAAACAAAAACACCCCAAATCCTCCTCCTCCCTTTCTCTGCAGGCAAGGCCAGTTCCCGACTCTGAGGGGCCCTGGGCAGACCATGCCCAGGATCCCCCATCTGCCCACCACCAGGGCCCCCTTCTGTCAGCTAATGCTGCCATCCCCTGCCTGGGAGGTGGCTTGAACTGTCTTGAGACGTAGACTGCTTGGAATGTTTTGTTACGTTTCCCTCCCTGCTTGCTTATCACTCGCAGTCTCGCTCTGACCTGGGCAGCTGGGCAGCGTCTGCTGAAACACCTTCCCACTTTTTTCTATGAGAACTTGTAACCAATATAATTGAGCACCCTTTTTTGATTAATGTGATTGGTTGCATTCCACTGCAAGACCCTCTTTGAATTCTGTATAATTGCTCTGCCTTGGGATCTTTCTAGCCATTACTGACACAGAATGTGTAGATGACCACAACAGTCCTTTCTTAATAGAGATTACCTTTTCTTTAAGGGCGCTGGTTGGTGACTGACTCTGTAGGACTCTCACAGAGTGTCAGTAATCTTTTCGGAACCCCACCTTGCACCCAACCATGGATGACAAGGACAAAAAAGTACCCACAACTACCACTTCGGTGGAGCTGCCAGGGACTACCGAGGAAGTGGTGGTAGTCCCCACTATGAGCTTAAGCAGATGGGTCTACAAGAGACCCAAACGGGGCCAGTATTCCTGGACTCAGTTTTCAACTGTGCCCCAGGAGTCATGGTCGACGCCATCCCTACAGTCAGGGGTGAGTCAGTACAATCCCCCAACGGTTTCGAGTGTCCCCCCAGATGATCTCTGGGCCCATGTGGACTGGTGGATGAATGCCTTGCAGGAGATGGTGCAGAAAGAGATGCTGGAGATGTTTCTAGATCTGCCCAAGGTAATTGCAGCCGTGATAAAAGAAGAGGGGCAATGGGTGCCCACGACCACTGCGGGTCAACCAGCTTAACAACAGGTGGTACCTCTGCCCATCCCAGGACTCGTTGGTGCCCCAATGACCTATGCCTAGAGAACTTGTCAAGGCTACATTTGATGGGAACCCCGACAAGCTCCAGTTTTTCATGACTGAGGTCAGGAGATTCCTGCAGAATTGGGACCATCTATTCCCTGGCTTTGTCACTGAGCCCATAGCCTGCCATAGCAAGAATTCTGCACCAAGGGCCTTTCCTTGGTGAGAACCTTGTAAGGATAATACCAAGATACCTCCCAGTCCATAGTTCCCTCTAAGCTGCGCTATGGGGTGCTGGTGTGCAAAATTTTAACAGGCAGTGCAGGGATTACTGCTTCAGCCCACAAGGCATTTTGTCCTTCATTGGAAACAATGGAGGGTGGGGGCACCTCCTTCTAGGGCCCATAGAACTGGACCCCTGGTCTAATCTTTTTGAAACTTGGAGGGGGTGAGAGTCCTACAGAGTGAGTCAACAACAAGTGTCCTTAATCAGGAACTTTATTGAGAAAGGTCTGCTATGGTCATCTGCATGTCTTGTGTTAGTAATGGTGGGCACTATGGTACCCAGTACAGTTATACAGAATTCCAAGAGAAGTCAGGCAGTGTTATGTAATCAGTCATCAGATCAGGGAAAAGGTGCTTAAAATACTGGTTCTTTGTTCCCAGGGAATAAGCGGGAAGACTTATAGCCAGACAGAAGAAAAGATACATAAGCCGGCACAGCCTCTCAAGGTCAGAGCAATAGGGAGAGCAATAAGCATGCCATGAGAACAGTAACATAACATTCCACAGAACTGATTTCATGAGGTCAGCCATCCCACCTCCCGGGCAGGGGATGGCAGCATTAACTGACATTTTGCCCTCCCAAAGCCCCCCCTCCTCCAGGTTTCAACGGATACAATTTGTGGAAGGCACAAAGTAATGCAGTAGCATTAACATGTTCAGCGTACACCCATTCATCATCTCCCAGTCCAAAGTCTTTCCAGCGAACAAGTTACAATAAGCGACCACGTTTAAGCTTAGAGTCCAGAATTTGTGCAACCTCATAACGAGGTTCACCATTCAAAATCGGAGGAGAAGTCGGTTGCTGGGGCCACCAGATGTTCAGCCCAGGGTCCTGTTTCAGTGAGCTGAAATGGAAAATGGGATGCAAAGGTTTCAGTGACTTAGGTAGTTCAAGTTCAACAGTCACCTCATTGATTTTTTTGAGTACTTTAAACAGACCAACATATTTTCATCCCAGTTTACGACTGGGCTGCAGACCACTGATGTTCTTGGTAGACAGATATACTGAGTCCCCCGGTTGCAAATCCCACCCAGCCGCCCTCCCCTTATCGGCATGTTTTTATAGTCCATTTTGGCTCTATCCAAAGTCTGTGGTATCAATGGCCAAGAGTCCTGTAAGGTTTTCCACCTGTCTTGAGAGTCCCTCGACCCTAGTGAACCAGGTGCAAGGTGTGGAAGGGGGGTTCCTTCATATCCATATGAAGCCATAAAGGGAGAAACACCCGTAGAGGAATGAACTGCATTGTTATAACTGTATTCTGCAAATGGCAACTGCTCAACCCAATTGTCCTGTTGGTAGTTGGTGAAACAGTGCAAAAATTGTTCAATCACTTGACTGACTCTTTCGGTTTGGCCATCAGTCTCTGGGTTATAAGCACTGCTGAGTTATTGCTCCACCCCCAATACTTGCAGCAGCTCCCGCCAAAAGGTGGCAACGAACTACGGTCCGTGGTCAGATATTATTTTGCGTGGGAATTAGTGCAGTTTGATTATGTTACACATAAACATTTGGCTAATGCCTGAGCCATGGGCAATTGTTTGAACAAAATGAAATGGGCTTGTTTTGTAAATAAATCCACTACTACCCAGATCACTGTCTTCCCCTTACTCGGGGGTAGGTCTGTGATAAAGTCCATAGAGATCACCTCCCAGGGTTGGCTTGGGGTCTCCAATGGTTTCAATAGACCCGGGTTTTTTCCTCCCCAGTGTTTACACATTAAACAGGTTTGACAAGAACTCACATAAGATAATACATCTCCATGCATGCGTGGCCACCAGAACTGGCATTGCAGTAAATGAAGCGTTTTTAAATATCCAAAATGGCTCAACAGTTTGGACTCGTGAGCAGAGTACATAACCTCCATCCAGAGAGAGAGGGGGACAATCAGTTTATTCCCTTTGTACCAACAAGCATCGGGACCTTGCAGAACCTCTGGGTCCCCCTGGAAATCAGTTCGGTCAGCATCAGTGTAAGCCTGGGCACATTTCTCCTGCCAGACATTACTGGGAGGATTTGTAGTTCCTTTGCTCTTACTCCTTGTGACTACTGCACCTCCCAGCTGGGCTGGGGTGAGCATGGAATCAACAACTTCATCCCGCATGCTATCATGTTGTGGTAGGCGGGAGAGGGTGTCAGCCAGGGAGTTGGACCTCCCCGAGAAATTGACACCCCCGGGAAAAGCTGCAAGCCCCCACTCCCCGAGCCTGTCCCATGCTGCCGCTCACAAGCTGGGTCTCATTGACCGGCCTCCAGGGGCTCCGCGTCCTCCATATCGGCATCTGATGATGGCTGTGCCGTCCCTGGGAAAAAGGAGAATTGATTACAGGTGTGGATACCACACCCCACAATCCAGGCATTGGACACTGTCATGGAGCTCTGCAACTGTGGCCACCATGGCATCCATGATCCACGTGCTTCCCATGATAGGGGGCTGACCATGGGATCCACGCACGGGGGACGGGACTCTCCAAGGCCACTGTGGGCTGGGGTTGGGTTCTATTTATGTATGTATGTATGTATGTATGTATGTATGTATGTATTTATTTATACCCCACGCTCCCTGCGAACAGGCTCAGGGAGGCTTACAAAGATCAGTAACCGTTACCGTAAAACTATATACAAAGTTAAAAACTTCCATATTAAAACAATCACAAAAGTTCTTTAAAGTGCTAGTAATAGTAGTCATCTTCCAGTACTAAAGATGGCATACTGTATGATCTCCAGGCTCCAAGTGATGCGGGACCTGCCTCCAGGGCATGTGCCGCAGGACCTGTGGCCTTCGGGGTACTCAGGATGTTCATGCCCACCACCTTGGGAACTGCCTCCTGCCACTGGTGACAGCTACCTGCCTGGCTGCTGGTAGATGGCAGGGGCTCGGATGAATCCAGAGAATCCTTGGTGAGGGGTCCCAGGGATGCCTCCTCAGAGGAGGTGGAGGGGCCGGCCTTCAGGGGCTCCGCGTCCTCCATATCGGCATCCGATGATGGCTGTGCCGTCCCTGGGGAAAAGGAGAATTGATTACAGGTGTGGAGCGGGCTGACGAACCCGCTCAAGACTCTGGAGCACAGGCCTGGGGTTTATGTCTCTGTCCTTGCATAGGATCCTGTCCAGCTGATCATAAAAGGGACATGTCACTGTACCATGGCCAGATTTGGCATTCAGAGCCATGACCTTTTTGTACTTGAGCCACATGTCCTTCGATTTCAAGCGGCATGCTTCAGCGTCCCGGTTATGGCCCCAGGCAGCCATGCCTGCGACAACCTCCTCAAACATTTCCATGTTTCTGTGGGACTCCTTCAGGGCCTCCTGGACCTTGGCGTCTCCCCACAGAGCCAACAGATTCCATCTTCTTTCTCCTCTTCTAAGTTTACTCTGGGGAATGCTTTTAAGTGGCTTTTCCTCACAGCTCAAGAGGGGACTTCCACACTCCAGAGCTCTGAAGAAGGCTTGGCAGCACCACCCCGAAGAGTAAGCAGGGACAGGATGAAGTTCCTGCCCCAAGGAGGAATGGCCCCGGCTTTGGCTTACACTTCTGAGTCCCCATGCCGAAGCAGCAAAGATGTAGGGAGCTGCCACCCAGAAAAGCCTCTGCCTTCCAGATGTGAGTCCCAAACAGTTTGGAGCATAGCCATTTGTGAGAGGGACTGAAGAGTGCCACAGAAAATGAAGACACCACATGGAATACATCTACCTCTCTCTGCCAACACCTCCCTCGGGACAGGTAGGGAATCAGGACGCACCAACATTCCCAGAGAGCGGATGATGGGTTTGCTTTATTTACAGATAGACAAGCAGGGCCCACTGGAAGCAAGCAGCTAGATTCGAGTCCAGGAGCACCTTAGACCAGCAAGGTTTTCGGGGTAGAAAATTTCAAGAGTCAAAGTTCCCTTCGTCAGCTACAAGTCAGAATGGAGACCTCTGAGTTCTTCTTATACCCCAGCCTGAAGGTGGGAGTTACAAAGAAGGAACTCAGGAAGCAAAGGTACAATGTTCATTGCAACCAGTTGATTAGAGCAGAGGAGAAATGCTGGGGGCAGAAAATTAGCATCTGTAGTGAGATAAGAATCCTATGTCTCTATTCAGCACAACCACCCCGGGGGGGGGGGGGGGGGCATTTTCATTGTTCTGGATTTGTGAATGAACTCAAGTTCAGCTCTCTCACATTCCCTTGATATAAGGACTTGGATATCTCCATTCTGCCTTGTATCTGACAAAGGGAGCTTTGACTCTAGAAAGCTCAATACCAATCCTTGTGAGACCCCACTGCTCACTTCCCTCCACTGTGAGAACTGTCCATTGATTCCACCTCTTTGCTTCCTGTCATTTATCCACTTTTTAATCTATAAGAGAACCTCTCCTCTTATCCCATGACTGCTAAGTTTAGTGAGGTACCTTGTCAAAAGCATTTTGAAAGAACAAGCATATAATGCATACCGGGTCACCATTGTCTACATACTTGTTCACTTTCTCAAAGAACTCCTTTTGTTGATGCAGGACTTCCCTTAGCAGAAGCCATGCTAATTTTTCCTCAGCAGGCTTTGTCCCTCTATGTGCCTAACAATTCTATCTCTGATTACAGTTTCTACTAATTTGCCTGGGACAGACATTAGGTTGACTGGTCTGTAATTTCCTGGTTCTCCTCTGGATCTTTTTTTTTTTTAAATTGGTGTAACATTGATAATCTCCAGTCTTTTGGTACAGCAGGTGAATGTAGAGATAGGTTACATAGTCAGTAGATCATTTTTTATTATGTAGAACTTGCAGGCACCCGATGAAGACGATGGTCAATGCATTCAGGACAGAAAAGTACTTCTACATTCAGATTAGGTTGACCCAGGATATGGGGATGACCATCAGTTTAGTTGGCTTTCCAAGGGGATTAGGCAAATCCCTGGAAGACATGTCCACCCACGGCTATTAGCCTGAATGACAAGGTTGGATTCCCATGTTCAGAAGCAGTAACCCTCTCATGACTAAATGCATTAAGAACATAAAAGAAGCCAATGTTGGATCAGGCCCATGGCCCATCCTGTCCAACAGTGGCAAAAAACAGCAGGTGCCACCAGGAGATCCAGCAGTGGGGCCAGGACACTAAAAGCCCACCCACTGTTGCCCCCCCAAACACCAAGAATACAGAGCATCACTTGCCCCAAACTGAGAGTTCCTAGCTATACCTTGTGACTAATAGCCACTAATGGACCTCTGCTCCATATGTTTATCTAATTCCCTCTTGAAGCCATCGATGCTTCTAGCCACCACCACCTCCTGTGGCAGTGAATTCCATGTGTTAATCACTCTTTGGGTGAAGAAGTACTTCCTTTTATCCATTCTAACCTGACTCCTCAGCAATTTCATTGAGTGCCCACAAGTTCTTGTATTGAGAAAGGGAGAAAAGTACCTCTTTCTCTACCTGCTCTATCACATGCATAATCTTATAAACCTCGATCATGTCACTCCTCAGCCGTCGTTTCTCCAAGCTAAAGAGCCCCAAGCGCTTTAACCTTTCATCATAGGGAAAGTGTTCCAACTCTTTTATCATTCCCGTGGGCCTTTTCTGCACTTTTTCCAATGCTATAATATCCTTTGTGAGGTGTGGTGACCAGAACTGTACACAGTACTCCAAATGAGGTCGCACCATCAATTTATACAGGGGCATTATGATACTGGCTGATCTGTTTTCAATTCCCTTTCTAATAATCTCCAGCATAGCATTGGTCTTTTTTTATTACCGTTGCACACTGTCTCAACATTTTCAATGAGTTATCTACTACGACTCCAAGATAAGTCTCTTGGTCAGTCTCTGCCAGTTCGGACCCCATCAACATGTCTTTATAGTTAGGATTCTTGGCTCCAATATGCATCACTTTGCACTTGGCCACATTGAACCCCATTTGCCACGTTGACGCCCACTCACCCATCCTCGACAGATCTCTTTGGAGTGCCTCACAATCCTCCCTGGTTCTCACCACCCTGAACAACTTGGTGTCATCTGCAAATTTAGCCCCTTCACTGCTTACTCCCAACTCCAAATCATTAATGAACAATTTAAAAAGCATCGGACCGAGTAATGATCCCTGCGTACCCCACTGCTTATCTCTCTCCACTGAGAAAATTGCCCATTTATACTCACTCTCTGTTTCCTTTTAATTAGCCAGTTGTTGATCCTCAAAAGGACCTTTTATCCCATGACTACTGAGCTTACTTAGGAGCCTTTGATGAGGAACTTTATCAAAAGCTTTCTGGACCACCGGACCTGCCGCCTCCATGAAGCATTCTGCCAATCCTGTGGCAAGATGGGGCACATTGCCTGGGTTTGTCATTCCCAGGCCTCCCAACGCACACAAACTGCACACCAGGAGTCACCAGACTCAGCTACAGTCTCAGTTTCCAGAGGAACCCGGTAGCGATCAAGGGGTTGGGCAAGTTCAGGGTCCAATCCAAGGACTTTGGTGGACGATTGGACCTCCTTGTGGTTGAGGGCAGGCTTTCCAGCTTGCTGGGATTATCGTGGTTTGGGCCCCTGGGACTGGGAGTGACAGGGGTGAATCACCTCCATGGCACAGACCTCCAGTCAGTTTGTGATGAGTTTCTGGCCATTTTCAACTGCGCACTGGGCAAGTATATGGGCCACCCAGTGTCCCTGGACCTAGACCCAATGATCCGACCTATCCGCATGGCAGCCAGACAACCCCCCCCCCAGTGGTCCAGCCCAAAATTGACAAAGAACTGGACAGACTGGTCAACCAAGAGGTCCTTAAACCGGTCCCACATACTTGGTGGGAGACCCCCATTGTAACCCCGATGAAGCCAAATGGGGATGTATGCATTTGTGCAGATTATGAGCCCATTCGTGGGGAGGGCAGGATATAAATCTGAAAAACAAACAAACAAACAAATAAATAAATAAATAACAAATGCACAACAAACAAGGCTCTCCAAGACTACGCTTATCCAGTGCCAGTAATAAGCCAGGTCCTGGCTTCGCTGGCCGGGACGAAGATATTTGGGAAGCTAGATCTGGCACAGGCCTACCAACAGCTTCCAGTGGACGACGACACCGAAGAAGCACAGACCATTGTGATGCACAGGGGGGCGTTCAGGGTATGGCACTTACAATTCGGGGTCAGCACTGACCCCGGGATTTTCCAAAATCTCATAGACTCTTTGCTTAAAGGTATCCCTGGGGTCCAACCTTTTTTCAACGACGTTCTGATAGCAGCCCCAGACGTCAAGACCTTCATGGCCAGGCTACACTCTGTCCTGCCGCGCTTTAATGACACAGGCCTAAAGGTGAAAAGAGAAAAATGCCTGCTGGGAGTCCGTTCAATAGAATTCCTCAGTTTAACAGTGGACGAACAGGGCATCCATCTGACCCCCTCAATTTCTACCACTCATTCCTCCCCCAGTTTGGTGTAGTGGTTAAGCTCGCAGACACTAATCTGGGAGAACCGGGTTTGATTCCCCACTCCTCCACTTGCAGCTGCTGGATGACCTTGGGCAAGCCATAGCTCTGGCACAGCTGTTCTCTCAAGGACAGTTCTCTCAGAGCTCTCTCAGCCCCACCTACCTCACAGGGTGTCTGTTGTGGGGAGGGGAAGGGAAAGGAATTTGTAAGACCACAGCTATCCGTCCATGTACCCATCCTTTCATCTCAGAGTGATGCACCAGAGGAGGGCGCTAAAGATTCTTTAAGTGACATGATGTGCAACTTTTTAAAAAGGTCACAAAACGGTCCTAGTGTTGGAGGGAGTATACAACAACCTCCTTCATTGCCACCCATCCCAAATATTACCCTTGTTGGCACTAAAAACTCAAGCTCTGTTCACGTTACAGCGAACCTATGTGTATGCGCCTGTTTTAAGAAAGGGCCAAGGGGTGTTCACTTTACAAATGAAATCATGGACCAGATAGGGTTGCCAGTTCTGGGCTCGGAAATTCCTGGAGATTATTTGGGGGGGGGGGGCGTGTTACAGCCTGCAGAAGGTGGAGGCTGGGGAGGGGAGGGACCTCAGTCGGGGTCCATTGCCATCGAGTTCCCTCTCCAAAGCCCCCTTTTCTCCAGGGGAAATGATCTCTGTACTGGTCTGGGAATCAGTGGGATCCCTGGCACTAGCGGGATACCTGTGGGGTTTCGCCCGCTCAGCCATCCATGGGGTGAAGCTAAGGGGAGAGAGCCTGCATGCACTCAGCGCAGGTATAAAGTTCGCCATGAGTCTGCTGCAGCTCGACGGCCCTGCCACCGTCCGTCAGGGAAAGGTCCCGAGCAGGGCTCCCGCAGGCAGGAGGCCAGCGCCACGTGGGGCGGCGGCCGGACACGCGGGACTTCCCGGGGGACGGCGGGGGCGAGAGAGCCCCGTCCGTCCCGGCCCGCTCGGAGGCGGCGTCCTTTTTTAGGCAGCGCGAGGAGGAGGAGGAGCCGCGCGGCTGGGGCGACGCCCCCCTCCCCTCTCCGTCGGGGCCCCAGTCGATCGCCCCGCCGCTCCGGCAGACCCCGCCGCCTTCCCTCGCCACTCCCCGGGAGCCAGCCGCCGCCGCCGCCGCCGCGATGCCTCCCCGGGCGGGTTCGGGGCCGGAGGGCGGCCAGCAGAGCCGCACGTGCGCGGCGGAGCGGGAGCGCTGAGTCCCGGCCGGCCCGCCATGACGCCCCAGCAGAAGGCCCACCTGGCCCCGGGCCCCAGCCAGGAGGAGCGGCGCGAGCGAGCCCCGCCGCCGTGGAGCCAGGCGAGTGCTGCGGGGGGGGGGACTGTCTCTCTCTCCGGCGCCCGGGGCAGGTGGCGCTTCCCAGCCAGCCCGACGGCGAGCAGAGAGACGCCGAGCGCGGGGGCGCCGGACACAGCTTGGGCGGGGCTCTTCCCGTGACCCCGCTCTGCCCGGCCTGGGAGCGCGGACTGCCCCCCCCCCCGGGAGGCGACCCCCGGCCTCAGGCGCTGGCCATGGCCCCTCCGCGGCATGGAGGGACTGGGACTCTTCCCGGTCTGCCTCGCAGGGGCTCTTGGAGGGCTGCGAAGCGCTCTGAACGCCGAAGGTGGGACCTCGGTGACGTGTCTCTCTCCAGGAGTTTTATTTGTTATTGGGTGTGGGTGTGTGTGTGAGAGAGAGAGAGAGATCGGGATCCTGGGGCTGTGACTGGGAGGAAGCATTGGGGTGAGACAAATGGTGCCCTTATCTGCGACATCCAGTTGCTGGCTGCAGGGAGCAGGAGAAACATCTGTGGAATCCCAGGGCTTTTTTTGTGACGGCACTCACTGGTGCTGAGTACTGACACTTGGGTTGGGGGGGGGGGACACTTTCGAAAGTCCGGGGGTGGAGGGGGAAGTTGGTGCAACCTTATGTATGAGTATGGGCACTTTTAACACCCCCCCCCCAAAAAAAAGCTCACTGGAATTCAGAGGAGAGGTGTCAAGGAAGGAACTCTTTGTGGGTAGGTAAAGGGAAGGGAGGGGAGTCCACAGCGGAATCTCTTAGGCAGGTAGAACTGAGAAAGGTCAGAGAAGTTTTAGCAGTTGCCTGGGAGAAATGGCCACTTTGGGGCAGCCCACTTACCTGTTCTCCACTGTCCTGTTCCGTGGTTCCTCAGAAGTCACCTCTGGAGCCGCTTAGTGTTCTCCAGAGCCCCCGGAAGCTGGTGCCTAAAGCTGCCCTTAAATCCAAAGGGACGGTGGCAACTGCTGCCCCTCTTGCTGCCCAGGCCGGCATCTTTAGTGACTTGCAGCATTTATAGCCCACCTTTATGCTCGACCAAGATGGCTAAAAGATCAAAAGTAGACCTAAAAACCACTGAAACCAAACGAAAGCATATCATTCAGACAATTAAAACCAGGTCTAAAATACACACATAAACAACAGTGAAAACTTTGTGCAGGAAGGAGGGATCACTGAGAGAATGAAAAACGAAACAAAGAAGTCTTCACCCACTGGCAAAAAAGTGGCCACAAACGAGGACAGACGAATTTCCCCAGGGAGGGAGTTCCAGAGCTCTGGTGCCACGACCGAGAAGGCCCTCTCCCAGGTTGTCACCTGCCTAATCTCAGAAGGTGGGGGCACCTGAAACAGGGCCTCCGAAGGTGGCCCCAGTGGTCAGGTGGACTCAAGAGTCAGCAATCTTTCAGGTGTGTTGGTTGCAAACCTTGTAAGGCTTTAAAATATAACTTTGAATTGGGCTCAGAAGCAAATTTGAAGCCAGTGTTGTAGATGGGCCAAGGCTGGAGTGGTCTGGTCCCTATGACCCACTCCAGTCAACATCCTGACTGCAGCACCTGTGATTGGAACAAGGGTGGAAGGAGAAGCCATGCTGACAATGACTGTTGGGCGAGGGTGGAAGGAGAAGCCATGCTGACAATGACTGTTGGGCGAGGGTGGAAGGAGAAGCCATGCTGACACAACCACAAACCTTTATTGGCATAACAACAACAACCTTAGCTCAGGTATACAAAATGGAAGAAGACAAAACAGTTAATTAACTAACCATTCTGACAGAACAAACTTCTCCTCCTATATGCACTATAAAGTTTGCCACCGCTTCAATGGTATCAGCCCTATTTGAGGCTAGGAAGTTCATTATCTTATTTTCCTCAGATTTGCCCACCAAAGATCACAGTACAGGAATGAGGTGAAAAGCACATAGGTCCTGGTAAAATCTACAAATGAGAAGTACATGGTCCGTGCCTTCAATCTCCACAAGGGCATAAACTATCTGAGAATGGTATTTTTAAAAATCTCCCATATAGCACAGCTAAGGGGAGTAAATTAAAATGGGCCAGCATTAACATCCTTCAAATGTGGGGATCAATCAGGCAGGAAAAATACTCTGCAAGCTGACAATGACTGTTGGGCAAGGGTGCAAGGAGAAGCCATGCTGACAATGACTATTGGGCGAGGGTACAAGGAGAAGCCATGCTGACAATGACTATTGGGCGAGGGTGGAAGGAGAGGCCATGCTGACAATGACTGTTGGGCGAGGGTGGAAGGAGAGGCCATGCTGACAATGTCTGTTGGGTGAGCGTGGAAGGAGAAGCCATGCTGACAATGACTGTTGGGTGAGGGTGGAAGGAGAAGCCATGCTGACAATGACTATTGGGCGAGGGTGGAAGGAGAAGCCATGCTGACAATGACTGTTGGGCGAGGGTGGAAGGAGAGGCCATGCTGACAATGACTGTTGGGCGAGGGTGGAAGGAGAGGCCATGCTGACAATGACTGTTGGGTGAGCGTGGAAGGAGAAGCCATGCTGACAATGACTGTTGGGTGAGGGTGGAAGGAGAAGCCATGCTGACAATGACTTAGGTGAGGGTGGAAGGAGAAGCCATGCTGACAATGACTTGGGTGAGGGTGGAAGGAGAAGCCATGCTAACAATAATTATTGAGCGATGGTAGAAGGAGAAGCCATGCTGACAATGACTTGGGCGAGAGTGGAAGGAGAAGCCATGCTGACAATGACTTGGACGAGGGTGGAAGGAGAAGCCATGCTAACAATAACTCTTGAGCGATGGTAGAAGGAGAAGCCATGCTGACAATGACTTGGGTGAGGGTGGAAGGAGAAGCCATGCTGACAATTACTGGGTGAGGGTGGAAGAAGAAGCCATGCTAGCTATGACTCTTGTGTGATGGTCTAAGGAAAGGGCAGAGCACTGGCCCCTTTTAGGTCTGTGCATGCATATATACAAGCATTTAGCATCAGGAGCTTTTGGATTAGAAGGGAAGAGGAGGGAAACCTGAAGAATTCTGCTGCATCAGCATCTGGTTTGAGCCCTGCCTGGGGAGGCTCTGTCTACATACGAGGGAAGCCTGGAAAAGGCAGGGCTCCCTGTCCCTGTCCAGGGGAGGCTGGAGGTAGAACCGGCTGCCTTCTGCCTGCCCCCACCACAGATTCCCAGTAGACATGGCTTTCATGTGGCATGACTTCGCCAGTGCTACCACTGTGGCCCTCATGCACTCCTGAATTCTGGCTTGGAACTAGGGCTGCCAGCCTCCAGGTGGGCCCTGGAGATCTCTCAGAATCAGGATTGATCTCCAGACAACAGTTTCCCTGGAGGAACTGGCTGCTTTGGAGGGTGGATGCCATGGCGTAATACTCTGCTGGGGTCCCTCCCCTCCCCAGGCTGTCCCCCTCCAAAATCATCAGAAATTTCCCAACCCAGAGTTGGCAACTCCACTTTGAATAAACAGCTCTGAGAACTATAAGGAGTTCAGAACTGCATTTAAAGTGTGTTTGTCATTTCATGAATGTTGTTCTCCTCTACTAGGAGAAAAGCACAGTCCGAAAGACTGGTCTTGACATTCTTGGCCTTTTTGATTCCAGTGGGCCTCATTTTCCTGCAGCCCATCCCTTTTTTGTTGTTGTTGTGATGGAAACCATGGCATATTTATTCAGCTGGGCAGCTATGTTGGTCTGAAGCAATAGAAAAAGTTTGAGTCCAGTGGCACCTATAAGACCAACAAAGTTTAATTCTGGGCAAAAGCTTCTGTGTGCATGCACGTGTTGTCTCCCCCTCACCCTGCCCTCCAAACAGGTGAATAGTAGTTCAAAAGCTGCTCCTGGAGAATTTCTGCCAGCTGTGCTGCTCAGCCTCAACTAGGAAAAGAAGAGTCCACCCCTGACCTGTGTTCTTTGCAGTGCTTTCCAAGGACTCTTTAGCAGCAGTTTAAGGGTCAGACAGCAGCAGGGCTATCAGAAGGTTTGCTTGACTTCTGCTGAGTGGGTGTTCGTTAGAGACGGGAAAGAAAGCCAGGTTCTCCAGGTCATGGGACAACCTCCACTCTTCCTGGGACTTTCTCTCCCCTATCACCATTGGCAGTGATGGCTACTACTAAGATCACTCACAGAGCTGCCTTCTACAGACCCCTGGTCTATCAGGGTCACTATTGTCTGCTCAGGCTGGCCGCAGCATTCCAGAGTCTCAGGCAGAGGTCTTCCACATCACCTAGTGCCTGGTGCTTTGGAATGGAGATGCCAGGGTCGAACTTGGGACCTTCTGCATGAAAAGCAAAGGCTCTACCACTGAGCCACAGCCCTCCCTGAAGATGGGGTGAGTAGGGGAGGGGCAGGCATGCTGCAGCTGCCTAGAGTGACAAAAGACCATTGGCTGTGCCTGCAGATTTCCAGGGCGCTCATCCTGGATCCCAGCAAGACCAGAGACCCCTTTCCCATCTTCCAGGAAGGCCCTCCCTTTGTGATGGGGTTCCGGACTCTGGCTTTCTCTGTTGTTCCCAACTAGATCATGCGGGGCAGATTAACCATTAAGCAGACTAAGCATGTGCTTAGGGCACCAGGACCAAAGGGGGCACCACAAAGTTGGGAAAAGGGTGAAAAGAAAAAAAAAGAATGAAGATTTGTAAAAAAAATAAATAAATGATAGAACTAGTACAAATTGATCATGGTGCACCCTAGGGTTATCTTCTATTTTTTGTTGGCGAGGTGCAGTAACATAGGCTATGTTTTAAAGTAAAATGCATGTGTTTAAACGTAAAATGACGGAGCCAAATTCAGTTGTAATGACAGTCATTTGAATGACCCTCTCTGCCCCTTTTTAATTTCAGCCCCATGTAAACTTCAAAAATGAAGCATGTTCAGTTGAGTGGTGCACAAAAGAAAAAATGTGCAAAAGAGAATGAGCAAAAGAATCTGTCTGTTGTAGCCAAGACAGGAAAGCTGACAGATTTCTTCTTACAAACTGCACAGAAAGATGATCCAGATCAAAACCAGTGTCAGTCTTCAGAGACAGGAAGTGAATCAAATCTATCTCCTTCATCAGAAACAGGCAGTGTTGGTGCAAGGCCAGATTTTCATGATGACGTTGCACATGATGAAGTGCCACAACCTGGACCTACTTCCACGACAAGATGGGTAAATGCTTTTGAACTGTCCAAGGAGTTTAGAGAACTGACCAAGGATGAAATGAACAAAGCTAAGGACCCAGGGTTGTGGGATGAATTTTATGGTGGTGATGTGACTTATTGGGTTGCTTGTGGACCCAGAATGTCAACACCACAATGGGCCATTTGACAAATCGTGTCGCAATTTCATCAGTGGGAATCCAAAGAGATATTGTTCACAGAAGATATTTTTTGGAATCAAAGCCAATGGTGAACACTACAAGAGAGAATGGCTGCTGTACTCTCCTTCAAAAGGATCAGTTTACTGTTTTGTTTGTAAACTATTTGTGCCCAAAGGGTCAACGTGTTTTGCTAGAAATGAGGGATTCAGTGCCTGGTGAAACACTGCTGTGATTGACAACCATGAGAAAAGTACAACTCACCGAGATACCATGTGGACATATTTAACTCGGAAACAAGGCTTAGGCTTGACACAGCCACTGGAAAAACAAATTGAAGAGTAGTACAATTACTGGGAAAATGTGCTTTGGTGTGTTGTAGCAGTCATTTTGGTGCCAGTTTGGTGTAGTGGTTAAGTGTGCGGACTCTAATCTGGGAGAACCGGGTTTGATTCTCCACTCCTCCACTTGCACCTGGCTGGATGACCTTGAGCAAGCCATAGCTCTGTACTAGCTGTTCTCTCAAGGACAGCTTGGGAAAGAGCTCTCTCAGCCCCACCTACCTCACAGGTTGTCTATTGTGGGGAGGGGAAGGGAAAGGAGTTTGTAAGCCGGTCTGAGACTCCAAGTGAGTGAAGGGCGGGGTATAAATCCAATCTCTTCTTCTTCTTCTTCTTCATTTGCACACTGGGTACTGGGTACTTCATTCTGTCTGTGGACTCAACGCCGGATCTTTCGCATGTTGACCAACTGAGCATAGTGCTCAGATACTTGCAAGATGGACAGCCAGTTGAACAATTTATCACATTTTTGGAATTACAAAATCACACTAGTGAAGCTATGGCACAGCAGGTGTTGAAGTACTTACGTGATGATTGTAAATTGGATTTTGCTAAATGCGGTTCGCTGGCAAGGCGGGATACAAATAAAATAAATAAATAAATAAATAAATAAATCATACGACAATGCTGCCAAAATGTCTGGATGTTACAATGGCATGCAGCAAAAACTTTTGGATGCAAATCAGTTTGCCATTTATGTACCCTGTGCAGCTCATTCACTAAATTTAGTTGGACGAAGTGCTGTGGATTGCTGTCAAGTTGCAGTAGATTTCTTTTCCACATACAACTGCTTTACACATTCTTTTTAGCCTCAACTGCTCGGTGGAGAATTCTCAAAGATTGCATTGGAAATGAAAAAGTGTTGAAATCACGTTCAGACACCAGATGGGAAGCACATGCTGTGGCAACTGCAGCAATTATCAACTCTTTCTTCAAGATTCTGGAAGCTTTATCAGAAGACCAGTTGCAAAAAGGTGACACTAGAAGGGAGGCATAGAATATTGCAAACAAGATGCAAGAATTGGAATTTGTGTTCATGCTGAATTTATGGAATGAAACTTTAGAAAAGTTTCATAGAACAAGTCAGCTTCTTCAAAGTGAAAATGTGATCTTGCAAACATGTGCAGATTTCTATTTATCATTGGCAGACCAGTTGCACACATCAAGAGATGAGTTTGAGAGATTTGAATCAGTTGCAAAGGACATGCTCCCTGATGTAGAATACAAAGGAATTCAAACGTGTAAGCGTATGAGAAAGAGAATTCCCAATGATGGAAATGCATCAGAGGTCATTCTCAGTGCCAGAGACAAATTCCGTATCTCTACTTTTTATGTAATTGTTGAAAAGTTAGAAATGGAAATGAGGAGGAAACGAAAGGTGTACACTGAAATAGCAGACAGATTCTCTTGTCTGACGGATGTTCCTAATGCCACCCAACAAGGTGCTAATTCCCAATTATCAGAAAGTGAAAGGTACTCAAAGACTTGTCAAACACTCATTGATGCTTATCCAGATGACATGAACAACACTTTGTCTATAGAGCTTCAGCAGTTCCATTCATATGTTCTTCATAAGTTTAATACAACCAAGAAAACATCTTTCACTCACATGGAACGTTACAACACAATTACAGAAAACAAACTAGAGAGTATCTTTCCAAATGTTGAAATTGCCTTAAGAATATTTTTAACATTAATGGTCACCAACTGCACAACAGAGAGATCTTTCTCACAACTGAAACATGTAAAAAACCCAAATAGATCAGTTATGCTTCAAGAAAGACTCAACTCACTGTGTGTATTAACAAGTGAAGCAGACATTCTGAGAAGTATTAATTTTGAGGATGTTATCAGTGATTTTGCGAAAATGAAATGTCGAAAAATGCCTTTCAGGTCATGAATATTGGAACTTTGATACATTTAACTTGTGAAATATTAAAATAGATGTTGAATTGCATTTTTGTAGAACTTTATGTAGCTCAAGCTTGGCTTAGTTTGTACAGTATTGTGTTATCAATACAGTATATTGTGTTATCATATGAATAAATTTTTGTATTGCTGCAACTATCTGGTCAGACAGGTCAACAACTAAAATGTACTGGGTCCACCAGTGTGGAAAGGAGGGGGGCACCAAGATTGGTCAGTGCTTGGGGCACCAGTAAGCCTTAATCCGCCCCTGCGCTCTTGGCTTCAGAGGCCCAAGAAATCTTTATGTCTTCCAAATGTTCTCAGGGGAACAGTGGTCACATTGGGGGCCTGCGTTCTAGAACACCCACCAGTACTGCGTTTCCAGCTCCTCAGCAGGCCTCTGCTCCTGTTCAGCCATCATTGGTCTTGTGACAGCATCCCTCCCATGTGGTGAAAATGTGCCCTGCTGACTCCTCGCATTAAAGGGAGCAGGAACAGGCCAAGCCGGCAGCTCCGGGGCAAAGTGCTGGGTCAGCATCCCAGAAGCAAAGGTTTCTCTCCCGAAGGTGTTTTGGCACTGACTGCTTTTCTCAAGCTCGCATTTGCCAGGATCCCTTTTCCACAAGAGTGCCATGCAGTGTTTCTGCAGGGCTTCCAAAGCATGTATTTCACCTGGTTGCAATCCATACAACAGCCCTGCAAAACAGGGCCGCTGTGAAGGTACTGATATTGCAGACGCTCGGAGTGAGTGGCTCGGCCTTGTGCCATCTAACAAATTTGTGGCACAGGTGACTGCAGTCTCTAAATTGCCGTGATATAGAGCAGAGGTGATGAACTCCTGGGTTACGAGGGCCAAATCTGACATAAGTGGCTGGGCCACGTGTGCCATAAACATAATGCCAGGTACTAGAGATGTAAGCTGTATAAAGGACAGCAGCTGGTAAGCTCTGAGTTGGTGTATCCTCCCTGCAAGGCCCCATGAGCTGGGGCGGGGTGCAGAGGAAAACCCACATGGGCTGACTGGAGAGCCCGCGGTGTAGCACTGCAGCTTGGCTGCTGCAGACAAGGTTGTTCCAACCTCCGCCGTGCTGAAGCCATGATCTGAGTGGCTCCGTCCACTCTCCCCCCCCCCCGCCAACAGTTTCCTGTTCCCTCCCTTGCACTAGTTGCTTTGGGCCACATAAGAGCCCAGCTGGAGGGGTGCCAGGGGCCTGTCCTCCAAAGATTCTTCAGCAGTCCTGTCCTCACCCGCCCCCCCCCCCCCCCCCCCCCAGCTTGAGAAGTCTCCTTCCTTCTCTTCCTAGCAGGATGAGGCATCTTCTGCTGCTGGCTCTGGAACAGTCACTGTCCTGTGTCCTCATGCAGTCCCATCCATACGTGACACCAGGGTGCCTTTTTTTGGGGGGGGGGCGTGTCGGAACTCTCAAGAGGGAAATGAAGTTTTCAGTCTGTATAACTGGAAACTCGTGAACTTTTAAACATTTTAAAGAGAATTTTGTTGAAGAGGTTCTGGAACTCTGTTCCTCCAGAAAAAAAAGCCCTGCATGACAGTGTGAGCAGGGAGCAGGAGAAGGCCGTTGCCCACACCTCATGGGGCTGCCCGCTGAGTCGGCCCCCCACCCCGGTGGGGAGAGCACAAGCACGATCCCGTTCGCGGGGAGGGCGGGGCAGAAATACGAAAAATAAATAATATAAATAAATAAATAAAAATGATGAACCGAAAGGGGTCGGGGCCAAACGCTTCATCGCACAGATGTGTTCTGTGGGGCTTGCAGTTGACACGGGGCAAGGGGCAAGGGCTTTAAGAACGGCATGCTTCAGGGCTGCTCTCTTGGATGGATAGGGGTGCCAGCATCCAGGTAGGGCCTGGAGACCTCCTGAAATTACAGCTGACCTCCAGACTGCAGAGATCGGTTCCCCTGGAGAAAACGGCTGCTTCGGAGGGTGGACACTGTGGCATTGCACCCTGCTGAGCTCCCCCCTCTCCAAACCTCGCCCTCCCCAGGCTTTGCATCCTGGAGAGGGTAGTGAGAAGGGGAGCAGAGGGGAGGAGGGGGTGCTCATCACTCCTGTCTGCATCGCTGCAGTGCTGCCCTGTCTGGATTTGGCTTCGCTCACTGCAAACCTGTGAGGAATCTAGTATTTTATTTCCGCAGTCATAACCCTCTTTATTTATTATTTTATTTTATTAATTCAATTTGTACCCCGCCGTTACTCAGAGCAGTTTGCAACAAATAAACCACACAGCTTATTCAACAAATATTTATCATTTTATTTCATTTATATGCCGCCTTCCTACCTAGTCGGTCCCAAAGCAGCTTACATCATTTTCTGCTTCTCCATTTTACCCTCACAACAGCCCTGCGAGTTGAGTGTATGTGACTGGCTCCAGGGGGTCACCCAGCCAGCTTCCATGGCAAAGCTGGGATTTGAACCCAGCTCTCCCAGACCCTAGTCCAAGTCTCCAGTCGCTCTGGCTGTCATGAAACCATAGATATAAAGCAAGAGAAAGGCCGTAGTCTTTTAAGTATTGATGAGAGAAGGAAGAAAGGTCTTGACATGATTCCAATGGGAAGGTTCGCCTGTAAAAGCCGACAGAGAGAGGCTCTGGCAGGATTCCCTGGGCAGGCTGTTCTGTAGAACTGGTGTCTCGGAAGCCGAGTCTAGAGATCAGGGGCCCAGCCAGCCAGGTAGGTCTCCCAAGCAAGCCTAGTTGCAGTAAATAGGAGGTCCACGTGCTCAAAGGAATGGTGCGTGTGCATTGGAGTGCACATGGAGCTCCACAGCGGGGATCTTGGGGTACGGTGTTGATGTGCCAAATGCGAGCGTGCATGCAAAAACTGTTGATTCCAGTGAGGTGGAGCCTCATGTCGAGGGCTGCAGTTGTAGCCTTGGTGAAACCAAACTGAACTCAGTCAAGGTTTGATGCAGCTGAGGACTGACAGGTAGATGGCTGAGCAGCTGCTTTCTAGGATGGGAAGGATTGTTTGAGAAGTGGGGAGTCCAGCATGAGAAGAGTCTAACAGCAAGAGAAACGTCAGGCACATTCTGTGGCATTCAGTTTTAAATGTAGCTTGACTGAAAGATCCACTCCTTTGCAGGTTGGGAGAGTTTTTCCTTTCACAGTGGAACGGTCTTGAGACAGAGAGCAGTTCTGTTTGAGAGCTGAAAGCAGGTTGACAGCAGGCTGGCCAGGGATGTTCTGCACGTCTACCGGTCCCTCTTTCCCTCTGGACAAACTGCTGGACAGCGCCGGCATGCTTTCCTCTGGTTTTGCGTCCTGTTGGTCTTGGGGTTGCCAGTTCCAGGTTGGAAAATTACTTGAGATTTTGAGGGTGAAACTTGGGGACGGTGGGTTTTGAGAGAGGAGGGTCCCCCCTCCAAAGCAGCCATTTTCTCCAGGGGAACTGATCTCTGTCATCTAGAGTTCAGTTGTAATTCTGGGAGCTCTCCAGGGCCCACCTGGAGACTGGCAACTTTACTTTGTCCAGAGTCAGTGAAGGGACAGAAAACAGCTTTGTATGCCCGCCATGGGAAGCAAAGCCCCTCTCCAGGGGCTTTGGACTGCCTCTAGAACCTGAGGCTGGTCTCCTGAAAAGAATGGATGCAGCATGTTTTCAATCAGGCTCCTTTCTCTTCAGATGGTGGGTGCACAAAGTAGACCTTTTCTGCATGGGCCCTCCTTTGGGGAAGCGTCCTGCCGGCTGCCAGTGGTTCTGCTCCGCCGCCTGGGGTGGTTGGTTTATACACAAACTGGGTGTTACTAGAAATGGCCAAGGAAGCTGCTAAACGAAGTTTCTTGTTTACCGGTGGAGGGTCCCAGCTGTTTGCTCTGTTCTGCGTCTTGAGATGTACTGAACAAGGCCCATGATGCCTCAGAGGCTCAGGACTGCCTTCCACACTTCCGTGTGTGTGGGACCACTGGGTCACCAAGGCAATGGGGGGGGGGGATACCACTCTGCATAGCTGCCTGCAGCTGAACGGGGAGGGGAAGTCACATCTGCAGCTGGCACATCTATAGGATAGAGAGCGCCACAGAGACCCTGTTTTCTGAAGCATAAAGTGGAGTCCTGGCATCGGGTTTCCTTGAAGGCGGGGTCCCCTGCCTGTGGGTGCCTTTGGAACTCTGACATGGGGAGGTGGGCACGACCACGAAATGGGTGTCACAGGGGGCCGAGCACACAGAGGAAGCCCAAGCACAGGGGAGAAGAGTGAGAGAATAAAACCCACACTCTGCTGGCACTCTGCTGCCACGGAAACCACACTATTCTAATGGGCTCAGCCAATCCTGCAGCCAGTCAGAAATGCCCATCCAGCCCCACCTGCTTTCTGGAAACACTTGATGGGCACCAGGAAAGGTTTGGGCAGGTGCTGTGACTCCCATGGGCACCATGCTGGGGACACCTGCTGTAAGGGCACACAAAATGGCATGTGTTTGGAGTGATACAGAAACTATTGGTCATAATATGGCTGGAGATTTAGATTAAGAAGAACCCGACTGGTGCAGACCCAGGAGCCAAGTGCTTCTGGAAGGTTCATACTGTGGGCAGGAATGCACAACCAGTTGCTGATAAAGCCATGAAATTGTCTGATCCCACTTAAAAGCTTTATAAATTAGTGCTCCTTGCCATTTGATGTGGCAGTGAGTTCTACAAGTTAACTGTGAGTTATGTGAAGAAATACTTCATTTTAGTCAGTCTTGATCATACTGTGAAGGACTTTCATTGATAACCCTGAATTCTAGTATTCTGCAAGAATTCTTTCCCTTTCAGATGTTCTTAGTTTTGGTTACTGCAGTTTTGCATCGCTACACAAAGTGCCCCCAAGTGGCCCAGCCTCATGAATGAAACATTGTCTTTTCAAAACAACAACAACAACAACCACAACCCCATGTATTTGAAACTTGTAGTAGGGAATAAATAGGCTGTTCAGCTATTACTTCTTAACAGGTCTGAAATAGTTTCCGAGACTGAAGCGTGTCATGATTGGGCTTTACAGAATCAGGCAGGGTGGGGTCAGTCTTGCAGCCAGTGGTGACAAGACAACATCGGAAAGGAAACACAGCGTTTCTTGGCTGAATAATTGTTTCGTTGGCTGCTGACTTGGGATGGGGGGGGGGGGGGGATTTGCATTCTTGTTATAGGTGGCCTTTATCTCACCCTCCCTCCCAAAAAGAAGAAGAAGAAGAAGAGAATGGATTTATACCCTGCTCTTCACTACCCAAGGGAAAGCGGCTTACAAACGCCTGTCCCTTCCCCTCCCCACAACAGACACCCTGTGAGGGAGGTGGGGCTGAGAGAGCTCTGACAGAAACGGCTCTTTTCAAGGACAGCTCTTATCAGAGCTAAGGCTCGCCCACGGTCATCCAGCAGGTGCAAGTGGAGGAGTAGGGAATCAAACCAGGTTCTCCCAGATTAGAGTCCGCCCACTTAACCACTACACCAAACTGGCCCAAAAGGAAAAAGAGAGGAAGAGGGAGTATTGTGTGTGGGAAGGATAATTCCCATGAAATCTGGGAACAATTTGTGGGGAGCTTTAATTAAGATCTTTTTTTGACTTGGTATGCCATAGATTTATTGCCATATTTTTGGCTATTAATGGAGAAAGCTATCTTTGATGGGAATCAAATGAATACATCATTTGCCCCCCTTGGCCTGAGGTGAGGGGACTGCAGGGGATGGGAAGGGGGCAGGGGGCAGGGGGTGAGGTCACTCTAGAGATGACTGGCCACTGTCTGCGGCTGCTGGCTTGGTGGGTCATCAGTTATAAAAGGGTAGAATGTATGTTTTGGAAAGACTTTGACTTGCAGCCCCAATTTGGACTGACCTTGTGCTTATGTAAATATTGGGCACTGGACCCAAAAATGCGAAGGGGGGGGGGATTTGAGCCTGCAGCTGAGTATGACGTCAGTCGAACTTTCCTCAATCTTTTCCTCTGCCTGTTGGCAGAGCTGTTAATGTTGCACTATAAACAGGGAGGGGTGCAGGAATTGAGATGCAGGAAAAGACCAGCAGTCTGGTCTGGGATTTGTCTCGAGATCTGAAGGTATCATTTGCTTTTCATGCTGGTCTGTTTAGTTAAGAAATGGCACGGGAACTTTGGGATTGTTTTGATGGTCAAGCTTTCATTTGGCCAATTGCTGATCTAAGGAAAGAATTTTCCCCTCTTGCTCTGGGTTCGTATGTATCAGCCAGCTGAAGTGAGTGTGTTTATTGCGGCATTTCTACCCTCCCTCATTTCCTCACTGGGCTCTTGAAGCAGGCTTGAGGATACCATAAAAATAAAACCAACTCTTAAAATCCCATTGCAGTGTAAACCAATGTAATCACAAGTTGTCTTAAGTAAACCCCTCATAGCAATGTGGGAGGATAGAGAAAAGAAATATATATATGCAGGGCTTTTTTGTAGAAAAAGCCCAGCAGGAACTCATTAGCATAATAGGCCACACCCAACAGCAGAAACTCATTAGCGTATTAGGCCACACCCCCATGTTACCAGAAGAGTGGTCATCCGGCCACACCCACCTTTTGCTTCTTATTCTGTTTACCTTGTCTGTTGTCAAAACCCAGGGCTTTTTTTGTAGCAGGAACTTCTTTGCATGTTAGGCCACATACCCCTAATGTAGCCAATCCCAATGAGTTTCTGCTGTTGGATGTGGCCTGTTATGCTAATGAGTTCCTGCTGGGTGTGGCCAACTCAGGAGCCAGCTGGAACTCCGTTTCTGTGTGTTCCTGCCCAAAAATAGCCCTATATATAGGTGTATATATATATATATATATTGGTACTGGGTACTACTGTTATGTTAACAGCCTGAATTGTGAGCAGTGATCCTTCCTGGTTCCAGCCTCCTCTGAGTTCTGAGTTTATCCTGCTAAATCTCTTTCAGCTTCAGCCTTCTCATTTGTCATATATGGACTACCTCGCAGGGCTTGTTGTCAGGGTTACTGTAGCAATGTATGGGAAGATATTGGAGCCTCTTAGGGAAATTGCAAAACGTTGTTACTTAGAGTTAAAAACACCTCAGTTTTCCTTGAGCATAATTGTTTGAGGGAATTTTGGCACATCTTTCTCCAGCCGCCTCTCCCCATCCTTGCTGTTTGCCCCTCCATTCGGTGAGGTGGCTTTTGCTCCCTCATGGTCTCTGTAGGCAGCGGAGTCACAGATGGCTCCCTTCCACCACATGGTTGCAGCATGAGATTAGGGTTGCCAACCTCCAGGTGTTGGCTGGAGAGCTTCTGGGATTACAACTGATCTCCAGGCAAGAGAGATCAGTTCCCCTGGAGAAAATGGCTGCTTTGGCAAGTGGACTCGATGGCATCCTATCCCATTGAAGAACCTCTGCTTCCCAGACCCCGCCCTCCTGAGGCTTCATCCCCCAAATCCCCAGGCATCCACCTGCCACCAGCTCCTCATGGAATGCGACTGACCAAATTGGGGCCTGTGCCGTTGTCTGGTGCTTATGGAACATGAAGGGGTTAATGTTCTGCTGGAGTGAAAACCAGAGGCAGACCTGGGGGAGACCTCTTTTCTACTGCTGAGCTGCAGACATCACAACTTAATCTGCACACACCCAAAAACCACCCTGCTAGAACACTGGCCGTGTGTCACCTAGGAGCTCAAAGGCACGAGGCCCTGAGACGGGGGTCCCCTGTGTGCTGCCCATGGGTGCCAAGGCATCCATTGACACCACCATCTTTCCTGGCACCCGCAAAGTGCTTTAGAAGGGAGGAGGCGGGTGGAGCTTTTGCCCAGCAAGGCTTCTGATTGGCCACTGGAGATTTGATTGACTCTGCAGATTTTAAAAAATATTGTCTTGGCAACAGCTGCCACCAGGGTACAAGGATTTGACTGTCTGACTGAAGGGAAGCTGTAGCATCCATTTTGTAGTTGGTTCTGCCTCCTGCAACAGCCATTTTGTGACTATGCCCACCATGTCAGAATTCCAAAGGTGCCCGCATAGGGTTGACAGGTCCAACCTCATCCCCAGTGGGGGACTTTGGGGGCGTTCCAGGAGGGGGCGGGGCACCAATCAGCTGGAGGGCCCGTTAAATCTTGCAGGAGGGGAGGGAGAGGAGTGGCCGTGACTGGTCGTTCTTGGGGGTGGGGCTTCCCCTGCCAGTCCCGGCTGGCGGCAGGCTGAAGCCCTTAAACTTGGGGGAACCCCTGCCCAGGCTGGCAACCCCATGCCTGCAGGCTCAGAGAGGCTGGGGTCCCTTTCCCTAAGGCACCAAACTGGATGAGGTTCATTCAGCGCATGGCTTGGGGTGGGGGGGAGAGCAATGGGGCAAGCAGTAAAGGGACCAGATAAATGGAAGCCAGCAGAGCGCCCCCCCCCCCCATATTTGTAAGGGTCTAGAAAAGCAAAATGTGGCAAGTGCAGCTCATCATGAAGGAAAGAGAAACCTCCACAGAAACCAAGGTGGGGGGGAAATCACTTGGGGAAAGTTCAAAGAAATATGATGTTTTTAAAATGTGCACAAATGAACCTCAGACTACATGTTGTTGGCAGAACGTTGCAAAGATAAAGACTGGTATTAAGGCTGCAGTCAGATGAGCACTTTGGTCCGTTGTTGCTTCTCCCCAATGGATTTAAATTGCTTATTCAGACAGCAAAATCTGTATCCTGTCCCACAGTCATCAGTCCCCTGTGCTCACCCCTGACTTTACTGACACCACAGAAAATCTGGTATTTGTGGATCTAACCGGTTTCACAGCGCTTCTGCAGATGACTGATCGCTCTCTTGCGGGGTGAAGCCTTTTGGGAAGTCAGATTGTGCACTTCCTGTTATGCTGCCATTTTTTCTGAGTTACCAATGTGTGCATAAGTGGAAATGTGCCACAAGCTTCTTAGGCACCACTTGTGTGTTTTGTCACCCCCTCCTCTTGCCCATTCCATTTACCCCTCTCAGCACGCATCTGTCCCCAGCTGAACCAGAGAGAGCCCCCTCCTCCTTCCTGAGCGCCACCTTGCCTGCCCCTTCCCTGAACTAAGGCGGCTGTTTGCTATATAAAGTGGTGGCGGAGGGAGGCAGCAGCAGCAGCAACACCAGGGCTTTGGTTGTTTCCCGAAGGCCAGTACTGAATGGTACAGTTGAACTTTCCTAGAGAAGGGACTCCATTGAAAGGGCACCCTTAATAGCAGCAGTGCCAGGACTTGGAACTTGTGCCCCACACCCAGACCCACCGCAGCTCTCAGTCACAGAAAGGCTGGTTGGTACAAAAGGAAGCGTCCCCTGGCTGGCGTCCTGCCCACAGAACTCCTTTGCTGTTTGTTGGCCATGGGGTGGCGGCTCTTCCTCATTCACATCTCAGTGCAGACTGTAGTTTTGACTGCCCACCTCGCTTTTCTTTCCTCTTTTTTTAAAGCAGGGGCTGACTGGAAAAGTTGTGCTCACAGGAAGAAAGCAGGCTGCTGTGGCCCCCCCCCCCCCCCCGGAATGTGCTGCATTCTTTCAGCCCTCAGATTTGGCTGCTGTACAAAAATGATCATTTTGCCAAAATCTCAATCCAGTGAAATTTTTGCTTGCTTTCTTAAAAAACACCTTGTTTCACAATTTGCTTTGGCTTGAAGATGATTTTTATGCACAAAAATGCAGTTCATTGGTACTTCCAACCTTTCTCTCTCTCTCTCACATGTGCCTTTTAAAAATTATCTAGATTGTAAGAAAACATTGATTGTAAGAAAACAAAGCATGTGTATCTTCACAGTAACTATATTGAGGTGAGAGAATGAGAGAACTTTTCTCCAAGAATTCTCAGAATTCTGTTCTGTGATGTCAGATATTTCTTAGATGCTCAGACTTTCAGTGAATATTCACCACCTGATGTCTGTATTTGACATCACATGGTATTTGATTTCAATACTAGATGTTGACTGTTGGGAGTCAACATATAATGGCCAGTTTGGTGTCGTGGTTCAGTGCGCGGACTCTAATCCGGGTGAACCGGGTTTGATTCCTCACTCCTCCACTTGCCCCTGCTGGATGACCTTGGGCAAGCTGTAGTTCTGGCACAGCTGTCCTTGAAAAAGAGCCGTTTCTGTCAGAGCTCTCTCAGCCCCACCTACCTCACAGGGTGTCTGTTGTTGTGGGGAGGGGAAGGGAGAGGAGTTCGTCAGCCGCTCAGAGACTCCCTTGGGTAGTGAAGGGCGGCGTATAAATCCATTCTCTTTTCTTCTTCTTCTCTACATATTGGACCGTGCAGAGGGGCCGGTGGGGCATGGCATCTTGCCATATTTGCCCATGAAATGGCAGTTAGTGTTTAATAATTGACATGTTTTGGTTCAGACAGTACTTAATAGCCGACATGCAGCAGTGTCTCATGTCTTGCATGCAACATAATTTATGGTCTACTCTAAGTGATACTTTACACGGATCAGTAATTAGAATTCAACGGTTTTAAAGAAGGCTTGCAGTATTAGTTTTTGACAGCCATGGAGCACAGCGGGTGGTCTGAGAGAAGTCCTTGTTCTCCCTCAGTGTACTATTTTGCTTCCTGGTGTCGCAGCGAGGCTTGTGAGTGAAGGAGTCTGCCAATAACAGGGAAGTTGCCTTTGCATCTTCCAGCTTTATTCATTTTTCCCCAAATGGGATGATTCATTCCAGTGGGGCTTCTTGAGAAATTATTTAGAAGATCCACACCTTTATGCTGAACTTTAAGGGGACTTTTTTATACAGCTGAACCTCAGCCAGTTGTCCCAGAGCCTTTCCGTCACAAGTAGGCCACTGAACAGAGGGAAAGGACCAGTGTTCGATATCTGTGTGATCTGGAACCCTCCGTGAAGAAAGATTGACTTTCTGTTCTAGGTTGTGTCTGCTTGAGTGGTGTAGTGGTGAAGAGCGATGGTCTCTAATCTGGAGAACCGGGTTTGATTCCCCACTCCTCCACATGAAGCCAGCTGGGTGCCCTTGGGTCAGTCACAAGTTCTGTCAGAGCTGTTCTCTTAAGAGCTGTTCTCTCAGAGCTCTCTCAGCCCTACCTACCTCACAGGGTGTCTGTTGTGGGGAGAGGAAGGGAAGGGTGATTGTAAGATGTTCTGAGATTCTGGGCGAAGGCCGTGGTATAAATCCTCCTCTGAAGACATCACCATAGTATGGACTCCTTTCAGTATCTCTCTGAGGAAATGTCTGCCTGGCACTGTGGTGGGATCCTGCCCCAGGGCTCAAGCGCTGCGTTTGGAGGACAACAACACTGTGCAGTTGATGAGAAGGGAAAGTAGGTGGGGACAAGGAGGGGAGTCCTGGGCTGTCACGGTACGCTGGAGCTCATTGGCACAAACGGGGGGAAAAGGAACGGAGGTAGACTAGAAAGACTAGAAAGCACTAGAACTCAAGGGCATCCAGCGAAGCTGATAGGCAGTGGACTCAAGGACATATGGAAAGAAATAATTCTTTATGCAGCAAGTGATTAAAATTTGGACTTTGCTGCCAGAAGAAGAAGAGATTGGATTTATACCCCACCCTTCACTACCCAAGGGAGTCTCAGAGTGGCTTACAAGCTCCCTTCCCCTCCCCACAACAGACACCCTGTGAGGTAGGCGGGGCTGAGAGAGCTCTGAGACAACTGTACTTGAGAGAACAGCTGGTACAGAGCCATGGCTTGCCTAAGGTCACACCAGCAGGTGCAAGTGGAGGAGTGGGGAATCAAACCTGGTTCTCCCAGATTAGAGTCCGCGCACTTAACCACTACACCAAACTGGCTCAGCCAGAGGATGTAGTGATGGCCACAGTCAAAGATGGCTTCAAAAGGAGATAAGACAGATTGACAGAGGAGAGGTCTATCAGTGGCTACTAGCCATGGTGATTGAAGTCAGTCAGTCTCTGAATCCCAGTGCCAGGAGGCAACATGGGGAAGACCTCGGCCTCTATGCCCAGTTGTTGGCCCTCCAGAGGAACTGCCTGGGCACTGTGTGAGACAGGATCCTGGACTAGATGGACCCTCAGTGCTCTGATCCAGCAGGGCTCTTCTGAGGTTCTTACCAGGGGAAGGCCTCGGCCTCTCTGCCTTGTAGTTGGACCTCCAGAGGGACTGGCTGGCCACTGTGTGAGACAGGATGCTGGACTAGATGGACCCTCACTGGTCTGATCCAGCAGGGCTCTTCTTAAGTTCTTATACATCCACCAATGTCAGCGAAGAGAGAGGTGGGTTTATGATTATAACATGACAAACCCTTCTATGTGGACAGTTAAGTATAGGAAGTAAACAAATTAAAAAGTGCAGTATCCACAAATGTGTGAATCCTCCATAGAACCAACCAGAAACCTAAAAAACAGAACTGAAGCAAAGCATAAGTATTAACTTGACACATTAAACGATGCAAAAATTACACAGCAGGATCCCCACTTACAGCAGGCTAGACACAGCAGTGTAGACCCACAGTCCCTAACAGTTGATCCAAGTAACTTTGCAAACTGTTTTGTGCAGTGCAGCCCTCTCACCTGTGTAGAAAAGCCCTCTTGAATAATCTTTTGCAGAAAGCAATCCTCTGTCACTGTTCCTTGGATGCCCCTTCTGGCTGATTGTCTGGACTGATGCTGTGTAATCTGCGTGGAGTCCCAGTGAGAAAGACAGACCATAAATACCACAAATCAACCAATAATTCCACATGCAGCTAACACTGGGACAGCTGATAATGAAATCAATTGTTAATGGCTGTGCTGGTCTAAAAGTAAAATCAAAAAATTGAGAATTCAGTCCACAAAACACCTTTTTGTAGGACCAACGAAATGAGACAGAGCAGTGTGTGAGCTTTTGGGCTTTCTGTATTTAAAAATGTTTTTGAAGAGTTTGGGGAAAGGGGAATGCCTCAGTACAGTTGTTAAGCCTTGGTCAAGCCTGCATTGTGTGTTAGATGCAGAGATGATTCAAACCGTGGTGCTTTTGAGGTGGGCCCAGCTCTTTGAAGCAGGAGGCCGGGCGCGCTCCCTTGGAGCTGCCTTGTCCTGAATCAGAGCAGCTGTCCCTCAGGGTCAGTATGGCCTATACTCTGACAGGCAGCGGCTCTCCAGGATCTCAGGCAGAGAAAGGTCTTTCCCTTCGCCTGCTGCTGAGACCATGTAACTGGAGATGCTGCCAGGGACTGAAGCTGGGCCCTTCTGCCTACAAAGCAGAGGCTCGCTCTCTCACTGAGCCACAGCCCCCACCCCACTGAGTACTCGCCATCTCAAAAACGAAGTCCTACAGACTCAAAATCTCTTTTCAGAAGAGAGCGCAGAAAACACTTGCAAGTCGTTATGTTACTCCAGGAGATGATGATCCCAGTGTGCAACCACCCCTGGATCACATTGTGTTTTTCGTACTGACTGTGTGGTTTGTGCATCTGTTCCCCCAGTTAGAGGCATAAGAACTGGCTGAGAGATATGCAGGAAGTTGTGTTCCTGAAAGGCTCGGAATGAAAGACTGACAGTGTTAGAATTTCCTTTCTGGGATTTTTCTCTGTTAGATGTGCAAATTAAGATGGGCCGATATCCTGTTCTGATCACCTGGGGAGGCCTCAGTTGGTTGGTGGTGGAAAGGGCTGTCGAGCTGAAGCTGACCTATATCAACCCCTCATGGAGTTTTCAAGGCAAGACGTTCAGACATGGTTTGCCCTTGCCTGCCTCTGTGTCGCATCCCTGGCTTTCCTTGGTTGTCTCCCATCCAAGCATGAACCAGGGCCGGCCCTGCTTAGCGCCTGAGATATGATGAGATCGGGCTGGCCTGGGCCACGCCCTCCGTTAGGCCACGCTTTTCGGCTCCCCTTGCTGGATGGTTGAGGCGAATTGAATCAGCAGTATAGTGTTTTGCTTGTTTGTTTTGTTTCTTAGATTTTTAACATTCCGGAATGGGTGTCGTCCTGCAACATCTGACTTGTATCCATGAATGGGTGCATATCCATTCATGAATACAAGCCTGGCTTTGTGCTACTGAGAGTTGCCAAAAGGAAGCATTTCACTAAGGGAGCGCATGAAAACACAAAATCTGCAGGCTGGTCGGTCTTACTGACTTCTGTCGTCAGGGATTGCCCGAGGTCTGCTGGTGGCTGCTGCCGTTGGGTTGGCTGTGCCCCTTAAAAGCCAGGAATGGGCTGTCTAGGCAGACTCAGTTCTGTTTTGAGTCTCCTTGTGAATAGATGGAGTCAGTTCAGGAGACGGTGGTTTGGTATGTGGGGGGGGGGGGGGGGGCAGAGCTTCCAAACGTTTGCTTTAGCCCTACTCCTGTCCCTGGTCAAAATCCAGGTGTGTGTGAACAGTGTGGCGTGGCAGTGACATCACATCGCTGACATCGTGCAGTGATGCTCTAGTTTTGGGGCAAAATTCTATGGTAAATTTGTGCTTTGTGATAACGTCACAAAGCATGTGCGGCAGAAGATCCTGGCAAGGCCCAAAGTTCCCCCCACCAGGAAGAAGGCAGGACCCGGCAACCCTAGTTTATCTGGATATATACACACGTGTTATTTGGCACTTTGAATATCGTTTACAACCATACGCTTCTCACCTTTTTTTAATGCTTTTTCTAATGTGGATTCAGGTGGTATTTTCAGTTTGCAGTCTACAGTACACCCCTATTTTAGTATACCTTCTTGTTCTTTGTTTTTGCATATTTTGCCTTCTTGTTTTCTCAGGTTTATCTGTAGCCTTATAAAGGAACACCAGTGGTCCATCTTGGCCAATATTAAAATTTCTTGTATTTTGAATGCTGTAAGCCTGATCTCTGTAAACTCACCATGCCGGTTTGGTCTTGCTGCATAAAGCACGGTGGTGGGGAGGGGCAGCAGGTGAGCTCACCATTCCTTGGGCACGACACCTTCTGCAGTGGCAAAAGCGTGATGGATCGTCCTGTGCTGGATTGCAGGAGCAAAGCAGGAGTCACAGCGACTAGGTGGCATCTTGAAATGGCAGGGCAGATGCAGAGCGCTGGATGTGCAGATCCCTCCAGCAGGAGATACTCTCAGCTTGGCTGGCGGCAGTGACGACTCTGCCCAGGTTGATGTTGATGGGCCTGGGAGCGGGGCTGGCACCAGTATGCTGGGGTCCAGGGTTTCTGGCAGGACCTACTGCTGCTGGCACCCCCTGCCCACTCCCTTGTTAGCACTTCACCTCCTGTGCCCCCTGCTGCACACACTGCCCCATGCCACAAGGGAAAGGGTGCAGGCGAGCTGTCAGCATGGGCAGTGTGTGCAGCAGGGCTTGTGAACAGACAAGTGAAGAAGACGCAAGCAGGTGGGCAGGAGGGAGGGAAGGAGAGCGTGACTCCCTGGTGGTGGGCAGAGAAGCCGCCCCCCCCCCCCCCCAAAAAAAACCTGGAACCAGCCCTGCCTGGGAGTAAATGACAGGGTTTTCCGATCTCCTGGGACCTGAGGGAACAGGGCTAGCAAGTCTATTCCTTTATAAATTAACTACATAAAAACCCATTGGTCTCCACCTCAACATATAGCATGTGGAAGGTCCCATGCTTATTTTGTTGCTCTCTTTGTAGCATTTCAGCAGTGTTCCTGGGTGCTTTGTTGTGTTTGTGGCTGGTTTGGCTGCTGCATAGTGAGCCTGAAAAGTCACAGCTCCTCCCAAAAAGGCACATCTCATAAGTGCGGCTCCCCTTGCGCAGGCTGTCACCTCCAGCTCTTCAGCAGCTTCTCCACCCTGCAGTCTCCTAGTCTGAGAAGGGAAGGAGACTGCAAGTCGCTTTCAGTGGAGGGTGCTTCTGGAGGCCTCCTCTGGTGGTTTTGGCGTCTCTGCTGGTCTCTCACAGGCTGCTGGGGTTTGTGGAGCAGCGGCTGGCTGCTGGGAATCTTCATTTATGCCAAGTAAACACGGCCCACGGCCCTGTGGTTTTTAATCTGAGCCCTTTGTCCTTTTGAGGGCATGTTTTGAGCTCCTGATTTTTAAAGAAAAGTTTCAGAAATCCTCAGGGTAACCTTGCCAGCATAAATAGCTCTGGAGGGCAACATGAAGCCACAGGGAGAGCCAGCCCTTGCCTTGCTGCATATCCCAGAAGGACAAGGGGGAAAAGGGAAAGCAGCTAAGAGCCAGTAGATGAGCTCTCCCCCTCCCCGTCCTCTTTTGGGGAACATTTTGAAAGAATGGGATCATGTTCTGTTTCTTGGAAGGAAGAGGAAGGTTGTTCCTTCAGATATGATTTAGCGCCTCCTGCGTCTGCATAGTTCTAGAAATGCCTGGAGGAAAAAAACAATTAGTAAAAATGCCAAGTGAAGATGAGTTATTTGAAGAAACTCAGATAAATATTTAGAGCCCCTCTTCTTAGCTTGTTGGTCACTTTAAGCCGGAGCTTCTGCTTCCAGACCTTGTTTTATTTATGTCCTGAAGGCTGTCAGTGCAGAGGCTAAAGTCCTGGGGAAAGGCAAATCCAAGGGCTTCCATGCGCATTGCCCTGAGAAAAAAGGCCCAACCTGCCATGGGGGAGGGGAGGGGAGGGGAGGGGAGGGGAGGGGCCTGCTGTGAGAGTGCCTGCCAAGGCGTAGAACCCCTCAGCTGCAGGTGCTCAGGGGGACTGCACGGCCCCCCGGGTTCATTGAGGTGTCCCTGAGGCCTCCGTGTGGTGTGTGAAGGACATGGTGAAGGTGAAGCGAATGGCTGGACATCCCAAGGCAGGCTGGAAATAGACGATCCCCTTGATTCTGCATCCTCACCCTCAGAGTTTGCTTCTGTCTGGGGAGACGATGGGAGGAAGGAGGCAAGAGCCCTGAAATTTCCAGCCAAACCCTTTTCAGTGAATAAGAAGCTCGTATTCTCTGTGTGTATAGAGGAGATGGGGTTGGGACCACTGGCTTGGCCCCCCAGATAAATGACCACAGGAATTCTTGTTCTATGGACATGTAGGCTTTATAGGTTTGGGTTGGCTCCAGCCAGCCTTTCCTCACTATGGCCTCCATCCCACATGGATCCATGCAGGTCCCTTGATCACCTCACAGCCTTCTCAGTGGTCCAGGGAGACCTCCTCCACTCTTTATCACCAGTAGAAAAGCTGGCTGGACCCAACCCCAGGACTGGACCTAGGCCAGTTCATGATAGGCGGATCTCACTTTCCTGCTCCCCTCCCCCCCCCCCCACACACTCCAGACCCCTGAGCCCCCTAGCTTTGCCCGGAAGGGGGCGTTGTGAGTGGATCCTCAGGAGCGGTGGCACGGGATGGAGAGGAAGCAGGGGTCTGCAATGAGAGAGAAATCACCGCTGCTGCTTCTTCCAAAGACCCCCGAATCTTTGGAATTGTGAAGCTGGATACAGGGTTCCCTTCAGAATGTCCCTCTGTGTGGCTTGTGATTCCCCCCCCCCCCTTTCTCTGAGTAGGCCGTGTACCTTTTGCAGCAGAAAACATGTTAACCCATTTCAAGCCATGTGCAGCGTGGGATTCCCACTCAGAATCATTTCAGGGTGGCAAAAGCACGAGCTAGACCTGAGTTGCTGCAACAGCCCTGGGGAATCTGTGGTAGGAAACTCTTAGTCTCTGACCCCTGCAACCCACACTCACAATGACACAGCCTGGATGGTTGTGAGATTCAAGCAAGGAGCCAGAAGCAGGCAGTATGAAGGCCATTTATTATCATTTATTGTTGTCCTTACTACCACTACCACTACTACACCGCCTGTAGCCGAAGCTCTCTGGGAGTTAACAACAAGTGTAAAAACAATAAAATACAATAGATAAATTAATTAATTTAATTTTAAAAAACATTAAAAACAATAGACCGGACCAAAAAAGACCTAATCCAAAGTGAAAGAAAAGTACTTGGCTAATCGTATTGGGCCCCTGTATAACCAGGGAGGTCTTTAAAGGCAAAGAAGGCCCCAGAGGTTGAGCGTAGTGTTCGGGTGGATTGAGGCTTGCGATCACAATATCCATCGGAGCACCTCTCCTTACCTCAATCTACCCAGACACTCAACCTCTGGGGCCTTCCTCTGAGTGCCAAACCCTTGAGAGGCTCAGAGGGTGGCAACTAGGGAAAGGGCCTTTTCATGATGGCCGCTGTCTTTGGAACAGTGTAGCAGCTGCAGCCCGCCGGGTGCCAGATTTGCCATTTTTTGGGCACCAGGTTAAGACAGCCCTCTTTGCAAAGCGCTCTGACGGGTATTGTGGTCCCAAGTCATGTAAGGGTTTTATAGGTTAGGACCGGCACCTTGAATTGGGATGGGAAACATACAGGCAGCCAATGCAGACAGGCCAGAATTGGTCTTTTATGTTCAGACCTCTGGGTTCCAGTTATTAATCTAGCTGCCGCATTCTGCACTGTCTTCAGGGGCAGCCCCATATAGAGTGCATTGCAGTAATCTAATCTGGAGATTACCAGAGCATAAATGGCTGTTCAGTTCAGTTTATTTGGTATAAAAGCAGCACAAGTAAATTATAATCAGTTACCGCAATAATATCAATACAAAGAGGGTTCCAATAAAATATATAAAGTATCAAATATTTAAATATAGAACTGCATTAAATCTGCCAATGTTAATTACAAAATTGCTAAAACTCTGGACTTCTGCAGTACTCTGTCAACTGTTAAATAGGAGTTATTCATCTGCTGAGTTAGTGTGATAGGGGTTATACAGTTCTACTCCCCATCTCCTAAACTTTCTAAATTGTTTCTAAAATTGTTCTACACGTGCAGCATGCATTTTTTGAGCTATTGCTAGAAATTTAGCACAGTTTGTTATAAACTGTGGAGCAGGGTCAAATAGTAGTTTCCTAAAATGGGCAGTGGAGTAAAATATGTTCATTTGTTTCAACTTTCCCTGAACCGCATGGGCATCGTCGCTCTGGCAAGAGTACTTTTTTGTACTGTCCTTCTAACGCCGCTGAAGGATAGATGGGGCATCTTGCCAGGGAGAATGCCTCGCGGTGAGAGGGGATCTCCAGTAGCGATAAATACATCGCCGGAGCAGCAATATATTTGTTTCCTTTGGGGCCAAACATTTCAATACTTTAGCAATATCACTTTGCCTTTTGGTGTCATATATTCTTTGTTTGACGATAGCCCTGGCTTGTTCGAGTGGCATTATCTGTGGTTTCTCAGAGGAGAAGCCAAGCAGATCTCTCTCGTGATGTACTGCACTAAGCCAACCAGAGCAGCCGCTGTCTTTAAGAATCAGAGCAGTGATATCAGATGGTCTGTGGCATAACCTTAGCCAAGCATTTGTGGAGGCCAAAGTTATCTTGGCCTCCAATCTGATCAGCCCAGTTTCTATTCGTAAATTGGCATTGGAAGCACTAGTTGAAAAAATGAAAGATAGATCTTAAGAATTTGGACTGTATCTTTTCCAGGGGTGCAAAACTTAAATGGCTGAAGCCAGGTTCTCCCTGTCCAGATAGGGGCGCAACTGGGCCACCACCAGCCGAAGCTGGTAGAAAGCACGCTGCACCACCGATGCCACCTGAGCCTCAAGTGACAGAGATGGATCAAGGAGCACTCCCAAGCTGCGAACCTGCTCCTTCAGGGGGAGTACGACCCCATCCAGAACAGGTTGCACCCCCCCCCCCCCCAATCTGGTCAAAGGAATCACCCACCGACAGTATCACAGTCTTGTCTGGATTTTTTAAAATTATTTTTTATTTATTTTATAACTACAACACCTAAAACCACTACTATAACTATAATACTAAATTACCCTAAGGTATACAGAAGTCAAAAAAGAAATGCTGTTAAAATATCTTGCTTCAGTCTGTTCAAGGAAAAACTTAAAATAACCAAGGCTTTAAAATGCTAACATTTCTAATTTAAAAGCTTACAAATACGTAATTTAAAAGCTTACAAATACATAAGTGACTGATGTTCAGAATAGACTGTATAAACAAATAAGACTTTCAACAAGTACAGCTTATTTTTCTTTGCTAGTTCCCTTTTTATTCTTTCCTCTCTGGGGTTTCGGTGCTGCTGCCCCCAAAGCTGAATCTGACTCTTCATCTCCTGAGCTTTTACTTTCCGATGTGTCCAAATCCTCCAGACCATAAATGCTCTCTTGTAAATCCAAAGAGTCCTCTGATGGCACTTGATCTTTTCCTTCTTTGCAGTAATCCAGAAATTTCTTGGCCTTTGCAGCTGAATCAATTCTTTGCTTCTTATCTTTGTAGCAAAAACCACGCCTTCCGGAATAAGCCAGCGATACATGATGCCTTCTGTTTGCAAAAATGCAGTCAAATTTTTGTAGGATTTCCTCTTCTTCCTCACCTCAAATGAAATGTCCTTTAACACTTTAATATCTTCTTCTTGGATCTTCAGGGCATTTCTGTTAGTGGCCTTGAGCACCACGTCACTAGTTGACTTTTTGGAGAACCTCACCATAACTTCTCCAGGCAGATTTTTTTTCTTTACAAATTCAGGATAGGTCCTGTAGACCATATCCAAGTCGCTTTGTAATTCATCCGCTTGCAAATCCGTCATTGGAGCTATAGCATCGCTGAGGATCTTTTTGAGATTCTCACCCTTTTGTTCAGGTATGCCCTGGAATCTCAAATAAAAGGAAGACCTCTCCACCTGAAGTTTCAGCAAATTATCTTTATCAGAAATCCTTTCTTTTCCCATCATCATCAGCTTTAAATCAGTCTTTTCCACTTTGGTTTTAACTTCTGCCAACCCTTTAGCTGTCTGATCAGACCTCTTGTTTGCCTCTGTCACCTGTTGTTGCAGAGAATCCAGCTTAGTATTGACTGTATTCAGCTGGTCCATCAGAGGGCATAAAGCTATTGCCAAAGCTGCAGTCAGGTCTGTGCTGGATTCAGACATTGTGCCCGGAAGTGTAGATGGAGCTTTTGGAGAAGGTTTTGTTTTCCTTGCCATCTTTTCTCCCCGTCCAGTCATCGCTTTTTGTTTACATTCGCAGTAAAGTCCCACAAGTTAGTCAAAAGTCCTTCTTTTTCTATTTAAATTGCTTAAGTTAGTCTCATTCAGTCTTCACCCACTCTCCCAACATATAGATTCTCTGTGGCTCAGATTCTTTAAGAGGAGGGGGAGATTTAAACTTTAACCCCCCCCTTCGCTTTGAGCTGTTAAGCTCACAACAGAGAATCTTCCAGCAAAAAGAGAAAGGAACCTCTTCACTCACATTTCGCCATGTGTCCCGAGTAGAGAATCTTTTCCTTGCTGCAATCAGACTTCTGCAGCCGTCTGGTGTGTGCTCCATCGTGCCCAGAGGCTTCTGCAGCTGCTGAGCCTATGGAGGCAGGGGGGTGCCTCGGTCTTGGGATCGCCATCCCAGAGAGAGGCCACCCCCAAGCGCCTCAGGCAGGGTCCCCCTACAGGGGTCCCTGGGGGCCCGAAACCAGTTCGGAGCCCCCTCAAGCCGCTGAGCCCGGGTCGTGTCTCTCAGAGCTGTGGGAAGACACACCCGCCACTGAGCTCGCCGAAACCAGAAGTCCCCACAGTCTTGTCTGGATTGGTCGAAAGACACCAAGAGGTCCAGCAGTAGCAGCAGGGTCACACTCCCCAGTCGTGCTCCTGGCGTAGGAGAGTGACCAAAGCTGTTCTGTGCTGTTTCTGCACTAAGGCTGCTATGGTGCCACTTCGCACTTTTCCTGTTGTCACATCCCTTGTCCAGACAGTGATGTCCCTGTGGATATTGCAACAGCTCACCTAACTCCGATGCAGAGCACGCGCACACCCCCCCACCCACAATGCATTGGTGCAGACTGTCTGAGGAGGGTCTGAACGTAGGGATTAGAAGGCAGTTCAGAAGGCAGAACTGTCAATTACATGGACGCGTGTCATGTAATGGGAGTGGATGGTGCTTTTATAATGGGAAAACCTGCTTTGAAAGGGGATGCAGGGTCTCCAGTTGCCACCCTCTAGGCAGGACCTGGTATTCTGCTGGGATTACATCTGATCTCTGGACTACAGAGATCAGTTCCCCTAGAAGAAAATGGCAGCTTCAGCAAAATCCCTCCCCCAATCCCCCCCACAGGCACCACCCCCAAATCTCCAGGGATTTCTGAGACTGGAGTTGGCTTCCATAGCAGGATCAGAGAAATGGCAGCAGGGATGCAGGGACCTTTCCCACTCCCTATAAGCTCCCGTTGGTTTTTTGATCTGAGGGAGTTTCACAGTTGAACATACAAATCTCATTCATTACAAGACGCATGGTTCTGTGAATCCATGTGGGAAATCAGTACACAGAATCCATGGAAAACAAATTAGTTAACAGAAAATTCCATTTTGAGACTGAGTATTTTGGGCATGTGTGAACATAACTAGTTCTGATATTCCTACATTCTGCCTTTCACAGAGCCAAATAATAGAAATAAAAGTATTCCAGTTCACTGTTTGGCTTTCTAATATGGGGAAAAATGAAACACCTTCATTGCTTTATGAGAGGTACATCATGTGCCCAGCTCTCTCTCTCATGGGTCTGCTTTCTGTCTGCTTGATTAGTTACTGAATACTTGAATCTTGGTGCCTGCTTGAATAGTTACTGCCTGCCCAGGGCTCCAGGTGGTTAAATGAGTTGCATGACCCTTCCATGCGCGCGTGCGCACACACACACACACACCATCCCCAGGCACATGGTTGGGCGGCTTTTAACAATATTAAATCCTCTTGTATTTGAAGGGTTAAAAAGTGGTATAAAAATCTATTCTTTTTAATCTACAAAGAAGATGCTGAGTTGGTTGCACACAGCCTTGGTATGGGAGGATTCAGATGATGAGTATTTCAGACTCCATTAAAATATTGTGATGTGTCACTTTGCTTTTGGGTCTCCCAGTTCAGCTGCTTTGAGCCCCTCGAGCGGGAGATGCCAGAGCATTTGTGCACGCAGAGAAGCCTTGCATTCTCTAAAAGCTTCTGAACTCAACAGGAGTGTGTTAACCAAAAGCCCATGACTTCTGCAAGCCTCGCTTCATGTCTGTCCTCCCCCTGCGATGTCTCAAGGAGGACTTTCACTCCTCCGACTAGGGCAGGTGTGTTGGGAGTGTTCTTGTGCTCTGTCCGAAGTTAATGTTCTGGGCACTAATTCTGGTGCTCGTGCCAAGAGCAGTGCTAAGAAGGAGTCCTGGCCCTTTCAGCCTGACACGTTGATAGCAAAGGGCCATACATGGGTCTGGAATGAGGCTCTCGGGCTCTTGAGTTTCCCCATGCCAAGAAATACAAGGCCAGAATTGGCAGCTTTAGGATGAGTAATGCGCAGTCGCTGCGTAGAGAGTTGCAAATTTTCCAGCATTTTCAAAGAATGTTTCAGTAAACGCTGATTGGTCACCTTGGCAACAGAACGGAGTACAAGGGAGGGCTGGTGGCGTCCCTGGGACAAGCTCCGGGAATCTGTGTGCCTGCTTAATGTGAACGAGAAGAGCCTCCTCCAGAACAGGCACTCCCTCCAGTGTGGTGGGAGTTGCGCGGCCAGGCCGGGGACGGACCTGGCAGAGCTCCTCGGTTTGACTGAGCTGGTCCCCTGCCAGAGGCAGGACATTTTTAAGAGACAAGTACAAATCCTTTCCAGGTGGACAGTGGCTGTTTCTAAGCAATGGCCTGGGCCAGTAATCAGGCAACATTTTAGATTTCATTTATTACATTGATGATTTATGGTATTTACTAGGGTCGGTCCTGCGAGTGCCAGTGAGGAGCCAGGATGGGTGTGCTCTGCAGATAGAACCCGAATAGGCAAGGACGGTGGGGGAGCCCAGCTCGCTCGCTTGCCCTGCAGCCCACAGGGAACCATTGACAGCAGGGGTCCCTGAGTGTCTTGAGAAAGTAGGTGGGGCTTTTGCCCAGGAAGGCTTCTGATTGGCCACTGGAGATCTGATTGGCTGCGCAGATTTTTTAAAAATGTCGTTTTGGCAGCAGCTGGATCTGCAATGAAAGTGAACTGCAGTAGCCACCATTTTGTGGCCAATCAGCGTCTGGATGATAGCCATTTTGTGGCTGGGCCCACCTTGCTCTGTCAGAATTGCAAAGATGCCAGCAGGCTCAAAGAGGTTGGGGACTCCTGGTTTACACCTTAGCCCTAGAGTTAAGGTTCGGAACATGAAGGTGACATGAAGATAATGCTGCACATCTGCTCACATCTCCTTTCTGCACATTTCATAATAAACCTGATTTGGTATTTGCAGAGCGCTGGGGCTGTTGCCAGTCACTGCGGTGCCGTCTCTGGGCCGTCTTGGGCCCCAGGTGCTCTGAGAGTATCGGATCCTCCGACAGTGGTGAAGGGCTGAAGGTGGAGACCTTCTTGGTGCCTGAACTTCCTAAAGGAAGGTTAGAATAGGAGGGTGGTTCCTCAGACCAGAGGACAGCTTCACGTGGTAGAGCCACACTTAAGCCGTGTGCAGCAGAACCAAACTGCTTGCAACTTCCCTCAGGAAACAGCAGGGCTCCAGCATTACTGCCCAGGGAGGGGGGTGTGTGCTGAGGGACACATACCTTTCCCAGTGTTCTTACCAGTGGGAAAGCTATCAAGATTTTCTGGCTGTCGGGGGCAGTGTGGGACAGGTGGTTCAGACCCCACCATGGCAACAGGCTGAGCTCTGCTAGCATCACAAGGGCAGGTGCGGGACTACAGTGGGCCCTTTTGGGGGCCCGCCCCTTAATTAAAAACCCCGCCCCACAAATAGCCATGCCAGAAACCTTTTTGTAAAATATATTCAAACAAGTGGAGACCTGCAAGAAACTTGCAGGTTATCCCATTCCTCACACCTTTGCTTCCTCCCTTCTCCCCCTACCTCTCTCACACTCTTTCTCCCTTCTGCCCCCCCTTTCTTACTCTCTCTATCTCTCCTCCATGTATGTTACTTCCTCTCTCTTTCTGACCCGTCATCATTCCCTTTGTTTTTCTGCCTCCCCACCTCATCACTCTTTCTCTCTCTTTCTGCCTCCGCACTCCATCACTCTCTCCTTTTGCCCCCATCACTCTCCCAGCCTCCTGCCTGCTTCCTCTCCCCCCACAGCAGCAGTGGCAGTGCTCCGGGAATCACAATGGATCTCCCAGCTGCAGAGATCAATTCACCTCAGGGCTGCCAGCTCCAGGTTGGGAAATTCCTGGAGATTTGGGGGTGGAGCCTTGGGACAGTGAGGCTTGGGGAGGCAAGGAGCCTCCGCAACCCTCCAAAGCAGACATTTTATCCAGGGGAACTGATCTCTGTCACCTGGACAACAGTTGTAATTCTGGGTGCTCTCCAGCCCTTGTCTGGAGGCTGGCAATGATAGTTTAAGTGAAGGAAATTGTTGGTTCAGAGGGTGGAGTCTATGGCATTATACTGGTCTGTAGTCCCTCCTCAAATCCCACCCACCCCAGGCTCCACCTCCCAAATGTCCAGGAATTTCCCAACCTAGAGTTGGCAACCCTATTTCCTTCCTACCCAGCAGCCAACCTACTTTTATCTGTGTTCAGCTTTCAAGCTCCACCCCCTCCCCTGCAGCCTCTACCTAAGAAAATTACAGTCTTTCTCCACAGTGGGGACTAAAGCGCTTACATTATTATTTCCTCCTTGTCGTCTACACAACAACCCTCTGAAGTTGGTTAGGCTGAAAGTATGTGACTGGTCCAAAATCTCCCAGTCAGTTTCCACTGCAAGATGGGGATCTGAACCTGGGTCTCGCAGATCCCAACCTGAAGCTCTAACTGTTACATCACACTGGCTTTCATAGGGTGGCTGCTGATGAACAGTAGCAAAGCAGCTGGCCCTAATTAAGTCATGCAAATCAGGTGGTATCAAGTCACACAGAGGGTGCTGCCTAGGGACGCCAGCCTCCAGGTGGGACTGGGGATCCCCTGGAATTACTGCTCATCTCCAGACTACAGAGATAACTTTCCATGGAGAAAATGGATGCTTTGGAGGGTGGAGTTTATGGCATTGTACCTCACTGAGGTCCCTGTCCTCCCCAGGCTCCACCCCCAAATCTCCAGGAGTTTCCCAGCCTGGATCTGGATCTGGTGCCGGTGGCCGGGGGGGGGGGGGTATTTGGCAACCCTAGACTGCTGCCAGTAAAAACCCTGCCTTTTACTGACAGAAACAGTTAGAAGCTCCCCCCCCCCCCCCCGAACATTCTAGCTTCTTCACAGTTGATGCCTGGAGCTGATGCCATTTCAAAAGGTATTGGGGGGAATTCAATGGTCCCTGAAGTTTTTTTTTTTAAGTTTTTTTTTTGATTTGTCTGCAGACTGAGAAAGGGCCTGACTATGTAGGAAAAGCTGTTGGGGGAGAGTGAGCTCTCTTTTGGCAGATATAAGTATCCACACAGAAAAAAAACCCTCTCGGAATTAGAATATAGATGTCACAGGGCTCATTTCTTAGCAGGAGCTCCTTTGCATATTAGGCCACACCCCCTGATGTAGCCTATCCTCCAAGAGCTTACAGTAGCACCTGTAAGAAGACCGGACCTGGGAATCCCATTACTGCTCATCTCCAGAGTACAGAGATTACTTTCCATTGAGAAAAGGGTGGTGGGTGGAGTTTATGGCATTGTACCTTACTGAGGTCCCTGTCCTCCCAAGGCTCCACCCCCAAATCTCCAGGAGTTTCCCAGCCTGGATCTGCTGGTGGTGGCCAGGGAGGGTACTTGGCAACCCTAGCCTGCTGCCAGTAAAAACCCTTCCTTTTGCTGACAGAAACCATTAGAAGCCTCCCCCTCCCCCGAACATTCTAATCTCCTCACAGCTGATGTCTGGAGCTGATGCCAAGGTATTGGGGGGAATTCATCAGTCCTTGAAGTTTTTTTTTTAACTTTTTGGATTTTTCTGCAGACCGAGGAAGGCCCCTGATTATGTAGGAAAAGCTGTTGGGGGAGAGTGAGCTCTCTTTTGGCAGATATACATATCCACACAGGAAAAAAAACCCTCTTGGAATTAGTATATAGATATTTTAAAGTTGTGCTGGCCAGCCCTGCAGGGTTGACCCTGCTGAGCCAGCAAGAGCATGTTTCCTAAAGGCTCATGGGAATGCTTTTGGAAGACTCACCATGACCTAGGTGGGATGCAGCAGGACTGGGCTAGCAGAAAGGGGGATTGTTAGAGATGTATTGAAGGTGCCACTCTTGAGTGCCCTTGTAAGCTTTCTTGCCCTGTGAAAGGGAACTCAGAAGGCATTTAAATGCCCTCTGAGCTGTTTTGTTTTTTTCTTAGGAGCTGATGTGCTTTCTGCCCCCTGTTCCTTGAAAGGAAGGGCTGGAAACAGGCTTGGAGCCTCCCCCTTAAAAGACAGGGATTCAGATTGATTTAATTAACTGTAATTCAACTGCCCCCTTAATGATTTAAATGCCCCCCCCCCCGAACAAAGAAAATCCTGGCCTGGGGCAGGGCCTGGTCTCTTTGCTCCTCACCACCAGTTGCCTGCCTTGGCAGCACCCCATAGGCCCTGGTCAGCCCTTGCATGGGAGACCACCGAGAAAGACCAGGGCTGCTACGCAGAGGCAGGCCAATGGCAGAGCACCTCTGGAGGCTTCTCGCCTTGAAAACCCTGACCACACTTCCTACCACGCCCAGCTTCGGCCCTGTCCCACTTCCTGGGACACTTCTTTTCAACTTTAGTCATATAGCAAAGAGGATGGCCTTGGCCTGAGATGAAATATACCCTGCTAGATTTTGGGTATTTAGTTGGAGGATCTTGTCACAACGGATTAGAAAGGAATTGGTTTGTCTCTTGGGTTGCCACCTGGTTGAGAGAAAAATGCCCTGTCCTTTTAATAGAGCCTTAATGGGGTGTTGTTGACTTCATACCATGAAAAGCTTCAGCCGCCCATTTCTACACGCTCTTAAGCCTCTCCTAAATCTCTCTCTCTCTCTCTTTCCCCCCTGCAACCCTTTTGGTTTCACCTGCGGCATAAGGCTTCTTTTGCGGAGCATTTTTAAAATGCACAGCAATGCTTGCAAGAAGCTAGCTGATTCCTTTTTGCATCCCTTGGAGAATTCCCTCAGCAAGGTTGACTCCCCTCATAAACGAGGGGTGGTCAGAAACACAGCCTGTGGCATTTTATAGCAAGCACCACACCCAGCTCTTCTGGTAGGAAGAGAACCAAAAAATCCCAGGCTTTTATTAAACACATATGCTGGGAAGCGACTTCCAGGACCTCGCAAGCCAGGCTGATCCTCGCTTGAAAGCTGCAGATTTTCCTCTGAGGCCAGCTGGGCGCTCTGCACGCTCACTTTAACCACTTCCCAGCCAGTGTGGAGCCCATGGCCTGGAGCCATCCAAAGGCAGGGGTGGCCAAACTTGCTTCATGCAAGAGCCACATAGACAAAATGTCAGATGCTTGAGAGCCGCAAGTTGACTTTGGAGGAAGTGGCGGGTTTGGGGGAGTGGCCTGGAAGTGACTTCATAGGAAGGGACAGAGAGAGAGAGAGAGAGAGAGAGAAACAGGAAGAAAGACAAAAAGACAGAAAGGAGGAGAGAAAGACAGAGAGATTTAAAAGCCCATGGTGGGGGAGGGGAGAGAAACGCATGGCCTGGCTGGGGCCGTCTCTCCTTCCCTCCCTTCCTGGCAAAGAGAATCCCCTGCAGCCCCATGGTGCTGGTGGCGAGCGGCCCATGATGAGACTCTTGCCGGGCTCTGCTTAAAGGCCTATGGGGGGGGGGGAGAGAACGGAGTGCCCTAGACGGGGCCCTCCCAAACCGCCTCCCTCCCTCCCTGGCAGACACCCCCCGTACCCCCCCCATGATTCTTGCAGCAAGAGGCCCGCTCCCCCCCAAAAAGTCCCTGCCACCCAGCTCTAGAGGCTCTTGCCCCCCCCCCAAAACCATACCCACCACCCTGCTCCGGAAGTTCTTGGCCCCCCCAAAAAACTGTCCCTGCCACCCTTCTCCAGAGGCCCTTGGGCACTCCCCCCAAAGGCCCCGCCACACTTTTCCGGAGGCCCTTGGCCACCCCCCCCAAAAAAACAGTCCCCGCCACCCTTTTCCGCCACCCTGCTCCAGAGGCCCTTGGCCATCCCCCCCCCCCAAAAAACAGTCCCTGCCACTCTTCTCCGGAAGCCCTTGTTCACCCCCCACTTTTGGGGAGGGGGGTGGCCAAAGGCCTCTGGAGCAGGGTGGCAGAGACTTTTTTTTGGGGGGGGGTGGCCGGAGAAGGATGGCGGGGACTTGGGGGGGGGCTGGCCAAGGGCCTCTGGGGAAGGGTGGCGGGGCCTTTTGAGGGGTGCCCAATGGCCTCTGGAGCAGGGTGGCGGGGACTATTTTTTTTCGGGGGGGGGTGGCCAAGGGCCTCCGGAGAAGGGTGCTGAGGACTGTATTTTTTGGGGGGTGGCCAAGGGCCTCTGGAGCAGGTCCCCTGCCACCCTGCACTGCAGGCCACCCCCCAAAAAAAAAACAGTCCCCACCACCCTTCTCTGGAAGCCTTTGGCCATCCTTCCCAAAAAACAGTCCCCACCACCCTGCTCTGGATGCTTTTGCCCCCCCCCCCAAAAAAACAGTACTTGCTACCCTGCTCCGGAGGCCCTTGGCCATGCCCCCCAAAAAACAGTCCCCGCCACCCTGCTCCAGAGGCCCTTGGCCAACTTTCCAAAAAAACAGTCCCTGCCACCCTGCTCTGGAGGCTTTTGCCCACCCCCAAAAAACAGTACCCACTACCCTGCTCCGGAAGCCCTTGGCCACGCCCCCTCAAAAACACTCCCCTCCACCCTGCTCCAGAGGCCCTTGGCCAGCCCCGAAAAAATACAGTCCCCGCCACCCTTTTCCGGAGGCCCTTGGCCACCCCCCAAAAAAACAGCCCCCGCCATCCTTCTCCGGAGGCCACCCCTCCAAAAAAACAGTCCCCGCCACCCTGCTCCGGAAGCCCTTGGCCACCCCCCCCAAAAGTCCCCGCCACCCTGCTCCGGAGGCCCTTGGCCACCCCCCCAAAAGTCCCCGCCACCCTGCACTGGAGGCCACCCCCCCCAAAAAAAAACAGTCCCCACCACCCTTCTCCAGAAGCCCATGGCCACCCATGGCCAAAAACACAGTCCCCGCCACCCTGCTCTGGAGGCTTTTGCCCCCCCCCCAAAAAACAGTACTTGCTACCCTGCTCCGGAGGCCCTTGGCCATGCCCCCCCCAAAAAACAGTCCCCACCACCCTGCTCCAGAGGCCCTTGGCCACCCCCCAAAAATACAGTCCCTACCACCCTTTTCCAGAGGCTCTTGGCCACGCCCCCCCCCCCAAACAGTCCCCGCCAGTCTGCTCTGGAGGCCCTTGGGCACCCCCCCCCCCAAAGGCCTCTAGAGAAAATGGCTGTTTTGGAGGGTTAGGGATTGCCAGCCTCTGGGTGGGGCCTGGAGAGCTCCTGGAATTACAAGTGGCCTCCAGACTGCAGGGATCAGTTCCCCTGCAGTCCGTTCCCTGGGCATGTTTCTTCCCAGTCCGTTATAAGCAAGATTATATTATATCCTGAGCTTAGGAGCAGTAGAGAGCACATTTATGGAACGCATCAGACTGTTATATTGCCCTCCTTTCGCCAGACTTTCAAGGCAATATGAGTACCAAGATGGATCCTGCCCAGCCAGGGACACCTGCCTGCTGAGACCGACTCCGCCTTGGGCAGCTGGTGTGGGTACGGAAGTGAACCGATCCTCATTAAAGCCACAGCAAAGTGCATCTTTTGACATGGATGGGCATTCCTGGGTGGGGTTACGAGTTGCTCTGCCGGATCAGGGCCTTTGTGTTTTGTTTGTATACAGAACATATACTCGTATTTTGCTTTGGGGAGAAACACAGATGGGCTAAGGACAGGAAGCCCTGGGACTTCCTGCCAGGGTTTCCTTTGTTAGCAAATGGAGGAGCAATTAGGTCACTGGCTGTTGAAGATGGGGGGGGGGGGGGGTGTGTGCAGAAAGAGAGGATTTCCCAAAGGGGGGGCGGATTTTTTTAATGCCTCCCCTTTCCTCTGATTTAGCATATTGGATCACAGTTTCATAAAGATGTCGTATCCCAATGGGGCACCTTGGAAAGCCAGATTTCCCTACTCTGCCCCAATTCTGTTTTTAAACCTTCGCTGTGAGGTCCTCCACTTGTCTGAATGCGCTTCCCAGCAAGCCCCCCCCCCCCCCCCCCGCTGCTGGCCCTAGGCCAAGAGCCCCTTCTCTGAAGAAGGTTCCCGCTGGCTTGATGGGAGTGGTCCGTAAGCGGGGGTGGGGAAGGGGTCAGCCAGCTGCTGCTGCGGCTGCTCTCTGGCTAGTGCTGACGCCCACTCAGTCTTGCCTGGCCCAGATCTTCAAGGTAGACTTCTAAGGTGAGGCAAAGCGGGGAAGGTACTCCGTCCTGGATTGGTTGCCTGACTGAAGCCACTACCTCTTCCAAGTCATCCGACTGCCCCTTCAGTCGGGAAAAGCTGGTCTCCTGCTGCAGGACACAGCCTGCCTGCTCTGCTTCTCCGCCCTCCCACAGTCCCAGGGAGGCTGCGTGCTTCCCGCTTCCCACCTGGATGGCCATCTCGCATCCTGACCTGTCTCCTCCAGTTTTCTTCTGGCTCATTCAGTCTCATTGCTTTTCATGTTATCTTTGCATCATGGCTTTGGTCTTCCTTCTTGAGGCTCTGCTACTTCAGGAGTGGGAGCCCACCTCTGAATGCCCACCAGAAAATGCAGGCCTTCTGTGCATGCAGAAAATGAATATGTCAGGGAGAAGGCGAGGCTGAGAAGGCAGGATATGTAACCAACTTACCCTCTTCTCTCACAGAAGATGAAGCCAATCGTGCAAAGGCGGCGATCCACCTCAGCCATCAGCAAAGCTCTCAGCAAGACCAAATCCAGGTAAGCGGATAAAAATGCTTTGCATGGGGTGTTGGTTTTATTTATTTGTTTAGTTAGAACGTTTCTATGCTGCCTCTTCAGAGTCCTGCTCGAGGCAGCTTAACAGTGAAAAAACACACTATTAAAACAAGCCATTAACACCCGTGCCATTGACCATCATCAGCATAAAAACTATCCATAAATCAAAAGACCATTCAAAAGCTGGTAAGATAAAACCCCTAACTGAAACCCTGGGTGAAAAGAAGTGGTTTTTTTTAACTTGGTGCCTAAAAGAAAGTAAAGTAAGTGCCCAGAGAGACTCTAGGGAGAGGGTGTACCAGAGGTGAGGTGCCACCACAAAAAATGCCCTGTCTCTAGTTGTCACCAGCCTCTCTGAAGGTGAGAGCTTAAAGAACAAGGCTTGTGAAGCAGGTCTTAATTGGTAGGCTGCAGAAAAGGGGAGGAGACAGCCGTTCATGTTTTATTGGCCAGAATCAGTCCCAAAATTGGGATGTGGTCTTAAGGACCATCAAAACAATAATTTTATAAATTTGTGATCATTCCTCTTTTAACACTTCTATTTAATGTATACTATGTTTATCTAGCAGCCTGGGTAAGTTGTTAGAGCTTGGGAGATAAGCAGGATGGGCCGTGGTTGGTACTTGGATGGGAGACCCCCTAGGGAGTCTGGCTTCACTGCGCAGAGGCAGGCAAGGGCAAGCCCCTCTGCCTCCTCTCTTGCCTGGAACGCCCCAGGATTGGGGGCCACTGTGAGCTGGTTGTGACTGGATGGCACTTTTTTCTCCTTCGTTGCTTATCCATGTACAAATGTTGGTTTTATTAAAAATGCCTACTTTAACACTTATTTATAATTTGCTGATCTAAGTTTTTAATCCCATGTTTCTCCAAGCAAAGCTGCCGTGCAGGAGACTGCAGGATTCATGTGCCAGCACTGCCTCTGGGACAACAAAAACCAGAAGAGCTGTGTATTGCGCTAAGACATTTCCACAAACATCTCTCTGACATATTTAATAATAATAGGTTGGAGCCTCTCCCTCAAACCCCCTCCCCTCCAGTCGCCTTTAAAGTTGCCGCCGAATTTCGGCGGCAATTCGGCAGCGGGCTGAATTAGATTAGAGAATCTGATTTGGCCCGTGGCTGCCTTAGTGGCCACTCCTGAGCTGGCAGGAATTTCTCAAGGCAAGAGGTGTTCAGAGCTGGGTTGTCATTGCCTGACTCTGCGATGGTGCTACAAAATTACTGTTTGTTTGTTTGTTTGTTTTGAAGTCCTCAGAAAGCCCTGGACCAGTGCGGCTACTTCTAGTCTTTAAAAAGAGCTCAGATTTTTCTCTCCACCCTGGAATGAGATGACAGAAAAGGGAAGACAGCTCTCTGTTTCTGTTAGGTTCCAAAAACACCCTCATGCATAATATCTCTTGGCAGTTCATTTAATTGAAATAAATATTTCTTTAATCCCGAGATAAAAACTTTAAATGATTTACGCTTAGAGCCAAACAACCTTTTAAGAGAGCACCATTTTTCATTTCATGCCCTGTGTAACTGTTCTGCCTTGGGGGAGGAGCTTGTACCGGTTCCAGAGCTTTCAAACGGGAGGGCAGCAAGCCCGGCAGAGCCCTTCCCTCTCCCCAGCGCTGACATTCTTGGCTTTATTTGGATGCAGGAAAGGCTTCTTTCTGCCCCCCAGGAGACGGGTGGGGGTGGCCTGGCCCATGGCGTTTGCCACCAGATCCCTGGCGGATTTCAGGGGCATCATTTCTGCTGTGATGGGGGTTGCCATAGAAGAAAAAGAACATAATGATGGCGTCCTAACTAGAATTGCACTCCTGATACTGTGCATTATTAGTTTACGTATGCCAGCTGGGGCCCCAGAAAGAATGGGGAGGAAGAGGTGCCCGGAGCCTGTTGCACAGTTATTCTCTGGGTTGGGGGGGGGTGCAACTTGCGGGAGAGGGAGGAGATGGGGGGGGAATACTTGCATGAGATTTTTTCTGGCATAAACCCAGAAGTGATGTCACTGTGTTGGCATAATGCTCTTAAGGTCTCCTCTAAACTCTGTGGGTATCCTAGAGCCTCACGCTAACCCAGTGATGTCACCTCTGGGTTTACACTGAAAGTGATGTTGCTCCATGACTGCCACGATGACCCCCCCCTCCCAATTTTTCGTCTGCTGAACAGTGGCAGGATCAGCAGGAAGAGGGCACCTATCTCTGGCACAAAAGGCCAAGCAGGAAGTTCCTCATCTAGCAGCGGAAAGTGGGCAGGGGGCAGGCCTCTAGCCACAGGGGGCCGACTAGGGGGCTGCTGCCTCATGAATCTGCCCTGCCCCCACATAGCCCCACCCACCTGTCTCCCACCCGACCATGCCAGCTTTGCCCAGCCCTCAGGCAGCACTTCACCCAATGGCAGCTTCACCCACGCTGCCTCCATGACGGAAGGAGCTTGCTTCGGTGGGCTCTGAGGATGGCAGCCTGAGCCACAGCTGAGTGGGGTCTGGAGCAACCCCGACTGAGCAGGAGGGGAGGGAGAGGGCGGCCATTGCGTGGCATCACTGGGTCCTCCTGCTTCCTGGAAGCAGGAAGACCTGGCAAGGCCATGCGGCAGCTGCCTCTCTACCTCCCCTCCTCCTCAGTCGGGTCATTCAAGCCCCCCCCCCCCCCCGGCTCAGTGGCTCCATGACAGCAGCGGCTCACTCCGGTGGGCTCCACTGGCAGCCTGAGTGAGCCAGAAGCAGGAAGCCCTGGTGAGGCCACACTCCTGCTCGACTGGGTTGCTCAAGCCCTCCCCCCCCCCATGGCTCAAGCTGCCATTGCTGGAGCACCCTGGAGCAAGCTACCACCGCCACTGCCACGGAAGCGCTATGGATGGAGCTGCTGGTGGGTGAAGCACTGCCTGAGGGCTGGGCAAGGGAAAATTCTGACTATGGGGCTGGCAAAGGGAATTTTATTTTTTACCCTTATGCTGTCTGAGCATTTTTGAGGGGGAGGGATTAAGACGGCCCCATTACCCCTTTCCTAGTCCTTTTTTTAAAGCTGTTAGGAGCCTGTGCCCCTTTTACTGAGAGTGATTAAAAGATGGAATTTGCTGCCAGAGGATGTAGTGGTGGCCACAGGAATAAATATACCTGGAATAAAACGTTTTTTGGTCTTAAACACAGGACATTCTCTCTCTCTCTCTCTCTCTCTCTCTCTCTCACCTGGAATAAAACATTTTTTGATCTTAAACACAGGACTCTTCCCCCCCGGTCTTATACATGGAATAAAATGGGTTTTTTTTGTCTTAAACACAGGATTCTCTTTCTCTTTCATACCTGGATTAAAATGTTTTTAGTCTTAAACATGGGACTCTCTCTCTCTCTCTCTCTTTCTGGCATGCTCCCTCTGGCTGACTGGCTCCCTCCCTCTCCCTCCCTCTCTCTCTCTTTGAAGAAAAAGTGTGCCTATACCTGGAATAAAATGTTGCTGTTCTTCTTAAAAGTCACACGAGACACCATTTCCCCCCTCTCTCTGGCTCTTTCTCTCCCTCTCTCCCCAGAGGAGGGGGGAGCTCTCAGCTAATCGAGGGAAGGCTTTCTCTCTCTCCTCTGAAGCAGGAAATAGGAGAGACTGGCCAAAAGGAGCTGCAGTATAAGAAACAGGAAGCAGCACACAGCCAGTTGCTCTCCTGACAGATTGTGGCCTTGCAGGGGCTGGATCTGGCTCACAAGCTGTATGTTTGAAACCCCTGGTCTATTACATCTTCCAGCAACACATTGTTAACAACCCAGTGCCTGAACTGGGAGTTCTGACTTCTGTTCCACTAAAACTGTTTAATGCATATAAAGGGTGGAGGGGAAGTATCCTTTTACTACTTTATTATATCATGGGGAAATATTACCCCCCCTTGTGTTCATCATATTACTGAAACTTTACTACTATACAACTATTAAGTGCATTCTGTTGCCAGTCAAGATAAAGATAAGGACTAAATGGGGGGGGGGGAGGAAAAATTAGGTGGAGCGAGAGAGAAAAATGAATGAGAAAAGAGAAATTAAGGGAAAGGTTGTTTTATCTTGCTACAGCACACTGACTCCTGCTTTGCAAGATTTGGCTGAGCTGGGTGCAAGGAAAGGGAGAGAGAAAGGCTAGACTATTGAAGAAAATGACCTTCTTAGCAGGCTGCAGGCTGGCAACTCCTGTAGCACCATCAATATGCTCTCTTGCATTGCACTGGTGCTGGGTTGGTTGATGGGCTTAGCATGATCTGTTAGGCGAGTTTGCTTCAGTCTTGCAGAAAGGCCAGTCTAGCTGATGGTCAGAGTGCTTCTTACTGTACTCAGACTTCCCTGCGCCTCAAGCAGCTGCAGCCAGCACTGCACTGAAAGGAAAACAGTGGGAAAGACGTTTGGCTGGATCTAGCTGACTCCACCCCCCCTTGAATTTTGTGTCCCCCCCACTCGGTGGCTCTGAGGCAGTTTGGTGTAGTGGTTAAGTGCACAGACTCTAATCTGGGAGAACTGGGTTTGATTCCCCACTCCTCCACTTGCACCTGCTGGATGACCTTGGGCAAGCCATGGCTCTGTACCAGCTGTTCTCTCAAGGACAGCTTGGAAAGAGCTCTCTCAGCCCCACCTACCTCACAGGGTGTCTGTTGTGGGGAGGGGAAGGGAAAGGAGCTTGTAAGCCGCTCTGAGACTCCCATGGGTAGTGAAGGACAGGGTATAAATCCAATCTCCTCTTCTTCTCTTCATCATCAGTCCTTTGAGGGGAGATATTTTTTCTCCTAAATAAAGTTACAATGGAATATTTTCCTACATGCCTGGAGAGATCTCGTATCTTTTCTGATTGCTGCTCTGATAAGCACAAAACCATCACTTTTGCAGTTGGAAGGCATGAGAGAAGGGCTGCTGACTTCATTTTGTGACATTTCTAAAGATCTGGGGGTGATGCCTGGGAGGACTGCCAGCTGAGCTTGGGGAATTCCTGGAGATCTGGGGGCAGTGTGTGGAAATGACCAATTTGGGGAAGATGAGGGAGTTCAGTGGGTATGTGAAGCCGCAGCGTTCACCCTCCAAAGCTGCCATTTCTTCTGGTGAAACTGTCGTCTGGAGATCACTTGTAATTCTGGGAGAATGTCAGACACCACCTGGAGGTTAACAACCGTGCCCAAGGCTGAGGAGCAGAATGGTCTGTAAGCCTCAAGACAGCCTTTCCCTCCGGTCCTACTGCCAGTTTCCCTGCTGGACTACATTTCCCAGGCTCCCTCCAGCCTAGGGATGCCCACCTCCAGGTGGGGCCTGGAGATCTGGAATTACAAGTGATCTCCAGACAACAGAGATTCCTCTGGAGTTCCACTAGAACTGGAGTTCCACTGGAGAAACTGGAGTTCCTCTGGAGAAAATGGCTGCTCTATGGTGGACTCTATGGAATGATACCCCACTGAGGTCCCTCCCCAGGCCCCACTGCCAAAATCTCCAGGAATTTGTCAACACAGAAATGGCAACCGTATCCAGGACTCCGGGTTGAACTGGGGGGAAATGGAGGGGAAAGCAAGAGCTGATCATTTATGAGGAGGCGGGGAAGGAGAGAGGGAGTTCACTCGGTCCCTGTGTGGGGGGAGGCAGTGAGGATTGCCAGCCTCCAGGGGGTGGCTGGAGATCTCCTGGGATTACAGCTGACCTCCAGGTGACAGAGATCAGTTCACCAGGGGGAAAATGGCCGCTTTGGAAGATGGAGTCTGTGGTATGATAACTCACTGAAGTCCTTCCCTTCTGCAAACCCCACCCTCCCCAGGTATTTCTCACCCCAGGTCTGGCAACCCTACTATGAAGGGAGTACATCCCTCACATGAGGCATAGATGAACATGATTTAGGGGAAAGTGAGTCTTCACTGGTTTCTTAAAGAAAAGATGGTAGATTCTCCAGGGGAGACTCAGGGTCAAACCAGATACATTGTGGGAATTCTGTGTCTGGAGTTTTTGAAATTCCTCTCCGGCATACAGAGTATTTTAAAAGGCTTGGAGCCCAAGACCTGACAGGACTCCCAGCACAGCCTGGCTGGGCCCCAAACTTTATATGTATTTCTGTATTTCTGTTTGGACCTTCTGTACTTCTCTTTGGTAGAGGAGTTACGGTTAATTGAGGGAATTTCCTGGTGAAACAAATGACTGCCCTGGGATTAATTTCACCCATTTCTTTTCCAGCAGGGAAATTGTTATTCCCTTGTCCCATCCTGACCATGGCTTGCCAGCTGGGGCCTCCGGGGGCCCAAGCCCCGTCTTCCTCTTGGACGAGCGTGTGCACCTGACGGCGGGCCTGCAGACTCGAGAGCGGCGCTTGTTCCTCTTCAGCGACAGGCTGATTGTGGCCAAGTCAAAGTAAGAGCGGTGGGCCTGATGCCCTGGGCCAAAGGCCAAATGGGACCTCCCTCAGGAGGTCTTGCTCCTTGGCGCACTGGGTGGCTCTTGCCTTTCACGGGCTCTTTGGCTCTGCACACGAACCAAGCTGTGGTCTTCTTTCCCTGTATGTTGCCTTCCTCAGCTGCGATCGAAGCGTCAGTTGCTGCTGTTTTCAGTAACCTCCGAGCCTCCTGAATTGATGTTACCTTCTTTACTTCTTTTGGATGCGTCTGCTCATTTTATAGAACTTCTCGAAAGCCAGTGTGATGATGTTGTCCATTTATACGAAACAGAAAAGCACAGTCCTTGGCTGGTGCAGCCCAGCCTTACGTTCTGGCTGCCTTCAATATTGGTGGCCTGGATGTGCCTCATGGGTGACCCATTATTCTCTTGTCTCTTAAAGGGGACAGTGGCGTTTCTGGGGAAATAACACAACTCCAGTGATGCTTGAAGCACCAGTAAGGACAAAATAGAGGACAGAATGTCTCCCATTTATGCGTCCATGGCGTAAAACATGAGTGTGAATCACACACCTTCCTCATTGGTGCGGAAGTGAAGAGAAGGAGTTCTGTGTTTGGGATGCCTGGAGAAGCAGTTCACATGGGTGCAAAGCATGCAGTACCCATGATGCACTTTTCCACTGTGAACACAAACCATCCCTTGCTTGACTTTCAGGTCTTCCTCCAGCTTGAAAATGAAGAAGCAAGTACGGCTGAGCGAGGTGTGGGTGGGATCCTGCCTCAGTCAAGTTTCGGAGAAGAAGATAAGCCCCGAGAACTCGTTTGTTCTTGGCTGGCCCACCAGCAACTTCATTGTCACTTACAGGTAATGCTTATTTGTCTTCAGCACTCTACCCGCCCCCGTATATGAAGGCCAGTTCCACACACACACACACACACACACACACACACACACACCCATGTGACCGAGAAAGAGAACCTTATGCGGCGCTATACAGACAGGAATAGCCTCACTCTTTCACCTTTAGAAGACATAATGGCCGTATTAACCTTTTTGAGTATTTTCAAATGAGAAGCTTTTTTCTGAACAAAACTCTTAAAGTAGTTTTCAAGGAATTCATCTGATTTTGAGAGCCTACTCAAATACCAGAACATACTCTGTCAAGTATCTGAAAAAATGTGTGTGCACCTGAAAGCCTATACGCAGATTAAAACTTTGTGGGTCTTAAAGGTGCCACTGGACTCAACCTTTGTTCTGTCAAGGTTATATACTATATTATTAAATGCAAGCTTACCTCCTCTTATCTCCTTTTTGTTTTTCCTAACGTTCTAATTCACCCCTTTGAGTGAACGATGTTCTGTTTCTTTTGTAAAGTATGTTATAAAATAAAAATAAAATTGCAACGTAAAAAAGAGAAGAAAAAGAACAGCCTTGATTTTCTGTGACTAAAGTCACAAAGGGGACACAGCAGGTTTTGCCCCAACTTTATTTATTTCTTAAAATATCCCCCCCAATGGAGCTCACAATGTGTTTCCCTCAGTGCATCCCTTTATCTTAGCTGAATAAACGGCTGCTATTAATTCCTGTTAATTCCTGAAAGGATTGATAGTTCATTTCGTGCTGTGAGGGCAACAACAATTTCAGCTCCGAAAGTTTGTTTCTCACTATTCTTGTTCATCTGTTTGTACCAATGGGGAAGATGGGTGTCACCTGGTGGGGCACCAGCCATGGCCTTCAGGCATCCACCCAAACCTCTGAATGGTGGCTGTGCCTGGGCATGGTCCCGATTCCGCTGTGAACAGTCATAACCTTACCCAAGTGAAGCCCTCCTGAACCAAGTATAGCCCGGCATTTAAGAAAAGAAATGCCTCTCCGTCAGTCAACAGTGTATGCCTGGCAACTGCTAGTGGTGCTCTCCCCGTGCCCCTTTATCTTGGGGGCAAAAGATGGGAAACAGGATTCCGTGTGGCTTCCTTCCATTTGACCTTCTGGTTCATGCTGGGTTCTTGCCTGCAAGAATGGAGTCCCTGACCTTTGCTTTTACAGGGCATATGTTTATGCACACCCAGGTCTGGGTCATTTAAGAAACTGCCAGGGAAATGGTTTCTAGGAGGAGAGAGTAAGTTGAGGAGGAGAAAGAAAATATTGATTAAAAGTCATTCCAAAAAAGGTGAAGACTCTTTGAATCAGACAGTTTCCCCATGTCGAAGTCTCCTCTACTCCTGCCTGGAAATTTAGCTCAGCAAAACTAGAGTTTAGAAATAATGTTTCTTTTTATTAAAATGAAATAAAATAGAACCAGGAAGAGACTGTACTTTTGTTTCTGGCCTTGTCAGGGGTTGTGATTTATAGTTCTGACTGTGTGATCCAGAACAGTGCTGCCACTGAAGGCCCTTGGGAAGCCCCCTCGCAAACTCTCTTACCTCAGTGTCTGCTTCTTGTCCCCAGCTCGCCTGAAGTGAAAGAAAGATGGCTGTCAATGCTGCTGTGGTAAGAGATGCCATCCCCTCTCCTCTATCTCGGCCTGCACCAACAGGGGCCACGTGGTGTCTAGAATGCCTGCCATGTGCCTGCTGCCCACCTCAGTAGGCTAGAGAGAACCCGCCCCCCTGAAAGGGGAGGGGTGGGGATAGAGGGATATGTGGTTCTGTTATGTCCTCAACTGCTCCTGTCGGCAGTCTTCATGACACATCAGCCACAATTGCTCTGCTCCAGACCTTTAAACAAAATGTTAATTCTTTGTGCAAAATCAACTGAATTCCAGAAAGTTTTTTTCTGCTGAAATAATCTAATCCTTTCTGGTCTCCTCTCTTTTCCATAATCATAGTTTGGTTATTCTAATAATTGCAGCATGATTTATTATTTGTGCTTCTTTCATGATGCCCTCAAGCCTATGGAAGTTGGTGTGTCCTGCATATTGGGAGTTTTGTTTTCTTATGTTATCCTTCTGAATTACAGGCATAGTAATGAAATGAAGCAGAATGAATGTCCCAAAAGTTTATTCATGCAGATTCTGTTGATGGATGGTGACAATAGCTCCTCTGTGAGTACGACTGAATTTAAAAAATCTTCCAGCTGAATAGAAGGTAGTCAAACGGATCCAGGACACACCCCAGAACAGCAGTGTTTTGAAAGTACAAGCCAAGCAGAGGTGGCCAACATCTGTATTTGCAGAAGGGGCTCATTGCTCCTGAGAGAGGTCTGAAGGGCAGGAGTGTGTTTGCTACACAGACCGACCCATTCATGGGCTGTTCCAGAATAAAGTCAGCATTGCTTAACAGTAAGGGTTTCATAGTTATGAGCCTGCACCTGCAAAACTACAGGGGAAATCTCTCTCTCTCTCTCTCTCTCTCTCTCTCTCACACACACACACACACACACACACACACACACGCAAATAGGTTTTAGAATAAACTCTTTCTGTCGTCATGGATAATGTCAGCATACTTTGTTCTGGACCTTGAGTAAAACCATTGGGTTGTCTTAAAGGTAAAGGTTTCCCTTGCTCAAAAGTCAGTCGAATCCGACTCTAGGGGGTGGTGCTCGTCTCTGTTTCCAAACCGAAGAGCCAGCGCTATCTAAAGACTTTTCCATGGTCATGCGGCCAGCTTGACTAGACGCCGAGGCGCATGGAATTCTGTTACCTTCCCACCGAAGCAGTACCTATTTATCTACTTGCAATTTCTTGCTTTCGAACTGTTAGGCTGGCAGGAGCTGGGGCCAGAGTCACAGCCCCAGGAGGGTTATCACAGATGAGATCAAATTGTTTTGTGGGGCAGGTCTGTGCTGGTCAGCTCTCTCCTGGACTTCAGTTCACTGTTTACTCTGAGAGTTGCTCCCAGATCTCTCCCTTCCCACCTTTTCCACATCTTCTCTCTAATAACCGCAGCCAGGTTTTGTGCTGTTTCAAACACACATACACAGCTCAGTTACTCTGACAAATTATGAAGATTCCATAGCAAAGATGGGTGCCAGTCCCACTGACTTTATGGACTTTGGGTACAGCCATGGTGGGAAGCAAGAGAAGAACCCTGATGTTTTCTTCCACTGTTTAGTTTGCACTAAATCCATTCACCTTGCTGTTCAAAGGGTTGCCAATCTCCAGATGGGGCCTGGAAATCTCCCGCTATTACAACTGATCTCCAAACACTAGAGATCAGTTCTCCTGGAGAAAATGGCTGCTTTGGAGGGCGGGCTCTGTGGCATTGAGGGGAGGGACCTCAGTGCTGAGGACGCTCCCCTCCCCAAGCCCTACCCCACACAGCCTCCACCCCCCAGAATCTCCAGCCAGTTGTTGCCTGGCCGGGGCCATCCTCTGTTTCTGTCCACTTGCCCCCTCCATTGAAGGCAACTCTTCAAGGAAGGGACCTTTCTTTTCTTTACTGTAAAATGGCTGCTAGAGAAGGGGACTCCAACCTTTTTGAGCCTGCCAGTAACTTTGGAATTCTGACCCAGCTTGCAGGAGCCAGAGCCAGTCACAGAATGGCTGCCACAGCTCATCTGCAGTCACACAGTGGAGATCCTTGTGCCGTGGCAGCAGCTGATGCCACAAACAGTGTTTTAAAAAATCTGCACAGCCAATCAAATCTCCACTGGCCAAGCAGAAACTTTGCAGGGCAAAAGCCCCACTCAGTTTCTAAAAACACTTGGTGGGCACTATGGGTGTGCATTCAGGTCTACCCAAACCAAAAATGTAGCTGAAAAACACCTTATTGGTAATTTTTGGGTATATTTTGGCATTTGTGAATTACTGTCAAACCCGGAACAATAGTTGAGGGCTGGGGCAGATTGCCCGTATCCCCCCCCCCCCCCCATATTATTCATTTCGGGTCTAGAAGGGGGTCCAATAGACCTGAACCAAAAAATATCTAGAGGAAAACAATTGCACGCCTCTAGCAGGCACCAGGAAAGATGTCAGAGGGCGCCTGTGGGGATCATGTTGGGGACTCCTGTTGTAGACCAACAAATGGAATGGGTGGATTGGGGAGACAGGGAATTCATGAGTCACTGAACAGTTTTAAACATGTTCATTTAGTATCTGTTAGTATGTTTTTTTGGTGTGTTTTTTCTTGTTTCTTTTTTTTTCTGGAAACTTAATAAAAAGATTTTTTTTAAAAAATGTTAGTGCGTGTAAACGGAGTCACTGGCATGCACCTGTGCAAAGTTCGGGTGCCATGGACCAGTGGGCCTGTTCCCGGGGGCTGGGCCGTGCTGATGTGGAATTCCCAGGCATGCCTTGCAGTTGCTCTGAAATGCGCCTTTGTTCTCCACATCTAGAACACCACAATAAGCATATCCAACACAGAGACAGCAGATGACATCGTCAAGAAGACCACACAAAACCTGGGGCTTCTGGTAAGTGTGAGCTTTATATCCCAGTTAGGCCATCCGTTTCAGGGGACAAGTTGGGGCAGTGCCCATTTTAGAAATATATCCTGCCTCCCCAATTTTTTCCAGAATTTTTTTTTTAAGTTAGTCTTCTGTCCCTTTTCCTCATGGAGATGTAAGGGGAAATACGCTATCCATTTTTTTACTCCATTGCCTTTCAAGGGATCACTGTGGGGATGGCAAGAGAGCTCTTGTCCTGAGTCCCCTCCCTACTGTACACTCCCATCTGAATGCCCCCATCATCTTGTACATCCTGTTCATAACTTTTTCTCCTTTGCTCCTTCCTTCTTCCTGCTTGCTTAATGTCAGGACCAAAAACTGAGGGCACTGGGCAGGAAATCGAGGTGAGAGCAATAACATTTTTGGGGTGCCTCTTCTACTTGTAGCAGAAAAATTTCACAAGAGTAAGTTGTGGGGGCGGGGGGGGGGGAGCAGAGAAAACGGAGTGCCCCTCTCACTCAGCCCAGTATGTTTACAGTCATTCATCACAACTGTGTGCCTCTGAGCATGAGCAGAATGCTTCTTATTTACCAAAAATAATCTTGATCCAGCACCTGTAGTCACCTACCCAACACTGTGGGGCTGAAGGGCTGCTGGGGCAGACTTAAATCCCGTAACAGTAAAAGAACACCTGGACCTCACAAGGCAAAAGGGACTGAGGAGCCAGCCGGGCCGTCACAAGCCCCAGGCAATCTTAAGCACCTCCCACTACTGAAGAAGGACTTTGGTAGAACCTAAATAGGTACCACTTCGGTGGGAAGGTAACAGCATTCTGTGCACCTTGGTGTCCAGTCATGCCGGCCACATGACCTCAGAAACGTCTTTGGACAGTGCTGGCTCTTCGGCTTGGAAACGGAGATGAGCACCACATCCCTAGAGTCTGATTCGAATGGCTTTCGAGCAAGGGAGACCTAAATGAAGTTGAACTGAGGGCACGTCCTGCTTTCAGTGTCAAAACTGCAGACAGGTGAAGAGAGCACTCCTGGGCATGTGCTTCCTTCCTCCCCATGACAGCACAGCCACACATACCTACCAATTTGGTACTAGGGGATGAGTTGGGAGGAGTAACTGGAAAACAGGAGGCCCTGAGGCACCTCACAAGTTAATCATCAAAGCACTGGTTGGGAAGCATCTTCCCCCAGATGGCCACACAGCTGAGAATCTGAAGGCTCCTCCTACCTTAGGTGTCTGCCCTAAAAAGTTTCTTGGGTTTACGTTTCAGATGCCTTAAGCTTGCATACTTTCTGCTTTCAGAGCACCACATTCCCACACAAGAGCTTAAATCTTTCAATTAAGAAATCATGAGAGAAAGGAAAGTGTCTAGAATAATGCATTTCGAACAGCACATGAGCAGTTCTCTCACAGCATACTTTGTGTGTTCTGGAAGTGACTGTACTGTGCTACCATTTTTTAAATTATTTGATAAGCTCCAGAACTTTTATTGGATGAGGATTTTCTTTGAGCCTCATTAATGGATTCAGAAAAACTTTGCCTCGTGTCTTTTTCCTGTGCTGAATTTTTCCCCTTCCTCTGGAGGCTAGCAGGGACGGTCACCCTGTTGTTTTCCAGGAGGTTTGCAGCCATGCATTTCCTGAAGCCACGCCTGCTCAACTGATAGCTCTTTCCATTGTTTTGGACTCTCCATACAGTTGGACTGCTTTCCTTTTTTTCAGAGCCTGGCCCTGTTGCACTCTGACAAGCCCTCTTTCCGCTTCTCAATTCACAGGGCCGACCAAGTGACTATCACCTCTGGGTAATATCAGGAAGGGATGATCCCGCATGCCCACTTATTGGTAAGGACTTAAGCAATAGTCGGAGACACCTACTGAAGTGACTGGAACTGAGCCATTCATTTCCGGGGGATAAAAGGATTCTTCCTTTGATCATGCAAAGTTGGTCTTTTGGGAGAGGTCTGAACTATTACCACATCCTAGAATTCAATGGGCTTTTAAATAAAAACTCATAGATGTTTACTGGCAACATTTGCTAGGTAAGATGTAAAACTCACACTGTCAGATTAACACAGCAGAGAAGGGCAGTTTGAATGCAATATATTCTTCAATAAAATGCTTTAGAAAGTTTCTGATCAAAGCTTGGATTAGAGTGGAATTGGATGGGAAATGTATGCAAATTGGATACTTCCAGCTGTTTGTATGCTTCTCTGCTATAATTCCAAAAACAAACCCTTAGAGGAAAGTTTTGCAGACTCAGAGAAGGTTTACTGTTGAATTCTGCACAAGTGGAATTTGCTGAGAAATGGGTAGATCTGCTAAGGGAAGGGAAAGCAGATTCCCCTCCGTGCACCCAGGTTTCCCCAAAAACCGTTCTGCATTCTTTTAAGAAGCACTTTATTGTTTATGAAAGCTTAAGACTACAGAATTCACAACAGAATGCATTTGTAGGCACCAAACACAAGAATTGCTGTGGATGCAGTCTGAAGACTACAAAGTCCTTGGTGCTTGGCAACCAAATGAATTGGCGTGCGTGAAAACATACAAATTCTAACAATTCAGCAAGGAGCTATTATTTAACCAGAAGAGACCAAAAGTTGGATAATCTTTTTGCTAAAGTACATGGCTTTGGCCAGGAGGGAATTAACCTGTACAGTGGAACTCTTTCTGGAGATGCCTGAAGATAGTTTTATGGTTCTGAAAGAGCTACTACTAAGGGCCAAACCAGGCAGGACACAGTGAGCTCCATGTTGAGAGGTTCTAGTGTTTTAAAAACTCAGTTATCAGATGCATGGCTCAATGTGGGTGGATGCTGTGGTATGAAGTTGGGGGAGGGGGTTTAACCCTCCCCCAGAGCAACCTTCCTGATCCCAAATTGCCTTGGGGAGCCACTGTGAGTAGCTTTTCGTGTTTGGCTTCCGTGGGGCTTTCCTAACAGCCTTCTCTGGATTCTGCACACTTATAATTTTTTCTCACCTGCATTTCATAGAGTCCACTTATTGGAGACACTGAGGGGCCACATCTCTGATCTCATGCACACAAACCCCACAATCTCTCACACATGCATGAAAAAAACAACAGCATATTCTAAATAGTCAAATAAACAGAAGTGCAATGGCACCTTAAATACTAACAGCATTTATTCCAGTATGAATTTTTGTGAGTCAGAGCTTCTTCAGATGTTAGTGTCTGAAAAAGGAAGCTCTGACTCACAATAACTCAAGCTGGCATAAATGTTTTTAGCCTTCAAGGTTCCCCTTAAAAATTAACAGTGCAATCCTATCCTGAGTTACTCTAAGTCCATTGAGATCATGCTGTAAGACAGCTACCCAGGCCCAGAGCCACGGGGGGGGGGGGCATTTGGGGGTGTCCCCTCCACCCTCGGAGGATGCCAGACACACCCCCCCCCATGCAGGCAGCGGTTTTGGGTGCAGATGGGCAAGTAGGCAGCGATGGTGGCTCCCAATAGTATTATCTCGCTACCAGTCTCTCTCTTGCAGAGAGATTGGTAGTGAGATAATACTGTCAGGAGCAATGCTCCCTCTAAGCTGTGGAGTCGTTTGAGCAAAAATGCTAGCTTGTGAGCTACTGGCATTGAAGTTGTGAGCAATTTGGCTACTGCATAAATAGTTTGCTCTGGAGCCATCCTTCCTGAGCTAAGACAAAAATGCGTGAGCCGGAGGATAAAAAACTGTGAGCTGGCTCACACTGACTCAGCTTAGAGGGAACACTGGTTGGGAGCAGCCACCACCTGCCTGCCCGCTCCATGCCAGAGGAGGCTGGGCTTCTGCTCCACCACAGCTCCCCTTCTTCTCCTCCTCTTCTCTTGCCAGCCTGCAGGAGGAGGCAGTGGCGGGGGGGGGGGGAGGAAGCATGGGGCATGCGGCAAGCAGTGAGCCTGCAGCCCTCCGAGTGCTGGACCACAAGGCTTTGTGTATTGGAATGGCCCTCCCCCGCGCCACTCAGCCACCCCTCTCCCTGCCCTCCTGCTCAGCCACGTATCCTCGTTGGGGAAAGACTGCCCACTGGGGTGAGGAGGAAAGGAACGGCAGCCGAGCAGGAGGGGAGGCGGGGGGGGGGCCTTTCCACGCTGCTAATGTAACTAGCTCTGTTAATTTAATTAGCCACTGTTCTCATTTAATTAATGGAGCTAATTAACTTAGCACCATGCTAAACACCCTGGCAGCCCTAGCAAAGGGGGGCAGGGGATCCCCCGCTATGGGGGTTCCTGATCCACCGGCCGGCATTCGGCCGGCGGGGGGAACCCCGGCCCAGAAGTCGTCCGGTGAGGACGACTTCCCCCATGTAATGACGTCACCCGGAGGTGACGTCATTATGTCGCCGTGGTGCGCGCGCAAAGCGCACGCACCAGAAGAGCTCCCGGGGGGAGAACAACTCCCCCCCGCTGGTAAGTCGCCGGTACTTGGCAACCCTACTCTTTGCCCACCATCACCAAAAATGTCCTGGCTCCGGGGCTGCCACACCTCTGGGAACTGTTTTAAGTGATGGTGTCCTTTTTATGCACAGGTTACATTCACCCTTTGGGGGAAAATATCTCTTTGGTGTATAAGAACTTTGGAATGTTGCTTGTGTGGAATATGGTAAATGGAGTCTGAGATCTGGCTGAGTTACGGGTAGCAGGGGATGGTTTCAGAAACACCAGAAATGAAAATAAAAGCAGTAATAGTTTATAGTTCAAATTCAAGGCACCAACCCTAGAATAATCTTGGATCTTTAAACTGGCCCAAATTTTTTAAAAAATTCCTTTTTTTGCATCATTAGCATTAGTAAGAAGATGGAGTATGTTCAAATGCCGAATTTAAATTTGATGGAGTATTTACTTTGGCCAAGGAGACAGAGCATGTCTTTTTGACCTTTCTCATAATATTTTATAACCACTTCTATTGTTACATTTGACATACTAACAATATCATATTTAGGGAGAGGCTTTTTGAATCAAATGGGAATCAGGTCAGGACTGAATTTTTGTTGGAGCTCAGGAAAGTGTGGGTGTTTGAGAATTTTTAAATCTGGCTTTTATTTTCAAATCTTCCCATTCTCCACAGACCTGTGCCTCCCTTTGGCTGCATGAGCAATAACTTTCTCCTCATAATAGCTAAGAGATCAGATTAAGTTAGGGTTGGCTGCCTCTTAGGTTCACATGATGCCTCCCATCCCATCCTACTACTCAAATTCCCTGCCCATTTCAGCTCTAACCGTGGTGAGAGTTACTTGAGCTAAATTTAACATTAGTAATGGTCAGCTTCAAACTAGTTTCAGAAGTGAGTCACCAGTAACCTTGGTGCAAATTTCTTTATACCCTGACTCTTTGTTCCCTGACTCTTAGTGCATCACTGAAGAACTTTAGGCCCTCTCCAACAACAGCAACTGAGACAGCAGAAATATTCAGAATACAATAAGAGCCATCCTAAGCACTGTGGCAGTTGCTGGGATCCACCTGTAAGGGGGACATTGCTTTCAGCAGCCACATGAAGATTTAAAACTCTTTGACTCAATTAAAGTAATGCATGAACCATAGCTAGATAGCCATAGATCATAGTGCTGCTTGATGACTGATGTTCCCTTACATTCAGTCTTCGCAGGGCACAGCCTTCAATCTCCAAGGAAGGTAACCGAGGTTTATTTATTTGTTTGCTTCAAGTCCAAAATGAAACCCTGTGTTTCCCAGCAATAGACTGACAAGGTAATTAAAACTTCTGTCTAAAAATCACCTGATCACACTCGGTCTGTGTAATGTAGTATGTTCTGTGTAGCAACCAGCCTGCCATGTGCTCCTAGGTAATGGCGCCCGCCACATGGCCAGAGCACATAGTCAGGCAGAGAGGGGAGCTTGAATCTGGAGGAACAATAGACATCCAGTTTCTAAGCCTCCACCAATGTGGGACCTAGGTTCGCCCTGGGGAGCCAGTGCGGTCAAAGGCTCCTCCAGGGAACCTATGACAAACATGCGCATATGTTAAGCCCCTATCAGGTCTTTTGGGTGCAGCCAGAGATATGACTCTGGCCAGCATATAATGAGGGCCCTGGAGCCCTGTACCCATGCTTGATCTGACCATCTACTGGGCATGCTGAATCACTCAATAAAGGATTCAGGATTTCACCATTCCTGGTCTTCCGAGTCCAGTACTCTTCACTGGCGACGAGGATGGGATCCTGATGAGCGACTCTTCGCCCAACACCAGCACCGCATCGAGCCCAGACCAGATCCATCAGCCACCGGCACCGCTTGGCTCCAGCGCCACCACACCACTATCGGCTCCTGAGGATCTCGCTCAACACACTGCTGCACATCCCAGAATGGCCACCACTCCGGGAACCACCCACCCATTCGATCCAGCCTGCCCCGATAACTGGGAAGCCTGGATGGACCAGCTCACATCCTACTTCGACGCACAGGACATCACGGATGCCAGGAAGAAGAAGTCCTGGCTCATGGCCTCCTGCGGGGTAAAGACGCTGAAGTTACTCCGCAGCCTGCTTTCCCCTCATACCCTGGCGGAGGCCCCATACAACGACATCATGGCGCTCCTAAGGAACTACTTCTTGCTGAGACCCTCCAAGAACACGCAGCTGGTGAAGTTCTTCCGCCGGCTGCAGCAGAAGGGTGAGTCTGCCTCCAATTACCTGGTGGACCTCCGACATCTCCTGGTGGGGTGCGAGTTCATGGCCATAGAGGACATGCTATACTCTGTGTTCCTGTGTGGCGTCCGTGACCCCAAGCTTCAAAGGAAGCTGATGACCAACTCCACAGCCACCCTGGACGAGACGCTAAACACGACTTGCGCCTTTGAGGTCTCTCAGCAGGAGAAGCTAGGCACATCCGCGGCTGCCCACCAGACTGGGGCCGCTGCAGACTCCGACGTATCCGAGGACGACGAGACGCTCCAGGTACAGCGCCGGCCTCCGGGACAGGGGTCCCGTAACTCAGGTGAGAAAGCTTCTCGCTCAGCGACACCACACTCCAAACATTCCACGTGCGCTAGCTGTGGCAACCAGCATGACCGCTGGACTTGCCGTTTCCAGGAAGCAGAGTGCCGGTCATGTGACAAGAAGGGCCACATCGCCCAGGCCTGCTGCACCCGCTCCAACCGCCACACCCAAGCCGCGCACCAGGAGTCCGCCGAACTCCTCCAGACAGCAGCAACCCGCCGCCACCACCGCAAGACACAGCAGGTAATGAACTTGCCCCCCAACACCCCCAAACAAAATTAAGGTCTCAGTTTTGATCAAGGGGACCCCCTGCCAGATGGAAGTAGACACCAGGTCATCCTACTCCATAATCTCGGAGTCCACCCTCCACAGGCTCTGCCCCGGGGGGGACCCCGACTTTGGAAAGTCCAGGGCCTAACCCTGCGGGACTTTCAGAAGAACCCGATACCGATAAGGGGGTTGGGCAAGTTCCAGGTCCAATTTAAGAACTTTACGGGACACTTGGGCCTCCTGGTGGTGGTGGGCAACCTCACAAGCCTGCTGGGACTCTCCTGGTTCCAGCCCCTAGGGCTGGGCGTCACCGGGGTACACAGCCTGCAGCCCACAGATTTTAGCGACATCTGTGAGGAATTTTCAGTAGTTTTCGATGGGGCACTGGGCTCATATGCAGGGCCGCCCGTCACCCTGGACCTCGATCCCGCGGTCCGGCCTTTGCGCATATCAGTCCGCCATCTGCCGCTCGCAGTGTGGCCCAAGATCGAGCAGGAGCTCGATAAGCTGGTCGCCCAGGGAGTACTAGAATCAGTGTCCCACGCCCGATGGAAGACCCCGATTGTGACACCAATGAAGGCAAATGGGGACATCCGCATCTGTGCAGTCTATAAGTGCACCATCAATACAGCACTTCAGGCCCACACCTACCCAGTCCCGGTCATCAGCCACGTGTTGGCCTCCCTGGCCGGGGCGCGAGTGTTTGGGAAACTAGACCTGGCCCAGGCCTACCAGCAGCTGCCGGTCGACGATGCCACAGCAGAAGCACAGACCATTGTGACGCACAAAGGGGTGTTTAAGGTAAAGCGCCTCAGGTTTGGGGTCAGCGTAGCCCCCGGTATCTTCCAAGAGTTAATGGACCGTTTGTTAAAAGGTCTTCCAGGGGTGCAGCCCTTTTTCGACGACGTCCTGATCGCGGCTCCGGACGTCAAGACCTTCTCAGCCCGCCTACTCTCCATCCTCCAGCGATTCCAGGATGCCGGCCTGAAGGTGAAATGCGAGAAGTGCCTCTTTGGGGTGCCTGCGGTGGATTTCCTCGGCTTCAAGGTGGACACCCACGGAATTCACCCCACTAAGGACAAGGTAAAGGCCATCTCCGATGCCCTGGCCCCCAAGTCCAAGGCTAAGCTGTAGTCTTTCCTAGGACTCATCAACTTCTACCATGCCTTCCTTCCCCACAAGGCGGCAGTAGCCCTTACACAGGCTCCTGGACAAAAGCGCCACCTGGACTTGGGGTCCCCACCAGGCGGCAGCCCTCCAGGGCGTCAAGGACCTCCTAATGTCCAATGCGGTCCTCGCCCACTTCGACGAAGCCCTGCCCGTCGTATTGGCCTGTGACGCATCTCCTTATGGGGTGGGGGCAGTTTTGGGTCACAAGCTGCTGGACAGCCGGGAGGGCCCAGTCGTGTATTACTCCTGGACCTTAGCCCTGGCTGAAAGGAACTGTGCTCAGATAGACAAGGAGGCACTTGTGATCGTGGCCAGGGTCAAAAAGTTCCATACTTACTTGTATGGGCACAAGTTCATGGTCACCACGGACCACAAACCTCTTCTGGGCCTCCTCACCCCGGATCGCCGCACACCACAGATGTTGTCCCCGCGAGTCCTCCGATGGTCGATCTGATTTGCGGGGTACAACTACGACTTGGTGCATAACCCGGGGAAGGCCATGGGCTATGCGGACGCACTCAGCTGCCTTCCTCTGCCCTCCTGTGACCCCGACCCAGCTCTGCTCTGCTCAAGGACCTGCCGGACCGGCCGCTTCAGGTATGGGACGTGGCCCGGCGCACAGCCTGGGACCTTCAACTCTCCCAGGTCTCTGACTGGGTGGGAAGGGGGTGGCCCAAGAATCCGGACCCTGAGTTCACGGCCTTCTCAGTCTGGCATGCAGAACTCTCCACCCACAAGGGGTGCCTACTCTGGGGCTCAAGGGTAGTGATTCTGGAACCCCTCCGCCTGTGAGTGCTGACCGCTCTGCATGAGCACCACCCTGGGGAAGTATGAATGAAGGCCCTCACCTGGAGCTACGTCTGGTGGCCAGGCCTTGACAAGGAGATAGAGGACCGCGTCTGCCACTGTGAAAAGTGCCAAGAGACCCATCCAGACCCTCCACACCAGACCCGGCTCAGCCCGCAGCAGATATCCCCGAATCTCCACTCCCTACACCGGCAGCTCCGGCAACTCCGCACCGCTCGACAGAGAATGGAAACGTCCCACGCACCTCAGGGACGATGTTTGCCAAGGGACAGTCTGGACTATGGGGGGAGGGATGTAATGTAGTATGTTCTGTGTAGCAACCAGCCTGCCATGTGCTCCCAGGTAATGGCGCCCGCTGCATGGCCAGAGCACGTGGTCAGGCAGAGAGGGGAGCTTGAATCTGGAGGAACAATAGACGTCCGGATTCTAAGCCTCCACCAATGTGGGACCTAGGTTCTCCCTGGGGAGCCAATGCGATCAAAGGCTCCTCCAGGGAACCTATGACAAACATGCACATATGTTAAGCCCCTATCAGGTCTTTTGGGTGCGGCCGGAGGTGTGGCTCCGGCCAGCATATAATGAGGGCCCTGGAGCCCTGTAAGCATGCTTGATCTGACCATCTACTAGACATGCGGAATCACTCAATAAAGGCTTCATGATTTCACTGTTCCTGGTCTCCCGAGTCCAGTACTCTTCAGTCTGATTAAACAAAAGATTAAATAGATACACAGAACACTAAGTAGACTTCAAGAAAGGTTAAGTTTCAAAGCTTGTTACCCAGAGCTTTGCCAAAAAAGGGGGAGACAGCAGATTTCAGTGTATTCCAGGTTGGAGTTGGAGGTCTTCATTTGGTGAAACCGGATCATGGTCCCTGACAGTGTCATCTGGAGATGGGTTGGGAGGTAAGCCTTCTCGGTCAGCCAGCAGGAGAAAAATTTAAAAAAAAAATTTCATTGGCGCAACATCTCTTCCAGGGAAAACACAGAAGTGACGTCACACTGCTCTAGGAATTGCCAGGAATTCTATGGTTTTACCCTCGTGTTTCTGGTTATTCCTAGAATGGTGTGACATCAATTCCAGATTTCCCCTGGAAGTGACATTGCACGGATGATGCCCTCCGCCATGTTCCTGCCCCCTGTCTCTCACCAGGTTTGAGCCCTGAAACAGTTAGAACAGTAAAAAAAATGCATCTTTGCAGATTTGCAAGCGGACATGAACATGAACTTTCATGCCTACTGTGTCAGAATATCCAGAACATTGATCCACAACAGCAGGTTTACCCAGAAGCCAGTCCCACTTTCATGGTCATTGCTCTGTGCAGTCCCCTATGGGCCCTGTGGGCGTGCAGGGGCCAGCCCCTTTCTCAGCGGCTCTTCGGCCTTCGCAACAGAGCTGGGGCAGCCCCTCTCTTCTGGAGCACCTCAGAGGCCATTTCCCCGCTCAGAGGGTCACGTGCTCCGGGGTGTTCCCTCTTTTCCTCAGTTTGCTCTTTTCTGCCGCTCTGTGAAAAATGTTCTGGCTTCGCTCCTTTACTTGAGATCTTCTCTGCCTAATGTTGCAGACAGCGCTCAGTAGCAAATGTTTGTTTTGTGCCACCAATTTGATGTGCGCAGATGAACACTCTGTACACCTCTTATGTTCGGGGGACGACCATGATGTGGCAGCCTGTAAGATCTTCCAACAATTCACCCCCAAGGCCTGGGCAGATTGCGCTTCACACCTAAAGGCCGCCTTGTAGGAGAGAGCTTGTCAAGTTCTGTTGGCCCAGCAGCCAAATCATCTGCACTGGTGAAACACATTCCTCCTTCGACGTCAAAATCAGCTACAGATCATCCCTTTTGTGTGGCTTTAGTAATCTCCATTCTGTCTGTTCTGAGACTGGATCCGACCCACAGAAAGTTGAGGTTCTCTGAAGCGGGACCTAGGAAGCATAAAGCTAAGGTGAAACACAAAAGTCAAAGTTTGGGCTCTATGGATCTGACAGTATTTGGAACCATGTAAATCAGGTACAAGAATGAAGCTGTGCAGAGACTGATATGCTGCCAATATTCTTTATGTATAATGAAGAAAACTTATACCAAACTGCACAGTCCTGTTTCAGCAAAACAAAATAAATATGTAGCCACAAGATTGCAGTCCAGTTGTTTTTGCGTGGGTATTCATAAGCTGAGTTGATGGGATGAGATTCTCCGGAAGAGCTCCCGTTTCGAATCTATAGATCTTCTTCCATGCCACTACTGCTGCCTTTATATAAAAACATAATAGAACTAGAGAATCACACCCAGGTAATACATTCTCATTGATAGTTAATATGTGTTAAGATCCTTTCAGAACATTCATCAAATATATTACCAGAACAAGAGATGAAAACTCTACTTCAGGCTTCTATAAGAGTTAGCTTCCCTTCCAATATTATGCCTAAGAATACAAAAATACATTTATAAATTTTAGTAACAAATCATAAAGAATCCATACAAAGACCCAAAAGAAGGGCCAAGAAGACTTACCCCACACAGGGGAAGCAAGGAAACATAAAGAATATGGGCAGCATATCAATCTCTGCACAGCCTCATTCTTGTACTTGATTTACACCTTATAGCTCTGTTCCCTTTCATTGTAACCTTAATATTTGGAACCATGCCACGGCACTCAGTTTCAATGGAACCAATGAGATCTTTGGACCCAGTACCTTCTCGTGGTCTGACCGAATTGCCTACACTGTGCACAACTTCACCGGGGCTGCCCTCTCTGGCTCCACCCCTCTCCAAGGGTGAGGTGGTTCAGGAAGAAGCCGACTTACCTGCAAATCCACCTTCAGTTCCATTGACTTAGGCGCTGCTTCCTCCATGGCCACAAGTCTCCCCTCCGGGACCATGGCAGCAATAACCTTTCTTTTACCCCTCCCCATTCCCTTGAGTGGGGGGATCAATATCAACCTCAGCCTGAACCAAGACCTTACAAATCTAAAACTAAGGACAGGCCATCTGCACCATTTTGATGGTTACCTAATGCCCAGCCTCCAATTTCTATCTCCAGATCCAAAGAGGAAGAGAAGTGCCAATCCATAGCCAGTTCGGGCCTACCTTCTAACCCCTCTTTGGATGACACTATCAGGGGCCATGATCCTGTTTCACTAAGTGAAGATCTCCAACTTTATTGGAAAAAATGGTGATAATGGCCCAGTCCTTGGACCTTCAGATTACTTCCACTGACACAAAGCCATGGGACAAGATTCTAGGTCGTCTTTACTCTGATACCCCTGGATTATCGCTTTACTCTATTAAAGGGTATCTTGGATATGGCTAAGTCCATTTGGGACAAACCTTCCTCCATCCCCGCTACATCTTGCAGGGTGAAGAATATGTGTAGAGTCCAACAGGAAGGAATCACATTTCTTTTTACTTATCCTGCTCCGTCTTCCCCCATAGCTGAAGAAATGCAGGCGAAGCAAAAGGTGGGCTTCCACTCAACACTGGCCTACAAAGAGGGCAGGAAGATTGATGCTCTTAAGTCATAAGATGTACTCCTCTTCCTCACTCAACCTAAGGATAGCCAGTTACCAGGCAATAATGGGAGCTCACCAGTTCTTTTAGTGGGAGAAGATTTCATCTTACCTTGATAAGCTGCCCAAAGAGAGAAAATCTCTAGGCAAGGGGATCCAGACTAAAGCTCTGAGACTGGCCCTTTCTGCTCTGCAGCTGGCTCCAGAGAATCTGAGGAGTCAAGTCTTAAGGGGTGACTTCACAGTTGCACACATTTCCTCTGCACTGGTCCCCCCCCCCCCCCCCCGGTTTATTTATTTGTGTATTCTGTATGCATTCTGCATCTACAAGCAGAATCCGCATTTTTAATAAACATTTTTATTAAACAAAAAAAGATTAAATACAAACTTATCCATGAGGGCATCTAGCTTTTTTAATACACGGTTGGTTTGAGAAACAGAAGAGTTACAGTTTGTAAATATACTATGTGATTTGTTTCAATATTACAGTTGTAATAGGGTAAACATTTTCCAGCACTTTCTTATTAGCTATCATGTACTGTAGTAATGGGAGCTTTTTGTTTTGCATTATCATTCAAAACATTTTTATATGCTATCTTTTCCATTACATACCACTGTATGTAATGGAAAAGATACACTCTACCATGATGTGTCTGCGACTAACTACCTGGTTACTGACGCCCAAAGAGACAGTTTCCCTGAGCCAGTAGCTACGGTCATTTTTGAACTCCCATAGGCTGTCCACAAGAGTCTCCTACAGTCACAAGTGTAGATATTTCTCGTTATGGGCCTTCACCATGGGTATTGCTCCTGTTACTCGTCCCCTGCTATTAGCATTGGGATACCTATTGGTGTAGTGATTAACAGTGGCAGAGATCTCTTAGCCCCACCTACCTCACAGGGTGTCTACTGTGGGAAGAGGAAGGGAAGGAGATTGTGAGCAGCTCTAAGACTCTGAAACTTTGAGTGAAGGGCAGGGCATAAATCCAATTCTTCTTCTTCTTCTTCTGGTTTGGCTGCTTCTTCTATTAAAATTCACTTGGCAGCTATTTCTGACTTTCATTCTTTAATTGAGTAGTTATTTTTCTCTCATAACTCTTCCAAGATGTTCCTCGAGAGCTTAAACAACTTCCACCCTCTGAGGGTTCCCACTGTTCCCCAGTGGTCTTTATCACTGGTTCTAGCCCAAATAGTCTGTCCTTCAAGGTTTCCTTTCTGGTGGCCATCACATCACATCAGCCCAGATGGGTGGGGAAAATAACAACACTTAGAACTGACCACCCATTCATCAAATCTCATAACCAAAGGGTAGTTTTCAGACCTAGTGTAAGTTTCCTAACCAAAGTAGTTTCTGAATTTCACTTGATTCAGGACATTAAACTCCCTGTATTCTTCCCACAACCATCCTCTACAGCAGAAAGACAACTGCGTGTTAGATGTAAAACGTGCTTTATTGTTTTATCTGGAAAGGATAAGTGTGAGAGACCTACAGAGTCAGTCAGTATCTTCTCCTCACCATCCTTCGTTGGGTGCAGGGTAAAATCCCAAGGTAAGGATTACTAACACTCTGTGAGAGTCCTACAGAGTCAGTCACCAACAAGTGTCCTTAAACAGGAATGCTTTATTGAGAAAGGTCTGCTATGGTCATTTACACTTCTTGTGTTAGTAATGGCTGACACAGCCCCAAGCAGGACAATTATACAGAATTCAAAAAGGAATTGCAGCCAATCACCAAGCCAAAGAAAAGCCGCTTAAAATACTGGTTTACGGTTCCCAGGGAAAAATCAGGAAGAATTAGAGTCAGACAGGAGAAGAGATACATGGGCAAGCACCATCAGTCTCCCAAGGTCAGAGCTGCTCAAAGAGCGATAAGCATGCTATGAGAAGTATAACATAACATTCCACATACCCAACGTCAAAAGTTCCTCATCCCACTTCCCGGACAGGAGATGGCAGCATTAGCTGACATTCTGCCCCCCCAAAGCTCCCCCTATCCCCCCAGGTTTTAGTCGGTACAATTTATGGAAGTTACAAAGCAGTGCAGGAGCGTTAAGATGTTCAGCAGCAACCCATTCATTTTCTTCCGGCCCAAAGTCTTTCCAGTGCACTAGATAAAATAAGTGACCACGTTTAAGCTTAGAGTCCAGAATTTGCACAATCTCATAATGAGGTTCACCATTCAGAATCAGAGGAGGAGGAATTGGTTGCTGGGGCCGCCAGATATTCGGTCCGGGGTCCTGTTTCAATAAGCTGAAATGGAAAATGGGATGCAAAGATTTCAGTGACTTAGGCAGTTCAAGTTTAACAGCCACCTCATTGATCTTTCTGAGTACTTTGAACAGCCCCGCATATATCCAGTCCAATTTTCGAATGGCCTGCAGGCCCCTGATGTTCTTGGTGGACAAATACAGCAAATCCCCGGGCTGCAAATCCCACCCAGGCGCCCACCCCTTATCCACTTTCTTTTTATAGTCCATCTTGGCTTTATCCAATGACTTTGCTATTAAGGGCCAAGAGTCTTGCAATGCTTTCCACCAGCCTTGAGAGTCTCCCGACCCTAGTCCAACAGGGGTGGGTTGCAGCAGGGGGGTCCCTTCATATCCACAGAAAACCATAAAGGGAGAGACACCTGTAGAAGAATGAACCGCATTATTATAGCTGTACTCCGCAAACGGCAACAAGTCAACCCAATTAACTTGTTGATAGTTCAAGAAACAGCATAAAAATTGTTTGACAACTTGATTGACTCTTTCGATTTGGCCATCAGTCTCTGGGTGATAAGAACTGCTGAGTGCCTGCTCCACCCCCAATACTCGCAATAACTCCCGCCAGAAGGTGGCAACGAACTGTGATCTGCGGTCAGAGATGGTCTTGCGCGGGATTGAGTGCAGTTTGATGATATTACTCATAAACATTTTGGCCAATGCCTCTGCCATGGGTATTTGCTTGAATGGAATGAAATGGGCCTGTTTTGTAAATAAATCCATCAACAACAAGATCACCGTTTTCCCCTTACTAGGGGGCAGATCTGTGATAAAGTCCATAGAGATCACCTCCCAAAGTCGGCTAGGGGTTTCTAATGGTTTCAAGAGACCAGGGGTCCCCACCCCTGGCGTTTACACATTAAACAGGTTTGGCAGGTGCTCACATAAGACGATACATCTCCATGCATATGTGGGCACCAGAATTGGTGTTGCAGCAAAAGAAACGTTTTCAAATATCCAAAGTGGCCCGACAGTTTAGACTCATGAGCAGAGTTCGTAACTTCCCTCTGGAGGGAGAAGGGAACAACCAGTTTATCACCTTTGTACCAACAAGCATCAAAGCCCTGCACCACATCGGGGTCTCCCTGTATGTCAGTTTGGTCCGCCTCCGTGTAAGCTTGGGCACGTTTCTCCTGCCAGGCATTAATGGGAGGATTTTCAAACCTCCGGCTTCTGCTCCTAGTGACCACCACCCCTCCCAGCTGGACAGGAGTAAACACTGAGTCAATAACCTCATCCCAGATGCTGTCGTGTTGTAGGAGGTGGGAGAGGGCATCAGCGAGGGAGTTTGATTTCCCCGGAAAATGATGGATCGTAAATTGAAATTCTGAGAAAAATTCAGCCCACCGGAGCTGTTTGGCATTCAAAGTTTTATGAGTCTTAAGTGTCTCGAGGTTTTTGTGATCAGTCCAAACCTCGAATGGGGTGTGCGCCCCTTCCAACCAGTGGCACCACACATTCAGTGCCAGCCGAATGGCTGCAGCTTCCTTATCCCAAACTGCCCAGTTACATTCAGTCTCCTCGAACTTTCAGGACACATAGGTGAGGGGGTGCAGCTTTCTGTCATCCCTTCTTGGAGGATTGCCCCCCCCCCGTGGCCATATCTGAAGCATCCACGTATACAATGAATTTTTTATTTTCGTCAGGATGCGCTAACACAGGCTCAGAGGTAAACATAGTCTTAAGAGCCTCAAATGCTTTTTGGCACTCACGGGTCAAATCGAGATGCGCACCCGGTCATGTAGACTCTGGTCTCTTCCCCTTTGTTTTCAATAAATCTGTGAGGGGTAGGCTATATTGGGCGAAATTTTCGATGAATGTGCGGTAAAAATTCGTGAACCCTAAAAAACTCTGGAGTTGTCGGTGGGTTTTGGGGGGCTCCCAATCTACCACAGCTGCCACCTTGGCAGGGTCCATTTCTAACCCTCCAGGAAATATGCGATACCCCAAAAAGTCAATCTTCGACTTATGAAAGTCACATTTTGACAGTTTAGCAAAAAGCTTATATGCCCACAGGGTGGTGAGAACTTTGCACACCAATTTTACGGGCAACTCCCAATCCGGGGAGTATAAAAGAATATAAACTAGATAGCAGAGGACCCCTTTAAACAGGTGCTTGTGCAACACTTCATTTATTAAATTCATAAAAATTCCCGGCACCCCTTGAAGTCCAAACGGCATCACCAGGTATTCGAACTGGCCCAGGGGTAAACATAAGAACATAAGAGAAGCCAATGTTGGATCAGGCCAGTGGCCCATCCAGTCCAACACTCTGTCACACCGTGGCCAAAAACACCAGGTGCCCTCAGAAGGTCCAGCAGTGGGGCCAGGACACTAGAAGCACTGCCATTGTTGCCCCCCCCCCCGGTCAAGGATCAAGAATACAGAGCATCACTTGCCCCAGACTGAGAGTTCCTGTCTATACTTTGTGGCTAATAGCCACTGATGGACCTCTGCTCCATATGTTTATCTAATTCCCTCTTGAAGCCGTCCTTGCTTGTAGTCGCCACCACCTCCTGTGGCAGTGAATTCCACGTATTAATCACTCTTTGGGTGAAGAAGTACTTCCTTTTATCTGTTCTAACCCGACTGCTCAGCAATTTCATGGAGTGCCCATGAGTTCCTGTATTGTGAGAAAGGGAGAAAAGTACTTCTTTCTCTACCTGCTCTATCCCATGCATAATCTTATAAACCTCAGTCATTTCACCCCTCAGCCATATTTCTCCAAGCTAAAGAGCCCCAAGCCCTTCAACCTTTCTTCATAGGGAAAGTGTTCCAACCCTTTTAACATTCTAGTTGCCCTTTTCTACACTTTTTCCAATGCTATAATATTTTTCTTGAGATGTGGCAACCAAAACTGTACACAGTACTCCAAATGAGGTCGCACCATCAATTTATACAGGGGCATTATGATACTGGCTGAGTTGTTTTCAACTCCCTTCCTAATAACCCCCAGCATAGCATTGGCCTTTTCATTGCAGTCGAACACTGTCTCGACATTTTCACTGAGTTATCTACTACAACTCCAATATCTCTCTCTTGGTCAGTCTCCGCCACTTCGGACCTCATCAACGTGTATTTATAGTTAGGATTTTTGTCTCCAGTATGCATCACTTTGCACTTGGCCACATTAAACCACATTTGCCACGTTGATGCCCACTTGCCCATCCTCCACAGATCCTGTTGGAGTTTCTCACATTCCTCCCTGGTTCTCACCACCCTGAACAACTTCGTGTAATCTGCAAATTTAGCCACTTCACTGCTTACTCCCAACTCCAAATCATTAATAAACAAGTTAAAAAGCATCAGACCGAGTACTGATCCTTGCGGTACCCTACTGCTTACCTCCCTCCACTGAGAAAATTGCCCATTTATATTCACTCTCTGTTTCCTTTTAATTAGCCAGTTTTTGATCCACAAAAGGACTTGTCCTTTTATCTCGTAACTATTGAGCTTACTTAGGAGGCTTTGATGAGGAACTTTATCAGAAGGTTTCTGGAAGTCAAGGTAAACAACATCTATTGGATCTGCTTTGTCCACATGTTTGTTTACTCCCTCAAAGAACACTAACAGGTTAGTGAGACAAGTTCTTCCCTTACAGAACCCATGCTGAGTCTTCCTCAATAGATTTTGTTCATCAATGTGCCTACTAATTTTTTCCTTAATAACAGTTTTCACCAACTTATCAACATCAGACTGACTGGCCTGTAATTTCCTGGATCTCTGGAACCCTTTTTTAAAGATGGGAGTGACATTCGCTGCCTTCCAGTCCTCAGGAATGGAGGCAGTTTTTAAGGAAAGATTACATATTTTTGTCAGGAGATCCACAAGTTCACATTTGAGTTCTTTCAGAACTCTCGGATGTATGCCATCTGGGCCCGGTGACTTATTTGTTTTTAAGTTGTCTATCAGTTGTAGGACCTCGTCTCTCATCACCTCAGTCTGATGCAGGTCTTTGTATTGAATGCAGTCTAAGGGTGCGATCACACGGACGTTTATTGCGGGCCTCGCGGCTGTTCCCCATCGCAATTAAAGGGGCTGACTAGACGGGCCGCATCTGTCTCCCGTCTCGAAGCCGCCCCCCCCCCCCGCACTCGAGCCCGCTTTTCCAACCACCAGGAAAAACAAGTACCTATCGCGCTTGAAAGAGCAGCGCGGGAGAACCCGGGTTTAAATGCCCGTGTGATCGCACCCTTATACTCATCACCCCCAGATGCGCACTCAGAAGTATGCATCCTGGAGATCCAGTTTGGAGAATATTTTTCCATGGGCCACCTCCACCAGGAGATCTTTGATTAAAGGGAGGGGGTGTGCATTGGAGTTTGACACCGCATTCAGTCCTTGATAGTCCGTGCATAGCCTTAACCCCCCATCTTTCTTTTTCTGGGACAGTACAGGGGCTGCAAAGGGGGAGGTTGTGGGCCAAATGAACCCCCGTGCCAAGGTTTTCTCAATTAACTTGCGTAGTTCCACCCACTTCGCAGGGCTCATTGAATACAATTTCCCTTTGGACAATTTATGACCTGGTAACAATTCAGTAGCACAGTCAGTGTTTCTGTGAGGGGGTAACTCATCGGCCTCAGTTTCCTCAAACACCTCACTTAAGTCCCGATACTCCACAGGGATAGTTTCAAATTCCTCCCTGGCCGTACAGGCGTTGAGAGGTGGAGTTTCAGGTGCTGGCCCCCATTGGGGCTGCCACCGGTGCGCTGCACAATGGTTGGTTATAAAACACACCTTCCCTTCGCTCCATACAATGTAAGGATCGTGAGAGCCCAGCCAAGGACTCCCCAGTACCATAGGGAACTGAGTGTGGGGGTTAATGACAAATGTTCTTTTCTCCCAGTGCTCCCCAGTCCCAACAATTAATTGCTCAGTCTCATATGCACAGGGCTCCTTTATCTCTGACTCGTCCATCTGGGTGAATTGTAAGGGTTCATCCAAATTTTTCACCCCAGTTCCCAGGCCTGTGACTACTATTGGGCTTATCAGGTCTCTAGCACACCGCGAGTCAATAAGGGCCCATACCCTGACTTGGGTTCCTAGGTCTGGGTTGGCAACTGTAAGTATAACGTAAAGGAGAGGGGTGGGGTTGCTCACCATGGGTGGCACTGATTGTTGAGGGACCTGCTGAGTTGCGCTGTTTGGAGCAGGTCCTGCCAGTTTCCCGCCGGCTGGGTAGCTTCCACTACTGCCACTCGCTCTTGCTCCAGCTGAGTTTCGAGTTGTAGGGCTCGGGGCTTCGGGGCGTGGGGTCCCTTCATACCACGAGGGGCAGCAATGGTGGAGTTAACACTCCCTTGGGGGGCCCCGCTAGACAGGATGAAGCATAATGGCCGGCTTCTCCACAGCGTAGGCAGAGCCCCTGTTTCAATCATAGATCTCGGCGGTCCTGAAGAGGTTGTTTCAATTTGGGCTTGGCAGGCTTCCCGGCAGCTATTGGGGTTTTTGGGAACGGCTTTGGGACATGCATAAGGATAAGCTGGAATCTGCCTTCTGCATCTTCCGCTGCCCTCACCCAGGGCGCCAACGATGTGGGGTTCACGTTTCTGAGTACTGTCTCATATATATCGTCATTTAGGCCCTGCCGATATTGCTTGATAAACATGGCATCCGTCCATCCCTGTATCTTAGCCGCAAATCTTTTAAAAGCAGTGGAGTACTCACGCACGGGGCTGTTTCCTTGCTGCAAGGTGCAGATCTGATTGTGTGCCTTTTCTTTTCCCATGGGGTTCTCATACTGATGTCTCAACGCCCACATGAACACTTCCATGCTTCTGAGTTTGGGTCCCGGCATGTTATGGAGGCTCACGTACCAGTCAGCCACCTCTTCCCGCATCCTCAGCCTGATGTAACCAATGTGTTCTTCCTCCAATGGGAAAAGATGGCCCCAATTCTGGAGAAACCTCCCAGTCTCAATCATGAAAAACTGCAGTTTATTCGGGTTCCCATCAAACGTGGCATCCAACAACTCCTGAGGCATGGGATGTTGTTGCATCACGGGTCCCAGCGCTCCACATCTGGGAGGGGCTCCCCAGGACCCGGTCCCGTGGGAACCCCTTGTGGTTGAGGGAGTGGTTGTGGAGGAGGAGGGGATGCTGCGGCCTCTTCTTCCCCTTCCCCTTCCCTTTTGATCACTTTAGGAAGGTCTAGGAACATCTCCGTCATCTCCTTTTGCATCATCTGGTGCATAGCCTCGAACCTCCAATCCATGTGAGCCCATAGATCACCAGGCCCCCCCGCATCCCTGGGAACTCCGGGTACTGTTGATACCGTTGGGAGCTCGACCTTGCCCAGGGTAGAGCCCCGACGTGGTGTCAATCATGTTTCCAGTGGGGTGGTGGCAAACTGCATCCAGGAATACTGGCTCTGCCATGGTCTGTTGTAGACCCACCGATTTGTAGTCATAACCACAACCTTTTCCGTAGAAGACACTGGCCCCTCTGTGGGTGCAGTGGATGCAGGTATCTTCTCCTCACCATCCTTCGTTGGGTGCAGGGTAAAATCCCAAGGTAAGGATTACTAACACTCTGTGAGAGTCCTACAGAGTCAGTCACCAACAAGTGTCCTTAAACAGGAATGCTTTATTGAGAAAGGTTTGCTATGGTCATTTACACTTCTTGTGTTAGTAATGGCTGACACAGCCCCAAGCAGGAATTGCAGCCAATCACCAAGCCAAAGAAAAGGTGCTTAAAATACTGGTTTACGGTTCCCAGGGAAAAAGTGGGAAGAATTAGAGTCAGACAGGAGAAGAGATACATGGGTAAGCACCATCAGGTCAGAGCAGCTCAAAGCGCAATAAGCATGCCATGAGAAATATAACATTCCACATACCCGACGTCAAAGGTTCCCTCATTCCACCTCCCAGGCAGGAGATGGCAGCATTAGCTGACAGTAAGTCAGTTCAGAAAGGTCCCACATCTGTTTGCTTGCTTTGCTGGTCCCTCTAAAGGGAGAGCAGCCTCATCACAGACTGTATCCAGATGGATCATCATTTCTCTCAACAATCAGAAGATCTTACGAGCGAACAGGTGTACCATGCCCTCTCCACATCAGAGCACATTCCACAAGGGCATGAGCTGCTTCTGTTGCCTTCCGACAAGGCGTTCCATTGGCTGATGCCTGTAAGGCTGCAACATGGTTATCTGCAGATACCTTCATCAGGAACTGTTCTGTGGACGTCAACACAAGAAGAGAGATGCCAGCGGGAACAGCAATCTTGCATTCGATTTTTCAATGTTTCACTCACTCCACCCACTGGTAAGTTACCTCGTTGGTCTCCCATTGTGGGACTGCACAGGACAACAAGGGTGAAAACAGTGTCGAACTCACCTGCAACTGTTGTTCATTGAGTTGTCTCTGTGCAGGCACACATCCCCTCCTCTGCACCCATGGTGAGCTTATTGTTACTATTTCTGAGGCTCATTGTGGTGGCAGAGGAGAGCCTCCCCCAGGCATGTGATTGTTTGAGCAGGAAAACGGCCTCTGAGAAGCACCAGAGGGAAGGGACTCCTCTGGCTCTGTTGTTAATGCTAAAGGGAAGCTGAGAAATCTTCCCGGCAACTGGCCTGCTCCAGTGTGCTATCCCAGTGTGTGCCTGCACAGAGACAACTCAATGAACGACCGTTACAGGTGAGTGCAACACTGTTTTATTCAATGGGGCTTACTCCCAGGACTCTTAGGATTGCAACCAATAAATTCACTATGGTTAGTGCTGTAAAGGAAAGCAGGAAAACCAAAGGGAGAACAAAGGAAGGGGAGAAATGTGTTCCAGGGACTAACAATGCTTTGCCACTGATCTGCACAACTCGGCCTAACTCTGCTCCCTGGCCCCACCACGTCCCATGTCCATCCAATAACAGATATTTATAAAAGGCTGGTCATAATTTCAACAACTTTTTGCAAGTTCAAGGTCTATCTTTGAAAGTAGGACTTTCTGAACCTAGGTTATTTGTTGAATGTCCTTCTTGTGTGTTGTGGAAACAGGTCACGAGCATCCCTTCAGCATTATTCTTGGCTGCCTCCGAGACTCTCTAGACCATCTCCAGGGAACCAACAACAACATGCAGCTGTCTGATGAAAACGAAGCTTTCCTCCTGGATCAGCTCCCCAGAGATAGGCAATATCAGTTCATCCTAAAACCCAAGACTCACGCTCCAGTGCAGCTGCAAAGAGGTACAAAGTTGTGTTGAGCAAAGGCCAGTTGGGATTTTGATGTACAACCTAGTGTTGTAGTATGCAGTTGCTGCTTGGGTGGTGGAAAGGGCCATCAAGTTTCAGCCAACCCACGGCAACCCCGTAGGGTTTGGAAGGCAAGAGAGATTCAGAGGTGGCTTGCCTCTGCGTTGTGACCCTGGGCTTCCCTCATGGCCTCCTTTGCAAGGACCGGCCACGGCTGACCCTGCTCAGCTTGGATTGGGCGAGCCTGAGCCAGCCAGGTCAGGAAGTTGTTGCTTTAGAGGACTGTTTTTAATCATTCTCGCTATTGCAAACACACCGCAGAATTTTGGAATCTACATTCAGCTGCCTGGCTTTTGAACAGATTGTGATTTTCCAACTTTAGTTTAAGGGATATCCTGTTGTTCCTAAATCTGCTAAAACCAACAGCATCCATAAAATAGCTTGATGGAAAAAAAGGGGGAGGGTTAATGCAAATGTGAGTGACAAGATTTAATTGAGAATTCTTTCCCCCAAACTCAGCCTCTAATTTTGGGTTTTTGTGTGTTTGTGTGTAGATAGATGTGTGCACACATGCACATATATATATGTTTGGGGCATGATCAAGCACTTTTAAGTCCCAAGTTAATCATTGTCCACTCTCATTGATTTGGCTGAAAGTTGTGGAACATCATTTGCTAAAACTTGGCTGGGTTATTTCTTTCAGTTTTGTATTGTTTTACCCTTTATTTTAATAAACTGAACTTTGATCCCCTTATGGAGTTTGATGTTAGTAGGAAGATTCGTGCCCTGTCTTAAGCATACTCACTCAGGAGTAAGTCCCTTGGAGTGCAAAATAAATATGCTCAGGATTGCAGCTGAAGGCCATAACTGGCCTCTCAGCTGGCCATGATGGAAGCTGGAAGTTCAAGCCTTCAGTAAACATCTACTTAGCAGGAGTACTTCTGCTGGCTCCTCCTGAGGCCAAAGTGATGTATTTGGTGCAATGGAACGCCAACCCCCTGCATATCAGGAGAGGACCATTTGCAGGTGGAAAGCACTAAGGCAGGAGGATAATTGTTTAGCCCTCCTTTTCCTAATCATCTCTGATGGGAAAGCAGCAGCCAGTTGCCCAGAAGCATTGGTCAAGATCTGGAAACACAACTTGGCAGTGTAAGATGTCATTCTGGGCTTTATTGATTTCCCCCTGCTTGCAGGGAGGGCAGGGTAAAAATGCAAAATAAATAAATAAATAAGTACAAGGGAAATGAAAAGACAGACATTAGAATAAAGTATTAATATTGGTTCACATGTTGTTCAGTTTGCAGAAGTGGTTCTCATTTGCCGTTGGCAGCAGGAGAGGGGATGGATCAAGTGGGGAGGAGGCTTGTTTGGGTGGGACAAGGGGGTGAGGAGGACATTCAAAAGTTCATGTCTCCTAAACACAGAAGCCTCCCCCAGTGCCCAACTGATCATCAAATAGTATCTGATGTTACATCTAATGGAAAGTTCTTCCAGAAAGAGCATCTGGAAACAGAAAGATCTTTTTTGCTTTCAGAAACTTGCCAAAAAATCACTAAGAGGAAGAAATCTTTGATTGATTGGGCTCTCCGCCGAAGTACCAGCACCCCAACGGGCAGCCCAGCGTCGCAGTCCCCAACCACCCCACGGAAGCTTTTTGGTCTGTCCCTAACATCTGTTTGTCCTGATGGAAGCCTTCCCACACCAATCATGGTAATGTGGGGGTTCTTGACACGTAGCCCTGAGGACGGATTTGGAGTCATGCAGTGTGTCCATGATGCTTCTGAGCCTCCCTGTCCTGAGCTTCCCATCCGTCCAAGTTGCTGCCTTCCCTTTGCCTATTAATCACCTCTGTTTTCTCTCTGCTTCTTGATGGCCATTGCTAATACCCAAGGTCTGACGGTGTGAAAATAATGATGTCCTGCGCATGCTCAAGCTTTGTGCAGAGATATTTACAGTTTATTTACAATATATACACAGTCCTTTAAAGCAAAGCATTCACTGTTCTCACTGACAAAATGCTCCGCAAGGCAACCTGATGCACACACTGGCATATACTTGCTGTCATCTTGCACGGCATCCACTGTTTTACATGTCAACAAGGTCAGACTGCCCTTATGATGCTACCCATGCCCAAAGGTATGTGCCTGCATAGTGTAAGCAAACATGGGACTGGGCTGTGATCCCAGCAGTGAGCACTAGGAGTAGGTCCACTGAGCAGGAGATGGCTGCTGTCGTGGGCCAGTGATGAGGCAGGCTGAGGAGCATTCATGCTAAGTGTCTCTGTGGACACATCTGCAGTGCAGATTCTTGTGCTCTCTTTGCTTCACTGCACTACTGCAAAACTAAAAGCATAGGAAGTAGATTGTAAAGGTGCCTGGAGGACACAAATGACTTCTTTCCCCTGACCAAAATCTTCCACACAGAGTGTTGACGGTCTGTGAAAGTGATGAGCATGGATGAGGCAAGGAACTATGTGAGTAGACGGTCCCAGCATGTGCGGACAGTACTGGGTATACATCCATATCATCATCAGGGGTCCGTTGGGGCCGGAGTGAGGCGGAGCGAAGCTCTGCCAGCTCAGGATTGGCCACTAGGGCAGCCACGGGCTGAATCAGATTCTCTAATCTAATTCAGCCCGCTGCCAAATTGCCGCCGAAATTCGGCGGCAACTTTAAAAGCAGCTGGAGGGGAGGGGATTTGAGCGAGAGGCTCCAAACTTGCAGGGTAGCTGCTGGGGTCTCTCCTCGAAATACCCACCAAGTTTCAAGAAGATTGGACCTGGGGGTCCAATTCTACGGGCCCCCAAACAGGTTGCCCCCATTCCCTCCATTGTTCTCTATGGGAGGAAATTTTTCCCACCATAGAGAACAATGGAGGGGATGGGACAACCTGTTTGGGGGCCCATAGAATTGGACCCCATGGTCCAATCTTCTTGAAACTTGGTGGGTATTTCAAGGAGAGGCCCCAGCAGCTACACTGCAAGTTTGGAGCCTCTCCCTCAAATTCCCTTTCCTCCAGCCCCTCATATACCCTATGAGTTTTTGCCATTGATTTCAATGGCCCATAGGGTATAATGGGGCTGAAACTGACATTCCCTTTCTGACACACTTCTGGTGATGTCAGGGGTCGTGGCATATGCTAATAAGTTATGCTAATGAGCTCCTGCACCTCTTTTTCTACGAAAGGACCCCTGATCATCAATCTTCTGTGCAGTCCCACATGGGGACTGTGCATGAGCAGGCCTGTCATCTGAGAGGTTTTTACAGCTAAAAGCCTCTAGGTGGCACTTGTGTGCTGGAGCCAAGAAACTTGTTCCCGCCTAGGGACCACATGCTCCCATGCAGCAGTGCCCCTATCCTCAGTTCCTCTTTTGACATTGAAGGAGTAGGTTGTTTCCTTGTGAGTCTCCAAAGCTTCATGTTGGTGAGGAATTTCTCAAAATCAGTCAGTCACTTCTGAGACCTTTGCTATGGCTCAGAAAGCACTTTTCAAAAAATGCACCCACTGTGCATTGAAGAAGATGCAAACTGATGAGCATGACTTGTGTCTGTTCTGTTTGGGTGAAGGGCACAGTGTCCCCACTTGGAAGCCCTGCCAGTGCTTCACCTGCATGGCTAGAGGGGACGGAGCTTCCAAATTAAAGGCAGAGCTGCGGAGGAAGGCCCATGAGCTTTCAGAACCTCCATCTAAATCAGCTCCAGAAAGACTTCCGGCAAGACTTGCGACCATGGCGGACGCGCTCCTCCGCATCTGCGGGGAGCGCGATCCGTACCCGGCGGGAAGAAGGAGCTTCGGACTGGTGCCGAGCCCCCAGAGACCCTAGTGAAGGGGCTCTGCCTGGGGTGGCACGAAGGGGATCTCTCCCTACGGTGGCGATCGAGGGATCGAGGTCCCCTTTCATCACCCCCATAGGTTCCCCCGTCCGTGGGAGCCGTATGGCTAAAAGCGCAAAACCGAGAAGCAGCAGAGAGTGCGAAGCTTTGAAGCTGGAACTTATAGTTACGCACGGAGAAAACGTGAGTCTGAAGTAAAAATAAACAGAACACAGCGGGAAAGGCGGGTGGAGCAAACCCCCCCCTCTCGAGACTGGCGTACTTACGGGACTCTTTACGTGGCGTTACTGCATGAAAAAACGTATGTTCGGCTTGCTAGATGGCGGCATCGCTCTTTAGAGGATATGAACTTTAAAAAGATATAAGCGCAGTCGTAGAATTTGCTTCTTTCGTCTATCTTATCTAACTATCAACAAAGAAGCGCAGCCTCAACAATGGCGGGGAAATCGAAACCTTCCCCCAAACTAGGAAGTACAGCTCCGAGTTCAAAGGTTGATACCACAGAGATGAGCACTGTGTTCTCCTCGTTATTGCGACCTCTAGTGGACCAAATGACAGCTCTCAACATCAAGATGGACAAGATGCAGCTGGACCTGAAGGGGTCGAATAAAACTACAGAGAAGCTGCAGCGAGAACTTCTGGAAGTTAAGACTTCAGTAAAAAATCATGATTCAAGGCTACAAAAAGCGGAGAAAGAAAAGGCCTTCCACTCTGATCAGCTTTTGAAACTACAGATGGAAAGGTCGAATTTTTTCCTAAGACTTCAGAATGTACCAGAGGATAAAGGAGAAGACCTTAAAAATCTGTTAAGTGAAGCGCTTGAACCAGTGACGGGCTTAAAAGCAGCGGAAATAAAAAGCGATATGGATATGGTTTGCAGAACCTATCCAGACTATACCAAAAAGAAAAGCCTGCCTGGTGAGATTCAGATAAGGTTCTCCAAAAAGTCAACAAGAGATGTGGTGCTTAGGACCACAAATAAAGCGGTTCTGAAGATCAAAGGAAAAGAAGTTAAAGTGATGAAAGATATTCCATTTGAAATAAGGAAAAGAAGGAAAGCCTATGGAAAACTGACATCTTGGCTACAGTCTGAATCTATTATCTACAGGTGGAATGTTCCGGAAGGACTGAGCTTCAGCATCAAAGACAAAAAATACAAGATTGACTCTGTTCAACAGGCAAAAAGTTTTTTGGAAAAAAGCAAAGAAAAGAAAAAAGAGAGAGACTCAGATGGTTCGCTGGCATCGCAAGAAAGTATGTATGGATTTGATAGCTCAAAGAGCGAAGAAGAAATTTCTGACTCGGAAAAAGGAGCAGTAGCTCCAGAGGTACAAGAAGAGACTGTTAAGACAAGAAGAGGACGAAAGAAGAAATAAGGGCTGAAATGTTTTTTGAAATAGCACTTATATATTATATATAATTTGTATAATTAAGCATTCCTTTAAAAGAACATGTCTGTCAAACAGCTTTTTTATTTTTCATATATCATCAGTAACAATCTTAATTGAATATTAACCAAGGTTTAAAATGCTTCATATGTATTAATGGTAAGGTAATATTAAGCAAATGTTAAAGCACACTCTGTATAAGGTAAATACAGCTTAGAAAAGTAGCGATGTAGTAGTAGAAATAGATAAAATCAATAAAAATCTTTTAAATAAATAAATAAATAAATCAGCTCCAGAAAGATTGTCCATTGCCACATCATCAAAGTTGGCACACTCGGCTCCGCCTCCCGGTTCTGTGTCCCAATGGATCCAATTGGGGTCCTGTTCTCCTCCGACCCAGTGAGCCTCTTCGAATCTGCCAGCAAAAAAACCTAAGATGAGGTCTAAAAAGGAGAAATGCAAATCCATGTCCCAGCAGAGCGCTCTGATCTGTATTCCAGAACTAACTCTAGTTCTTCAAGAAAGACTGAGGACTCCATCCTTGAATCCAAGATCCTCTCCAGTATCACTTTTGGAGGGTAAAATCAAAATGGACATCAAGGCAGGCTAGGTTTCGCATACCTTGGAACTGGAACCAATTCCAGCTGCTCAATGGATGCAACCTCAGCCACATGTCCCAACTGTACTTTATGTCTCCGGGCTACTTGGAAGACTGGGATGACAATTTCCCTCAGTCCAGGGATCTGTGTTAATACCATTATTTTCATAAGATCTCTTCATACCCGCCTTCAGCTACAATTTCTTGCAGGTCTTGCTCATCCATACTTCAAAGGAGAGAAGAGGCGCCTATAGACTCCGATGGATCCAACGTGACATCAGATCCGAGTCCAGATGATAGAGTGGGAGACCCATCATCAGTGTCCCCGATGGAAGATCTCCGCATGTATGGGGAGCAGATGATTCATATGGCCCAGTCATTGAAAACAGAGGTCATCACTTTGGAGCACAAACCAAAGGATAAAATACTGAGCCATTTGTGTTCCAACTCTCCCAGCGTTATAGCATTCCCAATACTGAAGGGCTTGGAGGAACATTGGCAAAAGCTGGTATCTCTTCAGCCCACCTCCAGAAGAGTTGAACACTTCTTTAGGATCAAAAAAGAGCCATTCAGTTACTTGACTACTCATCCTCTGCCGTCTTCCTCAGTGACAGAGGAGATGCAACCCAAGGGCCAACAGTCTTACCATGCTGCACCCACCAATAAAGAGGGACAGAAACTTGATGTCCTTGGATGGAAGCTTTATTCCTTCTCCACACTGGGATTCAAAATTGCAGACTACGAAACTATTAAGGCAGGTTACCAACTTTTTCTATTGGAGAGAATCATGCCCTTCCTGGAGCTCCTCTCTGGAGACAAGAGACCCCTTGCTAAAGTTTTACAGGCCAAAGCCATTGAACTCTCAAAACAGCAGATCAGTGCTGGGTGGCACTCTGGGGACTTGGTTATACGTGGCATGTCAAACTCCATCGACCTTAGACGTCACACCTGGTTGAGGTCAACAGCGTTGCCTGTGGAAACCAAACAAAACATAAGAGGACCTACCTTGTGACAGTTCCATGCTGTTCTCCTCCAAGGCAGATGAGACACTCTCCTTAATCAATAAGCAGACAGCAAAATCGTGAGCGGTGTCTCCCTATGGCCCCTCTCAATACAAGCATAGGCCGTTTGTATGGCTGCCCTGGCACCCTCACCAGAGAGACTTTCGATCCTCTGACTACCAAGGGGTCCATTATCCTACTGCTAAGCCTTATGTGCACCAGCAGGGATATTCCAAACTCATGGGCTCTAGCTGTCCTAGATCAATGCACCCAGCCACCTCCTCAGAGAGAGGCAACTTTGTCACAAAAATCTGCTTTCTGATTAGAAGTTAATCCCTCTCCTGTTAAGTTTGGTGATAGATCGGCCCAGTATTTTCCTGAGTGAGAAACCATCACTTCTGATGAGTGGGTATTATCCAGGGCTCTTCTTGTAGAAAAAGCCCAGCAGGAACTCATTAGCATATTAGGCCACACCCCTGACAGCACAGCTCATTAACATATTAGGCCACACCCAATGTTCCCAGAAGTGTGGTCATCCAGCTACATCCACCTTTTGCTTCTTATTCTGTTTAACTTGTTGACAAAACAGTTTTGACAAAACCAATAAAAACATTATTTTCTGCCCCATCTATACAAAACCTTGCCTGAACCAATATCTTATGTCCAACAATTATTCTCACACTGGATAGGAATCAATCCCTAAGGGTTAGGTTCCCATGGAAATCAGGTTGCCTTCCTGCAGAACTAGTACGCTGAATATGATTTTTTTAGGGTTGCCAACCTACAGGTAGGGTCTGGAGATCTCCTGGAATTACAACTGAGCTCCAAACTACAGAGATCAGGTCAATGGCTGCTTTGGAAAGTAGAGTCCATGGCATTATGCCTTGCTTAGGTCCCTCCTTCCCCTAAACTGCACCCTCCACTCCCAAATCTCCAGGGATTTCCTCAACCTGGAGTTGGCAACCCTAGTTCACTGGCAGAACAACACTAGGAGCCAGTTTGGTGTAGTGGTTAGGTGCACGGACTCTAATCTGCGAGAACCAGGTTTGATTCCCCACTCCCCCCTTGCACCTGCTGGATGACCTTGGGCAAGCCATAGCTCTGTACCAGCTGTTGTCGCAGAGCTCTCTCAACCCCACCTACCTCACAGGGTGTCTGTTGTGGGGAGGGGAAGGGAAAGGAGTTTGAAAGACTCTCTGAGACTCCCTTGGGTAGTGAAGGGCAGGGTATAAATCCGATCTCTTCTTCTTCTAGGTTTGTGGATGCACTGGGTGGGAGTAGTTTGTGAACTATTTTATTCAAGGTACAAAATTTTATTCAAGGTATAAGATTTCATGTGCCACCCACACTTCTTCAGATGGAAGATGTGTGCATGCACACAAAAGCTTATACCTTGGATGAAACTTTGGACTCTAACTTTGTTCTGCTGCTTCAGACCAACACGGCTACCCACCTGAATTATTACAATTATTTTACAAGCAATTGTGTACCAGTGGAGTGGTTACCATGCAGAGTCTGTCCCACAGGTAAAATTATCCTGTGAACAGGTGGTCTTTACCACATAAAAGTATCACTACCATCACAAGATCACCAATCGTTGGAACTCCTCAAAAGCGGAAATCTCTCTTATTAGGAGGTTTAAGAACATCAACTTTGCTGGCCCATTAAAGGCAGATGTCAGTCCAGTGGCAGGAGAAGAGGGACAATCATCTTCTTCAGAAACTCGGCCCACTTTTTTACATTTCACAAAACAGGCAATCACCAAAGTGCAGCTGACCATGCTCATTTTTAGTTACAACTCTGTTTCTCTGCAGATGTCCCCCAAAGTGCCCCATGCAACAGTCAGATGTTCTGCCAACACACAACAATGAAGCTACTTTTTCAGATTTTTCTCTTACATGGCAGTAAGCAACAAACCACTTTAATACAGACTTTAGACACACATATATTTGCAAGCCATTCCCAACAAGACACGACAATGAACTCAGGCTTCAAACTTTTTCTTAAGCAGAAGATGCCATGAGAAAACTAAAGAGATTCTCAAAAATTAAAGATATTGTCAAAACCAGCATTTCCTGGGCTCTCTGCTTTTTTACATCCCCCCCCCTTTCAATATTTTTTTTTATAAAAACAGAAAGAACGGACAAACGGAAGGAAGGAAGGAAGGAAGGAAGGAAGGAAGGAAGGAAGGAAGGAAGGAAGGGGTAGGTGGGGGGAGAGAGAGAGAAAGGAAGGGGGGAGGAAGAGAGAAAGAGAAAGGAAGAAAGAAAGGTGGGGACAGAGAGAGAGAGAGAGAGAAAGACAGAAAGAAAGACAGAAAGAAAGGTGGGGGGAGAGAGAGAGAGAGAGAGAGAGAGAGAGAACGAAAAGATATGGGGAGGCACTTACTGGAGCAGGGAAAGCCATGTGACCTCGGCAAGCCAAATGCAGAAAGCCTAGCCCCTGTGCTTAATCTCTGGGTGGGGCTTTCTCCTGCTGGCTGTTTGCTCTTAAAGGGAAAGCACCCGGTGGAGCTTTTTCCTGCCGGCTCTCTGCAGGAACTTTCCCTTTAAGTGTAAACAGCTCAGGCCGGGCAGGGAGGGGGCGGGGCAGGCTCCGACGCCAGCCGGAACGGCGTTCCTGTGCGTTCCTGTTGAAATCGAGCCCTGGTGTTATCTATTGTTAAATTTGGATATAGATTAAGGTTTAAGCTTGTCCCTCCATGTTCTTCCCAGCTGGAAGTATCTAACCCAGCCACTCCTGATCTGCTGCAGGCCTTAGGAGCATTAATCGAGAAAGGTGCAATTGAGGAGTTGTCAGGTCCCCAAACATCAAAAGGGGCTTTCTCCAGGATTTTCCTGGTTGACAAAAAAGATGGGGGGACAAGGCCCATTTTAGATCTCAGAAATATGAATGTTTTCCTAAATGTTTCCAAATTCCCTATGGTCCCTGTTCCTAAAGTAAAGTTTAATTGCTGGTTCATTGTTATTGAACTAAAAGATGCTTAATTTCATATCTCTATTCACCCTCAACATCATAAGTTCCTATGATGATTAGCTGTGGAGCCTGTGTTTTTCAATAGTCAGTCTTGCTCTAAGTGCCTAGCTCCAGTGGTTGCCTGTTTGCATTTGAAGGGTTGTCAAATCTTCCCTTAGATGACTGGTTACTTGCAGCTGACTCCAAAGAACAGTTAATGACACGTTGTTCACTAGTTTTGGAGACCTGCCAGAGAAATCCTGTCGGATCCCATCCCAAAGGGCACAGTTCATAGGAGCTCTACTGAATTCAGTGGAGGGTGAAGGATTCTTGCCCCCAGAGAGAGTACAGGCCATTTCCCAATTAGCTGGGCAACTGAGAGGGAACTGTTTCCAACTGGTTTGAACAAATCCTTTGCCTCCTGAGTCACAGGGCTTCAATGACCACAGTTCTGTCCTTTGCCAGGCTGCATCTGCAAACCCTACAGCTCCGGTTTCTTTCCCAATATAAGTAGACTTGCATCCCCTGTGGCATAGATTCTCTGTTCCCAGACAGGTTGTACATTCTCTCTCATGGTGGTTCTCCCATTATAATTTACCCTGGGGCATATCTTTTGGGGTTCCTGAATATGAGGTTGTTCTCACCACAGATGTTTCATTATAGCCATGTGGTCAGAGAGTGAAAGGCAGCTTCATATTAATTTGCTGAAATTGAGGGCAGTCCATAATGCCCTTAGCTGTTTCTCAGATATTCTACAGAACTGATCCATTCTGTTTCAGTTTGACAATACTGTCACTATGTTTTATGTCAACAAGCAAGGGGGCACAGGTTCCAAACACCTATACCAGGAAGCCACCCTAACTTGGTCTACAGCACTGGAAGCCAATGCTCACGTAGAAGCTATTCATATCCCGGGGGGGGGGGGGGGGGGGGGCTTAAATGTAGAAGCCGACAGATTGACCAGGGCACGGATGCTATCACATGAGTGGTCAATGAATTCAGTGTACCTGGAACCAATTTTCACTCACTGGGGATTTGATATTTTCACCACACCAGACAAAACAAAGGCTGTGAGATTTTGCTCCCAAGCAGAGAGGGGCATAGGTTCCCTTGGGGATGCCTTCCAAATTTGTTGGGAGGGAGTTCTGTTTTACGCATTTCCTCCTGTTCCCCTGTTAATCAGTCATAGAGAAGGCCAGAAGAGAAAAGTCAAGTTTGATTCCGGTAGCCCCACTTTGGCCTCGCCAAATTTAGTTTCCCAGCCTGATGGAGACTTCCTGGGGGCAGTGTCTCCACTTACCAGAACACTTCGACCCAATCAGCACCAGTCAGTTGTTCCATCACAACCAAGATCACCTCCTCCTGACAGTTTGGAAGCTTGGGACAGAGATAGGGCTGCCAAGTCCCCCGGTAGGGTGGGGGAAACACCGATTTTTAGTGCTTTCCCCCGCTTTTTCCAAGTTGGCCACCGGGGGGACAAAATGGCTGCCTTAAAAGGGAAATGTCTGCAGACAGCCTGCCCTGCAGTAAAAAGCCTCACCAGACATTTCCCCTTTAAGAAGTCAGCAAGAGAGCTTCCACAGCAAGAGAGGTCCGCCCAGAGATTAAGGAGGGACTGAAGGGGCTGCTTTTGCATGTGGCTGGCAAGGTAAGTTTCTCTTCCAGCTCCTTTCCTTCTCTCTCCCTCTTTCTTTTTTCTGTCTGTCTGTCTGTCTGTCTGTCTCTCTCTCTGTCCCCATCCAGCAGAGGTCTATCAGTGGCTATTATAGCCAGAAGGTCTAAATGGAAGTAAGTGCCTCTGCCAGTTTTTTTTCCTTCTCTCTCTCCCTCTTTCTTTTTTCTGTCTGTCTGTCTCTCTCTCTCTCTCTCTGTCCCCATCCAGCAGAGGTCTATCAGTGGCTATTATAGCCACAAGGTCTAAATGGAACCCTTTGTCTGGGGCAGTGATGCTCTGAATTCTTGGTGCTTGGGGGGCAACAGTGGGAGGGCTTCTGGAGTTCTGGCCCCGCTGCTGGACCTCCTCAGGGCACCTGGTATTTTTGGCCACTGTTGTGACACAGAGTGTTGTACTGGATGGGCTGTACTGGATGGGCCGATCCACTGTGGCTTCTCTCCTGTTCTTATGATATGAAAATCATATTTAGCACTTGTGTAGCACTTAGTGCTTCATATTCTGCCGAGATGAGGAAGGATTCAGTAGGGCTGTTGCTCAGTGATAGAGCATCTGCTTGACATGCAGGAGGTATCAGCTTCTTCAGCTAAAAAAGGATCAGGTAATAGGTGACATTAAAGATCTCAGCCTGAGACCCTGGAGAGCCACTACCAGTCTGAGTAGTCAGTACTGACCTTGATGGACCAATGGCCTGATTCAGTATTAGGAAACTTCATGAGTTCATGTGTCAGCATGTGGAAGCAACATCACAGGATGTGACATCACAAAATGATGTCACTTCCTTTCTCCTGGCTCCACCCCCAAAGTCCCCAGATATTTCCCAAGTTGGACTTGGCAGCCCTAGACAGAGATTTCATTTTCTCCCATGAGGTTAACAACGTTCTTTTAAATTCATGTAAATCTAGTACCAGAAGATCTTATTTGTATAAATGGAGACAGTTCTTCCATTGGTGTGGTAACAGAACTTTGTCTCCATATACAGTTTCACTGCAGGTCATATTTGAATACCTGTTACATTTCTAAGATAAGGGTTTGGCCTTTTCTTCTTTAAAGGTCCACCTGGCCACCATTTCCTGCTACCACAAAGGTTTTGATGGGGTGTCAATATTCTCCCATCATCTGTCTAAAAAATTCCTTAAGAGACTTTGCAACCTTTGTCCCCCAAGAGATCCCTTAGTTCCCCAGTGGTCCCTCACACTTGTTCCAGCTCAATTAATGCATAAACCCTTTCAACCCCTTGCAATATGTCCCTTGCCTAATTTATCCATGGAAGTCTGTTCCTTGGTGGCTGTCACTTCAGCTGGAAGAGTGAGTTAGTGGCCCTTCAGGTAGATCCCTCATTTTTGAAACTTTGTCCCAGCCTCAAATTTCTCCCCTAAATTGTGTCCAAATTCCACTTATCTCAGGACATTATTTTGTCAGTCGTCTTCTGTACACCAGCCTCCGAATCAGAGCAATGGCTGCCCTTACTAGATGTTAGAAGGGCCTTGTTATTTTACCTCAGGAGAACCTTGGAGTGACAAAGCACTGTCTGTAATCTTTGCCGAACCCAATAGAGGAAAGAGGGCCTCTTCCCAAACCCTGTCTCGGTGGATTGTCTACACCAAGGGTGTTGAACTCATTTATTATGAGGGCCAGATCTGACATAAATGAGACCTTGTTGGGCCAGGTCACATGTGTCATAAAATGTAATGCCTGGTAACAGAGATATAAACTTTACAAGGGACACAGCCAGTTCTTTACCAGACACTCTCAATCGCAGAGGAGAGGTTTGCCTGTCTATCTCTCCTGTGTGATTGAGAGACTGGCAAAGCAAGCTGTGATGTGGCAACAGCAAGAGAACTGGAAAAGGAAGTAGGAAACAGCCAGGGCCTTGGGGGGTGGATTGGGGCCCTCCGAGGGCCTGATCCGGCCCCTGGGCCACATGTTTGACACCTCTGGTCTACACCATCAGAGAATGTTATGTTCCGGCAGGGTTACCATCCCCCCTTAATGTTCAGGCCCGTTCTACCAGGGCTATAGCTTCCTCTGCCACCTTCTGATGGCAGACGGAGATATGCTGAGCTGCTACTTGGTCTTCAGCAGACACATTTGTACATCACTATGCTTTGGATCTGCAGGCAAGACGTGAGGCTCAAGTGGGCAAGGCAGTTTTTCATTCACTGTTGTAGTGAGGAAAGCATGCCCCACCGCCTGGTGAGTAGCTACAGGGTTGCACTTACCTGTAACTGTTGTCCATCGAGTATCATCTGTGCAGGCACACACACCCGCCCTCCTGCCCCGCTGCATGCTCTGGCTTTGGCAGCAAAAGAGGTACTGAGGGTGGGGGTGCTGCTGTGCAGGAGCATGTGGCCCTTAGGTGGGAACAAGCTTCTGAATCTGGCGCACAGTGCCCCCTGCAGGATCTTAGCTGTAAAAACCTATTTGATGGCAGGCCTGCTCATGCGCAGTCCCCATGTGTGCCTGCACAGAAGATACTCGATGAACAACAGTTACAGGTAAGTGCAGCCCTGGTTTTCCTCTCCTTCAAGACCACTGCATTGCCAGGGGAAAGCTGCAGAGTTGTATTCTCATCACAAAGAAAATGAATCCTCCTTGCCAAATGCTAGGAATGAAGTTCTCCTGTGGCTCACGTTAATCAAAGGCCAAAGACTTGACTTGTACTTTTACACCATCCATGTTTCTTTGAAGATCTTGTCTAAGTGGTGCAATAAGGTAAGTCACTTGTGAGAACTTAAAGTAGTATGTTGGAAATGGACATGAAAGCCGAGAACCATCTTTGGTAAATATTCAGCAGGTGGCTTTTTCCTTCCTAGGATATTCTGCAGCTCCTCTACCGCGAAGGTCCCTCTACAAGGGGCATCTTCAGGCGCTCAGCGAATGCCAAGATATGCAAGGAGCTGAAAGAGAAACTCAACTCCGGAGACCAAGTGCAAGTGGATCGCGAATCTGTCTTTGTCGCAGCCGCAGTCATTACTGTGAGTTAGGTCATATCTTAAGTAACCAAATAGCGCTTTAAAGTGGCTGGATAGTGCCCTTAATGTTTTACTGTGTGTGCAAGAACGTAGACCAAGTCACACTGGCTAGCCTTTTGTTCAGTACCACCTTAATTTTATCTATCTATTTTGACATTTTGAAGGCCAAGTCCCCCTTACCTGCACTGAAGATAGATACATTCATTTTTCCCAAAGGAGTCCAGCTACAGCTATTGCTCTCCTACAAAACTATCTGTTGCCTGCAGTGCCCTTTTCTCTTTGCAGTAATGTTACAACCAAGGCTCAAAATGCACTTGTTTATGTATACATTTGTTCACATTATTTATAGACTTTCTTCCTTGCATGCAAGGCTGATTACAGAGTGAGTCAATATAATCAACAGGGTGAGACATACAGTGAGCAAGGTAACGGGAATTAGGGTTATAGAATCAACCAGAAGTCTTAAATTCAGAACTGAAGCAAGCTATTAATGTGACATAGCAGGGTTCATTTTGTAGCAGGAGCTCCTTTGCCTATTAGGCCACACACCCCTAATGTAGCCAATCCTCCAACAGCTTAGAGAGCTCTTCTTACAGGTGCTACTGTAAGCTCTTAGAAGATAGGCTACATCAGGGGGTGTGGCCTAATAGGCAAAGGAGCTCCTGCTACAAAATGAGCCCTGTGAAATCTATATTCTAATTCCGAGAGGGTTTTTTTTCTGTGTGGATACTTATATCTGCCAAAAGAGAGCTCACTCTCCCCCAACAGCTTTTCCTACATAGTCAGGCCCTTTCTCAGTCTGCAGACAAATAAAAAAAAAAACTTAAAAAAAAAAACTTCAGGGACCATTGAATTCCCCCCAATACCTTTTGAAATGGCCTCAGCTCCAGGCATCAATTGTGAGGAGGCTAGAATGTTCAGGGGATGGGGGGAAGTTCTAACTGTTTCTGTCAGCAAAAAACAGGGTTTTTACTGGCAGCAGTCTGGGGTTGCCAAGTACCCCCCCGGCCACCGGCACCAGATCCAGGCTGGGAAACTCTTGGAGATTTGGGGGTGGAACCTGGGGAGGACAGGGACCTCAGTGAGGTACAATGCCATAAACTCCACCCTCCAAAGCATCCATTTCCTCCATGGAAAGTTATCTCTGTAGGCTAGAGATGAGCAGTAACTCCAGGGGATCCCCAGGTCCCACCTGGAGGCTGGCATCCCTAGGCAACACCCTCTGTGTGACTTGATACCACCTGATTTGCTTGACTTAATTAGGCCCAGCTGCTTTGCTACTGTTCATCAGCAGCCACCCTATGAAAGCCATTGTGATGTAACAGTTAGCGCTTCAGACTGGGATCTGCGAGACCCAGGTTCAGCTCCCCATCTTGTGGTGGAAGCTGACTGGGAGATTTTGGACCAGTCACATACTTTCAGCCTAACCAACCTCACAGGGTTGTTGTGCAGACAACAAGGAGGAAATAATAATGTAAGCTGCTTTAGTCCCCACTGTGGAGAAAGACTGTAATTTTCCTAGGTAGAGGCTGCAGGGGAGGGGGGTGGAGATAGAAAGCTGAAGACAGATAAAGGTAGGTTGGCTGTTGGGTGGGAAGGAAATAGGGTTGCCAACTCCAGGTTGGGAAATTCCTGGACATTTCATGGGTGGAGCCTGGGAAGGGTGGAATTTGTGGTTGGAGGCAGTAAGAGAGAGAAAGAGTGATGAGGTGGGGAGGCAGAAAAACAAAGAGAATGATGACAGGTCAGAAAGAGAGAGGAAGTAACATACATGGAGGAGAGAGAGAGAGTAAGGAAGGTGGAGCAGAAGGGAGAAGAGTGTGAGAGAGGTAGGGGGAGAAGGGAGGAAGCAAAGGTGTGAGGAATGGGATAACCATCCCACAAGTTTCTTGTGGGTCTCCACTTGTAGGATATATAATAGGATCCCAGTTTGTACAAGCTACACACAGTAGTATAGCCCACAGTCCCTAATCATTTGTCCTCGTAACCCTTGTGCGTCATCAGGTACAGTGTGTGATTCTGTTGCCTGCACAGAAAAGCCCTCTTGAATCATTCAGTTTTGCATCACTTACGGAAAGCCACGAGAGACTGAGCCTTCCTGACCTCCTCGGGCAGACCGCTGTAGGATGTCAGGGCCCTCACTGAGAAGAGGGCGTGTGTGTGGGCAGGGGCTGATTTTGCCCAACTTCCGGTTAGGACTTGCAGAAGACCCTGCTCCAAAGACTGCTTAGACTGGAGAAAGGAATGAAGTGCGATGAAAGAGCAGATGTGTATCAGAGCAGAGAGCTACAGGTTGTAACTGTGCAGACTGAGAGCCTGAAGTTGCTGTGCAGAGCAACACGGGGCCTGTTCAAAGAGTCAAGGGGGGGGGGGGGGGTGATGGGCAGGACGCCCTTAACCAAAAGACAATGTTGGGTTTGCGACAGGCCAGGCTGACTTCCACCTCTGTTGGCAAGATGACTAGGGTAGAATTGCTGCCACATTTTGATTAATGGAACATTTCAAGGCAAATACCGATATTCTTGGCTTGGGCAAAACATTTGAGGAACTCCCAGGAAAACAAAGAAGAGTTCCAGTAAGACTAGCAAAATGTCCTGGGCTGGAAGGTGGGGACAATTCCACACATCCCTAAATTACCATTAAGTTCCTTTTGAAATGAAATTATGAGATGAATTTTGGGGGGGGGGGGGACATCTGAGAAACGGAAAGGGAAACAAAGTGCATTTCTCTAAGACTGGTAAAATTTCACACATCTGAGAGGGGTGGGGTGGGATGTCTTCACAGCCACACCCCTCTAGCCTCAGCTCAGTTCAGCTTGCAGAGCAAACACTGAAAAAGCTCCCTTGGCCACAGTGTGCCAAAAGCCAGCCAGACACAGGTCAGCTCCTCTGGGAAGCATCGCAGGCTGGCAAAATGGAAAGTCAGGAGGGGCTGGTTAAGAATCACACCTCTTGCATGCTGAGAGGAGTTCACTGCAACTTGATGGCCAAAAGAAAAGAAGTTCATGCACATGTATGTATCTTAGAGGCAAGATGGGCCACCTGACTCCACTTTCTAGAGAGCCTGAGAAGGGAGCTGAACCCCGGCCAGCGGCAGCTCTAGCAAATCACACTGGCAACATCTGAAGAGGATCTTGGAGATGCTGGAGAAGTGGCAGGGTCTGGCCTGAGAGTGGCGAGAATGAAAAAACACCCGGCGGTTGTGTATGCCTGGGGGGCAACTTTGGCTCATCAGCTTGAATGCATTCCTTGAGCCGTAGACCATGGCTCCCACTCTCTGTGTTGCAGTACCAGGCAGGCAGGTTTCTCCACCCCGCGCCACCCCATAAGCTGTCCTTCATGGTACCCTCAGCTTGGTACACCACAAGTTCTGCAGGCCTGAGGTAACAGTATCTTGTCTAACGGAGAGGAGTGGGGGAAGGAATTGTGTCAAAAGATGTTCTTCAACATGCCATTCTTGTGTGGACCAGTGAGGAAGTTGCGCTCCTGTTCCACAGGGGTTGGTGTCAAGTTGACCAGATAGTTTGCATTGACCTCACGTGACTTTGTCCCCAGTGGGGAGCTGGAATCCTGCTGTCCAGGACCTCTCGGGCTGCACTGCCCCGCCCCCCAGTGAGACCACAAATGCCCCAGGGGTCTGTGGACCGGACAGGGTTTGTGAGCTGAATCTGACTAGAAGGACGAAAGAGTACCTTTGGTGTTTGCTAACTCTCTCGTTCTACAGTGCATGTTTTACAGTAGAGAGTTTATGCTTCATCATCAAACAAACCTCAGCACTGACTGCATTGTTCTGCACGTATATATTTGATTTAGGATTTTCTGCGAAATATACCTGATAGTGTTCTATCCTCAGAAATGCACAATCTATGGATGGAAGCCATGGATAAAGGAACCCGAGCGCATAAGACTGAAGCAGTCAAAAGGTTTGTGAGCCTCCCTGTCTCTCTGCCTTGAGGCGGAGGGCTCCCCCAGGGAGAAGTGGCATCCTCTGGCCTGTGCTCTGGCCCACGGAGTCTGGGCTCCTGGTGCGATCAGGGACTCCCTGCCCCACGTCAGTCGCTGCTGCTGGCTAGGAAGGTGCCGGTCCCTGGTGGCCATGCAGCCCCATCACTGCTCCAGGCCTCCCTGAAGGACTGGCAAGACCGTGACTGCAGTGCCGAGCTCTGTGGCTTTCTGACTTGGTGCTCCGTGGGACTCTTTCCATGGCAACAAATGTGCCAAGGCGTGCCAGCGTGCTTCAGGGGTTCCTGGGTGGCATTTTAGGGTGCCTGCTCTGTTGGCGTGTGGCTTCCGCTGGGCCATCATGATCCCAGGCTCAAGCGGCACATTAGGTGCAGTTCTGGGAGCCTTTCCCTCCTCAGTGTTTTTGCCCAACGCAGCCCCTGCACAGGTTACCTCAGTGGGAGGGAGGGAAGAGCAGGCAGGAAGGCGCCTCGCTGCTGCCCTCCCTGCTGGGGTCCTCTCCTGGCTCAAAAACCAGCCTGCCAAAGAAGCTTTTTCAGGATCCCTCCAGCTTCCCCCTCCTCTCCCACAGAAACAGCTTTGGGAAGGGGCCTGGCGTGTCCCAGGTGGTCTGTGGGGAGCCAGAAGGAGGCGGAAGGGGCAAGCAGAGGAGGGCTTCCTGCCCGCTCGCCCTTCCTCTGCTCAGAGGGCCCCCTTGCCCAGGGCTGCTTTGCTCTTTTAAAGAGGCCACAGAATCTCCTCTCCCACAACTTTTGAGGTCACATGTCGCTTGGGATTCACCCCACATTTTCTTGGGGCTGCAGACTGCAGTGATCCAGTCGTATCCACACTGGCTGTCTTTCTGACAAGCACATTTACAGTTAATTCACCTTGGAGGTCCCTTAAGAAGCTTCCAGGGTACCCAGAGCACCGCTGTGTGGCGCATGCCTCATGTTTTTCATTCTGGAGACAGTTTCTGTCAGGTATTAATGCATGGGGATATTATCACCCAAATATTTTGAACTTTTGTCATTTTAGATAGAATTTAAGATGCAAATCTCTCAAGGGCTGCAGTCACACAAGCAGGTTGCACTGATATACTTGCATTCCCTTTGCAAATTTAAAGAGCACAATCAGACAATAATATCTGCCTTCCGTACCCCAGTCGTCAGCACCCAGGTCCGTCCCGTCCCGGAAGTGTAGTTTGCCGACACTGGGGAAAGTCTGGCCTTTACGTGTGCCTGCGCTTCCACTCCGCTTTTCCTGATGTCTGAACCCCACTGTTGAATGCCAGATGGGAAGTGTGGACAGTCACTTCCCTCTCAGTCCTGGGGGAGGCGGTTTCGCCTGGTGTGTGTGTACATAAGTGTGCATGAGTGTAGATGAGCATGAGCAACCCCCATTGGCAGCAAGGGCTGTGCTTCGTGGCTGTGGTGCTGGTACTGTGTATGTTTCAGGGTGTGCTGTCTGGTCACCCCTTCCCGCGACAATTTAAACCGCCACAAATAGAGATGCTGCCAGATGGCGCCAAGCCTCCCGTGTGACCCCAGCCAAGGTTTGTACCCTTGAGGAGAATCCAGCTGTGAGGCAGGACCTGCACTGAGACGGGGGGAAAGGCTTGCCTCAAACAAAATGTCCTCAGAACCCAAGGGCCCCTCTCCAAATCCAGTCCCCTTCGATCTCCAATGATTTGGTCACATAGAAGAAGAGAAGAGGTTAGATTTATACCCTGTCCTTCACTCAGAGTCTCAGAGCCGCTGTCAAACTCCTTTCCCTTCCCTTCCCCTCCCCACAACAACAGACACCCTGGGAGGGAGGTGGGGCTGAGAGCGCTCTGACAGAAACGGCTCTTTTTCGAGGACAGCTGTGCCAGAACTTGTAACCCAAGGTCACACGAGCAGCTGCATCAAACCCGGTTCTCCCAGACTAGAGTCCATGGTAGTTAACCACTACAGCAAACTAGCTCTCGGGTGCAGGGGAAAATCCCCCCCCCCTTGAGAATACAGCGGCCTTTGCCAGGGAGGGGCTGGGTGTGCGGGCTGGGTGTTTTCAGGCAAGGGTCCGCCAACTGGCCAGGGTTCCCCCATCTTGACTTCTTTTCTTGCTCCAGGTTAGTGAATCAGCTCCCAGAAGCGAACCTGATTCTGCTCAGGCACCTTTTTGGAGTCCTCCATCACATTGAGCAGAATTCCATGGAGAATCAGATGAATGCTTTCAACCTGGCCCTCTGCATCGCCCCCAACATGCTCTGGCTCCCCCGCCCCACTGGGCCCGAGGAGGAAAGCAGGTCTACAAAGAAGGTAAGGCCCCGCTCCCTGAGACCCTGCCCCGTGTCAAACTGCCCAGGGTGGCTTCTGCCTGACCCCAGAAACAATCAACTGGGGATGAAAATGGTGCCCGACAAAAAGCTGACGTCCCCATGAGCCTGGCCAAAACAGATGGCTGGCGGGCCCCAGGGGTGGCGTGTCTTCTGGTGGACTGGGCCACTTCTGGCTGCAGCAGCGTGTGCTTGAGTGGGCATGTCTAGAGACACTCCTGCCCACACCACAGTAGCAGGGGCAGCTTTGGATACCGGACTGCTGGGTTTGTGTTTCGGCTCCTCACCGTCTCTCGGAGGAAGGGTGGCCGGAAGCGTCTGCTTGTGAGTGTTGCAGTCTGAGGCAGCCGGCCCCATTCTCACCCTGGCAACTGTTCCCTTGGGCAGGTGGCCATGTTGGTGCAGTTCCTGATTGAAAACTCTGCTGAGATTTTTGGAGGAGATGTTGCTTCGCTCTTTCAAAGGCCAGAGAAAGAGAAGCCCGGCAGAAGCACCGACGACTTCATGGGTAAGGCTGCGGCTGTGGTGCTCTTTGTACTTGTCATCCCCCTGAGGTCCCAGAATGCGAAGGGCTGACTATAAACAACCATAATAACACTCCTCTCAGCACCCCACCAAGAAGGAGAACGTCGAAGAGCCGTGTGGCTGGCTGGGCTGGCAGGGCTTCTTCACTGGACTGACTCACTTATTATGAATTGACAACCTGTGTGCTCTGAGGGCTGGACTGCACAATACTCCCAACTTGCTTTGCCTGCAGCTGCGGAGCGGCTGGGGTAAACCTTGTTTTCAAAGCCTGTGCAAGTCCAGTTCGGCTCAGAACGATAGTGTGGGGAAAGAGGTGTTCCGCCTTCCACCCCCACCCCCCATGCCATTTTCCTGAGCTGAAACAGCCCTGGGAAGGAGTTGTTTGGCCCATTTCAGAACCACACTTCACCAAAGCACAGGAGGAGACAGGGGCCCCCCTCCCCCCACCCCATAGTCTCAAGCTGAATTGGGCCTTAGCAGGCTTTCAAAGGGATGATTCCCACAGCTGCTGTCTGGCTGCCAGGAGTGGGAGAGTCATGTCTGGAGAATGCAGACCTGACATATTGAGAATTTTGGCCCTTGGTTTACTGGCTTCTGAGGGAGCTGACAGTTAAAACAGTCCTCAGCAAAACAATGCAACTTGCTAGTGGTATGAAATCTCCTAAAATGTCACTGTTTCCTAAAAAGTGCAAGGCAAAAGTACACAAATCAAACCCACTCCAATTAGCTCAGAAGTCCAAGTCTTCAGCTGCAGATACAAACTGCCTGGGCTGGGTACCAGCTGAACCCCAAAGGAGTTCCCCAGGTGAAGCGCCCCTGCAGGAAGGACTCTGTTTCTGGCGACCACCCACCCTCCTAAGCAGGAGCTTACTTGCCGCATAAGATGATGCACAGGCATGTTCGCAAAGGGCGCCCAAGCAGCCATGGAGTAGATTTCACAGCTGGTGTTCATTGAAGCTCCTGAAAACTAAGTATCAAAACGGTAGGCGGGCAGTCCTGTTTGGCACCAACCAATCACACTGGCCACATCGCCTGGGGGAGGGGGTGTCAGTGAGCACAGATGTTGTTCATTAAGCCAGTCCAAGGCCACGTGGGGGGATGACCCCTTCACTGGAAGTTGACATTGTAATGATGGACTAACAATTGTTGGTAATTAGTTAAAGGGTAAGACAAAATCAGAATAAACTTGTGTCTTCGCCCCGCAGCTCAACAGAATGATTCCTCAGACGAGATGGAATTTGCTGCTTCCTACCAGGGAGCCTCAGAGCAGCATTATGCGCTGGGAACAGAGGACGCCATACTCAGCCCACCTGGTGGGTTCCAGCTCAGCAAGGAGCAAGAAGACTGGGACTTGTTCAGTGAGATCACCGCTTGCTACCAAAGCAAGGCCTGGGCAAATGCCAGCGCCGACAGCTATGACCTCCTGGAGGAAGAGGCTTCCTTCTGCTCCCTGGGCTCCGTCTGCTCGCTCGACCCTGCGAGGAATCGGTGCTCCTCAGAGCCCAGCGTCTGCTTGAGCTCTCAGCTCCCCATCCAGGACCACGAGCCAGTGGCCCGGCAGTCCAGCTGCGATGCCGCCCTCCTGCATGGCCAGGGAGACTACATCCGAAGGCTGCAGCAGCTGCAGCTGGAGAGTCAGAAGCTCCTTGGCGAAGGCCTGAGCCCCGGGCTGAGCAGAGCCAGGCAGACATTCCGGTGGCGATCCCCTGCTCCAAGCGGCAGCCTGGCAAAAAGCCTCCATCTGCAGAAGTCCAGCCTGTCCAACCGGTCAAGTTTCTCCAGCCTGTCCTCACCCACCACGTCCCCCTCAGCCTCCTCCCTCAGCTCTTTGGACAGCGCATTCTCATACTGCTCCGAATCATCTGCCTTCAGTCCCACGGATGCCTCTTCCCTGCCATTCATGTTTGGCACTTCTGCCAGGCTCCAGGCCTTGTCCTCAAAGGTGGCAAAGTGGTCCTCAAAAGAGTGGCAGAAGCCTCTGGCCTCCCCTCTGCCCCTGAATCCTCACAACTCGGGACTGCGTGTTGAGAACGGGGGGCAAGACCTGGAGAGCGGCAGCAGCCAAGGGCAGTTCAAGAGCTTCGTGCCCATCAGTGCTTTGGGAAGCCTCCCCGGTGAAAGCCGCTGGGAAGAAGGCGAGGAAGAGGTGAGGCAGATAGAGACTCTCCCTGAAGGCCTGGTGACCCACTGCCCCCCAGTGTCAAGCCCCAGGCTTCCCGCCTCTCGTCTGGAGAGCGTGCCTCGGGTGAGTCAGCAAGTGCCGAGAGAGAAGACAGTGAAGCACATAGAGATCAAGGGCCTGGAAGCTGCCCCTCACGGTCAAGAAAGACTGAAACGCACCAAGATAACAGTGTACATGGCCCCCAAAGAGAGAAGTCCGCGGGCGTCTCCGCTGGGACAAGAAGACGAGGATGTGACCGCAAGTACCAGCTCAGACGGCAGCAGCAACCCAGATGCTCCCAAGGATGGGCACACAGTAAGAGTTCACATTCCCCAGACGGTGTTTTATGGGCAGCATACTCCGCTGGTGCTGCAGTCCATCTCCAGGAGGTACCACCGTGAATCAGTGAGCCACGTGATGATCCCTCCAAGTGCCCCTCTCCTGGAAGAGCCAGCTCAGCAGGCAGCAGAGCCCAGAAGCCACGGCAAGGAATGTGGTGGCGGCGGCACCTTCAGCCACACCTTCCACATCCTCCTCCCGACCTCCATCCGCAACACCGTCCAGGAGTACTTCAGTCACGACAGTCCCAAGAGCTGCTGCTCCATGGAGGCAGACGCCGTGGAGAGGGAACTCGTACGGAGCAGGGCAGAGTGGCTGAGAAACCAGCCCTGTGCTGGCCCAGCAGCCAAGGAGCAGGGCAGCTTGGTGTTGGCAGAAGAGACGTTTGTCTAGGGGCACCACCCCAAAAGTGATGGTCTTTGCAACATTGTGGGGGGTTTTATGATAGGGTGGAGTGTGAAAGGGTTGTGTAAGATACATACCGTGGTTGGAGGACTTTTAACAGGTTGCCTTGATCAGCACACAAGTAAATATGTAAATAGTATTGCAGGCTTCTTCTTAACTATATTTTCTACTCAGCAAAGAGGAAAGGAAGTTTACTTGTCTGGAGCCTGGAGGGCAGTGGAACACTCAAAGCTTCAGAACGAGGCCCAAGCCTGGGGTGGGGGGGAGGGGGCACCTTTACGACCCACAAAGCTTAATTCAAGGTGGGAGCGTTTGTGTGTGCGTGCCCTTCCTCAGGTACAGTGAAACAGAATCCCCTCAACCATTACATAATTGTGCTTCACTGTATCTGAAGAAGTGTGAAGAAGATTCCTGGCTGTGGGATTTTTCAGCACCTTGAAAAATGCTACCGAAAAGGTGTGTTTAAAAAAAAAAATTCTCCACACAATGGTAAGTGAAATCCAGAAACAAAAAATTAACTTTGCTTCCCGTTATGGGCCTTTGCCTTGAATTGTTTTCTAGGGATTTGTTTGGAATGAAGACACAGGGTGTGGCCTGACCACACAGCTCTGGTGCTTCCCATCGAGCAACTTGCCCAAGCCCCCCGGGGGCGGGGGGGCGGGGGGGGGGCCTTGCTTTAATGGAATGGACTGTGAGTGTGAAACTCCCTCTGGGTCTCTGTCCCTGAAGCTCCCACCCATGCCCACAATCTGACTTCCACCCGTGCCTGGCTCCATTTCATCCCCTGTCTCTTTTGAAGCTGCATTCATTCCCCAGAGAGCAGCCTCCAATAAACTTGATTAGGCCCAGAAGCCTGAGTCCAAAGGCAAGGCCCGTTTCTTGCTCGTAACCCATCTTGGATCTATTATAGGGAGACAACAGGATAATAAGGGCCATCAAGTTGCAAGCGGACTTCCAGTGACCCAAAGAAGGGGCTTTTGAGGCGAGTGGGAGTTGCTTTCCTCTGCAGAGTCTTCCTTGGTGGTCTCCAAGTACCAACCCTGCTTTCCTCCTGAGATAGGAGTTTGGGCTATTCCATGCTATCTTCCCTCCCTAAAAATATAACAACTAATCCTAAATGTGTTTGTGTGCCCACAAGCCCAGTGTCACTTCCTTCCAGGTTCATAGACTTAGGATTGCAGCCTTTCCAATTTCCAGGTGCAGTTGGAGTACTCAGTTTTCATTTATTTTCACCAGAACCTTTTCCAAACGCCCCATACATACTCCTTGCTTTCTCCATATGACATGCTTACTCCAGTTGTGGCTTTTGAGAAGGAAAGTACTTTTTAAAAAAGAGTAGATGGTGGAAGCCCTTTCTGTCTAAGAACTGAAGCAACTCTCCAGGTCACTTTTTGGAGAACTCAGGTAGTTTGGTTTTTGCCTGATGCCCAAAGAGTCGTGGAAGCAGGAAGGGGAGGGACTGAGCACGTGATGTGGGGATGAGAGAGATGGTGGTCCGCTAATTTGGGTATGTTTGGTGGGGCTGTTTTGCACACAGGGAAGAGCTGATCCTGTTGAAGCTCTCTGCAGCTGTTGGCTGCCTTTCGTGTGGTTTTATGGGAATGCCACAAACCATTTTGCACACCTTGAATGTCATTGTTCAGCTTGCCCCAGCTAATGCTCCCCTTCTAGTTGCTTTATATGGAAGTAAGAACATAAGAACATAAGAAAAGCCAATGTTGGATCAGGCAAGTGGCCCATCCAGTCCAACATTCTGTCACACCGTGGCCAAAAACACCAGGTGCCCTCAGAAGATCCAGCAGTGGGGGCAGGAAGCCCTCCCACTGTTGCCCCCCCCCCATCAAACACCAAGATTACAGAGCATCACTTGCCCCAGACTGAGAGTTCCTATCTATACTTTGTGGTTAATAGCCACTGATGGACCTCTGCTCCAAGCCGTCCATGCTTGTAGCCGCCGCCACCTCCTGTGGCAGTGAATTCCACGTGTTAATCACTCTTTGGGTGAAGAAAGACTTCCTTTTATCTGTTCTAACCCGACTGCTCAGCAATTTCATGGAGTGCCCACGAGTTCTTGTATTGTGAGAAAGAGAGAAAAGGACTTCTTTCTCTACCTGCTCTATCCCATGCATAATCTTATAAACCTCAATCGTGTCACCCCTTAGCTGTCGTTTCTCCAAGCTAAAGAGCCTCAAGCGCTTCAACCTTTCTTCATAGGGAAAGTGTTCCAACCCTTTTATCATTCTAGTTGCCCTTTTCTGCACTTTTCCCAATGCTATAATATCTTTTTTGAGGTGTGGCGACCAGAACTGTGCACAGTACTCCAAATGAGGTCGCACCATCGTCAAACAAGGACTAGCTTATTCCTAGTGTTCTTTGACAGCTTATTCATCGTGTTCCTCATTCTGACCATTCTTTACCCTGTCTTCAACATCAAAGTATTTTTAGTCAAGCTGGTTTTTCGTGTACTCCCATACTTCACACAGACATGTTGAGCATTTCACCTGCTCAGGGCTCATTTCGTAGCAGGAGTTCCTCTGCATATTAGGCCACACACCCCTGATGTAGCCAATCCTCCAAGAGCTTACAGTAGCCCCTGTAAGAAGAGCTCTGTAAGCTCTTGGAGGATTGGCTACATTAGGAGGTATGGCCTAATATGCACAGGAGCTCCTGCTACGAAATGAGCCCTGCACCTGCTAACTGGTATTTGGCTGTGGCTCAGTGGCAGAGCCTCTCCTTGGCATACAGAAAGTCCCAGGTTCAGTCCCTGGCATTTCCACTTGAAAAGACCAGGCAGTAGGAGATGGGAAAGACCTCAGCCTGAGACCCTGGAGAGCTGCTGCCAGTCAGAGTAGACGACACTGACTTTGACGGAGAGATGGTCTGATTCAGTAGAAGGCAGCTTGATGGGTAATTTGTTTTTAAGGAGAGAGGGATTTTACTGACTTGACACATCAAGCTACTTTACTCCAGAACCGGCTATGGAACCATCTCCAGCTCTTTTTCCCACCCTAAATTTTAGCACACTACATGAAAAGTATTTCTGGTTGTAGGATAACACTGCCTGCCTTGTACATCAACCAGAACCCCCCTGCTCTGAAAAGAGAAGCACAGGTGTGGAGTGCGTATAAAACGCAAAGCGGGACGCAAGCTGACAACAGTGAATGTGTAGCAAACTGCAGTGGAGCAGCTCGGCTCTGGGGAAACCCTGTTATGTTTCCAAAGGGGCACGTTTCGCCTGGGGTCCCTCAGCCTGATGTTCATTAGCTGCTGCTGAGATGCCCAGATGGGGGAACTTCACCAGTGGCTTCTTTGCTGAGAGCCCCACCCTGTGTATGCCTGCTAAAAGGGGAACGAGTGAGGCTGCAGGAGTGTGCAGGCTGTGGAGTGCTGGCTGAGGGAGGGAGGAGGTCTTGGCAAGGAGGAAGGGCTCATTGTTGAGGGGAAGGAAGGGGGGCAAAACTGTGAAATGCATGAGGGAGGGCTGCATGGGACGTGGACAGGCTTTCCCTGTGGATCCAGGCCACACTGGAGAAGGCTCGAACAAAGCTAATTTGCTATATTGGATTGCTATTAGGCCGCCTGCTCCCCCTCTGCTGGTTCCACAGAGTTCTTGCACTAAATGCAAGTGACAAAACTCTTCTTTCTTAAGGTCTGGTCACTGGAGATCTGGGGCATGCAGAATGAGAAGGAGGGCTTTTGTTGAGGAAGGGAGGATCCGACTCTTCTCCGCCAACCTGTGACTGCTTTTAGCCCCCCCCCCCCCCGGGTGAGTTGGCAGAGCAGGCCGAGGAGGCTTGTGCCACAGGCTGGCCACCATCATTTCTGTCTTGCACATAAAAATTAATCAAAGAGCCGTTTCTAAGCTATGGTTGTAAATAATTCATTAAAAACACATTTTTCTTTGTCAAATGTCTACTGACTTCTTTCAAGTCCTGATACAAAAGGGCTGGTTTGAATCATGGAGGATATTTAGGGTTTTCCAGTTAGAAGGCGTCTCTGCCACTTCCGGCCTTGGGGAGCAGAGTCACTCCTAAGGGCGGGAGGCAAAGGTGGGCGGGTGAATTAGGACCAGGGTAGAAAGGATAAAAGGGCAGGGAACGGAGAAGCAAGAGAGATGCCGTTGTGCTCTAGGAAAATGTATGCCAAAGATGGTCCTGCCTCATCTTTATACAGGAAGGTGTTTTTTTTTTAGAGTTTAGTTTGAGGATGCCATGGTGTCGTTGGGACACGGAGAGGAGCCGGCAGAGTCCCTTGCAGCTGCTGGCCTCGGAAGCAGGCCATGGGGAGGGGCTGGTGGAGAGCCCCTTCCCCGGGGGACCAGTTTTGTGTGGCAGGGACACAGCCTGGATTGTGCCAGAGGATTCCTAGGAAAAGAGAGCTCTTGAATCGGGGGCTGAAAGAACAGAAGGGCTTAGCTTGAGATGCTTGGAGCCAATGGATATTAGCAGGCAGATCTCCATGTCCAAGATGCTGTATCTGTACAAATCACCTGTCAAAGGCCCACTATGCTACTCCCTCGGAAAGGTGTGGGTAACTCACCCTGGAGAACAGGAGCGGGAGAGAGAGAGAGAGAGAACAGAGAGGGTCTCCCAAGAAAACGCAGATGGGTTCTTCAGATAGCTCTTTCCATGAACAACACAAGCGACCTGACAAGGAGAGGGTGTCAGCACTCCAAAATGCCCAGCATTAAGGCAGCTTGGTGTTGATCTGTGAGCTGGAGGGACTTTTAAGGATGGTTGACTTGCCCCAATGTATATTCTACCCTCTTGGAACTCTCCGTTTGCTCTCCACATAACAATACCCTCCCAAGTCAATATTTTCTTGTCAATATCCTCCCCAACGTTTTTCTCTTTCTCTTTGTGACCCCTTTATGTGCATAACCTCTGCCAAGGGGCGCCCCTCTGTAGTGTTCCGGGGTGATGTGCCTTCTGCTGCCTCCTGGCCTCCCTTGGTTTCGCTGCCACCAGGGTCTCTCGCCTGAGAAGCCTTCGTTGGACCCAAAGAGCAAGATGGGGGTGGGGGTGGCTCTGAGCTAAACAGGGGTCCCTTACGCTGCCTAAAACAGTGGTTTGCACTTAAACATAAATAGAGCTTATTTATAAGCAAAAACAGTGGGAGTTTCTGCATGGTTAATAAACGTAATGGTTTCAGATAGGTACATAAGCCTAATGGTTCCTTAAATAGGCCTTGCTAGACAGGCTTATTTTCTCACTTGCCGCATAGGCCAATACCTTGCCACCCAGGCTAATCACTAACAACACACACACAGTCTTTACATGGCAAAATATCACAGGGTGGGGGAAGAGTGATGTGGCAGCGAGCTGCTCTGTGCCGTTTTGAAAGTAGAGGTTAGTAGCGTAGCTCCAGGGGATGCCAGCCCGGCCCCCCACAAATACCAGGATTTTTCATGACATGCATCATTGCAGCATCACTTCTGGGGTTTCCTTGGGAGCGATGTCATAACCCACACGGTGCTCTTTCTGTTTCTCCTCCGGGTGCCCAGAGGGAACTGGCAGGCAGGTAGCTGTGAAAGTGCAAGGATGCCTTCAACATGGCTTAGCAGCAAGCTCCTGTCCCCCTTCCCCACAGTGGTGATGGAGGGAGTGTCCACACAGATGCTCACCTTTATAGCCACCCCAAAGATTCACCTTTAAGTAGGAATAAGGAAGGTTTTTTTCCCTGCTTAAAGTGGAAAGCCCGAGGAATACCACAAATCAGAAGGATCACCACGTCACATGGACATTCCCAATTAATGCAGGGGGGAAATCTCCGTGTGGAAGCTCATGTGGAATAGAAGTTTAATCTCAGTAAGTCACAAGCAGATTTTATGAAACAAAAAAGAAAGAAGCAGGTGTGGTGGTGGGTATCCCGGAGGAAGGGTGTTTAGTGGAACCTCTGCCAGCTACTGTTTGCTCTGCTTCTCCAGTTCCAGTTCTTTCCTGATATCAGACACTTCCACGGGGACCTGGACTGTTAGACCATCCATCCACTTCTTTACGCACACCTGGCAGCCAAGACGAGACCTGAAAAGCAGATCCCAAAGTCTGTGTTTCTCCTGTACATTTTCCGAGCACCCACCGAGCATTAAACCACTAGATGGAGCCTTAAAGCTTCCAGGTTTTGCAATGGAGAAAGACAACTGCAGCAGTCCATATTTGGGAGAGTGCCACATTTTATTCCAGAAAGTTAGGTGATCACCACGATACAGTTTTTTACACCCTTAACAAGCAAACACAGTGCACATTTTGTGCTGACTGCTTTGAGAATTTTAGAGTTCTGCCAGGCAGGCATCTAAAGACCTCCCTCCAGGCCAGAAAATTGGGGGGGGGGGGGGGGGGCGTTAAAATCAATAATAAATAAATATAAGTGAGGCTTGAATGAGAGACCCCCCCCCCCAGAACAGACCTGCAGCCTTGTGCACGTTTACTTGGGAGTAAGTTGCATTGCACTCAAGCCTACTTCCAAGTAATAGTGCTTAGGATTGCATTGCTGGACCTTTCCTTGGAAATGTCACCTTAAAACTCCTGCACACGCTTACTTGGGTGTAATCCAAGCATGCTTATTGGGTGCAAGCATGCATAAGGATCGGGCTACCGGGGAACAAGAAAAGGGTGCCTGTTTCCAAAATGGAAGTGACAAGTTTTGTGCAAAAACTTGCTCTGAGATTTGAATTTGCAAAGCTTGCAGAGAGAGGGAGGGAATATTGGGGATGGAGAGCGGATTTTTGACACTTGCTGATTTTGCAGATCTGAGGACTCTCCTGCCACACCAATAACCATTTGGGCCTGTGGCAATCCCTCCCCACCCTGAACTAGAGATTTAAAATATATGCAGTTCTGTTTCTATGTGTCAGTTACTTTATAGCAACCACATCTGAGTCTCTTCTCTCAGCCCCACTGGAGATGTTTGCCTGTTTTGGTTTGACTAGACAGTTTGGGGGTTGTTAGACCCCCATGCACACCAGCAGTGGCCATGTGGTTGCTTCCTCTCCTTCAGCGTGGGCCCTGCAGGCACCTTCTTTGGCCCTTGCTTTCCCCTCTGACAGGCAGATGTTTCCCCTTCACACACACACAGCACTGCGTGGTGGGAATGCTCCGCCCTGAGCTTTCTGTGGATTAGTTGGGTTCGTGCCTGTGCACATGCACCCCCCCCCCAGGGGCGTAGAGTTTAAAAACTCCCGGGGAAGGGGGGGTTCTTCTGTGCGTGTGCGCAAAGCGCGCCCGCCTGCCGGGACCATGTCCTCGCAGCTGCCTCCCCCCGCCTGACCACTCCTGCTTCCATCTCTCCCTCCGTCCGTCCAGGGGCCAGCTGGGCATTTGCTTAGCTGGCCCCTGGATGGACGGAGGGAGGGTCGGAGTAGCCAGGCGGGGGGGGGGGAGAGAGGCGGCGGCAGCAGCCCTAGGAAGGGCCAAGGGAGGCGCGGTGGGGGGCGCACCGTATTTCGGGGGTGGCTTGAGCCCTCGAGCCCCCCGTAGTTGACGCCTATGCCCCCTCCCCCCATTTGCTGAGCCCCAACCTGTTTGGCTGCAGCAGGAAGAGCTGGGGAGGCCACCATGGGCAGGGGCAAGGAGTGAGGCACACTGGGGTGTGGGGTCTGGCATCCTCCTGGGGTGGGACTGATCCACGGGGGGGGGGGGCATCATCCACAAATGCCCCCTCCCGGTGGCTACAGGCCTGTCGCCTTTTGACAGAGGACGTGACTGGTGCAGGTCGTGCAGACACCCTGTGTCACTTGAACTTTGAATGCAATTACTTTTCTGAGCCCAGAAATCTTCTAATTCTTCCTTTGCTTCAAAACATAGATCATATGGAAACATTGCCTTTTATTAGAAGATAATAGCAGACCTATCACTCCTTTAGCTGCAAAAGTTTAGGCATCTGTGATAGATTTTCACAGCCATTCAAATGGGGTCTAGCTTTTTCTATATTTTAGTAATCTGCTTAGAACTAGAAAGCTAAGAAGCGGTATGAGGTAGTGAGAAAGAGAGAATTATGAACAATCTACCATTATCTGCCATAGCCAGTGATTTAGTGCAGGTTGCAAAGGGTTTGAAAGAACAGTAGAATAACATAATACAACCATCAGAAAACAGCCCACAACCGTTTTCTGTTACTGGGAGATGGATCCTGTGTACCTTCGCAGCAAGGGGGTTCCTGGAAAGGCCAGCTGCATCCTCCCTCCAAGGTTTCTGGAATTTCATCAGGCTTTGCTCCCTCACTTCCAGAGCTGCATTTGCAGCCATATGAACTAGAAACCTTTTTTCCAAGCTGATACCTCCGAGTTACTGAACTGGGCGTAGTCCCTGTGTCCCACGGAACAAACAGGGTTGCGCAAGGTCCCCCGATACTTACGTGTCTGTCAGGCCGTAGGCCAGGTCCAGCATATCCAGCTCCTCTGCCGTGACAGGGTCCAGTCGCTGGAAAGTGCCGTCATCAAAGATGAGGTGGCAGGTGGAGCAAGCCAGGGCCCCCTCACAGGCCCCTGCAGGAAGAAGGAAGGGTCCGTGGAGGAGGGAGGAGCAGGCCAGAGAGGAGAAGGCTGCTTCCCCCACCCCTGCCCACCCGGCGGCCAAACTTCTGGCCTCCGTCCCTGCAGCGGCCACTGCCCTTGACGCCACCAGCAACGCCTCTGTCCTGAGAAAAGGGAGGCGGCTGCCCCCCCCCACACACACACTTACCAAAGCCACCAATGTTGAGGTTCTGATTCACCACCACCTCCAGCAAGCTCTCCCCTTCTTTCGCGGTGGCTGAGAACTTCTCTCCATTCCGATTTATGAAATTAATCGTTACTCTGCTGTCTGCAGAACTTTGGGATGGTGGGAAATCATAAGACAGAAAAAGAACACATCAGGGAACTTGTTTTATTTCCTTTAAACATTTCTCCTGCGCCTCTCCCAAGAACATGCTCAGGGTGCCTTGCAGAGTGAAACATGAAAAAACACAGAATAGCAGGCAATAGTTTAGAAGGAAGAAACTATTCAGATGCAAAGCAACATTTAGTTAATGATGAGGACCAAATGGTGAGCAAGGCAAGGAATTAAATGAACCCTCCAGAAGGGACAAGAGTATAGTGTGGTCCCAAACTGACTGCCCTTCAGCTGATCCAAATGCAGCCCACCTCAGGCCAGGCTCCTGACCCATATCCAGAGGCCTGGACTGCCTACTAAGAGGACGGGGGCTCACTCAGCCCAAGGCCCAGACCAGTTGGGGGACAGATGTCTCCAACCTTGCCATGCCCTGCATAGGTTTGCCAGCCTCCAAGTGGAGTGGCTAGGGATGCCAGCCTCCAGGTGGGACCTGGGGATCTCCTGGGAAATTACAGCTCATCTTCATATTAGAGGAATCAGTTCCCCTGGAGGAAATGGCTGCTCTGGAGGGTGGACTCTGTGGCATTGCCCCCCACTGAGGTCCCCTGTCCTCCTCAGGCTCCGTCCCCAAAGCTCCAGGAGTTCCCCAGCCGGGACCTGGCAGCCCATCCACCACCACCCCACCTCCTGTCCGTGGCCGCCTAGACATCTCCCAGAATGACAACTGACTCCAGACAACAGAGATCAGTTTCCCTGGAGGAAATGGCTCCTTTGGCGGGTGGACTCTACAGCCTTATGCCCCAGAGGCCCCCTCCCTCCCCACACCCCAGGCTCCACCCCCAAATCTCCAGAGACGCCTCCAAGGTGGAGTTGGAAACCCTGAGGTCAAAGTTGGGCAGAGCTGAAGCATCACTTTGCCCTTAGCAGGTGGGCAGGTGCAGCAGGAGAGCGGAGAGTGATTTCCAAATCAATATTTGATTTCCAAATCAATTTTGCTTATTCCGATCCAAAGAAATCTTCAGCGCACAATGACAGGTTAAAAGCAGGAATGCCCATGAAACCGACGGCTGCTGGTTTTTAAGTCTGAGAACCGCGTCCGGGCCTTTGCCTACTTTGGAGGGCTCTTCCTTTTTGGGGGGGGGGGGGGGGGGACTCTCCTGACTTCCATTTGGAAGGCGCCTATGTCCCTCTTCAGACTTCCTCCAGAACTGGCCTCTTCCCCTTCCTGTCCCGCTGCTCTTGCAGATGTGAAAAGCAAACGGCGCCAGTAGCAACATTTTCCAAAGAAATGACTAAATGTCATGATTATTAGTGACCAACGGAGTTATTCTCAAGATAGGAAAAAGCAGGTTCACGTTCACCCCCCCCAGCAAGCCTCCAGTCTAAAGGATCCTCCTGCCCCTCCCCTCAAGCTCCCCTGTCCAGGGAAACCTGGACCTCTCTACTTCTTGTCAAGGGGCAGGAATAAACAGGGTCCCCAGTTGTGCAGAGCTGAATGCATTTCAAAATGGCCATTCTCTCCAGGGGAACTGATCTTGCTTGCCTGGAGATCAGTTATAATCCCAGGAGATCTCCAGGTGCTGCCTGGAAGCTGGCAACCCTACTTGTGCAGTGACACTGCACTTTCTCTGGGCTGGCAGCACACCTTTCGGGGAGAGAATGTAATCCACACCACCAGACTGAAGGCTGGGGACATTTTTTGAAGCGACTCCGGTCCTGTCCCTTTTTCACTGAGGAAACCATGTTGTGACCCTATTAAACTGCCAGGAAGGAAGGAAGGAAGGGAGATCGCATGAGCAAACAAACATTCCTAAGCCGCCTGTGATGTCTCATTTGCCACTTTTCTCTCTTGACCGTGGTGGGGTCTAAAATTCTGGTCCTGCTGCTTAGGAATCTAATACCCTTTTTCCTGGCCTTTCCTGTGGAAGGCTGCCCTTGAGTCCATTTTCAAACACTCAAAGATTTTGTTGTTCCTGTACTGGAAAGTTCCAAGAGCACCAAAGAATGCCATGGCTCCTTGATTTCTGGGATGCTGGGACGCCTGTGGGAGTGTCAGTCTGACAACAGGCAGAAAAAGGGCCATCTGCTGGGGGGGACCACTCAGAAAGCAGCCAGGCAAGGTTTGTTTGCAATCCAGCAACCTTGGCATGTCCCGCTGTTGCATTCTCCCCCTCACCCCAAGGGCAGCCTTGGGACTTGCTGTTCCAAAGGGGGGGGGGGGGGGAGGACAGGGGTTGTGGAAGGCTCCCCCCCCCCCACCTGTCAGGAGCAGCAGAAACAGGCTGGGGGAGACCAGCTCAGCTTCTACTGCAAATACTGCAAAGTCCAGCTTCCAGGTGGGGCCTGAAGATCTCCTGGGATTACAAGAGGTCTCCAGATGACAGAGCTCATTTCCCCTGGAGGAAACACCAGCACTGGGGGGCATTCTGTCTTGGTGGGGTCTGCCTCCGAGTCCGAACCCCTGCCTCGCCAGGCTCCACCCACCCCCAAATCTCCAGGGGTTTCCCTGACCCCAACAGCACAAGGGCCACATTTCAGTCCTCCCCCTCTTAGGAAGTCTGGGCTTCTGCAGCACAGGCCGAACTGCCTCAAGGCCCACCAAGGAGGAGACAGCTCAACCGCCATGCCCCACGCCACGGCACGAGCCCACCTTGCCACTTTCAGGCACGCAGCCAGGCCGGGGCAGCCAGGGGAGGGGGGCTGGGCCCGGCGTTTGGCTCGGGGGTCACAGGCTGCCCTGGCGTGTCAGCGGGATGGGGGGGGGGGGATGAGGCTGAACCCAGGCCAGGCCCATCCTTAGTCATACATGCTAATTGATTTGAACAGGGAATTATTTGTATTTCCAAAAACCATGTGCCTTCAACAATTAATCATGTGGTTTTAAAAATACCTATTTTTTCATTCATAATATTCTGAATCTTAGTTAAAGAACTATGTCATGAACTTCTTCGGTGAGGCAACCAAAGTCAGCCTTCCATTTGTGAGCACGAAAGGATCCTAGCCGCCAGCCCAGGAGGGGCCTCCCCCCCCCAGAAGTACGGGAGGGGGCCGGAGCCTGGGTGCCCTCTGCAGTGTCCACCCCTGCCTGCTGCAGTGTCCTCAACGGCCATGCAGGCTGCCGGCGTCTGTCGACCGTGGAGGAAGAGAAATGCCGGGGCAGGCACTTCGGGGTGCCTTCCACCTGGGGGGCACACCTCTCCTGGAACAAGGTGAGGCGGACTGGGACCTGGAATGAGAAGGGGGGTGCCTGAGGATGCCCCCCACCCCCACCCCGGAGATGTGCTTCCCTTGGAATGATCAATGGCTCTCCACCCGGGCTCGGCCACACAAGAGCATTCTGACGTGGGGGTTTGGGCCCTGCTCTCCATTAGTCACAGGCTGGGCAAAGGGGGGCGGGGGGCTGGGTTGCCAGATCCAGGTTGGGAAACTCCTGGAGGTTTGGGGGGGGGGGGCTGGGGAGGACAGGGACCACCTACCTCAGTGGGGTACAATGCCATGAAGTCCACCTTTCAAAGCATCCAGGGGAACTGAGCTTTGTAGTCTGGAGTCGAGCTATAATTCTGTAGGACCCCTGCCCCCCCCATCCCCGAGGCTGGCCTCCCTGAAAGGCCCATCGCCAAAGGCAAGCCTCTGGGACAAGGAGCAGCCACCCCACCCCCCACCCCCAGCTACTGGAGAAGCCAAGCCAAGCGCCACGCTCACCCTGTGTCCCCGGGGGCATCCTGACGCCCAGGGGTGCAACGGAAGCCTCTCCCAGGGTGCGGGCTGGCAGGAGCGGGGCTGCACGCGGCTCTCCCGAAGAGGGCCCAGGCTCTCGGCCCAGCAGATTCCTTCAGCAAAGGGCGGGCGATCCCAGAGAATCCCTGAGCCAGCATGCTGAGCCAAGCTCCCGGCTCTCCTGCAAGTGCCAAGCAGGCTGGCTGGTATAAGTACTGCTGTATGAGCGGCCGGCAGCAGCTGGGGATGGGTGGAGGGGGGGGCCTCACACCAGCCAAGGCCACTGCGGTTGCACAAGGCAGGGGAGGCCTGCTGGGGATCGTCCTGCCTCCCAGCCTGGTGGGAGGGCCCAGAGCTGCAACCTCTTTTCTGCGC